>CM057453.1:1118399166-1119658750 GCA_016271365.2 Neoceratodus forsteri | reverse complement strand
CACTCAAGGCATAGTCAATTGTATTCTGGTCACAAGAAGAGAAATAAATAGTCTTTCCCTCTAGATCATCAGTTACTCTACCACTTAGCAAAAGAAGCTTGTTTTCTTCTATAAATTTGATAGAATGAATCTTTACCCTGTGTATTACTTCTTAGATCTTGACCTTTTCTAGGGGCAATTACTTCAGTCATAACTATTTTAGACACAGTGTTTCTCTGTTCATATGAAGCAATTCTGGCATTAAAATCCCGTGTGATCAGTAAATGATTAGCTGGAAATCTAACAGAGATCTCCTCCAACATAACTGTTAGATATTCCCATATATGTGAATTGTTTCTTCTAACTATTTTTGGGGAAATATAGACATTAACCAAGATAACAGGAATTGAGTACCAAACAATGTTTTGGATAATATAATGTTGGTCAATTTTTAGGGTATCCCTGATTATTATTTATTTCTTTATTTTAATGCATATGACTAATCCAACCATAGGTCTACCATATTTAGTATCTCTGGTAGCAGGGGAGTGTATAAGATGAAATTCATTTAGATTCAGCTCTGAACATGCCCAAGTTTCTTGAAAAAATATTACATTTTTATTCACTATAAACTCAACCGATTCTGGATCCGCTAAATTGGAAAGCAATCCTGCAATATTCCAAGAAACAAAATTTGTTTTAGAATCCATGTTTTCTCTATCTAAAGGGAATGCATTCCTGTTTTCCACTATACCCTTTTCCAGTCAATCACTTTGGATAGACAGAGTTTCAAACTAGTTTGAAACAGACACATTATATTCATCCTGCAAATTAACACTGGAAAAAGTCAATATATGACCAGTTGAAGTGCTGGAAGTATTACCAGCTCTTTTTATTTCTGTATGGTAGTCTTGCTCTACTATAAATAGACCTACAGTATCTAGAATGGATATGTGTTCTGTTATTTTTAGCATATAGACTGCTGAACTTAATTGTCAATTTTATTTGATCACAGTCAGGGTCCTTACCTAAATGGGTAACTTCAATAGCATCAGGAACATCAATTGAAATGTGTAATAATTGCTCTAATAAATTACATACCATCCACTTAAGGTTTTGGGGATTTTCATTTCTAACTTTGCTTAACCCAAATAAATTCAGAATTTTTTCCCTTTCCAAATTATCCACAATTGGCATTCTTTCTATATTGCTTTTTGGAGGAGATGCAAGAATCTTGCTATCAATTATATGGACACCTACCGAATCTAAAAGTGAAGCTTTCCCCAGGATTTCATTTACAATAGCGTCTCCTTGTAATAATACATTCACTTGACCAGACTTGTTTTTCATTGATTACACCTATAAATCTGTTTTATTTTGATATCCTGTGATGATATTTTTAGGACATGTGTGCAAAGATTGAGAAAAGCATTGAGCAATTTCCAAACGTTTTCATTGGGTATTCTGCTTAACCCAAAGATAGTAAGATGCCTTAATTTATCCTCGATTATTAAATTTAATTGTTTCCCTCTGACAAAGATGACATGGCAATCTCTCTTTTCCAGCAGTCTATTGCTAAGCCACAGTTGATTTGCAGCCCTAACTTCAGAACAAAAAACAAAAATGCATTCCTGTCCATCTTCACCCTTATCTTTCTACATTTGTATAATATCAGTTTCCAGTGAGTCAGTGCCAGTAGTGTTTTTTAAGAAATGTACCAAATTGTCTATGCTACATCCTGATTGACCACAATTTATCCCCTCAAATTCATAAATAGTCAGAATTGCACATTCTGAAATATCATGCAGCACCCTAACTGGACATTCATAGCTGGCTTTTGTGCTTCATTTTTATTACCTCTAGGACCCACTTCCTCTTTATTCATAGCATCTTTGTTCTTTATATTTCAATTTTGCCAATCTTTCTTAAATGCTTTCAATTCCATCTTAAACTCAGTTAATTGGGAGGAAATTAGCCGAATAAATGACACAATCAAAATTAGCCAAGTTCCCATCTTTCATTTCATTGACCCTTGCTCGATCATGGTTGAATGTTTCCTTTCTGTTATTTGTTATTACATCAGATCAACTAATGGGGGAAAAAGAGAAACTGTTAGTATTGACCCCCCTATTCTGAGTGTTTCTATTGATTGGATTAGATACTTCACCCTCCTCTTCTTTTGTGAATACTGAGCAGAAATATTTATTCAGTATCCCTGCTTTTTTACTTGTCACTTTCTGCCAACCCACCCCTTTATTAAGCCTCACTATCCCTCCCTTCATCTTTCTTCACTCCCTAATGTACCTATAAAAAGTTTTATCCCCCTTCTTTACCGAGTTGACTATCTTTTCCTTGGTTTGGGCTTTTGCTATTCTGACTGCCTTTCCTACTTCCATCTGCTTTAAATGGTACAGTTCTCAGTCCTGCCCTTTCAGTGTTTCCTTATACTTCTAGAATGCTGTCTTTTTCCTCCATGACCTTCTCCACCACCTCTTTTGAGAACCATAGTGTTTTTTTCCTTCATTTTGATTTGCTTATTTGCTTCACACAAAGGTTTGTTGCTCTATGATGGCAATTGTGATGTTTCCCAATTCTTCCTCCACCTCTCCTTCTTTCACGTTTGCTAGGGCTTTTCTGAGGCACTCTCCCATTTTGCCCAAATCAGCCCTCCTAAAGTCCAGTACCCTCACTTTTGTATGGCTTGACTCTAAAGCTGTGTTTATTATGAACCACACTGTTTGGTGGTCACTTGTTCCCAGATGGCCAGTTGTAAATGTGAGATCCTGTCTCCATCCCCATTTGAGAGTACCAGGTCTAAGATTGCTCCCTCCTGAGTGGGTTCCAAACCTAGCTGTCTGAGGCATGCCTCCTGTAAGGCATCAAGAATGACCCTGCTCTTGGATATGGCAGCAGCAAAGGTGCTCCAGTTAACATCTGGCATATTTAGGTCCCCCATCAACAATAACCCCCCCTTTTTCTGCCTTCTATCATTTCCTTGTCCATTTTCACCCCCTGAGATGGGGTTCTGTATACAACTCCTGTGCAGATTGTGGTGCCATTTCCTGTCCCCAAGGTGACCTACAGTGCCTCCTCTCCTTCCTATTTACACTTTAGTTCTGTTGCTCAGATCCCTTCCCTTACATAGAGAGCTACTCCTCCACCTCTTCTACCCTCCCTGTCCCTCCTGTAGATTCTGTACCTTGGTATGTTGATGTTCTAGTCATGGTTCTCTGTGTACCATGTTTCTGTGACTGCCACAATATCCAGGTGTCCCTCTTCCATCAAGGCCACTAGTTCAGAGAGCTTATTACCCAGACTATGGGCATTGGTACTCATTGCCCTCCATTTTTTGATGGCCTTACCCCTTTTAGCCCCATCACTGTCCTTACTGCCTTTGCCTTTTTCTCCATTTACCCCTGCCCTTCTCCCTATCAACTTCTCTATTTTGGTGTTTACTTCACTAACTACCCTGTTTTTTTTGGAGGGGGGCTGGGGTTTTCCTGCTCCTTTTTATTGCCTCCCCGCTTGGCTAGTTTAAATGCTTGCCAATAAAGCATTTAAACCTATCACCTAGGATCCTGGTTCCCCTCCTGGACAGATGCAGACCGTCACACAAGTATAGGCCTGTATCCCTCCAGGTGGATGCCTAGTCCCCAATGAAGTCAAAACCCTGAGCTCTGCACCAGGTTTTCAACCATTGATTGAATCCCATGCTGCAGAGAACCCTAGCCTCATCCATGCCATAGACAGACAGTACCTCCAAGAAAGTTACTGTGCATGCTACATGTCCAAGGTCCCTCCCCAATATCACAAACTCCCCCTGCATTGCTCTTATCCCATTCCCAGCCAGGTCATTTGTGCCTAGGTGGACAATGATGTCCAGCTCCTTCCTCTGTGCAGCTGCTTTCATGATTCTGAGGATTCACTCCCTGTTCCTCCAAGCCATGGTGCCAGGCAGGCACCTTACCTTCTTCACCCATCCCTCCCACAGTTCTACCCCCTAACAATTGAGTTCCCCACCAGGAGTTGTTTCCTTCTCCTTTGGAGTCCCGTGCCACACTCCTGTGGGTCTCCTTTATGGAGGTTTGTGGATGGCAGAGACATCAAACAATTGAGAGGGAGCATGGCTGCAGCTCTCCAAATTCTCTGTTCTGAGAAGAATAATCATCCCTTTCAATGGAAAATGAGCCAGAATTAACAAGCCCCTCATGCCAGGAACACAGAAAGTATTTAAGTTACTTGTTTAGGTTTTGGATGTGCCAGGAGTACTGCATGAGTGTGTTCAAAGTTTAAACCAGTTTTAGCATTTTAGTTTTCCTGAATGCTGCTTTCTCTTCCCATGCCTGAATTAATTCTGTAATTGTCTTACACCATGCACAGCACAGTGACATACAGTATATTGTCTTGCAGTGTCAGTTTGGTTTGTTGAGGAGCTGGTACAGAAATGTGAAACCACAGAGACAGAAGAGAAGTGGCATCAGTGTGAGTTTGCTTTGGGTATGGTGGCAGTTCACCTTCAGCTCTGTGGCTGAAAATGGTCACTCTGTGGACCCGAGTAGAGAAAGAAAAAAAAGGAAAAAAATGCTGTCAGTTCCCTAGCAAAGTGGAGTCGCTTGTCTGTCTCTGCTTTCAGCACTTCAGCATATCTGAATATTTTGCTATAGCGGCTTCAAAAACTGCCGGGACCAGATAAAATAAGTTCAACCCTATCACCCCTCAATTAAAGATGCCAATGCAAAGTGCTCCATGTATGTGGTGCTTGCGTGTGAGGGGGTTAAGAGAACTCAATAGCAAGACCAGGTGTACACAGAGAACAAGACAAACTGTGCAGAATAACTGTGACTGAATGTATTAAATCACAGTATGAGGAAGAGTAAGGTGCTGTGCACTTGTATATGGAAAAAAATGTTGCATTTGAGTATCTGTTTGTCAAAAGAATGGGCTTAATGAGGTGTACTAAAAAGATTTTTTGATTGCTCTCAGGGGGTTTCAGCAACTGAACATTTGCACTTCTTTAATATCTGTAAACATTTCTTACTCATTCCTTATTGATCAGTAGGTCAGCACCTTGTGTACTCACTTTACAACTGTCTCAATAAACTCACTTCAGCAGAGTCAACGACATACTGGTAGGAGATACAGTACCTAATCTGGAATTTCTTTGCTTTCTTAATGATTCTCTACTGGCTTATCAAATGTGGTTTGAACTTTTGAATGTTTTCTGACACAATTTGTTTGTTGTGCAAGGAAATAATAGTACACCAAGCTGCAGGCAAACCATACAGAAAATTAAAAATAAAAACACTAACGTACTGTATTATTTGGTTATCCCCCCCCCTTTTAAAGGGGAAGGAGTCATTAATGACCAAAATAGTAAAATATTTAAAATATGCCTGGCAGGGGATGAACTATACTGAGAAGTGGTCTGTTTGTATTTCTGATATGTTCCTATGTTGCAGGATTATGCAACACACATGGGAAAGGAATTTATGTGGATTTATGGAAAGACCTGATGCCTATTAACTATGTGAGCCCATAGCTTAATGGTTAGCGCACTGGAACAGCATACCATGGGTCTGAGGTTCAATTCCCACTCACTGAGCCACACTTTTCCTTTCTCATTTCCATCTTTGAAGAAAATCAAATTCTATCCAACATAGAAAAGTGGATATGCTTGCCTTTGATGCTGATGGGAAGGGTGAACATAATGTTTTAGCAAGGTTTTTGTTTTTGTTTCAGGCCCTTCCCTCAGTGTCCCAAACTCTTTCTTTTCAGATCTTGAAAGGAGAATCAAAAATTGTTCTAATAGGCCCCATAACCCCTTTCCTTATATAAACTCACATATAACACCAGTCTTGGAGAAAATGGCCACAACCATCTGTTTTTTTGAACAACGTATTATATTTTCAGGGTGATGTATGCAGCTCAGTGTGTCTCATCAAGTCAGCCTCAAAAAGTTCCAAACCTCTTCCCATAAAGGGCCTTACACATTTGCAGACTGAGGGAATGATGTACCATCTTAGTTGGTACTCAAACCTAACTGGGTAGGGGGGTCATTTGCCTGGGTGGTAAGTGACCAGCCCCTATCTGGCAGTGACCCCCACTACTGGAACCAGGACCAGCAGCCACCCCAACCTCATGGCAACCAGGGAAGAAGAGTCCTTCAGAAGAATTCTATTCCTTCCCCATTTCCCCTTGTGCCTTTGCCCTCTGAGACTCCCAAGCCACACATACAAAAATGATTGTGAAAAATACTGCTACCCTTAATCTCTATTTAGCCCTGTAAAGGAGAAAAAAGACCCAGAAAACCCTCTAAGGGAAAACTGGGAGAACTCTTGCCTGACCCCTAGTGTGGTCACCCATGAAGAGACAAAGGGTTCCCTAGTCTAGTCTTGCCAACCCATAATCCTGATTTTACAAGGGAAGGTGGGTGGGAAATCTGGAGCTGGAAGGAAAGATTGAATGGGAGCTACAGGCCACCACAGTTTTTAACTTCTGATTCTCCTTCCCCAGCCAGATGCACCCACACTGTGTGCAGCCCCAGTGGGTCTTCCCCAAGGATAATGACAGAGCACCTCTCCACCCCCATGGACAGAACCCTACCTGCCTACCAAGAGGCCAGGTTTTAGGGGAGGGACCATAGGCAAAGGGTCATCTGCTGTAAGGCTTATCAGTTTGTTTATTGTCTTATTAGGCCCATAACCCCTTTCTCAGAAACACACACACACATATCAGTATTGGATTAAATGGCTGCAGCTATATGTTTATTGAATAACATAGTACATTATTGGGGCAACATGCACAGCTCTGGGAGTTTTGAGACATCAACCTCAAAAACCTCTGAACCATTCCCATGAAAGGCTTTACCCATGTGCAGATCAAGGGAAGGAAGTGCTTTCTGAGTTGGAATCCAAACCTCAGTAAGTAGGGAGTGTAATATGGCCAGGTGGCAAGTGACCACCCCTGTCTGGAGGTGTTGTACCTACAGCTAAGCCCAATGAGGTTGGGCCATGACCCTCCTAAAGTGAGTCCACATCCTGCGGCCCACCCACCTAATGGCATTCAGAAAGGAAAAGTTATTCAAAAGAATTCAACATCTTCCCCTTTTCCCCTTGTACAATCACCGTGAGATACTTCTAAACCACTACAGAACAGACAATATATGACCCCAAGCTGCTCAAACCAAAGTAATCCTCTAAGACTTGATGGAACAAATTAAGCAACATGTTCTAACCACTGTCCAACAAATGAACACCATCCTTTACTAAGGAAGAGGGGGGTAATGGGTCTGAAGGGAGTACAAGGGGTGAGAATGGTGCAGAAATGGACACAAGTCCCTTTACACGAGAAAGGGTCCTGAAGGAACTGGAAGTAATAAGAGCTGATAAAGCAATGGGGCCAGATGGGGTGCACCCCAGGGTCCTTAAAGAACTAAGAGAGTGGTGGCTGAACCTCTGGCTATCCTGTTCAGCCAATCACTGGAAACAGGGAGGTACCCAAAGACTGGAGGACAGCAGATGTAGTCCCTTGTACAAAATTGGGAACAAAGAGGAAGCAGGGAACTACAGACCAGTCAGCCTCACCTCAGTAGTGGGAAAGATCATGGAAGCACTACTGAAGGAGAGATTGGTGGAACATCTGGTTGTCAATGGACTACAGGACCCAAGGCAGCATGGTTTCACCAGGGGGAGGTCATCTCAGACCAACCTCATTGAATTTTTTGACTGGGTGACTAGGGAGGTGGATCAGGGGAGGGCAGTGGACATGGCCTATCTGGACTTCAGCAAGGCCTTTGACACTGTGCCACATAGAAGACTATTACCAAACTGGGGAATATGGGTGTGGGCAGGACAGTAGTGTGGTGGGTAGGCAACTGGCTGGGTGGCAGACACAGAGGGTGGTGGTAAATGGCTGTCACCCACAGAGGGAAGAGTGACCAGTGGGTACCACAGGACTGTGTGCTGGGACTGGTCCTATTCAACATCTTCATCAGTGACATTGCACAGGATATAGAAGGCAGAATTTCACTGTTCGCTGATGACACAAAGCTCTGTAACAGAGTAGACACACCAGAGGGTGTAGACAGAATGAGAAGGGACCTGCAGAAACTTGAAGAATGGTCAAGGGTTTGGCAGTTGAAATTAATGCAAAGAAGTGCAAGATAATGCATATGGGGCACAAAAACCTGGCACAATATATCAGTTGGGGGGTGAGGATATAGCATGCACCAAGCAGGAGAAGGGATCTTGGGGTTGTCATCTCCCATGACCTCAAGGTAAGGAAACAGTGTGACAAGGCATCAGGTAAAGCAAATAGGATGCTGGGATGTATAGGCAGGGGCATCACCAGCAGGAAAGGAGGTCATAATTCGGCCATACAAGACACTAGTGAGGCCCCACCTGGAGTACAGTGTACAGTTCTGGAGACCATACCTACGTAAGGACATAGACAGGGTAGAGAAGGTTCAGAGGAGGGCAACAAAGATGGTGCATGGGTTGCATCACAAGTCCTATGAAGACAGGTTGAAGGAACTGAACATGTACTCCCTGGAGGAGAGGAGGGAGAGAGGGGATATGATAGAGACATACAAGTATCTTACAGGGAGGAACAGGGTGCAGGAGAACACTATTTTTAAGCGAAAAAGATGTTTCAGGACTAGAGGGCATGGGATGAAGTTGAGGGAGGACGATCTGGAGGAAACATGAGAAGAATTTCTTCACAGAACGGGTGGTGGACAAGTGGAACACCCTGCCAGAGGAAGTGGTGGGGGCTGAAACAATCACGGGATTTAAGAATGCATGGGATAGACATAAAGGAATTCTAGAGGTCAGGGGTAAGGGGAAATAGACTTCTAGGAAAACAAACTGCACTTACAAGCTCAAATGGGCAGACTAGGTGGGCCATAGGCCCTTATCTACCGACACTGTCTATGTATCTATGTATCCTTGGCATAGAGTCATTGGCAAGATGTGCTGATGTCCTTATGCCATATCATGGATTTCTTGACATACTCAATGAAAGGCTGCATCTCCCTGCTAATGTTTATACATACTTTGTTCATGGTCTGAGGGTTCCCCGCAAGATGCCAGTGATGCCTTTGAATGATATGGGACCAAAGGATTTTGGTCTGGGGCATAGTTTGTGAATAGATCTTATTTTATTTATTTATTTACTTATTTATAGCTCAGAATTACAACACCTCTGAGTCAGGGGCTCTTACAAATGTTCCACATCATTACATAAATGTTACACATTAAGGACAGTTACAAGGTACAGTCCACTAGTTGGTTATTCAGTCAACAATAAACACAAGAACGTGTAAGATAAGTGCCTAAGGATGGTTACTGGTGATAAAGGCAATGGAGTTAGAGAATGTGCAGTCAGCAGATGACTTTGTTATAGAACACAGATTAAAATAACCCTGATCAGCTTTGGTATAGGGCCAAGTATGTAGTCATGGGAGAACTAAGAGGTGACTCAGAGGAAGTAAATGAAGGTAGCAGTAGGGAGGATTCATTTAAATGTGAGATACTGAGAGGTCAAAGGAAGGCTAGGACAGTGGTGGGAAAAGAAAGGAGAGGGGACAGGAGGTTGTGAGATGAAAATTCAAAGTCAGAACAAAGTTGTAAGGAGATTCTTGGGGTAGTGAGGAGTCTTTTTTTATTTTTAGGGGAAGGAGGGAGAGGTGGAGTCCATAAAAGGAACAAGAGGGGAAAAGGGGTGGAAAGGTTTGAGAGGGGAGGAGGGGAAGAGAAGTATGGAGTAGGGGGTGGTAGGGAGGGGGGAGTTAAAAAAAAGGAGAGAAAGGAGAGAAAGAATGCATGGCCAGGGAAGGCAAGGGTGTGGATTAGAATGGGTCCCCTACCTAGGTAGGGCAGTCACAGTTGCAGAGCAAAGAGAGGAGCTGCTTGAGTTTAGTTTTGAAGGGTTCTATCCAGGGTTCATTTAGGACATTTGGGGGGAGGTTATTCAGCTAGCTGGGTGCTCTAAACATGAAAGACCATTGTGCCTGTGTCATATGGCATAGCGGGACTTGAAAGGAGAGTTTGGATGAACTGTGCATTCCACAGGGATTAATTGCCCATGTAAGAAGTTGCTGAGCACCAGGTGGGGTTAGCCCAAGACTGATTTTTTTAGCTAACAGGCAGGTCTGGTAGGAAATCCTACCTCGGAGATTTAGCCAATTTGCTCATACAAGTCATGAGAGTGTGTGTGTGTGTGTGTGTGTGTGTATACCTGTGACCAGGCGGCATGCTTTGTTTAATGCAGTACTGATACATCTGAGGGCGGTGTCAGTAGCAGAGCCATAGGCCATACAAGACCAAAATCACTGACTGAGAGAACTGAACTAGTAACTGACAGGAAGAGCGCTTCTTAAGTCATGCTGAATCTGTGATGGTAGAGGAACCCTAGCCTTGTGTTCACTGCTTTGGAGATGGTATTGATGTGCTCATTGTAAGATAGGGTGCTAGCAAACATTATGTCAAGGTACTTAAAACTTTGGTCTTGTTCAAGGGGCACCAAGAGGCTATTAGTGATGGTTAATTGGGAGTTTTTGTACTTACTGTGTGAACTTGGGAAAACCATTGTCTTGGTTTTTTTGTAGTTCATAATTAACTTGTGTTGGACAACCAGGCTCAAGTAAAGCAGTGTTGTAGTGTGCTGGCTAGCAGTGGCAGGGCCAGACTGGCTCATGAATAACATGGCATCATCCACATACAGGAGTAGATTGGTGGTGCAAGCCTAGGAAAGAGTGTTTAGGAAGAGGCTGAACAAGAGTGGACCTAAAATAGACCTTTGGGGGACCCCAGATCGTACAGGGTAACTAATAGAGAGAGTGTATTTCCAATTTGTATCTATTGGCTTCTGCCTACAAGATAGCTTTTGAACCATAGTGTGACATCTGGTGAGAGCCCAAAGGTGGGTAGGGTCATGAGCAGGAGGGAGTGATTTACTATATCAAAATGCCTTTGTGAGATCAATGAAGATTGATCCCATTAGGCGGACACGGTCTAGCGCCTTGTGTATATAATTGGTAAATTCCAGGAGGGCAGAGGTAGTGCTTTGTCCCTTCCTGAAACCATGCTGTTGAGGGCACTGTAAGTCATAGTGGGAAAGGTACTCAGTAAGCTGGTCAGATACTATTCTGTCAAGCACTTTAGAGAGGGGTGGAAGGATGGATATTGGGCGATAGTTCTAGTGGGATGCTCTGTCACCACTCTTGTGAACTGGTGTCACCACTGCCACTTTCCATTGTTTGGAGGACTGTCACAGGCAGACTGACAGGTTTAGAATCCTGGTGAGGGGTGCCAGGACCGCATCTAGGGAAAGGTGAAGTAGCTTCAGATCTAGTGAGTCACTGCTAAGGCTTGATTTGCCAAGTACTTGCAGCAGGTATTTTTTCACAGCCTTGGGGGTGACTAGCCTGAAATTAAAAGATGGTGGCTATAGGGGTGGTAACAGAGCTTTGAGTGCAGTCATGACAGCCCAGGTCATTAAAGAAGTCGGGGGGACACCATTCAGGTTGGTAAAGGTGGAGTTGAAGGCACCTGCAATTTCCTTAGGGCTCTGGATGGTAACGCCATTAACATGGAGCATTGTTGGGGGGGAACTTGTTGGGTTTGCCCATAAGGTTCTTGATTTTCTCCCAGAAATTCTTACTATTGCCCCAGGAGTTAGAGAATAATGATTGGAAGTGGGAATTTTTTGCTCAGCTTATCTCGCGGGTGCAGGTGTTCATAGTGGCCTTGTAGAACTGCCAGTCATTTGGTTTCCCGGTGGCACATGCTACATGTCAGAGGTGGTCCAGAGAGGCCATAAGGTTTAGGTGAGAGGAGGTAATCCAGGGGTTAGTGGCATATTTCTGTAAGGGGTGAAGATGCTGCATGCTGAGTTGAAGAGGGTAATGAAGTGATCAAGGGCTTTATCTACACTATCGGCATCATCTATGGGCGACCAGTCACACTGGGATAGGAAGGACTGGAACTTCTCAAGCTGACCTCTCTTAAGAACATGCAGGCGGGATGGCTTTAAAAGGGTTTTGAGGGTCCAGTTGGACCAGAAACAGATGGCTGGACAGTGCTCACTGAGGGAGTCAGATAATACCGCAGTGTCATTGATCCTCTCAGGGTGGTTGGTGAATAATGGGTCCAGCAGTGTACTGGTGCCTTATCTGTAATTGATTCTGGTTGGAGTAAATACCATCTGGGTGAGGTTAATGACGGTGGTTGCATCTTTGTGGGGCCCAGTTTTGGGCACAAGCCAGTTGACATTAAAGTCTCCAAGTGCAACCACCTCCTCTTGATCGGGCACTTTGGAAATGTAGTCAGTTACCTTGTTGAAGCCTGTGGCTATGTCCCACGGAGGGATGTAGGTGGAAAGGATGGTGAGTGACTTGTCCCGATTGCCAATGGCAGTCTTAATTGTGAGAGCCTGGGCATCATTTCCTGGGGTTTTGTTAGGGAGGATGTGACCCTGTTGGGAGTCCTGTATGTATAAAGCAACCCTGCCCCCTTTTTCCCAATCTGATCTTCCCTAAATAGAGTGTAGCCTTCCAGAGCAACAGTAGAGTCAAGTATTTTAGAGGAGAGCCAGGTTTCAACAACGGACACAATGTCTGATTTGTGTTATTACACTCACACTTGTAAGTGGTCAAGCTTTGGTAGGAGGCTGCAGATATTAATGGAGGCAAGCTTAAGACCACCAGGGTTACTTGTGCTAAAATGGAGTTGTTGCAGGGGCCCTGTATTGGTGTGTACATTACCTGACAAGAGCAGAAGCAACAGGACATTACAAATTAGGAAGTACTTAAGCAGTTTAAGTTGAGTCATTATGTGACACTTTGTGGTCTTTCCCACAGTGGTATGCATTGGTAGCATGGAGAGGTGCGATAAAAGTTGGAGTGTTTGTGAGTAGACTAAGAAAAAACTGTTAGAAAAGGAACCAACTCACCAAACTCAATACATGCATTTTTTATTATTTCTGTAATTGTATTTTTTCCTTTTTTAGTTCTTTATCCTCAAGGTACAGTATTAATCTGTGTTCACAAAAGCACAACCACAGCAAACATTTCAAATTCACTCCTTCATCAGTGTATTGTACTGTCCTGTTACAAAAAATATATATGTCTAAGTAACACATATTTTTTGCTAAATCTTAATTAAGTGCTTACTAGCTCGAAGGGCTCACCTTTAAAGGATTTGCACATCTTTCCAAATCAATTTAGGCATTCTAAATCATATTTAAATCCCCTATCTGGAATTGTAAAAATAGCTCAAGTCAATTTGGCATCAATTCTTACATTTCAAAATTCATGATCATGTGATCAATCTACACTATCCAAAAAATAGTCTCTGTATGTACAAGCCTTCTTAATAAATTGATATTCCTAAAGTTCACTGTGGGTGAAAACAGAGAGTATAGGCCTTTACAGACCAACCATTACAGGTATCTATCTTTAGTATTCTAATTCAAAAACAGTTGTTGCAAACGCTAGTCTGCTTTTAAGATTTAAAAACAAAGCATCAGTCTTTTTAACTTGTAGTCTCCTATACCTCTTTTAAATACACACTCTTTATGTCAGAATACTACATCAAAATAACTCTCAACTTGCATACCAACACTATCCATAAAATATGTGTTCATTTTGTGCTAAAGCTTCAAAAGTCCCTCGTTCAATCATTTTAAAACTTAATTAAGATTTAGTAAAAAAGATGAGTTACTTAGACATATGTATTTTTTGTAACAGGACAGTAATAAATAAGAAATAATAAAAAAAATATATGTATTGAGTTTGGTGAGTTGGCTCCTTTTCTACCAGTTTTTCCTTAGTGTATTTACTGCCTTCTGATAGAGAGCCACTTCCCTCATAATTATTTTTCATTTTCTACCAAGGTGGCTGAACTGGAACTTCTTCTTTCTGGTGTTTGTGAGTAGGACTGGTGAGTGGAGTGACATCTGGGTTGAGTGAGGCAGAGCAGTTGGGCTGGGGATGTGCAAGAGGTCCCTGTGCCTAGTGTCATGCCTGTGAAGAGTGGATATGTGAGGGAATCTGGCCATCAAGGGCTAATGAGAATCTGAGCACTATTAGGGTAGCAATTGGGAGTAAATAATTTATCAGACTTTTTGTTGGTCAGGGTGTCTGAGCACAGAAATAAGTGGTAGTAAGGAGGGTGGTGGAGGGTGTCAGAGTGCTTTAACACAGTCTCCAGAGAAAGTCAGGGATTGGTTCTGGGGTACGGATTTAGGGAAGGGATAAGGCAGACACCTAGGAGGGCTACGGGTAGGTGTCCAGCAGGTAGAAGTTGGATAACTCTGCAGGTCAAACTGTACCTTAGATAGTGCAGAAGTTAGGGTAGCTGCCTCTGGATCAAAGGATCAGGGGTTTGAAGCCAGGAAGGGGTAGGTGTGTGAAAAGTGCGGTGAGATGCAGTTAAGAGGAAGAAACAGTGAGAAAAATAGGTAGGGTCTGTGTGATTAGAGAAGTTGAGCAGTACAAAAGTGGGAGAAATGTGGGAAGCTCAACAGTGACTCCTAGTGGCCACAGATTATAAGTTACAACAGGAAAAATAGGGTGTTAGGATTTGGCAGTGTGGATCACGTAATGTAGAAGACCTATATGTTAAGGGATGGGATGGACCGGGGGGTGGGGCAGTTGTTGTGAAGCAACGATGGGCTAACACAGTACTGTTACAGTGTTTGCCCCTACCTTGCTGCAGCAGGCAGATTCTGAGGTGTGCCATCCTTTTTCTTGGCTCTGTTTGGGTGCCCACAGTGAAGAGCCTATGGATAAAGGGGACACAAGGAATTAGCATAAGGGGAGGTGAATGTTGAACAATAGAATAGAAAAAGAACAGAGCAGTAGGATAGGGAAGCAGAGACAGGGAAGGGTGGGGGAGGGGGGATACTGTGCATGTGCAGTAGAGCCACGAGACTAGCGTGGTGAGACAATGGTGATCAAGAGCAGCAAAGGAGATACTAAATCAACCCAAGAGTCTTTGCTTAAGGTAAGCTGTGCTGCAGACTACACAGGCTGTAAACAACCTATCTAAACAGTCTGCAAAAAACTATCTGCAGCTATCTGCCGATGCTAATTAATTAATGTACACTACATAGCAAAAGGTAATGGCATAGAGCACACAAATGTTTTAAACAGAATTAGTTTCCAGTTAATCATTTTATTGATCAGTTTACCGTGTTGTACATATATCCTTAAAAGATTTGTTAGACAGTGTATAGTTTCAGTCATACAGTAAATGTGCATTCCACACTTGGACATATCTTGTGAGTTTACTTAAGCAGACAAACCTATTTCATCTTTGCATTGCTTGATAAGATTAGGTAGGTAGGTAGGTAAAACTTTTATTTTTATACAGGATATCATGTCATTAGGGATGAAATCCCTGTTTACAAGAGAAGTCCTGTTTGGTTACACAAAAGTAAAATTCATGTGGTGTGTTACAAATACTAGAATTTTTACAAGTTTTATTAAATACATCAACATTCGTTATACACTGTACACAGTACATAATATTATACTATCAAACACCACAGACAATTGATACAGAATTTACAAAAGTACTAACAGGCTTAGGTACATTAAATTACAGGAGTTTCTATAAAGACAAACAGACAAGGATAAGGTACAAGGATTATGAACAGAGGAGTTAAACAATGAGTACTTCTTTAAAGTGTAACATAAGAACAGAAGCCTATACTGCAAAGTTAAATATGTAGGTACCATTTAAGGTGCCTAACATTCTATTATCCTTTTTTCTATGGTGTTACAGAGAGATGAGGTCCATACCCGTATGTATCCGGGCTACATATGTATGGAAGTCATGGGGGCTTAAGCAAGTTCTTAAAGTATTTCCCCAAGAGTGCTGCTGGCAGCAATATATTCCAGGTAGGAGGTCCAGTTATTCCGGAAATTCTGCATACATCTGTTGTTAAAACAGACTATTTGCATGAGGGAACCTTGAGACTCTAGGGCTGTTCACCACTCTTTAGGTGTTGGTATAATGGTACAGTAGTTTTCCACGTTTTCAAAATAAGTCACTTGGCTTCTACTGAGGCTTGCATTAACCATCGTTTTTGGAGGCCACCAAGCTTTATTGTGATCAGGAAGACACCCAAGATCTAGATTAGTGGGACAAGGGGAGTGGGGCTCCCAAGTATCTCTATGGAGACTGCTGTGATATGCATCCAAAAGGGGCGGAGGGGAGGGCTGTCTCATAAGACATGCAGTAGATCAGCATTTGGGGCACTGCACCTCCAACAATTGTCCTGGCTAATGTAGCCCATGACCTTAAGTTCTGTTGGTGCGCGATACCATAGTTTGTGTATTTTGTTTTGGATCAAAAGACTCCTTGGATCCCTGCATGCTTGGTGTGCTAGTATCTTTATTTATTTTTTATTTAGCTTTTGTTGACCGGGTAAGTGCACTAGACAAATCCTGCCTATTTTCAGGCACGACCTGGGGGAGGGGGATACAGATGAATGCCAACTGACCTTGAATCAGATTAAGCTGTTGGTGGTATTTTTAGTGAATGAGGGAAATTTGGCCAGGACACCGGGGAAATTCCCCTACTCGGCTGCGGTCTGCTGCCTGTAGGGGGACTGGCCATTTTCAAGATGGCCACTCGAAGTTCTGCCTGGAAGGAGAAGGAGGATGACGGAGTGGGAGAGATGGCCTCGACTCCCACTCATGGAGAACTAGAGGCTTCAGTCTTGGCAAAGTCCGAAGCGGATGCTGAGACGGCATTACCGGAGAATATACCTAAATGGGAGCAGGTAGAGAAAGCTGGCGAAAAGTCTACAGACGCCTTACAAAATCAACTTATTTTACAAAAGGTGACGGAGCCAACGAGAATGGTATCCTTAGTGGGTACAGAAAAAGGAAACCTTTTCCAGTCACATCGTGGTTCGGATTCCAGAGATATGCAGTCTGAAGGTTCCAATATGCAGACTGACTTTGCGACTTTGAAAAGATCGGAGGAGCGAGACACCGGAGAGCAATTTGGGACTGGTGTGACGGAGAGAATGCAAACCATGACCTGTGTACCTTCTTGTGATGAGGTCTGCAATATTACTTCAGGTACGGTGTCATTTACCTTACAAAATGATATTAAAGGAAAACGAGCGGACGGAGCGGTGGCTGTTGAAGCGCCCCCTCGGCAGCATGCAGCTCAGCTAATAGGAACCGGCCAGATTGACTGCAAACTAAAAGAGAATGTCTGCAGTTCGGCAGCGATCTTACCGGTGGTCTGCAGGCGGACATTAGTCTCTCTGAACGGAGCTCCGATGTGAAAAACTATAACAGTACTGTAGCTGCTGAACTCTCCACTTTCTACAACAGGCTGGCAGTCTTGTCGCAAATCTCAGGAGTGCCTTCAGCCTGAATTAACTTCGCCTGAACAGTATGGAACCCGATTATGACTGCAACTGCTGCTTCTTCAGCTTTTGGTACTACTGACACTGCTACCTTAACTAAGGCATCAGGTTTTGTTCTGAAACATTTACTGCAGAAAGAATCGCCTCTGCTCCAGTAGTGACTTATCAAACAACCGAGGGTTTGCAAACAGGGGTCACTGAGTTCTTTTTCCCGGTTGATAGTAGAGGGAATACTCTTACTTCTAAACCAAATGCATTACAGAACATAAATAAATCCTCCCTTTTAAGAGAAGATGGTGAGGAGGTTTCATGGTCAAGTAAAGCATTAAATGAGGCAGGTTGGCGGCAGACAGATGCAGGTATATGGAAGCCTGATCCAAGTTGGAATTCACAATTGTCACTGTCTCAGCATTCCCTAGAGTGGGCTCCTGTGGTGCAACCTATAGAAAGTAGTATTGGGGGAAATAATAATATTGAAATTGATATGTTGGAACCTCAGGTTAGTTCTGCTGAATTGTTAAAACCCTCTTTGGCTCCACTAAAGGAACCCCATCAACAAGCTTCATCTTTAAAATCCCCATTAGTACTTCCTGTACCCCCACTTCACCTTCAGCTCGAAACCCTTAATGTCTGAACTATTTACAAATTCGCATAGAGAGGCAGCCCCAGACGGAATGCAGTTAGATTAAGATACAAAGGTGGGTTAGAGGTTAGGCCTGATAGGTATTAATGAGGAAAACATTATTAAAGGATTCCTTGCATTTTCTCCTCAAGATGTTTACGCCTTTATAAATATTTTGGGGAGGACAATTTTGATATAAGTTTTCGTTACACAGCATGCTTTGATATGTTTTGATAAGATATGGTCAAGTTAAGTTTTCCTCTTTGGACTCCTTTCATTGTTATTCCCTTATCTAAACCTTTAATTAAATTCATCACTGTTATGTTTCAAATGAGGGGTGGGTAGAAGATATTACTTTTTGCTGAAGAACAGGTGTGATGTTTTAAGTGAACCAGAACCCATTCTTGATTCAGAGCAGTTTTGGACTGGCGGTTGGAAATATAAAATTAAGCTTAGACAAACTGAGGCTGGGATAGCACACATACCAAATTCCTTTTTATTGGGGAGAGATAGAGGTGTGTGTTTTTACAGTGGACAACCTCGTGCATGCTATAAGTGTGGAGCAAGGACTCATCTTTCTAGTGTGTGCGATAAGCCCAGATGTGATAATTGTGGGGAGGTGGGTCACTTAACAATGTTTTGCAATAATCAATTATGCTGTGACTTATGTGATTCAAATGGCCATGTTTTTAAAGTCTGCCCTTGGGCTGCTCACAACTTAACATCTAATTCTGGCTCTGAGGTGTTTATTCGGAAAGCACAGGAAGCCTCAACTCAGGTTTTTCCTACACAAATGTGTCACCCTACCCCAAGTACCACTCATATGAATTTAGCTGCTGTTAAGGACTCAGTGGATTGAAAAGGAAAGGTTAAAAATGTGGACGACAGCAAAAGTAAACCATTGTCAGACAGCAAGGTAGAAAAACAAGGTCAGCACTCCACAGTGAGGAGCGTGTCAAATACCATGGTAGAATTGCCTAACATTTTAAGTATTCCCCCAGTTTGTTTTTCTGAGGCTGTTACTGAAAAGGTAGATAGCACAAACGTAGTAAAAGAGCCTTTGATAGCTTTGCCACAAAGAAGATCATCCAGGAACTTACAACCCAAACCTCCCCCCAGCAATGCACATTGAGACCAGTAACTCTTACACTGCCCTATTTTCCTCATGGGGAAATATGGAAGCAGAGGTAGAAGATTCTGATTCTCAAAAATCTTCTTTATCAACCAGGTGGCAGACGTTAAATAATTACAAGGGTAAGAAAAAGAAAAAGAGAAAAAAATAAGAGGTTGAGCATTTTAGAAGGACATGATGCTGACTTGGGGATCTTTAAATGCTCACAGCTTATTGAATAAAGCTAAGAGACAATCACTTTTTCACTTTATTCATGATTATCCATTTTCAGTCTGTTTCTTACAGGAAACTTGGATGTACACTATTGAACAACTGGTAGCATTCAAAAGAGAGTGGGTTTGGGGCCCTTGCTTTTGGTCTTTCGGGAGGACTCTGCAGATGGGGTAGGGATTTTGTTTAATTTTTTTCTTTTCAGTTACAAAATTTAATAGACCTAATTCCTGGTAGAGTTTTAATTGTGGATGGGAAATGGTTAGGTCTAAGTTTCCGTTTCATAAACATTTATAATCCTCAAACCAAATCAGGTAGAGTACACTGTCTCAATATGATACAGCCCTTTTGTTGACAACGGCTAGAATTTTATGGGTGGAGACTTTAACTGCCAATTCCAGGTGTTCATTATAAAACAATAACAAGAAAATATACTGTGATTCTAATTGTCTCAAAAAAATAATTAGAGTGGCCGGTTTGATAATTTGTAATGACTCTACAAACAAAGAAAATAGTTTTTCATTTCAGAAAGGCAAATCCTTCTCGTTGATAGACCACATGCTTGTTTCACCAAACATGCACATGTTATCATTTAAAATATTCCCATGTGAATTTTCAGATCATTCCCTTTTAGTAAGTATGTACAGTTTTTCAGACAGTCTAGAAAAAAGGCATCTAAGATGGAAACTGAATAATTCCTCTTTAGAGGTTCCTTTTATACGACTAGGTGTTCAAAATCTACTGAAGGCCAGATTATCTGTAGTTTTTTTATATTCTGATATAGGAGATGGTGGCAAGGACTAAAACCGACTTAAGAAATTGGTTTAAAACTAAAGGACGAAATTAAAATGATAATTTTCTGCACTATTTGGGTCTAAGGCAGCAATTACAGAGACTATTAACAATAGCTTCCTCATCAAAATGGGATTATTCAGCTCAAATTGCTGTGCTGAAAGAAAAGATGAGAGAGTACCAATATACTAGAAGCAAAACAATGCAGGTTATTTTAATTAATGGGGTTAAAAAGTCACCAATAGGAGATCCCTTCGAAATGTGTAAAAAGTTACTGGAGTCAATGAGAATGGAAGAGTTGAGGAGATCAGATGGGAGTATAGCTACTACGGTAGAGGAATTACGTACAGTAATAGTAGATCATTTCCATGCTTTAAATCCATCTGAAGGAATCAAAACGGAAGATATAGTTGACTATTTAAACCAGATACCTGTTCTGAGTACTGTGGTAAATAGGTCAGACAACTGGGTCCCCATTACACACACAGAAATTTTAAATACTATCAAATCTTTGAAATCAAACATTTCACCAGGAATAGATGGCCTTACCAATGATCTATACAAAAGCTTTCCAGAAGAATTTAGCCTATGTTTGGAACTTTTGTTTCAGTTTTGTATTGACAAAGATATAATTTTTCCATCATTTACGGAAGGATTATTGACATATATATTTAAAGTTGGTGATAAACATAATATAGCCAATTGGAGGCCAATTACGCTCCTAAATTCTGACAACAAAATTTTTGCTAGCATTTTGAATAAACGATTACTTAAATATGCTGGTAAAGTCATCTCACCTTTTCAATATTGTGGATTGTCTGATAGAAGGATTCAGTCGGCCCTTATGCTGATTAGAGATGTGATTGATCATCTCTCAGATAGGGGTATTACTGGATGTCTGGTTGCAGCAGATTTAGACAAAGCCTTCGATAGGGTACACTTACCATTTCTGTTCTTTACTTTGAGGCACTATGGGATTCCACATCAATTAATTAATTTAATTGAGAAAATATACAAAAAAGTGGTTGCATTTCCTTTTGTGAAAGATTGTATAGCAGACGGTTTTATTATAACCACAGGTACGACAGGGATGCCCGCTAGTCCCTCATACACCTTCGCCTGGATCCTTTTTAAATAAGGTATGGGTAGCACAGAATTGGGAGGGCATTGTGTTCAAGGATGATAGTCTTTTACAGTTAAAAGTACAGGCTTACGCAGATGACCTGGTACTATACTTCAAAGATTCAGCTATGATTTCCCACTTTATGGTTGCTTTTAAAGATTTTGCCAAAGTTTCAAATGCAAAATTAAATATAAAGAAAACACAGGGCTTATTTATAGGGGCTAGTGGACTTGAGGAAACATGGCAGGAGGGAATTCACTTATCCAGGACTTCAATAAAAATTCTAGGGATTAAATTCGGTTCTCAAAATATACCCAAGGAAAATTGGGAAGGAGTGCTTGAAAAACTCGAAAGTAAAGTCAAAAGATGGAAACAATGGAGATTACCCAAATTAAAAAGAGTGCACATAATCAAACAATTTCTTTTACCCATAATACAGTTCGTAGCAATGCTATTTCCTCTACCAGCAGCATTTGAAACTAAAGTTTATAGTTTATTTTTTCAGATGCTTTGGGGGAATCGCCTAAACCCAGTTAAAGGGAGTTTTACTTATTTAAGAAAGACTCAAGGGGGGTTAGGGATGATAGACCCAGTAGTTTATGCACATGTTTTTTTCATTACAAACACAATAAAAGAGGGTTTGAAAGAAGAATCAAGAGCTGCAGTAACATGGAATTTAACAATAATGGGCAAATACTATAGGAGTTGGCATTTGTTACCTCCTAAACTTAACCGTCATGTGCATATCCCTGAGTATTTTAGGCCTGCAGCACAGAAAATATATAAGTGGAAATTGCAGAAACAATCAGTACTGACTCATAATACCAAGGGGTTGTATCAGCTCTTGATGACCAACTTATACCCTCAAGAGGCGGGATTTAAAAGTTGTCCTTCTGCGCTAATCCCCTTTGCACTTGCACAATTAAACAACCCTAGGATGCCTAAGAATCAGTGGGAAACGCAATGGTTAATTATCTATGGAAAATTAAATGTCAGAGGGAATGCAAAATATAAGGCATTACATGAAAGGCTCTGTCCCTAATTGGATTGTATAAACACTGAGGAAACAATGGAGCATTTTTTTATTGACTGTTCTTATGCTAAGGGTTTGTGGAATTACTTAGCTAACTTATGGGGTTATAGATGGATGCATAAGATGTCATATGAGTTTTAATTTTGGGAAAAGTACCCTTATATCAACGGGTTTTCATGTAGAGACTTTAACTCTCTTTTAGGTTGCCTGAGGTACTATTTATGGCAAGCAAGAATCCAATGGTGTTGTATCAAAAGAAAATTCCTTATTCTTGTGTAAAAGGTTTTAATCATAAAAAGAATTGGAAAATGTATGCTTTAGATGCTTTAATGGTCAATTGGACTTTATGAAAATGGTGGAAAGGATTTTACACTTCATTAAGTATAAATAAGAAGGTTAAATGTCTACAAAACTTTTGGCATCTATAACTAATGTATAACTTGAATTTCTTGCTTATGTAGCAAGCTATTTGCGGAGCTGCATGATTTCACTGTTTTTTTGATATTGACATTCTTTTTTTGATTTGTTCTATTATTTGGTTTGCTTGTACAAATGTTATTGTATATGTTCTTTTTCTAATAAAACACCCCTACACTTTTCGATAAGTGCCATGGGACCTTTAACATCCACCTGAACTACCACCAATACAGGCAGATGGGACCTCGGTTTAACATCTCATCTGAAAGACGGCACCTCAGAAATGCAGCACCCCTCTCATGCTGCACTACAGTGTCAGTACTGGGATATTAACCCAAGTGCCAGATGTGGGAACTGAACCCACAGCCCTCTGATCTCCTGGTCTCAGAGGCGAGTGTGCTACCTACTGAGCCACTGACATCTACCCTTGTTTCCACTGTTGGTCAGTGATCATGGTGCCAATTTTTTTCTTTTTCATTTCTCCTTGGCTGGTAGAGAGGGGGTCAGGCTGCTGTCTCTCATGAATCTTTGAATGGTTCCAGCAAGTCCCTTCAGCTTAGAGAGCCATGTGTGAATTTGTATTTTTCCCTATGGATGGGTTTGAGCCCTGTTACATGTAGAACAAGCGCACATAACTTTCTGGCATTTCAGGTGTAGGCTTCTGATTTGTAAATAACTCTAGAAGTCACCCTGCGGTTGCAGGTACTTATTTCTGAGGGACTGAAAGGAGTCTAATATGTTTCTCTCTGGCATCTTTATGTCCCTGATTGTGAGCATACCTTTACTTTCCCATCCTGACCATCTAAAGGGTTCCCTGTTAATGCACAGTTTGGAGTTGTTCCACAATGGAATATCACTTTGTGGGATCAAGCATAGCTTAGCCTTTTGCCCCATCAATTGCCAGGCTTGGTGTGTGACCTGGATTGTAGTCAGGTATTGGAATTGATTTGGTAGCTTATAGCCTAGGAATGCTGTATAGCACAGTGTTTTAAGGCTCTGATCTGCAAACCTGGAGACCTGGGTTTGAATCCCATAGCCCCCACTTGCATACTGTGTGACCCTGAGCAAGTCACTTAACTTCCTTGTGCTCCCAGGTCACACCTGTAAACAAGCTTTCCAGCTAGTGTGTCTCTCCTGGTAAAACAAAAACAGAAAAAAACAAACAAACAAAAAATGCTGCAGATGAGTATCCCTGCATGGGGGCATTTTCTATCGCAAGCCATGCAGGTGGATCTGAGTCCTGTCTGCCATACCATTTTAGAGTTTTGGCTGCGATGAAAGCATAGGAGTAATTTGTGAAGTCAGGGGTATTCCACCCACCTTTGGTGCTCTCAAATTTGCTCTACTATACCTTGGGGGGAAGGATCCCTATAAGAATTTACTCTTAAGGGTATGTAATTTTAGGGCCCATTTTGCCGGGAGAATAATTGAGAAGTGTGTGAGAGTAGGTAATACACTCTTGGGAGCATCATCATCTTTATGGCAGCGATCTTGCTAGCTGTGGACAAATGGAGATGTTCCCATCTCTCCATGTCCCTTTGTAGCCCTGTCAATAAGGAACTGAAGTTGTCATCTGTCAGGTTGGCCAGGTCGGGTGAGAGTTTAATCCCCAAGTATTTTATCCCTCGCGGTGCCCACAGAAGGCCTAGTGTGTCCTTTGTTATGGAGGTAGAGTGTTTATTCAGAGGGATTATTTTGGATTGAGTTTTATTTATTCTTAGGCCCGATATTGTGCCAAATGTTTTCAAGGTGCTGAGAATCTGGGGCAGGCTCTTGATTATATAATTTGTTAGGATCAGGCAATCATCGGCGTACAACTTTGCATGATACTGGGCCCTTCCTACACTCATAGAAACATAGAAACATAGAATTTGATGGTAGATAAGGACTGCTTGGCCACCTAGTCTGCCCATTTCCCTACCTAATGGATAAGCTGCAGATCCTAGTTAACCAACAGCCTACTTTCTTCTACCCTCACCGCCTTGAATTGCCTTATGTTTATCCCATGCATTTTTGAATTCCCCCACTGTTTTTGACTCCACAACCTCCTCAGGAAGGCCGTTCCATGCATCCACAACCCTCTCCATGAAAAAATACTTCACATTACCTCTGAGCCGTCCCGCCTCTTTCTTCAAATTGTGCCCCCTTGTTCTTGCATACCTCTTTTTCTGAAAGATGCTACTATCTTGGACTTTGTTTATTCCCTTGAGGTACTTGAAAGTTTCTATCATGTCCCCCCTCTCCCTTCTTTCCTCAAGGGTATACATATTAAGCTCCTTAAGCCTTTCTTTCAATGTCTTCTGGTGTAGACCCTGCACCATTTTAGTTGCCTTCTTCTGCACTGCCTCCATCCTGTCTAAGTCCTTGTAGAGACTGGGTCTCCAGAACTGCACAAAGTACTCCAGATGGGGTCTTACCAACTGTCTGTACAGAGGGATAACAACTTCCTGTTTTCTACTGGTAATGCCTCTCCCTATGCATCCCAGTATCCCTCCAGCCCTCCTTACTGCCCTCTCACATTGCTTGCCCACCTTTAGGCCATCTAATAAGACTACCCCAGGTCCCTTTCCATTTTTGTTGTTGTTAGTATCTCACACCCCATTGTGTACTCTTCCCCTGGGTTTGTGTTTCCCAGGTGCATTACTTGGCACTTCTTAGCATTGAATCTAAGCTGCCATACATTTGACCATTCCTCCAACCTTGCCAAGTCCTTTCTCATCCTTTCCACCCCACCTTGTGTATCAACCCTGTTGCAGATCTTTGGGTCGTCTGCAAAGAGACATACTTTTCCTTCTAGTCCCTCTGCAATGTCACTTATAAAGACATTAAAGAGGACCAGTCCTAGTACTGAACCCTGTGATACCCCACTAGTAACCCCCTTTCTTCAGAGTGGACTCAGTTTACTATTACCCTCTGTGTCCTGTTCTCCAGCCAGTTTTCTACCCAGACTACCATCTTGGGACTCACTCCAAGGCTGTCTAACTTGTATATTAATCTTTTGTGTGGGATTGTGTCAACTGCCTTGCCAAAGTCTAGGTAGGCCATGTCCTCAGCTCATCCCTGATGTACTGCTTTGGTCACCCAGTCAAAGAAATCTATTAGATTCATCAAACATGACATCCCCACTGTGAATCTATGCTGCCTTGGGTCCTGTGCCCCTCTGGCCTCTAGGTAACTCAACAATTCTTTCCTTCAGAAGTGAATCCATCATTTTCCATATCACTGAGGTCAAACTAACAGGTCTGTAGTTTCCTGCCTCTGCCCTGCTCCCACTTTTGTGAAGTGGAATAACATCTGCCCTCTTCCAGTCCTCAGGTACCACCCCATCCTCCCATGATTTGTTAAAGAGGGTAGTCAGTGGTGTCACTAGTTCTACCCTTAGTTCTTTTAGAATTCTGGGATGTATCCCATCAGGTCCCATTGCTTTGTCCACCTTCAGTTTTAAGAGTTCTTTCAGAACTCTTTCTTCTGTGAATGGGCTGGTATCAACCCCCCTATCCAGAGTGTTTCTATTGTCTGATTTAGGTACTTCCCCCTCTTCATTTGTGAATACTGAGCAAAAATATTTGTTTAGTATCTCTGCCTTTTCACAGTCACCCTCTGCCCACCCCCTCCCCTTTATTAAGGCTCAGTATCTATCCCGTGGTCTTCCTTCACTCCCTGATGTACCTATAAAAGGTTTTATCCCCTTCTTAACTGAGTTGGCTATCTTTTCCTCAGTTTGGGCCTTTGCTGCTCTGACTACCTTCCCCACTTCCTTCTGCTTTAACTGATACAGTTTTCTGTCCTGCTCCATCTATGATTCCTTGTACTTCCTGAATACTATCTTTTTCTCCCCAACCTTCCCTGCCACCTCCTTTGAGAACCATAGCGTTTTTTTTAATTTTCTTTTTTATTTGCTTCACATAAAGGCTTGTTGCCTCAGTGATGGCAGTTTTGATTATTCCCCATTGTTCTTCCACCCCTCCTTCCTGCCCATTTGCTAGTGCATGCCTTAGGCAGTCACCATTTTGGCAAAGTCAGCCCTCCTAAAGTCCAGGACCTTTGCCTTTGTATGGCTTGACTCTACTACTGTGTTTATCATGAACCATACTGTTTGATGGTTGCTAGTTCCCAGATGGCTACCCACTTCTAAATCTGTGATCCTCTCTCCATGTCCATTTGAGAGTACCAGGTCTAAGATTGCTCCCTCCCGAGTGGGTTCCAGTACTAGTTGTCTAAGGCATGTCCCCTGCTGGGCATCTAGAATGACCACACTCTTCAATGTGGCTGCAGCAAATGCAATCCAGTTAACATCTGGTATATTCAGATCCCCCATCAACAATATCTCCCCTCTCAGGTTGAGCCCTGATTGCGGTGTCCAGAGGTTCCATGGCCAATACAAATAACAATGGTGAAAGCGGGCAGTCTTATCTGGTTCACCTGCATAAGGGAAAGGGGTCTGACATAATGATGTTAGTGAGAACCTTTGCTTTCAGCTCATTATACATGGTTCTGACCCAGGACATAAAATATGGGCCAAAGTTGTAGGACTTCATAACCACATGCTGGTACTCCCACTCCACCGAGTCAGACGCCTTTTCAAAATCGATAACTACCACTGTGACTGGCGTGGGGGTGCCTGCTGCGGTCTGCATCAAGGAGATCAGGGCCTGAAGAAGGTCTGAGCTTACCCTTCCTTTAACAAAGCTGACTTGTGAGGAGTGAATAATTTGTGTGAGGGATTTCTTTAGCCTAATAGCCAGGACCTTGGCTAGTACCTTGGCATCTGCATTGATCAGTGATATGGGTCTACAACTAGCTGGGAGGGCAAGGCCCTTACCCTCTTTAGGTAGTACTCTGATAATGGCTTCTTTAGTGTACCTGGCAACTCTCCTGCTGTGTGAGCCAATTGCAACATTTAGTTTGGGGGGGGGTAACAATGTGATTTGTTGCTTTATAAAAATCTACCAGGAAGCCATCCCCTCCTGGCATCTTATGTAGCGCAATCAGTTGAATGGCTATGGAGACCTATTTCACGGAAATCAGGGCTTCTAACTCCTCTCTGGCTTGTGGCATAAGGCATGGTAAAGATAGATTGTCGATAAAAGTATTAAAACTGTCGGGGTCCCATTTGTTTTGAGAGGAGTAAAGCTCTTTATAGAATTCCACCATAATCATATTGATTCCTTTTTGGTTAGATGTGGGAGTCCCATTTTTATTTTTGAGGTAGGGAATATGCCTTTCTGCCTGCATTTGTTTCAATCAATATGCCAGCAGCTTCTCGGCTTTTTCCCCCACCGCCCAGTATCTGTGTTGTGTTCTCAATATTTGGAGTTCAGCTTTTCTAGTGGCTAGGATGTTTAATTGGAGCCTTAATGCTGTGATTTCTTTAAATTTAGCTGGGTCAGACAACACCTGAGGGCTTTTTTGTAGTGATTTTCCAGTTGTGCTAACTGCTTTTCTAGTTGGGCACATTCCTCCTCCATTTGTTTATGCCTATGTGCTGCAAAACTTATAATTCTCCCTCGCATCATAGCTTTATAGGCTTCCCAGACCCCAACTGCTGATGCAGATCCTTGTGGATTGTCTTGGAAGTAGAGTTCTGATCCTTTAAGGAGCCATTTAACAAAACTAGGGTCTTGCATTAAAAGGGAGTCTAGTCTCCATAGCTGGGATCTATGCTCTTTAGGGGTTCTGAGAAGGCTCAGTACCACAGCGGCGTGGTCAGATAAATACATTGGGGTGATTGATATGTCTATTGTAGCCAAAGTCACTGATGGAGAGGTGAGCCAGTGGTCTAGCTGACTTGCCAAACCCTTGTGGTTGGAGAAAAAAGTGTAGTCTCAGTCTGTGGTATGGTTAAGCCTCCAGATATCAGAGAGCTTATGTACGGCTATCAAATTGGTCAGTGTGCGTAGAACTTGGGTGTGTGTTTCTGGTTTTGTGTTGAACCCATCCATAATGAAGTCCATGATGAGGTTTAGATCCCATCCCATGAGTATTTCTGGATTGTCATGCATCATTTCTAGCATTTGTTGAGAAATTTTGTTAAAAAATTTGGGTGACTTTGTGTTAGGGGCACAAACATTTACCAGTAGGATCGGCCCTGTGGGAGAATCTACCAGCACCATAACCCATCATCGTTCTTTATCAGTGTGTACTTCATTGGGCTTCCAGTTCAGGTTCTTATAGAGCAGAATTGACACCCCTCAGCTAGATGTGCCGGAGATACTGTGAGCCTCCCATCCCACCCATTCCCTTTTGAGTTTCTGGGCTTCCACCTTATTGAGTTTTGTTTCCTGAAAAAAGGCTCTGTGAGTTTTAAATTCTTCAGGCATGGCAGTATTTTTTTTTCGTGTAATAGGGGAATTTATGCCTTTGATGTTCCATGATGTCGCAACAATGTCAAGGATGGAAGCCATGAGTAAGAGAAATTTGTCCATGTAGTTGAAAGCTGGCTAGCAGGGAGATGGGCACCATGATCCACCTCCTAGTTGTTACTAGGACCTCATTCCAATGTTTCTTTATACCTCTGCATAGTGTAGTTTGTCCACCATTCTGTGTGGATGTTTTTAAGTTAACAACTTGTCTGCTGACTGAAAATGGTACCTTTTGTGTACTGAAAACTACTCTCTTTCTTTGCCTGATTCTCTACCTGTTTAAAGTTACTAGCAAAAAGAAAAAGGTAGCATATTTTATAACAATAATATTGAACCTACTAAACAGTAGCATCAACAGTTGCTAGTCAATCCATAGACTGTGAGTTGACTTGTGTGGACTGGCAGGCTGCCTTTTTCCTAGCCTGCCAATTGCCAGACAACTCCACTCCAGGGGAGGAGGGTCAGTTATCTGAGCCAGGCTTTGCCCAGTTACCATAGAATGAACAAACCAGGGGGACTAGAGCAGTAATCCAGGTCATTGAGTTTGAGCAACGTTTTCATTTTAGGTGTAAAGGTACCCAGTTTATTCAGGTTCCTGTCCAGCTGGAATTGAGCTTTTCTTTGTGTTTGTGTTGGTCTGCCAAGGACCGTGGTGTTATCACCATGGCTTAATCATGGAATTGAGTGGTGGAACAGGGGTAGCTGTTCTGTGGTCCTCTGCTGGTTTGGTGTACCTTACCCTTGATGAGGGGGTAGGAAGAGCCCCCTCCTGTACCTATCACCTAGCTTGCCCTTTGCCTAGTATGACCCCTCCCTATAATCAAGGGAGCCATGGGGCAGATCAGTCCATCTCCCAAGGCCAATCATCTAGGGATGCATGAGTCAGCATCTGCTGATAAGCTTATTTCAAAGTAATTGTGCACCGATTTAGTTCTTGGGTGATGGGTGATAACATCAGTACCAGGGTATTGCCTTGGCAAGCACCCTATGTTTCCATTCCCCCGGGATATCAGCTGCATTAGGAAGTCTCCGAATTTAGGGGTATAATGGCATCCAGGAGGTAAGTGCCCTGTTTCGAAAGGAAAAGGCAGCTGTGGTAATCCTGGCTCATGAGATATCTGGAGGGGTGAAATCGTTCTCTTTCCCAGAGTTTCTGGCATTACCCCCTCTGCTTCAGATCAGACATCACCAGTGATAAATGGCATTCATTATGTGCCATATCTCAGCAGCTACCCCCACCCCAGCATGGGCTCATCACAACATCTTTAGCCCAGTGGGTGGGCTAGCAATCTCTATGCCCCATAGGCAATGGGTGCTGTTGCAATAATACTTTTAGTGCCACAACAGTCTACGCTAAAAACTATGTACAATAAAGTTTTAATTCAGCTCTCAGCTGCCGTGCAGCCTTATGGGCACAGTATCACTAAATCTATATTCGACTATTTATTTATGTATGCGGGTACCCGCTGAGGAGCCTTCTTGATTCTGTCTCCTGTGATTTTTGGTTGGGGTGCTCTTAACATCGGTAGTGATCAGAGACTGCATAAATGCTCTTCATAGGAGCTATCTGCCCTCTCTTTGGGTCATTATCTGTACAAGGTTGCAGCCGGTATTGTAAATTTGAGGGGTGCACTTATAGTAAACGAGTGCTGTGGCATTTCAGTCCCACCCGTCCCTCCTGTCAATACCCCTACATGCTAGCATTAATCTTACTTAAACAGTACAGAAAACTTGCAAGCCTCCGGTGAAGCTCATCACAATATTTGAGCTCCATGAGAAAAATTTAAAAGCTATGCCACATATCACTGCAAAACCTCGTGGCAGTGGCCTAGAAGGATTAACCATACAGACTTCTTCCTAGTAGAGGAAGAGTCCCTTGTAAAGGCTGTGAGAAAGATTACTTACAGAGCCAGTCTCTGGTGGTCCATCTTGCTCTGTCTTTCATTTTCGGGAGAGTTCATTCAGGGACCATGGTGAGGGTTGGCCGGAAGTTCGTCAGGGTCCTCCGCCACACAGTCTGCCCACTCCTGGTAAATTGGGGCCCAAGCATTGGCAGTTTCTTCCGGAACAGTCAGGGTCTGATTGAGAGGAAGTACCACATCAGGGATGGATAAGTCCAGGGCCATTGGTACCAGCTCCCGGAGGGGTTCGTAGCGGTTACTAATTTTAACCGGAGTGTTCCCTGGTGACATGCTAGTGCTACCAGAGAGCTGTTGTCACCTTTTCCTGCTGCGTGATCTCACTACATGGAAGGGAGATTTTGTCAGGACTGGAAGCTGATTTTTATTTTTCTGTCTCCCTCTTTGGACCTGGTGCCATTCCTGAGATGTGGATGATGTGGAGGGAGTTTGTACCATATGCTGCTGGAACTTGCTTGTGGGATCCTTGGAGGTGTCCATATTCTGTATGGCCTCTCCACGAGGTGATGATCTGGGTCAGTTCAGTGGCTGGTCCCTGCTGTTGATGTCAGCCAGGAACTCCTCGACTTCTGCTGGTGAGTTGAACAGCAAGTATTCTTCCTTATAGTGAACTCTGAGTTGTGCAGGGTATCTAAGAGACATGGTAATGTTCATCTGATACAGTTTTTGCTTAACCTGGCCATATGCTGTAACCTAAATTTGTTCTGTCTGTCCTCTATGTGACGAGGTACCGTTTGAAATAAGCCTCTGGCTCAAAGGTTGTAAACTGATGTATAAATGAATAAAGCCCATCGTTTTTTGGATAGGTCAGCCGAGAAATCTTGCTACATTTGCACTCTGCAACCTTCCCACAATAGATTTTTGTTTTCCCTGGCCGCTTTCAAGTATAGATCTTTTTCAGGGTATCTGGTGAACTTGCATATTATGGGTTGGGGGTTTTCATCCTGACTTGGTCTAGGGGCTAGAGAGCGGTGGATCCTTTCAAGCTCTGGTGAGGCCCCAGTGTTGAGTTTCAGTATAACTGGCAGAGAGTTATTGAGAAAAGCCATCATGTCCCTGCCCTCCACTCCCTCTGGTGTGCCAATTATTCATAAATTTTTCCATCTTGCCCTGTTTTCTGAGTTGTTGACCTTCTCTAGCAGGTATTGCATTTGACTGTGATGTCTTAGCTGGCAGGTATGAGAGTGCTGGGTTTCTGCCTGTCATTTTGCAGAGGTTTCTGTAGATGTAACTCTGGCATTTATTTTCCCCAGTTCCTCTTTAGTACTAGATGCTGTTGCTTTTAATTCAGCAGTATCTTGTAATACCTTATTAAGGAGCAGAGTTATTTTGGTCATCTCAGCTTCCAGGGTAGAGAGTTGTGGCTTAGTCATGCTGCAGTCGAAGGTAGATACCCTTCCTTTCCAGTGGAGACAGTCAGGTGCTGCAAGTTGAAATTTACAAGGCTGCTTGGATGTGTCAGACAGGCCAGCAATTTGATAATCCTGTCACAGATTTGAACTCTGCCCAATATCAGTCCCTTTGAGTTTTACCAGGCAAGACTGGTATTGAACTAACCTCCTTGGCTTGCTGCTCCTGATGCTGGTTGAATGGAGTATTAATTTGCTCTCGCTGTTGTCGGACGTATGAAGATGGGAGGCCTGATACTGCTACTATCAGATTACGCTCCTTCCATGTTGGCTGTTAGGCTACACCCCCTTAAACAGAATTAGTGGCTAAACAATGACAGTATATTTATTTTCCAACACAGTACTGTTACAATGTATTCCTCTACCTCACTGCAGCAGGCAGGCTCTGAGATGTCCCGTTCTGTTTTTTTGGCTCAGTTTCGGAGCCACAGTGAAGAGCCTCACTGCAGCAAGCAGGCTCTGAGGTGCCCCATTCTGTTTATTGGCTCCATTTCATAGGTCCTCTGAGAAGCAAATTGACAGCCTTCTACAGTCCCAGGTTGTTCCCACCCAGATGAATAGTAGTATGTTTTGTGAACTACCTCATTGGGCTTCCATTGCCAGCCTAGAGAGAAGGTCCCTGCAGCACATGCCTCTCTGACCCAACCAATAAATGTGCACTTTTTTCAGAAGAAATGCCAAATTCTTCCACCCAGCCTGCTGTTCTACACCTTCTGCTGTACAGTGTATGAAAGAGTGCCAACATATCCATATCCACCTGGAACCATTAGGGGAACTGGAAAACAGCAAGACATTGTTAAAGTCGAAGTGCCCTCACATGCTGTAAAAACACTTGGGACTGCCACCAACCCCGGGCCAGAATCTGCCCATTAGTAAGTCCTTGGGCCATGGCAGTTATGGCTGCTGCTATCTGGAAAGAGTGAGTATTAAATTCCTTGGGGTTACTCCCCACCACTTACACATCCAATCCAAATATGTGCCCAAACTAGTAAGCCATAACCAGGATGCCATATCCTTGTTGCAGGAAAACTGACCCAGTTTGTGGATGGAGAACCATGTATTCTGACACCATGACCCTTATATCTCATGCTGACACCCCCCGAGGAACTCGCAAGGTGCACCAGCATCCCACACCTCCTTGGTCAATCTTACTCCTGTGGAGCCTAATGTGCACATACTCCACTGTCACTTCTACATCTTTGTCCTGCAGACCTGTTGAGACCCCGATTTTGGCCAGCCGCACCAACTCTAAGACCCAAAAGGCCCCACAGAAGGTCAGCAAAAATGCAGGCTCTAAATAAACTGACCTTGAATGGAAACCAGCAGATCACCATTAAGGCATCCCACACTCTGTCCAGCGTTTTCGGGTTAAGGGAGTGCTGCAGGTTGACCTGCTTCAGTTTTCTCTTGCTCTAACCCTCAGGGATCTTCTAAGCAGTAAAAGCTTGAGTGGTGTCTACAAAGCCCAGCACCTGGATGAACAATGACAACTCTACTGGGTGCCACCCTATCACCCCAGGCATCAGGCCCCGCCCTTTGTCTCCAAGATGAAGCCGCATAACTGTTCTGCAGAAATCAGCCAACCATTTGACCAACCTGTTTCCACTTCAAAGGTGTGAATGTGCTCCACCCTTGCAAAATATGTCACTTTGGTATGAGGTGCAATACAATTACCTATACACTCCCAAGTCTCAGGGTTTTTGCCTCCCACAGGAAATGCAGGACACACCATGGATCTTGATCTGCTGCTGGAGCCAATTCCTTAAACTTCTGACACTGTGAACAAGATAAAGCACCAGCAATGACATTCTCAACACCAGGAACATGCACAGCATTAAAATTAATGGAAAGCAGCATGCACCTGAGGATGAAGATCCTCATGAGGTCTCCCAATGGGCCCTTGACCCCCAGCTGCATGTTCATGGTGTGAACCACTGCCGATTTGTCAGCCCAAAAAAAAACCCTTTATCCCTCAACTGGTGACTCCACATGATCAATGTGACTACTGTTGGGAAAAACATCAACAGGGTGAACTGCTTCATGAGTCACTCTGTTGTCCAATTTGGAGACCACTAAGTATGCCCCAAAGCCCAGTCCCCTGGAAAGCATCTGTAAATAGTTCCAGCTCCTGGCTGTCCACAGTCACAGGCCACATGGAGACCCAATTAAAGTGGGTGATGAAGGTTATCCAAATCTCAAGGTCTTCCCTGAAACTTTGCATCATCCATATCCACTGGTGAGGTTTCTGGATTCCGACTCCTACTTCACCATCTGCTGCAAAATTGTCCTGCTACCCATGATGACCTGGCAGACAAAGTTCAGATTTCACACCAGCTATTGACACTCCTTTAGGGTGATCTTCTTGGCTGCCATTGCATGAGGATGCTTTGTCAGCAAAACCAGTAGGAGCTGGTTGATAGTCGTCTGTTCTCCCTGCAAGAGGTTATTATGCACACTGCTGGTATTAATAAATCTGTTGCACTGAGCATATCATGGCATTTGGAGTGAGATGTCATGGTTGGTGGTGCTGGAACTCAGAGTGTTTTGACTGCCATTGTATGACCCAGAAGAACCCTTAGCACCTCAGTCTTGTCCCAGGGCACATGACATCCCTGTGCCTCTGCATCTCTCTCAGTTCCCAAAAATGACATTACATGGTTCAGGGCTTCTACTTTACCAGACACCGCTTGGACCCTGACGCTGTGGCACAGATGAAATAAGGTTTCCAGGTTCTGCTCACAAATTGGGGAGTGGGCTGGGCCTACAAATACAAAGACATCCAGATAGCGAACAATCCTCTGCCCACAACTTCTTTTGCAGTTTTCCAGTGTAAAAATGTGCCATGGCATTTGAACACTGCGCATGCCACTGAACACCCCATAGGCATACAATTATCAATATAGTACTTCTCCTGAAATGTCATCTCCAAAAGTTCTTTGTTTGCTGGGTGGATGTAAAGCAGTCAGAATGCCAACTCAATGTCTGCTTTGGCAATGAGAGGCCCCAGAACCACTGCATGCACTGCCTCAACTGCCCTCTCAAATGATGTATACTGGACTGCCCTATGGTGCAGGACAATGTGGTAATTCTCTGAGTCACCCTCAGGGTATGACAGGTGGTTGATCATGCAGTCCTCACCCAGGACTTTTTGGGGCATCAGGCTAGTTGGGGAAACCAGCAGACAATAGGTTGGTAGGGAGGAATAATGACCACTAATACTGACCAAATTCAGTTCTTTGCAGAACTTGCCCTGGACCACCTGTGGCCTATCCCTGGCAGACTTCGGGTCTTGGTTTAGTTAGCTTATTATGGCCCTCATACAGAATCCTAAATATCACAATGAATCTCTCCTCTAGCAGGGTAGGTGCCTTGTGGTCAGGTTGCTGTTCAAGTCCGGGCTTAAACTAATCCACTCTTACCAGAGTTGGCAGGCTTGCTATTATTGGGCTTGCTTTGTTTTTTCCAAAAGAGGTGGTGCCCTCCTTGTGTGTGTGTGTGGGGGGGGGCTTGCCAGGTTTGCCCTGGTACAAGGGATGCTACTGACTGTAGGCAAAACATTCTTGCTGAATCCTGCAAGGGTTCTGTTTGCAATTCCCTTTGTTGAACCCAAAACACACTTGGTTTTGGGTCCCATTTGGCTCAGATCTGAGACTCCAGGGTACTGTGATTGGTAGCTCACTGTCTGTATGGAGGACCCCACCCCATGCATGCTCACCACCAGTAGAAGCATGTCTAGGATGCGGCAGTCCTTGTATGGGTCTTACTGCATTCAACGCTGGAATTCTTCATCATATTCCAGGGCTGACTTTGTCAAGAAGGGAAAGTGCCTCAGAAAAGCACTAGCAAACAGGCAAGAAGGATGGGTGAAGGAACAATGGGGAAACATCAAAACTGCCATCACAGAGCAACAAGTCTTTGTGCAAAGCAAATAAATCAAAACAAAAGAAAAAAACACTATAGTTCTCACAGGTGTGGGGGTACAGGCAAAGTGGGCAAGCATTAAGGATGCAATACTTGAAGCAACATCCCATTGTGTTAGACAGAAAAGGAAGTGCAAAAGAAGAAGGAAACCACTTTGGTTCTCAAATACAGTAGCAGAAAAGGACAGAGCCAAAAGGCTGGCCTTCAGGAAATATAAGGGAACACAGCGGGATGAAGATAGGGAGGCATACCAAACTGCCCTAAGGGAAGCAGGTAAGGCAGTAAGGCAGGCAAAGTCCCAAACTGAGGAAACACTAGCATGAACAGTAAAAGAAGGTGACAAGACTTTCTATAGATACATTAGTGAAAGGAGAAAGTCCAGAGGGGTATTACTAAGCTTAATGGAGAAAAGGAGCATGTGAGGAGGAGGACCCTGTAAAGGCATCTATCCAAATAGATACTTTTGCTCAGTATTTACTGAAGAGAAGGTAGGGCAGGGCCCACAGCTCAGCATCATGGACACAGGGGAGAGGGAGGTGAGCACTACTCCCTTCACAAAAGAAAGGGTCCTACAAGAGCTTGCTAAGCTCAGGGTGGATAAGGCAATGGGACCTGATGGCATACATCCCAGGGTACTTAAGGAGCTAAAGGAGGAACTAGCAGAGCCATTAGCAGAATTGTCTAGTGAGTTTCTAAGCACAGAGAGGTCCCAGAAGACTGGAGAAGGGCTCATGTGATCCCGCCCACAAGAGTGGTAGCAGGGAGGAGGGGAAACTACAGACCGGCCAGTCTTACCTCAGTAGTGGCAAGATTATGGAGGTACTTTAAGGAAAGGATAAAAAGACCTGGAACGGCAGGGGCACAGGATCCAAGACAGCATGGGTTATACAAAGGAAGATCCTGTCAAACTAATCTCATAGATTTCTTTGACTGGGTAACCAGAGTGGTGGACCAAGGAGGAGCAGTTGATGTCGCCACCTTGACTTCAGCAAAGCTTTTGACACTGTTCCATATAGAAGATTGATAAATAAGCTGGGTAGGCTTGGGTGGGTCAGTTGGTCAGCTGGGTGGCAAACTGGTTGACGGGCAGAAACAGAGAGTGGTGGTAAATGGTATACAGTCAGAAGAGATGCAAGTCATAAGTGGGGTACCCTAGGATCAGTTCTGGGGCCAGTCCTCTTCAACATCTTCATTAGTGACCTTGCAGATGGACTAGAGGGTAAGGCTTGTCTGTTTGCAGATGACACCAAGATCTGCAACAGAGTAGATGATCCAGATGGGGTGGGCAGAATGAGAAGAGATCTGGATAAACTAGCAGAATGGCTGAAGAGTGGCAACTGGGACGACGCAAAAGAAGTGCAAAATCATGCACATAGGGAAGAGAAACCCTGAAGCCACCCATAGACTGGGAGGGAGTTGCTAGCAGTCACAAAGGAAGAAAGAGACTTGGGCATCATCATCACTGATGACCTAAAATCATCTAAGCAGACCCTAAAGCAGTAGGTAAGGCTAGGGGTGTTAGGGTGTATTAGTAGGGGTATCACAAGTCGTAAGAGGGAGGTATTAATCCTCTGTACAAGACACTGGTTAGGCCTCATCTGGAGTACTGCGCAGTATTGAGGCCACACCTTCACAAGGACATTAACCAAATTGAGGCAGTCCAGAGAAAGGCAACCAAAATGGTGCAGGGACTACATCAGAAGACATATGAGGACAGATTAATGGAGCTCAATATGTATACCCTGAGCAAAGGAGGGAGAGAGGTGATATGATCGAGGCATTCAAACACATTAAGGGCATAAACAAGGTGAAAGAGTCTAACATGTTTAAATATAAGAAAAATAGCAGGACAAGAGGACACAGCATGAGATTAGAGGGAGGCTGATTAAGGGGGAATGTGAGGAAATTCTTTTTCACAGAAAGGGTGGTGGATGCATGGAATGGCTTACCACAAGAAGTGGTGGCTATGAATACAGTGCAGGTCTTCAAACAGGCATGGGATAGGCATAAAGGAGCAATACAAATGACTATGAATTGATAGGCCACTGACAGAGCAAAGGCCGATGGCACATTTATAAGGTAGAAAAAGAAATGGGCAGACTGGATGGGCCTTATGGTCCTTATCTGCCATCAACTTCTATGTTTCTATGTTTCTATGTTTCAAAAGAGGTGGTGGGGATGGTTAGGGAGAAAAAGATAGCATTCAGGAAGTATAAGGACACACAGAAGGAGCAGGACAGAAAACTGTAACAGTTCAAGCAGAAGGAAGTGGGGAAGACAGTCAAAATAGCAAAGGCCCAAATAGAGGAAAAGATAGCCAACTCAGTTAAGAAGGGGGATAAAATCTTTTATATGTACATTAGGGAATGAAGAAACACCAATGGAGGGATGGTGAGGCTTAATAAAGGGGAAGATGAGAGGGAAGAGAGGGACAGTGAAAAAGCAGGGATATTGAATGAATACTTCTGCTCAGTATTCATAAAAGAAGAGGACAGGGAGACCCTAATCCAATCAATAGAAGCACTCTGGATGGGGGGCGATCCCAGTCCTTTCATAGAAGAAAGGGTTCTGAAAGAACTCCTAAAACTGAAGGTGTACAAAGCAATGGGGTCTGATGGGATTCACCCCAGAATTCTAAAGGAACTAAGGGAAGAACTAATGACATTACTGACTACCCTTTTTAACAAATCATGAGAGGATGGTGTGGTACCTGAGGACTGGAGGAAGGCGGATGTGATTCCCCTTCACAAAAGTGGGAGCAAAGCAGAGGCAGGAAACTACAGACCTGTTAGCTTGACCTCAGTAGTAGGAAAAATGTTGGAATCACTTGTAAAAGAAAGAATTGTTGAGTACCTACAAGCCAGCGAGGCACAGGACCCAAGGCAGTATGGCTTCACAGTGGGAAGGTCCTGTCAGATGACTCTAATAGATTTCTTTGACTGGGTGACCAAAGTAGTAGACCAGGGAGGGGCTGTGGACATGGCCTTCCTAGACTTTATCACGGCATTTGACACAGTCCAAACAAAAGATTAATAAACAAATTAGCCAGCATTGGATTGGGTTCCACGGAGGTAGCCTGGGTAAAAAATTGGCTGGACACAGGACACAGAGGGTAATAGTAAACTGAGTCCACTCTGAAGAAAGGGGGTGTTACTAGCGGGGTACAGCAGGGTTCAGTACTGGGTCCGGTCATTTTTGATGACTTTATAAGTGACATTGTGGAGGGATTGGAAGGAAAAGTATGTCTCTTTCCAGACGACACAAAGATCTGCAACAGGGTTGATACATGGGGGGGGGTGGAAGGGATGAGAAGGGGCTGGTCAAGGTTGGAGGAATGGTCAAAAGTATGGCAGCTTAGATTCAATACAAAGAAGTGCAAAGTAATGTACCTGGGAAACAAAAACCCAGGGGAAGAGTACACAATGGTGGGGGAGGTATTAACAACAACAAAAATGTAAAGGGGTAGTGATATTGGATGACCTAAAGATAAGCAAGCAATGTGAGAATGCAGTAAGAATGGCTTGGGGGATACTGGGATGTATAAGGAGAGGCATCACCAGTAGAAAACAGGAAGTTGTTATCCCTCTGTACAGATAGTTGGTGAGACTCCATCTGGAGTACTGTGTTCAGTTCTTGAGACCCCATCTCCATAAGGACATAGACAGGATGGGGCAGTCCAGAGGAGGGCAACTAAAATGGTGCAGGGTCTGCAACAGAAGCCATATGAAGTGAGACTAAAGGAGCTTAATATGTATACCCTTGAGGAAAGGAGAGAGAGGGGTGACATGATAGAAACTTTGAAGCACCTCAAGGGACTCAACAAAGTTCAAGAGGGTAGCATCTTTCAGAAAATGAGATGTTCAAGAACAGGGGACACGATTTGAAAATAGAGGGCGGACGGTTCAGGGGCAATGTGAGGAAGGATATTTTCACAAAGAGGGTGGTGGACACATGGAACAGCCTTCCTGAGTTGGTCATGGGGTCATAAACAGTGAAAGAATTCAAGAATGCATGGGACAGACAATGCAATTCTGGTGGGGTGTAGGAAGAAGTAGGCCATTGATTAACTAGGATCTGCAGCTTATTCAATAGGTAGGGAAATGGGCAGACTAGGTTGGACACGTGGTCCTTATCTGCCATGAAAGTCTATGTTTCTATGTTTCTATAATCAACACTCCTTTTGTACCTGTGGGTGCATATGATCATACTCAAATAACTGAACAGGTTGACACTTGTTTAGGAGCTGTCTGACAAACTGTGCTGGCAAAAGCTATGAATCCCACTAGCCAGATATCGAATGTCATGATGACTATAACCTTCCTCATGTCAGGGCCTTCTTTTTTTCCTTGTTTTCCTTCAGATCCTTGGGCCAGTTTAATAATGAAAGCAGGTCCACATACAGTGAAGCTCACCAGGATGAAACCAATTTTGCAGCATTCAGCAGAGGAGTAACTGCTGGAAGCAAAGTGATTTCAAGAGAAGCAAATCCTCTTTTGTCATGTAGAAAACTATGGCACTGCACTTCATCCTGATGGGTTACACTGTATTTGTGCCTGTGACTCTGCTGGTTACTTTGTCATACAAATGTGATCCCACTGGCTGGGCTATGCTCAGGGGCAAGAGGCACTGATGGCAGTGCTGCTCCACTGCCACCTGAATCTGGCATCATCTGGATATTGGCCACCCCTTGTTGCTGGAACTGAATTGCCACTGCAAAACCCACACCTGTCTCTGGGAGATTATCCAGCTTCTGATCCGAGAAGGAAGATAAGGCTATGGGTTCCAGCAGCTTTTTTGGGGATGGTGACTGTACAGGACCTATCATTGCTGCACTGGTTATTGGAGCTTGGGAATCCCCTATCACCACTACATCTGGCTCAACTTCTTTCTGGCCCAATGCCCTCTTTGTTCTTGTGTTGGCTGAGGGACAAGCTGGGAAGGAAGTTGGGGGGCGGGGGCTCTTCTGAACACTGTCATACCATCTTTCAGAATTCTCATCAGACAACACATTAACCCTATGCTTGCCTTACCTTTCTCTTGAGGTTTCTTGGCTAATTGTGCTTGGGGGGGAGGCTGCTGGCTGCTTTTCTGCCCATTTCTGTTTTCTCAGTGCTGAGTTCTATTTAGGCACTGAGGTACCCTCCAAACAAGCATCTAACCATGCTCAGCTTTTCTCAGTGTACATGATCCTCAATTGGTTTTCAGATGCCGTGGCTGCTGCTGCCTTGCCAAATGGTGTCCTTTTCTGCTTGTTGGTCATTTCTGCACTGCTACAGGCTGAAATGACATGAAGCTATGATCCCCAAAAGAAAAACAATGTTAATACTGCTGCTGGAACCTCTTTTCATATGCAAGATGTTTAGGGGTACAAGGGCTCTTAGGGAAGGGCCTTGTCATAGAAGTCCAGCTTATCACTAATGTGCCCCCTTACACTCCTTGCTGGGGACCCACCATGCATACGTGTGTGACTGTGCATATGTGTGTGTGTGTGTGTGTTTCATATATCTTTTTAGTCAAAGCAAAAAGGGATGAGGCAGGATTAGCATAGTCTGTAGCTTTAACTATGATAACACTTTAGTGTCAGCCTTGAATACGGTGCCCAAACTGACTAGCTAAAGCATGCCTTCATAACTGCCACATTTGGCACAATCACCTAATTCATGAACCATTTAAAAAAAAAGTATGACAGACACTTCAGCTACTGCATGCTGTGACTATAAATCCATCTGTCTGCCACAGTGTCTGCTGCTCAGCAGTCCATCCTGGCAGAAGACCCCCCCCCCCCAATCTCCTGTTTCACATAGCTTTGTTTTTTGGGGTAAATTCCCATTGTTCCTATCCATTGGAACCCACATGAAGTGTGTTGGGGAGCAGGCACTGCTGCAAGTAGGGAAAGATGAACAAGCCCACCTAGAAGCCCTCCCACCACATGGTATGGAGGGACATTGTCCTCCATCATGGCCCCCTTCCCATGCATACCTGAATGGTGCATTAAGTCACTCCTCTCTGGGTTGACAATGCTGAATAAATTACGTAATAATTGACATTAATGCCCTGCTATAAAATGAAAATCATTAAATCTGAAACCACGGTTTGCAGTAGGTCTATGAGCTATCTTAGTAGTGTTTCTTCTAAACTGCTCTTATTGATTGGAGTTAGATTTTTTTAAACTATCATCCTTCCTTGTAAAGCATACACCATTACCTTAAGATAAGAAATGTTTTTTTCAGTTAATAAAATAGTTTCACCAGATTATCTGAATTAATACTGGCCAGAAGTGTCCTGACTATTACAATATTACTGAGGCAGAACAAGCTTTTGGCTATAAATGTGAGCCTCTTGATTTGATTATTGAATCCTTCCTCTGTTTCCATGACTTCCACACTTACATGAAACAAATGCACTGCAAAGCAGCCTTAATAACCAGCACAGTTGCTAGTTCACCGTGTTGCTATCAGTGCAAACATTTCTTGCGATGTCCAAGGACTCACACTACTTCACATACAAAGCCAGTTCATTCTTCTTTGACCTTTGTTTCCTGAAGACATAATCAATCAAGATTTAAGAATGGAAATAGGGTGTGTGTGTGGGTGTGGGTGTGTGTACGTGCTTGGGTAGGAGTTTGTTTATTTTCCCATAATTGATAGAACAAACTCTAGGAACAGCCAATATGACCGCAAAATGATGGTATTGTGGGCAGTGAGAAATATGTAAACTAACAATGTTTGCACTAACCACTGAGCCACCTAACTGCACCTTCTAATTGTTGTGTTATACACACACTGACTACTATATATATACATATATATACATAAATGTTCCAGTCTAACATAGCAGTGCACTGTCTATACACATTTTTACAGATTAAGAAAAAAGACATTGAGGGACCATTTTCATCTTTTCAGGCTCAGAGGGACATCGGAGGGTGAGGGCCTGCCACTAGAAACCTCATTTAAATCAGCAATGACATGTATAAGGCTGAAACTGATATAGCTAGTGGGAGAATGTAGACTAGCAATTTTTGCAATAACCACTGAGCAACCTAACTGCACTTTCTGATTGTTGATATATACATACACACACTCACTGATACAAATACACATATACAGTATGCATATATATTGCAGTATAACATAGCAGTGCACTGTCTACACTCACAGAGCATAGCCACATACACACACTAACACACATACACAGCTTATATGGCATTTACTTATACATCTAACATTAACTTTTATTGTATTTAGGATAAGCACTGTGTTTTGCACTAACTCATTGTACTAACCTACGCCATGACTGGGAAACTAAGGTAGTGGACCAGGGAGGTGCAGTGGATGTGGCCTATCTGGACTTCAGAAATGCCTTCGACACCCTCCCCCATAGAAGGTTGATTAACAAACTGCACAGCCTAGGGTGGATCTTAAAATAGTTCTGTGGGTGGAGAACTGGGTGAATGGTAGGAGTCAGAGGGTTGTGGTAAACAGTGAGTACTCTGGAGAGGGAGAGGTGATGAGCAGTTTGCTGCAGGGGTCGATGTTGGGGCTGATCCTCTTCAATGTCTTTATTGGGGACATTTCGGAGAGTCTGAAGGGGTAGGTATGCCGCTCTGCAGACAATAGAAATTTATGCAATAGGGTGGACAGACCAGGGGGTGTTGAAAGAGGAAGGGAAGACCTTAAAAAACTGCAGAAATAGTCTGAAGAATGGCAGCTGAGATTCAGTGCAAAGAAGTGCAGGATAATGCACCTAGGACATAAGAAACCACGGCAAAGAATGAAGTAGGTGGGGAGGTATTGACAGTCACAAGGCAGGAAAGGGACCTGGGAGTTATCATCTCGTAGGATCCAAGAGAAACTAGGCAGTGTGACACGGCAACTAGAAACGACAGCCAGATGTTTGGATGCATAGGGAGAGGTATCAGGAGTAGAATCAGGGAGTTCATCTTACCCCTGTATAAGACACTCCTGAGAGACTGCACCTGGAATACTGCATCCAGTTCTGGAGGCCCCAACTGAGAAAGAACAAAGACAGGGTGTAGGCAGAATGTGTAGTATAGTATGGGCTGCACAGCCATTGACTCACACTGTGGACCAATGGGTATACAGCCCTACCTACAGTGTCAGTCGGTGAGCGGCGGGGTGGCAGGCAGGTGGGGTGCTGCCGCCCGCTGCTGACGGGGTGGGCGGGCAGTGGGGCTTCATTGGGTGGGTGGGGAGGGGTAAACTGGACCACCAGGGATATTGGATTTGATTTCTTTTTACTTAAGCCCATGATCAGGCTGACAGCGGTCGACTGGACCACCAGGAATATTGCTTTCAATGTCTTTTCACTTATGCCCGCGATCAGGCTGACAGTGGTCCACTGGACCACCAGGGATATTGGATTTGATATATTTTTACTTAAGCCCGTGATTGGGCTGACAGCACTCCACTGGACCACCAGGGATATAGGACATGATTTTTATTTACTGAAGCCCGCGATTGGGCTGTGGAGCACATTGCCGCACTGTGCAGGGGGCGTCAGTCCCCGACAGCGGCTGCCTGGCAGAGCACTATGCACAAGTCGCCGGGGATCAGTGCACCTGCATGCAAATGGGGCCATAATGACATGCAAATGGCCCCATTTGCACCTTGCATGCATTATGGCCCCATTTGCATGTGCACTTTTTGAATATTGCGGTTGCTGCACATAGCACAATGGAACTTGTGCTAGCGCACCCCCCTGCTCCACTCTGGCCACTTGCGCTGGCACAGTGCCACTGCGCCATGCACACTGCTGGTGGCCAGGGTACAATATTCAATGATGCTGTGCCATGGTGCAGCTCTGTTGAATATTGCCCAGTCAACGCCCCTGCGCAGCCAAGTTGCGCTGCTCCCAGGCTTGCGCCATGGCCTGGCGCAGTTTGAATATCTGCACCTAGATTTACATGAATTAAGTTTTAGCTTTATTGTTTTCTAGTTGTTTGTGATTTTTTTCACTTCCCCCTGCTGATGGTCTACTAAATATTGTAGATAATACAATACTTTACAATACTTATTTCAGTCATTTAAAATGTATCTGACTCTTCTTTGCTTACCTCAAAATTGCTGTTTGTGACATCACAGTCTGTTGTCATGGTGAGCACTATGACGCCATAAAGAAATACACCGTGAGGTTAAAGGGGGAGAGGCAAAGGTTTTCAAATGTTTCCTAAACAGGCGTTTTAGATGGACTACCAAGATGTGCAGTAAAGATTGTAAAGAAACACTGAAAATAAAAAAAAAATGTATTCTCTGGTAAATCATGACAGCTGAAACATTGTATTTGTGAAAGCACATGCTGAACTGCATAGTTGCTCTTTAATATTCTAATTTAAGAAATATTTATATTAAGTCTATTCCTTGTTCAAAGTGACATAATACACACAACACAAATTGTAGGTAGCAGTTTTTCTTTTCATTAAGCTATATTATAACATGTTGAGAAACAGTGAGTGATTTGATTGGCTGAGAGACAAGAACAGGAGTGTAAAAACAGTAGTGTAATTATGTGACCACAATTACACTCCAGCGCTTCTTTCAGAGCCAGTGCCTCAGCACAAGCTATAAATTCAAATCAGTATGCAGAACTATGCATCTCAGACTGCCATTCATTGCCAATAGCAGGAAACAAAACGTATGAAATGATGGCATTACCTTGCTCACAAACAAGACTGCCTGTGGGATTTTGTCTAGCAGAATGGCTGAAAAGTCATCTAGTCTCTAGGACCAGATATTGAAATTGATGCTGACCTGCCAGAGCAACTGGCTGCCCAGACTTCATCAACTGAAGGTAGGCATTCTGGAATACAGAAAGACCAATCTGATCAGCTCAAAACCGAGCAAAAAATGAGCTCAACACCATTTAATAATAGCATGGGCAATCATTGTGTTTCCAGATTGGATGACTGAAAAAAAAAATCACAGTTGATTTAAAAAAGGTGAGCCCAGAGAGACCAAATTAAATTCTTAGAGAATTTGTTTGCAACAGTGAGACCTACAAAAGTGAAGCAGTATGGGTTGTCTAGCTATAGCTGCCTCAGAGCGGCAATAAATCATTATCTAATGTCAATCAAAATTGCCAGAAACATAAACATTATTTCAAATAAAACATTCAACTCATCCAACAATATTTCTGTGGCTATGGTAAAAAAAAAATAGAAAATTGGGACAAGATAACACACAGAACTACCCCAGAATTTCAGACTCTGATATGCTTCATCTCAGAAATTCTTCCGTACATTCACGCAACTCAGCAACAGGGCTAGTACACAAGGACTGGTTCGACTTGCAGCTACAATTAACGCAAAGAAGTCAGGAAGGACAAAGGCACCTAACCAAAGACAATTTCACAGTAAATACTAATGAAAATGTGTTGAAACACATATCGTTGAGTTTCAACAAAAATACAAAAAAACAAAAAGACATTAATGAAAGAAATAAAGTTCTGAGGCTTTGTGTTTGAACAACCATCAGACCCTCTGTGCCCTGTAAAAAGTTTCCTCAGATATAAAGATAAAATCCTGTGGATGCTAAGGCATTTTTATTTTGCATCCCAAAAGACTGCCACAGCCATTCCTAGATAGCCAACTGGTGTGATACCTCAGAGACCAAGTTTGGAGTCAAATAACTGGTGGCATTGCAACCACAACTCTCAGATGAGGTATCACTTAGCCACCAGTACACTAAACACTCATTAAGGAGCACAGCCATCCATCTCCTAAGTGATGAAAGGCTGAAATTAGCACAAATTATGGCAGTCACTGGCCATAAAAGTGAGAGCAGCCTCCAGTTATTGGAGCACATCCATTGAAAAGAGATGTACTTGGAGCAATATTCTTGGGGGCCATAACAACGTCAATGACCAGCCGTAGCCACATTGTAGCAACACCGCTTCAAGTACACAGACTTTAATTTGGCAACAGGATAACAGAAGTAACTTCACAGTTTTTGAAGACAGCACCAACTAGATTGCTGAAATAGAGAGCAAACTACGTATGGAGACCACAACTGCCAAGATAAAGTTTGCAACTCCCAAGGTCACTGGCACAGCTGAATTAAAGTTCACCACTCCGAAAGTCACCAACACAGTCAAATTAAAGTTCACTTCTCTCAAAGTCAGTGCAGCTGCCGATAAAGACATGATACCAGGTCCAAAGAACAGCACTATCTTAACAAACTGCAACTTCACTGGTGATGTGGTCTTTCAATTTCATTAAATGCAGACTAGATGTTGAGTTAAAAAGTGGGTATACAGTTCAATTGCTTGTTTCCCTGGCTGTTTCAATAACTGTTTCAAGGCACTAGGAGCTCCATTGGGCTCTGTATTCAATTCCCTTACTGTTTTCAAGGGACTACTTTAGGATATAAAAATAAATTCAGCATTATAGCAGCATTCTCAGTGGTCTGATTTTTTTTCTCAATAAATGGCTCACTGGTTTCTTATCATGTTATAAGTGTGATAAGACACTTCAGGGATGGATATGGTGGAATTATGGTGAAATAATAGCACCTTGCTCTTGTGTGTTTAAAGGCACTCAGGCGCAAGCACCTTGTGCCTAAAAACACACTCAAGCCGTGCAATTTTCCCCCACAATTACACACCCTGTTGTGTCTTATAGCATACTTATTGGTAAATATCAAAGGTGTTGGTGTTTCAGTAGAAGCATTCTCACCTCAAACATGGGAGACCTGTGCTTAAGTCCCAGCCAATGCATCAGGTCTTCTATTTGTTTACAGCTTCTTAAGTAAGCAATAAGCACACCCCTAGGGGTTTAGTGAGGCACAAGGCCACAGGCAATTATCCAGACTACACCACACCGTGGAGTGTGCTATTGCACTTATAGAATGGGTATATGTTGAGAAATATTATAGTTAAAAAAAAATTAACAAATAATTAAAGTTTTTCTTGTTTGAGGTAAAAAAGTCCCTCTGCTCCACACACTGACAATTTATTCAGTGACTGTTTTCTCTCAGACCTGCCTCTCCCTTTCATTCACACCCTGTTTTTTCTCCATCTCACTTTCTGGGCTGACTGTGTATTTATTTTGAGAGTGTTTTCTCTCACATCTGCCTTTCCCTATCGTGTACAGAGCAATGGCAGTGGGTCACTAGGCTGCCAGCAAAACCGAGACTTCCTTGTGATCCTGCCAGCAGCAGGCTTCCATCTGCAGTTGCTAGCCATGTAAAACTGCTAGCAGTCTCACTCTCTGCCATGGGGAAAGGAGAGCGAGAGACTGCCACAGAGTCAGCTAAAGAGTGTGGAACAGGGAAACTCATGGCATTTTTTTGTGTGCCTTTTTTGTGATTACAGTGGTTTGACAGTATAGTGGACTGGGAAGCATTGCTGAAAACAAGCTGGGACTACCCTCATTAAGAGCATTGTTTGGTGGGTCGGCCTGGGGCTCGGGATGGAAAATATATTTTAGTTAGAGTGTTTCTGAGTGTTGTGTGGAGTGAGACAGGAGGGAGTGAGGCAGACAGAAAGATAGACATTGTTTAAACCAGTCATGATTTCACTTTTGGCACTGTGCATTTTCCCTGTCCCTGCCAGTCGGGGACTTTGGATCAGGACAAACCCAAGAGGTGCCAGGGCACAAGGGTATCCTGGGTGTGTGGGTCATTAGTGCTTGCTCTTGTTTTTTACCATGCTATATCCAAAATAAAAGACATAGATGGCAAGCACTGCTAACCAATCAGGTATATTTACTGACTCTACTCATTTTAGAAGCTATAGCTAAACTACTCCAGTATGTAGATGAGACTCTAAATCTCATTTATTCTAATAGGAAAAGTCATTCTCTGAAAATCTTATCAGAGTCAAATGTTCTGTACTATGAGATCTAGCCTCTGAAAGACTAATGACCAGGTACGATTCTTGTAAAACATGTTAAGCTATGAAACAGTGCTAAATAACAATTACAGATATTGGGCTCTATGCATCAACAGTATGTGCCCTGCATGTGGGTGCTCAACACCTGCGCATAAGGACTTATGCCTGTGGGACACACATAGCACACCAGAGAGGCATGCATGAAGCACTCAAGTTGGCCTGTGCATAGTTGTATGTCCACTGTGTGCCACGTGCATGCAGGGGTGTGGCCACTTAACACCGTGCACAGCAGCCACTAACACACATGCATGATTCCTGGGATGACACCGAGGCACAGGGGAGAGGCGCTGACAGCTACTGCTGTTGGAGGGCTGCCGTAAGTGTCTGCATGTAGAGATGCCATTGGCACCCACAACAGAACGGGACACTGTGAACATGCTGGATGTGTGCACATGGATTGCCATGCCACATGGCCACCTCTATGCACTATGGATGACCTGGCACTACCACATGGTTCCAACCTCCCCCCATATAGGGCATATATGTGGTGCAGCACTATGTAATGCTGCACAAAGGCATGTTAGGTGGGACAGCCACTGACAGTGGACCACTGTGCACAAGGTGGTGGTCAGCAGAGCGTGTAGACAACTGGTCACCTGTGTGTATGCCACTTGTGTTGATGCTGTGACACTGACCATGCCCCCCCCCACAGGAGCACACCATGGCAATAAGGTGTGAGGCAGGCATGCATACGGGATGGGCACTGCCAAGCAAACAACCCCCAGTCCACATGGATGGGACACCACCACACAGGTCTCCCCCAGTGCAGAAACACACACTGCCATGCCCACATGGTGGCCTGCACACATGCCCCCTGCCACCCAGCCCACACACCCACAGTGGTCGGTGTACCATCTTGAAGGAGACAAGAAACCACACAAGAATCCAACACAAATATATTTAGTTAAACCATATAGCAACATGCTGAAAGCCCCAGGAAATAACATTGGCTCAGCCAATGGGCACCCATTAGCAGGTAGAAGAAACCACATATACATACATGCATCATAAACAGTAGCTGGTACATGTCCTAAGGATTGGGATGCCTCCGATGTTCATAAATGCATCCCCAATGGGCTGTACTGTATGGAGGCAATGCCCTAATTCTCCACCTCCTCCTCCTCCTCCTCCTCTGAATTTGGGTCAATGCTGTTTAGGGGAGTAGCACCAGTACGAGACATTGGAGGGGCCCTCTGTAGCTCTGTAATGATCAAGAAAGCAAATGGAGGGCTGGTATGAGTGGGAGCTGTGTGATGTCAGCAATAGGCAATATGAACATGCACAGGTGTGATATAGGGAGTGCCGCCTATCTTTGAGGGTGACTCCACATGCCACTTCTCCCCATTGTCCATCTTGTACCAGATGTCACCCATGCCAACACACACCACAAAGAAGTAAGGGCCCTCCCTCCTCCAATGCCTCCTTCCCGGGGATGTGACCACCTCACAGGTTGCCCCATCCTGCTGCTCTAGCCATATGAACACCATCCTGTCTGGTAGCCCCAGGCAATCCTGCATGACACAGAAAGAAAGTACAGTTGAAAGCTATATAGTAACCACCACCTCAGCACTGGCCCACCCACCACACTGTAGCATGGCACTCACCTGGACAGGTACAGTTAGCCTTCACAGGGTACCCCTGTTGGGGCCATCCAGGTAGCAATCCTGGGATACTCACCACAGCTTCTAGGGGTACTGACCCCTCTGCCCAACCTGTGGAGTGCTGAGTTATACAGAAGATGCTGCAGCTGCAATTGCAACTGTAACACCTGCTGGTTGCTGTGTGCATGTGACACTGGGACAGTGTACCATCAGCATGCCCAGGGGTCACCTGCTCACACACTTAAAGCAACATATGTTTGGGCACACATAAAAGGCCGCACTCAGGGTAGGCACAGGTGGACAGGTGTCCCTAGGTGTGTGGCAGGATGTACCCAGGCATACTAATGAATGTCTCCCCTGTGGGATGCAGAGTGGAAGTGGCAGGGGATGCAGATGCCGCATCCCCATGTATTCTGACCATGGTTGTATGAACGGACACTGAGGAACATGCATTACATAGAGCACTTCAGATTGGATTGGGACACAACACAACAGTTGTGTGACACGGTCCATGACACAGTTGCACCACAGACAAAGTGGACCAGGGCAATGACAATGAAGGCAAAGGTGCTATGTGCACTGTCGTATTATGCCACAGGTCATTTCAGAGGGTGTCCAGGGATGTCATCAGTGTCAGCCAGTCTTCCATGTCCAGGATCCTGGCACAGGTTACAGATGCTCTGCTGTACCATGTGTGTGAGCACATTTGGTTCACCAATTGCAAGGCCATAATCTGTGCAATGAAACAGGCATTCTATGCTGTACATGGCATACTGAACATTATTGGTGATATAGACTACACACATATAGGAATCGTGTCACTATTTGAACATGAAGAGGCATACAGGAACCGAAAGGGGTTCCATAGTGTGAACTGTCAGGTCATGTATGATGCTGAGGGCACCTTCACCAATGTGTGTGCTAGGTACTGGGGATCCTGCCATGACTCATATATATACCGGATGGCTCATGGCTTGGTGACCTCCTAGGTGACAGACACATAGAGGGATGGCTGATAGGAGAGTATACCATGGCCTGTGTGGCACTGTGTGTGCCGATGGCAACAGCACCTGATTATGTTTTCTTCTTCTCACCTACATAGGCGACAGCAGATACCCACTGACGCCTTGCCTGATGACACTATTCCTGGATCCACACAGCATAGTGGAGGTGGCATACAGCAATGCCGACAGAAGGACTTGGTCTGTCATCAAGAGGATGATTTGCCTACTGAAGATGAGGTTCCATTATCTTGACTATACAGGTGGAACAATGATGCTGTCACTAGGAAAGGCATGCAAGGTGTTCACTGCATGTGACATGCTCCATAATATCACCATGCGATGGAATGTACCCATGCCGGGTGACCCTTGGCCATGTGCAGCACATGAGATGGATGATGGGCATCCTGGCACAGGATGGGAGACACTAAGTGGCTGAGCAGTAAATGATGCCCTTAAACAGGGTACATTCTGCCATTATGGATGGCCATTGATAGGGTGCTGAACAGTATGGATGTGGGACAGGTACCACAGCCTCCGTTGGGTGTCTATTGGCATTGCAGTGGCAGTTGTGTATGCATTGGAGCCAGATAGCATGGTGGCAGGGTGTGGGTGTGCAGTGCCCAGTGGGGCTGGTGGGTACATGATGATGACATCTCACACTGAGTGCACCCACCCTTGTGGGGGCCAATATGGTGGTGGTGTGTGTGGCTGCCCTGTCTTGGGGGGCCATCCTGGGGGTAGTGCTCAAGGAAGGTGGTACTGCAGAGGTGGTGGTGCCTTGTGGAGGAGTGTGCACCGTAGGGTAGAATGTGGCAAAGAATAGTTGGGGAGACCTGTACAGGGTGGGTACAGATATGTGTGTGTTGGGTAGTCCATGACGCTGCACTGGTGCATGTCAGTGTAGTGGTGCATTGTGCATGCTGTTGTGTAGTGTGTACTGTGCTGGGTGGGGGCAAACAGTGATTGTGCTGTACATGTCTGTCATGTGTGTGCATTGCTACTGCCAATTTCTGTCATAGGGTTTCTTCAGTAGCCATGTGGGTGACCATGTGCTTAGTCTCCGTGCTGGCCCCATGCAGGCACATCACCCCTGTGATGCATGGCTGAGGTTGATGGCTCTGTTTGCTGATCCTCTATCAGCCCCTCATGTGCAGTGCTGCAGCTGGCTATGTGGTCATTGGGTGTGTCCGGGGGGGGGCCATGCTGTCCTCCTCTGTGTCTGTGAGCAGTGTTTTGGGTGTTGAATGCTGGTCCGTGCATGCACCCTGGGACCCTGCCTCCAGGGTGCTGTCTGTGTCAGAGGTAGCCTGTCCTGGTTGAGGTCAATGGGCCTGTGCTGTCCATGTCTGGAGGGGTAAGCACATCTTGGGGGCATGGACACGTGGCACTGTGGGGTGGCAGGCTGGGGTGAGGCTCTGTACCTGTAACAGAGTGATCAACTAGCCAACACAGGAGGTTGCCCAGCCTTTCAATACCACACTGCATGCTATGCACCTCCTCAGTCAGTTCTAGGAGTGCCTCTGTGTTGCACTTCTGTGCCTCCAGACTGTTCAGCTCCAGCAGCCACAGCTCTAAAATGTATGTCCCCAAGAGACTTCCTTTACACTCCAGTCAAAACCAGGCCCTGGCCTGTGCTGATAGGCCCTCATCCACACTGTCCACAGGGCTTCTTGTTGGTGTCCTGCCAGTGCCATGTAGATTGTGGCCCACCTCTGTTGCTTGTGGCCTGCGGCCTGTACTCTGAGGGGCTTTCCTGTTGGCATTGTGGTGCCACCCCTCCTGGGTGCAGCATCCACCATCCACCACCTCACCTGGCTCCTCTGTCCCCTTGGGCATCCATGCCTGTGTGTTGTCCATATTGGTACTGATCTCTGGCCATGGCTCAGTCTCCAGCTTGGTACCTGTGGGTGACATGGGGATGTTGGTACAGTTATGACAATGCCACCCTGGGTTCTGGTGTCCAGGGTACATGCTTACTGGTGTCACACCTCTGCCAACTTCTTTTTTTAGGAAGTCAGTGTCTACAACCTGCTATTCTATGTTGTCCTGGCTGGGTGATGTTGCACCTGTGGTTGTGCATACCTCTGTGTCAGGGTCTGTGAGGTGGGACAGATGGCAGATAGTACTTGCATTGCGTGCAGCCCCTCTGGTAATCAGCCCCTAATTGTGCTGCCATACCTTCAGAGTGTCTATTCATTTCATTTCATTTCCCCATGGAGGCTGACCTCTGTTAGGGTGTCTGTGACCATCCTCTCCACTGAGATCAGTGTGGTGTCTATGCTGGGTGATCCCCCACCTCTACCCTGGTGTGCCTGTGTGCTTGCGGTGAGTTTCTTCTTCACCGCTATGTGCAGGTCATGATACTTATGTTTTATGGCTGCCAGTGTCTGTACCTCTTGGTCAGTGGCATTCACACTAGCTTGTGTATAAAGCCACAGGCATGCCTTGACCTCTGGGGCCATGGACAGGGATTGCACCCTGTATAGTGTGGTGCAGTGGTTCCTTATATCGTAGACCATTGCCACCAGCTGGTCACCGATGAAGTTTGGTGCATGGGGCCAGGTACCAACTCAGGTGCAGACACATCCATGGCACTGCCCAGCTCTCTGTGCTGCCCCCTTGGACATCGTACAGTAGATTGTGGTCTGTGTCCTCCTTGGTCCTGCTATTGTCTGCTACCACCTGTGCACTGTGTATCTTCATGCTATTCACTTCCACAACAACATGTGGGGTGGTCTACATGCCCTTATATGGTGGGGTCAAGAAGTGGGTCTGTGAGTCTTTAGCCCACCCTGTGTGAGCTGCATGGGCCACTACATGGCCTCTTTGGTCCCACCTCCAGTGTCCACAGATCATACACACCTGGTCGTGAATAGTGTGTACCGCACCTGCCTTGCATGTCACATAGCTACATGCTACATTTACAACATATCTCTGCATGTTTTGCACACGTTAATGCATAGAGCCCATTGGCAGCAGTTTTATGTGAGAAATATCTCAACTCCCTTTAAGCAATTGCCAAGTGAGATAAAGACATCATTCAGCTTCTCAAAATGTTATTCATATTTACATGGAGTCCATTTATTGATAAACTTGGCTAACACTATGTACTTCCCATTTGAAGCTAGTTTTTTTTTCCATATATTGCTGACATATGAACATAAGGAGCATTGGTGGTTCAGTGGTAGAATGCTTGACTCCCATTTGGGTGACCTGGATTCTAGTCCCAGCCAATGCATTATGCTTTTTAATTTGTTTTCTACTTCATAAGTTGTAGCTAATTATACAATAGCAAGTAAAATGCCTTGCTCTCATTGGTCAGCTGCCACCATCACCCTGTTGTAAAATTCAGCATCACCAACAGGAAGAAGTGCCAGCTGTACTAAGGCTCAAGCCCTGTAAAAAGAAAATCATCCGATCCCGGTTTTAATCTTCAAATGCCACCATCTCGTCTCACTACCTTACCGGTAATACTGAATTGCCACAAAAGTGAGATGAAATCGGGAGTTAGAAAACACGCTGCAGTGCTCAACAACTTGTAAATAGTACAAGCCCAATCCTCCTCCTCCATTAGGACTTACACAAAAGTAATTCTTAGCTTACCCTCTCATAACTATCCTACTGCCCCACACTTGACCATCTCACAGCCAGCTGCTTCTGTTTCACTCATCGACTCCACAATTAAATCCTGCGGCTGTTAGTGCTTCGAGCCCTCTGACCGCACACCATCTCCCAAGGCAGAGGTAAGAACAAAAATCCATACCGCATACTTTTGTACGCCTGGGCCAGTAGCAGAGGATGGTCTTAAAATAAAATAAAAAAAACTGCCTGCCACGCGGAAGTTCCTCACCGCCAACTATCCCAACCTCCTCGTTACTGCCCGTTACAACGCCAAAGCAGATTTCCCTATTTCTAAGTGTCCCCCGATCTTCTTACCACTTCTAACTTCCGCACATTAAAAAAAAAAAAATACAGTACATCAGCCCGGTGTGGCTGCTCATGCTGTCAGGCAATGACCCAGTCTTTCGCTATCAAAAAGCTTTCACTGACGTGATCAATCCAATTATATAATGCAGACAGTTTTGACAAGCGGGAGGGACGACGAGTGTAGAAGTTTACCATAAAAAACAGTTTGACAGAGGCGAGAGTTTTCATGCACCCAGGAAAAACACATTATTAAATTAAAACAAAGAAACATGTCTCAGTGTGTCTGTGTGTGTTACTACTTCAAGTGACTGATGCCTTCCACCATTTTCTACCTTACAACAGGAACTATTTGTCTAAGGAGGAAGGATTTCAAGCTAAAAATCAATAAAAAAACATTATTTTTTTTAAATCAAAACTCTTTAATATTTTTTTTCTTAAACTTTTACTTAGTGCCAATTGTATAATAGCAATAACCCACTCCAGGGTGTTGGTGATACTGGTTTTACCCACGCCTGGCGAGGATTACTCACTCGGCCTGCGGCCTCATGACCGAACCATGCCAGGCATGGGTAAAACCAGCATCACCAACACCCTGTCGTGGTTTATTGCTTAAACAACTTCTTTATGTTCATGAGACTATAGGTCTATCATGGTAGGGAAAAAGGGGCAGACTAGACAGGCCAAGCGATTCTTATTCTCTGGCAATTTCTATATTTCTGTGTTTTTACTGTTAATAACATACAATCTAATGTAAGCAGCCATGCACAGAAAATCATATTACACAGGCATAGTTCTGTTTCATGGGGGAAGAGGACAAGGGGCGAGCAGTAAACTATAGATCTGGCAGTCTAACCTCTATTGTAGGGAAGCTGATGGAATCACTGATCAAAAAGGGCCTTGTAGACCACCTGGAAAGCAACTGGCTTCAGGATTATAAACAGCATGGATTCATGGCAGGAAGGTCTGTTCAGACTAACCTGACAGTTTTCTTTGACTGGGTGGAGAAGGAATTAAATAGGGGCCACATTGTGGATCTGTTGTACTTTGACTTCAGCATAGCTTTTGACTTGGTAGATCACAACCGACTGCTGAAGAAGATGGGGGACCTTGGTGCTGCTAAACTCATAGTAAACAGAGTAGGTAACTGACTAAAGTGGAGGCAGCAGATGGTTGTGGTCAATGGGGTGAAATCACAAGAGAGGAAGGTTATGAGTGAGGTTAAACAGCAATCAATCCTGGGTCCGGTCCTCTTCAACATGTTCATCAGTGACATCAGAGAGGAAAACCTGGGCAGCTTGTGTCTCTTTGCAGATGACAAGAAACTCTATTGGAGAGTGTCTACTGATGAGGAAATAAGGGAAATACAGAGAGACTAACAAAAACTAGAGGGGTGGTTAACGGCTTGGCAGTTGAAATTCAAGGCCAAAAACTGCAAGGTAATGTACCTAGGGAACAGGAACCCCAAGATAGAGTATTCGATTGAAGGGGTGATACTTAGCACTAAGACTGAGGAACAGGATCTCGGAGTTATCATCAGCAATCTATTTAAGCAACTGTCTATGCAACAAGACTTGCAACAAACTGAGTCTGTGCAAGGCTAATCGGATGATTGGCTATATTGCAAGTGATATTGTGAGCAGAAGAAAAGAGATAATATTTCCCCATATAGATTCCTGGTGAGACCTCACCTGGTGTACTGCATTCAGTTCTGGAGCCCTCATCCCAAGGAGGGTAAAGATAGGCTGGAGACAGTGCAGTGCAGAGTAGCGAAAATGATTTAGGGCCAGCAGAGAAGATCCTATAAGGAGCTTCTTAAGGCACTGAACATGTACTCACTGGAGTCCAGAAGGGAGACAGGAGACATGATAGAGACCTTAAAGGTCCTTAAAGGAATTAACAAAGTGAACTGCAGGGAACTATTTCACTTGAACACTAACTTGCAGTTGTGTGGCCATGAGTGGAAGATAGCAGGAGGGAGGTTCAGGAGGGATGTGAGAAAGCACTATCTTATGGGAAGGGTGGTGGAACTATGGAACGGGCTGTCAGCTGAGGTGGTGGGTGAGAAAACAGGGATTTCAAGCAGTGCTGGGATATCATGAAGGTTATAGTGGTTGCTTTGGCTGACAGAATGAAGGAGAATGAGGAAAGGACAGGGAGGGTTAGTACCCTGGAGGAACAGTAGGATCCAGGGCTAACAGGAAATGATGACAGACTAGATGGACCACTGGTCTTTTTCTGCCATAATTGTCTGTGTTTCTAAACAGAATTTCTCCATAATCAAAGTTGGTATTATCATTTTATTAACTGATTTTAAACTGGACTTCCTCAGCATATTTTTCCTTATTTTATATAACATAGCCAGCTTCTGTCCCATAGTTCTGTTATGTTATTTATATGAGTGTTCCATTTACACTAATTATCTACCCATATTCCAGGGTATTTGAATGCTTCGGCTTGTTGTAGACTAGAACTTTCCCCTGTGGTTATGATCACCATGTTCTTCTGTCTATGGCCCTTGTTCCTTTGTTTAAGCAACATTACGTTTGATTCATTAGCATTTTGCATGAAGTTGTTTTCTAAGAAAAATGTTTGCAATAACTTAAAAGTCTTTTGGAGGATATATCCCAACGTTCTAAGTGGGAATATTATCCAAAACCCTCTTTTCACTGGAATTGCCATCCTTCATGCAAAAATAAACAATATAATAATAATATAACAATGAAAAAATAATAATCTACCAACATACAATGACTGGCTTGCTCTGTTGGTAGAAACAATCAGATTACAGACACTTTGTTATAGTCTTGAAGGGGATATGAAACAATTTGTAACAATCTGTAATCCTTTTATCAGGAAAATACATTCCTGAACTTATCTTGTCCTGTATTTACAGTCATTGGGCATATTAAATATAGGATTTATCTCCAGTTAGGAAATAGGTAGGTAAACTAAAATGATATCATAATGGACACTTAACAACTGATACTGAACATAACTTGGACAACAAAGTTCAGTTGGTCTTAGAAGATATTGAGTCCCAACCTGATAAAACTAAAAAAAAATGTGTTGCCCTTTCTGAATCTACTGTAACCTCTTTCACTTCCCTTATGGCTGTTGCACCTGTTCATTTCTGTTAAAAAAAATATCTGGAATCCAGCATGCATGAAAGACATTTTATAATGGTAAATTTATTTTCTTCCTATATGTGTCCACTGCACCATAACTAAAATTCAAATGTTATACCAATGTCCAGTGATGCTATTGCATTTCTAACTTATTCATTTACCAGGAAATCAAATTGTTGGGTAGGTGATTTTAATGAATTTCAAGACTACCATTTCTCTTTTGCTGCAGCAAACTATAAGATACATAATTTCAATATTACTACTGTATGTTTACAGCCTGAGAGAAATCTCTGAAATGTCTGTTCCTAATAAATCCCTGAAGCTTTCTTATGCTTCTCACAGCCCATTCTACTGCTTTGGCCTGACTGCCAAATAACTGCTGATGTTTAATTCAAGAATAATTTTGGAGCTAATCCAACATTCTCCTGCTACCTCTCGCTCAGGTTTCTTACACACTGTTAAATCGGCTCTTGACATTCTTTTGTCAGATACCTTTGCTTGTGCACAAGGCTAGACACTGAATATGCCTAATCTGCCACAGACACATCCGATTACAAAGAACTAACAGAAAGATCATACGCAGTTTGTAATCAGTAGTCAATGCAAAGGATTAACTCTCTGGACTTTTCCCTCTTGAGATTTTGGTTCAAATCTTGTTTAGTCAGAGAACAAGTAAACACAGTAAGCTTTTTTTTTATGTCAGCATAATCTATATCATACAATCCCATTGTAATCAATTTGATACAGTCTAACACATTTTCACCCAAAAAATACAGCTGCAGCACTTTAGGGACAATAAATGACTGTCACTGCTTAGAAGTGCCAAGCTCTTCATAATGATAAAGGTTGAGTGGAACTGGTGATGAACTGGTAACAGTTGTACTATTCCTATATGTTTGTATCCTGACTAGTACTTGGTGGAACCCGTGAATTCTGATTTCAGAGAAATTTCACAGAATTTTGCAGATTCTGAAAACTGTCCTGATACTGGTGAAATCTGAATCCTCTGAATGTGTTTTGTAGACTTTCACCCTGTTCTGCAACATTTCCTGGCTGAATTGTGGAATGATATACATGAACTGCGGAATGACACTTCTGTGGAATTCCATTCTGCAGTTGAATACATCAATGCACAATTCATGCAATCATTCCACAGTTCAGTGATCAGTTCTGTGAAACATATTTCAATAGTTTTATGTGGAAATCTGCAATTCATACATTCATTCTATAGTTCTAAGTTGAAATTTCCCGAAGTTGCCAAAGTGCATTCCCAAATTTTGAAGCAGCCAAATTCTGACTTTCACGATAATTCCACTGGTGGAGTTTTATTTACACACAGCACTTATCCTGACAGAACAAACAAACATGCCATGCTGTTCATCCCATTCATCTCAGAAATTTGAAGTTCATCACAATAACTTAAACATAGAAACATAGAATTTGACGGCAGATAAGGACCACTTGGCCCACCTAGTCTGCCCATTTCTCTACCTGATGGATAAGCTGCAGATTCTAGCTAATCAACAGCTTACTTCCTCCTACCCCCAACTAGAATTGCCTTATGCCTGTCCCATGCATTCTTGAATTTTCCCACTGTTCCTTAAACTTAAAACATCTAGATTTTCATTAATCATTGAGGAATTATTAGTTACTTATCGGGCTTTGAGAAACAAATACTATTTGGAACAAATATACATGAATAATGCAGTTTTTACAAAAAAAAAACACAAATATCACTCTTAAGTTGGTATTTGTATTCAAGACCACATACATTAGCATTAGACCCTGAGCTGAGGCCCAGTAACACATATGACTACTACTGCTCATTATATAAATGCATATTACATTGAAAAATCTGCATATTTCATTGATAACTGTCAAACTCTTAGTATTGTGCCATTACTAACAAAATAAACAAATTCTGAAATGTAAAATATAGAGAATACTGGTTGGGCAATAATGCACAACCTGTCTGTGCTGCCACTGAGGGGTTCTGATTATATCAGACCTCAATAGCAAACATCAAAAGATCTGATGTAATCAGAAGCCTGAGGTGGTGACAAATTCTGGTTGTGCATGTGGTTTCCCAACCAGTATTTTTATGTTGGCACACTTGCACGGCCAACATCTTGTGGTAGTGGAGATTTGGAGGCGTGGTCGCTGTTGCGCGAACGCAGGGCACACACCAGTAGGTGCGTCCCTCATTCCCCAATCAGACTGCATGCTGGCGCCACACCATGCATACTAATGTGGTGATCACATCAAAGGAAAGGTCCACTGCAATGCGAGCAAAGCTCGTCACATGCAGCGGACCTTCCTACATGCTTTGCCAGCTACAAACATGGCAGCATAGTGGCTGCTAAACTGCCAACTTCAGGGGTGTCCAATCCCCCGGTCAGCTTACCCTGCCCCTCATGTATGTACCAATGGGGGAACCCACTCCCCATTGGCATAATGTGCCCTCCTCCTTTTTTGCTTGCCAAGGGGGTGCCCAATCCCCCTTGGCTCATGCGCATGCCCCCCACTTTTGTTGTTTGCCGACGGGGGTGCCCAATCCCTGTCAGTATCCATCCCCTCTTTCCCACTTTAATGTGCTGATGGGGGAGCCCACTCCCTGTCGGCATGATGGCCCCCCCCTTCTTTTAAGCTGAGGGGGTATCCAATCCCCCTCAGCTAGTGTCCCCCACTCCCTATGTGCCTACAGGGGTGCCCAGTCCCCTGTCAGCTACTGTATTCCCCCGCAAAAAAAACACCTGTAAAAAAAGAAAACTGTCCACAATGTTGTTTTTTAACACCTGTAAACAGAAAACGGTCCCTCGGTGGACTGGGAACATGTCTGCACTCTTCAAAGCTGACTGCGAACTGAGAAAATGCCGGTAAGCTGTATAATGGAGTAAATGGGTTTTTTTCAACTTTGATGCATATCTCGGGCATTTCTTTGAATTTTTGCACCAAATTTTCAACATGGGTTTTTTGGGACCCCTCCTCATGAATTCTGGCTCTGTTATGACGTTAATCGGTCCTGAAAGGTGATTTCACAGTCGCTGCATGGAATCACCTTTTGGGACCTGATGCTTATAAGGATGATGGCAGTGTTCATGAGATGGAGCTATCAAAAAGCCTATGTTACAAATTTAGTGAAAAAAATTAAAAATGGGTGTTCTTACTAGTGTATTGGGGCATCAGCATGCGGCCACAACTTTTAAATTCACAATATTTTCATACCAGATTTTCAACATTGTCCTTTTCTACTCCTCCTTGTGAACAGTATAGCTGTCATTTTTCACATCCTGGCCAAAATGTGTTTCCGTACTTCCGGGGCACAATAGCGTGGTCGCTGTGGGAAAGCAGTGTTCAGGGCAGATTATGAAAATGACAGTGACACTGTTCATGAGCAGAGGTCCTAAAATGCCTATGTTGAACATTTGGTGATGATACTCCATAAAATGACTGTGTTATGAGCGTGCGTTGCACAGTTGCTACGCATGCTCGTAACTTTGTGAATTCACAATATTTTCATACCAGATTTTCAACATTGTCATTTTTCTACACCTCCTTGTGAACAGTATAGCTGTCATTTTTCACATCCAGGCCAAAATGTGTTTCCGCACTTCCGGCGCACAATAGTGTGGTCGCTATGGGAAATCAGTGTTCGGGGCAGATTACAAAAATGACAGTGACACTGTTCATGAGCAGAGGTCCTAAAATGCCTATGCTGAAAATTTGGTGATGATGCTCCATAAAATGACTGTGTTACAAGCATGCATTGCACAGTTTGCACGCACGCTCATAACGTTGTGCATTTGTAATATTTTCACTCTGGATTTTCACCATTGCCATTTTTCCACACCTCTTGATGAACGGTACAGCTGTCATTTTACATATCCTGCCTGAAATGTGTTTTCACATGTCCTACGCAGAATAGTGCGGTCACTGTGCGAAATCACTTTTTGGGACAGTTTGAGGAAATTACAGTGACACTGTACATGAGCAGAGGTGCTAAAATGCCTATGTTGAAAATTTGGTGCTGAAAGTCCATAAAATGACTGTGTTACAAGCGTGCGTTGCGCATTTCCAATGCACCCTTGCAACTTCGCAAATTTGCAATATTTACATGCCACATTTTCAACACTGCCATTTTTTTACACCTCCTTATGAACAGTACAGCTGTCATTTTTCACATCCTGCCCAAAATGTGTTTTCGCACTGCACTACCAAATCCAATGTGAGTGTGACAACATTCTGCATTGACAAATGCTTGCTTTTATAGAGTACAGCTTTTTCTGTCAGCTGTTTTCTTTGACTTAGCCAAAGCTTTTGACACTGTAGCCCATCCCATTCTCCTGGACAACTTAAAGGGACACTGCCAAACTTTTTTTCCATCACGTTAGTTTCAGTTGAAAACTAGTTTTGCGATTACTTACCTTCTATGAAATTAATTTATGTTGTTGGTTGTTTTATCTGCTTTCTCTTTCTTTCTTTCTTTCTTTCTTTCTTTCTTTCTTTCTTTCTTTCTTAGTAGAACTCAACTGCATGCTAATAGTATATTTGCACAAAACTGTGTTTTGTTTACAAATCCTTAGCCCACTCCTATTGCATACTCCCTCAACAGTAGGAACACCCCTCAAACAGGGCAGCATCTAATTATACAATGGTATGCTCTCCTCCCACTGCATCTTGAGTGGTAGACTGTGTTGGGGGTGTTCCCAAATCCAGGAAAGACACTGTAGGACTTGATCAAGTAATGCAAACAAATACATTTTTGTGTGATAACATCTGCATGGTGAGCAGTCTGTTTTTCACTTTTAAAAAGTAAACAAGAATCTGAATCAAACTACCAACTACATCAGCAATGTCTACAGAATGTGAGCTATCATAAAATGTGTTTTTTAAAACTAGGGACAATTTGAGGCCTAAGGGGGAGTTGACAGTGTCCCTTTAAGGCAACTGGACTCTTAGTTTCTTCAGTTGAGTGGATTCACTCTTAACTTTATGGCAGGTTACAAGCTGTTCATATTAGAGACTCCCCTCAAATCCTTATCAGCTCTGGACTCTCCAAAGATCTGGGGCAGGATTCTCAAAAGAAGAGAAATTCTGCAAAATTCATGCAAGTCACCAAAAATGCCACAGCTGCAGGAAAAATAAGGGAGTTGCACTGCACCATATGCACAAAACCCCCGCAGCTGCAGCAAAAAATAACTAGAGGTTGCGGGAAAAACCACAGCTGTGGCATATCCACAGGGAGCTGAAACACACAAAATGCTATACACAAACATGGAAATCCCACAACTGAGGAAAGAATGTTGCACAAATGCTACTCCACAGAGACAATGGAGTAGGATGCCCTGAGGAGAAAAGAAGTGAAACACTAAACAAACATCAACTAAGCTGTGTGCAGGCAACAGCAACCATGTGGGATAAGGCAATATAAGGACATGTGAGTGCAGCATACACAGAACACCACACCAAAGAAACCTACAAGAGAAAAGACAACACCAGAGGGCCACTGGCAGTGTACGCAGAGGCACAGTGAAAAGACCAACAGTGTGTGAAACAGGAGCAGGCCAAGGGAAAACAGACGCCAAGGCCAACATGCCATTGGGTGCATGGTATCACCACATGCAGAGACAAAGGCACAGACAACAGGAGGGGGAAGCACTGCAACCACATGCAGGAAGGGAGGAACAGCAACATGGGGTACAACAAAGGCAACCTGCTAGACGACAGTACTGCCACAGACTGGCATACAAAGACCTCACAGAGGAGCAGTGCATAGCCAGAAACAGGCTAAACAAGTCCACCATAACTGACCTGTGTAACACAGTATGTGACGAGCTGCAGAGCAACACACACAGGGGCCATGCACTCACAGTGGAGGTAAAGGTGACAGCTGCCCTGTGTGTGCTGGCAACAGGCACATTCCAGACTCCAACATGGCACACCACCAGCATGAATCAAGCTGCAGTGTCATGGTGCCTAGAACAGTTCCTAAATGCCATTGTACCAAAAGCACATCAATACATCAGGTACCCACTACAGGCACAACAACAGCAGCAGGAGGTGATGGAAAAATTCTATGCCATGGCAGAATTCCCAAGAACATTGGGTGCAATAGATTGCACACATGTAGCAATCAAGGCACCCACTGAAAATGAGGTAGTATATGTAACGCGGGGTGTACCACCCATCAATGTGTTGGTAGTGTGGACAGTGATTGCAAGATCCTGGATTGTGCACTGGTTCGTCATAACGATGCCTGACATCCTGATAGGCAGAGCATGTTGTGCAACCTCTGTGAACGGGGAGACACACAACATGGATGACTGATTGGTAAGTATACATCTGGGCATGGTGGGCACAGGAACAGAGCACAGGCAAGGTACATGGAGCACAAACACCCATGACGCGTGAACTGAATCACTGGGACCGACTGATCAGGGGGTGAATGACAGTGCAGGACATGTCCAGAAACATAGTACACATATGTTACATGTCACGAGACAGGGGATGCCAATGAGAAACCATAGGTGGCAGCTGGAGCAACCATGGGCACAGAAATAGCAATGCCAAACAATGGCGATGTGAGCAATGGCAGGAGACACAGAAATGCAATACATAGGTGCAGAGCCAGTCAAGGGCATCTGTGACATATGCATGACACACCACAAATAGTGATAGTCATCCACAGTGTGGCAAGACAGTGACACAGATTGACAGACCCGACATGTGCACAGTAGGAGACAGAACATGAACCAGGTCAGTGGCAGCCTGCCAGCAGATAAGAGGAGAACAGCTGGCATGTAGCACCACAGGGAGAACATGTTCCAGTGAATACCAGAAATGGGCAACAAGGGAGGCATTAGGGGATGATAGTGGACAATGGACACCCAAAATACAGAATGTGATAAGACAATGTTCAAAATAGAAGGGCAGAAAAGGACATGGGGATGGGGAGAACACCAATGAGGTGCAGGGACAGTGTGTGTGTGACAAGAGTCAGATGAAGGTGCATGGTGATTGGCACACTGTAGTAGGCAGAGTGCTAAGTGTCACACATAGGGATCAGTGCCATGACGGCAGCAGTGTAACACCACCAGCTGTGATAGTATGCACCAGCAAGACTGCAGTCCGAATCGCAGCTACATGGCACAAAGGCCTGCAACAGTGTGAACCAGCCACAAAGTGTAGGACATGGGCAGGGACATGCCAAAATGACAGCAATGGTCAAGGATATGGCATCAGGACATGCATGTGGCCCACACACAGCATGCAACACCCTAGCAATACAGAAAGTGGGACATCAACACAGCAAAAACCAGCAATGACACCATGGGGCAGGAACAATATTGAGCAGAAGGAACTGACACACTGCCACATGACAGTTGGACAGGAATGTAGGATGCTCAGATGCACAAACTGGCCAAGATCTGTGGGACAATGGTGAGCAACATAGCACCAGACAAGCAACAGGAGAGGATACCTATGGACACACCACCCAGACAAGGGTACAATCGCCATGGAAGGACAGGGACAGAGGACAGACAGTGCATGGTAGTCTGTCACACATGGCACAGGGTGGACAGCACATGTCCAATGATGATGGAAACATGGACCTGCACATGCACCCCCCATGAGGAATGATGGGAGGGACAGGACAGAACACAAGGACATGTATACAACAGGGAGGTATGGGCCTCAGGTACCCAGGCCATCACAGTCAACAATGACAGGTGAACAGAGCATGGGGAGAGGTTTTCGGGATGCTGTCACAGTGGCAGTGGGGGCATAAATAGTCACACAGAAAGGGACCTGGAATGCACATACACCCTGTCAGAGGACATAGTGTGGCACCCAGCAGCCACAGGTGACATGACCCCATCTGATACACAAGAGGGGTGACATGAAAACCAGGTCAAGGGTAGACAGAATAGGAACAAAGCACACACAACACACAACACAACCAAACCACACTCTGATGGGCCTAGTGCCATCACCGCAGGCAGTGTCCATGTATCAGTGCAGCTGGCTGAAGCAATACACAGTGTCAACACTGTACTGTACAATGGATCACAACAGTGCATGTGCAGACCACACAATGGCACACAGGCAACAGCAGCAATGAAGTACCATCATGGTGAGACACGGAGACATGTGCAGAAACACAATCCCACATGTACATGGTGCAGACAAACCTGTGAGCTGAAGGCAGAGGTAAAGCCAAGGCTGGCCTGATGCACAGGATGCATGGACCACACCACTAGTGCACAGGCACATACCAGGCAGAAAGGTAAAACATCTGAACACACCACTGGTCCACAGAGAGACACAGCTGAGCAGGAACAGACCATTTGCAGTGATCCAAGAGCAACACATGTAATACACAGCAGTACACAAAGTCAGTGTGACAACAGCAGATGCCTGCCAGTGGAGACATACACATGCTTGCACATGATACCCATGTGTAACCACACAGTGTCACAAACAACACATGCCATCATGTGTCACCTAAGCATGGCACAGAACTGTCTGGAATGTGGATAGCAGTAAAGCAGTACACACCATGTGATGATACACAGCAATGGCACAATATACTGAGCACAGGCCATGCCTGTGACTGTAGAATGTCATGTGACAGAGTAACATGTTAGGCACACATGCAATAATGTCAGTCATGTTGTGGACAGCAGATACATGTACCCTTGCAATGTGAGACATAGCACACCCCCACTGAGTTGCACACGTACAGGACAATGCCACAGCACCCCATGCAGTTAGACAGTACCACAGCACTGAATACCTGCCATGGTGCACACCCACACAGAACATGCTGTCGACTGGGCCTGTGGCACAAGTAACACAGGTTAGTGCACCAGTGGTACATGCTTGCCATGGATGTGGTACCCAAGTCACAAAATCAAGCCCTCCCCTAATGGCACAGGTAAGCAACATGGCACAGGATAGTGTGTACAGAAATGGCAGTAGCCATGTCATGTGTGGTGGGACACAGGTTCAGGTGAGTGAGGAAGGCACAAACATGGTGAAGTTTGTGCATGAAGAAGTACACCCTGGACTACCACAGTGTCAGAAGACAATGGAGGCATATGGACAGCACATGACAAAGTGTGCAGTGATGTGAGCTGGCATGGTGGCATGAAGGGATGAGGTGGTGGATGCCACGCACCATGGATTGGGGCTGCCCATGTTTGGATATGGACATGGGTTGCCAGAGGATGGCATGAGAGGCCAATCAGGTAGCAAAGGCAGACAGCCCACCACACCCTGGGGGATGACACTGGGAGTGCTCGGTATCCTGGTGAGGCACAATGGTGATTGGGAATATCACAGTACAAGGCTGCAAACAGTGGAGGGTGTAGTGTTGCAGCCATCAGCATGGTTGCAGTGTGCAACTGTGTCATTGTCTGCTGCAACACCAGGGTGGTGGACACATGCATGGTAAACACCCAGGATGCCTGCTGTGGCTGTGTGGTACACAAGTGGGCACAAGTAGCAGACCCACACCTTAGGGCAGGCACAGTGCTAATGACAATGTGGAAGGCACCATCCTGATGCCATGGCAGTGCCCTGCCTCAGTAGGAGTGCAATGGGATGGTGGTACACCCTCAATGCTGGGTGACTGGATCAGCAGTGATGTCAGGTGGTGGAAACACTGGAAGCATGCAAGCAGGCTTGGAGTGAGAGTCCATGGCTAAACCACCCTGGGAGGATGCACAGGATAGTGGACTGAGACACAGATGTGAGGAAAACAATGACAGACATGTGTGCAGGGATGTGTGTACCAATGTCACAAGACATGTGGTCAACATGCTGTACTAACACATATGCACTATGACCTGTACATGATGGGTAGGAGATCAGAGGACAGCAATGGACACCGTAGAATGGGTAGGCACAACACAAGATGATGTCTGCATGGAGACAAGAACACACTGAGCGAAGGACTGTCAGGCTTGTGTAGCACATGGCACACCCCAATGACTGACCACCTGAAACAGAATGGCCCACCAGGAACAATACACTGCTGACATACAGGTGTGGGCCTGTGCACAGTCAGAGCAAGGAGGAGCAAGAACAAGGACATGGCACAGACACATGTGTGCTGCACGCAACACAGAGCATATCAACAACACAGTAGAAACAATGCACAACATGCTGGTAGTGATAAGTGGAACTATAGAACATTTGCACCACCTGACATGGTGCAGGACTGCATGTACACCACACATGACATGTGCAAAGGGCCTCTAACCAACAACATAGCATGGACCACCGGTTGCACACAATGGACACATGTGGATGGGAGATCCACAATGTGCAGTACACACTTGTGAATGCCATGCCACAACAGTATGGTACTGCATGATAGAACCATCAACACAGGATGTGCCCTGCACAATGAGGAATGTTGTGTGTGACACAACAGAACCCACAGTGGAGCAGGACACAGCAATGTAGTGTGAATCAACATAACAACAGTACATGTGTACAGTGCAACATGCAGGGGCACAGAACTAACATGGATGCACAGATGTGACAACACCCCAGGAGGACATAATGGCATACACCATACAACAAGCAGAGACACAACATATGAAATGTAGGTTTAATAACAATGACAATACGAACAACTATTGATGTACATAAAACACAACACAACAGTATGAACAGCATAAAACTCCAACAAGAAGGTATGTAACAGCAAGCAAAAATGTCCAAACAACAGTACGTCAACATCATCAGTGGTAAAGACACAGCCAAGAAACACAAATGTCACTGAAATGGAGCTCAACACTAGTGTTCATGTGTGGCCTGCATAGCCAGCACCTCACCGAGGGCATGCAACTGGGCAGTGAGTCTCTCACAGGTCGATGCTATTTCCTGCACACGGTGATGTAACAGTACCCAATGGCGACTGCAGTCACAGCTGCCTCCCAGCGTCTCCTCAGGTGCCACCATGGCACTGGCTACCACCACTGGCACCGGTGCAGCAACATCCCCTGATGCCACTGGACCTGGAACCTCAGGGACAGGGTCCAGGTCAACAACATCCTCCAGAATACCACCCACATCATCCTGAACAGAAGCAGCATCAGACTCACCCTGGACTGGGGACACATGCTGCTCGGCTCCCTGTGCTGCATCCACAGTGCGTGGCATGGTGTCTGCCAAATGGCAGACTGCAGGCACATTTTGGTGACAGCGAGCCAGGACACCTCTTGCATACTTGGTCAACAGCATCCTCTGAGCTGCTAGGACACGCCGCAGCTTATCCCACTCCCAGCGGCCAATCAGGTGACCTGCAATGTCAAAGAAAACACAAGGTAAGCATGGCCAGCAGAACAACAGGCCAACTCACAAACAGGCAAATCATAGAACTATGAACAGCAACACAGGCCTGTGATGTCAGGAGCATCAACACAGTACATGCAGTGAGATACAGGTCACCTCAGGAACATAAGTAGCACTATGCAGACACACCTGAGAAAGCACACTGTCACATGCACCAGAATCTGGTGCATATGCGAGGCAGCCCCAGTGCAAGAAGCATGTGGCACCTATGAGGCACAGTGCAAACAATGTCCAGGACAGTATGTGGGCCTGCAGAATACAGGACATAGTGTGGACTGCAGGCAAACAACAGGTGCATGCCACATGTGTACATACAGGCAACCGACATACCATCCAGTGAACATGCAGTGTACCAAGAGCAGAATGCATGAAACAGTCAAACAAGCAATACACCCTAATAACATAGCACACAAGATGGTGTGGCATGACCCACAGTCACAGACCAGCAATGCCAAACAAACAGCATGTGTAATGCAGGCTGTGATGCAGTGGAGAGCATGCACGACAAATGAGATGCTGTACAAATACTGTTAGCACACCACCATGTGTAGAAAATGCACAACCTGATGGATGGCAGGCACACCACCATGTGCTGAAAATGTACAACCTGATGGATGGCAGGCACACCAGCAGTGCACAAAGCACAGGGCATGTGTATGCCAACATGATACCCAGCACAGTGGGCCATCCCTGTGTATGGAATGTAGGTCCACACAGATGGTGCCATGTGCACTGCTGGTGTGACTGAAGTGTGTCCTCATGCCATTGCACCGCATCACCTAGAACTGTAACAGTCTGAACAGTGCAAGTACTAGCCAGTGTGTGCTGTGTGTCCCCAGCACACCCTCAGTATGCAACATAGAGAAGCAAGGTGCCACCAGACACGTGACACACCCTGTGTAGAACACATAACGTAGCACATGTATGGCACAGCATTGCCTAATGATGGACACAATGTGACAGGTGATGTGGGCCACAACACAGGGCAGGTGGATGGCCCCTAAGCACAGTCCAGACACAGATGTCCACCCATGGCAGGATGGGATGGATGCAACACCAATCAACACAGTGGTAAGAATACGCAGACAGTGGGACCCTGGCACTTCCACACAGCCGCAGTGGCCATACATGCACAGTCAACCAAATGCAGTGATGACCACTGGATGTACAGTGCTGTGATGCCTAGCAATGGGTGGGGACACAGGTGACAGATGGAGACTGATGTACTGAACATGCAACATGACAAATGAGGCACACACACACACACACACATACACACACACACACACACACACAGCATGTATAGGGTGTAGGAACAGTGAACAAAAGGTGACATGCCCAGTCACATGCTGCAGAGGTGACACAGCAAGGCCATGTAAATAACAGTGATGCAGCAGGACAAAGGTATGTGGGGATAGGCATCATGCACATGACAAACACACCCTAGAACATGGTGGGGAGCATGGACACAGGTGTGGCAATGATGTACATGAAAGGGACCAAAAGGGCTGCTGTGGAGGTATGCCAATGACTGAGTGCACACCATGTGGCGATGTAACACACCAGTATAATGGATGATGTGCCAACCAGCTGGTGAATGTCATGCACAACTCAGAGAGACAATGCTGGACACACTGATAGTGTGCTACTGGAGGGTGTCATGTAGGTGCACACAGTGTCCACCAGTCAGGAGCTAGGATGACAATTGTGTATAGTAGGGCCACAGCGTGCAGCACAGTGAGGGTGGCAGGGCACAGGCAACAGAGGGCAGCATGTAGGCCCTGTGGGCCACTGTGAGAGCACATGCAGGTGGGAGGATACTGTTGGGGGTGGTGCATAAGCACCAGGGCATGGCACAGGACCAACAGGATTGAGTACTGGCAACGTGTAGAGGCAATGTGGACATGAAGTGGTTGTAGGGTTGTTGATGGGGTACCACAACACGCAGGTGACACAATGTGGAAACCCGTGAGCAGATGCTGCCTGGTGGGCTGTCTGGCCGTGTTCCCCAAGCAGCTACTGACATACCTAATGAGGGCCACCCATAACCTGTGTGTGGCCTTAGTGGATGGGGACTGTATGCAGAACATGGTAGTGACAGTGGCCATGGCTGCACGAGACTGTGACACACTGCAGAATCACATGATGGGGGGGTGAATATGCAGGGACAATGTGACAATGCAGAAGGGGGAAGACTTGGGAAATCATGTGTGACAAACCTAAGGCTCATCTGAGGAGGGCAGGCACAGCTCTGGATCATGATGGCAGCTGGGACAACACACAGCAGGGAATAGAGGTAGGCACAAGGACCTGTGCAAGGCTGGGCCACAAGGGGTGAGAGACACGCAGGGCATGCAGGCGGAGTGGTCAAGGCCAAGAGGAACTGAGGAGGCAGTAGGCTAACTACTGATGTGACACAGATACAGGGGGTGGGAGGGATAGGCCAATCCAATCATGTGCAACTAGGCTGCCCACAAGGCCACTGTGAGAGGAGCAGGCATGGATGGGGATGGGGAAGGTACAGGGGTTATGGTGCATGGTGCCAGGCTATATGAGGTACACTGGGGTGTGGATGAAGGTGCAGCACTAGTTTGGTAGCTACAGGCCAGCTAGGGTGTGGTTGGAAGGGGCTGGGGTGCAGCCAGAGATGCAGAACGGGTTCAACCCAGTGCTGCACACTACGAAAGAGGCTGGTGGCAGAATAGTGCTGGTGATACAGGACATGACTCGGGGAAGCTGAGCTGCTCAGTGGGGCTCCAACTGGTGTGCACAGTGCTGTGGATGTGTACACCAATGGGGGTATAAGGCCTAGACAGCAGGTGGGATACCCCAGGATCAACATTGGATGTGAGGGGAGGTCCCCAGGTACAGCAGCAGGGACCACTTTCATGTGACTGCCACTATGTATGCCATGGTGCTGTGATGGATGGCGGACGTCAAAGCCGTGCCATCAGTGGCTAACTGGCACAGATCACTGCAGATGGGGATGGTGGCAACAAAGTTCAAGTTCAAGTTCAAGTTTATTGCAGGAAAGCTCCATTAAGCAAGCTCATTCACAAGAAGGTCCTGGGTGCATGGTTACAACAAATATACAATGCAGGCAATAACATAACAATACATAAATGGCGGACCAGGTCCTACATGGTACATGGGTAAACAGTCCTGGGTGAAAAAAAAATATATAAATATTTAGTACAAGTTGTTTAAGGAAGGCGGTGTAGTGAGAATAAACTAAGGATGTAAGGAGAAAGCTAGGGAGGGAGTTTATAAACAGTTACAGGTGTCCTTTATTTTTGAAGCCACCAGTTTTTTGAAGAACTTTACTGAGACTACACTGGATAGTTTCAGAGTGGATTGCAGCTGGTTCCAAATAGTTGGTAGGGCACTTGAGAAGGCTCGTCTGCCAAAGGAGGTACGAGTCCTAGGTGCATCGAGTAGGAAAAAATCTGATTTCCTAAGGAAATAAGAGCTGTGGGCAGTACGGATAAGTGCTACTAAACAGCTTGGTAATTTATTCAGAAGAAGTTTTAGGGTCCAAATGCCAGCATGGAGTGTGCTTCTACATAGAAACATAGAAACATAGACTTTGACGGCAGATAAGGACCGCTAGGCCCATCTAGTCTGCCCATTTCCCTGCCTACAGGATAGGCCGCAGATCCTAGTTAACCAACAGCCTATTTCTTGCTACCCACAAGAATTGCCTTATGTCTGTCCCATGCATTCTTGAATTCTCCCACAGTTTTAGACCCCACAACCTCCTCAGGAAGGCTGTTCCATGCATCCACTACCCTCTCTGTGAAATAATACTTCCTCACATTGCCCTGAACTGCCCTCCTTCTATCTTTAAATTGTGTCCCCTTGTTCTTGTAAGTCTCTTTTTCTGAAAGATGCTACCCTCTTGGACTTTGTTGATTCCACTGAGGTACTTAAAAGTTTCTATCATGTCCCCCTCTCCCTTCTTTCCTCAAGGGTATACATATTAAGCTCCTTTAGTCTCTCCTCATACGTCTTCTCTTGCAGACCCTGCACCATTTTAGTTGCCCTCCTCTGGACTGCCTCTATCCTGTCTATGTCCTTGTGGAGATGGGGTCTCCAGAACTGGACACAGTACTCCAGATGGGGTCTCACCAACTGTCTGTACAGAGGGATAACAACTTCCTGTTTTCTGCTGATGATGCCTCTCCCTATACATCCCAGTATACCCCAGCCCTCCCTACTGCCTTCTTACATTGCTTGCTAACCTTAAGGTCATCTGATATGATTACCCCCAGGTCCCTTTCCTTTTTGTTGTTGTTACTATCTCCACACCCATTGTGTATTCTTCCCTGGTTCTTGTTTCCCAGGTGCATTATTCTGCACTTCTTTGCATTGAATCCTAGCTGCCATACTTCTGACCATTCCTCCAACCTTGCAAGTCCCTTTTCATCCTTTCCACGCCTCCTTGTGTATCAACTCTTTTGCAGATCTTTGTGTCATCTGCAAAAGGCATACTTTTGCTTCAGTCCCTCTGCAATGTCACTGATGAAGACATTAAAAGGACTGGACCAATACTGAACCTCACGGTAGCCACTAGTAACCCCCTTTCTTCAGAGTGGACTCCATTTACAATTACCTTCTGTGTCCTGTTGTCCAGCCAATGTTTTACCCAGGCTATCACCCTGGGTCCCACTCCCAGGCTGGTTAATTTGACTATTAATCTTTTGTGGGACTGTGTCAAATGCCTTGCTAAAGTCTAGGTAGGCCATGTCCACAGCCCCTCCCTGGTCTACTACTTTGGTCACCCAGTCAAAGAAATCTATTAGATTCGTCTGACATGACCTTCCCGCTGTGAATCCATGCTGCCTTGGGTCCTGTGCTCCACTGGCCTCTAGGTACTCGACTATTCTTTCCTTCAGAAGTGACTCCATCACTTTCCCTACCACAGAGGTCAGACTGACAGGTCTGTAGTTTCCTGCCTCTGTCTTGGATCCACTTTTGTGAAGGGGAATCACATCTGCCTTCCTCCAATCCTCGGGTACCACACCATCCTCCCATGATTTATTAAAAAGAGTAGCCAGTGGTTTCACTAGTTCCTCCCTTAATTCTTTTAGAATTCTGGGGTGGATTCCATCAGGACCCATTGCTTTGTCCACCTTCAGTTTTAGGAGTTCTTGCAGAACCCTTTCTTCTGTGAAAGGACTGGGATCGACCCCCTATCAAGAGTGCTTCTGTTAATTGGATTAGGCACTTCCTCCTCCTCTTTTGTGAATACTGAGCAGAAATATTCATTCAGTATTCCTGCTTTTTCACTGTCCCCCTCTGCCCACCCACTGTTCATTCTATTCAGCCTCACTATTCCTCCCTTTGTCTTTCTACGCTTGCTGATGTACCTATAAAAGGTTTTATCCCCCTTCTTAACTGAGTTGGCTATCTTTTCCTCAGTTTGGGCCTTTGCTATTCTGACTTCCCTCCCTTCCAACCAACAGGTGCGTATAGTTCGCAATGGTGGGTTCAGTATGGGTAGTTTGTAATGAAGCGCAGGGCGCGGTGATACAGAATGTTCAATTTGTTTAGGTTAGTAATTGCTGCAGAAGTGTATAATATATCCCCATAGTCAAGTAAAGGGAGGAAGGTGGTCTGAACAAGCCTGAGTCTGGTTTCCAGGGAAAAGAGGGACCTATTTCGGATGAAGAAGCCTAGTCTAGCTTTTAGTCTTCTGGACAGGTTGTCAATGTGCTCATTGAAGGAGAGCTTGTTGTCTAACCAAAAGCCGAGGTATTTAAATTTAGAGACAACTTCCAGTGGTTCACCTAAGGATGTAACGATGAAGTCTTTAGGTGGGACAGTGAGGGTGATGGAGGAGGTACTGGGGGGAAAATCATGGCCTTAGTTTTTTTAGCATTTAGGAGGAGTTTGATATTGATGAGATTTGTTTCTAGCTGTGTGAAATTTACTTGAAGTATATCCCTGACTTCCGATATTGTATGATTATGATATGTAGAATTATGTATTAAGCAGGTTAGCAAGAGGAAAAGGAAGAGGAGACCATTATGGTTTTCCAAAGAGGTAGCAAAGAAAGTGAAAGCCAAAAAGATTGCATTCAGGCAATACAAAAAGACACAGGCAGAAGGGGATAGGGAGAAGTACCAGGAGAAGCAAAGGGAGGCAGGGAGGTCAGTAAGGGAAGCCAAAGCTCAGACAGAAGAACACATTGCAAAATCAGTGGGTAGAGGGGACAAAACCTTTTACAGGTACATAAGTGAAAAAAGAAAGGCAAAGGGAGGGATAGTGAGACTGAAGGGGGAGGATGGGGGCTGTGTGGAGGATGACAACAGTAAAGCTGACATATTGAACAGGTATTTCTGCTCAGTCTTCACTGAGGAAGGGAGGTAATGGGTCTGAATGGAGTACAAGGGGTGAGAATGGTGCAGAAATGGACACAAGTCCCTTTACACGAGAAAGGGTCCTGAAGGAACTGGAAGTAATAAGAGTTGATAAAGCAATGAGGCCAGATGGGGTGCACCCCAGGGTCCTTAAAGAACTAAGAGAAGTGGTGGCTGAACCTCTTGCTATCCTGTTTAGCCGATCACTAGAAACAGGGGAGGTACCCAAAGACTGGAGGATAGCAGATGTAGTCCCCTTATACAAAAGTGGGAACAAAGAGGAAGCAGGGAACTACAGACCAGTCAGCCTCACCTCAGTAGTGGGGAAGATCATGGAAGCACTACTGAAGGAGAGATTGGTGGAACATCTGGTTGTCAATGGACTACAGGACCCAAGGCAGCATGGTTTCACCAGGGGAAGGTCATGTCAGACCAACCTCATTTAATTTTTTGACTGGGTGACTAAGGAGGTGGATCAGGGGAGGGCAGTGGACATGGCCTATCTGGACTTCAGCAAGGCCTTTGACACTGTGCCACATAGAAGACTATTGCACAAACTGGGGAATATGGGTGTGGGCAGGATAGTAGTGTGGTGGGTAGGTAACTGGCTGGACAGCAGGACACAGAGGGTGGTGGTAAATGGCTGTCACTCCACAGAGGGAAGAGTGACCAGTGGGGTACCACAGGGATCAGTGCTGGGACCGGTACTATTCAATATCTTCATCAGTGACATTGCACAGGACCTAGAAGGCAGAATTTCACTGTTCACTGATGACACAAAGCTCTGTAACAGAGTAGACACACCAGAGGTGTAGACAGAATGAGAAGGACCTGCAGAAACTTGAAGAATGGTCAGGGTTTGGCAATTGAAATTCAATGCAAGGAAGTGCAAGATAATGCATATGGGCACAAAAACCCTGGCACAATATATCAGTTGGGGGTGAGGATATAGCATGCACCAAGCAGGAAAGGGATCTTGAGTTATCATCTCTGATGACCTCAAGGCAGGGAAACAGTGTGACAAGGCAGCAGGTAAAGCAAATAGGATGCTGGGATGCATAGGCAGGGGCATCACCAGCAGGAAAGGAGGTCATAATTCCACTATACAAGACACTAGTGAGGCCCCACCTGGAGTACAGTGTACAGTTCTGGAGACCATACCTACGTAAGGACATAGACAGGGTAGAGAAGGTTCAGAGGAGGGCAACAAAGATGGTGCATGGATTGCATCACAAGTCCTATGAGGACAGGTTGAAGGCACTGAACATGTACTCCCTGGAGGAAGGAGGAGAGAGGGATATGATAGAGACATACAAGTATCTTACAGGAGGAACAGGGTGCAGGAAAACACTATTTTAAGCGAAAAAGATGTTCCAGGACTAGAGGGCATGGGATGAAGTTGGAGGGAGGACGATTCAGAGGAAACGTGAGAAGAATTTCTTCACAGAACGGGTGGTGGACAAGTGGAACACCCTGCCAGAGGAAGTGGTGGGGGCTGAAACAATCACGGGATTTAAGAATGCATGGGATAGATATAAAGGAATTCTGGAGGTCAGGGGTAAGGGGCAACAGACTTCCTGGAAAACATAAACTGAACTTACAAACTTAAATGGGCAGACTGGGTGGGCCATAGGCCCTTATCTGCCGACACTGTCTATGTATCTATGTATCTATGTATCGTCTGCAAAGAAATGCAAGGTTGACCTGGTTATTTGAGAATTGAGGTTGCTGATATATAGGGAGAAGAGTATAGGACCTAAGATGGAATCTTGTGGGACTCCCCTAGTAACAGGTAAGGAGACAGAGAACAGCCCACCAGCTTTGACTTGTGGGCATTGTACAGGGATAGCCACCATACTAATGGAGGCAGGCTCATGTGGTGCCACTCCAGAGTGGGAGAGTGAGGGATGTGACAGGCAACCATGTGCCCAACAGGTAAACAGAGATGCTGTGGAGGACGATGGTAGGCATACCAAGGCTGGGAACATCGGTGCCATGGATGGCAAGGGGTACCTGGATGCCTGCCACCACTTGCGTGTGCAATGTGTACTGTGCAGACCAGCCATGCACAATGCCATGGATGGGTGCCATCAGCACTCAAGGGGAGGAGATATGTGTGCCCAGCACTAGGTATGCAGACAGGCATCTGCAGCCAGCCATCACAATGGCATGCTGAGGGAACCGAGGTGGATGGTGCCAGGCTTGTTGACGGTGCTGCATACTGGACATGGGTGACCTGGTTGCACACACATAGTCATGGGGGGGAGGACACAGTTCACAGATAGCACATATGTATGGTGGCCATCCCTGTACAATGCCCACAAGTATGTCAGCAGCATGGGAATCAGGGGCACACACAGACACAATGCAGATAACCCACATCTTTCAGCAGTGGTGGGGGGGAGACAGGGCCTGCAACAGGGGCTGGACTCCCTGGACAGGACAACCCACAGTGGTGTAGTGGCATGCAACCCCTCCAGGTATATGGTGCAACACCTAGGCATGGAAGCCCAATCCATGTGTACACCCTGGTGCTGAAGAGGTTCCAGGTCACTAAAAGGCAAAGGCACCCTGGTGACCTGGTGGACACCGACAGGAATGGGTTGGGGCAGTGCTGAGGAGTGCACAGATGGCAGCCTGCCTTGCCAGGGGTAGCACTGTTATGAGCATCAGGGATATCCTTTGCTATACACCAGCCTGATCAGACCACACACAGGAGTACAGTGTGCAGTGGTGGATGCCGGACCCGTATAGGGGTATCCTGCCTCCTGCATGGGTCCAGGGCAGTGTACACCACATGGCCCAGCGCAGGGGTGAGCTGACATGTGTGGAGCACCTACGGAAGCCCAACCCACCTACACAGTAGGGGAGCAGGGCTAGGGGGGACATGATGGAGGTACATGGCCACACACAATGGAGTTATAATAGTAGGCCGGGATGTGGACACAGGTGCTCACAGTGGGGGTACAAACCATGACACAGCTGGATGTATGATCGGGGGGAACACAGGGGAAGGGGTGGGGTACAGCACACAGGGAGTGGTGGATCCATGTGATGCACTGCTCAGGGTGCTGGTGTAGGATGCTACTGTGGCTGCTCCTGATTGTTTGTTGGATGGAGATAGGTAAGGGGATACCATGTGGAAGGCCATCTGGTGGATGGGTGAAGGGGACTGGGGCATCGCGGTGGCTGTCAGCCTGATAGCCACAGTAGACATTCAGGGTGGGGAGTCAGGAACAGACGTGGTAGACCAAGGGGCCTACACTGCTACTGTGTGGGTTGGCACTTGGTTGATATGTGGACACCACTGTGTCTCGTACTGCCCGTATGCACTACAACCGTACAGCAACAAAGAGCTAGCAGATACACTGGGTACAGGCCACGAGCCATAGCTTAATGCAGCGCCTGTCAATATGCCAAACAGGGATATGGGTGACACATACCAGTGGCCGATGTTGGCCACACTGGGGACACCTGCATCACTCCATATCAGCCACCACAGCCCACTTGCAGTGGTCACATGCAGCCTGAGTGCACACACTCTGTGTCCAATGTTGGGCTGCCACAGTCAGCATCACTAGCGTCACACACACCATCCACATTCTATGTGGTGACAGAAATGTATATGCCATGGGGATATGCCACACCCCACACCAGCAACCTGTGCTGCATGCCCTGTGGAATATCACTGTAACAAGTGACCATCCAAGCATCCAACAAGCAGCATAACAGCAAGGTCCTGGAAATACATGGAGCACAAGCACAGTGCACTCAACACACACTATGCATTGGATGTGCACTGCATGGACTACCCACATGTGCCTGCTGGCCACAGCACAGTACACACCCCTGTCTGACAATGCACATTGGTCACAGATTGACCTATGTTGTCACCTGTGCTGGGATACACTGACACGTACACAAAGGCACTGCATCACTGTACAGGTTACTGTCCATGAGGCACCACAGGGAACAAGTGTGGAGCAGTTGTCTGGATGCACCTGCAATACTAGCAAGCCCACATGTGAGTAGTCACCACATGGTGCAGGTGTACAGACAAGGACACACACCGTGTGCAGGGCTGTGCTTCACAAGACAGACACTGGTCCTGAGAGGCATACTGACAGTGACCTGGCCAACTGCAGGGGACCACAGATGTCACATGGACATGTGTCCACACATGCAGCCCATGCCATGTCAGAGCTATGTCCCCTGTAGGACAACAGACTATCACACAATCACCTATGCAGGCACCCCTTATGACACATGCGACATGTGTGAGGGCCACACAACCCTGGGTACAGGTGTAGTGGACACATGCTGTGCGTGCTGTTGATTCCCCAACATCCATGCACACACCCCATGTAGGCCTACACACCTGTGTATATGTGCATACATCCCAACCTAACAATCAATCAGCTGTCCCAATACACCCTCCCCACCGAAAGCATGGTCCATGACACAGTGATCCCAATGCCACTGTGTCGGTCCCATACCCTGTACTACCATGACCACCGTTATGATGCACCATATGTCATGACCAATGTGATAGATCCCTGGATGCACTATACATCCCACCAGCTGCCCACATACCCCAGTCACCCCACCACAGCTGAATGGCCGACTGCAGCCATCCCATCATAACATACACCCATCCCAGGTACACTTCCCAGTTGCATATCCCTGCATGGATGTACTGTTCAGCAACATATGGAGCTATTCCTTGTAGGTCAGCCCTACAGCAGCAGTTCCTGCTGACCAACACCTATCATGGTGAACCATGGCCCCCTAGTTGGTGTACAGAGACATAGGCCAGTAGTGGGCAGTGATGTTGGCAATGTGACACAACCAGGAGGTGAGGATACACACTTCCAGCAGGTGGAAAGGACATAGGCATGTCCCTCACACCATCACACAGCCAGGGTATGTGTACATATGTGTACTGGTACATCTGTACCGAGTTGCTGCACAGCACAGTGGCACCAGGTACCTTACCACCACATCACTAACATGGCCTGCAGACATGCCCTTGTGTTGCATGCTGTGACACAATCCAACACAGCTAGTCCCACCCCACTCACAGTCACTGTAGCCACTGTCCCGCAACACCTCCCACTGTGACCTGTTACACATATCACCTGGCCCGTCCCACTGTGTCAGTGCCAGAGGGTGGGCCACATGCACTGTAGACAACACACGGATCCATGGCAATGGTCCCATATGGCCTACATACTGGCATCCCACACACCACTGAGCAACATGTACAGCCAGCCAGCACCTATGGTGCACTCCCACCCTCAGCAGCTGCTCACCATTTACCAGGTGGCAACCCACAATAGATGGCACTTCACACATCCGGTGATGTGCATGCATACTATGTGCTATGTCTACAAAGTTCTGCCTCACACCTTCACAGAGTGGCAGTGGCTTTGCTGTGGATATGCATGCCCCCACACTGGCAGTTGTGGCAACAGTGAGCCATAACCGGTCCCGTGCAACCCACACACATGCCACACCAGTGTTCCCACACTGGGACATACACCTGTTGGGTGAAAGAAGACATGTGTAGCAAATTACAATGTAACCCCTGCCCACCAGCAAGACCTGTACACTGACACCCTAGGTGTATATCCACATGTCACCCTGGAGCACAGTACCCATACAGGAACAGCACCCCCATGGCTGCCCCAACAGAGCATGGCTCCTGTGCATGTCACCGTACCACACGACTGTGGACCCTGCACATGCATATCACATGCCCAGTGGAATGGCACCAGTCCCACTGCCAGCGGTCAGTCCCCCCTTCACAGGACACCCCACCACACAGTGAGATGTGCACCTATACACATGCACATGGTGTGACTGTGACCCAGGCTGCCTCCATAACAGGCAGGCATGACGGGGACTGCCTGATAATTCCCCCCAATGTTATAATGCAAGTAGATGTTACTCACGGGGTTGAACTGCAGCGGTCACTGGCTGTGGTCGTTGTGTGGCACTTTCTGCTGCAACCTGCCTCTGGCTTGTGCGTGTCACCCTGACACTGGACACACCTGTGTGGGGAAAGCATTGAAGGTTACACCATGTCCACAAAGTTCCTTGCTGCACTACACCCCCACACCACAACAGTGACTGATGCTGGTGTGGTACACTGTACAACTTGATACATAGCTGGCACTGCTAGGTGCTGACTGTTGCCCACACATCACACAGGTATGTGCACAGGACATGGGTGGGTGACACACCAGTGTAGCCACACAACCTGTGTGCTGGCAGCACAGGCAACACATGGATGATGGGTGACCGCCATCATGACCCTTGTGTACCCTGGATGTGGGACTGAATGTTAACTGCATAGGTGGCACAGTGTGTAGGTATGTGCACAGGACACATATGGCTGTGCATGCCTGCACTGTAGATGGTTGACAGCTGTGGCCATGCAGATGCAGCACGTGTAGTATACCAGAAGATCACTGTTGTCCACTGCACCACACCGTACCACATCAAGGCATGTGGAGCTGTGACACCACACACCACCAGAACATGCACATCCTGACTGGCCATAGCCATGACACAGCTGTATGGTGCCAGCCAACCAGGTGTTTGCCTGTGACTGTGATGGGCAGTGCACCATGTAGCCATGCTTTCCCACCCACCACCTGTTATGTGTGCCCTTGTTACATGCACTGTGGGGTGAGCCATGACATACTTACAGGCCAGCGCCAGCTGTCCTGCATGTACAGAGTACTACAGTATCTGTGAGCAATGTACATGACATGGGCTCAGTGGCATGCATGGAGTGTCCATAGGCAGCATGGTAGGTGCATGTCTGGTCAACATCCATACCATGGCATGGTCCTGAGCATGGGGGTGGACCTTGTAGTGCATCACCAGCATGGTCTGCCGGTGCCTGATGCATGTTGCACCCAGTGACATACAAGACACCCGTTGACATGGGTCAGCACCACTGTATGTAGCACACACCACAGCACTGGCATGCACCTCCCCTGATCATGGCACAGGTGACACCACACATGCAGTCCTGTGACTGTCATTTGGGGATGTCATGGCCCTGTGGGCATGTTCTGGATGTGACAGTACAGTGAAACACAGTGTGTGGAGTGCACTATACACTGAACAGGGGCTCATGCTGACATGATGTGCTGTGCCATGCAGGGCATGGCCACATGCACCATGGACTATGTCCAGGAATGCTGCCATCAACCATGCATGGCTATAGTCAGCTGTCTGTGACACACTGTAATGAGGACAGTCACCATATCATGTGGACGTGGCATGTGTGAGTACCATGCAGATATGACATCACACTTATCACAGCCATGTACTCAGCTTCTGCTGTCCCCTGTGATTCGGTGCTCGGACTCGGAACGGTGCCACCAGTCGGCACAATTGTGGCTCCCTCCACTCCACATCATTCCACTTATGTTTCAGCTGATTGGCAGTCCTCTGCACACCACTGGACATGTACAAATTCCTGGCAATTGCACGGCAGGCCCTGTCCCTCTTCTTTGGTGAATGCAGGGTCCTCCCAGGTGGCAGCAGTATGGCTGCTTGCTCCCTAATGAGATCCAGCAATGCTGCTGTCTCTGCATTACTAAAGTGTGGTGCCCTGCCTCTCCCTGCCATGGTCTGATGCCTATAACTGTGACTGTGCAAGGCTGGATGTGGCACAGACTGACACACCCCTTCAGCAGGCTTCACACATCCCAGTGTTACTCTGTGCAGCACATGCACATGTTCCTGCACATGCGTGACACATGCCCGTAATTTACACAAATGTGCGCTGTTTCCACAGTGAAATCACGCACATGCATGAAAAGCATGGCTGATTCCCGAATGTGCGTGGACATGTCTGCCATTTTCATGCACGTGCAGTAATCTCTTTGTTTTGTCCTGCACGGGCTGTAGGCATGCCTCTCAACCTTTTGTCCCCACAAATGTGTTACACTGCCTCTCACAATGTGGTGCAGATGAAACAGATGTTCATCACTGATTCATCTGTTCCTATGGGGTATGACCATAGGTACAATGGGTCCATATGGGTACAGAGAGTATGTTATCATTTGAGCAATGTTACATCAACATCACTTGTTCTTACATGGCCACTTTGACACTGTCAGTACTGACTGTTGCACATGTCCTCACTATATGGAACAGGCTGTATTTGTGCAGTACATTGGGGAACATTCTTTGTGTTGTGGTGAAGTTGAGAGGTATGGCTGCAGGTCCTTCTTAGCCCATTATCAGCAGCAGCACTGGCCTGTGATGGTGCATTGTCCTGCAGGCATGCCCATGTCAGTAACCCCCATCCTGTGGCAACATGTGTGTGGTGTCAGCCTTACCAACATGGACACGTATGCATGCAGTGGTGCACGTGTCCTTGCCACACCCAAGGTGTAACATGCACAGTAACTGTGTGGCCATTGTGCATGTCTGATGCACTGTACATCATGCCAGGCAATGGCAAAATCCCCTGGGCCTGCAGCCACCAGCTGGGTGTGCTGATGTGCAGGTGTGACACTGGCAGTGGACGTTACCCATCATACCACTGTACATGTGTGGCACATGTGGACATGTGCCACAGTGGGATGACAGCAGGCATTGCTCTGTCCCTGACCCATTGGGCTGCTGCCACACATCACACAGGGTTGTTGCATCACACAGTGTAATGCTTGTGGTCCAGTACGTGGTTAGGGGTGACAGCACAGTTCCCAGTGGGGGTGGAGATGACTGCTCAGGGGGCTGTAGGACCAGGGCCAGGGGCTGGAATACATCACATCCAACACTGCCCTGCACTGCAGGGTGGGCATTGCCCCCTTACCTGGTGCCTGTGCATGCATGACAGTGGTCGGCCAGCACAGCAGGGTTGCCATCATGGCATTGCACCCACCCTAGGGTGCATCAGTCAACTGGCATAGCATGATGGACCGATGTGTACTGTGTTCTACCCATACCTAGCCTATGTTGTATGATGGGTCATGCAGTGTTTTATGGCACCAGTGGCATGTGTGCCTGTGCCCTGGCATGTGTGCACCACAAGAGCAGTGAGGGCCACATAGTGTTGTGTTGCATGTGTGTGCCATCCCATTGTTGTCACGGTGGGGTGTGGATGTACAGACATCAATCTAGTGTGATTATGCAGGTGTTCACAGCCCATTACATCTCATGTGATTTGTATCCATCTCCTTTGCAGGTGACAGTGGATATCCACTGAGGACATGGCTCATGACACCAGTGACAGCTCCACAGATGCAGCAGGAGGAGAGGTACAATGCTGCACATGCACGGACATGTTCTGTGATCGAACGTACCTTTTGGCTACTGAAGATGCAGTTCTGGTGTCTCTCAACCTCAGGGGGTGCACTGCAGTATACACCAGGGAAGGCACGCAGGATAATCATGGCATGTTGCATACTGCACAACATTGCCCTGTCCCACCAGATCCCAGCACCTGAAGACCTGCAACTGACTGATGATGATGTTGCCCATGGAATGCCAGTGCCACCAGCACCACCATCACCAGCACTGCTCAGGTCCAGTCAGGCATCATTGGCATGCCAGGCATGGGATAGGCTCATCAAACACTGCTTCTAGCCACATTACCAGTGATGCAGGCAACAGTGTCTCAGCCAGTAGTGCTATCACTGGATGCCCCTTGCATGCTGAGGTGTGCTATGGACATGGCTGGCTTGGACTGAATGTGTGTATGTTGGTCAGCACCCAAGGTGGGTCAACTGTGTAGTTGCTGGGGGGGGCCTTCTCTGTTAGCCTATTGTGATCCCTATGACTGACCAGTGTACAGGTACATCACCTAGGGTGTGATGTACCCATGGACTACATAACACCTGCAATGTGAATAGTTGCTGGGTTCTACACATGCATGTCAAGACACCGATCTCACCTCGTATGGCACGTCACAGTATAGCATGAATGCTCCCACATGTGTATCAAACAGCGTACAGTGCAACAGTCAGTAAACACAATTCCCAACTTTGTCTTGGTCCTGTCATTAATTTGTGCACCATGTAGCCATACCTGTTAGGATCAGTGGTCACAGCTTCTCCAGTTTGTCAGTCCTGCCACTCACTGGCCAGCACATTCAGGACCACTATGACATGGTGTTGCACACATCAGCCACAATGTCTGGACTCCGTATGATTCACATGGCATGTGGACTGGGGCACATGTTCACAGTACATACAGGAATGACAGTGTTCCTCGGTTACTGTTGCTGGTTGGGCAATGCATGTCCTGTCTCTGCCCCTAACATACTGTATGGTCTGTGGACAGGTGCAGCTCATGGGGCAATATGTCGTATCTGGTTCCCAGACTGGGTGTGGTACATATCCACACGCGTACATCACCAGGAGCATGCACGTCTACCTATGCATGACTGATGGTCCACCCAATGTCCTGTATGGGGTGGTGTGGCCAACTTGTCCCATGGGGCATGGTGTCACTGGGTGGGGGGGGCAGCTCTGTAGGGATGGTGACACCCTGACCACCACCACGTGTCATGATGCTGGGTCCTGATGCGTTGTATCCACACTGCCCCTTGTATTGGCACAGTGACATCAGTGACCTACATATCCAGACAGTATTCATGTGGTAACATAGCTCAAGGGCCTACATGAACACCCATTCACATCCCGGCAGCCATCACCTCCCTCAGAGACACACCCATAGGCTAGTGCATGCCACAGTCCGGTGACTGTTTATTACCCCTGTACAGTATTGCACATGTGTTACCATGCATACAGCTTGCCGGACACATGTCTGGGATGTGCACAGTGGCACTGGTGCTTTGCATTCTGTACATGTCTGTGCCATCACACACTTTTGAGTCCTGCCACAAAGCACATGGCTGTTTGTCAGCAGTGTGCCAGAGACTGACACAGGCTGCGCAACAACACACAGCCATGACACCCTTTTGGGATATTAGAGAGTCTCACACACACACATAGCAATGATTGACACACCTTTATTACATGTACCAGGAAACAACACTGTCCACAAATCACTACACAGTCACATTTCATACTGTACACACATAAATTAGCTGGTGAACTTATCCATCAGACTCCTTGCTATCTGCAACATCATTAAGGCATGATGCCATCAGTGATCATGTCATACTGCATCACATACCAGCATGAACTATGTCATGCCAGAACACTGCACTGCTCATGGTGTCATGCACTACTGGACTGTCCATGTTTGCATCACTAGTTACATACCCCATCTTACCGTGCTCAACATGTGTAAGTCATTCAAGGCTGTGGACTGGGGGCTGCATTGACTCCAGCATAATAATGCTGCTCTACCATGCCTGTCCAAGCAGGTTCCTGTGGTCCTGCAAAGGCTTACATCTGTGTGACCCATGTTGTGTTACGTATGCCTGTCCCTGGCTGTGCAGCACAACACTCAGGGGCCTGGTGTGCCACATGACATCACAGTGTCTACCACTTCTTTGGTGGACATCCCCTGCCAACATGTTTCACTGTTTCCCGCCCTTCCCCCCTACCAGGTACTGTCTGTGTCTGTGTGGTCTCAGCTAGGGATTCTGTCACTGTTGCTGTTGATGTTGGTGCCTGCTCAGCTGTGGGCACACCCTGTGTATCCTGAGTGCCCTGACTGTTGTCTGATTGTGCTGCCCTCTGTGCCTGATGGGCACTCAGCCATCTCTTCTGTCCCTGCTGTTGTGCGACCTGTGTCCCATTACTGCCAACAAGCCCTTTGCCAGTGTTGTGCTTCTTTCTCTTTTGCTTGGCTTGTGCAGTTTCAGTTGGTGATGTGACTGTTGCCTGTGCAGTACATGCCTCCCATGTGCCTGCATGTTCCTGTCTACTTCCACTGTCCCCGGTATGTTGCAGCTGTGACATGGGCTCAGACTGTGTACTGCTGCTGTCCCCTATCTGCATTGTCTGTGGTGTTGCCACCATGGTTGCCATCACACATGTGTGGTAAATGCCTTGGGACTGTGCACTGGCCTCTTGGGCCTCTCCATGTTTACAGTCAGAGTGGGTGCACTGTGTTGCTCATCCCTATCCATGTCCACATCTGCAGCTGGTTTACAGTGTGCTATCACATCATGTGACTGCATAGGGTGCCCTGCTGTGTGTGTCTGTATATGCGTGGGTCCACGTGCATGTGGTGGGCTGTGGGTGCTGACATGGGTGGAGACTTGCCACCTGGTGGTAGATGCTTCAGGCATTGTTGTGTGCATGGCCACTGTCTCAGTCATGCCCACATGGGGTGCTCCCATTGCTGTCAGTGTATTGGATAACTGTTGCATTGCACCAGTCTATCTGTTGAGTGCCGCCACATGTTCCACCTGTGTTGCATGCTGCCCTGTCAGCATCTGACTCATCTCCCTCATGAAGGACATATGTGTGTCATGTATGGCATGCAACAGTTCAGTGTGCTGCTGGATTATGGTGTTTCGCCTGGCTGTGGCACCAGAGATTGCATGTAGTGCACTCACTACATCTGCACTCAATTGACACTGTTTCTGGTTGGTTTGCTGCACTGCTGCTGCTACTGACTGCACAGCATCTATCAGCTGATGGGTGTGTTCTGAGGTACTGTCATGTTGTTGTGACAGGGTGTTCTGCAGGTTTCCTATGGCTACACTGATCTGCCACTCTGCATTCAGGATGGTGTCCCCATAGCAACTACAATTGCTTTGTGCATCATCAGCATCACCCTCGGACTGTTGCTGAGTGTACAGGGATGTGGGTGTCCCCAACCCAAGGTCACTTATTGACAGTCCAGACATGCATTCACTCTCAGGGGACCTGTGTAGGGTGGATGGTGGGATGTCCTCTGCAATGTTCTCAAAGGGGACACTGTCTGCATGCTCCTCTTCATGCAGCTGTGTGTCTGGTTCCGCCACACCATTGCCATCCATTGTCTGTGGCTCTGTTGAATGCACTGCTGAAGTGTGTAATTCAGCTGCTGTGGTGTGTTGGGTGTACACCTGTTGCTGTGACTGGCTGTCACCTGGTGGTGGTCGTGGGCATTGTTGCACTGGTCTTCCAATATCACCTGTAGGTGTACAACAACATACACATTATGACCTGACCATGGTTGTGTCCATCCCTTACTAAGGCATACATTCAATGCATTGTGACATTGTACAGGTTCATGTGGTACACTACAGGGTCCCTATGGCACACTACTGTGGCACACAGGACAGGACAGGACTGAGCCATCATGCCACAGTATGGTGCTCTCACCGGCGCTGTCACTCATGCCCATCTGTGCCTGTGCTCTGTCAGCTGCTCCATTATCATTCACGACTGTCGTCCTATCATCACATGTGCTGTGGCGCGTATGTGGACACTGCTGGCATGTGCATCACAGATGCTGTTTCCCACATGGGAGCACACACACACATGCAACAACACCCATGCACATTCATATGTCTGTACTGGGTCCACGCAGTGCATGTGTATGGCTCAGTGGCATCTATTCACAGTAGTGTGCCCCAGTGCACATCACATACATACCACTTTTGTGGTGTGTACAGTTTTGTTGCACTGCACATGTACTGAGGAACGTGTATCCAGTACACATCACGACCACTGTGCATCACAGTTTCAGCCATGTTCCACTGGACTGACATGTGTGTGAGGGTGGCTATGGGAGCTGGCATTTGTTCTCTGCATGACGGTGGCAGTTTGTGGAATGGATGGGCTCTGGAGTGTCCTTCACTGTTGTGGGTGTTTGGAGGATTGGCGGCATTGCTGTGGTGCAGACTGTATGTGTTGTACTACCCTTGTCTACATCTGTGTGTGTGTGTGTGTGTGCCAAAGGCCCAGGACTGGGTTTGCGGTTGGGGGACCACCCCTTTCTGTGCATCAGCATACAATTTAGTGTGTGTGCCACAATGGCCTGCTGTCTACACTGACAGATATGAGGGTGGGGAGAGTGGTGTTCAGTGAAGTGGTGTAGGCACTGTGAGCATACTCACAGTGTGGTGTTGGCAGGCTGGGCTCATCCCCAGAGTGTGTCATTACTGTGTTGGCATGGGAGCCAGTGCTGTGACATTCCTAGTCACATCTATGTCTCAATCATGGGACAGGTGCACAGGTGTGGACGGTGTCCATTTGCAGATGACTCAGGGCTAGGTGTCATGGTGGGTGTGTGTGTGTGGTGTCGGTAGCCTTGCAAGTGATTATTGTGCCTCTGACAGGGTTGTCCAGTATCAGGGCACTGCGGGTTTATGCAGGTCACGGCACATATCTGCATCTGGGAGACGGTTTACCCGCCATGGGTGTACACTGGGTGGATATGTCATTTCCACGCTGGGGTGTGTGAGGGCCATGGGGGTATTGTTAATTATCATGCTACACTGACCAGACATGTACATGGAAATAGCAAAGACACCTAGGATGCTGGTCTGTATCAACATGGGGACAACCCTCGGAGGGGTGGCACTATTCCTACCCTTATACTACGGGTTGGTACTGCAACACCTCGGGATATGTGTGCAGTCTTCGTGACAGTTCTAGATGGATGTCACATTCCTAGGGAGGGTTCAGTGGAGGGCAACATACATGGTCCAGAGAGCAGGGTGTGGATCCATGTGTAGAGGCCCTGGGGGCTTGGATGTACACCCTGGGGGGGATGGTCATGAGTGACATGCCAGAGGGTCTTCAAAATGTGGGAGGGATCATTACAGGGGCACAGTCAGGGTGCCATGAGGAGGCTGGGGGATGGCAGCTGCTCACCCATCACTTGCCTGGGGGCAGGCACAGAGGGGCATGGGTGGTGTGTTCTGTCACTGGAATGGGGTTTGCACCATGGTTTGCGCTGTCAGGGGTGCCTTTGTGGGTGAGAACTGTGGCTGGGTTGGGTGTGGTTGGGACAGGTGTGGGTGCATCTGACATGGTCCACTGCAGCTGCTACATCTGTGACCGGGGACATCATTCCACATGTGGGGGGTGTGCAGACATATCTGCCCTCTGTGCAGCTGATGGCATTCACATGGACTGGTCTGACCATTCTGCCTCTGCTGCAGGCAGTGCTGGTGATCTGTGTATTGCTGCATGTACACAGTGCATTGTGCAGTGTGTCCATGGCAGACCATGGCCAATTGTTATCTGTGTTGCCTTACACACATGTACACACCAACCCCACAGTGTATGTGTTGCTAATGTGTTGGCAATCCCCTTGCAGCTGTTCACATCTGGGATCAGTGTGCCAGGCACATGTGTAGCTGCATTACTCACCATGCAGTTGTGTCTTGACATGTGTTGCTGTGTGTTGTGATTTGTTGTACTTCTACATGTGTTACCACACATATTCTGTTTTTCCACATTCCACATGCCATACATACAGCATGTCTGCCATTGCAATATTCACTCTGTTGTGTCTGGATGTCTACTGTTATTGTTCCATTGCTGGGTTTGCTCAGTGGGCCAGCGGATCATGCCACACATGTCACTATATGCCCCACTCTCTGTGGCTGCAGCCATTTTGATTCACAGTCTTGTCCACACAGCTCTGTGCACTCATGGACACAATGGCGTAGCCCCATGGCACATCCTCTGCTATGCACATCATGGCCCTGATTTCATTCCAGTATGTACTGTCCCTATAGGAATGTTGTGGCCATTACTGTGTGTTTGCATTCCATGTAACCTGCCCCTGCTAAACATATTCCTGTGTCAGGCATGTTTTGCTGGGTCCAGGTGTCCATCATGGCAGGCCAGTGTACTTTTTCAAAGTCTACCCTCATTTGGATGCTGTTTTCACACCTGAGTGATTCCACCTCAGCCAGTGTCATGCATGTATACAGTGTTGCCATGTGTGTTGTGACACATTGCTATGCAGTTCTGCAGTGCTGTTTGTCCAGCACACACTGCATAGCACATGCTGCCACCTCCTTTGGTCTTGTTCCAGTCACATGTGACAGTGCAGCTCGATCTGCCACACTGCATCACAGTGCATTCACAGTAGAGACCCATGTGTGGCAGTGACACATACATCCACAGTATGTGCTTGCACAATTTCTCACAGGCCAACATCACACTTGTCCATGCACCATGTGTGCCATTCATTATCTGTGCTTTGAACCTTCATCATTGTACAGGTACAGTATTCGCCAGTCTGCATGCACTCCTCCTGCATGTGCATTGGAGAATGCCATTCCCTGTTCTACATTTCAGCATTCACCTTGCAGCAGGGGTGGAACACTTATACCACCTGGGTCAAGGTTGTGTTGCAGATGCTACTGACGCATCAGCCTGGTTCCTCGTACCACACATTATCATTGCCTATGTTCCCACACATAGATACTTGGCTTCACCCAGTGTCTGACTCAGCATCCACACCACTACAGCCATGACATGTTTCTACCACCATCTCCATGACATTGTACCTGCTATTTCACCTCTGTTCATTTCCCCCTATCTACCCCGTCTGCTCCCTTGTTACTGCACATCCCATAGTCAGGCAACTGTGTCAGTGTTGGGCATTTTTGTTTCCCTTGCAGTACATGTGTGTACGTGTCCTGTCCAGCTGCATTGTGTGTGTGTATGTGTGTGTGTGTGTGTGGCCCTGTACTGTTCCAGTATGTGTACTGTGTCCCACATGCATCACATTGCTGCGGTCGGTCTCCTGTGCAGGTCACAGAGCATTACACAGGACTCCGTGTCTTGCTGTGCCTTGTGTTGGTATGGGCACATGCCCGATGTGCACCTTGTGTCTGTGGTGTGTTTGTGGTGGTTATGGTGGTGGTATGTGCTGTGTTCCACATACCATTGGGGTACATGGTGGCTGACATGGTGACAGTACCTTCCCATGCACAGTGGCATGTCACTGATAGTTTGCCTCTCTGCTCCCTATCATCCATATCCTGTGTGTGTGTTCATGCCAGCATCTACATAGGTTAATGTCCACAGCCATTACACATTTCCTGTTCCTTGTCACCATTACTTGCCTCCTGTATCCTTTCTCTGTTGCCAGCCATTGGCCTGTGTGTGCCACCTCTAATGTGTATCCCTCCTGGTGTACCCCACCTTGTCGGTATCCAGCACCCAGGGACAGCATGTTGTGGGCTGTTGCCTGGCCTACATTACTGTACTGCACAGCTGCAGTGTGGCTCCTGGTGGCACTGCAGGGCCAATGCTGCATGGCCATCCCCCTATTTCAGCAAGGTTTGAACCTCACATTGTTCGTGCTTTGGCACATTTGTACACACACCCTACTACCTTCCCAGTAGCAGATCCCTACATGTGTGCTACCATTGTTCTCCTGGGGCGGGCCTACTGGTCATGTTGCCTGGCCTCCCATGTGGGACAGTATTGTGGGTCCTATGATACCCACCTACATTGATCCTTGTGCCACTCCACACCTTCTGCATTTTGTACCCTCTCACCCTGTCCAGTCATGTGCTCCTCACACTGCATGGATGGTGTGCGTTGCATGCCAAGTGTGTTTAGGGTTCTTGTCTCCCTGTGTCTGTGATGTACATCCATGTCTCACCTTGCTGCTTCCAGGACAGGGGTTGGCCATGTATGTCACTTTTTCCCCCACATCACCATGATGACCTTTGTGTGTGTTCATGGCACATGTACCCTTCACATCTGCACTGTTTCCACCCTTGTGTGTTTGTTTCTGACAATGTGTAGTGCTGTGTTTCTGACAGTACTGGTCATATATTCTGTGTTCTCAGTTCTGTGGTCATGTACCTGTAGACACCATCGCAGCAGTGTTCTCATCCTGCCCACACCCACTGCTTCCTGTCACCTGCATGTGCACATGCTCCCACCCAGTTATGTGCATTACATTTTGCTTACAGATCATTGACACCCACCAGTCACCATACTACATGTCCCACCAACTATGTGTTGTGCTGCTGTTCCTTTCCTGTGTCATTCCCTTTTCATTGCCTCTGTGTCCCTGTCCTTCCCTGGTCCATGGTCATGCTCACAATGCTGCTGTCTGCCATCATTGTTGGGCATGGATTGCAGCATCATTGGGTCTGACCTTCATGTCTCTCTGTCCATTGCTGTTACCCCTCATCATGCATTCCCACTTAGTTATTCACATATGGCATGTGTCATGCTCATGTCAGCATTCTGTAGCCATACATCCATGTACATTCCATGTTATCATCCCCTTGCATGTGTACAGTGTGTGTGGTATACACAGCATCCCTCACACACAGCATGCCACATAGCATGGCACATCCCGCCCACATGCAAGTGGCACCAACATCGTACGCTATGCTTGTCATGTTTATGTAGCAGATTATGTGTACGTACCTCCCACCTGTAGCTGCATGATTAGGGTGTCCATCTGACTGACTCCACTGATGTTTACCTCCTGCAGCCATGGTACTACCCTCTCTTCAGCATCGGTGAGTGTGGGTACATCCCAGGCTCCTCCACCTGTGGGGATTGAGACATGTTGACTACACTGACACATGCTTGTCCAATGCACATTCACTGTATCCATCCAGCACCCTTACATATGTGGACACCCAATACCACAATGTGGCAGGAACCATCTCCAAGTACATTCATAATATGGTGTGTTTTGTGGTCATACAGTATCCAGACTGCCTCACCATTTGTGGTTGCCTATTGGTTAACACAGTTCTTTGCTGGGGCACCCTGCATCATACCTTTATCTGTGCAGTACACATCTCACAGTTTGCTTTGTACAGGTGTCACTGGGCTGTGTTACTGTGGTGTCTGGGACAGTGCCATGTTTCTATACTGTCTTGGCTGTACTCTTGTTGGCAGACATCATCACTGTTGTGTGTGTCACACTTTGGTGTCACTGATCTCAATACAACAGATGTCTATTACAGTGTGGATTGGCTTGCTACTCACATGCACCTATGGCTGCCAGTTCACCCAGTCTGTAGCCATGTCCAGCTCTCCCTACCTCTACATGACCATGTGTTGTGTACCTGCTGCTGGCTGCTGTTTGCTTGTCTTGTGCAGTGTGCATGAGTGTGGGCCAGGATCACACACTCTTCCTGCTGTTCTGCATCCGATACTGTGTTCTGCACTACATTCTATGACTGGGTTATATTGCATTTGTCAGATGTCTGTTCCCAGTTATGGGCACATTGTTCTGGACAGGTCTTACCTGCCTGTCCTGTACAGGATTGTGTTGGCACCTGTTCTGGGTTCTGATGCATTACTCACATGTGCATGTTTGTGCATCTGTGTTTGTGGCTGTTGCCACTGGGATCAGGCTGCATGTTGTGGACAGTCTATTTTTTGCATCTCTGCATATGGTGCATTCTGATTGTGATGCTGCATATTTCCCAGCCACACATACCTGTGGTGTGGGTATAGTGTATGTGTCAGCCATTGCCAGGCACACATTCTTGATACAGTGCTGGGTGTGGCGTTGTGTGTTGTTCACCTATGCTGTTTACTCACACTGATGCTCTGCCATGGTGGTTGTGCTGTTCCAGATCTCCCAGTACTGTGCTGCATCATGTGCCTTCCAGTGGCTGGGGGGGTCATTCTTACTGGGTGTGCTATGTGCAGTACCATTCATGTTGTATGCTGGCATGTGGGACTGACTGTACAAGGAAGGGCTGCATGGTCTGTGTTGTCTATTTCAGCTGCCAGGGGTGTAGCCAGTGTTTTGTGATCTGCACACTTTGTGGCCTCACTGCTCCACCCACCTTGGTAGGTAACCCCCCCAACAACTGTGGGCAGCCTATTTCCAACCATACACCAGGACCATGTTAGTTACCTCATTGGCACAATACATGCAACCTCTGTATCCCATGACAGCGGTTGTTGCCATGCATGGGTGAGTACGACTATTATGCATTGTTCCCTATTACACCCACATAGCAGCCCAGGGCCTGTCAGGTTGTATTGTCCTTGTGATGCAAGAAGAGTTTTCGTGACCAGTCCTTCTACATTACATTCCTATGACTGACAGTATAGCCAGGTACAGTATCTTGTTTGTTAGGTTTCATGGGAGACAGTAGCAGTTCATATCCTGTGTGCTACCCCCTTATATCATTTTGCACACCCTGGTGTGCATGGTGTATGCCTGCCTACACCCATGTCTGCTGCCTGTGTCCTGCTGTCGCGTATGTGACACTTGCTCTGTTGGGTCACCTCTGTACCCACATCAGTCGGCCTGGCACCTGTCCTACTTACACAGGGGTGGCCTGCCATGGCCAGCTGTGTCCTGTTGTACACCATGTTGTATGCTTCTTGGCCTGTATTTCTTTCCATGTCCATACATCCTACCCATCATCTGTATGTTGCATGCCACTACATCACCTTCTCTACATTGACATGCTGACATTTTGCTGTACTGCCAGCAGGCGGACTAGGCCTCAAAGTGTGTCATGTCTGCGTGGTAGGCAGACCCGCTTGGGAGCTTACACTCCCCCCCAGGTATGGGTCAACTTCAGCATGGGTTTACCCTTGTCACTGCCCCCCCAACACCCTCCAGCATGCCCTCCTCTACCAGACTCCCAAGCAGTGCTTTGCATGGCCCCACCACCCTGTCAGGGATGTACTGTGTCCTGCACTCTACTCCAGCTTCCACTCATGCCCCCTGGTTGTGCCCCCTGCTGTGGTCTGTCCATCTCTTTGTCTCCACTGCTGTGGTTCCCTGTTGTGTCATTTGTTGCCCCATCATGTCCACCGTATCTCTCCTCTCCTTCAGTGTCTTCAGTCCACACTCTTGCAGCCTGTTCTCTTAGGTCCTCCCTTCTATGTCCTGCATCATCCTGGTTTCCCTCACCTAGACCCTCTCCAGCAGTGCTACTTGCCTCTTGTGGTGTGGTCTCCTGCACTGTATACAGTACTGAAGATGAAGCCTGGCCAAGATGTTCTACAGTGGGTGGTTCACCTCCCTCCTCCTGGACATACTCCCCCTAGCCTTGTGACCCAGACCCCTGTGTGCTTTTGGCACAATTCCGCTACACATTTCCATGTTGTCCATTGTGCCATGTACCACCACCCCCAGTTACATTTCACTTGTAGTGGCTTGCAGTGTACTCCTCCCCCAGGTGCGAACATGGGCTGGGTCTCTGACCCCACATGCTGCACCCTGCACATCTCTGGGTTTACACCTCAGTTCCAAACTCCCTGTCCAACCCTCCAGGGTCTCCAGGTCCCTCTGGATGGTCTCACTACATCCCCATCTGCCAGGGCTCACATTTTGGGCTGACCTTCATATGGGCTCAACTATCCCCTGACCCCCTCCCCGACCAAACATTGTTCAGACACAATTGCCTGAGACTGTGCTGCTCTGGTACTGCACTTTCTCTCTGCTTTTCTTGGTGACACCTGTCTGTTCTATTGGTCCAGCTTGTCTGCTATCCTGGTACACATCTTGTTTCAGTGGGTACTGTTTCACATTTCACTTCATACACAGTGGTCACCCTTCTCAACAGTGATTACCTTGTGGCTTACACTACATGGCCATTGCTGTACAATTGGTGTGCAACAGATTGACTTACCAGTCTGTTGACTTGACCATCTTATTCGTGACAACTTGTCCTTGGCCCTTCGTCTGATGTCGTCATGCTTCTTTTCAGGGCCTTTACATCCCTGTTTGATGTGCCCACTGCATTCACCTTCTGGTAGATTTTGTCCCATATGTCTGCCTTGGCTGCTTTTAGTGTTGAACTGCAATGGAGCACATCATAGCTGGCATCGACCTCATGCACCAGCACCTCCTCCTCTCGTGGTGTCCAGTTGGCTGACTGTATGCCTCTGCTCCCTGTGCCACTTGCTGTTTGGTGTTCCTGGCTGCTGCTTGGCCCTGGCTGCTGGCCCTGCTGATGCTGTGCCACTGGCTGTGGCAGTGTGCTTTGTTGCTGCTGTGTCTGAGGGTGCTGTTGTTGCAGCTGGAGCAGGTTCTGGTGTTGTTGCCCCTGCTGTGCATACAATGCTCCCTGTTGTGCAAGGGCTTGCTGCTGTATTGGCATCTGTGACATGTATGGCAGTTGGTAATATGCCTGTTGCCCTGTGAACACACCTGGCTGTTGTTGCTGGCTCTACTGCTGCTGCTGCCATCTCTGGGCTATGGGCTGCCCTAGATTCCCCATTCCTGGGTGCTGTTGCATGTGCTGCTGTTCTGCTGGTACTCCATGCTGTTGCATGAAGTGGTAGGCATGCTGCTGCTGTTCCACTCCCTGCTGAGTGGCATGCTGCTGGCTTCTCTCTGGCTGCTGGTTTAAATTCATCCTTAATGATCTAGTGCTTCTCCTCCTCTGATCCTCAGGGTGTGAACTTTGTACCTCCCTGAGGCTCTTTTAATGTGCTCCTGCTGCTGCGGATCTGCACGTGTGCATTTTCCGCACATGTGGAATGCCACAAGTGGGCTTATTTGTGGCATTCTGTATGTGCACCTCGTGCTTTTGTGAATATCCCTCAGCTGCAGGCCCGCAGTGCTATAGGGTTTTTTCCTGCAGCTGCTGGATATTTGGCCTTCTTTGAGAATCCTGCCCCTTGTCTTGAGCACAGTTCTTTTCTCCATTTTTCTAAATGACCTGACCTCCCTAAGGCCTGCTCCTCTGTGCCAGAACATTTGTATGCAGATAATATGCTTCTCTTTTTCACTGACTCCTCTGCCTCTGATCAGACAAATCAACTCCAATTTGACTTCAACAACATCCAGCACTGGTTCCAAAATAATCAGTTATACCTCAATCAGGGATGGACGAAGTTGGTTAAATTCACTCTGTGAATTAATCTGTGAAGTTAGAGCAATTCATAAAGTATGGCTTGATTGGTGAAGTACCAGATTTTGCTATGAACAGCAGAATTTTGCCCACAAAGCGTGGAATTTTGCTGCAAATGGTGGAATTTTCACCCACAAAGTATGAATGTTTGCCATGAACAATGGAATGTCGCACTTTTGCACTGAAAACTTTGTGATTTTTGGGCGGCGTAGTTGAAGTTGATGATGGCAGGGAAAACTTTGTGAAACACCACATATGTGAATTTTAGCCACTTCACTGACAAAGTAAACTTCTATGCAACTCTCCCCCTCAATGCTGTGAAAACAGTCTCTCTGACTTTTGGCATCAGGCAGAGACTTGCTAGAATCCTTCCACTTCCTTCCTTTCATACCCTTGATGGTGCACCTATTGAAGATGTCTCTCATTCAAGTACCTTGGGGTCTTGTTAGATCTCTGCCTAGATTTTTCTGTTCATGTGGACACAATCTGCAGGAAGCTTCACCCCAAGCTTGGGGCACTAGTCAGAAATAAGAGAAGCATTCCACTTCCTGCATGCAGAGAAATCCTCAGTAAGATGGTTTTGCCTATTTTCAACTATGGAGACATTGGGCCTGATTCACAAATGTCCCAAGAATGCTACAAGTTCTGCATGTGTGCTGAACATATGGTGCAGAGGGATTGTGGCATTCCCATGCTGATGATCAGGATTCTTGATCTTGTGTGCTGATTGCTGCAAGTTACATCAGCTTTTTGTGGTCTAACTTGTGGCAACCTCAAGTACCCTTTTTATAAATCTTGTGCCAAATATTTGGCACAGGCTGTTGTAAATTGGGAATTGTCACAAATGCACCTGATCTTCTTGAATCGGACACAGCTTGCGGTGAAGAATTTAGAGCAGCTGTGCCAAAATAGGGGTCTGATGCAGGGCATGATGCAAGCTGAGTGCTGCCCTTTGTGAATCGGACCCATTGTTCATAGTGCTGCTCCAATGTCTTCTTTAGCTAAATTGGATCCTCTCTTTCACTCTTTCTGTTGCTTTACCTTTGATAAGGCCATGCATGCTCATTGTTGTCCCTAGAATTCTTCCCTCTCCTTCCCCTCTCTTGATGCCAGGCATTTTACACACTTCATCTCCTTTACCTCCAAATTTTGGTTTGACCCTCTCCCCCTTCTCTTGTCTTACCTCTGTCCTCTCCTTCCCCCTTTGTCTTCTTATTATCTTCATAATTCCTGCTCTCGCTCTTTTCTCTCCCTCAAATGAAATCTACTGCTGGCCAAGCTGCCTTCTCATTTCACTTCCCTAAACTCTGACGTTCCTTTCCCCCTTCTATTCAGTCTGCTCCTTCCTTTCCTGCTCTTAAATCTCTTCTCTGTGGGTTCTCTACTCACTCTTGCAGTTGCTACTGATACTGGGTTTACTCTTTTTCCTGTAATTTTACCTAATCCTCTATCTTTCAGCACTTCCCCACTTCCCTTGTATTAGTCATCCCCCATGTTTCTTATTTTGTTAAGTTGATAACTATTTATTTGTTTTTTTTGTTCAGTTCCACAATTTATTGAATGGCTAGTTTTACTTATTTTCAATTTATTCTGATGCATATTTATCCTGTTTTTTTTTGACATACTTATTTCCATTCAATGTATTTTATATTCTGTAATTTGTTTCTGTTCTTTTCCTCTCTTCCCCTTCCACAGGACACATCTGGAAACATGCTGATACCAACTCAATATGTCTTTCCTGGTAAAACTTTTCAAGCAAATACAGACATACAAACATACATACACATATACATACATAAATAAAAAAATGTAGTCTTTAAAAAAAAAGTGTTTTCCCAATGCTCTATGGCAGCAGCGAATGTGCCAGTTGTTTCATTTAATAACTTAAACTGATTGCTGTACTGTACATGCAGCAGTACTCTGAAAAACATCATCTCTTCCTCAAGGATTTCCGGTCATTTAGAACAACAGAAGGGCACAACCATGTTCTATGACTTGTGAACTGAGTTACAAAAAGGCTTCATCTGGTATGTAAATCCATGCAAAAGAAACCCTCAGTATACACTATTTTTCCTTAATACATGCATGCAAACAAACACATATACAAATATTAGAGACACAAATACAAACAAATACTGGTATCAAAAATCAGCCCCATGCACAGCCCTAGTTACTACTAAACATTCAATACACAAATTGCAATTAGAAAAAAATGTTGTGACCTAACCAGACATGGATCCCTCAGAAAAATATTTTCCCAGTTTTCCTATCAACAGAAACATTAATCTCTCTTGGCTTGGCTGAGCATTCAGAAGGTACTTTTTTCAGACTGCAAATTAGGGCTTTGCAAGTAAACACATGAGAAGTGCATTATTCTCTTATGACCACACACCTTGGAACATGTTATCTAACTTATAAAATTATATTTTTAACAATAAACATGCAGTTCAGATGAACTGTTTTATTAACAGAAAAAATTCAACATTTTAATGTGATATGTTTTGACCAGTGAGGTTGCAGGGTTTTTATAGGCAATTTTGTAAGCTGCAAATATTAATTCCTGCATACCACAAGTCATGGGATACTACATATTGAGAACCATGTGCTGGTTTTGTCCCTGTCAGATGATATTTGGGTGAAAATATTAGGAAAGCCTAACAAGTGAGTGAAAAATATTAAATGCCTTAAATCCCTCCCCAGGTGGCCAGGACACCTGAGTAAATTCCTGTCCTCCACCACTCCCCCTTCATTCCCTCACACACATATTTTCCAATATGCCAGCTGCTGGCACTGTGGCTGGAGCTAACTACAGCCCCTTCCCTATCCTGCCCCCCCCAGTCTCCATAGTGGCAATATTTAGTAATGGACCCCTGCTGACATGGGATGTATGATTGGGGGAGGCAATGGCAGTCCAAGAAACAAATAACTCAGTCACTGCCAGCTGAGGGGGGGGGCACATTTGAATTAGCCTGGTTATTGAAATACTATAGTCCCCTCATAATCAAAGACTGAAGGTCCAGAGGTGAGGCCACTGCTAAATAGTGACACATTGAGGACTGATGGGTGTGGTCTAAGGAGAGGGTGTATATTTGAAAGATGCGTTCATCCCCTGGCACAGTGTCAGCAGTCAGTATTTTTTTGAAAATGTGTTTGGAAGAACAGTGTATGGGGAGGGCAGGAAAACCAGAAATGACTGGGGTGACCAAGGGACAAGCTCTCATCAGCTAGGGAAGGATAAAAGTTTATTTATTTATTTATAATTTGGGCCACAGGTACTGAATAAAGAATAGCCAGGTATCTGAGGGGTTGAATAACCATACACACTGGGTATTCAAAAAAAGGCACACCACTACCACAAATATTGCAGCCAGGTAAAAAAGAGCTGATAATTAATTACTGGTCACATCAGGGCAGGATTTACCATTACGCAAAGTATGGTTGTTTGTAGGGCCCCGAGTTTTTTGGGGGCCAGGCAGCTAAACTAGTCCATGCTAAGCCCAGCCTCTACTAACTGTGACTTTGTAATTTTGTAAATGCATGTTTCCTTCCCCCTCCTGCTTGGGAGTGGGGGGGTATTGTCCGGGAGTACAGCCACAATACACAATTACTTTACACAGATTTGAAACCATTACTGGTCTCCATGACTGCTGAATTTCCTTTGTTTACCCCCCAGCTCAAAGCCAGCCAGCCTGCCAGAGAGCCAGGTCTTGTCTGAGGATGGGGGAGGTGGGTGGGTGTAGGGCTGCTTACACACCACATGGCACCACAGACTGCATGTACCCACCACACCCTACATTCACTTTTGTCCAATGGCTGCAGCTCACAGCCTCACACTGCCCATAGTGCCTGCCCACAACTCACTCCCACTGCATCCTCCCTCCTCTGTTATTTCCTTGCTAAGTTTCCTTTAAGTTGCACATGCACACAGCACAGTGATGACTTGTACTACATACAGGGGGAAGCAGCACGTCACTTTTGGTGCCTTTGCCTACAGTTGTCTTGTCGAGGTAATGTGCTGAGCAGACTTTTAGTCAGGATGCAGCCATGGCCCACATTGACTTCTCACCCCTGCAATCAAACTCAGGTCCCAGAAGTAGCTCAAGACGGAGATTGGATGGAGGGAGAGAGACCAGCAGTCACTTAATAAAAAAGTATTTAATTTTGTTTTTTAATAAGAATTGATGAACCTACCCTCATCTGTTAATCAGAATCCCTTTCTCTTTTAAGGCTATGGGAGCTTGCCAGCAAGAAATAGTCCAAGCACTCTTTGGTGTGTGTGTGGCTACTGTAGTCCATTGGGTGGCGTACTTTCCAAAGAAGTGATCTTCCAGGTAGTTTAGGCTGCACCTGGAATGGTGGGGGTACACTCTGACTTTGGTTAAATTCAAGCAGAGCTGCCAGTGACTCTGGAAGCCTGTTTTGAAGGGGTTTTGTGACCTGCATTGGCTAACATCATGGGCTTTCTAGCATCATGAACCTTTATCTTCAAGTGGAATTCAAACTGGAAGTCTGCAGATGCCAAGTGCATTGAACATACACCTGAGAGTAGACTCCAATGCCTTACAAAGACAGAGTCCTACTCACTGCTCTGTTCAGACCTCCTGGATCTGGTCTGTTCCCTGCTCGGGGGGGTATATCATCAGTTCTGTCAGGAGTTCTTCAATTGATGTTTCCTCCTCCTCTGAGTCTTACCATGAGCATAATTTCTATGCAGTAAGCACCATTCAGTGCATATTTCTGTCTACTGATCACTTTCCTCCCTGTGAGTAGGGAATGGTCAGTTTTCTTTTTCATCTGTCTAATTAATTAATCTTGAGCTGGTAATATAGCCTAGATGTTAGAGTAATGAGCTGTGAATGAGTTTGGTACATCCAGCAGGCCTGGGTTTGATTCCCACAACCTCCACATGCATACTGTGTGACTCTGAGCAAGTCACTTAACCCCCCCCAGTGCTCCCGGATTGCCCCTGAAAACAGGCACTTGTGCTTAGTGGGCCTTACCCGGTTACCAAAGTCTAAAAAAAAAAATTAGAATCTTCCTTTTTCCCTTTTAAAACTTGCAGTGTCTTCTTACAAAAGGGCTTGTCTTGTTTTACTATGGTACACACTGAGAGAGGATTATGCAGTGAACCATTTCCTATTTGTTGCCTTGCTACTAGATGCACTGGCTGTAGTATATACAGGGCTTTTTCTTTTATATGTTATTGCTTTTATAACAAACATGCATAACCTCAAATAGGTTAATAATATCAGTTTACAAAGTCACATTAGGATTTTAATGACAATTTTCCCAGTTTGTTCAGACATTGGGAGGTGCAGGTATCCCATGATAAAATCATTTTTAGATGGTTGTAATGTGAAGCCTTAAATAAGGGCTTTAATAACAGTATTTCAGAATGTTGTGTTAAAAAAAAATCATTATCAACTGGGGCACAGGTCTCCTAATTTTTTGGTTGCATTTGTATTTGCTTCTGTGAGTATTACTTGAAAATGTCCTACTGATATAAGTCCATACCGGAAGCTGCTGGGCCTCAGTTCAAGGTATTGTCAAAGACACGAGAAACAGATTTACACAATTTAAAATTCTACACAGAGGGCACAGCATCCCTGAAAAATTATGCAAATGGGGGATTACTATCCTCAGATAATTGCTGGAGATGAAATGCACCAGTGGGCTCCATCACCCATATCCTCTGGCCCTGCCCGAAGCTGAAGAGCTTTGGGAATTGATCCAGTCTACATGTGAGAAGATAGCAACCAAAAATTAATCCTTACACCACAGCTGGTTATGCTGGGAATTTGTCATCCTTGCCAGGGAGAACCTCAACTCCCCAGACGTAGAGTTATGTGTCTTCTAGGTGCCTTGGTAATGACCAATAGGATCATCCTAAGGCACTGGAGGGAACAAGTACCCCAAAATCTGCAGGAATGGCTGTTAGAACTGGACAAGGCAGCCAGCTATGAAAGGGTGCTATATGCCAATCAGAATAGAATGAGAAAGCAGCTATGAAAGGGTACTATATACCATACCAATCAAAATAGAATGGGAAAGTAATGCCGCCATCTGGAGTGCTTATCTTACTTCCACTTACTGCAAACTCCCCACCTGAAAACTCTCCTACCAAATTGCTTCTAGGAGTTATTAGATCATGAACCACCAAGTTAGGCATTCAGTGTATCCAGGCTTTGTCCTCACCCCCTCATGGCAGTATGTCCCATGACAGAGGTCTGGGAGTCACATCTCCCCCTTCCTCCCTTTATCCCAAGTTATGCACATGATCTGACAACCAATTTCAAGAAAAGAAGTTCTATTGTCAACCCAATAGGTCATCACTTAGAACACTCTACCTTTTGCCAACCATTCTGAACCTAACATTAGGATCTAAAACCTTCTAAATTCTTGATTGATACCCGTCGGCAACTTTACAGCTGCTTACTAATCTATTCTTTTAAATCACTTGGCTGCTAATTTGTATGTTATTGTCTACTAATTTAACTATAACTGTTTTATTGCTTCAGTTCATTGGTTTCTGTAGCATTTATACAATTTGCATTAGATAGTACTGTATATTCATGGGGCTCCCCCTGGCTAGTCCGATTTTAGTTGTTTATTTACAAAATGCCTGTTTCATACTGTTGTATGTATAATTCTGTTATTGAATCTTCTTTTTTTTCAGTTCAGAGTTTATTAAGATTTTGCAATACAGAGACTGTTATTGAATCTTCAACAAAATGTTGTTTACAAAAACACAAGTCCATACCATACTGATCTAATTTAGAATGAGATGAGGTTTTGTTTAATGGAGACAAGGTAGCCACTAACCAGGGAGGGTCTCGGGGCACACCTCTCAACCTTTTATCATTAAAATTCATAGTATTGGGCTTTAAATTTCTTCAGAGCAAATGGCCAGTATGTGTAGCACTTCCTTATTTTAAAGAATAATATGTCTACAAATAGTGGGTCCCATATATTTACTGATATAGAATATTTCTATCAATTTAGTTCAATGATTTAATAGTTTTTTGTATCCAGAAATAGCGGTAATATTATTAACAAACTTAGTAAATCTCTGTGCAGCAAGGGTAAATTTGAGTGTAAAAATCATAGTGCTATGCAAAATTCATAGCAGTTGAGAGGTATGTCTCTGGGTCATTGTGGTGGGGATATACTGTAAATGTGATGGAACATAAAAATGTCATGTAGGGGCTAAAAAATGAAGCAAAGTAAATCAACAATGCCAATTGCCAAAAAACAATGTATTCATCCGTCTTTCGGATGAGACGTTAAACCGAGGTCCCATCTGCCTGGATTGGTGGTAGTTCAGGTGGATGTTAAAGATCCCATGGCACTTATCGAAAAGAGTAGGGGAATATTTTATTAGAATAACATCAAAATTCAAAAATTACATACAGTGTAAGATTCACTCCACAAACCCTTGTACATCAAGAAAACATGTAATAAATACCCATATTGTGAAACTATACTAACAAATATTGAAATCAAAAAAAGAATTCGAAACAATCATTACCGCCATATATTCACAAAGAAACCTTTTTTTTTTTTTATATATATAATAAACCCCCCAAATATTAGGTAACAAAAGTTTCTACTATCATGTAACATTGCACATCTGACTAATACTATCCTATACATACTCCCAACTAACAATCATGACCTCTCCCCATATGTAACCCACTCAGCCATAGGTGAACAAAGGCACATTACTTAACTTTTTATTTATATTTAATAAACTTCAAAAACCCTTTCCACCATTCCTTCACCTTCCTTGATGAGAAGAATGCTGTGTCTTGAACATAAATCCTGTACATTGCCCCGTGAATCAACCTCTGGACATTGTCATAGGGCATCAACTTCTGATATAGCACCCACTGGCACCTAGCTTGCCACAAGTAGTATATCAATGTGCTAGAAAAGATTTGTAAAGTGTCAACATGATATATTAATCGAAACTGTGGAGAATGACCCAGTACCAATGTATCATAATCCATGTATTCTAACCATTTCATACTCCATTGTACTGCCAAGAATTTCCACAGAAAACAGCATAAGAACACTTAAAAAGAAAGGATCAACGTTTCTTCTTGTGCCACACACTCCAAAAATGGACAATTTCTGTCTTGTATCGGTTTATGCTTGGCGTTCCCTCGTACTCCAATTCGACCATATACCATAAGCCATAGCGTTTCCCACATATAAGTAGGTAACCTTGGGTTGTTTAATTTACTTAAAACTATATCCACACACCGTAGAGGACAGTTCTTAAACACCGGTTCACTGGGATACAGTTGAAGCATTACTGATTTGTATAACTGTGGACCCGTACTTACTTTAACCACCTGTGCTACCAACCCCCATTTAAATACTTTTTTTGCAATAGGTATAAAATATGTTGGCAGAAACAACTTAGGAATTGGTTTCGGGGGTCTCTCATCCCAACAACCATAATACTGCCCCATTACCTGGCGATGTAGCATCCCACATCTTTCCGTGGGTACCCCCCAACCGAACTTTACATTTGTTGAAATAAATAGGGTAGAAAAAAAGATAACCGGATCTATCATTCCTAAACCTCCCTTCTTTTTATCTAGATATGTAAATTGTCTTTTAATTGGATTAAGTCTACTACCCCATAACATCTGAAAAAATAAGCTATAGATTCTGGTTTCCAAATTCAGTGGCAAGGGAAAAATCAGTGCTGTATACAATAACTTCGGAATAATACATTTTTTAATGATTGAGACCCGTTTAATTTTATCCAATTTCCATTGTTTCCAAATCTGGATTTTTTTGTCTATTGAAGTCAAAGCTAATTCCCAGTTAAGTTCTGGTACATTTTTTGGTCCGTAAAATAATCCTAGAATTTTTATCGGGTCACAAGAAATACGAATACCTTGTATTATGAGTTCTGGGAGACCATCTGTACCTATAAACAAACCTTTACTCTTATTCTTGTTAATAGTAGAATTTGCTAACAAAGCATAATCATCCATAAAATCTAAAAAAATGCTTACTTGTGTACTATCAGAGAAGAATACACAAATCATCCATAAGCTTGCACATACAACCTATCTTCACCAGCAGCCCAACCTATCCCTACCCAACGAGGATTTGTGTTAATGATCTAATTAAAGTATCAATAGTAAAGGCATATAACAGGGGGACTCAATGGACAACCTACCCCTGCGGGCAATGAAACCCTTCTCCAATCTCCAGTTGAATCACTGGGTGGGTAATAGCCAATTGTAAATTGATTGAATGGTGGTTAAGAAAACTTCGGAATCCCATAATGTCTCAACGTTGCAAATAAAATGGATGGTAAACTCTATCAAATGCTTTCATCTGGTCCACAGAGACAATGCATCCTGAAATTCTTTGAAAACCGGCTATCTCCACAATGTCTCTCAGTACCATATGAGCCTGATATATTTTTCCCAGGTACTCCACAAAACTGAAATGGGAAAGAACTCTGACTGCAAATTGTTTTAATCTGGTGTTCAAAATACTCATAAAGAGTTTATAATCGGAATTCAATAGTGTAATTGGTCTCCAGTTATTCAAGTCAAATGTATCACCCACTTTATGTAAAAAAATCAACAGCCCTTCGGCAAACCAACTTGGAAAATCTGATTGTCCCATAAAAGCATTAAAACTAACACACTAAACAATTGCAAATTCCACTGGAAAGGCTTTATATAAATCTGTTGTCAGACCATCAATTCCAGGAGAAGTACCCTTATTTTGATTTTTAATAGCGTAATTATTTCCTGTGTAGTGATAGGCTGTATCAATATTAATGTATCAAATACATGTCTAGGTACCTCAATCCGGTTTAGAAAGTCCCAAATGTCCTGATCATTCTGGGCCCTTACTGGCTCATAATCCAGAAAAATTGTTTAATAATATGTTCTAGTGACTCTGATCCTGTACCAATTTTCCCACCTTATTCCAGTAGGGCATTTAAGGTAGTAGATGTGTATAAACTTTAAAGGCCTCATATGGATCACCCTCCGATTTTTTTCACCCATATTGTAGAAGAGCAGTAAGGGTCCGAGCCCTATTGTACTGAACCTCTAGGAGTTGATCTTTTATTGATCTAATCTGTGAACTATAATCCAAAGTAGAAGTATTGGCTACTGAAAATAAATAATATAATTGTTGTCTTAATTTCAAATATTGGAGAAAATCATTGTTTGCTTTAACCTTCCCTTGTTGTTTTAATAGGTGACAAAGGTTGTCCTTAGAATCTTTCCACCACTCACCCACTGAGTCATATAAAAAGGCTACTGAAAGCCTTGCCATCAGCAATGCTTGAACTCTATCCCGTACCTCCCCCGAGAGTTTAATAATAGAGGATTCAACTTCCATCTCGCCCGCCTACCTATCAGTCTGGCATGAGGAGAAACGGTACAGAGCAACAAGAGATGGTCAGAAAATGCGACAGGACATGTTTCAAATGTAAAGGGAATTTTGTCAGATAAAAAAAATATAATCTATCATAGAAGTAAACCGGTTCCTTTTATAAGTAAATTTAGGCCCTGAGCTTTGTTTACTACTCCCATTTATTAAACCCACTGAGTGTACCAGTTTGTATAAAGCCCTGGAATCACAATAAATTTTTCTACCTACTCCCACCATAGAATCACCAGCATTTATTAATGCACAGTTAAAATCCCACACAAAACCCCCAAAGGAGGTCAGTAAATAAGGTTGTATCATAATACAGAGCGCCACCTTTCTGCCTTGAGCTGTGACCCATAGACATTAATAAACCGCACAATCTTGATTTCCACAAACCATCTAAAATCATTAACCGTCCGGTATTAGATCCATCAATTTAATTAAGAGAAGTCATACAGAGTGAAACAGAAACCCTATGCCATCTGCCGACTGCTGGCCAAAGGACCAATAAGGCCCCAGCACCATTCCTTGAAAACACCTGGTTTGTTCCATAGTATACATCCATGTTTCTTGTAATAAACAGACATCAATCGATTAGCATGAACAAAGTCATAAACTATCTGTCGTCTCTTATAATTCACTATACTATGAACATTCACCGAACCCAACCTAAAGTGCATCAGGTACAGTCAATTCCAGCCCATCACCTATCTTTCTTCCGTCGTTTCTTCTTTTCTCCTTATAATCCTCCTGAATCCTTAATGGGGACGGTGGACTATCCAACGCTGCTGCGAATCTATCTGGGCAATCCATATCCGATTCCCCACGGACTTGATAGCAAGGCAAAAGAATTACTTATTTCTACACTCATAGCAGACTGCTGTGGAAGGCCCTTAATATTTCTGGAAGACCTTGAACTGCAGACACCACAGGTGCCCTAAAAGACTCCTTTGGTTGTTTTCTCTTCTTCAGGCAAAATTCTACCCCAGTAGGTTCAGGCTCCTTTGTCAAGAACTACTAAATCTTTCCACCTCTACCACATCTCCCTCACTTCAATAACAGAAGGTACTTTCCAACTGGCTGCTCGTGACCCACATGACCTTCCCTATTATCAAATCCTGGGCTTTTTGTATTAATAGGTCTGGATTACCACAACACTCTTTATTTTTGGCTGCCCATGTACATTCTGCAAACACATGTCCTGTCTCATCACAGAGATCACATTTTGTGACGTTAGCACATTGAAAAGTAATATGTCCTACTTCTCCACAGTTATCACATCTTGGTTTGTCACAGGAACTTGATAAATGAGTTTAGCACCACATTTATAACAAGCCCGAGGTTGCCCAGCAAAAAACTACCCTCTGTCCCTACCCAACATAAAGGAATTCGGGATATGCTCAATTCCTGCAGCTGTTTGTCGTAGTTTAATTTTAAACCGCCAGCCCCTGTCCAAAATTGTTCTGCATCCAGAATTGCTTCTGGGAACTTAAAATCTCGCATTTTTGGCCTAACCAATAAGTAATATCATCAATATGAACCCCTTCGTTCCTAAACATAACAGTTGCATACTTTATTAAAGGTTTTGTTAACGGTATCACTAAAAAGGGTGTCCAAAGCGGGGAAAACTTAACCTGAGTATATCTTTCCCAAAAAAGGTCAAGAGCATATGCTGAACGAAAACTAACATCAAAATTGTCTTCCCCAGAAATATTAATAAATGCAAACACTTCCCTAGGAGAGAAGTGCAAAGAATCTTTCAATAAACATTTACCAACATATTGTCTATCAGGTCTAACCTCTAAACCTCCTTTGTACGAAGCGCACGCATTTCTGGAGGTGCAGCATCCTGCTAATTTTGAAAACAATTCTGACATCAATGGTTTCTTCCCCTTTCCTCCCTCTGGTCCTGTGCTCTACCTGTAACTCGGCGACAGGCGCAGCTTTCGCCCCTGCCGCTCAGGAGATGAAACTACAAAGGAATAGTCTCCTCATTTCCACCCACCACCTCTTTAACCCCACTTAAAACAGTAATGTCTTGTAGCTTGGTCTCCATGCTGGTTCATTCTGGGAGAAGTTTAATTTTGGGTCCCAATCAGGAGTGGGCTTCCAAGCCCACTGTCCAAAGTCCAACCAGCCTCACTAAGAGCTCTCTGTGGGGACCAGTTCTCATCATTGAGAGGCTCAGTCTCAGCATTAGTTTGAACTTCCTTTCCCCACACTGCTCTTTTCCTGGTAACTTCTCACCTATCCCAGCAATAGGTAATACTAAATGTCTTTTGCAAATGTCAAGGCCATTCTTTTCTCCTTCCTCCTCTCCTACCTTATCCAGTTGTCGTTTGAAAAGAAAACTCCGACACTCCAACCTGTGTCCCGGGATCAGTTTGAAAAATACAATGTTTCAGTGGTGTAGTACTCTCACTGTAGCCGCAGTAGTAGCTCTAAAGTAAATCCGGATGATTTCTTTGCGGACTGTTCTGTCGTCCACTGAAACCGTTCTGTCTCACTTCCTTTTCCTCCTGGATGTTGTCATGCAACTTGTAATCAGAAGGTGCATTTTTCTTGTGTGCTGTTCTCTCTGCTGGTTCTCTGCACAGGATTTTACTCCCAAAGAACTGCCAGCCACAGCTTGTGTATTTTTTTTCTGTTAACCCTCATGTTCCATTGTACTGTAAGCACGCAGACCAGTAGAAGATTCTCTTTGATCAGGGAGGGTTATATCTGCTACAGGGTTGAAACGTCTTCTAACTTGGTAAGCTTCATAGATTCCATTATTTGACTCTTGCAATTGATCCACTACAGTCCTCTGTTCTCTACGTAATGCTTGCAATTTTAATTGTAAATTCCTCTCCTCCGTAAGCGTTGTACTGTAGCCAAGCTACTGCTCACCATTTCTGCATCCGTTAAATTATCCAGAGAATCAAGTAACTCCACATCTTCTGTTTCAGTGTTCTTCAGGGTGATGTCCTCTTGTACAGCCATACTCATTGTTTCACTTGCAGCCCTCGGCTGCTCCAGTAGCTCCTCACCATCCATCCTCCAGCAGAGCAGGCCACCAACTGATCCTGTGGTCAGTCAACAGCAAGTCCCCCTACTGGCCAAGCAGTAGGGGAATTTCCCCGGTGTCCTGGCCAAAATTTCCCTCATTCAGTAAAAATACCACCAACAGCTTAATCTGGTTCAAGGTCAGTTGGCATTCATCTGTATCCCCTTCCCCCGGGTCGTGCCTGAAAATAGGCAGGATTTGTCTAGTGCACTTACCTGGTCAACAAAAGCTAAATAAATAAATAATTTGATATTTGGCAGATTGCACTGTTTCAGTGTAGGGTTGGCTACACATGTTCTGTTATGTAACTGTTGCCTATTACTTATAAATTGAATATTTTGATCTTATTGTTGGTGTGGAAGTGCTGTTGATGTTATGTTTTAAATAAAGCAATGTGCTTAATAAAGACTTGGTATGTGTGTCTGTGTATTTTAACAGTGCCCTGATTGGCTTCTGCATCGTGTATTTACTGATGCGCACACTGTAGTTTGGCTATATGATGTAGGCTAGTATTATTGCCTGCAGTCCAAACCTCCAAGAATAATTTAAACAAAGACATGAGCAGTTTGAAATTTTTATTTTCAGTTCTGGCTAAAAAAACCAAAAAAACAATCAGATTGTAGCCAGTGTTACTGTTTAGGCAGGAGATGGGCCATCCCGTTTGGGAAATGTATTACAATGCCAAGCCTCACATGCAAGGTAATTATGGAACATAGTGAAAATTGGACCTCTAGACTCAGAGTGGGCCAGATCAGTAAATGTCACACTGGTCAGTGTGGCTGAACAAGCTGAACCATGCACAAGTTGCACGAATATTGCTGATCAGACCACTGTGACAGGAGCGAATTTTACCTGTCTAATCTCTTTCACAGTCTGGATTTACCCCATCCTGGGCAGGGGTGGAATTTGGATTGCCAGAGAATGGGACCTGGACCATCTAGGTATCTATCCAGAGTGGTTGGACCAACAGTACTCGCGCGACTTATGCCCATTTCAGGCTGGACCTGCCAGTCTGGATTTTACTGATCGGGTCTGGCTCTGAAGATCCAGTTTTCATCCATTGCCAAATGTATAATATTTTTATAAATGTAATTGAGGGTCAGGGTAGTGTAGATTCTTACTGTGCTTTATTTATTGTGTTGAAAGTGCCAACTGCAGTACAGTGAAATGTTTTATTGCTTAATCAGAGTTAATTATTGAATGTTTTGTGACAAGGTGTGGCCACACAATGGGGGAGGGCTAGTTACTGCTTGCATAGAGTCCATGGGAATGTAAATGCAACCCTGGATCACATATTAGCTAGTGCAAAAGATTAGTGCTGGGCAAATTTTCTAGTACTCTTGCAAAGTTGTTCAAAATTGCCAATTTTGCATTCAAACAATTTTTACACAATTTTGTCAAAACCTAACTTAATTTTGTTTTTCAGAATTGCACATTTTTCTCTAAATTGCTTATTTTTTAAAATGATAGTTCTTAATAATGCACAATTTCAACAAATAATACCACTAGCTGAGTAGAACAAAACCAATGTTTCCCTTTCAATATACAGCTGATAGTGCCACTTCCCTGTACAATTTATGCTGGGGCTACTACTATACAACAAATTTCAGTGCAGCTGGGCAAGACGGTGCTACTGGCTAATCATAAAAAAGAAAGAAAGAAAAATCATGTTATCCTTTTAATATACACTTTCTAGCACAACTTCCCCATGGAGTTTTGGCTGGTACTACTACTGCTACATACTACATTGAATTTCAGTTCAGATGCCTTGGGAATTTCCGCACTGCATGCATATATTGCAGGGTCACCCTACGTGTAGGGTGTTTAGACTGCTACCAGCTGATCACAAATCACAAACAATGATTTTCACTTAATATAGAGTTGCTAGCATCATTCTCTGTACAGTTCCTGATTACGCTCCTGCTATATGGTGAATTTCAGCCTTGATATATGGGAGTTACAGCACTGCTAGCATACCCAGCTTACTGTATGTATATGATTGAGGCCCACTTTTTATTAGTAGGGTGCTCTTCCTGATACTGTCTGATCACAGCAAATAAAAAGCAAAACTGTTTTTCTTTTAATATACTGCTGCTTGCACAATTTCCCTGTAACATGTCTGATGTTCCTTCTGCTGTAGGGCAAGTCACATTACTAAAACAAGTGAATTACAGCACTGCACATGCTTTGCACTGCAATTCATGATGCAGGACCTCCAAATGGATCTATCCTAAATTTTAAATCTCAGAAAAAGCTGTTAGTTCCTTCTTTGAATACTTTGCTATTGCAAAACAGAAACTTCCTAAATATGCCCTCTAAATTAAAGGCACTCAAAAAATAACATAAAACAAGCATTTGTCAATGCTGAATGTTGATTGCTTTGATCCATTGAGCTTGCTCACTGCCCCCTGTCACTCGCTTGTTCTGTTTCTCCTAGTGCTGCAGGCTACCGTTTTGTACTGGGCTCCTGCCTGCATTGGCACCTTTTTCTGCCCACAAAAAATCCACAGCTGTCCTGCCAGAGGTCCGTTAAGGTGGATTACTCCCCCATCTCTCACTCGCTCATTCTGTTTCTCCTGGTGCTGCAGGCTGTCCTTTTGTACTGGGCCCCTGCCTGCATTGGCACCTTTTTCTGCCGACAAAGAAATCCACAGCTGTCCTGACAGAGCTCCATTGAGGTCGCTCACTCCCTCCGTCTCGCTCATTCTGTTTTTCCTGGTGCTGCAGGCTACTCTTTTGTACTGTGCTCCTGCCTCTGTTGACACCTCTTTCTGCGCACAAAGAAATCTGCAGCAGTCTCGACAGAGCTCCGCTGAGCTCACTCACTCCTCCTCTCTCACTCACTCATTCCATTTCTGCCAGCACTGCAGGCTGTCTTTTTGTACTGTGCTCCTGCCTGCACTGACACCTTTTTCTGCCCACAAAGAAATCTGCAGCAGTCATGTTAGAGCTCCGTTGAGCTTGCTCACTCTCTCTCTCTCACTCCTCCTCCTTCTGTTTCTCTTGCTGCTGCAGGCTTCCATTTTGTAGTGGGCCCCTGTGTGCATTGCTGCCTTTTTCTGCCCACAAAGAAATCCGCAGCAGTCCCAACAGAGCTCCATTGAGCTTGTTCACTCTGCCTCTCTCACTCACTTGTTCTGTGTCTCCCAGCACTGCAGGCTGCCCTTTTGTACTGGGCTCCTGCCTGCATTGGTGGCTTTTCCTGCCCACAAAGAAATCTGCAGCAGTCCCGACACAGCTCAGTTGAGCTCAGTCACTCCCTCTCTCTCTCTCACTGGCTCGATCCTAATCTGTCCCAAACACTGATTTCTGACAGCGACTGCGGAATTTGGCGCCGGAATCATGAAAACACATTTTGGCCAGGATGTGAAAAATGACAGCTGTACAGTTCATAAGGAGGTGTAAAAAAATGCCAGTGTTGAAAATCTGGCTTGACAATATTACTAATTTGCGAAGTTACAAGGGTGTGTGGAAACTGCACAATGCACACTCATAACACAGTCATTTTTTGGAGTGTCAGCACAAAATTTTCAACATAGTCATTTTAGGACCTCTGCTCATGAACAGTGCCACTGTGATTTTCTTAATATGTCCCAGACACTGATTTCCCACAGCGACTGTGCTACTCTGCGCCAGAAGAGTGAAAACACATTTCAGCCAGGATGTGAAAAATGACAGCTGCACTGTTCATAAGGAGGTGTCGAAAAATGGTGATGTTGAAAATCTGGAGTGAAAATATTGGAAAGTTGTGAAGTTACGAGCGTGCATGGAACCTGTGCAATGCACGCTCATAACACATTCATTTTATGGACTTTCATCCAAAATTTTCAACTTAGGCATTTTAAGACCTCTGCTCATGAACAGCGTCACTGCGATTTTCTTAATGTGTCGTGAACACTGATTTCCCACAGCGACCACACTATTCTGTGCCGGAACTGCGAAAACACATTTTGGCCAGGATGTAAAAAATTACACCTGTACTGTTCATAAGGAGGTATGTAAAAATGGCAATGTTGAAAATCTGCAGTGAAAATATTGCAAATTGGTGAAGTTACAAGCATGCGTAGCAACTGCGCAATGCACTCTCGTAAAACAGTCATTTTTTTGATTTTTCCCACCAAATTTGCAACATACACATTTTGAGACCCCACCTCATGAACACTGTCACTGTCATTTCATTCATCAGTCCTAAAAGGTGGTTCCATGCAGTGACCGCAAAATCACCTTTCAGGACTGATTAATGCCATGACAGTGGCTGAATTCATGAGGAGGGGCCCAATAACCCCATGTTGAAAATTTGGTGCCAAAATTCCAAAAAATACCTGAGATATGCAAAAAAGCTGAAAATGCCCTATTTATGCCATTATACAGCTTACCAGCATTTCCTCAGTTTGTGGTCGGCTTTGAAGAGTGCAGACATGTTCCCAGTTCACCAAAGATTATCGGGCTGGACTCCAGAGGTAAGTATGGGGTGAGCAGGGGTGTGGGGAGGCAGGGTGTTCATTGGGTGGGCGCGGGTTGTGGGAGGGGCCAGGGAGACCGTGAGGGACTGTTTTCTGTTTTACAGGTTTAAACAAGGGAAAACAAAACATTGCAGGACAGTTTTCTTCTTTACAGGGGCATTGAGCAGGCTGGGGTGGGCTCCCAGCATGCCACCTGAATGTTTGAGGAGGGCTGTAGCTGACAGAGGATTCAGCACCCCCGTCAGCACAAGGGGCATTGGGCACGGTGGGGTGGGGTGGGCTCCCAGTGTGCCACTTGAATGTTTGGGTGGCTGTAGCTGATGGGGGAGTAGGCACCCCTGTCAGCAGAAGGGGCATTGGGCACGCTGGGGTGGGCTCCCAGCATGTCACCTGAAAGTTTGGGGCTGTAGCTGATGGGGATTGGGCACCCCCCATCGGCACATATTCAGTGTTGGGGGGGACTAGAGTAGAGGGGGATTGGGCACCTCCTCAACATAAACTGATTGTTTTGTCTGGGGGGGACCATTATGCTGATGGGGAGTTGGATGCCCCATCAGCAACCTGAACTCATGGGGACTGCAGCCAATGGGGGTTGGGGCCCCCTGTCGGCAAACACACACTGTTGTGGGGGGGTACATGTTGCCAAGGGGGCTTGGGCACCCCCTCAGCACTGGGGGCTCACTAACATTGTTTGTGAACACAGTGGCAAGCCTCCGCCATGTTCGCAAACAATATTACAGTACCAATGTTCCGCCCAGCAATGACTGGTCACTCCTTCATTGCAACAGAATGGCTGACGCTGCAATGATGAGGTGGCCCCTGATTACAGCAGCTGAAGTGTTTCAAGGTGGGGGCATGCTGGCTGAACTAGTGTCTGCAGCAGAGTGCCACCCCATTGGGGAAAGTGGGCCAAGCCTTTAAAGACTATGGGGGCATTGGCCACAACAGTGCTGTGCCTCCACAACCTGCTTCTGGCAAGCTGCAGCAATATGTTTCTTGTGCATGCAAGCAATCAACATAAAAAGGATTACCAAATAATTTCTGGCTGACTACAAAAGAAAAAATGCAGTACATTTTAAAGTTTTATTTTAATGAGGATTGCTCTAGATTGCAGTTCTGCAGGTCTGACTCTTTTGACTGCCATCTCTCAAATAAAATAAAACAAAAAAAAACACTATTTGTTAACATTGTGCTAGTTTTCCTATGAAAATGTTGTGCACTTTCAAAAGTGTGCATTTGTAAAAGCTTAAATCTGTATAATTGTGCAGTTTCACACATGTAGTACAAAAAAAGCACATGCTGCTCACAAAATATCTTCCAAATCCCAGGCCATATGCACAACCGCTATGCAGCACATGCATTGTATGCAGGTATGCATGCATACAGGCATACACATGGTAGGCACACACAGCGAGTCCAAGCGACATGACTGAGGCACAAACAACTGCATGCGTAGGCAGCCCACATGGAGGTTTGTCACAGTTGTGTTACGCACAGGCCTAGGGGCATGGCCATGTAACAGCATGTGCAGCACCCCTACACATGTATTCACAACAGCATTTAAGGTAGTTCAGTGCATGGCACAGTGCGCGGAGCCCTACTGCAGGTGGAGAACTTCTGTAAGCACGTGCGTAGTGAAGTTGCAGGAAGCACTACACAGAGTGTAGGTGCCATGGGAAGAGGCATGAGCATTGTAAGACACTGCCACATAGCGGTGATGCCTCCAAAGCACAGGAGATGCCAAGCACACCACACACCACACTTGACACAGTGGTCATGTAGGGAAGTCCTTGGACTTGTGCATCCAGGGGATGCAAGGGACAACAGGTCATGCAAAACACACACAAAGGTGTCCCAGTCACAAGTTCTGGCTGCCACAACAGGACACCCCTGCCAGTGCTGGATCCTCCATGCTCTGGACGGCAGATACCAGACATGTAACAAACAACAGTGATGACCATGACCTGCCTCAGTGGCAAGTATGTGGACAATGTATCGCCATAAGTCACCCATGGCACAGGTATGGCAAGGGATTTAAATGGACAGCAGATGGGTAGAATTATATATCAGCTGTCCTGAGCACACCCATGACCACACCTGGATGACATCCCTGGCCCAATCCCCCCCCAACAGCCCACAGACAAGCAGTGCCCCCACCCAACTATGGCACAGCAACACCACCCAACCAGAAAGAAGGACCAGGAAACAAGAGATAGGTACAGAAAACATCACTGTCAAACACTTATCAAAGTGCAATGATGCACATCAAACAGAAGTTAAATGCCTATGGACAGGGTGACCATCAGAAAGGTTCCATGTCATAACGGTGACATTTCTGTCATGACTCGCACTGCAGCGAGTACATTTCACTGAATAAAAAATCAGCCCCAACCCACTTCAATGACTGCCAATACGGTGACCAGGTGGATGTTAAAATTAATGTTTAATGCTGGGGCAGTCCTCCCCATACCCCCCAAACTAACATAATCAACTTGGGGGATGGACACTGGGAGAAAGGGGATTACTCAGGAGGTATGGCAACAGTATGCAGGGGGGATACCATGACTGGGGCACCATTGATCAACTAAAAAAAAATTTCTAACAGCCAAAACTCTGAAAATAAATTGTTGCTTACAGCCAGTCCCTAACCGAGGACCATCACCACTCTCGTCAATGACCTTATCCGCCATGCCAGGTGAACAGCTCAGCAGCAGCAGGCTGTATTGCACTACTTGACCAGCATAACCTGAGAGCTCCCCCTTCGTTCGCTTTCAGTATTGCTTCACTCCACAGTAGCTATCCCCTCCCATCACTATATCCCCACACTCGCTATCCCAATGAGTGCACAAATTGAGTCGCTCACATTTGAGTTGCTCAGTTTGTTTCACCGAAATGATGTGATACTAATTGGAAAAGGGGCATGCACAGTTCAAAATGTATATACTCTGTAGCCAGTGGTAAACAGCTGCACGGCAGCAGCCGGTGTGGTTTGGTAAGCCCCAGCTAGGACTCCCCCTTCTTCAGTAAGTCTTCACTGGAACTCGACACTGCAGTCAGGGTCCAGCTTCTTTGCAGCAGAGCCAGACAGAACAATAGACCTTTGTAGCCTTGCAACAAGAAGAACACAGAGGGGAACAGGCAAGAGTGGGATACACATACAGGGTCCAGTATGTACATGAGGCACTCACAGATAACACAGCAGCCCCAGAATCTACCTTTGAGGGCTCAGCCACTCTCCACATCTTCCCAACCTCATCTTTAGAGAAAACGTTCTTGCTTCCCACCAGCAGGGTGAAGAAATATTGCAGCGGCTGCCACCAGTGTGCCCTCTGTAGTACCACCAGTACTGCCCTGGCACCATCCAGCTGCTTCCCTTCACCAGGACCATTTCATCCGGTTGTCTACCCTGTTCCTGTGGAAGACATAATTGAAGCATGAGGTTAGATGTACAGTCTGCACCTCACATGGAATGCATGCAGCACACACTCTGTAGGTTTCATATGCACATGGAGTGTTACTTCCACCGCCCATAATGTCCCCCCTTTGGACTGTCCATATCATTCTCCTCTGAGACCTTCCACAGCTTCTGGAGGTATGCCCCCACATGGCCAACTTAAGGTACACATCGGTAGTTGCTACCTCCAGTAGCTGCCATTTTGCAACCTGACTGTGACAGGTGTGACCCTGCAACACCTGTTAGCTCTGGCATGATCTGCTCACACCCCCTCAAAGATGCATGCATGCATTGTGGAGGGCTGTGCACCACAGGTAGCCTTGTAGACATCATGTGTTGCAGGATGTGTCTGGGGATGCTGATGAATGTCCTCCTGCTGGAGGTCAAGGTGGAGCCAGAGTGCCAGTGACAGCCAAGTCTGTGGCCATGTGTCTTCAGGCCACATATGGATGCTCTCTCCATGTATGACATGCACTGCATTGAGCAATTCCAATTTGACCATACCACCATTGCCTATCTATGCGACCTTGTACAGGACTCCATGGCACTTCACACCCAATGGTTCCAGGATCTGTCCATGGAGACAAAGGAACTCGGTGCACTTTCCTGCTATGTCACTGACTCATTCCAGTGGGTGGCAGGGGATGTCATGGGCGTAGGCCAGTCATCAGTGTCAAGAGCACTGGCTCAGGTCACCAACACCCTGCTGCACCACATATATGACCATATCATCTTCCCAATGGCTGCCATGGACATACGGGCCACAAAACAGACATCTTATGCCATGCATGGCATGCTAATTGTACTGGGGATGATAGACACCACCCACATGGTGATCATGGCACAGACGGTGGAAGAGTATGCATACAGGACTGCCTGGTATGTGTGACATGGGGTGTATCATCACTAATGGGTGTGCTAAGTACACCAGCTCTTGCCACAATGTGTAGGTCTTTGATGGGTCTAGACTGTGTTCCTACTCACTGCAGCTGTGGTGGAAGGATGGCTGTTATGTGAGTATATGGCTGAAGCATCTATGCCACCTATGCAACTGCCTTGCCACATGTCCTTAGGGTGGCTGTTCCATACCCTCTGCATTGGTGATAGGGAATATCAACTATGGCCATACCTTATGACACTGTACCTGGAGCCACACATCTCTGCAGATCAAGCATACAACACTGCCCACAAGAGGATACATGCTGTCATTGAAAGAACCATAGGAATGAAGAAGATGAGGTTCCAGTGCCTGGATCAGTCAGGTGGCACAATGCTGCTTGCCCTTGGGAAGGCATGCAAGGTGTTCACAGCATGCGCCATGCTCTACAACCTTGCTGTATGCCAATGTGTACCCATGTTGCAGGACAGACAGAGACATGTCTCACTGGACATAGTTGGAGGTGGTCGACGACTGGGCCATGCTTCTGATACACTGAGTGAAAGTGCAGCATGCGATGGACTTGTACTTGGATCATTCCACTGTTATGGGGCTGTAGCTGCAGACCATGCGGAAGGGGGGCTGGGGGTGTGGGGCATAGGGGCCTGTCAGTGCAGGGCTGTGTCCCAGAGGTGGCAACTGGGTGGGGCACTGTGATGACACCTGGGCCTGAGTGTCTCCTACCTGGGAGGGGCCATAGGTGTGTGTGGCAGCCTGTGAGGTGTCCTACAGCTTGGAATCAGACACTGTGTTGTGGACTAGTGATGGCTGGGGTGTCATATCACATTGTGGCATGGGGGATGCCTGACTGCCTGTGCTACCCCCCTTGATAGCATGTGTTCCATTATCCTCTGGAAGAGGTCACCCAGTCTGTCTGTGCACTGCTGTATTCCATGAACCTCATCTGTCAGGGGTAGGAATGCCTCTGTGTTCATGTTCTGTGCCTCCAGCCTCTTCCCTTCCAGCTGGTGCACCTCTGTGTAATATGTATGGAGAACACCATGAGTGCAGGTCAGTTGTGGCTGGATCGTTGGTTGGGTGGAGCAGCCCTCATCCCCACTGTCTTATGTTAGTGCAGGGGTGGTGGTACATGCACCTCTGGCCATTGTGCGATAGTTTGTGTTGGCTGCACAACCCATTGTGCCACTGGTGCAGAGGCAGCCCCATGGGTGAAGGGGCTGGATGTCCATGGGGACATTGTTGTCATCGTCCTCCGCCTCTGGCTCTTCCACCATCCACACTTGAGTGGTCTTCAAGTCAATTGCAGTGTCCACCAGTGTCTCTGTCTTCTGCTCCATACCTGAATTTGGCATTAGGAACATGTCTTACTTATAGCTGCTGTGTTGTGGGCATTCACAGGTGTTTTACTTGTAGCATAGGGTTCATCCACCTCCTCCTATCCCTGGTCTTCTGTGCATGGCATATGTTGCAATGTGGCCTTCACGGTGGGTGCTGCCACCCTGTTATAGGTATGCCCTAGTGTCTACGTGTCTGTGAGGTGCAACATATGTGGATTAATAGTCCTGTGGCATACAGACCCGCCTAGCCCCTGGCCATGCATGGTTCTACTTATCTGCAACTGTGTCCAAGTCCTCAACCTCCCTGTGAAGGACCACCACTGTGAGGGTGTCTGCTACAATCTTCTCCAGGAGGATTAGGGTTATTCCCTGTGTGAGTGACCCACTGCCCATTCCTAGACATGCCTGTGTGCCCACCACCAGCTTTTTGTTTTGATAGCAGATCACAGGTCACCCCATTTGTGCTTTGTGGTAGCTAGAGTCCATGCCTCTGGGCCAGCCACACAGATGGGTGCCTGTATGTCCAGCCACAGGTGGGCCTTCATCTCTGGGGGTGCTGACAGGGACTTTGTCCTGTAAAGGGTGGCACAGTGGGCCTGTATGTCACTTACCATGGCCTCTGCTTGCAAACACATGAAGTTTGAGGACCGTGACTGGCCATTCCAGGTCCAGATACAGCCACCATGCTGTCTGCCACTCTGTCCAGCTCCTCCATTCCCTGGTGGTGGACCGGGTACATAAGTTGTGGCTCTCCCTACCTCCACCATTGCCTGTGCATTGTTTAGTATCCTGCTATTGACTTCCACAGGTCTGCGTGGGGTGGCGCGGTTGCCCATATATGGTGGGATCATGGGGAAGATCCGCATATTCCTGGCCCACCTGGCCTGTATTGCTGGGGATGTCATGCCTCCTGCATCAGAATGGCTGGCATGCCCATTAATGCATAATTCTTCAGTCAGATGGGGCACCGTGTAGCTGCACGCCAACGTTCTTACTCCTTTGGTTGCAATTTATGCCTCTTCATGCATACAGCCCCTTGAGATTAGACCAAAGTGAGTCATATAACCTCAATAGTGCCATTCAGTTTCCTCATATTAAATGAGAATAAGAATTATTTTATACATACACACACTGATGCAGTATGTGTAGAAATTGTGCATTTTAATACAGTAAATTCTACTCAGATCAGGGTATTACATAAAGTTTTGCGAAGTTTACATTTTAATGAAAAGTACATAAAACTGATTGTCACAATTTCACATACACTACTAAGGGTTAGAAACACAAATTACGCTAAAAAAGAAATGATTCAATCCACTGTACTGTATCTGGGAACTGAAACCAGGCTTACATAGAAACATAGACTTTGTCGGCAGATAAGGACCACTTGGCCCACCTAGTCTGCCCATTTCCCTATCTATTGGATAAGCTGCAGATCCTAGTTAACCAACAGCCTACTTCTTCCTACCCCCCCCACCAGAATTGCCTTATGTCTGTCCTATGCATTCTTGAATTCCCCCACTGTTTTTGACTCCACGACCTCCTCAGGAAGGCTGTTCCATGCATCCACCACTCTCTCTGTGAAAACATACTTCCTCACATTGTCTCTGAGACATCCCTCCTCTATCTTCAAATTGTATCCCTTTGTTCTTGCACATCTCTTTTTCTGAAAGATGATACTCTCATGGATTTTGTTGATTCCCTTGAGGTACTTGAATGTTTCTGCCATGTCCCCCACTCCCTCCTTTCCTCAAGGGTATACATACTTAGCTCCTTTAGTCTATCTTTGTATGGCTTCTGTTGCAGACCTTGCACCATTTTAGTTGCCCTCCTCTGGACTGCCTCCATCCTGTCTATGTCCTTGCAGAGATGGGGTCTCCAGAACTGCATGCAGTACTCCAGATGGGGTCTCACCAACAGTCTGTACAGAGGGATAACAACTTCCTGTTTTCTATTTGTGATGCCTCTCTATACATCCCATTATCCCCCAGCCATCCTTACTGCCGTCTACATTTCTTGCTTACCTTTAGGTCATCTGATATGACTACCCCGGGTCCCTTTCCATTTTGCTGTTGTTATACCTCCCCCTCCACCATTGTGTACTCTTCCCCTGGGTTTTTTGTTTCCCAGGTGCATTACTTTGCACTTCTTTGCATTGAATCTAAGCTGCCATACTTTTGACCATTCCTCCATCCTTGACAAGTCCCTTCTCATCCTTTCCACCCCCCCCTTGTGAATCAACCCTGTTGCAGATCTTTGTGTCGTCTGCAAAGAGGCATACTTTTCCTTCCAGTCTCTTCACAATGTCACTTATATAGACATTAAAAAGGACTAGACCCGTACTGAACCCTGTGATACCCCGCTAGTAACCCCGGTTTCTCCTGAGTGGACTCCATTTACTATTACCGTCTGTGTCCTGTTGTCCAACCAGTTTTTTACCCAGGCCACCACCCTGGGATTCACTCCTAGGCTGGCTAATTTTTTTATTAATCTTTTGTGTGAGACTGTGTCAAATGCCTTGCTAAAGTCTAGGTAGGCCATGTCCACAGCCCCTCCCTAGTCTACTACTTTCGACACCTAAAATACATCCCCAGTGTTCTGTCAAATAAGCTATCAGGCCCACTGGCTAGTATGCCTGTGTGACCAAGAAATCTTTAACACATGACATGTCATGGGTATATCTGGCATTAATGCATGCCCCATATGGTTGTGAGGCATAAGACTGCAGGCCGAGTGTCCTTCAAGCCACCCAGGAAGTGTATGAGTGCCTGATACACCCATACCCTGGAGTGGGCTAATGATATTAATGCACGTACACCACAAAAGTCAGCTCTGTTCAGAACTGACCCTATGCAACATAGTGTGTGTCTGGTTCCTGAAACCAACATAATGCTGGCACACCTATAGGTTGCATAGAAGCAGCTGCATGCATGGGACATGTACCACAATGTGTTCAATATAGTCAGTGGCATTGGCTGAGCATGGTGACATGCACAGGACCATATAGAACACACACACGGTGGTTCTGTGAGAGGCCATGCCCCTTGACCCTACTGTACATGGGCATGCACAAAGGCTGATCAGTGGTAATGAATACTGGCATGGCTGAGGCAGGACATGAATGAATCATGTGCAGCATGGGAGCACCACCTCCAGCAACCCCAGCCAAGGAGATGACCATGGACTGGACAGACTGTGGTTTACCATGGATGTGGCCATGTGCAGATCAAGGGTTTCAGAAGGTCATGGCCCACCAGCTTCAGCCCTGTGAAGGTGTCCACCATGGTGACCAACAGCAGTGAGCACTATGCTACAGGACCATCCCTGTTCTTGTTACAAAAGCAGCAGCAGGCCACAAGCACCATGGCATGACCCATGAGACCAGTACAGCTGGCCAGTGCATGCCATATCAGGTAGGTAGAACAAGCCAATGGTGAACATTCACCCCTGTATCACACCACTGAATAATGCAAGATGCAGTGATCCATCTGTTCACAGGAGGCATGCAGGATGGAATGGCATCCATTAAGGTGGATTGTAGAAACATAGAAACATAGAAGTTGATGGCAGATAAGGACCTCAAGGCCCATCCTGTCTGCCCATTTTTCCTACCTTATGAATGTGCCATATGCCTTTACTCTGTCAATGGTCTACCTATTCATACTCATCTGTATTGCTCCCTTATACCTGTCCCATGCCTGTTTGAAGCCCTGTACTGTATTCATATCCACCACTTCCTGAGGTAGGCTGTTCCATGCATCCACCACCCTTTCTGTGAAAAAGAACTTCCTCACATTACCCCTTAATCGGCCTCCCTCTGATCTCATGCTGTGTCTTCTTGTCCTGGTATTTTTCTTATATTGAAATATGTTAGACTCTTTCACCTTGTTAATGCCCTTAAGATGTTTGCATGTTTTGATCATAACACCTCTCTCCCCCTCCTTTGCTCTAGGGTATACATATTGAGCTCCATTAATCTATCCTCATATGTTTTCTGATGTAGCCTCTGTACCATTTTGGTTGCCCTTCTCTGGACTGCCTCCATTTTGTTAATGTTCTTGTGCAGGTGCAGCCTCCAGTACAGCATGCAGTACTCCAGATGGGGCCTAACCAGTGTCTTGTAAAAAGGGATTATTACCTCCCTCTTACAACTTTTGATACCCCTACTAATGCACCCCAACATCACTCTAGCCTTACCTACTGCTTTAGTGGTCTGCTTGGATGATTTTAGATCGTCTGTGATGATGATGCCCAAGTCTCGTTCTTCCCTTGTGATTGCCAGCAACTCCCATCACAACCTATAGGTAGCTTCAGAGTTTCTCTTCCTTATGTTCATGATCTTGCACTTCTTTGCATTAAACCCCAGCTGCCACTCTTCCGGCCATTTTGCCAGTTTATCCAGATCTCTTCTCATTCTGCCCACCCCATCTGAATCATCTTCTCTGTTGCAGATCTTGGTGTCATCTGCAAACTGACACACCTTACCCTCCAGTCCATCTGCAATGTCACTGATGAAGATATTGAAGAAGACTGGCCCCAGGACTAATCTCTGAGGTACTCCACTCATGACTTGCATCTCTTCTGACTATGTACCATTTACCAACACTCTCTGTTTTCTGCCCGCCAATCAGTTTGTCACCCTGTTGACCAACATCTCACCCACCCTGAGCCTACCCAGCTTATTAATCTTCTATGTGGAACAGTATTGAAAGCTTTGCTGAAGTCAAGGTAGGCCACCTCAACTGCACCCCCTTGGTCCACCACTCTACCCAGTCAAATAAATCTATGAGATTAATTTGACAGGATCTTCCTGTTGTAAACCCATGCTGTCTTGGATCCTGTGCTCCTATGGATTCCAGGTGTTGCACTATCCTTTCCTTAAGGATAATCTTGTCCACTACTGAGGTAAGACTGACTGGTCTGTATTTCCCTGCCTCCTCCCTGCTACCACTCTTGTGGAGCGGGATCACATGAGCCCTTCTCCAGTCTTCTGGAACCTCTCCCGTGCGCTGAGACTCACTAAACAGTTTTGATAATGGCTCTGCTAGTTCCACCCTTAGCTCCTTTAGTACCCTGGGATGTATGCTATCAGGTCCTATTGCCTTGTCCAGCCTGAGCTTAGTGAGCTCTTGTAGGACCCTTTCTTTTGTGGAGGGACTTGTGCACACTTCCCTCCCCCCTGTGTCCATGGTGCTGAGTTGTGGGCCCTGCCCTAACATCTTCTCAGTAAATACTGAGCAGAAGAATCTATTTAGGATAGATGCTTTTCCTTGGTCCTTCTACACACACTCCCTCTTATCCTCTTTGATCTTAGCAATACCCCCTCTGGACTTTCTCCTTTCACTAATGTATCTATAGAAAGTCTTGTCCCCTTCTTTTACTGTTCATACTAGTGCTTCCTCAGTTTGGGCCTTTGCCTGCCTTGCTGCCCTCCCAACTTCCCTTAGGAAAATTTGGTATGCCTCCCTATCTTCGTCCCGCTGCATTCTCTTATATTTCCTGAAGGCCAACCTTTTGGCTCTGATCTTTTCTGCTACTGTTTTTGAGAACCAAAGTGATTTCCTCCTTTTTTTGCTCTGTGCTTTTCTCCGTAATACAATGGGATGTTGCTTCAGGTATTGCATCCATAATTCTTGCCCACTTTGACTATACCCCCTTACCTGTATTTCTTCCTTCCAGGGCTAGCTTAACTCTGTTGGCCATCTTATCAAAGTCAGCTCCTCTGAATTCCCATATTTTTCAATTGGAATGAGATGATTTAGTTCTAGTGGCAAAATTGTACTATACCATGTGATGGTCACTGGCCCTAGGTGACCTTCTACGTGGAGATCTGTGGTCCTTTCCCCGTTAGTCAGTACTAGATCCAGGATAGCCCTGTCTCTTGTGGGTTGTTGTACCAGTTGTTTGAGGCCCTCCACCTATAGGAAATCCACTATGTGTTTAGTTCTGGTGTATGTTTCTTCTGGTAATGATCAATCTGTATCTGGCATGTTGAAGTCTTCCATTATCAGAACCTCCCCTTTAGCTGTCATGTTTTGTATATCTTCTAATAGTAATGGGTCTGTGTCCTCCCCCGATCTGGAGGCCTGTTGACAACCCCAGTTCATATGGCTGTCCCATTTCCTGTTTCCAGGGTGACCCACAGTTCTTCTGGCTCCTTATGTGTATTCTGAATTTCTGTAGCTTTGATATTTTCATTGACATAAAGGGCCACTCCCACCCCACCCCTTTTTGCACCTCGGTCTCTTCTGAACAGTACATAGTTGGGTACTGTAGTCTCCTAAGTGTGGTTACTGGTGAACCATGTCTCGCTAATGGCTACTATGTCCAGTTTAGCCTCTTGTCATTGTTGCCTCCAGGTCTGAGATCTTGTTTCCCAGATTGTGGGCATTTGTGTACATGATTTTCCATTGGCCAGATTTCAATGCATTAGTTTTTGGGCGAGGTCCAGTGTTTCCCTGCACATCGTATGGGGAGATGGACCTTTTTCCTTACCTGGTGATGCAAATGAACTATAAACATGCTGAACTCCTGTTTGATCACTAGCTGAGGGGGGGAGGGGTGTTCTTCTTATTCGATGTCTTTGCCCAAGCACTTGCCTCCCACCCCCTTTTGCCTAGCACTTGTCTCCCACCCCTACCCCTTGGCTCTTTTATTTTCCTCTGCCCTTCCTATCCCAGCTCCCTACCTCACCCTAACAGTCTGCCTCTGCCTCTCTCCCTTCTGCAGGATGCTGGCATACCACGTACTGTGCCTTAGCACAATTTGTGTAACTGTTTGTCATTGCAACCCATGTACTGTTGAATTTTCTTGTACCCTGTATGTATAATTTACTGTAACTATATTGTGTCTTCTTGTGTTAATATATCTGACATTTTATTTTTGTTTTATTTATTAAACTCTAGGATTACAAATACCTTTGAGCAAGAACTGCTCATTTACAAAGGTTCCACGTCAAAGGATGTAGGGTAACATACATACAAAGGTCAACAATGGTTACAGTCTTAAAAACACAAAGATGTCTAAGGATTTATTATACAGCCAAAAATGGAGAGCGACAACATAAGCCAGCTTTTCGGACAAGTTTCAGGGTAAACAGTATATAGTTAGTATAGGGTAGGAGGGAGTCAGGAAGAAGTAGGCAGGCTAAAGGGCCATTGTCGGCGGGTAGAGGTGGGTGGCAAAAGTGCGAGGTGGATGGGCTGGAGGGCCCCATATATGAAAGTGCCATTAGAGAGGGGAGGTGTGGGTGAGGCAGTGTGGTGTGGAGGGGGGGGTAAGGGGTAAGTGGGGGAACTGGTGCCAAAAAAGTGGATCTCTAAGGGAGTTTACAGGTCACCTTAGACTAGGGTAAAATGATGAGGCTTGGAACCTGTCAATGAGCATCCACTCACAGGTGTCATCCAAGATTTCAATAAATAAATAAATAAACTAAGCTGTATTGGGTGATGCACCCCTCTCCCCATTTGCTAGTTTAAATATTCTGCAAAGACATCAAACGTCTGCCCCAATGCACTGACTCCCTCCTTAGTCAGATGCACTCCATCAAATTTAAATAACTTTTACTCCCAAAAATGTTGCCAGTTACCTACAAATTTGTGTCCTTTTTCCTGGTAGCAGCCCTTGAGCCACATGTTTAGCTCCCCTTTCTCCCCTTCTCTGACCTTCTCTCCATCTGCCCTCTCTCCCAGATTGGCAGGATATCAGAGAAGGAGATGCCAGACAAAACGGATGACAGTTTGTCTCCCAGCCTGGTCAGGTGTTCCTTGGTCTCCACAACTGACCGGCTGGCTCGATCTTTAGTCCTTATGTGTACCAGGATGACGATGTTTTCTTCTGTTTGCTGCATGATTTTAGCAATGTGGTCAGTGTCTCTCCACACTGATGTACCTGGGAGGTATCTGACCATTACCCTTGGCTGGAGATAGGTATCAACTCCCCAAATCATGGAGTCTTCTATGATAAGAAGTGTTTTGGATTTCCTTTTTGTTTTTTTGTTTTGGTCCCTGTTTTGGGTGAGTTTTGTAGTGCTAGCTCCTGTGATGAAGTGTCCTGCTCTGTAGTGTCCTCTGCCCCTTTGTTTGATTTCAGAGACAGAGGCAGATACCTTTTTGTAATTTTTATGTGGTTTGTGGAGGTGATACATTTATGACCACTGAGTGATGGGGCACCCGATTTTCCCCTCCTAACCACCTACCAACCTCCTTGACCAACTATTCTCTGCGGTTGAAGTGCTTCTGTTGGATGTTGGGGAAATGGCAGGTGGTTCCTATAATATATTTCCTCCTGAATATGTGATTTGAGGTGAGCAATCTCTGCCCATACTGTCCGGAGCTGAGCCCTTAGCTCTCCAATGGTCAAGCATGTAGGACAGCGTCATGAATCCTGTATAACTGCCCTTTTGAAAAGTGTCTTGCAGTACCTGCAGTTAATAATATCCATTCCAGTTGAGTTGCCGAGTTTATAACCTGGTCCAAGTAATTAGAAGGCTTGTGCATTACACTAAGGCATATGGTGCCATGTTTCCACGCATGCAACACAGGATGAGGCAGTGGACAGCACCGATGTTGGGCAGTTGATACAGACATCCAGAGCAGCCATACAGGGCCCTCTCACAGGCACTCCCGGAAACACCCACAGAGCCCATCATACATGACATGGAGACCTCCAATGGACAGGAAATGTGGAGGGGCTATACACCTGGATGCACTTGACCACCACTGACAACCAGTTATTCCACGAGACAGGACACCAGCACATCCAGGATGCAATGTTCCACTCCAGACAGCTGAAGCCCTGACTGTAGTAAGGTGAGGATAATTGGGATGAGAGCCCATCATGCCTGGATGGATGGGGGCATGATAGATAAGCCACAGAAGTGCACACCGCACCTATTATCCTGATGTGCTTAAGCTTGAATGGAATAGACTACATGCATAACAGGAGCACACTGACCAGCTGCATGAGTTGACCACTGAGGTAAGGGCCATGTGTGGCAACGTCAGACACATAGGGGGCATCCTGGAGAGCTGAAGACACAATGGTGTCCCACTGTCACTTAGGCATGGTGTCCATTGCCACCACCACATTGTACAGTTCCACACTCACTGAGTAGGCCACACTGCAACATTAGGCACAGGCAGATACTCCAACAATCTCACGAGAGTGGATGGCTAGGAAATCACCAAGGAAAGACCTGCCACCTCAGAACATGGGCAGTAGCGACAGCAGGCACCCACCCAGGACAGCCCGTGCACCAGTAGCCATAGTGTGCAGCTCATGTACAGCACAAGCACTGCTTCCCCCAGACAACACATGCATCATCCCTCCCTAGTGTACAGCATATGAACCTACCCCCTGGATAGCACTTGCAACATTCCTCCAGAGTACAGCATAAACACCTGCTGTCCCCCACACAACATACACCAATCTCCCCCAATGTGCAGCATAAATGTCTGCCCCCCCCAACAGCACATGCACCATTCATCCCCTGGTGTACAGCTGAACACCCCCCCCCAGAGTGCACTTGAACCATTCCCCTCAGTGTACAGCATAAACACTGCTCCTTCCAGCCAATACATACACCCTCTGCACCACATCACCCACACATGGGCATCATGGCTACATCCACAGCATCATTAGGGATCCTATACCACACCATGTATGGTGCACAAGTGTGGGCAGTGCTCAGTTGTGGGCATTATCACTATGCCACATGGCACCATCCCACCACCACTGTGCTCCTACACCATACATATATCCCCATTGTACCAGCTGAATGATCCATGCACAAGCCCATGTTGCACTGCCTGGCCCAACAATGTGCCCCCTCCCTGCCCATGCTGAGCCCTCCTATTCCAGTTATAGTGGCCACCTGCACTGTTCCACTCCCTTTGTGGCCATTATATGGCATGGGCATCCACCTCCATACATCAATGTTATGTAACATAGTGCATGCAACAAACCCTCTGAATGCCATCCCTGGACAAAGCCACTGGTCATGTCCAGGTCCCAGAACTGCAGCTATATGAGTCATATTGTCCTTGTCATCATGGCCCTTGTCTTTCTGTGTGCTTTGTTACATGCCTCCCATGTCATGCTGTGATCCACTAGCTACCATGTCATCAGGAATATACATAGTGGATGGCCTATGTCACCTTTAATGGAGGGTATAACACAGACCACACAACCACCCTCTGCACCACAGGATGTTAACACATGGCGGATGTATGCACAGTGGTGTTATACATGTATGGGGCACATGCTTCATTTTAATTCAGTCCTCATGTGTGCTGAGAAGGGTGCTGAACCATAAATCTTCAAAGATATATGCATCATGGTATGATCCAGGGTACTTTGCACATGCATTCATTATTAACCCTGTAGAATTGCTTACCACTTGGCACTTGGCAGTTGATACCATGGAAGCCCTCCCTGCATGCCTCCTCATCATCATGTGATGGTGCCAGAATAGTGACTTGCATACAGTCGATGGCCACCAATACACTGGGCATGCCATGCATGACATATATAGCCAAGGTAGTGTAACGCAGTAGTTTAGGGCTATGAGTTGCAAACCTGGAGACCTGAGTTTGAATCCTGCAGCCCCCACTTACATACTGTGTGACCCTGAGCAAGTCACTTAACTTTTTTGTATTCCCAGGTTGCACCTGGAAACAAGCTTCAGCTTAGTATGCCTTTCCTGGTTAAACAATTTCCCCTTCCCTTCTCTTCCTAATGTCCACTTCCTGTTCTGTATCCTGCCGTGTGGTCAGGAACATAATAAAATCCTCTTCCTTCAGGAGCAAGGCATCTGTGACCCAGTGTAGAGCACTGAATATGGACGACTGACTGATGCCAGAGATATTGCCCACCACCCTCTGGAATGACTGCATGGCATATTATGACAATGCACAAAACACCTGTGTCTCCAATGGTGAGGCCTGTGACCCACCGTGTAAGTAGGGCCACATGGGCATGGACCAAATCACAAAGCCTGCCAATGGTGGCATGGTCTATATGGAACCTATCTAGACAATGTGTGTCCCTCAGGGCAGTTGCATCAAGCCTGTACCAGATCACCTGTGGATGTGACTGAACTCTCATTGTTTGTTCCAGCTCCTGCTCTCTATCCATCAGGAACTAGTTCATCAGTAGGGATTGACACACCATATTGGGGCCTATACGGCTGGGCAAGGCATCAGTCTGTTGCATCGTTGTCATGTGGCCTACTGGGTGCTGCTTTCACCTTTCCACTTTTCCTTGTAGCCATGGCCACAGAACAAACAGGTATGGGCAGTTTATATATATGTGTGTGAACTGGCTTCACACACTGGTGTGCCCATACTGTGCCCATCCACACATGTCTGCGGCATGTGCCTGTGTGCTGCTTTTGTGCATGCTGTATAACCACATGCAGTACTTATTAGGGAATAATCCACATACCTGTGATACTTCATGCCACATAGTAATATGGACCCTATCATGCATAGAGCCCAATATCAGCATTTGGAAATACTAAAAATGTTAAGAAATATACCAAAACCCTGAGTCCTTCCCAAGTGACCAGAGCTTATCCCATGCCCACCTCATGAGTCATCTCCCACCCCTCACTCACATTCTCCTGAACTCCCATTACATAGTCTGTCATATGTATAAAAGCAGGCATCCTGCCAGTCCCTCCTCTACCTGACACAATCCTTTATGAATCTCCACCTATATAACATGACCTCCCAGCCCCAAAAGCTCAATGATGTTAGGCAAAATGGGACCTCCTTCCACCACTGGCAGATGACATTGTCAGCTGACAGGCTGTACTTTTAATCAGACGGTTATTGCTGCAGGGTTTTTTTTGGGGGGGGGGCAACTGAGCAGCTGGGGGTTGCTATTACTATTCCCTCTATCATTCTATGATGGCTCTGTGAGGCTGTTTGGGAAGTACATGTTTTGGAGGTGGGGCTTAATAGAAGAGGGGGTTAGGTAGAGTGAAAGGGGTGGCAGGAGGCCAACTTTGATATATGATTAACTACAATATATGTGTTGAGAGGTCTGGAGGAGAGGTAGAGATTATTATGGAAGTGGTGGTGCATTTTGATTAGCCTGGCCACCTGGAGAGGGGAAAATGTCATTTTAAAGCATTTTTTATCTACTTTTGTGGTCACAATAAATACAAACAATAAGTAATTTAGGGTCCAGAATATAAATACTTAGTAAAAATTATTAAGAAGTTATCAACACAATTTCACAGGCTGTCCTTTATTTTCATCATATTATCATAATTTATTTTTTTAACAGAGCTGTGTGGACCTTAAACCAACATCTGCTCCTGACATTCAAGCCCTGCCACCCAAAGTCCCATTACCTACTCCCTGCCTAGGGCTGGTGGGGAGCCTCATGGACTGGGGCCCAATAGTGCCAGTAACAATCATAGAGATGGCTGAAGGACCATATAGCATCTTTTCTGGTTTTGTCCCCTACATTCCATGTCCCTCCTACAACCCCTGATGGCCATGGATGTAGTAGAGCACTATGGGCAGATGCCACCCCTCATGAAGGAGCTGGCTCGCTTGTTTACCACAAGGTGGTGCTGTTAGGCCAGAACCCCAAATTCCCCCCTCCCTGGACTGGCTTGGCTGCACTCTTCAGCATTCCCCAGCCGTGGCTTGACCAATCCTAACTCCCTGAGTCTGTTTGTGAATGCTGGTTGCCAACATGGAACCACAATGCACTTCTGCTCAGCCATCAGAGGGCCCCATTATTTCATTTTTTTAAAGCACCTCATCCCAAGGCCTTGAGGTGCTGTACAGATACTTACATAAAATGACCACATTACAGTATATAAACCACCATATACAGAAACCGATCAGGCTACCTCAATTCACTACATAAAATTAAAGCGTACTATATGCTGAAAAGCCAGGAAGAACAGATTGGTCTTTAATGTTTTTTAAAAAGCCTCCATCAAGGATATGAGGTGTAATACACATGATAATGAGTTCCACAGATGTTGAGCAGACAAAGAAAAGGCCCTATCCTTTGAAGGCTTCAAACAGACTCATGAAGCTATTACTAGAGTCACACCAGCAGAGCCAAGAGGCTGATCTGGAGGGTGCAGGAGGTTATTTAAGTGGTCAGGACCCAACCTTCACAGGAGTTGAATACCATCAAGCAAATCTTGAAGAAGGTAAATAATCTAACACTTAGCTAGTGCTGGTCATACAACGCCAGTGTGATATGATCATAATTGCTTGTACCAGGTATCAACCCTGTTGCAGTGTTCTGCACCAGCTGGAGTCAGAGCTGGAGCTACAGTATGCACCAGATTTCACCAAATATTCAAAGACATGATCATGTGCAGGTTTGAAGGATATAAAATGGCAAGAATAAATATTTAGTGTTAACAAGTACACTGGACTATATTGCTAGCCATGCCCTTTGTACAGTAATATAGTCACAATGTGACTTTAAAAATATTAAGTATCAAATGGGTTAAACTGATTGGAAAGAATAGAAGAAGTGAACAAATATTACATGTAAGTGATTAAGTCTAGTGGCATATTGATGCTATCATTTCCTAAGAAGCAAAAACCCGATTTTGTTTAGCTTAGCCCAACATTACTGGATTCATGACAGTAAACTGTTCAAGAAGCATATCACTTTTTCTTTAGTTGAGCTCAAGAATATAGTATGCTGTGAAAGCAAACTGTTAATTTCTTCTAATGATTATTTTATCACATTACCATGTCATGAATCTTCATTATCATTGCAAATTTATCTGGAAGTGCTGGCTCTGTCCTGCAGTGTCACTTCTCCTACTGTCCCTCTCATCTCTGTGGCATTCAGAAAAAAAACCTTCATCACCAGATCCCCTTTATGTGATCCCTCACATTCAGTGGCACTCCCTCTGTTACCCAAAAGACATAAATACATATCTATGCATCCAGTCTCACCCCATGTGTCTCCCTGTACTGTTGAAAATGATCCCTATGTCCTGTGGTCCCCCCACTCTTGGTCTCAGAACCCTGGTGATTGCAGGAACCACCCTACACCCTAAGTCATACAGCCTCCCACCAGGATCCTGAGATGGCAGCTAGCAAATAACTTGAAATTAACCTTCATGGCTGGCCACAGTCTGATACATGCAAGTAGTATAGCAATGTGCAAGCATGTGTATTGCTACAGAACTTATGAAATGTCTATGAAACATCACTGATCCACTATAATTGTGCATAAGCATCCTGTAAGTGATATAGTGATTTACCATATTGAATATTGTCACCGACTGGTTCTCTAAGATAACTCAATCTACACTGCTACCAGTTTTCACAACCCTTCAGACACCTGAATGGTCACCTTGCTATGCTGCCAACACCCAGCTTGACTCTCACTCAGTGTATCTTTAGGTCTGAATCCCACCAGCCCCACTGCTCATACAGTACAGTGACCTTTCCCAAAAGGGCAAATTACCTACCCCTTTAGTCACAGCTGAGAACACTTTTGCTTTAAATAGTTTAGTATCCTGTCTCTTCAGAAACAGATTGCTGACTTGCCAAGTACCCCAGGTTATCTATACCTTTAAAAACTCAGTCACAGAAAGTGAGACATATATAAAAAATAAAATTTAAAGGAGGGAGAGGGGGGACATGATAAAAACTTTCAAGTACCTCAAGGGAATCAGCAAAGTCCAAGAGGGTAGCATCTTTCAAAAAAAGAGGTGTGCAAGAACAAGGGGGCACAATTTGGAGATAGAGGGGGGTGGCTCAGAGGTAATGTAAGTATTTTTTCACAGAGAGGGTTGTGGATGCATGGAACGGCCTTCCAGAGGAGGTTGTGGAGTCAAAAACAGTGGTGGAATTCAAGTATGCATGGGACAGTCATAAGGCAATTCTAGGGGGTGGGGATAGGAAGAAGTAGGCAGCTGGTTAACTAGGATCTGCAGCTTATCCATTAGGTAGGGAAATGACCAGACTAGGTGGGTCAAGCGGTCCTTATCTGCCGTCAAATTCTATGTTTCTATGATAATGCTCCACAATATTTACATATGGTATAGTATTATACACACTAAGAACTATGGGGAATACAGTATGTTACAGGAATGAAAAATAAAATATTTGAAACAACAGAGATCCCACACACACACACACACACACACACACACTCACACTCACAAAATCTAATTAAAAGCTTGCTAGATTTCTAAGCAGTAGAAGGTTTCCACCAACTGGGATCTTGTGAGTTTCAACAGATTTGAACAGTGTCGGTGAGGCTTATCAAATCCCAAGTAAAACAGACTTACTCAGAGAAACACTATCAGAAATAACCTTGGCAGACCAGCCCACTTGCTTGTATCATTGGCCTTGCCTCTCAAATGTCACACCTTGGACATTTCTTTTGAGCTGTAGGGACCTACTCTACTCCAGAACTGGTCCGAACTGATTAAGTGTATTCAGGCTCTTTTCTCTAGTTATCATGCCTGCCTCCACAGCAGGAACTGACTTACTTTGTCTTGGCCAGTGTTTACACTCAAAACATAAGACTTTTTCAATGAAAGGAACTTTGATATGCAAAACAAAAGATTTAGATGACAGGAACTCTTCCTGTCCACACCCAACTTCTGTGAGAACACAGGAGTGCTTGCACAAAAGCCTGAGACTGCAATAGTCAGAACTTTTCAATACTCTCCATACATACCACTTCCACTAAAATATTGTATAGACAATGTAACTAATACAATAAAATAAAGCAAAAAAAATCTTGGGTGTTACTGTACATCTGTTACAAGTATAAATTCAGTACTTGCTGGAGGAAGATGATGGCCCACTGTGGAGGAAAGTGGAGGGTATGAGCCAGTCACCTTATCAGGACTGAAAGGGTCGTGGGACTTCTCTGAGAAGCACTGGATATCGAGTAGTAGTTTTTGAGGTCAGGAGGAGGGGAATAGCAGACACTAGGAATGTTATTACTGGGGATCAGTTGAAGAAGGGGGCCCATGGGACACTAGAGAATACCTTTAGTCTGTTTGGGGAGGGAGGAGGGACCACTGGATACCAGGGAATATGTTTACTAGGGATTGCGAGTAGGATGGGCATTCCACTGGACACAAGGGATATCATGCCAGGGAAGGAGTAGGTGTGCTCTTTGTACTGCCTTAAAATGTGCTTTTTGAAAGCCATAATTTGCATAGCACAAGGAGCCTATTAATGTTTTGAAAAAGTTAGAAAATAAAGTGTTCCATGTAGCATATGCATAATTTGTCTTGTATTTTCTAGTTGTTAATGTTATTATTAATCTGTATTTTGTATATGTAAATTTACATTGTTATATGCCTAGGTTACCCATGAAAAGGACATCTGATGCCCTCAGGTTTCCACCGGTTAACAACTTTTAATTAAAATTTTCCATGTATTCCTGTTACGGCTTAACAAGTGCTCACAAACTACTGTACCTACTGTACACAAACTAAGGCTTCCAATATGGTAAGTATAGTTCTAACTACTGAACCAATGAGCAGACCTCAACTTTTGTGGTGGTAGGTTTTAAACTACTGTAATCACATTCCAGTCCTTCAACCATTACTGTCATTTGCTGAACTAGATTAGATTATAGCATACCATTAGGTCTTATTATACATATACATTGATTGACTCAATGTTCTTGCTATATTACAGTTCAAAAGTTATACTACAGTTTAAAGGTTAAATAAAGTTGTATTACAGTTTAAAGGTCAAGATGTAGCTGTTACATAGTTCATAGGTCATTTGTGGTACAACTCAATGGTCCAAAAAAGGTAGCAGTACATTAAAAGGTTAAAAAAGTTGGTTTAGTGTAGTTCACAAGAACTATGTACTGAGAACTGCTTGTTTGCTATAGTTGCTATCTCTAATTCAGTTGTGAATTGGTTGTGGGACTAAGGAGGGGGACCCATGGAAACTGGGAATGTTATGACTGGGAATCAGACAAGGAAGGGGACCCATGGGACATCAAGGAATACCTTTAGCTTTGCAGTAGGATAGGTCAAGAGGAATGGGTGTGGGGAGCTCCAGAAGGACCTTGAAAAATGAGATAGGAGGTCTAATATTCTTTATTACACTAACACAGAGATTTGTGATTTAAAATTATCACTACCCACTGCCCTCCTTACTCCATCCAATTTCCCCTTCAAAAGCTCCTGTATCCTAGCAAAATCATCCCTCTTAAAATCCTAGACCTTTCTCTGGGAGTGATTCTTCTGCTTACAGTTCAATATCAGTCCATACTGTCTGGTGGTTTCTGGCTCTCAGTGGGTTCAACACTGTAGCCTCCCTGATTTTGTCAATGTTCCAAAGGACTTAATAAAGTATGGCCATATCCCTTGTGGGCTCTTGTATCCTTTATACCAGGAATCATTTCTGAGAAACATCTACCAGCTGCTGATTCCTCACACTTTCTGCTGCTAGTATTCTCCAATCCATCTCAGGCATGTTGAAGTCACCCAGGAGCACGCCCCCCAACTTGATGTTTATTTAGGCTGATCCCTATCTGCTTACTCTTAAATACCATCTCTACCCTGATTTTTCTCCATTCCGTCATCACTAGCTGTACCCACATAGGCTCTGTGTACTTGATTTTCTCCATATTCTTGACAGCTTTCATACTCACCCTTACTGTGCATATGTCACATTACTCGTTAGTGTGCTTGCTTGCTTCTTCTGGCACCATCCTCCATCTCCTATCAACAGTCTCCATCCTAGTTGGCATGGTCTTCCTATTGGCCACTGCTCTTTCTCACCAGCTCCCCCCCTCCCATTTCCAGCTGTCCTACTTTACAGCCTCCTCTGTTGGAGGTTAAGCATCACAATGCCGTGGCCTGTAAGGGGGATCTGCCTTTTTGGTGTGCCCAGTGTACATGCATATCACCAGGTCCCAACATCATAGTGCATCCAATGGAAACTTTTATAAACATTTTATGTTCTGTCATCTTTCCCCAACATACTGTAAGTGAAAATGCTCAGAATGCTCCGAGCAGGGGAGACATCAGGCTATGTGTGGTTGCCCTTGTCACCAACGGCATTATCACTAAGCCCCACAAGGTGTTGCTGTACAAATAATGCAAAATGGAACTCACCCCCAAGGAAGAGGCAGTCTTCACAAACACTCTATACCCTCACTGCCGGTCTCTGCTTCTGTTGTCCTCAGCTCAGAGTTCAAACCCAGGGTGCCAATGTACCAGAGCAAGCCCCCACTGCTCAGCACCCTGGAGCTAGCAACATTTGGTGAGCTAATTAAAAAAAACATCTCTTCCTAGGTGGCCATGATGACTTCCATGACAACCCCTCCTCCAACTTCAGTAATTTTACACCCTCTTCCTCCCTCCACAAATACTTTTATTATTAAAAAAAATTACAGCTCCTTGAATTCTGCCAGGTGCTGAGTTGATTAAGTCTATTTAGAGGACATGGTGAGGGTGGAAGTGGTTTCGATTGACTGGAAGTGGGCGAGTGGTTATTAAGGGGTCGACATTCCCCCATCCCAACATAAAGGATTCTAAGTGTCTTTGGCCAAAGTGTGGAAGCTGAACCAAAGACATGGGATCTGAATTGAATCTGAACCAAGGTTGCCAATTTCTACTTTCAGTCATCCATACCTCTGGATTTTCAAAGTCATAAAAGATGATCTGCCTCTCTGTATCAAAACTCTGCATATGTTGTTAGAGACACCTCCCTCCTACTTTTCATAACTCCAAGATACTGCACACAGTTTGGGAAAATGGCGTGTGTGGTTGTAATGCACCCACCCTTTGGAATATATTTGGAATAAACTGTAAAGTACATTAAAGGTGGGCCATGATTTAAGCAATTGTGCTTCAAAAGCAGAGTGAGAACTCTAACTGCTGGGTGTAAATAACATATATTGGAATGCAGTTTCCATAGTTTTTATCACTTATTTAGCTTCAAGTTGGGACCAAAAATTTGGTTCAGCTTTAAGATTTGGCCAAATCATTTCAGTTCCTAATGCAGTAATTGGCTTGGGGTAAAGCAGACTACAAGGGTTGGGGGTATTCTTTGGTAATCAGCTAAGGCCCACTTGGCACAATACTTGTTTTCAGTGATGACCAAGAAACACTGGAGAGATTAAGTGACTATCTCTGGGCTACACAGTATGCAAGTGGAGATTATGGGAATGAAACTCAGATTGGCTTGGTGTACCAACCTCGTTCACAGCACGTTAGTCTAACCTCTAGGCTATACTGCCAGCCAGGTGGTTAATGGCAGCCATAAATACTGATTATTTTGCCTTATTTGTGGCCAGTGTAGATGGTATGCATATGTTAAAAAAATACAGTTTCTGCTGCTGTAACAGAGTTAGCAGGACCCACTAAGACCACAATGTCCCAGTGTGAGCTGTGACCTCTACTTGGACATGCACCAGGACAGCACCAGAGATGGGCAGACGTGAACTCAGTCAGTTTAATGTCTCATTTGAAGGACTGCACACCCCACATAGCATGAACAAAAATAAAAATTCAGTGATTTATTAAACAGCAGTTTAGCTGGAGCCCACGTCCCCCTTAATGCCAGACAGGCATTCACACAATTTGAACATATGGCGTTCAAGCCTAAATGGCTCAAGTGGGAAGAATTTTGACTTCGGGCTCATTTAGAAGTTGACAGAGTTCTGAGAGGACTAAGGGTCCTGAAAAATCCAACCAGCTGACAAAATCATGAGGGATTTTTGGATAAGTGGCGAGACATAAGCCATTGAGTAAGCAAGGAGTATATTGAACTTATTCTCCAGGAGAATGTTAAAATCCAGGAAGAGGTAACTGACAATTTAAAGAGAAAGGAGGAAACAATTAATGAATTTGCCAACACTCCACAGTATGATCAATTACAAGATTATTTTTTTGAGAATTTGAGAAGGTACAATGAAGAAATAAAGCAAATGGACCAAATTTGAACGAGATGCTGGGGACTATGCAAACAATAGAGTGTTTAATTGGAACAGGAAAGACACTGAGACCATAACACCTAAATCTATGTTAAAACCTGGCCCTGAGTTGCTTGATTATGGGACAGAAAATAGTAGTGATGAAAACTTTGACTCTGATGTGGATTTTTTAAGGGGAGGAGGAGATCAAGGAAATATCCCTTCCACACACCACCTATACTGTACCTAGGAGGAGCCAGAGGCTGACAAGACACATTGCTACCACAGGAAATGAACATGTCGAGGTGGTAAAAACTGCAGTTGGAAGAGGAGGAACAACAAGGTGAAGACCACAGAGGAGAGAGGAGGACAATGGAGGTGGAGAGGCCATTATCGGAATTAAACATAATTAATTTGTCACAGTATGTTTTAAATGAGACAGAAACTGCGGTGTTAAACCGCGGCATCTCCTTCAGTCCTACTGGTCACTTTATTGAATTTGAAACTGTAGTAAATTTACATAAGATGGTACGTAACTTAAATTTTACATCATTTTTTTTCTAAAAAAGAACAAGCTAATGTAGATGGTGACAGAGCTGATGAAAATGGAACTAATTTTATAGATGGAGTGAGCGCCTTTAAACTAAAATGATGACACTGTTGTCTACTACAGTGACCCAGTACCCAGTGTCATCACTGCTAAACTCCAATCTAGTCTCACTACACTTGAAGCCTGGTTCTCCGCCAACTCTCTATTACTGAACAAGGAGAAAAATGAAGGCTGTTCTGTTTGGGCCCAGGCATCTCAGCCCGTACAGGTGTGACCTTCTCTAGCTTAAACGGAACCAGGGGAAGTGGGTTGAGGTCCTCGATAGGGTCAAATAGCTGGTGATATTTCTTGACCAGGAACTGTCCTACAAGCCCCACATTGACTCACTAACCAAGTCCATCCACCAGAGACTTGGACTTCTCTATCGACTGGGAAACTCCCTCTCTGACATAGCTCGGCTTGCAATCTTTAACTGCATACTCCTCCCCCACCTCTTCTATGGGGCCCCCCTACTGCAGTTCCTACGAGAAGGGGAACTCAAAAAACTTACGGTGCTTTACCGCAGAGTTGCACGCTTTGCCACAAACTCTCCTCCCAGGAGACATCACTGTGAGGTCCTTGCAGACCTCCACTGGCTGACCTTACGCCATAAACTGGCCTACTCCACCTTCTGCCTGACTCATTAATTCACCACCACCAACCCTCCTCCTCACCTCCGTGGGCTGCTAAACCCCAGAGTACAAAGCAGAGAAACAAAGTCTTTGTCCAGCCAGCCTCTAACCATCCCCCAAATACGTACCAACTCAGGTAAGCGCTCATTCTCTTACGCTGCCCCATACCTGTGGAACACGCTCCCATATAATCTGGTCCAGAGGCCTACTCTTCAAGGATTCAAAGCCGGCCGTAAGGTCTACCTGCTGGAACTTAGCCTATGTGGCTGCACTTGTTAGTCCTCTTTCCTCCTATCAGACCTAATGCTTCTCTCATGCCCTGTTGACATATGGTTGACTTAAGAACCCTACTAACACTGTACTGTTACAATTGCTTCACCTGATTTTTCTACCTGTAATTACTGTCTTTCCAGTTGCTGCTGTCTTGCCTCCAATCCTTGTATTACTGTCTGATGTATTGTAATATTGCTGTATGTAATTTAACCCCGGGTCACCCCTGAAAAAGGGACCAGAGGTCTCAGCTGGTTTACCCGGTCATCAAAAGCTAAATAAATAAATAATCTACCTTTTGCTCCCCCTTGTCCCCGGCCCTTCATATGTTTATAAAAAGTTGTGAAGATGACTTGAGAGAACTAGAAGGGGTTAGTAATAAAAGAACCTTCTTTAAGTAATCAGGAAAGACAGGCACTTGAGGGCTGGAAGGCAATACAGAGATCACAATAAAACCAACAGACGGGGGGGGGTGGTATTCTTATCATGGATAGCGCTAAATATGAAAATGAAGTGTTAAGACAATTGAGTAACAATACTTATGTGAAACTAGTGTGTGATAAAACTAATGAATTTAAATGCATCATAGATGACTATTTAGCTCTAACCAGATGGAATAAATGGTTACCTACAAAGATGATTGATTTTCTAACTACACCATTCCCAGTCAGGGCCAACTTCTACTGTCTCTCCAAAATACATAAAGACATGGTCAACCCACCAGGAAGATCTATCATTTCTGGTATTAATTCACTTACTGAACCCCTAGCCAAAGTAGTTGACTTCCACCTTGCAGAACTGGTTAAAGAATTGCCCTTTGACGTTAAAGACACGGGAGAAATTGCATGTGTCTTGGATGAGATTGCTATTGATGATGACAGTTTACTGGTTACTTTGAATGTTACAGTCTTATATTCGAACATCCCACCTGCAGATGGGCTACAAACTATCGAACATTATTTAAACATGTGCTCTGTGCTAGATCCTCCCACTGAAGTCCTTTCTAAATTGGCTGAATATGTGCTTACATTTACCACGTTTTGTTATGATAAGGAGTTTTACTTGCAGAGAAAAGGCACATCAATGGGTATGAGTTTCATACCCAACTAGGCCAATTTATATATGGGCAAGTGGGAAAATTACATCGTACACAATGAGAATGTTAATCCTTACCTCCAGAGTATTGATATCTGGAAGTGCTTTACTCACAATGTCATTTTAATCTGGAAAGGATCAGAATGTGAACTGCTTGATTTTGCTACATTTCCTGAGAGCACTAACCACAATTTGAAATTTAGCATTTCTTTTAGTAGTAAACAAATTAACTGTTTAGATCTTGTTATACTGGGAAGGTGGCCTGGTTTCTAACCTTTACTTTGGGCTTCCAGGGGTTGATATCCGCAGCTTGCAGCTGGTGCAGAACTCCACAGCCCGGTTGTTAACGGGGATGTCTCATTCTTCCCATATTACACCAGTGCTGTGGGAACTGCACTGGCTGCCGGTTCAGTGGCGGATCACCTTTAAAGTTGGTTTAGTGACTTACAAAGCCCTACATGGTTTGGGCCCTGACTACCTGAAAGAGCTTCAGGTTCCTTACCTCCCAGAGTGACCACTCCGCCTCGGCCAACAAGGGGTTGCTGGAGATTCTGAGGGTAGTTTTAAAATCCTCCGGCACCCCGGGCTTTTATGTTCGTGGTGCCGACCCTCTGGAATTCTCTACCCCATTGGATTAGAGAGTGCATGACTGTGGGGAGTTTTAAACAAGCACTAAATTCCTTTTTTGTGGACTAAGGCATTTGGGGACGGTGCCGACTTGGTTTGATGTCATTTATCTTATTGTTTTATTATGATGGTTGGTGTTATTTATCTTATTGTTTTTATTATGATGTTTTACTCTGATTTGATTTTAACTGTGTTCTGCGCCTTGATTTTTGAAAGGCACATTATAAATAAAAATTATTATTATTATTATTAAAAGAAATACCGATGAAAACACACTTCTGTTAGCAAACAGTAGCCACCCACGACATGTGATCAGGGCCATACTAAATGGCCAGTTCATACATACTAAATGTACTGTAATTGTGGTTCTACTGAGAAATATGAAACAAGAGCAAGGGAATAGGAAGTAAGACTGAAGGAAAGGGATTATACTGAAGAGCTTGTGCCCGCAGCCAGGGAAACTCTCAACAACATACATAGGGAAGAACTCCTTAAAGAAAAAGAAAGTATACAGATACTGGAATCACAAGTAGCCTTTATTTCAATATATAACCCCATGTCCACATAGACTGTATCAATCATTAGTCACATTGGCACCTGGTGAAACAGGATCAGGGTCTGAGGGGCCTTAAGTTGGATAACCATAGAATAGTGTATAGGAGGGGAAAAACATAAGGGACATTGTTATACATAGTGCCCAACCCTCAAGAGAAGTACCAAGGATGTGACTACCAAATAGAAAAAAACAGCAACCATAGATGTGGCAATTGTAAATTTTGTCCCCGCATCAAGGCATTCTCAGGATAGGTGAATACCTTAGAGCCATTGAGAAGGGTGACAAGAAAAATTCATTAGCAATGCACATGTGGAAATCTAGGGATAAAACAAATCATGAATTTTCATTTATGGGGATTGAGAAGCCATCTCTCCTTAGGAGAGTAGGAGATTATAATAACCTGCTGAGATGTAAAGAACAATATTGGATCTTTTCCTTAAAAGAAATGGAAATCAAGGGACTCAATGAAAAAATAGAGATATCCCCTTTTTTGGTGAAAAAAAATCCTTATACTGTATTGTTGTTTATTTTACGATAGTTAAAAAAAAGAGGGGGATGGGGTTTTGTACCTGTATTGTTGTTTGGTATTCTCACTGAATCATTTTTCTTTTGCAGGGGTTGCACCTAGTATACCATCCTTCTGCAGTATGTCACTTCCATACAAGACAATCAAGGATCAAGGTTGCATATATGACGCCTTGACGTTACTTAGCAACTTTCCTTTTTCTCATTTTTTTTCTCGTGCCTTACACCTTATTGAAAAAATATTCCTTGTGCCCTCTACACAGTATATGGTGCACAGTTGCCATTGTTTTTAATTCATTCAATAATGTTTTGTATTTATTGTATTTTAATATGTTGAGAACTAAACTCATTGCACTAGTGGTCATCCAAAATTAAGCATTGTCACTTTAAATGAGTGAATTATAAGGGATACTTGTAGAGACATTTGCTATCATTTGAAAAAGCTCTTGTAGAGTAAAATACATTAGGAGCAAGTGTTGGTCCCTTGTAGTCTGTGGTGCTTTTTACTTTTGCACTGTTTAGGACTGCTGGACTATAATTCTGTTTGCTGTTTCTGCACATGGCTCAATTGGATGTTTGCAAGTTACCTTTTTGTGAATGACTTAATAAAGCAGAAATCTTATCACGAGTGCTGCTCCAGTCCTCAGTCCTCAGTATTTTCTTTGGGAGTCTACACTTTGCAAATGCAATGCCACTCTCTAGCAGGTGCCAATCTCTTGATTTCTGTTTACTGCTATATTTAGACCTTTGCACAGCAATTCCCTAGTTGCAGTCCTACTCCTTCTGTTTGACAGTACAGTAAGCTCCTAGTACCAGCACTGATGGTATGAAGCCTGTACCTGAGTAGAAATAGAACCAGTAGGCATCTGGTTCAGAAGTGGATGTACTGCAAACTAGGGAAAGGGAAATTGTTTAACCAGGAGAGGCACACTAAGCCAAAGTTTGTTTCCAGGTGCGACCTGCTAGCACAAGGAAATTAAGTGACTTGCTCAGGGTTACATAGTATACAACTGGGGAGCTGTGGGATTCAAGCCCAGGTCTCCAGGTTTGCAGCTCAGAGCCTTAAACCACTGCTCTATACTATTGCCTAAGCCATGCTGGCTTGACAAGATAACCATAATCATGATTCTCTGACACCTTTTCATGTTTTCTGATGAAAAGTCACTATTTTTGACTTAAAAGAATCTCCTTTCTGAAGCCAGGTTTTTTCCTTGAGAAAGAGAGAGAGAGAGAAAGATGTAAATATGGAAATTGTTCTGAGAAGTAGCAGCTTTAAGAGTTCTCAAACTTCAGCATAACTGATTGCCTAGTGCAGGTCGTTTGAGCTGCCAACAGCTTGAAAATGCTCATTATGTGCTCCCTGTACTAAGTTCTCCGTCATGACATTGAAGTTAGATCTCAGAGCCACCATTGGCAGTCGGGATTGTGGGCCACAATTCAAGGAAGTTGCAATTAGTTTTAATTGCCCTGAGTTGTGGCACAGGGTCATAATGTCGCAGACAAAACTATGCATTCAACAATGCCACAAGCAAAACAGTGTGCGGCAAAATAAGGTCGGGACATGACACCATTGGATGGTGCACACCATTGGCAGCAATGCCAAACTCTTTGTTTATATGGGGGGCTCCATCCCCACAACTGACCAACTCTGGAGGGGGTATGGATAGAGGGGAAAAAGGCAAATTTTAGGAGCAGGGCACTTCATTTTTTTTTAACCTAAAACCAATTATCTGGAGAAAGGGAACCAAACCCCAATCTACAGGTCTCCACAACGCCAGGTGCTTGTGCCTTAGCCACTCCACCAACAGCTTAACCAAGCACAGCACTTCTGGCATGTTCACTCCTTCCTTCTTTTCCTATTGTGCGACAGCAAAGCAAATCTTTATTGATATAGCACCTTTCAAAATCAAGGCACTGTATACAATATGAACTACAATATTAAAAACAGACAGCGTATAAATTATTTAAAATCAGTCGGGGAAAGCCAAGGAAAATAAATACATTATTAACGTAAATTAAAACTACTGACAGGCAGGCATTCTCTTAACTGATGAGGGAAAGAATTCCACAGGGTTGATGCTGCAAATAAAAAAGCACGAGCTCCAGATGTTTTTAAATGAACCCTGGGAATCTCTAGCAATCCCTCAATGGTGGATAGGAGAGGACGACTGGGGGAGTAGGGAGTCAGGAGATCTTTCAGGTAGTCAGGTTTCTGTTTGTGTAGGGCTTTAAAGGTAAGCAAGCCTACCTTGCAGGTGATCTGCCACCGAACTGGCAGCCAGTGCAGTTTGCGCAGCACAGGCATAATATGGCTAGTCCTAGAAGTACCAGTCAGCAGCCTGGCTGCAGCATTCTGCACTAGCTGCAGGTGGTGGATATCAACCCCAGATAGCCCTAGGTAGAGGACAATGCAGTAGTCAAGATTGGTAGTAATGAAGGCGTGGACCAGTATTGGAAGGTCTCCCAGTGGAACCAGGTGTTTTACCAGGGCGATATTCCTCAGATGGTAAAATGAGGATTTAGCCATAGCTGACACCTGAGATTTCAGGGTCAAGCCATCATCAAAAATATTGCCCAGGTTATGCACCCGATCTGAGGTAGTGAGCTGGACACCATTAAGCCATAGGCCTGACAAGTGCCCAGCCCCCAAATCTGCCCCCGGGTGACCTGGGTCCACAACCAACACCTCAGTCTTATCCGGATTCAGTCTCAGCCAACTCGAGCTCATTCAGTCTTTGATCTCGGAGAGGAAACTATTTAGCAAAGAAATTGCATCAACCTGTCTGGGCACGAAGGACATATACAGCTGAGTATCATCTGCATAACAGTGAAAACTCAAGCCGTATCGCCTGATGATAGCTCACAATGGCAGCATATACACTGCGAACAACATGGGCACCAATATGGAGCCCTGTGGCTCCCCATAGGACAGGGGAAGAGCGTCAGAGGAATAAATTTCAGTGACCACCCTCTGAAACCTGCCTACGAGGAATGATCGAAACCATTTGAGGACTGTACCCGACAGTCCACAAAGGAGCCACAGGGTCTCCAACAGCACCCCCTGGTCCACAGTGTCAAAGGCTGCTGAGAGAGCAAAAATGAACAAGATGGTACGAGCCTTTCGGTCTCTTACCATTAGGAGAGCATTTAATATCCAAACAAGGGCAGTCTCTGTGCTATGCCTCTTCCTGAAACCAGACCGAAGAGCTTCGTAGACATTGTGAGTTACAAGGTGATCAGTTGCAACAGAGGTAGTGGTATTTTCCTATCGATATTATACCACTGTTGCTGTACTGCATTCCTAGCATTAGACCACGCAGTTATGCATGCGCTATTTTGGTAGCACTATATTCACCCGGTACCCTGAGTTGCAGCTGTAGTTGAGTGTAATTATATTTCTGATAACTCTAACTTCAGTTGACTGCTTGGAGTAGTCCTTGACGCTTCTGACTTGACTCCACACAAACCCCCTGGCTCTCTTAACCTGACCAAATGTCCCACTCTTCTCACACCCCCAGCAGCTCCAATCATACAGAAGCAACAGCAAGCCACTGGCCAGCCCACTCCCCAGCAATGCTGCTGCAGCCAGACCCCAACTGTTTTCTTCTAAATTTTATTTTGTGCACACAGCTAACCAAACTGTGCCTGTCTCCTCAGCACCAGTCCTCTTCCAATCACAGTCTAGAGAGAGGGAGAAGCCAGGAGCTTTGCATGCTGCACAAGTAGCACCTCATGTGCGCTCACTCAGTCAGTTAGCGGGGCAGCGGACTAGAAGCCGACAGACGGCAGACAAGCTGTTAGGTCCTCATTGATAGGTCAAGTTGGAGACAAAGTAGAGTGCGGAGAGAAAAAGAACACAGGGGTGACAGAGCAGAGGAGCAGGGATGGAGCAGGACAACCATGGGTGTGCAGGTGTGGACTGTGTTCAGTGGCAGGCTGGTGAGGAGATGTGATCAGCTTGGAAGGGAGGACTCTGGGTTGTTAGATGGTGGGTCATGGCAGTCTGCAGCAGGCCTAAGGCAGGCAATGTGGGCAGGTGAGGGAAAGAGAAAAACTGACCGCTGGCCTGAGAAGACCCAAGGCTGAGTCTGAGTAGGGACTGCAACTGCCCAGAGTCAGGCTGTCAAATCGCCGCCAAAGAAAGAACCTGGCCTGGTGCAGAGAGTGCAGCAGCAAGCAAGGCAGGGGCAGACACTACTGGTGATCAAGGGCATAGGACCAGGCAGGCTAGGTGAGCAGCACACAAAGAGAAAAATAATAAAATAAGCCAGTTTTGGCCTCATAGTTTATCAGGTTTTACCTCAACTCAACTCGTCCACCCAGCACTCATGCAGCAGTGCAGCAGCCATAAAACATAGGCCACTCCACTTAATTAAAAGCCCGGGCCCAGCCCAGGGAGATAAAAGAAAAGACAACTATGCACCACACGAAGTACTGGCAGCAAGCAGCAGCCCATCTAAGACAACCATATAAGGCTGGGGCGTTGGCCAGGCTTTAAGGGCTTAAGTACAGTGGTAGCCTAGCCTGGATAGCTAGTTTTTCTCTGGTGGCAGTGACTTCACTCCAGCCAAGCAAGAACCGAGAAGAAAGAAACTCTCAGGGTCAGCAGGCTGCAGCCCAGGTCAAGAAGGTATGCCCACCCAATCTTGCACAGCTGCAAAAAAGGCACAGAAATCGACGTAAAGACTAATGCATAGGTGCAGGGTTGCAAAATTTTGTGATGTTGGCTCAGCCCCACCAATATTTTTTGTACCATTTTTTGTAACAATTGTTTTTTCTCCCATTCTGTGGTTGCGCATGTGACCTGGGCGTGCACATGCTCTCTGACTGTGTGACCACAGTTCCCAGGCTGTCCTCCACCCCATTCCACTTTGATTGGTGGGCTGGCCTTGCATTATTTAAAACTGACACCTTTGGCTGTGCGTGTGACCTGCCCTGGGCATGGGTGCCAGGGGTGATTCCCCTCCCATTATCCCGACCCTCATCCTTGGGAAATCATTGGTGGTTTGGTGGCATTTATCAAATTTGGTGCCAAATCCCTGGTGCGCATGTACCAAAAGTCAGAGATCGACACTGTGACTGGGCAGGGGAGGGCTTTATATTGAGGCAGGCAATGACGGGACATCGAGGAGTGTCAGTGTGTCGATGATTGCGACAATTTCATGAGGAGGAGAACAGCCAGCCACCAGAGATTCAGCCTAGGAGAGAAGACCAAGCAAAAAGGCGAAGAAGAAGCCAGGATCCAGGAAGAGAAGAACGCAGGGTGTTGAGCTGCAAGGGAGAAGAAAGCAGCAGTGCCAGCAGCCACCCACCCACCAGCCCACCAGCCAGCCTAGAGGAGGTGGGAGGAGGGAATGGGACTCCTGACCATTGGTCACCGGTGATGACTCAGGCCAGCAGCAGTAAGAGAGAGCAGAGCAGCACAGAGGTGCAGTGGAGGAGGTCGTCAGGGCGATGAAGGGAGCACAGGCCCAGCTTCCTGGGAAAAGTGCACACTGCAGTGGATCATATCATCAACCGTTACAGTCATTGTCAGTCTGGCTGCCAGGACAGCAGTAGAACAGAAGAGTATGAGGAGGAGCCAGAGGAGCAGGTGGCCCAGCAGCAGCAGCACACACACAGAACAAGCAGCCAGCAGCAACAGAGGGAGTCTCGGAGAGAGCAGCAGGCCAGCAGCAGCACCGTGTGGTGGTAATGTATACCCTCCAAGGCCCGAACCAAGACAGCCAGCATTGCCCCAACAGCCAACATAGTCTCACTAAGCCCTGAAGTCCCAGCACTAACCCCAGGTAAGGTGTGGTGGGAATAGAATGTGGATGCATGGGGGATGCAACTTAGCAAGCTGGCCAGAACAAGCTTTCACTTAGCAAACTTAGTCAAGGTAGAGAGAAGAAGATAGGGTCAGGGATGGACAGGGATTGTCTGGCTTCAAAGGGAGGGAGGGAATGGAAAGTGATCTGAATTCTGGAAAGAAAGGACACTGACTGTAGTGTCAGAGCTCAGAGGAGGAGGATGGATGGATAGGAAAAGGAATAATGAGGGGAAGGACTGCAGCAGACAAGGTGGAATTGTGCTTCTTGCCTTCTTCTCTTCCTGTCCAGTTTCATGGCCACTAGTATGTTACACAAGGTCCCTGCACCCTAATTGATACCCCAGAGGTACACTGCAGACAGCTAGCATTTCTATATATGTTATACTAACATTTAGGGCTAAGAACATCTACCGTATAAGAGTAGATGTCAGGATATGTATGCATATGATTGCTATATGTTTTATTTTCTAATATATACATGTATTTCTTGCCTACAAGATGTTAGGACACCTGTGTCCTGGTAGTATTATGGTATATGTATCGGCATTGCCATCTTCTGATTATTTGTATTATTACACGGCCATGTACACAAACTGTACTTTCTTTGTTTCCACAAAGTGATGACTATAACAAAATTGTATAATGTTATCTAGGACTGGTGAGCCACCTCTAATTAGCCAATAGGGCTCCTTTCTGTAACTAGAAATGTTTCTATCTTACAGTAACTATGGTAACTGTCTTAGGTATATAATGTAAGACATTACGTCTTCTAACTCGGAGACCCTGAGATTTCTACATCCCTCGAGGCATAGGGAATGCATAGCATTGGCTCCCAGTTCCTATTGGTAAGAACTGCTTAGGGCAACTGTGATTTTCCTTTTGGTAGCAATAAACAAGATTTATTACTCTTCTGCAACTTGTTTCTGATTTCTTGCATTCTCATTATTGCCAAGAACCTGAGAGTGAAGGTTTAGACCTCCTGATAATTGGCAACCGCATGCAGGCAATATTTTGTGTTTGCAAAGTTTTCACTCGTTGTTACTACTTTCCCTTCCTAATGGGGACAGAAGGTGTGCACACCCACATCACCTCTCCCATTTTTCATCCACTTTGTAACTACTTGCAAAGTCTAGCAGCTTACTGGGTGTGGTCGATGCCAACTGACCTCACTCCACGGCAGTTTTGAATTGCAAGCTTACAAGTGCACAGTAGCCCGCCTGTGAATTAGTGCACCTGTTGTGGATCAATACACTGCACTCTGCCTTTTTACAGTTTGATTTCACGTTCCCTCCCACTAAATGGCCACCGCATTAAATATCTGCGCAGACTTGAGACTTGACGTCTCAAACTTCATTGTCTCCCATGGAGGATGGGCTGATTTCATGCTGGAAGCAGGTCAATCCAATAACCCCATGCTGGGGTCCCTCCCAATATCCTTATGGGGCACAGTCAACATTGTAAAGATGAATATTCTCCCCAGGCTCTTTTACCCCTCAAATATGTTGAACCTCTGGCTTCCTGTTTTCTTCTTCTTCTATCAGATTCATTCTCTTATCTCCAATTTCATATGGCTACATAAGCATCCCTGGAGCACTTATAGTAAATTGAGCCTACCCAAAGACATGGGGGGTTTGCATCTCCCCAACTTCCTAATGTATAACTGGGATAGTCATTTCTCTAGATGCGGTAGATGGCTCTCGAATGTCAAAGGAGACTACACCCCAGCCTGGCTCCAAATTGAGAATCAGATCCTGCACGCTCACAATCTCACTATCCCAACTATGTTCTACCTTCCTTGGAAATCCCTGCCAGTTACACTCCATCACTCAGTGATTGGTACCTCACTCAGTATTTTCTCAATTTTGTTTCTTTCACAAAATTATTCCCCATAAAGATTCTAGTCAATCCATTATTTTAAACCCTAACAGTAAGATAGGAGACTCTTGAATTTTCCCTAACTGGGTACCACAACTAAAAGAGGTCACTGAAGCTGACCTCTACTCTCAAGAATCTCTTCCCCAGACATCCTCTGTAAATATAGCATAGACCGGGTTTACATTTTCAAGATCTTCCAGCTAGGACATCTGCTTAACCGCCAATTTGGTACCATTCCTAAACCCTCTGCACTGCCCCCTATCCTGGAACAGCTGAAAGCTCTGGCTTCCAAACCACATGCTATATCTTGTGCATACTCCTACCTCCTAGCTGTTGGCCACCCTGAGCCCCTTATGGGTTCCAAGGTCTGGAGCCTTTTGCTCCCAGATGTTACTTTAGTCTGGTCACAGATCTGGAAGGATCTGTACCTTTATAACTCCCAAGATAGGCTTAGACTCACCCAGTTGCATATCCTGAATGACATGTATTATACTCCAGTTAAACTGGCCAAAATGGGTCGTCTCCCTTCTTCTCTCTGCTCCAGGTGTGGCAAGGCACAAGACAATATCCTGCACATTTTCTGATTTTGTGATAAGGTTTCTCCTTTATGGAAGATAATCCGGGAAAACATCAACCCACTGCTAGGTCTAGATTACCTATTTACAGCAGAAATTTGTACCCTAGGGTGTTATTCCCATATTCGAGTGAAAGAGAGACAATATGCTATGGCCTTAATTTCCTTGGTGGCAAAGAAACTGGTGCTTAAGCACTGGATGGACCAACTAGTTATTTCTTATAATGAATGGTTGAAGGATCTCTCAACGTGCTTCAGGACAGAACGTATGATTGCTAGCTCCTGTAATAGACTCAAACTCTTCGACAAAAGATGGGGCAAGATGTATGCTCTTTACTTGTGCTTATTGTACTAGATTTACCTGCTCCTCCTTTGTTTTGCCTTATTGTCTCTTCTTTTGCATAGTATGTTATACTAGTAATTGCCTCCTAGGGCACACTCAGGGAGGGTTGGGGGAATGGAGGGATTGAGTGGTTAGGCAGTAATCAGTGTTAATTGTTATTTTATACAACCTCTGATTTATGTATATTGGACTCATTATTATAAAATCAATAAATAAGTTGAATTTCAAACCCTGTGCTGGGGATTTTAACCCAGTACTCAGAGAAGAGACAAGCAGCCAGAAACCGTGAAGCTAAATGGCTGTTAGTTGTGGCTCTCTATGCAGCTCTGGAGGCCTCCAAGTGAGCTTTCGAACCCTTGACCTACAAGTCTCATCTCTCAAGCAGGAGATGGGACTACAGGAAACTGAATGCCTGAAACAAGAACAGAATTTAGAGTCTGCGCTCCAAACTCTGCGAAATGAAAAGGATTCACTTTTGCATCATTCTGTTCAGGAAAATGAGCAGTAACTTTGTATGTTGAAGCAGGACTGTGAAAGACTGAGACAGGATAAGAGGCAGGCATTGCAAATGAATGATATATTAAGTAGAACTAATGATCAGATCTGTGATGAGCTGGGAGAGCTCCAGGACGAGATAAACCAGGTACATACTGATTTAGGTACAGCTATTAGGGACAATCGTGAATTGAGCACCACATGTAGAGTGTTACAGAAGCAGTTATAGGATGATGTGGATCAGAATGTTGCAAAAGTTAGTCATGAAGAACGTGAATGTAAAATGGCGAAACTGCGCCATCAGCAAGAGGTACTGGCTGGCCATGTCAAAGCTATATTCGGGGTAGCCCCCATCCTGATGATGTCATCTGAGGAGGAGGAGGAGGAGGAGGATGACATTTCTCAGTACAACACCCAGTCACACCCCTACTATGGCCCAGTGACCCCACCCCACCATCCACAACATAGCAGACTCTTGTCACATGACACCACATCCCAATCTCATTGACGGCATAACGACCATCATGGGCGATGTTGACATGGCGACCCCCATGATGGGGTGAGCAGGCCCAGGCCTAGTTCCAATGGCACCACCGATCGTTATTGCTGTGGATAATAGGGAAGAGACAGAACAAATGACTGATAATGCCTTAGGCACTGTGACCCTTCCCAAGAGAAGCAAGTGGACCTTCCAAGCTCAGATCAAACAAATGCTGCAAGAGTGTGCTACTCAGGAACAGATGGTCTGGACTGTGGCTGAAGCTGCAGCTCAGGCAGCCTTGCAAGGTGCCTGAGACAATCTACCTCAGAACTATCGTCCCAGTAATCCCCTACAAATGGCCCACTCTGTTCAGCAGATAGCTGACAGCATTGGTCGGATAAGCCTGTCCAACAACCTCAGTTGCCACTTGGAAAAGGTGTTTCTAAATGCAATATGCTTAGTCTCATTGCAGACCAAGTCCAGATCCTATGCTAGACCATCGATCCTGGCCTATGGGTGAAACTCCCTGATGCTGTCCAGCAGGATAGTCATGCCACCTTTGATGAAGTTGCAGCTGAACTCATTACTGCACATAATCCAGATGTGGAAGGAGTGATGCTCGCATACTCTGTGAAACAGAATGCTAAGGAAAGTCTAGTGACCTTCCACCAGAGGCTTTGGATGGCCTACCGAGCAGGAAAGAATCTTGCAGGAGAGGCTGTGGATGCAGACATTATTGAGTACAAAACCTTGTTCCTTCGGAACATGATCCCTGCAGTGAGAGACAAGGTAGAGCCAACCACCTATCCCACCATGGATAAGTTTTCCAACATTCTTTGGAAAACAGAGAGAGAGTATTGACTCTGCATCCATGATTCAAGCTCCGGCTCCAAGATGGTAGCTGCCGTGAAACCCATTCCGGAGGCCATGATGCACTACACGGTGGAGGGGCAGGCATAAGAGAAACAGCCCTCCCCCTACAGACAACCAACAACCCCAACAGGCCCAACAACAATCCTGGGGTGGGAACTGGAACTACCACAAAAACAAGAAACACCATAAAATAATATGGGTAAACAACAGAGACCAGGCCCTTCATATAGGGAAATAGCCGATGAGAACTGAAGTCTCTGAGACCTTCTCAGGTAAGTGCACTCCGTAGCAGACGCTGCCCCAGTTCGAGCCCTTGCTGCAGCACAACTGGGAGGGCAGGCCTCAACAGGCCACAGGGATGCTGGAAACCCAGGCTCTCAGGCCCCTACGGGCCTTAACCCAGAAGCGGCTCCATATATAGCATCAGTACAGCATGGTGAAATGGTTCACAGGAACCAGGCCCAAATGCTCTTCCAAGAGCACCCCCATGCCTCTACAAGTATGGATTGACAATTACAGGTCCCAGTTCATGTTGTAAACAGCTAGTCTTGAATACAAATGGAAGGCCCTGTACAGAGGCCAAAGTCGGGGGGGGGCTACCTACTCACAGTATTGCTGGATACAGGCACAGCAGTGTCTGTATTGCATGATGACAACCCAGCCACATCACCATGGTCCACTGAACAGAAGATCAATATGTCTGGTGTAGACAGAACTAGGCTACCTGCGTACCACTCCCTGCCACTACCTGTGACACTGGGACACCTGGAGGCATACCTTTCAGCTTATGGTACTGCATGGTCACCCTAGTATCATCGGAATTGATTTCTTGGCACCACATGGCTGTGTGGTAGACCTGGCCAACATGTTACTGATACAGATTCATGGACAGTACCACACTGTCATGATTCCTGAATCACACGTGGTTGCAATAATTGCCACAATTTTGCCACTAACAAACATGATTGTGGCAAGATGCTTACTGTCATTGAGGTGACAGGCCCAGCCCATGAGAGGCAAAGGCAATACTCCTTTCCATCCGAAGCCTTGCCCTCTCTTCGGGAAACAATTAAATCACTTCTCAAGCAAGGTGTAATCAGGACATGTGTTCCCACTACAAATTCCCCTGTGTGGTCTGTGAAAAAACCCACGGGTGCATGGAGACTTACAATTGGCTGCAGGAGACTAAACCAAGTCACCCCTAGCTGTGCCCCAATGGTGGCATCAGCACCGGATGTGCTCTGACCTCTGACCCCTGACCAACAATGGTTTAGTGCCCTGGATATTTCCAGTGGTTTCTGGTCTCTGCCATTGGCCCTCAAGAGTCAATATAAGTTTGCCTTCACCTTTGAAGGTAGGCAGTAGAAGTGGACCTGCTTACCATAGGGGTCCCATAACAGCCCCTCCCTATTCCATCTGCACATGATGGACACCATTGAGGGTTTCTCAACACCCCAGTGCCTCTTGCAGTATGTGGATGACCTGTTGCTGGCAACAGCCACACAGGAACAACATCTGGACCTTTTGGACGAATTGCTGACCCTCATTCAGAAGGCAGGCCTTAAATGTAACCCAGCAAAAGCACAGCTGTGCCAGAAAGAGGTACTCTTTCTTGGTTTGAGGATAACAGACCAAGGCAGAAGCCCTATCTGGAAGAAGATACAGGGATTACAGGACTTGCCACTCCCCACCAGTGTGGTTACCCTTAGAAGATTTCTAGGTATAATAAATAATTCAAGACATTTCATTTGTGATTTTGCTCATAAGGCTGCCCCTCTGTATGAACTATTGAAAAAGGATGTTCCCTGGACTTTGGGCCCCATGCACACCCAAGCTGTGACATCACTGAAGCAGGCCCTGGCCTCAGCTCCAGCCACGGTCAACTCCAATCCAGCCCTGCCATTCCATCTGGAATCCATCACCTCTGACATTAAAATGTCTGCAGTGTTGGTCAAGAAGATTCATGGCACCCTAAGACCCATTGCATATGCATCACAGCTCTTGACTCCAGTGGAGCAGAAGTACAGCCTATGTGAAAGGAACTTTCTGGCTACCTACTGGGCTGTCAAGCACTTTTTGTATTTCATTGGGTATTCCCCTCTTATCATCAGTACAAACTATATCCCTACAACCTTCCTACTCTCAGACAGATTAAAGGATGGATCAGTCTCTAATACCAGACTGACACATTGATCCCTCCTTCTCCAGGATAGGGACATCAAGGTTCACCCAACCAAAATGCCATCCATGCTGGTGCATGGCCTCCTTTTTCAAGGAGAACCATATGACTGTACACTGCAGATTGATCTACCAGATCCAGGCCATTTCCTTCCTGCTACGCCACAACTACTTGAGAACACCTCATTGTGTTGTGTTTTCACAGACGGATCAGCCTCCTATTATCAGGGAGAATGGATAGCAGGAATGGGTATATTTGTGGTCTACCCCTTTGGTAACACTGTTAAAATTTCCTGCGTTGCAGTGTAGCATCATCACAATATGCAGAAATGGCAGTGGTGGCCCGTGTCTTCGAGTTCATCCAGCATGGAACCGGGGATACCATCATCTTTACAGACTCTAATTGGGTTTGTTGTTCTCTTACAGAATTTCTCCTTTTCTGGCAGAATAACTCCTTTACCTCTTCTGATGGCACCCCAGTGAAACACAAGGAACTGGTAATATACATTCATTCACTGGCACAGAAATTTGCACACAAACTCTAAATACACAAGGTTATGGCCCACTCCATACATAACCCTTATCATGCCTTCAATGACTCAGCTGACACCCTTGCTAAAGAAGGTGCCTGGCGGGGGGACATCTGGATGATGGACCATCCAGAAGCCAGAGTGGCCATGCACATTGCAGCTGTCAGAAAGAAATCTGAACCTTTCTCCCCCTTGGATTTGTCAGAAGCTCAGTATACTGACTCTGAACTCAAGGACATGCTCAGATTTTTGGACAATGGTGCCAAGAAGAATCTACCTGCCCATAACCCATGCAAAAGGCATGATGGTAAGTTACACTTGTCCACAGATGAAAAGCTCATTTGGTATCAACCAGATGACACCACCACAAAATTGTGGGTGGTTCCTTGTCATCTTAGGCCCAAATCTTTGCATTAGGTGCATCATACCCCCACTGGTGGACACCAGGGAGTGGAAAACTTACTCCAGAGGCTCAAGACCACAGCATGGTGGCCTGGTATCACCAAGGATGTCAAACAGTACATAGATAACTGTCTTGTTTGTGCACAAAACAACCCCATCCCTACCAAAAGAAATGCTGAATTATTTCCACAACGGCATTCTGGCCCTTGGCATGCTTTACAAATTGATTTTATTGGTCCCCTCACCAATACCAATAGAAACAAATACGCCCTTGTGGTCACTGATCTTTTCTCTAAGTGGGTTGAGGCTTTCCCCACCAAGGCATGCACTGAAAAAGCCACTGACAAAATCCTGGTAGAACAGATTTTCTCCAGGTGGGACCTACCTCTTAAGGCAGACTCCGACAAAGGAACCAGTTTTACAGGTGAGTTGATGAAAGAAGCCCTTGAACTCCTTGGAGTTCATCAGAAGTTCCACATACCATACCACCCACAATCATCAGGTCAAGTAGAGAAGGCCAACAGATGGATTAAGCAAATGCTTTCCGAATTTATTGAGGACAATCCCAAGGATTGGGATTCCCTACTGCCATTACTTCTTATGGCAATTAGGGGCACCCCCTTAGCCACCACTCAGTTGACACCCTTTGAGGTGATGACTGGCAGAAATATGAGATTACCTGAACACCTGTTGTTTGACCTGCACAATCCTACCGTGGACCATGTCTCTGTGGATAAATATGTGGAAAAGTTGAGAAAAGACTTAATACACACTCATCTGTATGCTGCAAACTGCATGGGCAAAGCCCAGCAACAGTCCAAAATTCAGTTTGACAAACATGCACAAGAAGTGGATTGGCAAGTTGGAGATCAGGTAATGGTTCTCAGATTTGCACATCCAACACATTCTTTCTCCAACAAGTGGGAAGGACCCTACCCAATTGTCAACAAGCTTAGTCCAGCAGTCTATCAAATTCAACTCATGCAAAACAACAAATTGACTGACAAATGGTTACATGCAAGCCAGTTGAAACTATATAAAGGAGTATAATTACTTTTCCTAACCCCATTGGGTGGAATAGTACTAATCTTTCTAATGTCTGATTTTCCTTTTCAGATACACTGACAAGATGGCTATCCTGTTCCATTTTCTCCTCATCTCAGGAGTAATCCCCTGCATCCAAGGCACAGTAAAGCACATCCTTTCTTATCTTGATCTGCCTGCAACTACCCCAGAGGGGGTCTCCATCAATGCCCCCAACAATTTGATTACAGTTCAGGAAGGTTCAGATGCCTACCTCACTGCCTCAGTTGTTGCTCCTGATAAATCTACCATACAAATTGAGTGACAGATCAAGTCTCAAGGACATTACTCCCTGTGGCAAAACTCTGCAAGGGAACTTTCCATGGATGGCCCAAAGCAAAATTATCCCCAAATGATACCTTGTCCTTGCACCAAACCTGTCTTAGACATTCAGATTTATATAACATTACAGCCTTAATTGATCCTTATTGTGATACACTTTCTAAGGATTCTGCCAGGAAATTTTGTGCCATACACAACATGACTTCAGCCGCCAGGTATTTATCTGTGTTACCCCCCACTGAGAAAGAATTTTTGGAATGTCCCAAACAACACCATGGCCCTCATAGTGGTCTCACAACCACTGCTTTGCCTGGCACACTTATTAACAATCTACAATATATGCATATATCTGTTTTGTTTAACTTAACTTACTGGAATATGAAATAATTTGGTATGTGTCATACTACTAACACATCGCTATTTTACAGTACTTTGTTACTTGATAGCTTAGCAGCTTTTCAGATTTGCAATCAAGACCCTGTTGCCAAGGTACATACCGCTGAACATAGAGGCAATTTTAGGAGAAAACCTAGTTCTCAAACAGATAATTCACAAAGTCATAAATGAAACATATGTGACAAATCAGATGTCACTGGTGCCATAAGCACCACTACTGGTCTCTTTGGTACTACAAAGTCTATCTGGAATAAAGCAGACATTGCTACTATCAAAGCACATTCACAGAAGTTTGAAACTGGTATGATCAATGACATCGTACCCCCATTATTGCATGGTGTGGATGGCCTTAGTCAGGAAGAAAGATAGAATGTAGATAATATGCATGATATTGCTAAGGCATTTTCAGAATCTAAAGAAAACATTAACACCCCTATTGCACAGAACAATAAAGAGGCCAATAAGCAATACATTGCTCATGAAATATTATGCTCTACCTATGGGTCGTACATTATTACTACCATCAACAATCTCTTCCGCGATCTGGAATCCGGATGAATCCCTGATATCATACATGATAGACGTATCTCTAAATGGTACTGCCCTCACTGCAAATCCTCTAACTGTGTTGCCATGTGTATGTTACAATCCATTTCTATTCCTATTTCTACTGCTAGAAATTTGGGATTTGTGATCAGACATCCTAATACTGGTCCTTGCTTTACTTCTAAGAAATGTTCTATTAAGGATACTATGTTTGTGTCTTTTACTGTTTCTTTACCACGTTTTGATCCCAATACAGCTATATTTGATAAACTAGCATCTGTTCACTCCATTGGGCACCTTAATGAAGACATCTACAGAGAACACCTTGACTTGCCACCTCTTCTGGTTTTTCATCCTCTTCTGGACACATGGGTCTCATGCACACGGAGTATTGTGCTAAGAAAGGGTATATTTATTTGTGTCGATGTGACATATTTGATGTTATTAAACCTGTATGTGGATATTCCCCAGACAGTATCGATTTTGGTCCTTTACCATGGATGATGACATCACCACTAATGGCACAGAATACCAACTCAACATCTGCTCAAGACGCTTCTCTGTGCCAGTCTTACTGGAAGGAGGTTCATTGGCTGTCAACATGGATTTCCAACCAAACTTACACTTGCCCAGTACAACTACAAAAATGGAGACTACCTACTGTGAAACTGCAATATAATTTGGATGGTGAATTTTGTGTGGTAACTGATTTTAAGCAATTTACTTATGGCAATGATATATGTGTTATTACTGAAACCAACTTTTGCTTTGTCCCTCAGACAACTATTAGTGGGCACACAGTCATCACCCCTGTTCCCCTTGTGGAACCAGATATCATTGAAGGTGACCCTGCTTATCTTCTTACTCTTTCAGAGTATTTACCTTACTTTAATGTACATATTGATCCTCTGACTTTAACACTGAAGTCATTTTTAGACAGGAAATACACACACCTCATCCACATAAGCAATAATATGACCAAAGCAAATTAAGCAATTTATGATCTTATTAATGATGGTGATTTTAATAGTGCACTTACTAATACTTGGTTAGAGATTACCTTTAAAGCTTTTGTTATTATACAATCATTTTTGATATTCTTCCTCATCATCATGCTTTGCTGCCTCTGGCACACACTCCGCCAACACCGTGTGCAACTTGGTTTCCTTTACAAAGCTCATGCGTCGGGTCTGTAAACGTTATCTGCTCTCTCTCCACTTCCCTACTTTTGTTGTTGTTGCCCCTTCTGAGGCAACAAGGGGGGAATGTTACACGAGGTCCCTGCACCCTAATTGATACCCCAGAGTTACACCGCAGACAGCTAGCATTTCTGTATATGTTATACTAACATTTAGGGGTAAGAACATCTACCGTACAAGAGTAGATGTCAGGATATGTATGCATATGATTGCTATATGCTTTACTTTCTAATATACACATGTATTTCTTGCCTACAAGATGTTAGGACACCTGTGTCCTTGTAGTATTATGACATATGAGTCGGCATTGCCATCTTCTGATTATTTGTATTATTACATGGCAAGGTACACAAACTGTACTTTGTTTGTTTCCACAAAGTGATGGTTATAACAAAATTGTATAATGTTATATAGGACTGTGGAGCCACCTCTAATTTAGCCCGTAGGGCTTATCTCTGTAACTAGAACAGTTTCTGTCTTACAGTAACTATGGTAACTATCTTAGGTATGTAATGTATGACATTACATATTTTACCTCGGAACACTGGAGAGTTCTACATTCCTTGAGGTATAAGGAATGCATAGCATTGGCTCCCAGTTCCTAATGGTAAGAACTGCTTAGGGCAACTGTGATTTTCCTTTTAGTAGTAATGAACAAGATTTATTACTCTTATGCTACTTGTTTGCGATTTATTGCATTCCCATTATTGCCGAGAACCTGATAGTGAAGGTTTAGACCTCCTGACAAGTCCATTTTGACTGTGTGTGGGCAGCTGGGTTCAAGCACTGGAGGCATTTGGTGAGACATCATTTGCAGGCTACAGCACCTTGCTTCATCCAGTCTCTCCCACAGACCACACCCCATGAGCCATGATTTAAACTTGTGTTTAAAGGTATAATATTGTAGTGATACATAGATACATAGATACATAGACAGTGTCGGCAGATAAGGGCCTATGGCCCACCTAGTCTGCCCATTTGAGCTTGTAAGTTCAGTTTGTTTTCCTAGAAGTCTATTTCCCCTTACCCCTGACCTCTAGAATTCCTTTATGTCTATCCCATGCATTCTTAAATTTCGTGATTGTTTCAGCCCCCACCACTTCCTCTGGCAGGGTGTTCCACTTGTCCACCACCCGTTCTGTGAAGAAATTCTTTCTCATGTTTCCTCTGAATCGTCCTTCCTCCAACTTCATCCCATGCCCTCTAGTTCTGAAACTAGTGATGATGAATTTACCTTAATGTGCTGCATAGGTTTTAATTTGTGTGTCTTCAACTATGTACTCATGGCCATGTCCATATATATACTGTATATATACACACACACACACATATACATACGTACATACAGTATTTAGAAGTATCTTTCCATGTCTCTAACCTGATAATGGTGTATGCAGTGAAATGCAGTATCTCACTCCATTTATGCCACACTCTCTCCTGACCTCTGCTAAACCCATAGGAGCAGTTAGGCAGGGGGTGCACCATGCTCAGAAACTATGTGTGAGTGACTTGATGTGGGGCCTGGTGTGTTGGGGGGGGGACTGGGGTTTCTCTCATATCTCTGCTGCCTCCACTAGCCTACAGATTACAAAACCTGGTGTTTCCTGCCGTGTTTTGAACTTTGTATTATTCACTGGTAACTGGTTAATGGGGTGCCCAGTCTCCAGCCAAAGCAAAGCAACTGAACTATCAGCTATTTTGGAGTTTGGGGGGGCAGAACCTAGTGGAGAGGAAATAGAAATGATTGTGGTCCTTGTGGCTAAACAGTGGATGTCCCTGACCTACAGCGTTACCTTTATGTGCTGTGTAGGTGTTTCAGCAGGCCTTGTGTTATTATGGCAGCATGTCTGGTTCAATCCCACCTTGTAAGTCTGGGGGCCAGGACACTGCTGAGCCACAGTTTTTCATGATCTGAGGGATATATCACGGGTTGGGTAATTGCAGGGGAATAATTAATTACAATATCTGGAGGGATTTTCTAGACTGTAACTTCTTGTACTCACAAATGCAGATGCTTCCAAAGCTCTTAATTGGGACTTACCTGATGTATGTGGGATTCAGGGGTGGGGAAAGAGAAAGCCTAGGTGATGATCATCTTCTCTGTGATTCTGGTTGTACATGCATTGTGGGGATGTTACACTGACTCCATGCTGTTTTATTGTGCAATATTATAATGCTGTCAAGGTGGCAGCAGCAGATGTGGGCAGTTTATTTGGGGAGGAGGTCATGTTTCACTTTACCATCCCATGGCATTTGCTGCTGGATAGTTCAACACTAGGGGGTTGGTGACATTGGCTTAGATCCATCCAGTCTTGCTTCTTGAGTACTGCCTTGCTTTAAGGGTCATAAAATGTTGAAGAGCTGTGGTGGTGAAAGTTGGGAGCTGAGTTCCAGTGGGCTCCTGTCCAGTTTAACCCCTGTGGTGATAAGCACTAGCCTCCAGTGTTGGACTGGGGTGGTGGTGGTGGGGGAGGGGACTGGAAAGTTGACATAGGGGCCCACCCACCCTGGATTCCTAGAAAATCAAGACAGGAGGTCCCAGGGTGACAGACTACCAGCCCAGCACATGATGTGCACACACATATACTACCAGACCCTTTGTCTGGGGGGGGTGCCACAGCTGGAAAGGGGTAATGCCAACCGCCACTGAGGGATGGGTGGAGTAGGCATAAATACGGTACAAGAGGGTACCATATTTCAGAAAAAAACATGTTCAAGAACAAAAGGTCATGATGAGGCTGGAGGGTAATGCGAGGAAGCATATTTTCCCAGAAAGGGTGGTGGATGCATAGAATAGCCTCTCAGAGGAGGTGGGTGATGGGAACAAAAATAGTAGGAGAATTCAAGAATGCATAGGACATGCACAAAAGAACTCTACCAATAGGAAAGAGAGGGTAACAGCTGGACAGCATCTAGGATCTGCGGTATTGCATAGTTAAGGAAAATATCCAAAAGGGCAGTCTAGGTGGGTGAAGTGGTCCTTATCTGTTATCAGTTTGTTTGTTTCTGTGTTTGTCTGCTTGCATTACTTGGGCCGAAGTAAAGAAAGTTAGTGGTGTGATGTACAGTAAAAATATGACATATTTGGTAACAAAAGGCCTATTGCCGATACTCTTATAGTGGCATTATGTGTTCACTGGCAAAGAAATCATCATGTGGTATTACAGCAACAATGTATTTCTGACATCCTAAGATCATGATTAGTATATTTGTGGTTTTCTCAGACCTTTTGCAGGTCATTTAGTAATTAATGACTCATGTTATTAGAGATGGCCTCCACTGGCCACGCGCAATTATTAAAGATTTTTGTTCACAGAGGTTACCTGTAAAATGTATATGCTAGATGCATACTGTGGATGTATTAGAAAGATGTTGCCACATGTTTCTGATGGAAAAGATGCTTGACTTTGCAACTGTAGCAATTGGTGGAGGGAGAGTACCTGAGTTGGGGTGTGCCATCCCCCCCAGTTAGGGTAGGCCACCCCCCACACACATCACAGAGTACTCTCTCCCTGGTGTACAGTTGACCCCCCCTCCCCAGCTCCCATATAGTAGGGAATGTGTTGCTAGTGTGTAGTGGCGCATCCACTCCTACCTCTGATCCCAACCCCTTATAGTAAGGAACATGTTCCTCTGATCCCACCCCTAAGTACAATTGGTTCCCTAATCCCTTCCCTGGTGTCCACTGGTCCCTCCCCGCCCCACCTGCAATCATGCATCAGGTTGTATGTATTATTCCCTGGTGTATAACGGTCCCTCCCCTAACCCAGTACCCGACCCAGTAGGGATGGAAGCTCTCTCCACCATTTGTCAAGTCTCCCTACAAGGCCCCACCCCCATGGCAGCAACCTGAGCCATCCTGCCACAGCCATGTGGGAATCTGCTTGCAAGGAAGCCCCGCCAAAGCACCCGGCCCAGTATCCCAACAGTGATTTGTGCCACCCCACCTGTTCCTTGATGGGGTTAGTGCCCCCTTCCCAGCTACAGCATCAACACACAGACACACACACTCATACAGGTATGCACAGGAACACACAGGCACACACACACACACACACACACATCCCGGTTCTCCTGACCTGACTATCTGTGCCATGGTGAATGAGTTGACTGCAACCAACACAGCCCTCCACATACCACCTCCACCTTCGTCTACCAGTAACAGGAAGGAGCACATCCTAGCATGGCAAGTCACCCGTGCCCTATTCTTAAGCTGCACTACCTGTTACTGTTAGACAGTGGGTGGCCTAGGTAGTGTGTGGTGCAGTAGACTCACCTACCATGGCAGAGACAGTAAGGACAGGGGAACGTGTGTGTGTGTGTGTGTGCTTTTGTGAGTGTGTGTGCTTGTTTGTGTGTTGTTGATGCCGTACTTGGGAAGGGGGGCACTAACCACCACTGAGGACCAGGTGGGGGGTGGTGCAAATCACAGTTGGGGTACAGGACCTGGGCATTTTGGGGGGACTTCCTTGCAAGCAGAGTCCCACTTGGCTGTGGCAGGGTGGCTCTGGCTGCCTCCATGGGGGGGTTGGGCTGGGGGGGGACTTGACAAACGCTGGGTGGAGCTTTCATCCCTACTGGGTTGGGTGTTGGGTGGGGAAAGGTATTACAACACACCAAGGGACTAATTTATACAACGTTGGGCATTGGGGCAGTGGGGGAGAACCACTGGATGGTCCAGTGGCCCCTCCACCACCTGCACCTATGCCCCAGGTTGTATATATAAGTCCTTGGTGTGTGGTGGTACTTCACTACATCCAGTACCCAACCCAGTGGGGATGAGAGCTCCCCTCAACATCTGTCAAGTCCCCCCATGCCGCCACCCCCATAGGAACAGACTGAGCCATCCTGCCACAACCATTTGGGAATCCGGTTGCAAGGAAGTCCCTTCCACACACACAAAATCCTGGCCCCATACCTCAGTGATTTGCACCACCCCCACCCGAGGAATGTTCCACACTTTCCCATTTGTGTAATTGACAACATACATAGATACATAGATACATAGACACTGTTGGCAGATAAGGGCCTATGGCCCACCCTGTCTTCCCATTTGAGCTTGTAAGTTCCCTTTATGTTTTTCTAGAAGTCTATTGCCCTTACCCCTGACCTCCAGAATTCTCTTATGTCTATCTCATGCATTCTTAAATCCCGTGATTGTTTAAGCCCCCACAACTGCCTCTGGCATGGTGTTCCACTTGTTCATCACCCTTTCTGTGAGGAAATTCTTCCTCACGTTTTCTCTGAATTGCCCTCCCTCCAACTTCATCCCATGCTCTCTAGTCCTGGAACATCTTTTTCGCTGGAAAATAGTGTATTCCTGCACACAGTTCCTCCCTGTAAGGTACTTGTATGTCTCTATCATATCCCCTCTTTCACCCCTCTCCTCCAGCAAGTTCATATTAAAGTCCTTCAGCCTGTCCTCATTGGACTTGTGATGCAATCCCCATATCATCTTTGTTGCACTCCTCTGAACCTTCTCTACCCTGTCTATGTCCTTACGTAGGTATGGTCTCCAGAACTGTACTCCAGGTGGGGCCTCACTAGTGTCTTGTATAGTGGAATTATCACCTCCCTTTTCCTGTTAAAGATGCTCCTGCCAATGCGTCCCAGCATCCTATTTGCTTTACCTGCTGCCTTGTTGCACTGTTTCCCTACCTTGAGGCCATCAGAAATGATAACCCCAAGGCCTCTTTCCTGCTTGGTGCGTGCTATATCCTCACCCCCCAACTGATATGTTGTTCCAGGGTGTTGTGCCCCATATGCATTATCTTGCACTTCTTTGCTTTGAATTTCAACTACCAAACCCTTGACCAGTCTTCAGGCTTCTTCAGGTCCCTCTTCATTCTGTCTACACCCTCTGGCATGTCCACTCTGTTACAGAGCTTTGTGTCATCAGCAAACAGGGAAATTCTGCCTTCTAGGTCCTGCACAATGTCACTGATGAAGGCATGGAATAGGACCGGTCCCAGCACTGATCGCTGTGGTACCTCACTTGTCAGTCTTCCCTCTGTGGAGTGATAGCCATTTACCACCACCCTCTGTGTCCTGCCACCCAGCCAATTACCCACCCACCACACTGCTGTCCTGCCCACTCCCATATTCCCCACACCCACAAACACACCTGCTGATTCCCCTGTCTGACTTGACTATGCCACAGTGGCTGAGGTGACTGTGGCCAACACAACCCACCAAGCGCCACCTAGACCATCCACTGTCTAATAGCATCAGGTAGTTCAGCTTTAGAATAGGGTATAGGTGAATCACCATGCTAGGCTGTGCTCCTCCTTGTTACTGTTAGATGGAGGTAGCCGAGGTGGTATATGGTGGGCTGTGTCTATCACAATTGATTCAGTCACTGTGGCACAGTTAGTCAGGTCAGACAAGGGGACCAATTTTTGTGTGTGTAAGGGCATATATGTTGTTAATGCCACAGCTGGGAAGGGGGGGAAACACTAGCCACCACTGAAGAAAGGGCAGGGGTGGTGCAAATCACTGGGGTACAGGGCCAGTTCATTGTGGCCTGGGGGAGGGATCTTTGCAAGCGGATTCCCACATGGTTGTGACAGGATGGCTCATGCTGCTGTCATGGGGTGGGGGCTAGAGGTTCTTGAGAAATGCTGGGGAGAGCTCTGAGCCCTACTATGTTGGGTACTGTGTGGTGGGCGGTACCGCTACACACTGGAGAATAATAAATTCAACGTGGGGCATGGGCGCAGATGGGGAAAGGGACCACTGGACACCAGGGAAGGGAAGTGTTTGCACATAGGGGGTATAAGAGAGGGGGTATCGGAGGAGAGGGTATTAGAGAAGGGGGGATGCTATACCACTCAACACCATAGACATGTTGCTTACTATACAGGGGTAGGCTCAGAGAGAGGGGGATGCCACTACCACCAGGGACACCTCTCTAGGATGGGGCAATTGGGGGGACTGGCTGATTGCGGTGCAGTGCTGTGCAGGTGAAATACAGCCTGTCCCCATGCTAATGAATCTGTCATGCACATGGAAGTGGCCCTTTAGTGCCTTGCATGCCCAGTAGGCTCCTTTGAATGGGTCCATTTGAATATCGAGAATTATTTAACATGACCTGCAGGCACAGGCCATTATGGCTCTCTATTTCAGATGCTGCAGAGTCTGACAAACAGTGTGTGATACATTTTGGTTCTGGCTTCTCAGCTATGTGGCAACATTACCTGCTGTAAGATTGCCTTTCAAAACAGGTGAGGCCAGGCCAGCAACACAAACAGAGTATCTTATCATGCAATCTTCACCATATGGGATTATGTGGTATAAGGATTGGGATGGTAGTCACTCACACTGCTTCAGAGCTTCCATGGCAAGTGATTGCTGGGTGTGGGGTGGCCTAATTGTTGAGTGCAGGGAGCCCTCCCTGTGATGGTCAATCACGGTCCTCGAGATCCCTGCACCCAGCAATCAGGGTGCGCATATATGTGCAAGTTCTCAGTCAGAGGAATACTTCATCTCAGTACACTGATTCTATGATAGTTCATTTTCCAGCACACTGTCAGTGAACCCACCTGATGCTAAAGCAAGTGAGGAAATGTGTGGAGGTCAAGTGCTGATGACAATGCCTGCTTACTGCAATATGAGATTTGTCACTGTTGTGCAAACAGAACATTGCAAGGAGCGAAGCTGCAGCCTAAGCGATATTGCAATGAGTGTACTGAACCACTCTTTTCTGCTTATTTCTTTTATTCAATGAACAGCCAAGTGTACAATATGGATAGATATGTAATAAAAAAAGTGCGACAAAAGGAAAGCAACATTACAGAAGAATAAAGGCAAGGCTGCTCCACTTCTGATAATCCAGTATCCTTGCAAATTGAAATGTCAGAAGAGACACATGCAGAAGATACAACTTCAAAGGCAAAAACAAAAAGGTTTTTTCAGCAGTCTTGGTTTACAAAGTTTGCCTGGCTGGACTATCATAAAGAGTCAAAGTGTTTTATTCCATTTGCAAAACCTGCTCAGAAATGAAGTTCTTAACATTTTCAACAAAAGCTGAACCAGCTTTTATTTCATCAGGATTTCAGGACAGGAAACATGCACTGTGTGGTTTCACGTCACACGAAAAATCATCATGTCACAAGGAAGCCATAATGAAGCATGCAACCCTGCAATCTCAAACAAACGTGTCTGCATTGATGTTTGCCAGTTACAAGAAAGAAATAGAAGCAGCATGGGTGACCTTACACAAAATATTTACTAGCATTTGCTACCTGGTTAAGCAATGTCTAGCGATATGTGAACATGCTGACACTGATTCGAACCTGATACAGCTGTTGCAGCTATACAGCACAAATTCAGATGAATCAAGGCAATGGGTTAGTTGTACAAAATACAAGTGACTATCACATGATATTCTTAACGAGATACTTGAAATGATGGCAATGTCAGTGCTATGCTCAAATATTGAGCAGAAGGTCAAGTGCTTGAAGAATTATGCCATTCTGATGGTTGAGACTGTGGCTTTATCCCAGAAGGAAAAAATACATTCTTCATTAAGGTAATTTTCCCATGAAGATTGGGAAACGAGTGAAGAATTTCTGGGCTTTTACCACACAGAGGCAACTGATGCTGCATCCCTTTTCAAAATTCTGGAAATTATGCTTCTGAGATTTGACCTGCCTTTTTCTGATTGTCGGGGTCAGTGTTCGGATAGAGCCAGTAACGTGATAGGCAAGTTCACTGGGCTGCAAGCCAGGGTGAAAGAACGAGAACCACGAGCAGTATTTATTCCCCCTGACTACTCTTCCCTGCCTGTTTCTGCTTCCTTATTCACTGTTCTCGCTGCTCCACTCCCTTCCCACCCTTGTTCTTCCCTCTCTTTCTCTCCCTGTCTATCTGTATTTTAGGTTCCATGCTCCCCCACCAAATATCACTACCCTCTTACTACTTGGCTTGACAATGTGCCCTGGACTGCCACTTCTCTGTTATCTATGCATTCTATGCCACAGTAATCCTCCAAAGTGTTAGTATACTTTTAACCACCACTTTAAAATAGTCATTTTAGTCCGTTCATGTTGTAATTATCTCTGATACTCAGCACATTTGTATTATACTATTTCTTATTCTTTTCAGTTGTTATATATTCCTTCCTCCTCTAATTGTATTTTATTTACTTACTGCACACTGTTGTATACTGCACTTTATTTACCTTGAATCATACTAGTCTGCTGCCACACTGTGATGTCTGAATTTCTACGTTTACTGCCTCCTTTTATGCTTGTGCTGTATTTGCACTGTTTTGTTTGTACTCTGCATTGTTAACCTTATGTACTTTTGACATGGAGTCTTTGTAAATGAATCCCCGAATCAAAGGTTTGTAATTCAGAGATTTCAATTAATAAATAAATAAACTATACTGACCATTCCTTGAATCTTGCCGTGCAGGATGCCCTACAAAATATTCCAGCATGTTGTGATGGCATTTTGATGATGAAAGATCTCATAAATGCCATAAAGGAGACACTGAAGTGTCTGTCAACATTCAAAGAGTTTCAAGATGGAACACAGCCTTCTCTACATCCATTGTGCCCAACAAGGTGGACACTGAGGATCAATAGTATCAAATCTTTGCTCTGCAATTATGAGGCCATTATTAACTGCATGGAAGAATTTAGTCAAACATTTGCTAATGACTTTGGCTCAAAATGCAGTATGTTCTTGAAGCAACTCCAATCTTTTGTCACCTACTTTACAATAAAAGTAATCGTGAAAGTCAAGGATCCTTTGGAAGACGTCACTGCAGCAATTCAGAGTCCAAATCTGTCACTGTCCAACATTCTCACCAAGGCTGATATACTGCAATATATGCTGAGTGGGATGTGAAGTGACTCATCTTATGATCAGTTTTGGGAAAAAACAGTAGCACAAGCACAAGTTCTCAATTTAGAGGAGCCTTCACTTCCTAGAAAATGCAGAAATCCAAGATGGCTTGATGAAGGAAGCTCTCTGCATACCCACAGTGACCACAAACATTATTTTCTTCAGCAATATTTTGAGGTACTTGATGCATACAAAGTTTCACTCCAGCAGCAGTTTTCATCAGAAGGCTTTACATCAGCAGTCAAATGGGAGAAGTATATCATTGTGGCAGTCATTGGATCACAAGATGAAAATTGCCCATGTTAGTGAAACATTCAAAGGTGATATCAGCAGGGACAAGCAAGCTCTTCATTTATAAATGATGAGTGACATTTGCAAATCAAGAAATTGCATGCTTAATTTGGTGAGTGAAGTGAAGAAATATCTGAAAGAAAACGAAGACCTAAGTGATATACTGTCTAAAGTTGTGACTCTGCTGAAGTTGTTCTACACAATTCCAGCAACAATATGCACTGCTGAGCTATCATTCAGCTGCCTACGAAGATTAAAAAATTACTTGCAAACCACTATGAGCCAAGATTGACTCAGTCACTTAGCAGTGCTTCACATTCACAAGAACCTCACCAAAGAAATAGACACTGACAATCTCCTTAATGATTTCATTGTGTGAACTGAACAACGCTGCACCATTTTTGCTGTTCAAACAAGTGGCAAGTTTAAGTCTTCTACACACTTCTACACACTTTAGGTTGACTAGTATAACTTGCTGATTTATGCACCAGTTTTCTAATATAATTCATCTTCTCTTTAGTAGCTTAAAATCCATTATTGTAATTAGTGTAGAGCAGGGCATCATGGAGTATGTCCATATGACATACACAACTTACACAAGCGTAAATGATAACACTTTCAAAATGTTTTTTTTTTTAAATATCCTTTAGGATGAAGATGTTTGACCCTCTGAGGCAACGGGCAGCTTTGTGGGCTGGGTGTTGTACGCTCACATTTTACTCTTAGCAGCAGCACAACTCTGCATCATGTATCATGGTACACATGCTTATAACTGTATTCAGAGCACAAAACAAGGGTTGACAGCAATAAGGAATTTCAGACAATGACTGGAACCTGCCAGGGTCAGCAAGAGGAATCAGACAGTGACAGATAACTGAATACTGAATGCTAATGATGGTATAGTCATTCTTTGTTTCATTTGCTACATTCAGAGACTAAGAGAGGGCTGTAAGAGTACAGTACAACTACTTTGTACAGTATGCCTTTTAATATATGAAGATGAAGTGGGAATACTGGTTGATTATAACCATGTTTTCTCATCCATTTGTCATTCTACTCTGTGTTTTTTCTCCACTTCTCCACAGTCCCACAGATCTTGCTCTGGTTAGCAGCAGTGGGTTTTGGAATGACCTTTTTGAGGTCCTAATTCATCATGTACTGAATGGTGGATACCCATTGTTGTTTCAGCTAATGTGATGTTATGGAATTTATTTTCTTTACTATTGTCACATGAGTGATAAACCACTATGTACTGCACTGGTGATTCATCAGTATTAGGGTGAGACAAATCAGGTATGACAGAGTGGCAACAAGACAATCACCAGTTATACTGACACCAGTTAACCAGCCACAGGACAAAAAAAGGTGTGGAGGGCAAGATGAGCAACACTTGGCCACTTTCAGCAGCAGGACATGAAAGGTCGGCAGTCAGAAGAGAACACAGTAGTGATATGACACTTTGGGTGGTTGTTCTCAGCCTCTGACACATCAGAGAGGGGTAGAAGGCTGACCAGTTTATCACTCGAACATCATAAAGTAGGGAGGGGATGTCTGGGTGATTGAAATTAAGTAAGGAGAATAGCTTAGTCAATTAGGTCAATTTGGGACAAAAAAATTAAAAACAAATATACTCAATGGGGCAGAAGACCTATGGATAACCGTGTAGTGATACCTGACAGGTGTGGAAGTAGGTGGGAAGGACAAAGACCATAGTATGTATCACAGGAGAATCTGGATTTTATTTAAAAAAGGGAGGAAGGAAGGAAGGAAGAGAGAGAAAGGAAGGGAGAGGGAGAAAGAGAGAAAGAAAGAAAGGAGGCAAGAAGGCAAGAAGGCAAGAAAGAAAGAAAGAAAGAAAGAAAGAAAGAAAGAAAGAAAGAAAGAAAGAAAGAAAGAAAGAAAGAAAGAAAGAGACAATTATACAAAATTTGGGAAGAAGACCTGGGTGACTCATAAGACAAACTGTGTTTTTCACTTCAATTTTGTTCTGTACTGAAGCAACAGGCATGCGGAGCAAGGTGTTTATCTGGGTGACTACCAGTACTTTTTTTCTGAAAAAAAGAGATTTTTTTTCAAAGGAATGAGTGGGGGGCATCCGTAGTTTACCTGGCATGGCCGTAGGCAGTCACATGACACATGCATGGTGATCCTCATAGACTTGATTGGAAAGAAAGCAACTAAACTTTCAAGTGGACCATGAAAGAACAAGTACCAGGGAAAAAAAAGCATTTGTCAATGCCGAATGTTGTCTCGCTGGCATTGGCATTGCCGGAGTTAGAGACACATGATAGGAATGGCAGTGGAGTATAGAAGTGACGGCAACCCCACCTCCACCCTGTAGACACCAACAGGCATTGGGGTGTGCCTTTGGGTAGTCAGCTATAACGCTCATACCATTGTAACTCACCTACCCTGTAGACACTGACAAGTGTCAAGGTGTGCTTTGGGGTCTTTGGGCATTATACTTACCACATTCCATAAGGAAATAAGCTGAGGTGGGTGCAGTATCGGAGAATGGGGTGACCTTTGTGGCCAAACAGTGCAAGACACACCAAGATGCCTGTCACTGGCTGCAGGGTGGGGTGGGGGTGGAATGGTGTGAGCATTACAGCCGATGATCCTAAGTCACATCCCTGACGCCTGTCAGTCTCTACAGGGTGGGGTGTTACAGTTGGAAACCCTAACACCGTAGATGTGTGTTGGTATTTTCACTCCAAATGTTCAGCATGGGCTGTTTGTGAGCCCACCTCATAAAAAGTGGCAGTATCAGTTTGTTAGCTGAAAGGTAGTTTTGCACAGTGGCTATGCCATTTGGAGACATGGGGATGAAAACAAATTTTGGGCAGGATGTGGAAAATGACATTTGTGTTGTTCATGAGGAGGCATAAAAAATAGCAATGTTGAAAATCTGGAATGAAAATATGAAAAATTGGTGAAGGCATGAGCATGCATACAAACTGCGTAACCCAATTATTTTGGGGAGTTTTTTAGCCACATTTTCAACATAGGCATTTTGGTACTTCCCCTCATAAACAGTGGTGCTGTGATTTTGTTAATCAGTCCCAAAAGTTGATTTCTCACAGCGACCACGCAATTGTACACCACAGGTGCGGAAACACATTTTGGGCAGGCTGTGAAAAATGACAGCTGTACTATTGTGAAAAAATGTGTTGTGAAATCTGGCATGAAATATTACAAATTTGCAAAGTTACAAAGGTGCGTGGAAACTGTGCAATGCATGCTTGTAACACAGTCATTTAATGAACTTTCAGTACCAAATTTTCAACATAGGCATTTTATGACCTCTGCTCATGAACAATGTCACTGTCATTTTCTCAGACTGTCCTGAAAACTGATTTAGCACAGTGACTGCGCTATTCTGCGCTGGACATGTGAAAATACATTTTGGCAAGGATATGTAAAATGACAGCTATACTGTTCATAAGGAGGTGTGGAGAAATGCCAATTTTGAAAGTCTGGAGAGAAAATAGTACAAATTCACAAAGTTACGAGGGTGCATGGAAACAGCACAATGCACTCTCGTAAAACAACCATTTTTTTATTTTTATCACCAAATTTGCAACATAGGCTTTTTGAGAGACACCCTCATTAACAGTGGCACTGTTGTTTAGCTACTCGGTCCTGAAAGGTGATTCCGCACAGAGACTGCAAAATCACCTTTTGGGACTGAATAACGCTATGACAGTGATTGAATTCATGAGGAGGAGTCCCAATAACCCCATGTTAAAAATTTGTTGCAAACATTCCAAAAAATGACCAAGATATGCACCAAAGTTGAAAAAAAAACCCATATATGCCATTATACAGCTTACCAGCATTTCTTCAGTTCGCGGTCAGCTTTGAAGAGTGCAGACGTTTTCCTGGTCCACTGAAGATCATTGCACCAGACTCCAGATGTAAGTATGGGTGAGGGAGGTGTGGGGAGGCAGGGTGTGCAGAAGGTGGGCGTGAGTTGTGCGAAGGGGCAGGGAGACTGCAAGGGACCATTTTCTTCTTTCACAGGGTTAAAAACCAAAAAACATTGCAGGATGTTTTTCCTTTTTCAGGGGACTTGGCATGCTGTGGTGGGCTCCCTGCATGCCATCTAAGTGTTTTGGGGGGATGCTGTAGCCGACAGGGGATTGGGCACCCCGTTTGGCACACAATGAAAGTGGGGGGGCAAGAGCCGTGGAGGATTGGGCACCCCCCTCAGCACATAACAAATGGGGGGTGCATGATGCTGATGGGGAGTGGGTTCCCCCATTTCCATATACATTAGGTTGGGGCATGCTGACAGGGGGATTGGGCACCCCCAAAGTCAGCATCATGGCAGGCAGTGTGCTGCCATGTTTAATTTACTTTTTCACCAGGGCAAGCATGTCGGGAAGTGCTGCTGCATATGAAGAGCTTTACTCGCATTGCAGTGGACCATTCATTAGATGTGCTCACCACATTATGTATTCGTGGTGTGGGAATGAGGGTCGCACCTACTGATGCATGCCCTGCATTCACCCAACAGTGACCGTGACTCCAAATCTGCTACTACCACAATATGTTGGCTGCGCATGCGTGAAGCAACATAAAAAGGGTGCATGATGAAGGAGCCGTACAGCACCAGAACTGAGCCACAGGACTTCACAATTGATGAGTCAGACACCAGAGAAACCATACTATCCAGCTGCTCATCCACAAAAGAACCAGATAAATTCCAGCAAAGGTGGCTAACAATATATATGATCTGTTTACTGTTTGACAAAGACAGTGGTCAGAAGAGCTGTTTTGTTTGCAAGTGGTATGCATACTCCAGTCCTTTTAAAACCATTTGTTGCTTGTTGGGAGATGATGTTTCAATACTGATTGTGAAGGCATTCAATAAATGAAAGGTGATAAACCCTTCGACATTCACACCCAGACACCAGATAATTTTCTAAAGAACTTTAAAAGCACATTCATTAGTGCTTTACTCAAACTACACAGACAATTGTCCCAAGACACCTTAGATATGTTAAGCTATTTCTCCATGTTAGACCCGAGAGAGCTGTAGCATCCAAATGATCTCAGTACATATGATGAAGACACTAGATAAAATACTGAGAACTTCTACTTTTCTGAACTAGATCCAGAATTGGCAAAGAGGGGATATCTTTTACTGAAATGGATCATATTCTTACATGAGTACTACATCCAATATCATTCCAGCAATTTGCTGAAACTGTACTGAAATAGCATCCAGGTGCATTGCCACAATTTGAAAAACTGTATCAGACTGAAGTGGTTATACCTGTGGTGGCTAGTATGTATAACATGTGAACATGGTTGCAATACTCAGAACCAAAGAAAATACAAATTTGGGAACTCTCTGAACAAAAAATACTTACGAATCTTAATCTCAGCATGGGGTAATGGTACAGAATCTTTAGAATCAGTACAAGCTGCACACACAGCGAAAGAGCACCTAAACAGCAGGAGAAGATATAATTAATCTTCAGGTAGGCTATTTCACTCACCAGACCACAGTAGGCCAATTAAAAGAGCTAGTGTATTTAAATAACTATAAATATCTACTTAGAACTGTACAATTGCCTATACAGTATGCCCATTCTGGCTCCACTAGCTGTTTCCATTTATGGGACAGGAGGTTTTAGCTCAGTATTTTGTGTTTTTATTTGGCTGCTAAGTAACTGTCTCTTCTGATGTGTTTGTTACTGTGTCTGTTGCAACTGATGTGCACTTTCTGTTGAAATCCCAGGCTCCCGGCAAGAACAAAGAGGAAAGATCAAAATGGATGCCATTCTGTAGACATCCTGGTCACAACAAGGATGGAAGAAAGAAGACCAGAAAAGGACACCATTTGTCATTTGACTATGCTTTTTTCTCAGAGTACCCTCTTGGTCTGGCTGGTAGCCTGGAATTTTTCAATGACCGATTTAAGGTCCTAATCCATGTATGGGTACCCCTTATGATCATGATGTTGTGTTCCTAACATCACGTTAATGGATGTCTTTACTAGTATAACATGACTGACAATGTACTTTAATGGTGATTCAGTACAAGGGTGGGACAAATCATGTATCACAGGGTGGCAGCGAGATGTTCACCAATGATCCTAGAACTGGTTACCACAGGGGAAAAAAAACTTCCACAGTCGCAGGCAGTGACAAGAGGAGGGTAGGTGGTCAGCAGAGAACACGTGCTGCTTCGGCTGCTGTTAAAAAACAAAACCAAAAAAACCAAACAAGCAGCTATAAGGAGCTAACTGCCAAATAAGAACACAAAATACTGAGCTGAAAAAGGTCTGCTGAGCAAAATAAGAAGGGGCCTAAGGCATAACTGTACTTTACTAGCACAAAACATTTTGGGGGATGACCCTAAAGTAAGGGTAGGAAGGGTAGAAAGGACCATGACAAGGAATCATGGATGTCTTAAAAAACACAAAAACAAAATAAAGTAATAAAACAAAGCATAGAATTGGAAAACTTGGTAGAACATCTATGGGGACTGGGAACTCAGGGTCAGAGAGGTGGGAGTGGTAAGGAAGGCCCGAGACCAGGAGTATATTATTATCCCAACCTGAGATGCAGCATTTATATTTACAAAAAAAAAGAGGATGAGGAGAAAAGGAGGAAGAAGAGGAAGAACATAACAAACTTTGGAAGAAGACAAGCAGACAGTGGCATGGCACATCATGCATGCAATCCTTGCTGACCTGGCTGGCAAGACGGCAACCAAATGTGCACGTGGCCTCCGAAGAACAAGAACTAGGAAAAAAGAGTGAATGATGTAGCCGTACTAGCACACAAGACCAGGACCAGCACCAGAACTGAACCACAAGACTTCATAGTTGATGAGCCAGACACCAGAGACACTGCGCCATCCAGTTGCTCCCCCACCCAAAAATAAAATGAAATTCCAGCAAAGATGGCTAACCAGATACATGATCTGCTTACTGTTCGACAATGACAGTGGTCAGATGAGCTATGCTATTAAGTGGTATGCATCCTCCAGTCCTTTTAAAACCACTTGTTACTTGCTGGGAGACAATGTTTTGATACTGATCGTGAAAGCACTCAGTGCATGAAGTATGAGAAGCACCTTCGACATTCACACCCAGACATGAGCTAATTTTCATCAGAACTTAAAAAAGCACATTCTTCAGTGCTTTACCCAATAAACTAGACAGACGATTGTCCTAAGATACTTTAGACATGTTAAGCTGTTTCTCCATGTTACACCCAAGAGGGCTGCAGCATCCAGATGATCTCAGTACATATGATGAATACACTAGATAAAATATTAAGCACTTCCACTTTTCTGAACTACTGTAGCTCCAGAATCTGCAAAAAGGGGATTTCTTTTATCGAAATGATTCATAGTCTCACATGAGTACAATGTCCAATATCATTCCAGCAATTTGCTGAAATTGTACTGAAAGAAAATCCTAGTGTTTTGGCACCATTTGAAAAGCTGTATCAAACTGAAGTATTCGTACCTGTGGTGGCTAGTACGTATAACATGTGAACGTGTCTTCAGTACTTGGAAACAAAGGAAATCCATATTCAGAAACTCTCCGAACAATAAATAATTACAACACTTGCTGTTAATCTCAGAATGGGGTGATGGTAGAGGTCCTGAAGACTGAACTCCAGCCAAAACAGGAAAGAAAAAAGACCAGAAGATGCCTAACATCTACTTTCTTTTCAAGTCTCAGCCAGCGGCCAAAACAAGGAAGAAAGAAGACAGTAAGACACCACATTGTAAGTGCAAATATTTATTAATAGTCACACACAGCAGCAAATGAAATATCAAGTTTCTAAGGGAAATCACCACCCCCAAAATGCCTCCCCCCAAAAAGTGTCTTCCTTTTAAAGTTTAAAACAAGCCTTTTAAATAGTGTTTCAATTATTTTCTCACACCTTAACCCCTAGACCGTCACATTATCATACAAGGTGCTCTGCTCCCATAGACCCCTGGTGGTGGTGGCAGTGAGTTGACTCTAACCCCTGGCCCAGGGGGTGGGTCCTTGATTATTGTCCCCAGACCCCCTAGTGGTGGTTGACCTCTGACCCCTGGGGCAGAGGCAAGGCTTTGACCCCTAACACCCACCAAAAATTTTACAAACGCGGCTCCTATGGACTAGTGCATGTGTGAGGAGGAGTCAGCACGTGAGCATGTCGAGTGGTGGCTGAGGTTAAGGAAGAAGAGAGATAAAGGAGTTCAAAAGACAGAAAATCTGCAAGAAAGAAGGAGCTAGGAGTAGGAGGAGGAGGAGGACCAAATGTGGGAGCAGAAGAAGCAACAAAACTGCACCTCATCAAACAACAAGAAGCTTAGAAGAAAGTATGAAGCATTCTCATAAACAGCATATAGCCCAGCAGATGTCAGGTCAGGTCCCAACAGAAACCAAATACTGAAATAAAAAAAGATCAGCCAGGTAGTGTAAATATTTATTTTATAAGAATTAGTTTAAGCAGATCATACTGAGCTCTGCTGCTTGCTCTTTTATGCAGTTCTTCCAGTATGCACTAGAGAGATCAAGGGCATGCATGGTGACACCTGGGGGCTGGCGGGGGAGGCTGCCTGCTTGGGCTGGGGTAAGGGGTGGAGTGAGGCAAGTGTGAGCAGGTGGGCACTCAGTGGGGGGAACTGTCAGATGGGGCCAAGGCAAGCTTAAAACAGGCAGCTAAATCAGTCATTCGTTTTTCTTTCACTGAGTACTGACTACAGTGCAGGCAAGCACAGGCAGGTGGGCATCGCATGGGTTTCAGGGCTTTTCTTCACTTCAGCACTGCACAACCTGAGAGTTTGTAGAGCAGCTGGGCCACTGGGAGCCTGTACAGCTTACTGGCTACCTGTGTGATGCTGTGTTTGTGAGTGGGCTGGCTGCCTGACAAAATATGGCAGTTATCTAGGCCTAGTCAGTCAGGCAGGCCAGTTTTGTAAGTATTAAAGTTAGCAGACGACTGGTCAGACTCGAAGCAGGGCAGACAGAGTGCATACAAATTCAACAAAGTGTTGAGGGGTGGCAAATTAGGAAATGTGATGTGAAGTGTTTTTCTGTTTCTTAACGGTGGGGGGTGACTCTGCTACTAGTACAAATGCCTAATCACCGCTACGTACTGTAGTGTGTACGTGTAAACTTCTATCTAGCAGCCAATAGGCATTTATAGTAGTGCAGTGCAGCAGTGGACCCTTAGTTTACTGCTGAAAATTACCATCTCATGTGGGATGTGCTGGTCGGACTCTGTTAAAGTTAGAAGAAATTACTAATTGCTGGAATGCAGCTGTGCCAGCCAGCTCTGTTGTATTTATATACAGTTTCCTAAAACACTCAGTGCAGTGTGTTTCATCTGCATTGTGTCTGATGGGTGGACCAGTGGTTGAAGATGCCAGGGCATATTAGCATAAAGTAAGCAAGGAAAGCGCATGGCTGCCCATGAAATGGTGCTTGCCAGAAATGAAAAGTGGAAGTTGTGGCACACTGTTTCAAAGATTAAAAAACATTTACAGGTGCTGTAACAAAGTCCCACGTGGTCTAAAAGTGCTAATCTGGCATTTTGGCACCAGTTGGTTAAAGCTAGTACTTTTTCATTTTTTCCCTTTAAACATTTTCTTCTCCCATTTAGGAATCTGACAGATCCGGTCAGTAGTAATCAACCCCACCTGCCACTGATACTGCTAATAAAAAATGAAATGGTGGAGAAATCACAGCAAAGTAAAACAGATCATCCGATTGTGCAGAAAGTGAAACAGCTCATACTGCAAAACATAGACAGATGATTTCCAGAAAGGAATAATGTCAAACCAGCATGTTTATTGGATCCAGGCATCAAAAAAGCTTTGCAACTGTCTAGGGAGGACAAGATAGATCTACCGAAAACTGCAGCTGAAGAAATGAAGGAAGTTGAAACTTTACCAATGAATTTTTCACAAGTACTCCAAATAGAAATTCAAAAATAAGCACACCATCAAAATATATGTCCAGTTTCTCTGTTAGTGATGAAGATGCCAAAGAAGATGATCCAATGTTTCATGAAGACGACAAACAAGTCATTCCTGTGAGTAAGAAAAAGAAAATGCTTCAGAAACTAAAACATAACTTGCATCTCAATGAAGACAGTTCAGCTGTGGAAGAAGAAATAAACAGATATCTGACAGTTAAACCTATAAGTAAGGAGGAGGATTTCCCATTGACATTTTGGGAAGAATAATGAACATCGATACCCTACTCTGGCTCAGCTTGCCAAAGCTTACCTTGGCATAACCACATCAAGTGTGCCCGTGGAATGCATACTCTCAGTCACTGGCTTAATGCCGAATAGTAAATAGTCGAGCATTGCCCCATTGCCCAACATTGTCTGAACTATATTTCCTATACCCTAACTACACATGCCTCCTCGGGCAAGCTCTGCATCCAAGGTGATTTTAACTTGAACTGGCTCTCACTTACTTATGGCAAAACATGTTCTGAAATTAAATCCCTAAATCTAACCCAGTTAATCACTGAACCTACCCATCTCAACCTCAAAACCCACAACCACACCCTCTTAGACTGGCTCCCTCACCTTACACCCTCATTGACAAATTGAAGCCAGCATCCTCCCAGACATCCTGAGTGACCACCATATGATTTACTGCATCCTCAAGGTTCATGAACCTAAAGCTCCCCACAAACTGATTTTGCTACTCTCTTTCCATTCCCTAAACCTGGCCCCCCTTCTAGCTGAACTAGCTCATATGGAATGGTCACCTATCTCCACTGCTTCCTCAACATATGTTGCCCTCAGCTATTTCTCTTCCAAATGCTTGGGCATTTGGAACCAGCATGCCCCCTTCAAATACACAAGGGTAAGAGGTTCACATCTCCCCTGGCTCAACGCTGAATTGCTGGCTTGCATGCACACTTGTGACCAAGCCTGGAAAGCACATAAGGCTTCCAGCTCCTACCCAGACCTACTTAGAAACTACTACCTTAGGAATGCATACACCAGAGCCACCAGATATGCCAATGCAGAATGCTTCTCCACCTCCTTTAACTCCAACATAAGCCATCCTTCCAAATTCTAGAAAGTTGTTCAGTCCCTCTTCTTTCTCCTACCCAACCCCCATGCAACTGTCAGAGTAGGTAATTCCACTCTGACTGCCCCCCCAACCCAAGTGGCTGCAACATTCAATGCCTTTTTTCATGTCCAGCACTTCATCACTCCTTTCCACTCTCTCCTCCTCCTCTACCACCACCACCCCAATTGTCTCCCCCAAGCCGACCATAGTCCCCAATTTTTCCTTCTCACCCATCTCCCAAACTGAAACCCTCAAGGCTCTCCTAACCCTAAATCCTAGCAAGGGCAAGAACCCTGATGGGCTTGATTCCAAATTCCATTATTTCTCTGCTGCCACTATCTCCACCCCTCTTGCTACACTCCTCAACCTTATGTTCTCTCTTGCCTCTTTTCCATCAGCCTGGAAATTCTTAATGGCCATCCCTCTCCCTAAAGGTGGTGACTCCACCAACCCAGGTAACTATCACCCAATCTCCCTACTCCTCATCCTAGCTAAACTACAGAAGCATATTGTGCTTTCCCAACTTCCCCTTACCTTGACTTGTCCTCCTTTTTCACCCCTTTCCAGTCTGGTTCCATAAGTATCACTCTACTACAACCTCTGTCCTTCAGCTTGCTAACTCCATATTCACCAGTATGGATCAGGGGCTGATCAATTACACAGTATTATCAACCCGGCTTAGGCCTTTGACACAGTATTGTACTCCCTCCTCCTATACAAACAATGCAGCCAGACTATCCACTTCAGCCATCGCCCTGTTCCACTCCTATCTAAAAGGCAAGTTGCAATCAGTCAAGACTGGTGACTCACTTTCCCCTCCCTATCAACATTGGAGTCCCACAGGGCTCAGTACTTGGCCCGATCCAGCTTAGAATTATCTTAAATGACCTTCCTGCTGTCTATGCTACAACAGCTATAAACAAGTGAGAGGATGACACCATCCTTTACACCTCTGGTACCTCAGTCATAAGCAGATGTGGCAGAAAGACTCCACCAGGATTTCAGCAAGGTTCAGCATTGGTTCCACTTCAACCAGCTCTTCCAAAACATAAAACATACTGTATCTATGACCTTCAGCACTAGGCAGCGACTCTCTGGACCCCACCCCACCCCGCTACCTTCCACACCTTGGTGGTCCTGCTGGCAGGGTGAGTCAGCCATTGTGACTACTACTCACTAGTTGCTGAACTAGCATTGGTAGAAGGTAAAAGTTTACACAAGGTCTGCTAAGGCCTACATTGGTACAACAATGGAGAACCACTCCACTCTACCAGAAGTCACACCCCCTTGAGAAGTAAATACTATTTTTATGTTGTATGGGGATCTGGGAATAAAGTGCTCTCTTTGTCAGATGTATCAGCTAGTTCCTTCTAAACCAGCAGGAAACTGTGTGTTTACATGTGACAAATGCCCCTCCAACATTGAACTTACTCACAAACTAAACTGTTGTTACAGCAGACTTTTTGAACTATAAAATAGTCAAATTGCCATGACAAAATGGCTAAAGAGTCTAAATATTGAAACAGTAACCCAGGCTATTGAGTCTGTTATTGTAACTGTCAATTATTTAATTGACATCTCTAGCACTCCAGATTCAGAGCGGGCAAGCTCAATAACTACGTTTCATGATTCCAGTTATGTTAACCCCACTCCTTCTAGCAAGAGTACACACAGGGTAAATGAAGTCAGAACTAGGAAATGTGATATGGAGGAAGATCAAGAGGTCAAATCGAAGTCAGAATGGGCTATTGTATCAACGTCAAGGGCATATAAAAAAGGGAGAAAAGCTGAATTATTCAAAAGTCCTACTAAAATAGATTCTCAACACTTATAATCACTGGAGAAGTACTCAGTATAGAGCATAAGGCCACAGAACTCAGTACTGAAGAAATCAGGGACCCGGCAAGTGTTCCACTTCATGTGCATGCCCCAGCGACATTCTCACCTCCATATCAGGATAGCACCAACATCACTGAAACACCAGGGAAATCCTTTAACCAGATTAATTCTGTATTTAAGCAACCTACTAAAAAAAGCATTACTGACAAAAAGAATGTGAGAACAGGCAAAGTGTTTTAAACCACATAAAGGGTACAGCACATAAACTTAAGCCTGAGAGAACACATGATAGACAGCTCCTCAACTGTAATTACTGATGAGGTTGTCCAAGATATGGACACCAGTCCTGCAACAAATGAAGAATCTAGACAGGTATATGTGCTGGGGGAATCTATGATAAAGCATTTAGATAGATCAGTTTGTAAATTGGATAAGACAACTAGAACAAGTTCCAGTTTCATAGGTGCAAAAGTTAGAAATATTACAAATATGATTAAAAACATACTAAAGGATGCTGCCATAATCTGCTAGTTTTCATACATGCTGGCACAAATGACATTAATAATGTTGGTACTGACTCATTAAAAAATTATTCTGTAGCATTAAATAACATCTTAGTGGAACTTGGAAGTACTGTATGTTTTTTAGAAATCGTACCTGTCCCCAGAGCATCACATGAAAAAAAACATTATGTATTAAGGAAACAGATGAATGCTTGAGGAAATGGTGTGTCAAATAAAACATCACGTGCATTACTCATTGGGAGAATTTTGTGAACAGAAACTCATTGTTTTGCTTGGATGGCCTGCACTTAAGCAGGAGGAGCAGTGCACTGCTTGGTAAAGCATTCCAGAAAATCAGAAACAATCATTTAAACTAGGCATTAAGGGGGAGAGGAGGAATGTGATTTCTTCTCTATGGGTACTCAAAGCACTAATAAAAAACAATGCATGTACTATTGCTAAATGCTAGAAGATTGAACAACAATAAAATGTCAGAACTTGAACTTAGGACATTGATACATAATTATGGTATAATTATGGTTACAAAAACCTGGTGGGATGATTTTATAACCTGGTCCAAAGAACTCCCAAACTATAAGCTTTATCAGAAAAATAGAGAAGGGAGAAATGGTGGGGGAGTTTGTCTTTTTGTAAATAACAACTTACCCTTGCTTGAAATAAACAATAATAACAACATTGAAAGCACCTGGGTCCAAGTCAATATAAAGAGCCAATCAAAACTTACAGTAGGGAATTGTTACGGTCCTTCTGCAGAATCACAGTACACTAATGCAATCGTACAAGAAATTACTGAAGCTTCCTTAAAAGGAGATGCTCTCATATTAGGGGATTTCAACCTATCCAAAGTTGATTGGTTTAACATGAAAGGAGGTGGTGAACAAGAAAACATCTTTGTACAAGAAATGCTTAGCCATGGTCTAGAACAATTTGTCATGAGTCCAATGAGAGGTAACATGTCCTAGCCATAGAAATGTAGACTTTGACAGCAGATAAGGAGCACTTGGCTCACCCAGTCTGCCCATTTCCCTACCTATTGGATAAGCTGCAGATTCTAGTTAACCAACAGCCTACTTCCTCCTACACACCACTATAATTGCCTTATGTCTGTCCCATGCATGTTTGAATTGCCCCACTGTTTTAGACCCCACAACCTACCCAGGAAGGCGGTTCCATGCGTCCACCACTCTCTCCATTAAAAAAAAATATTTCTGCATGTTGCCCCTGAGCCATCTTCCCTGTATCTTTTAATTGTACCCCCCTGTTCTTGCACATCTCTTTTTCTGAAAGATGCTACCCTCCTGGACTTTGTTGATTCCCTTAAGGTACTTGAAAGTTTCTATCAAGTCCCCCTGTTCCTCCTTTCATCAAGGGTATACATATTAAGCTCTCTCAGTTTCTCTTCATATGGTTTCTGATGCAGACCCTGCACCATTTTAGTTTCCCTCCTCCGAACTTCCTCCATCCTGTCTATGTCCTTGCAGAGATGGGGTCTCCAAAACTGCACACAGTACTCCAGATGTGGTCTCACCAACTATCTGTACAGAGGGATAACCACTTCCCTTTTTCTACTTGTGATGCCTCTCCCTATGTATCCCAGTATCCCTCCAGCTCTCCTTACTGCCTTCTCACATTGCTTGCTCACCTTTAGTTCATCTGAATTGACTACCCCCAGGTCCCTTTCCATTTTTGCTGTTAGTACTTCCCCCTCTGTTGTGTATTCTTCTCCTGGGTTTTTGTTTTCCTGTATTACTTTGCACTTCTTTGCATTGAATCTAAGTTGCCATACATGTGACCATTCCTCCAACCTTGCCAAGTCCCTTCTCATTCTTTCCAAGCCCCCCTCCCCCCCCCGGTGTATCAACTCTGTTACAGATCTTTGTGTCATCTGCAAAGAGGTCCTGAATAACACTGAAGATAAGATTAGATATATAGAAATCATGGTCCTGACTAACATTGAGGATAAGATTAGAGATATAGAAATAAACCCCCCTTGGGCAATAGTGACCACAGCACAGTTCATTTTGAATTTGTTTTAGAAAACACTTTGCAAAAATGACACAGTCAATAAAAACTATCATAAAGCATACTTTGGAGAAATTAATAAAGCCTTACAACAGACCGATTGAGCAGCTTGTTTCAAAAATCTTACTACTGACCAACCTTGGTCAAAATGAAAAGATACAATTTCTCAATTAGAAAATGTATATATACCAGACAACAAAAAAATACAATAAAAAGGGCAAGGTCCCTATTTGGTTTAATCACGCTATAAAAAATGTATCAAAGGGAAAGAAAAACGATTTAAAAAACCTCAAGCAAAACCCTTGTCAAAATAATATCAAACTTTGTAAAACCACACAATCAAAACTGAAAAAATCAATTAAGCAAGCCAAACAAAAGGTGGAATTTAAGTTAACACATTCTTGTGATAACAAGAAGTCTCCATACTCCTACATAAATGGTAAAAAAGGAACTAATGGTAAAGTCTGACCACTATTGCATGAGGGTAAAGTACTAGAATCAAATAGGGAGTCAGCAAACCTTTTCAATTCATATTTTTGTTCCATCTTTTCAAAATAACCATAAATTCACCAGTGCCCATCATATGCAGAAAATGAAAATAACATCCACACAATTTCCCCTGAAGAAGTCTTAAAGGCTTTAGGTACAACAATAAAAAAATATCTGTCCTGGTCCAGATAATATATATTCGTTGTTTCACATTGGTACAGCACCAATAATCTCACTTCAACTTTCTATCATATTTAATAAATCAGTGGTTGAAAACAACATTCCTTTAGACTGATTGTAGGCAACAGTGATTCCTATACACAAAAATGGAAGTAAAGTTTCAATTCAAAACTACCACCCCATAAGCTTAACCTCTATCATCTGTAAATTAATGGAGCAGATTATTAAATCATACTTGGAAGAGGAACTCATAACATTAGGACTAATGGATTACTTACAACATGGTTTCAAAAGTGATTCTTCCTGTACCACTAACCTAATCTCATTTTGTAATCATATTAGTAAAGGACTAGACCTGGACATACCAATGGATGTTATTCTACTAGACTACAGCTGAGTCTTCAATAAGGTGTCACACCACATTCTAACAAAAAAAATGTACAATCTTGGCTTCTCAGTATGCCTGGTCAACTGGATTAGTCAATGACTCTCAAACAGATCTCAGAGGGTCAGAATAAATGGCGCTCTGTCAGAATGTGGAATGTTTAGCAGTGGTGTACCACAGGGATAGGTCCTGAGTCTGACTGTGTTTGCTATATTTATAAGTTACATGAAAATCAGTGGTACCAATGTGCTATCCAAGTTCACCAATGAAATTAAGTTCAGGGCAGAGCAGACAAAGCGGACAGAACTTCGTTACTTGTTTATAATCTTCAAGAAATTGAACTATGGGCAAAAAAAAATGAAATGGAGTTCAACGTTAATAAGTGCTCAGTCATAAATTAAGGAAAACAATGACAAAAACAAACAAATATTTTCTAATGACAACTTACTTAAAGTATTCAGTTGTGAAAGGGACCTGGGTATTATGGTCAGTGACAAGATGACTGCATCCGACCACTGTGTTAAAGTTACTCATGTGGCACATAGCTTCTTAAAACAAATTAACCATACCTTTGTCACCAGAACAGAAGAATGTATAATCCCCATATATTGAGCATATTTCAGACCACATCTTGATTACGGCTCACCTTTTTGGAGCCCTTATCACAGGAAGGACCTTGATCTGGTAGAGAGGATCCAGAGAAGAGCTACAAAATTAGTGCCTAGACTTTCAACTATGGATTATCAAACTAGACTCATGGAAATAGGCTTATTTTCATTCCAGACTTGGAGGTACAACGGTAACCTTCTCCATACTTACAAAATTCTCCAGTCTCACTCAATGTTTAATGGAAAAATGTGGACTGGACTATTCAAATAGATGGCATGTATCTAGATTCCACCAACAACAACTGGTTGTTAGGGGGGCAAATACTGTTAAAAGGGATTCTTTCTTCCTATTAGAGCAACTAAGGCCTGGAATGGTCTTGCAAATGATATCACAGACTCAAACTCCTTTAATATATTCAGAGCCAGATTAGACTGCTGATTGAGAGAACATTAAGAATGAGTTAAGTCTCACTAGTGTGGGGGACAATCACGATGGGCGTATGCCTTCTTTTGTCCAAATATAATAAGTAAACTAAGTAAGTAAACCCTGGATGTGACAGCATTAGAGATCATAACCTCCTTTAGGTACCTTAGGGTCTGGCTAGACCAGCACCTGGAATTTTCTGTACTTGTGAATGCAATCTGATAGAAACTGTACCCCAAGTTTGGTGCATTATACTGAAACTATGATTGCATTACACTACCGGCGCACCATGCAGTTGTGTAGAAAATGACCTTCCCCACTTTTAACCATGCTGATATAGTTTACAGTGCCACTCCCGAGTACACCATTGGTAGACTAGACACCCTCTTTTACTCCTTCTGTTGTTTTTCTCTATCCTGTCCCCCACAACCTCAACACTGTGATCTCTGCAAAGCCCTCTCACTCCCATCCCTTGAATTCAGGCACCCATTCTGCTAGCTTTGTGGCCAAATTCTGGTTTAGGTCACTACCCTCCTACCACTCCTCTACTCTCTCTACCCCCATCTTTCCCTTCTACTCCGTCCACTTCACCGGTCACAAATGCCTGGCTCTCCCCTGAAGGTCCACCACTGCTGGTCAGTCTGCCTTCTCATATCAATGCTTTAAACTGTGGTACACCTTCCACCCCTCCATCCTTGATGCACCCACACCAACATCCCTTTCCTCCCTACTTCATGCCTACACCTCCCCAGTCTGTGCCTGCCCTTAACTCTCTTACCTCCACATCCAGGACCAATCCATCTTTCATACAAACCTTTTGTACCACTACGTACCTTCAGCTACACTCTTAGTCTAATTCTCACCACACAGTGGTTCAGCCCTGTTCTACCTACTATTGTGCCTGTCCTAATGCACCTATCTCCAATTTCAAAGTTCAGTCCTCCTCTCAGGATGGCAACCTTTACCCTCTCCATACCGTTGACTATACCTAAGTCTGACTTCACCACACCATGACCAGCTTAATTCTACCCTTTAAGTTCCCCCTCCATCCTCTATGTTCCTGGGACCTCCCACTGCACGTGCTCAACATTTTTCTCTATTACTACCGTTAACGCTGAATTTTGGTGCTTCTTTTAATCTAGGTGGTCACCCACTACAATGTATACATATATATCCTATGGATATTGCTATTTTGTTCTGTCCCCTATTGTTACTATATGCTTACTGTATACTGAAAGTTTAATGTATTCTATGCATTATTACTATTCAAGAGCTGTATCAATGTTATTGTATGTTGAACTGTTCATTCCCTTCCTCCTCCTCCCCCAGGATGCATCGGGAAATGAGCAATCTTGCTCAGTATGCTTTCCTGGTAAAACTTGTAAATAAATTAATAAATATTCATGATAACTATCCACTCTTCTTCCCATTGCCAAATAAAAAACATAAGCCAAAATCAAGTAGGAAAAAAAAATATTGTGAGACCACTATGGTATCTTCATCTGGCTGCTGTCATCAAATAATCTCTCTGCCCCAGCAAGCCACTATACTGTACCTGTAAGCTTTAAGTTATAGGTTAATGACACACATTTCTATTGCCCTTGCATTTACAAATACAGACGCAACACAGCATATTTAAGAATTAGCACTCCATCATTTTGGTAATGAATATTCATCCTCCATTCCCCCATCATTAGGTCAGGAATAGTAGCTGAAAAGCTGAGCCAGTCATGATCATTTAAATGTATCCTGCATGGTTTACTGATTCTTCTGTTCGGTGACTGGTAGCAGAAAGCAGTCAGGATTATTACACAAGGCAAAAAGTAATATATTTTCAAAGGTTTGGTAGCCCACTCTGTGGCTACAGCTAAATTGTATACCATTTTGTGATGATCTCTATTACTTACCTGTGATGATACATTGCTACTTTGTATTAGTTTCGATGGGGATGCAGGTGTACAACACAGCATGTCAATGATACCTTAAAAATTAGTTATCAAAAAGGCTTAGCAAATCACTTTGAAACTGGAATTTCTTAAGTTAGAAATGCTTGACATGTTAGCAAAAGGCCTCCTCTATGATGATGCTTACCCCTCTAGCAAAAAACTTACTCAGTAGGTTTTCAGTTTTTTGGTAACCCCTGTTTATGCAGTTGTGAAGGGGGTTGATATTTTTGCCATGCAGGGGCCATGTACCCAATTCCTTCCCTTCCCTTCCCAGCGTTGACTGTTGCGCTGCGCTGACATACACAATGACATATGCACAGGGAGGTGTGGGAGCACACATGCAACATTATAGTGAGTCAATGGGGCCAGTGGTGACATTTCAAAACCTTTTGTTTAATGACATTTAGCACTGTGATTGTCATTAAGGCCAGTCTTGAGTAACACTTAAAGACAAGTGTAAATGAAGTGCTGGTGAGACCTATTTACCTTCCAAATACTAATTAACATGAAAAAAAAACGGTGTTAGAAATGTCACTCAATCAACTACAATGGTGTGTGTGTGTTCCCATGCCTCCTGGGCATATATCACAGTGTATGTTAGCATTGTGTGGGGCCAGCACTGGGAAGGGAAGGGACTGGCTACATGAAACCTCTGGGCAAAAACATGAAAACTTCACATTTCACTTCAAACCCATTGAAATGCTATGTATGGGTCAGGCAGCTACTGGGTAGGTATTCACCAGGGTAAGCTTTTTCATACTGGAAACTTTTAGTTCAAATTCACAGTTGCTAAGAGTTGCTTTAAAGATGTATTGGAACATTGCAAAGAAAAATGAACACTGTCCTCTGGCATTACAACCTAACAATTCTGTTTGCTCTTTCTGAGATAGCAGACCAGATAGGCTGTTCTACCACTTCATCATGTGTCATTCCTTACATTCTTGGCTGAGTTGTGGCTACAATTTCAATCTGTGTCTGGTCACCGAGCTAACAGGCAGTTACTGGCATAACATTCTAACCACTCTGTTTGCGCTGAGATAGCAGACTAGATAGGCTGTTCTGCCAACAACAGCTCATCATGTGTCCAATCCATTATGTGTCAAATCCAGACTCTTGAACCTCTCTGCGTACATGCTGTGGGTGTTTCAGTTATACATAACTATGCACTGTGGTGAATGTGGACTTGCACAGCTGCAGCCATGCCACTCAAATTGGCATGCCACAGTTACTACAAATGGCATCAATTTATTACAGTATGTTCGGGCAGGTTGTTAATGCTAGGTGTATTGTAAGAAAATATAATGCTCCTTCAGAATTAGGTTAATATAATGTAACAAATGGGCTACCAGTTCAGATTTTCCCTTTCCAGTAGTCACTTGCCTGTAGGGTGCTCCTATCTCTCTGAAGAGATCAGTCCCTGTATGAAAAGATTCCTCTATTGCCCTTTGTGAGCCCTCTTTGCAGTGACCAGTTCTTTTTTTGATAATATCCTCCATTCATTCAATCGGCTCCTCCTCCTCCTCTGTTGCTCAGTTTCAGCTCTTACGCTGCTTTATGACAGGTTGTTCCCTCAAGATTCCACCTTCATCCCCATCTTTCCCATTCCTCTGGGCATTTAATAGAGTGTGGGGGCACAGGATGGGTGGGAGGGCCAAATTAAATGCTGCACACTTTTTTTGTGTCTCCGCTGCTGCCGGTGGTTGATGCAGCCTCCCTGGGCACCAATTGGCTTTTCACCTTTCCTGCCACTGATATGGCTCTTTCCAGTGGCTCCTGCTGCCCACAGACCTGAGCAGAGATGCTCTACTGCAGTTTGTGGCTTGGCCCTGGCTTTTAAGTCCAGCCACCACTTAAACTTCCTGCTGTTGCTACTGCTGCTGATTGGCTCCCAGAGCTTGGAACCCTCCTCCCTGGTGCTTCTCTTGTGTTTCTGCTGCTGCCAACCACTAATGCAGCCTTGCTGAGAACTGATTGGCTTGGTGCCTTTCCTGCCACCGATGTGGCTCCCTCCAGGGTAAGCACTAGATTCAAAGACTTAAAAATCCATTTTATTAACAGCACATGTGCTCTCTGCCTGACGTGTTTTGGTCATGTGCTGTCTTTTCTTAAAGTCTTTGAGAAAGGACAGCATATGTCCAAAACATGTCAGGCAGAGAGCACATCTGCTATTAATAAAGTGGATTTTTAAGTCTTTCAATCCAGTGTGATGACTGCATCCCTTTCAACAGGTTTGTGTGTGCCTAAAACTTTTTTGTCTTCTATATTGAATGTTGCAATTACTTAATGCTTACTTGCAATGTTGCACATGGCTGGTTTGCTAAAATTTCATGGCATGTATGTTGTCTGCCCAAGCCACGTGACAATGCATAATGCATACTAGCTAGCCTGGTACCAGGCATCCAACCCTGCCTGACTGACTGAGTGCCCACTTTGGGCTCTTATCACCCCACTCAGCCACCCCTTACCATGCTGGAGTGCTGAGTAACCATTTCACCTCTTATTGGCCACTCTGCCACCCTCTTTCCATGCTGGAGTGCAGCGTGCCCACTTTTAGCGCTTATCATCCCACTCTGCCACCCCCTTCCCATGCTGGAGTGCTGAGTGTCCACTTTCGGCAGTAACATTTTCAAAATACAGTGAGTGTTTGTAAATTTTTATCTCACATTTCGCAGCACTCATGTCAAGTAATCATGTGTGACAAAATGTAAAATATGAGGTTCACACATAGAAACATAGCATATTAACAGCAGATAAGGACCATTAGACCCATCCAGTCTGCCAATATACCCTACCTGTAACTGCTATTAGTTTTCAGGTGCAGTAACATGATGATGCTAATAGTATATAAATGATACTACTGCCATAAATCCACTTTTACTACATAATTAATTTCTTATACTCCTCTTAACCTGTAGACTGCCAAAAGAATTTGAACTTATTGGAGTTCTGGACTGATGTATCAATCCGTGGCCCTACAAGAGTTAAAATACAAATCATTACCAGCAGGCACTACCTTTGTAAAACACCCACGGCATCTTCTCAAGTTGCTATACTGAGTGACAGAGCAGTACAATATAATTTGCGGCCTTTATCATTATCATTCCATTGGGGTGCGCATTGGGGTCGTCGGTCCTAACTCTCACCACATTCTCCTATACTTCTGCTGTTTTACATGTGATGGGAGCGACAGTTAAGGCTGGCGACCCTAATGCACACACCAGTGCGGTTGGGGGTGAAGTAGGTCCAAGGGGGTTTCACCCTAACACAATTTCTCACTTTTGTCACTGTGGAACAACCCTAACTAATGCATTAAACAGAGTTTTTGCCTCTAATATATATATATATATATATATATATATATATATATATATATATAATGATAATGCCCGCTCCTTGTAAGCTCAAAGAAACCTTTGGAAAACCATGCTGCAAAGACTACAGTGTAGTTGTACGGCATTAGCATGCCTCAGTTAGCAGCATATACATTGATTAATATCCCTCCTGGTTATAACTTCAGTCGGGATGCATGGAGTTGACCAATTCTGATGAGATTAGACTGTTTAAGGATATAGGAATTCTCCAAAGCCATTTCAGAGCCTATTACAAAAAGGATATCAAAACCTAATCGGAATTAGATTCCGATTGCTAAATTCTAAATCTTAAATTTCTTTGTTAAAACATGTTTTAGCTTTACATTTTGAAATTAGCAATTTTCAGGCTGCAATTCAGAAAATTTTATTTCAGAAAATGGAATCAGAAACTGACAGATCCAATCTGTAACTTGGAATCTGAGCAACACTACTCTTCAGTGCAATATTGTGTCAAAGTATGAGCTATCTTTTGATTTATTTCTGTATGGATTTTTGTTGCCTGTATTTTGTACTATCTCTCAGCCCATGTAACACCCCCAAGTGGTTCCTGAAAATGGGCATTGACTTAATGTGCCTCGCCCAGTCACAAATCTACCAATAAATATATACTTTATTCTGTGCCAAAAGGTCATACATTCTAGTCCCATGCCTGACTTCAGGATTGTATGACAGATGTTCACCATGCAATACATACTGTGGGTGATGTATACTGCAAGGATATATTTTAAAATGGACGCGATTTAAAACTGAGTCCTTCTGCCCATCTCTGATCTAAGAGTCTAAGGCACTTTTACAAGCATGGCAGATTTTCCCCATTGTAATAGCAAGCATTCTTTCTCGCAATAAATGGGTTCAGGGAGTAAACAAAGGCTTCTTTTGTGTGCTAATGAGAAGAACCGTTGCCACTACATGTTTACAGTCACTTCACTTTCAGCCAGTCTCACTGTTTTAAGAGTACGTCTGGATACCTATAAGAGAAGTACTATATAATATGCAGACTTACTGTAAAGCTCTAGACTGTGCAGTTTGCATTTGACACTTTTTGATTATTATATTTCTTACCACCTCCTAACAATGCCTCCCACCCCCACCCCCCGGGCTGCACCAGAAAAAAGGACTCCATCCCAGTGTTTGCTAAATCACTTGCTGAGTATCAAGACTAAGGTCTACATGGCTGTAGGTGGGCTGCACAAGACCCTGGGTCTAGTGACTCAAGGCATTGTCAGGTGTTCTCACATGGAAGATTGTTTTCCTGAGACTCTTAAAAGGGTTACAGTGATACCTTTCCTGAAGATGCCATCATTATACTTGGAGGTGCTAGTGAACTAGAGACATGTCTCAAACCTTCCCATACTGGGGAAGGTTATCGAGGAGGCTGTGGTGATGCAGCTCATGGCACACCTGAAGAAGTTTGACATATGTGAGCCATTCCAATTAGGTTTCCAACCTCGCCACTGCATGGAGAACAAACGTATAAAGATGTTAATGACCTCTTTCTTGCGGGTGATAGGGTGGAGCACTGTATTGTCATTCTCCTCAACCTCGTAGCAATGTTGACACCATGGTTCATGGGGTTTTGATGGAGCACCTTGCATAAAATGAGGGACTCACCAAGACAGCCTTGTAATGGATTAAGTCCTTTCTGTAACAGTTGGCTGTGATTGGGGCTTTCTCATTGTAAATCAGTGCTGAACAACATTAAGGCCCTGGGACCTTGTTGGAGTAAAAAATACTAAGAGGAGTCCAGTCTAAACTTAATGCAGATGCATCATATTAAAGGACAATTCGGTAGGGACATAAATTGGACCCAAACTCACCAAGTCATTTATTTCTTTAAAGACCTGTGGATCGCAGGCAGACAGCATATTATCAGCATTTTGCTACCAAACGTGTAGCTTCATCAGGATGTAGGTCTAAAAAATATGTATATTACATGGTACATAAGTACATATTTAATTCATACGAAGTGCGTGTTGCCTCTAAACACATTTCAAAAGCAAATTATATAGACTGTTCATACATACTGCTTGTACAGGTCACTAACTTCCTAGTAATTAATAGCTGGCTTCTTTGCAACTTAACCTGTACATACCCAAAATATACAGCTCATGTAGTAACCAGTATTTATAACAACTTTGAAGCAATTTATATTTCATTTAAGAATTTTTCTTAACTCTTACTTTAAGACTATATCTGGCATTTGCAATGGTGAGCTGTCAGATAAATGATTTATTTTTAGGAATTCCCGTGAACTTGGGTGACCTCATGAGTGACAAAGCATAGTGGAGCCATGAGTGATATTCCCAAGTTTGGGGGAATGAGTAAAATTAAAAAATTTATCTGACACCGCACCATCATGTATTTGATTTCTGCAATAGGTGCAGACTTATGGGGGGTGGTGGAAATGTTTTGCAGTGCTTTCAATTTTTTTTATTATTTTAACTTCTGTTAGGGGCTACATGTTTGGTATTTTGTGTCTACACCTTTTTTTAATGGTTTTGTTGGGCTCGCAAGTTTTGTGAATTGTTGCTTGACTGTTGCTATGCCATTGCCATGTTGTGTCATAACTTATTTCTGATTGGTGGAAAGACCACGGGAAAATTGCTCTAATTGGTCAAAGCATGGTACTTGGTGCATAGTGGGTTTGCCGTGCATATATGGCACAGTTTCAAATCAACATGTCAGTGGACATGAACAAGGGAGGATCTTGTGGCCCAGATGGTGGTGGTGGTGGTGTCCTCAGATTGTGGTGGGATGATGAAGAAACCTTCAGGAGTGTCCAGCTCGTGAAGGATGAAGATCAGGAGTGGAGCTACAGTGGCTTGGTGAGTTTGAGGCCGTGGATAGGGATTTCATTGTTGGAGGAGTTAAGGAGTTTCCAGCAGAGTGGCATCATCTTTGAAGCAGGAAGGAAGTCATCTTCAGTGGGGCGTCATTTCATGGATGTTTCGGAGGGCCTGATCTTCAGCTCTGGATTGCATTGTTGATTTCTCCCCGGATCTGGTGGAGTACTTCACTTGTATTCAGTAGCATTCATTGGTGTGTTTTCAGCTGGGAGTCCAGGGTTGCTTCCTTACAATGAATTTCAATTTGGATATATTTTTTCATTTTAGCTTTTTTTTTTTTAATTTAGGGCTCTTTTGTTGGATTCTGTGGGAAATTGTGGCTGCAGTCTCTTTGTGGATTACGGCTTTGAAGAATCAAATGTGTTTGGAATTTATTTTTTTAATTTTGGGGGGATTCTGTGTGGCTTTTGTCTTTTAGATTACTTTTATGTGGAATCAAGATTGAAAAGTAAAAAAAGTGCATGCATATTTTTAGTTTCCAGTGAAACACACTTTCAAGCATTAAAGCTAGGATAGTAAACTTTTTTTGCAGGTTTATACAGTTTCTTAATCTGTAAACTATTTTAGTAAGAGACAGGGGAAAGGAAGAACATGCTGAAAATCTTTGCATTATTTTATTTGTAACCTTCAGGGATAGTAAATAAACAATGGAGTAGGTTGAAAGACAAGTGTTTATAAGAGATCAAATGATTCTGTGAAACAACAGAGTTATCACAATTTTTTATTTCTTTAGAGGTAAATGATCAAAAGTAGAACACGTCTTTATTGTTAAACACCATAAGAAATAGCATTTCCCAAACAACTGGATGTTGGTAACTGGTTATGTAGTTAGTTTCTTTTTTTGGTCTTTACAAGTCACATCTTGCTTCCATTGCCATGATGGAGAATTTGCTTAGGTTGATTTTTTTTTTTAAAGTAGCACACACCTGTGAAGAAAGTGGAAAACATATTTAAGCCATTTGTACAATCAAAAAATTGCTTGCTGCTCAGTGATTTCTGTTGAAGTAAAACTTGGTTAGGATTTGAAGTGCACATTTGTTTAGCATATTTTTTTTCTATTTACAGTGTCTCTTTTTTTTTTATGGGTTTTCACTCAGCCCCTGCACCTCTATGTCCCTGATGTAGTGTGCAAGTGTGGAGGCATGCATGTGCATGCCATATAGGATGCCCCTCGCTTGAAGTTGCACCACTAACTGTCTGCACGGGCACTGAACCTCTATTCGGTGACTGTGGGACTATGGGCAGGTGACCCCACCCCATACCTGGGAGAGGAGAGCCAATGCTCTGCATTTGCATTACTATTACAGTTAGCATTTCCTCTTGCATTTCCATAACCGTTTGTGTTACCCTTTGTGTTTGTGTTTGCACTTGCATTTGCGTTACTGTTACCATTTGCATTTCCATTACCGAGGGCCATTATTATGCATACATTCTTTGTATTCACTGTGCTTCTGAATGCACCTTTTTGGGAAAAAAGTGTATGCGTTTGCGTTACTGTTACAGTTAGCATTTCCTCTTGCGTTTCTGTAATCGTTTGCATTAGCGTTTCCGCTTCCGTCACCATGTGCATTACCATTTGTGTTTGGGTACGCACTTCTGTTTGCCTTTGCATTTCTGTTTCCTTTGGCATCATCATTGGTGTTATCATAAGTGTTTGCAATTCCAATTACGTTACCATGACCATGTGCATTACAACTTGCATTTCTGTTTGTGTTACTGTTTCCTTTGGCATCATCGCTGGTGTTACCGTAACCGTTTGCATTTCCAATTGCATTACCATTACTGTTTGCGTGTTCATCACCATTTGCGTTTTTGTTTGCCTCAGCATTTGCATTTTTGGTAGCATTTCCACTGTCGATTGTGTTACTGTTTCTTTCTGCGTTGCCATTGCTGTTACTGTTTGCATTTTCACCACCATTTGCGTTAGCATTGGCATTAGCATTACCGTTTGTGTTACCATTTCTGTTTTCAATCATGTTTGCACTTTCATTTCTCTTACCATTTGCGTTATTGTTTACGTTTGCACCACCATGTGCATTACCATTTGCACTTGCGTTAGTGTTACTATTTTATTTTACCTCACTGTTTCCATCACCGTTTACGTTAACATTACTGTTTGTGTTTTTGCATTTGCATAGTGCAGTGCAAAACATTGTTTTTACTATTTTTCTGCACTGTCTTCTGTGACACATAGCACAGCCAGTGTGTAGTTGACTGGTCTGAAACTAGGCAGGTAGAAAGACCTTTGTTCAAGGATCATACCAGTTTTTGTTTGGTGAAAACATATTGTTCCGTTCCAGAGTTATGTCCATTTGAAGTTGGCCCGCTTCACAGTTACTGATTTTCCGGCCACCAGGTCCACCATTTTAGTGTATTTTTAGCCATGATTTCCACCATTTTGTGGTGGAAGACTTCTAAAAGGTATAGAAACTTGAACATTGAATATCCCTGATATAGTTTGGTCTTTTCACATGAAATTTGGAGGGTGCTGTGTGGATGTCCTGGAGACATGAATTATGCTGTTTACATGTTTGAAAAATAATTCACTGCAGAGATACTGTGTGACACAGTTAATGTTTTGCACATAGCATTCTGCATGGCGTTACTGCCTTTAAATTTATAGCATAGGTAGCCCTAGTGGCATGGAGGTGCCTTGCAGTGGTTTCATGTGTAAATGTGGAGTTATGCCACTCCGATGAATGAAAATTTGGTTCATTATGCTTCAATAACTTCTGAACCATGTGTCTGATTTGCCTGGCATTTGGAATGTACAAAGATGTATAATTCATCATTCACTGTGCCAATTTTCAGGCTGCTGGCACTTATGGTAGCTGAATTGTGCATGTTACATTGTTTGCTTGTGGCGCTGTGCGACCGTTGAATGGATGTACACACAGTTCTGGACACACGGTGTGCCATGGTATAAGTCTTCATTTAACAATTTTCATTTCAGTCAGTCATACAATTTTTGCACAGTGAAGTGACTAAAAAAATCACATAGTGGGAGAGCAGAGCCCTGTGGGCCCCGCATTCCCACCACCACATTCCATTCACTATTTATAGTACACATTCTCAAAAAGAAGGGAAAGTCATGGCAAAAAAATCCATTTAATGCATCAGTTAAGGTTGTTCCACAGTGACAAAAGTGAGGAAATTCAGTGTTAGGGTTGCCACCCCTTGCACTCCACGCCCACCCTGTCCCCACCAACAGGCATCGGGGTGTGCGTTGGGGTTGTCGGTCCTATCACCCCATTCTCCTATACTGCACCACCTCAGCTTATTTACACATGGAATGGGGTGAGAGTTAGGGCCAAAGACCCCAATGCACACCCTGATGCCTGTTGATGGGGATGGGGTGGGTGTGGGGTGCAAGGGGTGGCAACCCTAACACTGAATTTTCTCACTTTTGTCACTGTGGAACAACCCTAACTGATGCATTAAATGGAGTTTTTTGCCCTGAATATATATATCTTATCTCACTCACTTGGTCAGTTTAAATGAGTGATTCATTCTAACATACTAAAATGCCAGAAGAATAGGTCTAACAGTCTTTTGTGTCTGCTCATTTGGTCAGCCCCCACCCTAAGAGCTGACCTTGCTGCCCCCCTCTCCCTCTCTGGTTTCTCCCTTCCCAGTCCCAGATATTCTTGCTGCACTGGTTTTTGCTTCCAGAACCCTTCCCCTGTACCTGTCCCACTCTCTCTTGAACCCCTTCACCATGTCTGCCTCCACCAGCCCCCTGGGCAGTACATTCCAAGGTTCCACCACCCTCTCAGTGAAGTAGCACCTCCTCCTTTCTCCCCTGAATCTCCCCCCCTCCAGCTTCCACCCATGCTGTCTAGTTTCCCCCTCCTTCCTTCGGAGCACCCTGACTGCTCCTTCCTTATTTATCCCCTTGATGTACTTGAAGACCTCTATCATGTCTCCTCGGTCCCTTCTCTCTTTCATGTGTTTATATTTAGCACTTCGAGCCTCTCCCCATAGGTCCTATCCCTCAAGCCCCAAATCATTTTGGTTGCCTCCTCTGGACCCTCTCCAGGAGTTCAAAGTCCCTCTTTAGATGTGGCCTCCAAAACTGCACACAGTACTTGAAGTACGGCCTCACCAAGCATTTATATGGTGGGAGTATCACTTCCCACCTTCTGGAGGTGAGCCCCCTAGTAATGCATCCAAGCATCCTGTTGGCCTTTGCCACTGCCCTCCTACAAGTCTGCAAGTTGTTCATCTTGACATCCACCACCACTCCCAGGTCCCTCTCTGCCATCAAGACTTGTAGCATCCCGGCCCCCGGGTGTACACTTGGCCCGGGTTTCTGGCTCCCAGGTGTAGTACCTTGCATTTCCTTGCATTGAACCTCAGCTTCCACTTTCTAGACCACCTTTTTGGAGCCTCTAGGTCCCCTGTAGGGCCACCATCCCCTCCTCCCCATCCACCACCACCCCCAGTTCTGAGTCATCCACAAAGAGACTCATCTCACTCCTGATACCATTCCTTATGTCAGAGATATAGGCATTGAACAGGAGGGGCCCAAGGACTGATCCCTGAGGGACTCCACTAATGACCTTCCTTGATGATGAGACTATCCTGCCAACCATGACCCTCTGGGTCCAGTTCTGGAGCCAATTGCCTATCCATCCAATCATCTGGTTCCCCACCCCCATTTCTCCTAGATTATCCAACAGGCCCCCATGAGGAACAGAGTCAAATGCCTTGCTGAAGTCAAGAAAGAGGACATCCACTGGTCTACCCAGGTCCAAGGCACTCATCACCCAGTCATAGAACTCCACAAGGTTTGTCTGACTTGATATACCTAGGATGAATCCATGCTGTCTATCATCCAGGCACCCCAACTTTTTCAGGTCCCCCCAGTCTCTCCTTGACAATGCCCTTCATCACCTTGCACACCACCAATGTCAGGCTGATGGGCCTGTAGTTCCCTGCCACCTCCCTTGATCCCCCCATGGATAGGCACAATATGCACCACCTTCTAGTCATGGGGCACCCACCCTGTCCTCATAGAGATGCTGAAGATCTCTGCCAGGGGTTTTGCCAGGACAACCACCAGTTCCTTCTGCACTCTGGGGTGTTATTTATCCAACCCTGGTACTTTCTCCATCTTAAGGGCCCTGAGGGCTTCCCTCATGCTCTCTGCCATGATTTCCACCTCTGCTACCTTATCCCACTGCTTTGCCTTCCCCCCACCTGTCAGTGATGCCCCCCTCTCCAGACCCGGCGATTGGTAAGGGCCCCTCTCCTCAGTTTCACTGTCTCCTCCCATGTATGATGCAGCCCTCCCCATTTTCCTTGGTGAAAACTGAGACGAAGTACTCATTTAGTACCTCAGCCTGCTCCCCCGGGTCTTGTACCCATCCCTCCCCTGTTTTAATCTTGCTAATCTGCCCCTTCACCCTTCATTTTTCCCAAATGTATCTAAAAAAACCCTTGTTCCCTCTCCTAGTTTCCCTGGCCAGGTTCTGCTCCTTCCTTGCCTTAGCCACCCTCACCACCCTAGATGCTCTTCTGGCCATCAGCTCATACTCCCCTCAGTCCCTTTCACTTCTTGAGCACTTGAATTGCCTATAGGCCACCTTCTTTCCCCTCACCACCTCCTGAACCTCCCTGGTCCACCAGCAGGGTTTTTGGGCCCTACTGCATTTTTGTCTTACTCTTGCGCAGGTGCTGGTAGCATTTTGCACCCCCCTTATGATGATTTCCCACCTATTGTCAGCGTCCATATCTGGCCCAATCCCATCCAAGTGCTCCTTAAGGATCCTTACCATTTCCTTGAAATCCACCCCCCGAAGTCAGTTATCTCCATCTTTGTGCAGGCTTCTTCTCCTCCTAGTTTCAGGCAGAACCAGACCATGGCATGGTCACTCCCCGACAACAGGTCCCTTACCTCCAGGCCCCCAATCTGGTCACTGTCTGCCAGGACCACATCCAGTATCCACTCCTCCCTGGTCAGTTCCCCCACCTGTTAATTCTCCATTTCTACCCTCTCTTTGATTAAGCACTTGTCTGTTACAAAAATAAATTTTTTGTCATTTACTGTGTTGCAAATACTTTAAATTCTATTTATATGGTAACTCCAGCAGAGAATTCTATCCTTACTATAAAGTTCTCACACCTTATCAACCCTTTGAAATCACTTCTTTGCCCTGCTAACACTTCATATTGTGTCTGTTGTTATGTCTATCCTGCAATACATTTCAAATGATACATAACGAATTGCCCATTATACTACAAACTGCAGTAAGTTCAAATCTTGATAGTGTTAAAATCGCACGCACCTTAAATGCCTTTACTTTACTTTTCTTTCCTATTTGCACTTCCTGTCAGTTCTGTTTAATCTCTTGTGCTGAAATTAATTTTTAAGAATGTGTACCAGGAATTAGCTCACTCACCAATTAAGTAGCTTAAAATAATTATTCTGCATTATAATCTGCTTTATTTAAGCAATATACCATGACAGGGTGTGTGTTATGCTAAGATTTACCCAAGTCCGGTGTGATTCAGTCATGAGGCTATAGGCTGAGTGAGTAGATCACTGCAGAAGTTGGTAAAACCCAGCATCACCTATACCCTGGAGAGGTATATTGTTATTATACAATGTTCCACTATAGTTGTAAAAAAAAAATAAGAAAAACCTTTTTGTATTATAAATGATTTTGTTAAGTCTATTATTGCACAAAAAAATAGTCCTTGGTTGCTAGGGCTCTGACCTACACCATCATTAATGTCTGCAGCTGATCTGAATATGTTTCAAATAGTGATAGTGGCTACATTTTTGTATACTGGAACCAGTAAAAATACACTAATGTTGTGGCATGGTTTTGTGTTACCTTTCTTTTTTCTGTCTCTTTTTATTTACATAAAGATCAGAGACAGTGGTTGCAGTTCTTGGTGTCTGTCTGTCTGGTGGAAGTTCTGACATCAACTAGCAGAGCATGCTTCAGGCGCTGACTGGATTCTATAAGTAGTGGTCTGCTTCATGGAAACTGCCTGTTGAGGTGGTAATTTTTTTTTTTTGTAAATGGGGACATCGGACCATTTATTGCGTGTGGTTGATCGTTTGCAGTTCTTGGAGATTGTGGGATGTTGTGGTGTACCCTGGGAGTGGACCATGGCCTACAGTGAGAAACACATAAGAGGTGAGTGGAGAAGAAGCTGTTATGGGAGAAAGAGTTAATAAAAACTGTTTTAGACCCAATATGAATTTTGTGTGTGTTTACATTTTGTTTCTTTATTCTTACTGGTCCACCAGTAGTTCACTTTTTAGCAGGGGAACATTTTCATGGGATTGGATTAATTTCTGTTGCACATGCATCTAACTGGTACCTTATATGTATTGACACTGACTGTTGTTTTTACCAGTGTGTAGAACATAGCATTTCTCTTGATTAAAGGACATGCCCAGCAATATACCCATTCAGATATTCTATCCAGGTCTTTATTTTTATAAAAAGTGTTTCTTTTTTTTCTCAAATGGAAAACAAAAATCCTTGTTAGGACTATGTACGAAAGGTTCCAACAAAAAATAGTTTTGTGGCTGTGTTTTATCTTGCCTGCTCTCAAGAGCTTCTCCTAGGGCAGCGAGCCCTACATCATGTGGAATGCTGTGTGCAGAACCCCCACATCAAGGGTGTGAGTCTGTACACGTTACATTTTCTTTCTGTCTTGTTCATGTCATCTAACATTTTTAATACATCATTAGTATCTTTTAAATAAATTCTTGTTTCCTGTAGTAAGCTCTGAATGTGGTTGTCTATATATTGAGACAGTGGCTCTAGAAAAGGATTAACCCCTACAATAATGGGATGACCCGGGGGATTACTCACACTTTTGTATATTTTTGGCAGTGGCATTGCCTCCTTGATCAGGATCTGAATCCACCTCTTCCTAATAAAGGTCTTCTGTGTCCCCATATATTTCCTGGTACTCTCTCCACTGTGCTGTCAGAAGTATAAAATGAAATATCACTGTCAGGATGTAGTGGATGATTTTGCCATATATATTTTTAGTTTTAGCTGAGCCATACAGTACATGTTTTTCACAGTAGTCTGTCAGGTCACATTTCGACTTCTTAATTTCTTTTTTTATAATTTTTTCATAGTCCAACAGTCAATTTCACATTTTGTCTAGAGTTTCATCATGCTCCACAATGTCTATGTTCTTTTTATACTGGTAATTTAATTATTTCCTGCATGATATTATTCCATTCAGTAATTAGAGCTTCAAGAAGAAGCAACATAAAATCATGTGTACATCTATTCCTCACTCCATTCCACGGTTTCTCAACTGCTGGTGAAGTGAACCCTAAATTTGGTTTTCTGGGACCCCTGAGCCCCCTAGGCCTTCATTTCTGCATGATGTATTCCCCCAAAGTAAGTAAATACCATTCTAAACATATTTCCTTTTCTTTAAGATTTTCTAACTATGAGAGTATATTTTTTTATTTAACAAGCTTTATTGAAAATTTTTCTTTTTACAAAATACAATAGATCACCAAAGAAGAACTAGAAAGAAGCAAAAGAAAAAAGGAAATACCCCCTCCTTACACACAGGGCAAGGCCATCTGTAAACAGATTTACAGAGAAAAGGAATACTAATAGTATAATCATATTGCTATATGCAAAGGCCATTAATAAGCAATCCCCCAAATCCACCCACCACCCAAGACCCTACCAGAGTGCAATGAGACCAAAACACCTATCTCTCTAGAACACATCACTAAGGGAGAAAGAAAAACCCCTAAAGCAACAAATTCCCAGTGGTAGACAGGAACTGACTCTGGCTTGCTCCCACTAGGCCTTCTTAGAAATTAACAAAAGTTTATGCAAGTTTTCCCACCTTTGGTGAGAACAATTCACCCTCTGTTGTAATCTGGCAAATTGCTTTTCAACCATTAAGGCTTATAGTACAGTATTTCATTATGTCATTCCATATAGGATGATAATGACTACTCCAGCCAGTGTTGCAATATAATAATCTTGGCTGAAATTGATATTAAGGCCATATAGGCTTTATGATGGCCAAGTAAACTAGAAGGGGAGTCACCCACTAGGCAAATGTCTGGAGTGAAGACCTCTTCCAGGCCAAGCAAAGGGTCCAGCAAGGCCCTAATCTTGTTCCAAAAAGGCACAATTTTAGAGCATTCCTAAAGCATGTGTAGCAAATTGCCAGTAGAGAGGCCACAGCAGGAACACATTGGAGAAGTGAATTTCCCCATTGAATATAACTTAGCAGGTGTATAATACATATCATGGAGCACTTGGTATTGAGTCCATTTATATTGATCCAATTTTAACATATCCATACATATTTTATTTTATTTTTATTTATTAAACTCTAGGATTACAAATACCTTTGAGCAAGAACTGCTCATTTACAAGGGTTCCACATCAAAGAATGGAAGGTTAACATACAAACAAAGGTAAACATTAATACAGTCTCAAAAAACAAAATACCATATTTCAAGTGGAGAGACAGCAAAAGGACAGTAAGGCCAGATGAGCAACCAGTAGGGGTGGGAGGTGGGTGGGGTCAAGAAGGAGAGGGCAGGCTGAAGGACCATTGGCTGGGGTGGCTGATAGGAGAAGTTCAAGATAAGGGGACAGAAGTCTGAAGTGCTAAAAGATGGGATGGTGTGGGTGAGGTAGGGGAGGAATGGGGGGATGGGTAAGGTGAGAGGGAGGATTGTGGAGGACAAGGATAACTGGCCAGAGGGAGTTTAGGGCCACACAATGCCAGGCATGAGTGTAGAGGTTGACCAATTAGGAGAAGCAGTCACATTGGCTGGTAGTAGAGAGGTGAAGTCGTGGTTGCCTTTTAAATGGGCTGAGCATAGTAGCTGAAAGGGATTCCTTGTTGAGTGAATTAAACCACTGGAGGTCCCTGTGGGTGAATGACCTCTGGCCCATAGTGGTCCGGCATCTGTGGACCCGGAAGGTTTGACTTAGCATACTTCAGGAGTGTTGGGTGCTGCAGTGGGCAGTCAGAAGCTTTTCAACCCCAGGTGGCATGAGCCCAATGATAACCATTTTGGTTATGAGGCAGGCCCGATATTTGATCCTGCTGATGTGAGCAAGCCACCCAGACTGGGCGTACAAGTCACAAGTATGTGTTAGGCAGGAAGCTTCCGTAAGAAGTCTGCATGCTTTGTTACACCATATAGAGTGCCAGTGATCGGAATCATGCTGAAGTCCCAATGCCTGCTATCAGTAAAAACAAATACCTGGTAGGGAGTTGGAATCAATAGACTGTATACAGGCATATAAGCCAGAAACCAGGTGGGGCTGAGCTGCCCAGGAAATCAGCTGAGATGGTGTGTCATTTCCCATGGCAAACTATGGTCCTGTGCCTAAAAAGGACATTAAGGCTTTAGTGAGTTGTAAATATTTAAACCTATGGAAAACAGGGATTGTAAAACATTCATGCATCTCCCCAAGAGACATAAAGATTCCATTCCCAAATAGGGACTCAATAGAGGTGGAGCTTAATGGAGGGCAGAAAGCCACTGGGATTATGTTGTCAGTAATGTGAATGTTGGAATTTCCCCAGACATGTTGGGCTAGCTACTGAGGCCAGTCCAATTTAAGGAATTTTTCTAACTGAACCTGAACTTTCAGAGACCAGACAATTGGGGGGGGGGCTCACAGAGGACAAACTGGATGGCTTGGAATACAATAAACTGTTCAAATGTAAGTCTACACTTTTACACAAATGGGCCTTGAGTTGGAGTCAAGGGGGCATGATAACCACCCCCGGAGGGTCATGCTCCACTGCCATTCCATTGCAAAAATTTGAATCCATTCATGGGCATAGCCAGATAATATATAAAAATTTGGGAAGTTGCAAGCCCCCTCCGCCGAAGAGTAAGCTTAAAGTAGGAATGATGACCCACTCCCTCCTTTCACAACAATTGGTTTAAATGTCATTGCAGATGTATGAACCACAATTTTGGCAAAAGCACCCCTGATATCCCAAGGGGACACAACAACCTAGGAAGAACATTTATTTTTGTAATACTAATGCAACCCCAAAGGTACAGAGGTAATGTGGCTCATCTCTGAAGATCCAATTTTATATATTGCAGCAAAGGAAAGGGGTTCAGTTTAACCAAGTCTGAAAGGAAGTGCGGCAGTTGGATCCCCAAATAATGAAGCCCTTTGGGTTTCCAACCCAGACCAAAAGCTTGCACCCATTGTTTAGGGATATAACTATTTAGTGGAATAACTTGAGGTTTCTCAACATTCAATTCATAACCTGATAGTTCTGTTAATTTACAGATCTCAACTAATGCTGCAGGGAATGAAGACAAAGGATCTTCAATATGAAGTAACAGTTCATCAGCATGAGCCGAGATTTTATACCTGATTCCACCAATCAAAATTCCCTTAATAGCTGGATTATTTTGTAAATTAAAGAGTAGGGGCCCTAAATGCAAGTTAAACAAAAGAGGAGAGAGGGGACAACCATGATGAATGCCCCTCTTGAGTTAAAAAGGTAATGAAGATAATACATTACATTGGATCCTAGCCATGGGATGATTGTACAATACCTTAACCCAAGTACAAAAATTAGGAGGGATACCAAATTTCCAGAGCACCTCAACCAAAAAAGGTCAGGAGACCCGATCAAAGGCCTTTTCTGCATTGAGAGAGACCAAGGATGTGGGGACCTTGCTCTCCCCAGATGCAGAGATCAGGTACAGCAGCTTGTGCAGATGGTTACTTGAAAGGCGGCCAGCCATGAAGACTACCTGCATGGGGGAGATCAAATTATCCTAGACCCTCTTCAATCTGTTGGCAAGAATCTTGGCTAAAATCTTAAGGTTCAAATTGAGCAGTGATATTGGGTGGTAACTTGTTGGGAGCAAATCATCCTTACTGGGTTTATAGATAAGAGATATCCAAGCCTGGGTGAAGGAGTGATCCGTCACTCCCTCTGAAAGCAGAAAGTTAAACAAATGAATAAGAGAGGGGCAAGAACTTCCTCAAAAACCATATAGAAGTTATTACAAAAGCCATCTGGACCTGGGGCTTTATCCAATGGGAGCTGGCGGATCACTTCCTCCACCTCCAGTATCCCAATTGGATCCGCCAAGTATTCTTGCAACTAAGAAGAAAGACAGGGAAAAGAAAGAGGGTCTAAATGGTCAATGATTTGAGATTGGCCCTCAGGGGTCAAAGACTGATCCTCATATAAGCTTTCATAAAAAAAAATGAAAAGCTTCCACTATATCATGGGGCAGGGTCAAAATCTTCTCACCAAGACCAGGCATCAACCGGGGGAGCACCCTAAATGCTTCAAGTTGCCTAACTCTCCAGGCCAAGGGCCATCTCACCCTTTCCCCAAATTCTAAATATCTGGTCTTGGCACAAAAAAGAGCCAGGTCAGCTTTCTCTGCAATCAACTCGGCATGTTTGGACAGGAGGGAATTAAGTTGTCCCTATACCTCTGGGGGAGAGTTGGAGGACAGCCACCTCTCCAGAAGCTGAATCTCAGAAAGGAAATGTTCCTCCTCCCACATACGTTTTTTCTTCCACTTGGTAGCCAAGTGAACAAGTTCTCCCCTAACAGCATACTTTACTGCCCCCCACAAGATATCAAACTTCTAAACCGACCACTTATTGGTCTCAAAAAATGTAGTAATAAAATCCTTCAGATTCTGCATTAATTGGGTGTTTTTGAGAAGTTGTGAATTCAATCTCCAACTACTGTTCCTTTCCTCTGCCTCACTCAATGACTGCATCAGAGATATCGGCGCATGATTAAATAGAACCATAGGCATTATCTCAGAAGCCACCAGCCCATTTATCGAGTCTTTACTTAGCAGGAAAATATATATTTGTGATGAAGTCTTGTGTGGAGGGGGGGAGTAAAAGGTGAACTGCCACTCTGTTGTGTGTAACACTTGCCAGGGATCTACAAGGCCCAGCTGGTCCAAAAACTCTCCAAGTCATCTCTACCTCAGGGAAAAACCTTGCCTAAAAGGACCACGTTCCAGTCTCTGCCCAAGATAGTAAGAACTCTCAGAAATGTCACCAGGTGGAATGCTAAGTCTAAAAAGAACCTGAGGAGTCAATATTAGGGTCATAAACAGAGCCCAATAAGACTTCCAAGATTCCCAAATGCCGATGTAAAAACAAGAAACGTCTTTCCTTGTCCCAGGACTCCCTCAGTAGCTGGAAAAGATATCCCTCTCGCAACCAGTATGGCAACCCTACTCTTTTTATAGCTGAAACCAGTACCAAAGGTCTGGCCTACCCAACTCATTCTGAAGAAAGTAACATCCTCCCTCCTTAAGTGAGTCTCCTGAAGCATAGCTACACTCGCATGAAGTTTAAGATGACTCAGAATCATGTAGTGCTTTTGTTTATCCTGGGCCCCCTTAACATTTCAGGAGATAAATTTATATCCCACACTCATAGCAGGTCAGAAAATGTAAAACCAAAATCAGACCAGACAGACAGAAAGACCCAAATTGAAATGTGCTCTGTGAAATCTTCCCGCCCCCCCACCCCCAAACATACCCATCCAATAAACCCCAACAGCAAACCACTGATAGGAAAGAAATGAAAACCCACCTTTCACCCACTCCCCTACAGTTCCTTCCCCCTCCCCCCACAGACCTAAACAACACCCCAACTACCATGGTCCTTTCAACTGCACATCTACCATAATCTGGACTGTGAAGTGCATAGAAGGTGCTTCCCCGAACACTTCCTTAGTCCCTGATCACCTCATATTACATTAGTAACATCTGTCCCCCTAGCTGGAGATATGCAAAGAAAAAACAGCCCAATCCAGCTATGGCATTTAGACCACGACTCCCCTTCTAAAAACATAAAAAAGGGGGAATATCCCCCCATGTTACAATCTTTGTCCATATTTTACAAACCAAGAATATTACAATAAAAAAGGCCATCGAATCACAGAAAACATAAAATATTTGCATCAAATCCAAAACAGTTTAAACCACATCCACACATGAGAATGTGTGAACTTGCAGATTCCAGTTTGTCTTCCAAACTGGGGAATTAGAAGTCTATTGAGACCTAAAATGAAGAAAAGGAACTCCCTGGAATGACTCAGAATTTAGAGTCTATAAAAAAAAAACTAAGAACATATCCAGCCTCGCTGATAAATCAAAGCTTTTGATAATTGCGCTCCCCACAAATGAAAGTCTGACTGTGGAATTAGTTCAGTAAAATAAAGTTTAAGCCACTGTTCCAGCACCAAACATAAATAATTCACAGCACTTTGAAAAAGAAACTTCGCAGGTCCAGGCAAAAACATTTGGAAGTTCCTGAGCTGATGCAGAAAGGGGACTAGGACTGGAATCACCACCTCAGCCCATAATTCCAAACTGTTCAGTATCAGAAGCAACAGCCAAGGCAGAACTATTAATAACTGACAAAGAAATGGCAAAAAGAAATACAGGTGAAGGGGTACAGGCAGAGTGGGCAAGCATTAAGGATGCAATACTTGAAGCAACATCCCATTGTGTTAGAGAGAAAATGAAGTGCAAAAGAAGAAGGAAACCACTTTGGTTCTCAAAAACAGTAGCAGAAAAGGTCAGAGCCAAAAGGTTGGCCTTCAGGAAATATAAGGGAACACAGCGGGATGAAGACAGGGAGGCATACCATACTTCCCTAAGGGAAGCAGGGAAGGCAGTAAGGCAGGCAAAGGTCCAACCCGAGGAAACACTAGCACAAACAGTAAAATAAGGAGACAAGACTTTCTATAAATATATTAGGGAAAGGAGAAAGTCCAGAGGGAGTATTACTAAGATCAAAGGAGATAAGGGGGCATGTGAGGACTAGGTCTATGTAAAAGCATCTGTCCTAAATAGATACTTCTGTTCACTATTTGCTGAAGAGAAGGTAGGGCAGAGCTCACAGCTCAGCACCATGGACACAAGGGGGATGGAGGTGTGCACTAGTCCCTTCACAAAAGAAAAGGTCCTACAAGAGCTCGATAAGCTCAAGGTGGACAAGGCAATGGGACCTGATGGCATACATCCCAGGGTACTAAAGGAGCAAAGGGTGAAACTAGCAGAGCCATTATCAGAACTGTTTAGTAAATCTCTGAGCACAGAAGAGGTCCCAGAAGACTGGAGAAGGGCTCATGTGATCCCGCTCCACAAGATTGGTAGCAGGGAGGAGGCAGGGAACTACAGACCAGTCAGTCTTACCTCAGTAGTGGGCAAGATTATGGAGGCACTTCTTAAGGAAAGGATAGTGCAGCACTTGGAATCCATAGGAGCATAGGATCCAAGACAGCATGGGTTTACAAAAGGGAAGGTCCTGTCAAACTAATCTCACAGATTTCTTTGACTGGGTAACCAGAGTGGTGGACCAAGGGGGAGCAGTTGATGTCACCTACTTTGACTTCAGCAAAGCTTTTGATACTGTTCCACATAGAAGATTGATTAATAAGCTGGGTAGGCTCAGGGTGGGTCGGAGGTTGGTCAACTGGGTGGCAAACTGGTTGACGGTCAGAAAACAGAGTGGTGGTAAACGGTATACAGCCAGAAGAGAAGCAAGTCACAAGTGGGGTACCTCAGAGATCAGTCCTGGGGCCAGTCCTCTTCAATATCTTCATCAGTGACACTGCAGATGGACTGGAGGGTAAGATTTGTCTGTTTGCAGATGACACCAAGATCTGCAACAGAGTAGATGATCCAGATGGGGTGGGCAGAATGAGAAGAGATCTGGATAAACTAGCAAAATGGTCGGAACAGTGGCAACTGGGGTTTAATGCAAAGTAGTGCAAGATCATGCACATAGGGAAGAGAAACCCTGAAGCCACCTATAGGCTGAGAGGGGAGTTGCTGGCAGTCACAAGGGAAGAAGGAGACTTGGACATCATCATCATCGATGATCTGAAATCATCCAAGCAGACCACTAAAGCAGTAGGTAAGGCTAGGAGGATGTTGGAGTGTATTAGTAGGGGTATCACAAGTCGTAAGAGGGAGGTAATAATCCCTCTTTACAGCACACTGGTTAGACCCCATCTGGAGTACTGTGTGCAGTACTGGAGACCACACCTTCACAAGGAAATTAACCAAACTGAGGCAGTCCAGAGAAGGGCAACCAAAATGGTGCAGGGACTGCATCAGAAAAATTATGAGGACAGATGAATGGAGCTCAATATGTATACCCTAGAGCAAAGAAGGGAGAGAGATGATATGATTGAAACATTCAAACACCTTAAGGGCATTAACAAGGTGAAAGAGTCTAGCATGTTTCAATATAAGAAAAATAGCAGGACAAGAGGACATGGCATGAAAGTAGAAGGAGGCCGATTAAGGGGTAATGTGAGGAAGTTCTTTTTCACAGAAAGAGTGGTGGATGCATGGATTGGCCTACCTCAGGAAGTGGTGGATATGAATACAGTGCAGGGCTTCAAACAGTCATGGGATAGGCATAACGCCGTATTACAGATGAGTTTAAATAGATAGGCCATTGACAGAGTAAATGCAGATGGCACATTTATAAAGTAGGAAAAGAAATGGGCAGACTGGAAGGGCCTTGTGGTCCTTATCTGCCGTCAACTTCTATGTTTCTATGTTCTATGTAACTTTCCAATGCTTTGTCTCTCAGGTCACAGAACTTACTGGCAACAAAAATTAAAAAAGAGAAAACCACAGATTTAGACCAGCAGCCAGAAAAGATTAGCTGTTTTAAGACTAAACCTCTAATATATTCAAAGCACTTAGGCCACACAGGATTCAAGTAAATGTAGGCAAGGGAACTTACAGTCACAGCCAAGACATGGCTAGATATTTCCTAAAATGTCTGTGATATTTCTAGAGAAATGTCCTGCTTTCTTCATTTATACAGTAGGGGAAGCAGAGAGAAAACAGAAGTGCCCAAGTGGAGTTACAGAACAGGGTCAGACTGAAAATAACTACCACTAAAAGGTGCCTCTGTTGCAAACCTTCAGATCTGATGTCTACATTATGGGTCAGCCATGCTTAAACAAGGAAGGCAGTAAACTGCTCAACTCCTTACCCGCTTGCTCATCTGAATCAAAAGAATGCCAGGTGGTATCAATGTGCACCTGTAATTGACAGGAGTAACGCATTTTGAACTTGAAGCCAGCTGCCAGTAGTTTGGAAACAGTAGGATGGTATGCCACCCATTTTCTTCTCACTTCAAAGGGCAGGTCCTGTGGAACTCTTTGTTTTGTCCCCTCCCAAGTGATAGAATGCAGCTCCCAAATTTTGTTCAGCACATGCTGCCGATCTAAATAATTCATGAATTTTCTCTTTCTGATGGCATGACTCTTAGAGAACAAAGCTCCCACTCAATCATGTACACCTGCCCATTCAGGGAGGGACCTGTCAGTTTCTCACAAAGTTTCTGAGCAAAGAGGGCAGCGTTGGTCCCTTCATATCTTTCTGGTAGGCCCAGCACTATAATATTATTTCATCTGCTCCTCCCTTCAAGATCGATGATGCAGTCTTTCAACTTAGCCACTTGCTGCCTCTCCACCATACCTCTCAACTGCTATCAATTTTATATAGCGTTATTTTGTTTTATACTCAAATTTACTCTTATTATGCAAAGATTTACTGATGTTCCTCAGAAGGCTAGAACTATTTGCGGATATACAAACTATTAAAACATTTAACTAACTTGATAGAAACATTCCTTAACACTAATCATATGGGGCCCACTATTCATAGACATATTATTCTTTAAAATAAGAAACTGCAACACATTCTGGCCATTTGTTCTGAATTTTGAAGGCCAGTGCTATGCATTTTAGTACTGAGAGGTTGAGATGCATGCTCACCATGGTCATCTCCAGGTCCACCTGCTGGTGCCAGTCATCCAAAGAGCTAATCCTCACTATAGAGTTGCCCATTCATTTAGCAAGAGATTCTGTGGTCATTCTCAGAGCCTTCAGTTCCTTGGTGATGTGCTGCAGGGCATCTATAACTGGGGTGAACTCAGTCAGGAGCCATTCCTCCATGAGAGCAGTAGGCGGAGTAGAGGGTTTGGCTGCGGAAGATTTGGGAGCCTTGTAGCACTTTGGTCATTTCTCATGCTCTGGGGTTACTGGTGGTGTGTGGTGAGGGGGAGCAGCCTGCATCTCTGATTCCATAACTCAGAACGGCTTTTCCTGAAGATGCCAGACACAGCCTTACATGAGGAGTCCAAAGTACACCTGTAGAACTACTAAACACTCAAAATACTGAGAAAAACAATAAAAATTAGGCATTCAGGGCCAGAGAAGTTTGACAGTGCTTCACACACGACGACACATCACGAAATGTTTTTACTAATTATCCCTTGAAGGATCCTATTTTCTTTTTCTTTGGAAAGGGTGGTAGGGATAGATCATTCCTCTGACATGTCCCTTAATTCACTTACTACATCCATTTTTTGTTTCAAAAGTCTTCTGGCATACTCACAGTTTATTCCTCTATATACTTCAACAGAACATAACCACAGTTTACAATGAGAATTTTCATTGATCACAGAGACCCTTATGTAATTGCTTATGCAAATCTCTCTCTCTCTCTCTCTCTCTCTCTCTATGAAAGCCTGTTTACCATCCACATTCATGTCACTTCTGGGTGCTTCATAGAGGGATTACTAGAGCTCAAAGAAGAAGTCTATGATGATTCAGATATTCTGGTGTCTATACGTTTAAGCTGGCAATTCTCCTTTTAGTAGGGCCTCCTGATTAGAGATGTCTGCTGGTGCATCCCTTCGATGACACATCAAAATTGAACAACATCAAGGTCCTGGGACCCCTTTAGAGTAAAAAATACTGAGAAGAGTCCAGTCTAAACTTAATGCAGATGCATCATATTAAAGCAGCAGTGTGCAGTGAAAATGGACTAAATATTGACCCCACACTTTTTTCTTCCTAATCGATGCCAGATTTCTTCCAGTTTATTTTGGTGGTGAAATTTTAAATTTCCTTTATGATTTAAGAATTTTATGAACATCTTAAAATAATTGTTTCTCAAGAAAAAAGATGGCCACCTCATTTTTGCATTGAAATGATACTGAGGACCTGGGGAGGGTAAGAATCTAGACAAAAATGCAAATGTACCATACAGAGCATAGGAAGCATCCAGAAAACCCAAATCAACAGTTTTGCCAATATTTTTCATAACCATAGCAGAAAATTAGCTTTTTGGAAAAAACTTTTTTCGTTGCACTGCTGCCTTAAAGGACAGTTCAGTTTAAACATAAATTGGACCCAAACTCACCAAGCCATTTGTAATAAAAAAAAATGTATTTCGTTTTTGAAAGACCTGTAGGTCACAGTCATACCTCATATTATCAATGTTTTGCTATTAAACCTGTAGCTTTATTAGGATGTATGTCTGAAATATATATTACGTAGTACATTAGTATACATTTCATTCATATGAGGAGGATCTAACCTATAATATTTTTTAAAAACAAAATATACAGACTATTCATACCAGCTGCTAATACATGTCACTAAATTGTTAATAATAAATACCTGACTTCTTTGCAAGTTATCCTGTATATACAAAAAAAATACATCCTATCTTGTAACAATATTTGCAACAGTCTCTTAATTTATAACTGTATATAAAAACTCCTCACTCACTTTGACAGTTTAACAGGGTGATCCAAAGCAAAAAGTGTCAGTCTCCATAGCTAAACTCTCTTAGGTTAAACAATTGTCTATTTCAAACAACAAAAACAACTTTTATGCCATTTTCTAAGTTGTAAATATTTTAAATTCTATTTATATAATTATCCTAATACAGAACTCTACCCTTTATATAAAGTTCACACACCTTAAAAATGCTTTGCAATCACTGTACTGCTCTGCTTACACTTTACATAACATATGCTGTGACTTTCCATCACACCCAGCCATGGCCAGCTGTGGGATTCTTCATGGGCCAGTTCTGGCACACGTGGCATTTGTGATTTGCATGCTACCACTGAGATGGGTCATTAGATGGTGCAGTGTGTGTTTTCACTGCTATGCAGATGACATTCAGCTGCACCTGTCTTTTACACCTGATAGGCAGGTAGCTGTCTCACCCCTGGAGCAATGTCTACAGGAGATCATACATTGGATGGCCTCTAGCTGGCTGATCATAAACCTGACCTGGATGGAGATGCTATTAGTGGAACGAGATCCTTGTGGGTCAGCTGCCAGATGAGATAACATGATAGCTCTGTCTTGAAATGCCTGAATACTGGCAGCCATGGATAAGTTAGAGAATCTGGAAATCATTGTTCTAGAACCTCATGTGTCAAGCATGATCTGCTGTGGACTTTTTCAATTTAATATTATGTCCTGGATAGGACCCTATCTAATGCAATAGGATATGGTGTACTTGGTTCATGTGTTTGTGACCCTGAGGCTTGGCAACCGCAATGTTCTTTACCTGTGGCTATCAGAGAGGTTAATGTGCTGCCTACAGCTGGTGCAGAATGCTGTGTCCAGGCTGATCTCCAGATTAGTCTATTCTGAACACATTATGCCTCTGTTGTGGCAGGTGCACTGGCTTCTGATCAGATGGCACCACACCTTTAAGATGGAAATGTTTACTTACAAAACCTGCACAGATTTGGGCCAGGCATCCTGAAATACCTTTTTAACCTCATATACTCACAAATTTATCAGTGTCAGTGGCTCAGTAGGTAGCACACTTGCCTCTGAGGCCGGGAGATCAGAGGGCTGTGGGTTCAGTTCCCACATCTGACACTTGGGTTAATATCCCAATACTGACACTGTAGTGCAGTATGAGAGGGGTGCTGCACTTCTGAGGTGCTGTCTTTCGAATGAGATGTTAAACTGAGGTCCCATCTGCCTGGATTGGTGGTAGTTCAGGTGGATGTTAAAGATCCCATGGCACTTATCAAAAAAGAGTAAGGGAATTTCCCCGGTGTCCTGGCCAAATTTCCCTCATTCACTAAAAATACCACAAACAGCTTAATCTGGTTCAAGGTCAGTTGGCATTCATCTGTATCCCCTTCCCCCGGGTCGTGCCTGAAGATAGGCAGGATTTGTCTAGTGCACTTACCCGGTCAACAAAAACTAAATAAATAAATAATCGCTTGCTCTGCTCCACTAAAGCATTTTTTCCATCCAGTGTGCATACCATCAACCTTTGGTGATAGGCCTTTCTTGGTGGTGGCCTAACTAATCTGTAACTCCTTCCCTTGCCATCGTAGGCATTCCTCCTCAGTGGAGGCATTTAAAAGGGTATTGAAATGTCATCTTTTTTAGTTGGCATTCAACCTGGAGTTTTAAGCTATTGTGTCAGTCTTTTAGTACTGTTTTTATGTTATTTTATTCATCATTTATGTTGTGCTGTGAAGTGTTATTTCTGATGTGTACATTGTTCTGAGCCTCACAGGATAGACCAATATAGAAAATAAAATGGTTTGTCTTGCCTTTCTAGTGTGCCTGTCATTGTCAACAAACGTTAAATAGCTCAATACTACTCAGCAATGTCATCTCTAAATGTGGTTTCAGCAAGGTTGCAAAGATGTGGAGAGTTGTTTATGAGCCACCTAATTCTTAAGGTTTATGTTTCCAGTAATGGATGTACATGATCATATCAGACATTATGTAACTAATAATACTTGACAGGGTGGGCATTATTGGGATATAACAGACCACCCAGGGGGTAATGAGGCCCGACGTCACAGGCGGAGGGCCTTATAGCCCCTGGAAGGTCCGTTATATCCCATAATGCCCACCCTAGAGGGTATTATTACACTTAGAAAATGGTTTGAATATAAATTTTAAGTATAAATTTTAAACATGAGAAAAGAATAAAATAGATACAATTCAGTAAAAAATGTTGTTTATTGAAAAGTAGTTCCTAAACTGGTAGAATTGCCAATAATTGCCAGCAGAGGACTCCATAGTTTTATTGTGGTAGTCATGATGCAGAGAATGTTCTTTCCCCAAAATAAGCGTTCTTTCGTAGTATAATTTGTGGCCAAGTGGTTTGAAATGTGCCCCTCGATGTTTGCTGTGCTGTAACGTCCGGGTTGTTTGTGGTTTGGTAGCGAGTGGAGTGCCACACTCTGTAGGTACTCAGCAGCATCTGAAATTCTGGAGGAACTGTGAGTTTAAGCGAGTTGAGAGGGAAGTATGAAAAGTAAGCTGCCTGGGGCAGTGGGGGAGCGGTGTTCATTAGGTTATGTCGGGGGTTAAGACTGGGCTTTTTAACTTGAGTCAGACTTGGTCATAGTTCTGTTGGGTCCTACTACATACTGTTGACTGAGTAAAAAAACAAACAGGTTTGTTTTGGAAATGGTGGTGAGCGTGTGGTGATGGCTTCAGCGAGCAGCTATATAGAAGTAGGTAGCAAGTACTTAATCACTCACTTTGCGACCAGAAAAAAAATGGTGGTAGTGAGATTTGAATGTCGGGGTAGTCCCAGGATATCCTGAGTAATGGGGCACTAGACAGCGGCACTCATTATTTTGTGGGCGTTCTTAAGATATAACAGTCCAGGTGCCAGGTTGTTTTAGCCAATCAGGAGGCGAGTTTCACGTTACCCATTTTCTAAACATGATTATTACACCCAGTAGTAAGGAAAGGCAAGCCTACAGTACAAAGCATATTGCTTGGCTGGACAAATACTAGTTTAATGAGCCACCAATGACTCCAGAAGAACTTTGAAAAATGTACTATTTGGATACAAAGCAGTTCATATTTATCATTAGCTTTGTATTTCTCATCCCCGTTATTTATTACTACGATCATATGCACGAAAACAGGATAGTTTTTCCTTGAGGATTCATCAGCTCCTGTTGCATTCTTCCCAAATGAATGTCATAATACTCCACTTGTGACACTACAGATATTCCCATGGCAATAGACTGTGATGTCACAACAAAGTATTATAATTTCAAGTAAAGAATAAGCGAGAGAGACAGATGCAAACTAAGGGATAAACAACTTGGGCCGGATTCACAAAAGGCAAATCAGGACACAAGGCAACTTGCATCAGAAAAAATGGTGCAAGTAGCACTTGCATCCTGAGTTGTGTCACGGCGGGTTACATAAGAGTGACGCTGATGTGTTGCAGGCTGCCTGCACAACTGCACCTATCGCAATAAACCCCCTTGCGACATGGTGTAAGGGGGTTTATGGCAGCATTTGCACCCAATTCAGGTAGGGTGGCTGCTATGTCCACAAATGGGATTCAGAGACAACCACCAGTGAACATCTGTCAAAAACCAGTTATGCCAATGAAAAGGTGGTCTAAGTGGTCTTTGCTGTTCACCGGAGGTTGCCACTGTGCCTCATCTCCACATCCCCTGTGGGTTACAGCCCCCCCATGGACTCCAGGTCCCAGGCATGGCACATATTGTGTCAGGATGGGTGTATGGAACACCCCCAATGCCCAGACCCCCACACACACACACATGTTGGGGCCCCCCCACATGCCCTGAGGAACGATCCCCCTGCAATCCCCATAACCCCTTGAAGTCTGAGTGGCCCCCACCCCACAATGCAAGCCCCCACACACCCCAATACCCAGCCTGCAACTGGCACAGCAGTCCCTCACAACTAGGCCAGCCACTGGCTGAACCCGTTATAAAATGCATACTGTAATAGTCGCGCTCCAGTGAATGATAGCAACTATCATTCCCAGAGCGTATTATTATCTGTGATCATGGCACAATTCAAGTCAGCGGCTGGCCCTGGTGGTGAGGGAGGGCTGTGCCAGTTGCTGATTCACCCTCTGGGTGTGTGTGTGTGTGTTGGGGGGGCTGGCACCACTGGGAGGGGTTGGGGGACCACTGGGCCACCAGGGTAGGTAAGAGTGAGTGATTTGAGGGGGGTCCATGGCAAGGGGGCTTGGGGCTGGTGCCCACACCTTATGGGGACTCTGAGGTGGGCGTGTGGTTGCCATGGTGCCCAACTGGCACATCTGCTGCCTACTCTGTCCTGCAACCTGTGGCATACCTGGGAGCTGCATCCTATTGTGCACAGCTACTGCAAGTCGCAGGACACAGACCCCTGGACCCGCTCCGATTCTGAATCGGGTGGACGGGCCAGGTCGCAGGGATGGTCAGTGCAAGCTGCCATTGTTGCAGCTTGTGGTGGACCTTTCTGAATCCAGCCCCTTGTTTTTGTGAGAATTTCTTTAGTAATATATAATGGAGAGGAACAATGTATAGAAGATATATGAAATACAAGCTGAATCATGTCCAAATATTATGTTTTGAGAAGTTTTCTCAATGGCATCAGATGCTGTCTAAGGTCTTATATGTTGTTAGTGTAACATAAGACAAATCTCTTCAAGTTACTTAAGTAAACATCACAGAATTGGTTGTGGAGGCTAACTGTGGCAAAATGCAAAAAGGAAACCATAGGCTGTTCTTAGCACCAGTTATGTGGCTTCTTAGATAATTATAAGATGTTTGAAAATATGTAATATTAGGGTGGTAGTCATATATGATATTCTTTAATAAATATTTCACTTTGACTGTGCCATTTGGAGTCAACATCCACAAGGACTCCAGCTATTCTGAACATATAATGAGAAACAACTAGATCAAGTATCCAGACTATAAAGTAATAGTTTACATAAAAGTCTTTATTAGTTTTTCAGATTAAAAATGTGTTACTTTTCTAATAACAACACATGTTTTAAAATGATAAATCACTTGGCAACGTAAAGGTTAAATCAAGGAAACACTATGAGTATACACAGAATTAACATCTCATGGATATGCCTGAATACCTACTGCACAGGGCTGGTTAATTAGGACCCCATTACTCTATAGGCATGCTTGTGAATGCCTAATTGAGCGATAAATCAATTGACTGATTTATGAAAGATCCTTTGCTGGGGCATTCTAAACAAAACAATGCTGGAAACATGTCAGGAAATGTCATAAAAATAAACAGTATGAGCATGAAACTGCATGCAACACAACATATAATAAATAGCAGCAGAAAATGTAATTGGGGATGAATGAATGTCATTATAAAAGGGTTTGACTGCATTCTTGAAAATCAGTATTTCAGAAAAAAAAAGCCACCCAGCTGTGTAATCTTTTACCTCTCACTTTTTCTTTCTCAAGATTTAATTGAACTCCAGATATTATTTGGGGGATGGGATCATGCAAGAACAGTTTTTTTTCCCCTTGGTATTAGTGTTACTACTGTCTTTGATCACCTAGTAATTTGCAAGTGAAAACAATACTGTCACTTTTTTAAAACTGCTTAAGGAGACACAATTGAAGCATCAATGCACTGCATGCATCACTCTGCAAGTAATATGTTCACAAATTAATATTTTGGTTATTCTTATGTAGCACTTGAGAAGGCTGGTTATCATTACAACCTAATTTAGTCGGGATCTAGCAGGTTTGCCTTTAAATCTCAATACATTTGAAATTCTGCAGGCATCACGTGAAGGAAGAGACTTCTGTTTATATATGTTCAGGTAAGAAATATCCACCAGGGAGCTGGCACACGACATATGAAGAGACCTCGATCCTTGTACACAGATGCAATTATGTACTGTGTTAATCCTTGTTGGCACCACTATACTGCATGTGCTGCAAAGTGGTTGTAAGGACTACTTTAAGGCATATTTCTTCCTTGCATCCTTGTAATAAACACAAAAAGGTCTCAAGTTCTGCCCTACACTGGTCAGTATGCCAGCACAGGAAAAGGGGAAGAGGGAGGCGCTGTTAATGAGGGCACTATTTTACACAGAGGCACTACTTATGTATATTAGCTTCCTGACAAGCTCACCCCCTGGTGACAAGGCACAGCAATCCCAACCTTTGGAGAACTGGTAAAAGCAGTCCTATTAGAGGGGTGTGTGGCCTGAGCACAGAGTTGAATTGTTGCTTAGAAAGACAACTCTGAGCTGTCCTGTGGTGCAGCGTAAGTGCTACTGCTCATGACTCTGGTAACCAGAGTTTGGGAATGGGCTCTGGTTGTCAGCTGGCCAGCCAGAAGGATGAGGTTTGAGCATCCCAGGGACCACTCATCTCCTCTGTGGGGGTGGGTGGAGTCATGGTCCGGTGCATGGCCAAACTCTAGTGGCAGCTGGAGGATCAGCATGCTCACACCACACAGAGGGGGTGGAGTGTGATGGATGCCAGCTTACACTCTGGCGTCAGCACACATCATGTCTCCAGAAGGGCGTACACCAGAAACACCTGGCCCAGTACAACACCAACAAGAGGATCTAATAGGCCCTTGGCACTGGCACAGCATGGCTCAAGAAGGAACCCTGAAGAAATTGAAGGTACTGGAACTGGGAGGGGTGGCTAAGGGAACCAGCTGCCTGCTCCCACTCCATCTCTGCCAGGGTGGTAAACCACAGCATGATGGGGGATCCCTGCAAGCCTGCTGTGCTCAGTGGTTAGTCGGGTGACAATGCAGGGTCAGAGGGGATAAATAGAAATAGAAAAAAAAAGACAGCTCTCACTACCCAAGATAAAATCAATCTGCATCTATCTCTACAGTTAGACTCTTTCATATTAAAAGTTGAACGGTGGTTGCATCTGAAGTTGCTGCATTCAATACCTGTATTTTGAGAGAGTCTGTCAAATACTTCTCATAGACTGACTCCTACAAGCTGACTGAACAGGTTGAGATTATGGTGACAGTGAATCCTACTCCACAGGCAACGGCCATTGTTAAGATGGAAAAAATGTTCCAGCAAATAATTCGTCATATGGAGGCAATGACCATGACAGTTGTTGGGACTCAGAGAGATGTGACAGAGCTTAGTGTGCAGATAGTGGCAGTCAAAAACAAGACAGCCTGCATGGAAGACACACAGGTCCCTTCATAGTGCACCTCCCAGCCTAGGCCAGAATTACTGAGGTGCTATGGTCCCGGGTCAAGGACCTGGGGAACCAAAGTTGAAGGGATGACCTTTGGTTTGTTGGAGCCCCACCCCCGAGTGCCCTGTGTAAAAGTGTAGTGATTGAGTCACCCTTTTTGAAAGCGCTCAATCATGGTCACCTTATACATGGGATACCGTACAACCCTGGCCATTCTGAAGGAGATGAAATTAGTGGGAACTGAAGCACAAAAGCTAAGAGGTCCACATCTCATCCAAAACCAAGAAAGCAGGGGTGTCCTTTTTAGTCCATAAAGCCCTACATTGGAAGTTAGAAACCTCCACTATGGATGCCGAAGGCAGCTTGATACAACTTGTTTCGCCACACACACAATGGAGATAATTTTTGGGAATGTATAAACTCACAGTGAAGAATTTCCCTATTTCGCTTGCACATTCAACCAGGCCATTTCTCTTTTCAGTCCTATCAACTTGCCCATCTGCCTGGGAAGACACTATAACCTCACACTTGATGAAGAGCTAGATCAAAGCTCAGGTAAGGCAGAATCCCACCCTAGAGCTGCACAAGCACTGAAGGCCCTAATGCAGGACCACTCACACTCACTCACTGCAGACTTGAGGTGCCTACAGCATGCAGCACTCCAAGACTACACATGTTACTCCACAGTACCTGACTTGTATAGTCAAAATTAGATTCCTGGCTGTGGTCTTCATCCATTTTTCACAAAATGGTTGCAGCGGATATTGGGAATATCCACCTCTGTGATCATGCCCTGGTTGCCTGTTCACTTCATTGAGGCCCAAAGGTGACCAATTCCACATCACAGCCCTTGGACCCCCTCCTGCTCGCAGATACAGACTTTCAGACACTGGTGTAGGGTAGGATTGAAGAATACTTTTATGACACGGGGGAAACCCCCTCAGCTGCAGTCTTGTTGACTTTTAAAGCCTACATAAGGGTTTTAATAATGGACTTCTCAGTGCACAGGTGAAGGGTGAGTGAAAAAAGGATATCACACTTTGACCTCTCACCTCCAACAACTGAAAGCACAAGCTAAATCCCCCTTCACAACACTGGATACCACTGATATTAAAGCTGAGCTGCTTGGAGTATGCTTCTGGCTTAAATGCTACTCACACAGAAAGCAGAGCTGGTAATTTCCATTTATGACACAAATACAGGGATGCAGGCAATGAGACAAGCTGAGTGCTAGCCTATCATCACAGGTAGAGACAAGCAAAAAGGCACATTGCTTCCCTTCAGTCCAAGTCTGGTCAGGTGGTACACAAGGTAAAGGACATTAATAAGGTCATGAGTCAGTTTACTGTACTTGGATCTGTATTCTTCACCTACCCTTTTGATTGAATCTGTGGTTGAGCAGTTTCTGGCCAACCTTAATCTACTCAAATTACAGCAGCAGCTGACTGTTGATCTGGACACACCCTTCGCAGTTCAGGAGATGACTAGAGCCCTATCACAACTGAATGCCAACAAAGCCCTGATTGGAGAAAATCTTCTGGCTGACTTCCTCCTGCTCTTATCAGAACAGTGGTGTCACATATTCACTGGGTATACTCACAGACCAACAGATGGTGTCACTCCCCACATGTGATGATAGACTGCAATTACAATGCTCCCTAAGAATGGCAAGGACCCACTAACTCCTCCAATTATAGACCATATTCCTCATTAATGCTGATGCCAAAGTACTGGCTAAAGCACTGGTGAATTGCCTTGAATCCTTCTTATCACATTTGATACAGTCCTCCCAAGTAGGGTTTATCAAAGGCAGATTAAGTTTGGACCACCTCAGGTCTCTAGTTGCCCTCTTTTCTCATGGGACGGGGTAGCCTCACACCAACAGCAGCTATTGCTACTGACTTAAAAAAAGCCTTCAACCTGGTGGAGTTGGGCTACCCTCATGAGGTCTTGACAAAAATAAAGTTTGGGGCCACCTTCTTATCATGGATTCAGACCTTGTGCCATTCTCTGCTAGCTAAAGTGTTGACTAACTCCACTATGTCAGCCACCTTCCCTCTACAGAAAGGAACCTGTCTGAGATGCCCTCTGTCCCCAAGTCTATTTGTGCTGGCCATTGAGCCACTTGAAATCACAATTAGGGACCATTTCTCCACACAAGGCATCCTTTCTGGGAGGCAGAAATACACAACTCTGCTTTATGGAGTTAACCTACTGGTTTTGGCAAAATACACCAACCAGGCCATACCCTCACTACTGGACACTTTAAAGGAGTTCTCACAGTCCTCTGACCTGCAGTTGGACCTCACCAAAATCAAGGTTCTCCCCCTCTATAGTTCCTGTCCCAGTGCCCCTGTCACCTCCCTAAGGATGAAATGGGCCCACAGTGCATTACCTATCTGGGTATCTGTCTTAATCCCAATGTCCACCACTCTTGCCTAAATTAAAATCAGAATTCAATCAATGGTGTCACCTTGAATTGTTAATGGCCAAGAAGATTGCCACTTTTAAAGTGGTGTTGATCCCAAAGCTCCTGCACTGCATTTCCCATATCCTGAGATCCATTTCCAGATCTTGGTTTGCCAAAATAGACAGGATGCTGGAGAATTACTTATGGGATGGTAAGCTCCCAAGGTACAGCAGGATGAAACTGCAATCTCACTGGAGGGGGTGGGGGGGCTGGATAGTCCTCTGGCTGTTTTTCTACCATTTGATATATATATGAGCACTAAAATCCTTCAGTGGTTCTCAGCCCCATACCCAGGGCTCCTCAATGGATTTGGATGGACAGGGCGCAACAGAAGAAATCACCATACAGCCTTACTATACACCAAAGACAGCGGCTGGATGAAGCTCCCACCAACCATCCAGAAATCAATCCAGGCATGGAAAATAACTAAAAGGCTCAAGGTCCCCCTGATTACACTCTAGGACTGTCCCTTAAAGGGGGTGTCTCCCATAGGCTCACGCCAATATTTGCCAAACTCCTTATGTGTAACTGTTGTGTGCCGCCTCCAGTTGCCAGCAGTGCTATTGCTGTCCAAAGGTAGTTTGTAAATAAAAATATACAGCCCCAGAAGCTATCAATGTGTTTATCCTCCATTTTACCATCACTGTTGCTGCAGGATGGTGGCATCAGAGCAACATATAATGGTGCTGCACTAAATGCAGTTCCACCAGTAAACCAAACCCACAATGTTTGGTTCCCCACTTCAGTAATGGAGGAAACCTTTAAGTGTTGTGCACATCTTGAAGTGCAGTTCTAATAGGGACTCTGACAGTGTGAGGGTGATGCAGCACTAATTTGACATGTATATAAAGCATTCATATAAGGAAGTGCCTGCATGTGTTGTGTTACTGTTTATGTTAGCGAAAACAGTTTACCCAATAAATGAGTCTGGGTACAACAAGAGTTTTGAGCGGTATTATACAGCTGTTGTATTATGTTCTGTGTGTGTTAGCATTCTCTGTTTTGATTGACCCCAGCAGTGAGAGACAATCTTGCAAGTATGTCCCTTTCACTTTGTAACTAGGCAGTCAGTGATTGGATGGCTGCTGTAAGGCAATAAAGAGTTCAGCTATAACAAGGAATAGGTTACCAGGGAAGCATCAGCTGTAGCAGATGGAAGAAGGGTGATCTAGTGGTGAAAGCACAGACACAAGAACTGGGAGACTAGGGTTTAAATCCTACTAGAGTCCCTTACTCTGTAACTCTTAACAAGTTCTCTAACCTCCTTGGGAACTCTGATGACCCCTCAGGTCCAAGACTTTTAAAGTGCTCCCCATTCCCATTAAAAATGATTTGCAGTGATGTGAGAGCTACAACATTTCACTTTGAAGGTACTGAGAAAAAGCTGTGGCAGTCTCCACCCCCATTTGTAATGTCAGCATTTGAAGTAGGATGTCCCTCACAAATCAGATGCTACACCTCAGCTGTTGTAGGTAAAGAAACTAATCGGCCTCAGTGTTTGTAGTGCTCTGTATTTGCTTAGCTCACTCCTCCCATGTCATATGCATTCTTTCTCTTGCTATTTCCAGTCAGAAACTCAGATTTAAAGACCATTTGAAATGTAAAACAATACACTAAAGTAAGTGATCTAGCTCTCCACTTTCAGGCTGCTGAAAGAGGGATGTGTATTATTTGTGCAAAGGGGAAAGTCAGTCTTGTGTGATTCTTTGGGAACCTGCCCAGGCCCACCTTGTAAATGAATCTTCTCAAGGGTGTTCACCTGATTAAATTAAGATTGACTGATTGACTCAATCAATCAAGCAAGCAAGCAATCTACTTCTGTCCACAACATGTTACAACTGTTTCACAGAGAGGAATGAGCAGCACAAAGAAACAGATTTTGTTTCCTATGAATGAAATACTGCTAGATGTATTATTTGCTTTACATGTATTATGGCTACAAGTACTACTCTCTGTGTGGAGTTGCAGGACAGAACTGTCTTAAGCCATTGTAAACTTAAAATAAAATCGAGATGGATAGCATTGATACCCTTATGTTTTCTTCTGCACTGTTGCGGCAGTGACATCACAGAATGGGAAGGGTTGTATTACAAGTGACTCATGTGCATGTAAATGGAGGCTTGCTTGACACTTTACAACCTTGTGTCAGAGCCTCAGACTCTAGATACGTGTTGCAACAGAAGAAATGACTGATATCTTATTGACATCTGTACAGTAATTGATGTAATGTATCAAAAATACATCAGACATATCCAAATCATAAATATACAGGAGTCTTCTCCATTAAGGAAAAACCATCCAGTGAAAATAGAGGACAAAACAGTAGCCTGGCCTAACTGGCAACATGCAGGAATAAGGACAATTAAAGGCATCTATATGGTTGGTACAGCTCAATTACTTGCCTACTAAGCACTTAGAGTTACATATGAATTACCGCAGTGGGACTTCTGGAAGTACCTGCAGATTAAGACTACAGTATCGGGACTAAGGAAAGACAGGAGGCTCCCTCAGGACATGGCATATTTATCCCCCTTGCCCAGCTGGCTGTGACTCTGGAGAAGCAAGGCAGAATTCATATGGATAGGGCACATTTATTCCCCTTGCCCAGCTGGCTATGACTCTGGAAAGATAAGACAGGATTCATATATAAATACTTGCAGGGAAAGCTACCTGAAGAGTTCCAGCAAACAAGACACAAATTGGGGGCCCAACTAAATAAGTCCATATCCCCAGAGCAATGATATCAATGTTGGAGACTTGCTCACAGTGACTGTGCAGACAGTAGGGCACTGCACATTCAAAATAAGACACTCCACCACTGATGTCGTACATACTCCAGCAGTCCTGCATGCTGCAAAGCTTATGCCCTCAGATACTTGCTGACACTGTGTAGAACAATGTGGCATCATAACTCAGATACTGTGGGCATGCCCAGCAGCTCAAGAATACTGGACACAGATCAGCTTAGCCTGTTCCCAGGTACTTGGTAGTCCCTTGCCTGGAGCCACCTCCTTTTGGCTGCTAGGCATCGCTCCAGATGACTATAAACTACCAGATGCTCTCATGCACTAGTTAATGGCAGCCTTGGTGGAAGCAAAGTGCCTGTAGTTGCAGAGATAGTATACTGCTAAGACACCAACTCTAGCACAGTGGAAGGCCTCCATGGGGAAGCATTCTAATTTTGATCTAATGTTTAATATATCTAAGGGCACAGGAGCTAAGTTACAGAGATGTAGAGTTTTGTTCCTTTCATCACCATGGTGCCAATCACCTGATGGTCAGCAGGGCAAAGCTGGGCCGCAGGCTCATCTGGACCGACAAGTCCACCCATACCCCTATGACAGACCATCTGATGAGGTGGTGGATAGTTTCAATACTGAACCTGAGGACTCTTAAGATATATATAAAATATATATCTATATGGTTATGCCTGAGAACATTCTACATTCAAACTTAGGCAAAAAAGGAGCTGTTTTCTTGTAACTCTTCGCGTAAAAGAAAATACTTTGTTTTATCTGTACCTTTTACAAAGCCATTGGGAAATGTTTAGTCTATTTTCCTGACTATTTAGAGCCTAGTTAGTTAAGTGATCACAGCCCTTCTTTTGTCAAAGTGTAGACTACAGCTAGACTTCGGGGCGCAAAGGAAATCGCTCCATTTGTCTTGCAAATTCTGCCTTTGCTCTGGACTGATCGGCCACTGCCACTAGACCAGTACTAATACCTCCCCTTCTGTCTCTCTGTAGCCGGAAACCCTTCCTCCAGGACTCGAAGAGCAGCCGCCGCAGGGAAAGCGGCCACCGGGTGGTAGGTGCTCCCTTAGCCGACGCCTGAGACCACCTCCTCGGATGGTCACAGCACCAGAGGTATGGCAAAGCTGCAGCCTATCGGATCGCGAGCACCTTCTCTCAGGCGGGCTCCGATTGGCTCACATTCTACATTCAAACTTAGGCAAAAAAAGAGCTGTTTTCTTATAACACTGAGCATAAAAGAAAATACTTTGACTTATTTGTACCTTTTACAAAGCCATTGGGAAATGTTTAGTCTATTTTCCTGACTGTTTAGAGCCTAGTTAGTTAAGTGATCATAGCCCTTCTTTTGTCAAAGTGCAGACTACAGCTAGACTTTGGGGCGCCAAGGAAATCGCTCCCTTTGTCTTGCAAATTCTGCCTTTGCTCTGGACTGATCGGCCAGTGCCACAAGACCAGTACTAATACCCCCCATTCTGTCTTTCTGTAGCTGGGAACCCTTCCTCCAGGGCTCAAAGAGCAGCTGCCGCAGGACAAGCGGCCACCAGGCGGTCGGCACTCCCTTAGCCGACGCCCGAGACCACCTCCTCAGACACTCACAGCACCAGAGGTATGGCAAAGCCACAGCTTTTTCACCCATCCGCCCATCCTCCCATGCATTATTAAATAGCCCTTCTTACCCCGCCCTTAACTTTTATAGGCCCTCCCACACTCCGGATAGTCTTCTCTGCCAAACACATGAATAACATCACCACTAGTGGAGTAGCACTGTAACCCATCATCTTCTATATATCTTGGCTAGCAGAAGCTACTGCAGTAAGCTCCTTATTTACATAAAGGGCAACCATGATAGGCCTTATTTGGCTATGCTTTTTAGCCAGCCTTTGCATAATACCCTTTGTGGCTAAGCAACTTGACAGACTTGACTCCAACAAAGGTGCTTGCTCTACCATGCTAGTCTCCCCATATACCAACACTATGAACAAATTATGCTACCACTGCACACCTTTGATCCCCTCACAGTTTATGGAACCTCCTTGAAGTGAAACTGATAACCAATATCCCCTAAGGGATCCTACACCCTATCCATTCAATCTAGGTATGGCCTGGTACTATCCTGCATGGATTTTAGGATATGTGTCCGTAGGGCAGCACTATAAGATGACTCAGTCTTTGGATCCCTGTACGCAAACCTATTCTAGATGTAGAAACACTTGCACCTCTAAACTTCTCCTTGCTGCCCTGAGGAAAATTGTGCTCCTTCTACTCCTATGCTCAGGTGATGTCAAACTTAACCTCACCCTATGAAAGTGCTCTCATCTCCTTCTGAGCTCATAACCCTGAAAGAAATCAGCTTCCTGCATGCTAATGTGTGTAGTCTTTTAAAGAAGCTCGATTCAGTACAGGCTTGGATTACTCATACTGCACCATATGTACTTGTGCTTTTGGAAACATGGCTCCTGGTGTCCACCCCTGACAGAGAGATAAACATCACTAACTACTTTCTCTTCAGAACCGACAGGTTGACCAGGGGTGGAGGAGTAGCCATCTATGTTAAAAACAAATTCTCAGTATCTATACTAGACAAAGAACCTCTGTGCGCAAGGCACACTGCCTTAAGGGTAGCCGGTCCATTCCACAGGGGTGTCAAACAGATGAGGCATACTGATGAGTCCTGGTAGGACGAAACACGTGTCTATGTCTTCTGTTAGCACCCTTTGCAAACTGTGTGAGAGGCCTTTCGGTACCATGAAATTCTGCTTAAAGTTGGACCAGCATAACATTCTGTGGTGATTTGCATATGCAGCCCATGATGCTTTGCATTGTGGGGGCATGTGTGATTTTGTATTTTCTTGAAACTTGGCTTCCCAGCCAAATGCCCTTTGGGTAAACTTTGCCTCAGTGTTTGCGCATAGAGGTTCTTTTGTCTTTAAATAGTTTTTATTTTAATGGGTTCACCACAATATATCCAAGGCGCACTGCCTTAAGGGTAGCTGGTCCATTCCACTGGGGTGTCAAACAGATGAGGCATACTGATGAGTCCTGGTAGGATGAAACACATGTCTATGTCTTCTGTTAGCATCCTTTGCAAACTGTGTGAGAGGCCTTTCGGCACCATGCAATTCTGCTTAAAGTTGAACCAGCATAACATTCTGTGGTGATTTGCATATGCAGCCCATGATGCTTTGCATTGTGGGGGCATGTGTGATTTTGTATTTTCTGAAACTTGGCTTCCAGCCAAATGCCCTTTGGGGTAACCCTTGCCTCAGTGTTTGTGCACAGAGGTTCTTTGTCTTTTAAATAGTTTTTTTTATTTTAATGGGTTCACCACAATATATCCAAGGCACACTGCCTTAAGGGTAGCTAGTCCATTCCACTGGGGTGTCAAACAGATGAGGCATACTGATGAGTCCTGGTAGGATGAAACACGTGTCTATGTCTTCTGTTAGCACCCTTTGCAAACTGTGTGAGAGGCCTTTCGGCACCATGCAATTCTGCTTAAAGTTGGACCAGCATAACATTCTGTGGTGATTTGCATATGCAGCCCATGATGCTTTGCATTGTGGGGGCATGTGTGATTTTGTATTATCTATACTAGATGCTACCTCTTTTGCCTGTGGATTCGAATGCTTGGTCTCTTAAAGTCAAGCTTTCCCCATCAGTGGTGTTCCATATCATAGGCTGCTACAGACCTGTGGCAGCAGGACCGCAACTTCTGACACATCTGTCATCCCACCTGGATGCTACCCCAATGGAAACAATCATACTAGGCAACCTTAACTATGAGTGGCTCACTAAGGTATCGTCACCCCTGAAACAATTCTGCGACTCTCATGGGTTTACTCAACTTATTACTGAGCCTACATGCATCAACAAAAAAAATCCTTTGAGAAGCACCCTCTTGGACGTTTTCCTTGTCAACAGGCCCCACTCCTTTTCCCATGCTGGTATCCTTTTAACAGACGTTAGTGACCACTGCTTTATTGGCGGCATAAGAACTGTCACCAAACCTCCAGCTACATCAAAGTTTTCCACAAAAAGATCCAGATGGAACTTCGATGCCATTGCATATTTCAATGATCTAAAAAACTCTTTGCTATGGCAGAGTTTCTACCTGGCCAAGTCAGTGAACAATGCCTATGACATTCTACATGAAATCATATCCAGCACCCTGAACAGCCATGCTTCTTTGGTTAAAACACAAATAAAAGCCAGAACCTGTCATTGGTTCTCACAGGAACTGAAGGCTGCCTTACTCAAAAGAGACTACCTCTGGAAAAAGGCTCTTAAATCTTGTACCAACACAGACTGGTGTCTGTTCAGGGCAGCTAGAAACACCCGTACTAAGTTGGTCAGAGAGGCCAAAGCCAACTTTTATCAAACCGAACTACTCTCTGTATCAAACTGCCCCACCAAGTTCTGGTCCACCTTAAAAGAGATATCAGGACACTCTCCAGGAAGTGCGCTTCCTTCCAAAATCTCCACTGATGATACTATCATTAATGATAAACTAGAGATACTGCAGGCTTTCAACAATCATTTTGCCACTGCTGGCCTGGCCTTTGATAATGCACCTGTAAGTAGCCTTCTTCCTCAGACTAACACCAAGCCTCCGGAACCAAGTAATAATAACATGGTCTTCTCATTTTCACCTACCACCATAAAGGAAGTTGAAGACCTTCTTCTATGAATAGATACTAAAAAAAGTGCTGGGGCTGACTTCTTCAACCCGTATTTCATGAAAATAGCACACCGTATACTTGCTACACCTATAACACACCTATTAAATCTGTCCCTAGTGCAAGACTCCATCCCCAAGGTATGGAAAACTGCTCACGTCATTCCCTTGTTTAAAACAGTGGACCCCGTGACCAAAACAACTATAGGCCAATCTCTCTTCTACCCATACTTTCAAAACTTCTGGAAAAAATAGTGGATACACAGCTGAGAGCCTTCTTAGACAACGCTAAACTACTCAACCCAATGCAGTCTGGATTTAGAGCTAAGCATAGTACAATTATGGCCTTGGCCAAAGTTACTAATGATTGGCAACGGGACCTAGACAACAAAAAATTTGTCTGTGCCGTGTTTCTGGACCTTAGTAAGGCCTTTGACACGGTTGACCACTGCCTGCTTCTCTCCACCTTAAAAACTATAGGCATTGGCTCAACTGCACTGGGATGGTTCCAAGACTACCTTTCTGACAGACAGCAGCAAATTAAGGCTTATGGAGAGCTTTCTCCATTAAAACCGATAAAGAGAGGTGTCCCCCAGGGCTCCAATCAGGGCCCCTTACTGTTTGCCCTTATATCAACAGCTTGGACGTAGGCATCAAGGAGGCCAGTATTCATTTGTTTGCTGATGACACAGTGCTCTACTTAAGCCGGGATTCTCCTGAAGCTGCCTGCGCTGAAATACAAGTTGACTTTAATACTCTGCAGTACCAGCTCCTTAGCAAAAAGCTACTACTAAATGCAAAAAAAAAAAACAAGGCCAGTCTTTTCTCACCATCAGGCCCAGGGGCCTACTCTGCTAGCCCATTGCCTTCAATCTCTACTTTATTAGGAGAACATCTTTAATTTGTGACTAAATTCAAATACCTTGGTACTTAGCTAGACAACAAAATCTCTTTCATGGAACACACAGAAGAACTGCTGAAAAAACTGAGGCAGAGACTTGGTCTTTTTTTCAGAATCAAACGCCTCTTGATCACAGATGCAAAAAGGCAGCTTGCCCAATCTACATTCCTTTCATTAATTAACTACGCCAACTTTATTTATGGACATTGCCCGGCATCATATCTTGCAAAACTGGATGTATTATATAATAGAACACTGAGATTTATAACCGGTCTCCCATACTCCACACACCACTGCACTTTATACGCATCCATAGGGTGGTCCTCCCTTCAATACAGGCGATATAGAAATGCAGCCCTATGGACCCTCTGATCCCTTACCAAAAAACTCCCACAATATGTTGTTGACTGTTTCCCCTTTAGTCCCATTAGGAACTATGCTTTAAGAAGTCACTCTCAGATTTCTTTGAAAGTCCCAAGGGCCAACTCATGCTTTGGAAGGGCTGCCATAAGCTATGCCCTGCCTACACTCTGGAACAGGATACAAAAATCGTTGAGACTCAGCTCCCCGGTCAGTCCTACCATCTTTACGACCCCCTATAACAAAACGTTCACTGAAATCTGTAATTGCTTTCATCGTTCCTAGCAGCTTTACTTTTTTTCCCCCTCCTAGTCATAACTACTCTTCCAAAACAGTCCCTGCCACTGATACTCCCCCCTTCAGGCTCCACTTGTCCTTAGCACTCTCCGTACCCTCTTATTCACCACCCCCCTTCTGCCACATTAGCCTAAGCTTACACACTGTTATACACATCTCCATAGCTTAGGAATTTTCAGCCAGGTCGGTAATGTGTTGCTGCTGAGCAGGGATATAAATACTCCTTCTTTTGTCTATGGTTTGTATATGACTTCCATACACATCCTACTCCAGCGCGAACTGTATGTGTGTATATATATATATATATATATATATATATATATATATATTATATTCGTGTTGTGTTAAGTATTTCTCTCTTGTACATGTGACTTGGAATGTAAATACTCTGCTCATATCAGTATTGTACATATGTTGTTCCTTTGTATTATGCATATTTATATGTAACTGTATAATTTTCCTGCCAACAGCTGGTCCACCTTGTAAATGAGCTTGCTCAATGGTGATCGCCTGGATAAATAAAGATTTGATTGATTGATTGATTGATTGAGAATTACAAAAAAAAAAAGTTGTTTTTGTTTTTTTTTACATTTGGATAAAGACCCTTTTACATGCCAATTATAATATCAGTGCTTTTGATGTACTATCTAGACTACCGTTAGTTGCTTTTTTTAATGTTTTTAATGCTTATACAGTATGTATGTATTGTATTGTCTGAAACTTTTTAATAGCAGTGATGAAGCAAAAAAACAGTTCTTTGAGATATTACATCCTTGTGAGCTAGAATATCTTATGCGTCAGGGGGAAGAGTTAAGTTGTGCATGGTACCGATGAACACTGCAGTGGGGGGGAGGGGAAATTGTTTAACCAGGAAAGGCACACTAAGCTGAAGATTATTTTCCAGGTGCAACCTGGGCAAGGGGGGGGATCCAGTGGACATAAAGAAATTCATTATACAACTGGAGAAATTTGGGGGCAACTGGTCCACCATGGAAGACTCGTGAGGGATGTAGAAATTCACAACAGACATGCACAGAAAATAGGCAGAAAGTTATTGAATCAGATGGGTGGGGGGATTACTGTAGTGGTAGTGCTGTGTTCCCAGGGCATGGGCCATGGCATGGTGACATGTGACTGATGCCACACCGTGGGCCAACCCTGCGGCTGTCACAGTCCAGTATGTTAGGATTCACAGCTTATGTGTGACCAACAAAAGCATCAGCATACACAATTTGCCTAATCAGTTTGTGCGCTACTGCCACAGGGGAAAATCCACCCTGCAGACAGTAGCACCATTTCATGTATTGCAGTTTTGGTTGGTGGCAGTATGGGAATAAACCTATATTTGGTTCCCTTTTTTGTACTTTTGGAATAAAATTAATCATATTATCTATTTAGAAATCAATACTGGAAACATCAGTTACAATGTACAAAGGTCCGGAAGGGTTAGTACCTTGGGGGAAAAATTATGTTCCAAGAATGATTCCAGGGATTTAGGGAACTGGGGAAGACTAGATGGACGATGGGTTTTTTTTCTGCCGTAATTGTCTAGGTTTCTATGTTTCTTCTACCCAAACACACAGCTTTCATTGATCCCTACCATTACAGGTCACTTGTTTTTCTTATGTCGTAAAGGCTCGAATTCATGATTCCTTTAATGGTTGTGGTGAGTTTTTACAAGTACTTGGTTTCTGTTCAGAACCTTTCATTATAATCTGAAAACTAATATTCACAAGTCAAAATTATTTAAAAAAATATAAATGACTATTGTTTGGGGTGATAAGCTGTTCTTTTGAAATATGTAAAATAGGTGCGAAAATGTCTGTACTACACCAAACTTCACATTTACTCTTCTTAGAAATGTAAATGTGGCCCGGTGGTGCTGAGGGTTGAGGTGCTGGATGCCATACCTCACACCACACCGCCAACCCGGGTTCGGGGAGGAATAAGCCTGGGTTGTCAAGGGGTGCGGCAGGGGAGGAGAAGGATTGAGCATCCATGGGACTGCTCTCCTTCTCCAGGAAGGGTGTGCTGCTGTTGGTGCACTGGTGGCCTCTAGCATTGGCTGGGATGATGCAGTGGCACTATCAGTCTGAGGGGATGTGCTGGGGCAGGCAGCTGGGAAAAGTTGTCACCAGTAGCATAATGCGCTCTATCCCAGCAGGTGTTGTTGCATGCCACAAGCATTGGAGGGGAACCAGAATAGAGGAAAAATTAGGCACCAGGTCGTGGCGGCATGATGGCCAACTCCAGAGGGGGCACCCAGCTCCGAGGGTATGCAGCAATTACTGGATCCTGTTCAGATGGAGAGTATGGGGGGGAACTCTCCGCCACCCTGCCATGGTGGTAGAAGCTGCGGGCCCGAATAGAAGTGGAGGGGTCCTCGGGATGGCAGCTGGAAGACCTAAAGGAGATGCCAGGATGTGGATAAGGTAAGACAGAAAGAGGGCCTGGGAGAAAAAGGATTAACAAAAAAAAAAAAGAAATGTAAATGTGCTTTATATTATACTGACTTTGTCTGCAGATATTGGCATCATAATTTTACATTCATAACAAATACAGTTTTGTGTATTAGTCCCACACAATTTCAAACATACACTATGGAACAGATGTAATCATCAATGATCTTGACTTAATCACTTACAGATCATCAGATATAATCATGCTGATTTAAAGAGCTAGTATTGCCAAAAATTGCAAACCAGAAAATGTTATTAATTTTAAAAAGGTGTCAGTTGTTACTTTTTTTTTATTTCTGAAGTAAACAAAGTGGCTCTAAATCTGGCTAAGGTTCAAATCATGATGTCTGGCATCTCCCGCATGTTAAAATCACATAATTCACCACTAGAGATAACTACATTTGACAATAGAACTTTAAAAGAGGTTAGCCAGTACAAACTCTGGAACTGTGGATGGACTCCTAGTTAAAATGGGTGTTTCATATGAATCAGAAGATGTAGCCCAAAATAGGATTTATGTACAGACAAAAGTTAAGGATGCCTTTGAGGTCCAGGCAAAGCTGTGGAAGCTGTTACTCTCCTTAGTAAAGTATAGGGATATTGTATATGGTAGCACACACAAACCATCTTGAGACACCTAAACCCCATTTACTATGGCCTGGCCCACTTTAATCTAAATTTCATTAGGTACACATACCACTGTGATCTCCGTTCAGGCGGAAATGTACTAATCACTTAATGTTTCACAGCCTCCACAGTTTCCTCAGAGGTGTTGAAACACTGAGTGACTACTGCACTACCTTCTGTAAACTTTTTAAGCAACTGAAATAGAGAATAAAGATGAGATGCTAACTTGATATCTCTCCTGAGTGCTGGTTTTGTTGTGGCTGTGAATACTTACTTTTGTTCTTTTCATATGATCTTTTTTTTTTAAACCTTGTATTTTTGCTCCCTACTTGCATCCTCTCTCCACTCTCTCAGACATCCTCTTCTGCAGGCTCCAATCTCATTGTGATCTGCCCCTGGAGCACACAGTTCCACACTAGTTACTCCTAGTATACCCCCCGGGTAGGGGTGAGGAGGGAACCCCCAATGCTGACCTCCCCAAACCAACATACTGTGTTGTGGAATTGGTATAGCCGATTCTGTTCAATGAGTCTGGAGACCCTCCCCCAGAGAGGTGTTGTTGCCTAGGAGAGACTGAAGTTTTTTTCCCTTTTTCCTTCCCCAGACATCAGCATGCAATGAGGGCCAATGAGTAGGAGGTGCGCTGAGACGTGTCTCCTGCTCCGCCCCTCTGCTGACATCTGTCCAATACCCTTACTGCTTCTCCACCTACTGCACCTTCCACCTGGGCTCCCCCAGATGGTGGTATTGCAGCAGGAGCATGCAGCTAACCCCCCCAAAGAAGGAGAGCAGCTGCTGGGTGCTCTATCCTTCTCCTCCCCAGCTGACCCCCAGTGGCCCCTGCTCGTTCCCGAACCTGGGTCACCGGCATGCTACAAGGTAAGGTGTCCAGTGCCTCAGCCCTCAGTGCCACCAGGCCAGCTGTTTTCATATGATCTTTGAGTAAGCAGAAGCACTGCATCCTGCCAGTGCTACTTAATCCCTGTGTTTCCTATTATACCACTGCAAACTCTAGAAAGTCTCTGTCATTTCCCTCTTTCTCTTCTTTCCTACAGTTAGTACATATTTAGGCTTTGCAATCTTTCCCCATACAAAATAATTTTTTTCTGTTGCCCTTGAATCATTGTGGGGCCCTCAACTGAACTATTTCTAATTTGTCCCTGTCCTTTTTTTAGGTGACAGCAGACAGAAAGGCAGGGTTCAATGGGGGGGAGTGAGTCCAAGAACAGGTAGGGGAGAGGAGGGAGCTCTTACTGTGGATGCACCTGCTTCAGTCTAGAAGGAAGAGACCATATTCTGCACCCGGAGAAGTGGCTGAGGCCACTCCAAAGTGAAGACTCAAGCCTGGGTCCTATACTGTGGGAGAAAAGAAATGAGTTGATGAGAGCCCATATGTGGGAAGAATCTCCTGGTTGCAGAAATTGTAACAGCTAATTTATCAGGTATGTACAACCTTGCAAAGGGTGAGTGGACAAAGGCTCAATGAAGAGGGAGTGACTGTTTGACTGTGTCATCTGTATACTGGCCCAAAGAGAGAAGAAAATGATATGGCTTGTCCTGCCTATGGTTCACAAGAATGCTCACATGAAGTGCACAAATAAGAATAGATGGGCAAGAGCTGTCCTGCTAGAAGTGAGTAAGAAAAGTCTCAAAGTCAAAAGAAGAGAATAATTGCGCAAAACAGTCCTGTGTGTGAAAGGAAAGAACAACTTCACGTGAAGAGAGATGTTCAGACTTTATGAGTCTGAATGTCTTCTGAGAGAGAATAGCCATGAAGTGTGCTACAGTACAAGTGTTTTGGGAATGTATCATACCTTACCATACTATGCTGATGTCACTTGAATGGGAAGCCCCACCATATGTGAAATGCTGTTTGGAGTCAAATCTTGCTAATGTTAGAACTTGATGTATCAGTTTCTCCATTTGCATATGGTCAGACAAATGTGTGCTGAACTGCTTGAATTCTAAACTTGTACAGGTACCTCAGTTGCTTGCAAAACAATTCCATCTGATTAGTAGGGGACAGCACCCTCGTTTCTAATGTGAAAGAAGGTGTTTCCATTGTGGCAACAACAGTAGTATTGGTGCGTACTAAGTGACAAAATGATTGATGGGCTTTTAATGACCCCTCCCGGATATGACGTAGCCCCCACCCCACGTCATGTCCGCTTCTGGCGGTGCAGGATATGACGTAGCCCCACCCCCTATGCCACATCCACTTCCAGCGGCACAGGAAATGACATAGCGCCACCCTGTGTGCCAATGACGCAGTTCTGACTGCGCCGGATGTTACGTAGTGTTCCAACCCCTGATACAATGCACCCCCTTTTCTGGCATGGGGCTATGACACACTTATGGGTTGGGCAGATTTGGGCTTGTTCAGGCTTGTCAGGGCTTGTCAGAGGGTCCAAACTAGACTTGCTGTATATTTTCTGTGAATGGATAAATAAATAAAAAAGCAAAAACACTGGTTGTGTGAAACTACCCCATTTGATTAAAAAGGCTGTGTAGTAAATGCATGTATTTTTAAAATACTGTTTTTCACATTTTGGGAGTGAGTATAGTAACAGTGAAATTAAACAGCTGGTTTATCCTCACTGGTTTTATAATTCATTTTCCTTTTTATCAGTATAAAGTGGGGTTTAGTGTTTCAATTGTACCCTATACTTTTAGTTTGATTTCATAAATGGAGCAGTGCTTCTTTCTGCAAATAAGAATTCTCTCCCCACATACGCAATACTTTTAAAACTTTTGTCACCTGCACCATAAAAAAACAATTATTTTGTTTCCGTTATCATACCCTTGAAACTGGTTTACAAAAATTCTGGCCTGCTGCAAAATGCTTACAGATTTTCGAAAGTCATATCCCTGTATCAAATATTGTTTTGTGTATGTATCTAAAAGCTTAATGTTATCTGAAACTCTACAAAATGTTTTTAGTGTTACCTGAAATGAACAGAAGCTGCTGGGCTGGAGGCTTGTTTGCAAATGTGTGTGTTTCAGGCTCTGAGCAGAAATTCATGAAGATGGTATATGTGCAGTCTCTGTGCAATGGTCACAGTGGCCTGAGTTTGACCTTAAAAGATGATGGCCAAAAAGCTTGGAAAAGTTTAGGAAAATGCTATTTACTTACAGCTCAATAGCTAGATACCTAATTTTTATAACTTTTCTCTTTTACCATTCTTCAGAAATGGGCAGTCACAGAAGGCACCACCAAAATAAAAGACCTTTTCTAATGTTAAAGATAATGCTTGATAAGCTTGGGAAAGTTTAGGAAAAATGCTATTTACTTATGGCTCAATAGCTGGATACTTAATTTTTAACTTTTGTCTGTTACCATTCTTCTAAAATGGGCAGCCACAGAAGGCACCACCCAAAAACAAAAGGCCTTTTTAACCTTAAAATGCTATAGCCGATTGATACGCCTGGGAAAGTGTCTGAAAAATTCTATTTATTTACAGCTCAATAGTTGGATACCTATTTTTTATCTTTTGTTTGATACCATTGTTTTTAAAATGGAAAATCACAGATGGCCCCCCAAAAAAACAAAAGGCCATTTCTAACCTTAAAATGTTAGCTGATTGATATGCCTGGGAAAGTTTTAAGGAAATGCAATTTTTTCCAGCTCAACAGAGATGCAGTCTGTAATACATAATTTTAGCTAATGATTTAGGCCCATTAGTGTGAGACCCACAATGTTTACTCCATACTCTTAAAAAAGAAGAGTGTTATAGCAGCTAGGGGGTATGGTGGCTAAAAACACTATAAAGTTATTAAGTATACAGAAAGAGCAATAACATAAAAAGGCTTTTTATGGTTATAATATAAGCCCTTAAAACTAGTCATATTTTTCTCACGTTAAAACAAAATGAAAGGGGTAAACAATGAGTTCCTTGCTTTAGTGAAGTTTGCTGTTAAACACACACGCACACACGCACACACACACACACACACACACACCATGTTAAATATTATCAAAAATACTCTGATAAAATGAGTGTCAGACATATCTAACTTAGTTAAGCAGCTCCAGAAAATAAGCTGTCATTGTCAACCTAAGCTAAGAATGGGTATTGTTATATAGCAAGGATTAAATTAAATTATTATTTGACATAAAATAAAGTTTCTAATCTATAGAAAATAACATTTAAGCATGAAAGCATCATATTAGCTAGGACACCCACCACCCCCTCCCACTACCCCTGTGTATTTACATGTATTGATTATTAATCAGTGAGTTTTTTGGTCATCATGGGTCTTTGTTACACAGGCTGTCACTCTGTACATTGCTTGGGGGCGTGTCACAGCCCCTTGGACAGTATAAAAGGTGTTGCTTTAGACTGCACCAGTCTCAGCCACTCTGAAGCAACCTTTGGTAAGCTATTGAAGTACTGTTGTTATCTTGACATAAAAATGGCAAATTACTTTGCAAAACAGTTTTCTCAGATTGGCTTTCATGATCTTGTTCTAGACTCAGAAGACCCACAAGGAACTGTTGGTGAGTGCTCTTTTTAATTGTTTTTAATATTTTGATTGCTTAAAATCATGCTTATAAGACTATAACTACGTTTTCCTAATTCAGGTTTCCCGGCCCTGTGTATACAAAGCAACTCTTCTGCAGGCACACATATTACATCACACAGTATGTCCAATTAAATGTACCAATGTCTTAATTATGTGGACAAGTCCAGACAAGATCATGATACCCCTCTGCCCTGCCCTGTTATAACTGTGTTGCATGAGAACATATGCATAAGTGGGGGTTCTGCCTGTGTTGCTTACATTATGGTGTGTTGTATAGTAATTAATTTGTTTGATAGTGTTGTAGCCACTTTCCAGCACTGTGAGTCTTAGTTTAATTCATTGACAACTGTAAGGTTAGCAATTATATAAAGGTTTGTTAATATACATTTTGCTAATTTGTTTCAATTAATGTCTACACGTGGTTCTAAACCCTCTAGCAAACTGTTTTATTGACACCTACACTTTGTAGACAGATGAAAAAATCTCTAAAGTCTAAAACTAGCTAAATACTGTTTTTAAATGTGTAAAGAAGTAATAGCTGTTTGACTACACACAGTATGCTTGGGAAATACTATCTGGTTAGTGGTGACATATATACTGCTTTGATTTTTAAGCAGAAACTGGTCAGCCGGAGACCACATCTGAAAATAAAACATCAATTAATGAAGACAAAACAACAGGTATGTGTTAAAGTTTTTAAAAGTGTTGAGCATTAATTGAAAACTAATTACTTATTTTTATAGTGCTGCAGATGAATAAGGTGCTGCTGTGGTGGTATTTGCAAATATTTTCTTTTTTTATAAATTTAGCATGCTTTCTTGTGACAAAAAATGTAATATAATGCCATGTGTTTGTACAATATTTGTTAAGAAGTTTTGGGCATGGCTATGTTTTTAAACCACATCATTTTTCAGATTTTATAGTTTTAATTATATGTGGCTCATTGTAGCAAACTATTTAATATGATGGTATATTGCATGTTTGTATCCAGGATGTAGTCAATACGATGTATAGTGCTGATATATTTATGTTCTCTAATTTTTTGTTACTAGGTGATACTGAATTTAATCATATAGAAGCCGTATTTCAAAAGTCTGCAAGAAGGCATCACGCATATTCAAGGCTATCCAGACAGAAAAAGCACCCTATTGACAAGGCTGGACCATCCCCACACACAGTGCCTGCAACCACAGCAGTAGCCCAAAAGAATAATGACATTTTGAAACTTTCTTCAGGCCCCTCTCACTTGTCTTTAAGAGCTGGCCATACACCTTCTACCAACAAAAGTGCAAAACGTGAACACCGTTGTCGTACAGGGACTGGGGGTAAGAGGTGCTGCAAACATTATAATATATGAACACAAACACCTGCTACATTAGACTGTGCCCCTGAAAGTATAACTGCAGAGCAGCTGTGCATTAAATCATCAGCTGTGTGTGACAGTAAGGCTGACCCTATAATTACGCCTGGAACACTGATACCTGAAAAAGTGTCACCGCATGTTAAAGGGCCAACTAGTGGTACACTTGTGTATACATATAGTTACAATTTAGAACCTTTTGGTATACCTGTGACAGGCTCTTCATATATGCAGATACCCGCTGGTTGCAATCTAATATTTGGAATTTCTAATAACTCAATTAAGGTGGTTAGCTTTGCAGAATCATAGTCATAAAGTCAAGTTTAAATAATTCTGTTAGCTGTGGCTGGTATACCAAAAATGGTTGGCACTAGGAAACTAATTCAAAAATTAGCTGAAGGAGGTGTAAAAATGTGTACTATTCAAAATGAGTGTAATAAAATTATTAATAGAATTATTCAACAAGGGCGGGTCATCAAAAACACTAGGTGTAACATAGTAAGCCAGTATATTAGCAGTAGAATTCGAAGGGCTAAAAAAATATTGGTTGACTGTAGCAGAATGAAAAAACAGCAGAGTCCTTGGCAGAGATGCAAGCAACGACAACATAATCATGGGGAATCTGGGTCTTACACATCATGTTGTGTTTGTGCTTGTTTGAATGATTGTCTTGTGTGTTTATCAAGCCAGCAGTCTCCTGAGTGCCAAGAAAATAGTGACTGTGGAACAGCATGCTGTATGAGTAAAAACTGTGAATGTGCACAGAGTGATAATTCTGATATTTGTGAGGGACTGACAGACAGTAAAGGTATGTATGGGCTCTTCTCAAAACAACACAATTGATAACTTGACAGCTGTGTTTGTGATTGTTTGTGTGCTTGCCCCGTGTGTTTATCAAGCCAGCAGTCTCCTGAGGGCCAAGAAAATAGTGGTTGTGAAACAGCGTGTTGTATGGCTGCAAACTGTGAATGTGTGCAGAGTGATAATTCTGATATTTGTATGGAACTGTCCAGTTGTGAGGAATGTATGGGGACTTCTCAAAACAGCACACCTGAACACATACAGATAGGGGCGGTGGTACCACAGACCATGAAGAAGATGAAGAAGACATGTGTAGTCAGGGGTTCCCCCAGGAGAGGGAAGATGATGTACCAGAACCTGTGTATTTAGAATTAATAAATGAATATAAAGTACCCAGCAATAATTTTAATGGTACTGAGTATCGCCAACAATTTCGCTTCGTTAACCTAGACCAAATAACTTCCATAGACCAATACTATTCTGCAATCCACACAGCTGTGCAACAGTTGTTGGATAGAATAAGGCCCACTTTGGGTAATAATTATTTTGTACAGCTACACCTGAGTTGTGATAGCTTAAATGATCCTGTGTACTCATTACTGCAGAACCCCAATGAATTAAATGCAGATGAATTTTTAGAACATATTTCCAATTTATTAAACAGCAAGATGGAGGTGTGTGCTAATGAGACATTAATGCTGGTTGTGACAATTGTGCGAAATGTGCGTGGGGGCATTTCCAGAGATGTCAGAAGCATCTTATCTAGCCACATTGTAAAGTAAAAAGCAAGACACCTAGTTAATATTGTAAATCAAAGTAACACATCATGCTTTGCTGCTAGTTTAATTGTTTGCTACACAAGCAATTAGATGATGTGCAGATATTAGCAAAAGCTAAAGATTTACACAACAGGGTAGGCTTGTCAGAACAAGAACTTGTAGATTTGAGCCACATACACCTATTTGAGACAGAGCTAAATGTGACCATCTTTGTTTACTTTATGAACAAAGCTGGTGTATGGCAGAAATTTGTGAGTTCTCCTAATAAACGGGCTAATACTGTTTTTATGCTTTTACTTGAAAACCATTATTATGGTATTAAAAATCTTAAAGGCTTTTTTGGTGCCAGAAATGTGTGAGCATTGTTTGCGTTTTTGCACATTAAAGATTCGCACACATGCTCCTAACATGTGCCATGCATGCAAACTTTGGCTGCAGAAGTGCAAAGCAAGCAGGTACAGTGCCCTGATTGCAATAAACACTGTAACTCCACAGACTGTTACAGGCAGCATAAATTGACATTCCCCTAATTGTCATTTAACCAAAGTATGCAAATCATGTGGAAAACCTAAGGAGGGGTACATATTTGTTTTCAGCCAAAGTGTCATAACTGTCTTACAGATGTACACCTTTTGAACCCCACTTATGCTATATTCAGCCATTAAAGACACTGCCATGTTCAAGCAGCTATATATTTTATGATTTTGAATGCATGCAAGATGTCAGTGCTGGTGACTCTAGACATATTCCTAATTATATCTACACCATTGAAAGAGGTCACAGGTAGGAATTTGAAGGCGCCTACTGTTGGACAGTTTGTGAAAAAGTTTATTCAAAAAGGGTTTAAGGGTACACTTTATAGCTCATAATGCAAGGGGTATGACAGTCACTTCCATCTTAAACCAGCTTGAAAGAGAAAATGGAGGTGGAGTACTGACCCAGGGAAGTAAACTGATGTCTGTAACTGTAACATCGTTAAAAATCTGTTTTATTGACAGTTTAAATTTCCTACCTATGAGACTTTCTTCATGCCACATGCGATGGGCTTTGAAGGAGTAAAGGGGTTCTTTCCGCACTTTTTAACAAACCAGAAAATCAAAATTATGTAGGGCCTATGCCTGACCCCAAAGATTTTGGTATAGATTGCATGATGGCAGATGAAAAAAAACAGTTTTTGGAGGTACAATTGCTAAAAAGATGTATTTCATTTTAAAAGGAATTGCACTGTAACTGCAAGTCAGATGTAGAGATTCTAAAAAAGCATGTGAAATGTTTCAAGATGGTGTAGAGAAATGTTTCAAGACATTGCAGAGGAGAGGGGGCAAATTAACCCCTTTCAGTACATCACTATAGCATCAGTATGCATGGCCATGTATCGATTTAAATTTTTAAAGTCAGACACCATAGGGATTATACCCACTGATAACTATCACCGGCAGTGCAAGGGTTACTCCACACCTGCCATACAGTGGCTTATGTACATAAGTAAACACGAAAATATTTCCGTACAGCAGTCTTTGAATGGTGGCGTGAGGCAGGTGGGTAATTACTTTGATGGTTATGTTGTATTAGACGGTGTCCCTACAGCATTTGAGTTTTAGGTTGCTTTATCATGGCTGCAGGAATGTTTCTTTGAAGATTTGTTTAACCAATGCTTGGCACAACCTACAAACACCTATGTTACATGACTATCAAGAAATTAAACTTTCTCAGGCATGAAAAGGGTATGAATGTAAGGGTTATGTGGGGCATGAATGAAACAGCGGTGTGTGAGAATCCTCAGTTGCAGGCCTTTTTGAAAGTAGCTGATTTTCCTGAGCCCATGGATCCCCGTGAATCACTTTGTGGAGGGTGTACAAATGCTCTGCGTTTATATTACAGTGCACAGCCTGGTGAGAAAATCCATTATTATGATTTTACCAGTTTGTATACCTATGTGAACAGGACCAAGACATACCCCATAAGGCACCCAGTGGTTATATATGACAATTTCAAGGATCTCAGGCAATATTTTGGGATTATAAAAGCTAAAGTGTATCAGCCCCATGGTCTCTTTTTGCCTGTTCTGCCCAGCAGGATATGTGGAAAGTTAGTGTTCACACTGTGTCACACATGCGCTGAGACAGTTCAGCAGTCACAACCATGTATCCATTCAGATGAACAATGATCTCTGAAGGGCACATGGTGTACTGAAGTGCTAAAGCTGGCTTTAGAGAAAGGTTATAAGGTGGCCAAGGTGTATGAAGTCTGGCACTACCAAGACAGGTCAGACAGTCTTTTACAGACTATATTAAATTACACCTAAAGGGAAACAGGAAGCTTCTAGGTATCCAAATTGGTACATCTGATGTAGAGCGTAAAGCATACATCAGGCAGTACTATGCTAAGGAAGGTGTTGTTTTAGAAGCAGAAAATATAAAATAACCCAGCACAAAGACAGATTTCAAAGCTGTTTTTGAATTCTTTGTGGGGAAACTTTGGCCAATGACCTAACTTGATGAACACAGCACTTGTCAAGGATTCTGAAGGACTCTTTCAGTACCTTTTCACGGATCGCTACCATGTATCTAGTCTGTATTTCATCAATGATGATACAGCCTCAGTACAATGGAAATACAATGAAAATCACTACACAAGCACTACCAACATTAATGTTGTTATTGCTGCCTTTACCACAGCTTATGCTTGACTTAAATTGTACAGTTTACTTGAAAGCCTGCAGGACCGCTGTTTATACCATGATACAGACTCGGTCATATTTTTCAGCAGACTGGGTGACTGGGATCCACCACTGGGTGACTATTTGGGTGATCTGACCAGTGAATTACCACATGGTGAACACATTGTGAAGTTTGTGTCTGGTGTTCCTAAAACCTATGGATACAAACTGACCAATGGTAAAATTTGCATGAAGGCAAAAGGCATAACACTAAACATGGCTAATAGTGAAAAGGTTAACTACAGCTGTCTCAAATCACTAGTACAGCATTTTGTCAAGGACGGTGGTGCAGATGAAGGTGTTGGGGTACAATCAGTTACTATTGGACTGAAAAAATTGTGAGAAACAAAAAGAGCATCACTATTGAAAACAGGCCAGAAAAGAAAACCTTCAGGGTTGTCTACAACAAAAGGGTTTTGACTGAGGAGTTTAAAACATTGCCTTATGGCTTCTGATATGAGTGTGGGTATGGATATACGTTTGCAGCACCCATTTTCCTGTATTTTGGCTGGACCATCAAACTGTGGGAAAAGTTATTTTATTAAAAGCATGTTGAAGCTGGTCTCAGTTTAACAAGATTTCAGAAAATATTGTCTGATAGTTATAGCTGTTGGCAACCTTTGTATACAGAATTGCATAGTAAATTTCCTCAGCTGAGATTTATAGAAGGTATTCCTAGCACTCTACAAGATGATGAATTATTACCACCTCACAAAAGTAAATCTTTAATTGTAGATGACTTAATGAAACAGATCTGAAAACTGTGAAATTCAGAAATGTTTCACACAGTACTGCCACCACAGAAATGTTAGCATCCTGCATGTCACACAAAATTTGTTTGTCCAGGGTAAAAAAAGCAGGACCATAAATTTAAATGCTAATTATATAGTTTTATTTAAAAATCCCAGAGATAAGCTACAGGTCAGTACACTGGCCCGCCAGATGTATCCTGGAAAGACCAGATTTTTTGAAGAGGTCTTTGAAGATGCTACCCGTGAGGCCTTATGGTTATCTTCTGGTGATTTAAACCCACTACACGGAATCATACAGCTTAAGGTCTGGTTTGTTTCACCTGCTTTACCTGTTGCATACATCATGAAACAGAATGCACCACAAAAATAAGAACTGCCTCATTTGTTCATTGTGGCCAGATAGTCATAGCCCTGGGACATGTCAGCACGTCTGAAAATAAAACCTTGCAGTGCTTAGCTGCTGGTGAAGGTGCCACCAACAGTGAAAGCTTATTCTCTATTCAGCCTCTGATGATTTAATAGCAGCAATTGCAGAGGTGGCACTCAACACTATTAAAGGGAATATACCTCTCACAACTCATCAGATTAGGAAGCTAAAGAGGAGACTCAATATTGTTAAAAAATTAAGTAATAAAAAGCTGTCTGTTAAACGTAAGAAGCATCTTGTAACACAGTCTGAGGGTTTTATAGGCACCTTGCTCAGTGTGGCTATACCATTTTTAACCAGCCTTCTATCAAGCAGATGAGACAGGCATGGCTTATGCACAAAAAATGTATTTGGTACCTAAACATCAGCTGGACATGCTAAGAGGTCAATCAACCACCCCCTGATGAACTACCAAGAAAGAGTGTGGAATGCCAGCTGGATGCTGAGATGCAGGCTGTTCTTCAAAGGACTGACCTCTTTGAATATGAGAAGGCTAAAGTATATGGGAATGTGCTACAATGCTATCTCACAGGTTGTACGCCAGGGTGAAAAGATGTTGCAAACTTGTCATTATCATTGACACCATAGCTTAATGCAGTCACAAGATGACAACACACTGCTACCTGGCATTGATGACATATACAGGACATATTACAAGGTGTTTCTGTGCATGCCCGAAAAACACTGAAATGTTAGTTAAACAAACTAAAAGGTCTGCTGGTGTTACAGATTAGAATGATCGTGGTGAATTTATATATCATGGTGTGCCTAATAAAGGGTCTCATATATGATTTAGTCAGAGCTGTTACTTCAAAGAAAAGATATACAACTGATGCTAAAAAACCTAGGGGTGGGATAAATTTATCAATGCTTTAGCAGAAATTAATGCTCCTGAATCAGTGGTACCCAACATACAAAACAGATATTTGATTCAGAGTTCTAAAAAACAGCTGTCAGAGGTTCTGACAGATACTTCTGCAATGACAGCATCTGAATCCCGCACAGCATCACCGGTGACAAGGATAAGAAAAACCCCTTTTAAGAAACCACAATGGTTAATGTTTTAACACCTATGCTATGTCCTACAATGCTCTCCTAATTGTGTGTTTTGTACATTTTATTAATTAAACTACATGCTGTCTTTTTATTTTTTATCATATTGTAAAATAAACAAACACTCTGATGCAATTCACAAATGGTTGTGTTTATTGTCTCCTCACAACAGAACCTTTATTAATTATAAACTATAAAAGCAAACTACAATGTTGTCTAGAAAATACAGCATGCATTGTTCGTGGATCTATCAACAGTAATATCGCTGGTTATAATCATAACATGAAATTACTGTCTGCGGGCTTAAAGAAAAAGAAGGCTTCAGCCTTCTAACAATTCTACATTGCTTGACAAATTTATAAACTTTCCGATCATTCATTATTAAATTATCAGAATACAGACTAATCACATTATTAAAGGATACACTTTTGCATCTATAATGTAAGAAAAATATACAATGGTGTCCACAGGTCATAGATGTTACATCTTGAACCTGTTTGGAGTTAAACAGTGTCTCTCTCTCATTTTTCCTGAAAAACATAACAATTGATGGTGGAAAAAATGTAAAGTCTGGAGGGAATCCATAAGAGTCAAAAATTCCCAGTGGTATGGTCAGGAAATAAATAGCTAACCAATGTTCACCAGGCATAGACCGGGCTGTGTATTCACAACTAAATAGCTGGTATGCATGTAAGTCTCTCTGAAGGTAGTTGATCACTTGCAAAGACCCCCAAAAAGCTATTTCTGGTAGAAGAGTTGCTGTGGAGAAATGTGTCCAGTTGTTGAGTATTCATGTTTAATTAAAGTCAAACACAACGTTTCATCTTTGATTAATCTCCACAACATTATCAAAAACAGCATACACCATCATATTCAGTGTAGCTGGTAGTGGGTCAGCAAACCGTATTTCAGCTCTCAGGTTGCCTGAGCGGATTAGCGAATAATGGTCACTACAGTCTTGGTCAGGGCTTAGATCAAAAGCAAAAAGTGTGTACCCCTGACAAAAACCTACACAGTCTATCAGCAGAGGGCTGTCTTTCATATATTTTCCACTTGCGTGGATCAGACTGATATATTCTCTGACAGCATTACCACTTGTAAAGTTAGGCTGCAGTGGTTTAGTGAGGACTTGTTCACCATCCACATAGAGGGCTATAAAGTTAATGTTAAAATGCTTAAATTGAATGGGTTTTATTATACACACCACTGAAAGCATCATTATCTACAAAGCCCAGCACCAATAATTTAGGTATCTGACCCAGAAACAGATTATCTTGGTTACATACACGACTCCCACCTGCTATACTGAACACTTTCATGCTAACATGATCAATAGGTACTTTGCATTAGCAGACTGTAAAGCCTGAGCTTAGCGATACGCATAGCTGATGACATTTTACCCTTTTACATATAGCGATGCCGCCTTTATTTGTAATTTATATTCTTCATTTGCATCACCGCTTATTAAACAAAATTCATTCTTGTTACGAACAAGTTTAATTTTAACATCTACTCCATTCAAGAGCAATTTTTCCTGGAAAAAAAGGTCTGCGTGAATCGGTCCAGCCAGTTCTACCATGTGACTGCCTGCTGTGAAAGCTGCTCACTTTTTAAAACCCTCATTGGGCCCATTAAGAGCTGTATTTTCATGCTTCCCTGGTGTATCTTTATAAAATAATCCAGATGAAAATTGTGTAGACAGGGTGTCTTCGCTGTAATTGAGCAGTGATTCAATAATTGCTCTGCAGGGGTAACTGTTATTGCTTTGGCTAATTAGACGATTACCCACCATTATATCCACCTGGCTAAAGATTGTTGCTAAAGAGTAGTTAATTAAGCTCATTCTAGCCTGATCATCAATGTCACTACCATCAGCCTTAGTGATCTTGCACAAAAGGTATAACAAGGTATTGTTTAAGTCAACGTAGTCTTCACCATTACCCGCCACATAAAACTCCAGAGGGGCGCTATCACTTAAGGCTGACAAGGGTGGGATTTCGACATAAAGGATTTTCTCTATACTGGTCTGGGTCGGTGGTAACATGAAGAGGTCTAGTTCTGATTTTCCACATTCTTGAGACATGCAGAGTACCAGAGACATGATTTAAAATAAGTCCCTTTGTCTGTTGCTTTTACGCTGTTTTCCCTCCTTGCGCTTATGTTTCACAATTGTTCTTTTCTTTTGAACATGCAGCCTTTTAATAGTGCTTTCATGGATCCCTGGGAGGGCTATTCTCCTTTTCTTATTGGTTCTCTTGTAAGCAACCATTCCTGACCGATCTTGTGGCTTCTCTGGATCATGTATTGTAAAGGAACTCACAACATTCCCCACTACATCTTTTACAATATTTTTAGCTGCTGATTTAAGGTGGGGTTTCACTATCTGGAAACCTTTTTGTAATAGTGGAACAGCTTTTCTAAATAAGCCTCTAAATATACTGCCTATGCCTGCACCATACATAACAGGGACTCCATGAAAACCAGACAAGCCATGACCAGCCTGTGCTTTGTAATAGGCCACATAAAGGCTAGGGTCACTGTACAACCTCTGTGACATTGTAGGCATTCAGAAGGCTCCTTTAACAGGGCGAAAATGGAGCTTCACGATCACTTTGCCAAACAAGAATAACACATTTTTGTCTTGATCATTCTTTATTACAGTAGTTATAGTGTCAAACTGATGTTTGCTGATTGGTATATAATCTGGCTTATCATAGCAGATAGTTATGATGTCATTATTCTTACCAGATGTTTACACACAACGAAGTAGGGGGACATGGCTGTCTCCGATTCTTTGGTGCTCAACAATATCTGAATATACAAACAGTGTATAAAAGCCGCCATTGATGTCTGCATAATATGGTACAATGCTTGACTGCACTTGTGGGATGTCAGGTGGTACCCCCAAAATACGAGCAAGATTATTGCGAGCTATGAAAGATCTACTACTAATGTTGTGGAATTTTATTTTCCGGTCCTGACTGTCATATTCTAGCCACAATTCTAGCTTTGCACTTTGCAGTGTCTCATTGATGGCTTCAACATTTTGATAATAACCTCTGGGGATCGATAATGTTAATATAGGCCTAGAAGTTTCACCAGCATGAAATTTCCCATCGTGTGATGTAATATTGTCCCATGTCCTTGGGTACTGTATTTCCGACAGACCAACTTCCCATAAACCCACTAAATTGACAGGTTTTGCTAGTTTCACAGTATAATCCGATATTGTGTTGTTGGGAAACATTTCAAAAGAGGCATTGCTGGGCAATGTAACATAAAAACCATTCTCAGACATTGTTTTACCACTAACGTCTTCACGCAACTGCCATCATGTAAAACATGAATGCATCTTTATAATTTTAAATCTCTCAGCTGTTTGGATTCTATCCAACTGTTAAATTTTGATGGCCAGCCAAGCCATTTCACTAAAACAAATTGTTTCTTCCCTTGTGTTTTCTGTGAGACTATTTTCTCCACCCTGTATACACGGTTTGTTGTGTCTGTGACTTTTATCAATTCTTGATCATAAAATGTACCTCTTATTTCATCACCATCATAATCTTTTAATTTGTACAGCGGTATAGGCTTAGGTATACATTCAGAAATAATGAATATCTCGCTGGTAAAGTTTTGTTCATAGCCTTTTTCAAATGTTTTCTTAACTCTAGAAACACGCATGTGATCACCCACATGAAATTTGAAAGGTCTTTTCACTTTTGGTGCAAGATCTTTATATAGATTTTTCCAGGTAATTAAAGAATTGTCAATTGTTACATCGACAGGCCTCATTGTGATGGACCGGTGATAACTATAATTGTAGGACCTTGTTAAAGATTGTAGGACATTTATGTACCTATACATATTAAATGCTGTAAAATATCTCCACATTTTTGTTTTCAATGTGCGGTTAAATCTTTCTACAATGCATGCCTTAACATCATTTGATGTTGTAAAATGGTGTATGCTTTGTGATTTTAAAAATAATTGAAATTTAGCATTAAGAAATTCAGTCCCTTCATCTGTTTGTAATTTTTCAGGCTTGCGGCCCTCTCGTAGTATCATTTTGAAAGCCTCTGTCACCTCTGTTCCTGATTTATTTTTTAACACTTTAGTCCAAGCATATTTTGAGAGAACATCAATAACTGTCAGAATAAACCGGAATCCGTCATTTTCTTTGGAAAGGCTACTCATCTCCACCAAATCGGCTTGCCATTGTGCATCAATGTTATTAACAACTACCCTGTTTCTAAGAAATCATTTCCTTGCAGGCTTGTGCACAGTGTAGGCATCTTGTAATGACAACCATTGTGTTATTTGTGTGCAGGTAAGTCTTTTCTCTTGATTTGCAGCGTCATGTAGTCTTTGAACGCCTCCTAAACTACCAGGCAAAATAGGATCATAGTAAATTTTTTTCAAGGCTTTCTTAGCCATGCTTTTTCTTAAACAGCACAAATAAGACACAGGCGTTTTTTCCAGTCTTAATATTTTTATTATGAAAGCACACACATTGTACACACACATTATATAACAACACAAAACACGCGATAGCAGCTGTGCTAAAATTACACTATATGATAGTATAAAACACCACAACAGGAAAAGGCAGGCCTTGTTTTGCTGCGTTACAAGAAAATCTGATGTAAATTCAATCACATCTCTAACATCTTGCTGTCTTTGACATTTTAAAATAGAACAGCAGATCTCAACGCTGTAGGCCGTAGCTACCAATACACGACCCTGAGAAACAGACTCCTGTTTTTCAAATATTAGTGGTAGCACATTTTGAACAGTTTCTAACACATTATTCTATATACGCAGTCATTTTCATTATTTCACACCGATGTGAGTCTTTTTTAATGTCATTCATCAAAATCTGGATAAACCGAAGTTTATCACCATTTATGGGACTGCATTGGTGGTGAGTAGCGTAATCTGGAATTTGTATGGTTATCAATGTCTGTAAAATATTTTTCATTTTCTGCTTTTCAAAGTTTCTTTGGTGGTTTCCCCACAGGTTACCCATCTTAATGGCTCTCACCACGTAGCCATGTGTTCCTCATCAGAACTTCCAATATCATACAAGTACATGTAATAGGGTACAGGGCTTGCTTTTTGCAGAGGGCTTTTAAAATATTTTTTATGACTTCCTGAAGAAACAGCTTCTTCAACAGCTTTCTGTAGTGTTGTACTCAACTGGTCATACAGTTTGTCAAGGCCTTTAGCAATACTAGGCAACGCTTTAAATTCTGTCAATGCATCATTAACAGCTTGTATTGTATCAAAATAGGATGCCATGCACCCAAGCTTCCATGCTGTAGATTCCACTAGTAGCTTGATCCATCGAGGGTGCAATCTCTCACAGAGTTCAGGAAAAACAAGCTCCCAGTACCCCTCCTCAGGTCTGTATATACAGCTATGTCTTAGCTGTGATGGGTGGTCAATTGCACAGCCCTCACACTTTATCTTCAAGTCCTGTGCCATCAATTCTTGCAATAGTTGTATTAAAATGCCCTTAACCAGGCCCAACATGATAGACTTTTCAGGTGATGCATAACTCGCAGCCCCAGTCACAGCAGTTTTCGTCAGAGCATTTCTCAGTGTCCAGCACATCTGGCTCTCCCCGCTGCTCTTCTGTATTAACAAGCTCATGAGTATCTTGCAAATGGAGGTTCATGAATTGTTCTATCAAATCGGACATACCAGAGTCCACCAAATTGAGCTGCTCTGGTGTGACACTAGCAGAAGGTGTAGGATAACATCGGCTAGGTTCATCCATCATAACACATCCAGTTTCTGAATCATTGCTATCCTCATTGCTGCTCTCCTCAGGAACTCTGCACATACATGAGCAAAACATGGCGCCAGGCAGACTATGGATACTCAATGGTGTGTGGCTTTACCAACATCAAGTCTGGCTTGGACCCTCTGACAAGCCCTGACAAGCCTGAACAAGCCCAAATCTGCCCAACCCATAAGTGTGTCATAGCCCCATGCCAGAAAAGGGGGAGCATTGTAGCAGGGGTTGGAACACTACGTAACATCCGGCGCAGTCAGAACTGCATCATTGGCACAGAGGGTGGCACTACATCATTTTCTGTGCTGCCGGAAGTGGATGTGGCGTAGGGGGTGGGGCTACGTCATATCCTGCGCTGCCGGAGGGGCTACGTCATATCCTGGGGGGGTCATTAAAAGCCCATCAATCACTTTGTCACTTAGTATGCACCAATACTACTAACAACAAATGCTATGAGAAGACAACACTGAACTCTGGAGTGGTCACGTAAATGCCTAAAGGTAAGATCCATCACTGGCTCACAGGCGTGGAGGGCTGAGGCACTGTGTGCCTCACCTCTTGCCCACACCAGTGACCAGGGTTGAGAAAAGGACATGGGTTGCTTGGTGGCTGGCTGGGTGAGGGAGGGAGGAGTGAGTGTCTGTAGGACTGCTCACCTCCCTCAGGGAGGGGGGTACTGTTGCTTGCTGTTGGGCTGCCAGTCAGTAGTAGTAGGGTCGAAGTGCATGCAATGCCACCAGGATTGGGGAAGAAACCCAAGTTCAGAACACTGGGGGCATCTCCCTGAAGGCAGAACTCACACATCGAACCAATTGCACGTCTGTGGGCCCTGTGAGAAAATGTATTCCCCCCCATGGCTGCAGAATGATGAGCAACCCCTCACAGGCCCTGCACCAGTGAGAGAGCAACCCCCACAGTCCTATGGCAGAGGACAACAGTGGGAAGGTATGTCCTGGAGAAATGGTCTGATGAAGCTTGGGGGGGGGAATCAGTAGGAAAGGGACAGCCGGGGCAGCAGAGGAGATAAATAAATAAATTAAAAAAAAAGTATGATCTATCCTTATTGTTCTATACCTTATCCACACCTTATAATTTTAGGGCTCCATAAGCTTGCAATTAGCTTATTTCTGACACAATCTGATTCCAAAGCAGTTCAGCTGGCAGGACCACATACAGCATGCTAGAGAAATCTTGTTTTAATGTCACAAAAACATGAAATACTGTAGTTAGAACACAAGGAGGGGGTATAAGACACAGTCTGAAAAAGTATGAAATGTTCCCCAGTGTTATGACCACATCTAGTCTTCAGAGTCTAAACATGAAATTATTGCTGTTTCATAGATCACAAAACCACCAAACTCCTCCCCTCTGTTCGTCTTCCCCAATTACCACCTCTGCTTTGATACTCTTTGTAACAGTCTTCCTATTTCAAGTGTCCTCAATTTACCTTGATATGCAGTCCTGTGCATTGAATGGATCTCTTTAAAAAGACAAGCTTTGGTATCATCGGCATAGTAGTGAAGGTACACACTGTATTTTCCAACAATTTCCCCAACAGGATCCCACAGTTTGCAAATGAAGAAAAACGTGAATTTCCCAGGTGGTCTAGTGAGTGTTCAGGCCAGTGAACCATCATTTCCCTTAGGTCATAGCTAGTCTTTAAAGACCGAAGAGAAAATTTTTTCAAGTAATAAGCTTGTTTACATCCCTGAGCTACACAACGTTAGTTAAGGGAAGCCCCATCAGCATTCATGACATCCCACACCAACCTTGTTTGCTGCTAGCACTCAATTCCAGGTGTTGTACTGAGCTATGCTTTTGAATAGGTCAGGAGAATTCAAGTGGGAAGGGGGCAGAGGCACGCTACATGGCTTGCATGATACACTTGCATGTGGCATTAGGTAGCCAAATAATTTCATACATACCTCAACCATACCATTTATTTTGGGCCAGGAATACATCCTTCAAATACTGCTGGCCCATGTGAAGCCATCCTCTTAGTCATTGGGGACTAATGATAATGGTGGCAGCATTCAGGGAGGCAGTGTGGCTTAGTGGTTAGAGAGCACATCTGTAAACCTGGAGATCTAGATTTGAGTACCACAACCACCATCTACTTACTTTGTGACCCTGAGCAAATTGCTTAACATTCATGTGCCTGCCTACTGTTCAATCTGTCTCTAATTTAAAACAGTATTCCTTAAATTTCTACGTGCACTGAAAATTGCAATCACATTCACTCCCATACCGTTCCTGGACTGTAAAGTGCTTTTGGATATGCTGTAGTCTGTATGGAAGGTGCTATATGCAGTGTAACTAAATTGTTTTCCTTTTTTCCTTCATCGACAATAATTATTTTATTCAAAAACTCACTTCTTCTGATGGGAATACAGCAGTTCTGACAACAGACTGCTGCAGCTTTGGACCCTCTACTGCAGCCTTGAAGCAGACATCCCCTTTTAAGCAGCCAGCATCACTCTGTCCTCTTGGCTTCTCTGCTTGGTCAGGAAGGATTGTAAGATATTGCTTGCAGCTGGCGTGCAAGGTGCAAAGCATGGCATTTCTTATAGAGCTCAACATGCCAACAATGTGTAAAATGTCTGTGTACTGGCATCATAGAGAATGAAGCAGTAAGTACCCTGATGAGTCTTCTGTAGCTCTCAACATACTGCTATATACACTACATAAGCATGCTAATAAGGGGAATGCTTCCTCTACTGAGATTCTCGGCAGATATTTAGATATTTATGTGTGGCCAGAAACAATAGCTGTAGACAAGTGTGAAACAGGTTTAGAACAAAAAATGTAGAATCTTAGAAGATGCTGTGCTGCTGGGTTGGATCGTGAACCAGGATAGAAATTCTGCATGCAGCAATATAAACTTCATATGCCTGACAATGTCCTTGTGTGTTCTGGGTACTGGTGACAGCTGTCTGAATTTACTTATTTATAATTTAGTGACTGGAACAGGTGTGCTGAGCCAGGGCTTGTTTCCAGATGTGACTCATGGGAGGGGATACAGCAAGAGGTGATATGACAATAACAAATACAGCGACAGCAACAGGTGCATGTTCATGAATAAAACAAGGTGCATGCAAACAATTCCAGGAAGAAACAAAATACTGTAGAAAGTGTATTACTGCAAGGTACATCAATTACAGGGTAGCAAGAATGAGACCTAAGGGAGTATGCGGTCTACCTGCAGTAAGATGCTATATTTGTAACAGCATCACAGTGGCTTACAATTCAGATGACTAAATATGCTGATTTTAAAGCTATACAATCGGTAAATGGCAACATGGATAAATAGGGAAGGGGTTAAATGGGCATGGGTTGGTGTAATGTGGAGAGAGGTGGAAGATGGCTAGTTGTCTTCAAAAGGGGAAATTATAAATATCAAAAGAAGGCCAAGTTAAATATAAAGGTGTGTTTGAAAAATAATTTTGCACAATCCCAGAATCATTTTAGAAGAGAAAATCATACACTTCAAGCACTGGGAAAGGAACAGAGTAGAAAGGTGGACGGACTTAATAAAAGAGAACAGATTGTTACACTGGCTTGAACGTAAGCAAAGGTATGACATGACAAATCAAGATTTCTTTAAGTATATACAGTCTAGTCAAATATTTAAAAAGAACTATGAAAAGTGGCAGCAGACACCCTTAATCCATAATGCAATATATGCCAATAATATCAAAAGGACATCAGTCAGAAGCAGGTTTTGCATGGCTTAGGAAACATATAATACATTTTATGTATTTATTATAAATGGTAAACAAGATCCAGATAAGGTAACTCAGCAAAAAATAGGCAGAAGAATTGAACAAACAAATATAAGAGCAATCAAATCACACTTTGATATTGATACAGAAATATATTGTGGGTGTTCCAAAAGTGAAATAATTCAAGATAAAATAATTAGCTAGGCATATTACAGTCTTTACCACTTGCATAAAAGTAGGAATGATTCTGCAGTTGGTACTGTAAATAGTACAATGCAGATATGATGCATGTAATGTGGACTTATAACTCAATGAATGACAAGTCCAGATTTATTTCTAAACCAGACACTTGACTTTCATTAGACTTAAATAATCATATAGGCTCAGAGTTTTAAACGAATGGAAGCAGCACTCTCCATATTTTGGACACATGCTACATCCTTGAAAATGTGTTGGGATGTTTGTGTTAGATTTTTTATACATCCCAACACATTTGCAGCAGTTTATTGCAATTTTCAGCAAAACAAAAATGACATACGCATCAAAAATTCTGATGCATGCATCATTTGGGGGGCACAAGTTGCAGCAATCATGTTCAGAGGCATATACTGTTGTAATGGTGCTGTGATCAGGGCACCTTATTGTGGGCACTGCAACAAGGTCATGAGTGACAGGGGCATTCTGGATTTCAGAGCATCCCGCACTCACACCATGTTCACTTTGGCCACCCTTCATGGCATGCCTGACCATATACAGGCTGCTTATATATAGTTCAGGAGGGTAAAAGGGTGCAGCCCCCCCATGACGGGGGGAGCAGGGTGCATAGTCTTCCCACATAAAATCATGCAGACACCATGCGGTGTGGCTGTGGGGGTCACCAATTCTGTGCCGCTCACCTGTCGCATCACCATTTTGCTTGTGCTCTTGTTTACCGCGTGCTCTTTCTTTGTGCACAGGCATGGGTGAACCATGCAGAAGATAGGCCACAGTGTGAAAATCCTGACCATAATCTCAAAAATACATCTCCAAATAATATGCAGTATATTACATGTAAGGCTACAAAAAGGATGATGTTCATTTATTGGAAAACTAAAAATATGCTGTGTCTTTCCCATACCAAGCATGGAGAAGAGTCTTTCTAAATACGTTAAGCTATGAAGATTTTTTTTTTTAATAAACATGACTAAGGTTTATGACAGGAAATTAAAAGACTGTGATGATATGTTATAGCTGCCTGTATAAGCAGTTATAATGGGAATGCTGATCAAATCTGCAAGACAGTTACACAGTAAAGACTACTTTATGAATACTTCTATTAGCTAGAGAAATGGATATATATCTGGGATGCTTAATTTATAACTCCTATATTGTATTCACTATTATGTCCTATAAAGACATGTGAAAACATTGTTTTCTCTCTCTTTCTATCTTGTGTATGCAATGTCCAATTATGTCTACAACTACTGTAAGTGAATAAATAACATATCTGCAAAAAAAGAAAGATGTCTAGTTGAAAGTGTATGCTTTTGAGGATTGTGCCAATAAGGGTGGTTTAAAAGAGTGCAGAAAGGATTGGAGTCAGATGGTGAGAAGAAGGTTGTTCCACAGTGTTGAAAGGCAGATACAAAAAGCAGAGACTGGCATGCTACAGATTTACTGTGAGGGATATAAAAAGAGAGAGTACTGGATGATTGGAGGGAGTAGTAGGATGAGTGGCAAGTTTAAGGAGAGAGGAAAAATAAGTGGGAACAGTAAAAAGAAAATCAATCAATCAAGCTTTATTTAATCAGGCAGTTACGTCATTGAGCAAGCTCATTTTCAAGGTGGTCCTGGACACAGAGGACATATTTGTTTACAGTAGACAACACTTCAAACAAAAGTAGACATCGGTACAGGCAATTACAATATACAAACTCAGTACTTGGATGAATTAGACATGTAAAGCAAGTGCAAGTAGGCATTTAAAGTGCAGCATACACAGGTTGTAGCTTATAGAGTACAAGTGAGGAGAGGAAGGAAGAACATAGAGAAAGGCAATGGGAAGAAAGGGTATCTGACACATAGTAGAGAGGGGAAAAATAGGACAACCTAATAGAATGAGACCCCTGTGAAGCTAATTGATGAGGGGTGGGAGGTGGAGGGGGGGATGGTTGCCTTAAAGGATGCTAGCCAACATGGGAAATAGGCGGCCCAGGATTACAGAGGTTAAGGGACTCAGTTGAGTGGGGGTAAGGCTTTACCTGGAATAATCACATGCCTGTTTCAGGCCTCTATAGAGCAGTCCCCTAAATATAAAATGTCTGGGCAGCAGGGAGATTTTAAGTAATTTGTGCATGTTATTCCAAAGCGCTGGTAAAAAGGAGATAATGGCAGTTGAGCCAAGACATGTCCTTGTTCATGGTGGCTTAAAGAAGACAAAGGAGGAGTTCCTTAGTCTGTAGGCACCCTTTGAACATTCAAACAGGTCACAGATATAGGGTGGCAGTTTGTTGGACAAAGCCCTGAATAGCCACATGAGGGCATTTATTTGCCTCCTTGTGGAGAAGGATGGCCAATCTAATGCTTAGTACAATGACCAGTGATGAATCTGCAAGGGCAAGTCAAGAACAAATCTCAGTGCACGATGATAGAGTGTATCCAGCTTTTGGAGAACATACTGGGGGCAATGGCTGTATAGGAAGTTGGTGCAGTCGATCAGGGGAAGAAAGGTTGTTTGAACCAGTCACTTTGTAGCTTCCAGGGTGAGTAGGCATCTTATTCGATAGAAAATACCAAGGTGCGGCCTTAGCTTTTTAGTTAACTCACTTAGATGTACACAGAAGGTGAGTTTGTTATCCAACCAGACTTCCAGATATTTAAATTTATCCACTAGCTCTAGTGGTTCATTAAGGAAGGTAATAATCTACGGGGTCCCAGGTATCCCCATATTGTGGAATGGAGAGACAATCATGGATTTTTTTTTTTTTTTGCATTTAACAAGAGCTTTAATTCAGAAGGTTGTGCTGGAGGATGATAAAATCCTGCTGTAGCTCCTTGTATGCAATGTCCAGGGAGGGGCTGGTCGTGTAGAGGACCGTGTAATCTGTGAAGATATGAACGTTTCCAGCAACAAGTCCAGAGTCAGTGCAGTTGATGTAAAGGGTGAAGAGGATAGGTCCCAAAATGGAACCTTGTGGAATGTCTCAGGGCAGTAATTTTAGTGGCAAGACTTCCCCTTGGGCTTTAATTTGCTGTTTACGATTTGTGAGGTAGCAGTGGAACCACTTTACTGCAGCAGAGGTTAGACCGATGCTACTCAGGGAATCAAGAAGTATGGAATGAACAGCCATATTAAACGCTTTGCTAAGGTCAAGGAAGAGTGCATAGATGTGTTGTTTACCGTCCAGGGCTTTTAGCCATTCATTTGACACTTTGGCAAGAGCAGACATGGTACTGTGCTTGAGTCTGAAACCTGATTGGACTGGATTGAGGGAAGAAGGAATTGTAGTGAACACTACAAGATATTAAATCCCTACACAGAAGAGACAGAGATCTGTATAGAGGTAGCAAGCGTGGGTTTGGGATGGAGCACTGAGAACAAAGCAATAGAAAGAATTAAAAAAAGTCTCTAGCCTTAGTATTGACTTGGGGCAGTGTTGCACATTTGTGTAGTCAAACACTGGCAAGATCATGTTGAGGACCAGTAGAGGAAGACAAAATTTGTTATGGTACAGTACGCAATGCTTAAGGTGAAATAATATGCATGGCATCAATTTGGTTGGAAAAGCTGAGATTCTGATCCAGCCACACCTCTAAGTACTTGTGGGTAACCTCTTTAATCATTTTTATTTAATTATTTATTTATGACTTTGGTAACCTGGTAGGTGTGCTGATCCCAGGGACCATTTTCAGGCATGACCTGGGCCACGTATAGTGGCGCAGGGTAGAAATCTAAACAATAACACATAGCAGAAGAGCAGATAAACACAGCATAAAAAGGTTACAGCAGTACATTTAAAAATACACAAAATGACAGCAATAAAAGACACAATAACAGGAGCAATGCAAGTAAGTCTCAATGTGTACAGGAAATAAATAAATATGAAAACCTACTAGCCTAAAAAAAAGGCAGTGCTGGGTGGAAAGAAGAGCTGTCTAGAATCCAAACAGTTTCATTTGAAGGTAAGCCAGGGGATAAAAGTGACAGACAGTAGGTGGGGGGGGGAGAGAAAAGGAGGGGGGAAAGAGGGGTTGGAATCAGGGAGAGGTGGGAAGACAACAAGCAAGCAGAAGAGGGTGGATGGAAGGGGGACTAGTCAGGAAAGCAGTAGTGGGTGGATGCCAACTGGAGCCAGTCTTTGAGGTGGGTCTTGAACTGGCGATGGGTGTTGATGGTGTGCAGTTCGGCAAGCAATTTATTCCATTATGTGGGGGGTGCCACAGACAGGGCTCTAGAACCCATGTTTGTGGACACCCTGGGGATTTCCAGGGAAGGGATACTGGTAGAGTGTAGGCTGTGGTGTGAGGTTTGGATGGTGAGGAAGGGGGCAAGAGTAGATTCTTGGCCAATACAGATGGCAGAGTCAATCATGCAGTACTTGGCAAGATCAAAGCAGCCTTGTAGCGGATGCCACCCTAGAGAATCATAGAGGGCACAGTAGTGTGTGGAGAAGTGGGTCAAAATGCTGAACCAGCAGGCACTGTTGTATGCTGTGGAGAGTTTGACCATAATGTTTGCAGAGGTCTGAAGTAGACAGGAGAGCTGTAGTCTAGGATAGGTAGCAGGTTTCCCTGAATGATGGCAAGACAGGCCTCCGGGGTGAGGAAATCCCTAAATCTGTAGGTAGCACCTAGATTTTGGTGAATCTTAGAACTAGGGAGCTTATGTGCTCTGTAAAGGAGAGGAAGGAGTCAGGCACAACTCCTAGATATTTGAAGTGCTTAAACTCATCCAGGGCATGTGCATCAGGGGATGTGATGATTAGGGTGGAGTTCAATTTGCATTTAGCTAACAAGGGCTTGGAGCCAAACAACACTAATTTTGTTTTTTTGGCATTGACCAGGAGGAGGTTGTCAGAGAACTATTTATGGGCCACAAAGTAGTTTTGTGAGAGGGCTGCAGAGATAAGGGCATGAGACTTTCCACTGGAGAAGAACACGAGGTCATCAGCATAGAAGAGTAAGTGACAGCTGAGACTATCCTATGGAAGGGAGTTAATGAAAAAGGAGAAAAGGAGGTGGCCTGAGATGGACACCTGTGGAGACAGGCAGGGTGGGAAAGCAGACAGGGCCAATGCACACAAACTGGGAGCACCCTGTGAGGTAGCTTTCAAACCAGGCGGTGACCTCTAGAGAGCAGCCAAGGTGATGTAATTTGGAGAAGAGGAGGAGGGCATGACAGACCATATCAAAGGCTTTGGAGAAGTTAAAGACCATGCCAGTAGCATTTCCACGGTCCATGTTAGTAAGGATGTGGTCAGTCAGAAGTGTGAGGGCAGTTGTGCAATGGTTCTTGCAAAAGTCATGTTGTTGGCTATATATGAAGTTATGTTTGCTTATGTAGTCAGTAAGTTGATGGTGGACAACTTTTTCAAGTAGCTTACTTAGATGCAGAAGGATGGAGATCAGGCAATGGTTGTACATGGATTGGGGGTTGCCGGCTTTATAGATGGGAATGACCTTAGCTGTTTTCTAGAGATCAGGCATGGAGGAGGTGGTTAGGGTGAGGTTGAAGATGAACATAAGAGGGGCAATGATGGCTGGGAAGATAAGCCTAAGGAAGACAGAGGATAGTCCATCAGCTCCAGGGAAGCCATTGTTTGGGTGGCTCTTGAGGAGTTTAGCTGTGTCAGTGTACAAGAGTACTTTGAAGAAGAAAGGGAGCCTGAGGCTGGGTGGTGTGCCTGTTGGGCAATGTCAGAAGGGTGTGTAGGGGAACAGGGTTGTTTTGTGTGCCATTTGGGAGTTTGCTCAGGTACATAGTAAAGTCAGAGAATTTGTCATTGAAGGCCTTAGCTACTTCTAGGGGATCCGTAGTGAGGCCATCAGTGGTGTTTAGCTGCAGGACCAACTTTCTGGAGGGGGGGGTTCAGTAGTGAGCCAATGGATGCCCAGAATTTTCCAGGGTCCCTGAGGCTAGTTTGTTGGAGATTGCGAAAATGTCTGTTTTAGTGCTTTGGCCAGGTGTTTACATAGGTTCCTCCGACACCTATAATCCACCCATAGGGTCATGGATGGAGATGCTCTGTAGGTTAACCAGGCATGATCCCTGTCTTTCATTAGGGTGAGGAGGTCTTTTGTGACCCAGCGTGACTAGCCACCCCTCACCCTTCTGGTGGTGACCAGGAAGTGCCTGTCCTGTAAGGTCAGGAGTGTCTGAGTGAACATGGTTGCTGCCTGGGTCGCATTTGACTCAGAAAAGAGAGAAGACCAGTCCAGCACACGTGCCTCAGTGAGAAGGTTTGCTGCTGGTGCTTAGGTTCTTGAGCTGGAATCATCACTCCAGTATTACTCTGACAATGTCCATTGGTTATGCTCAAACTAGCATGTTATCATCCAGAGACTTAGATATATTGGACTCTTGTTAGTCTCTCTCTCTAGCACCAAATACGAGAGAGACAGCCATATTGGCATTTAGAAAGAGCTAGTTTGAGTATAACCAATGGACATTGTCCAAGTAATACTGGATTGATGTTTCCAACTCAGGGACCTAAGCACCAGCAGCAAATAAGGATGGGGCCAAATGGTGGAATTCTGGGGGGTACCAGACATGGTAGACATGATAGGCAGGTGGATGGATAGTTGAAGCACTGGAGCTGGCCAGAGAGGTAGTTGCCAAACTACCCAACCACCAAGTCAGATTGGCCCACAGCACCTCATTTATCCAAGAGAAGGAGGTGAGCCATGGTACTGAATGCCTTTTCAAGGTATACGAAAATGGTTGAAGTAAACATGTCCTGGTCCATGCCTTTCAGCACTGAGTCAGTGAGCTGAAGGAGAGAGGACATGGTAGAACTTGTTTAGCAGAAGCCAGACAGAATGGGAAGAGGCATCAAGGCTGGTGGCTTGCTGGGAGACAAAAAGTCTTTCTCAGCAGGGATGATGGAGAGGCATCGGTAATTAACTCGAAATGAACCCAATGTGGAGGGAAGGATTTTAGCTTGCTTTGTGGACTGGGGGATTGACCCAAGTTGGAAAGAATGACTGCAAATGGAAGCAAGTGGGTCAGTAATTGGTGGCACAGAGAGATGATTGAGAATAGTATCCAGCCCACAAAGCTGTGCCTCTTAGATGACTTAAGAGAATAAGGTAGTGAGGGTGATCTCATAGGAGATCAGGAGAAGGACAAGGGTACTGGGAAGAAGGTGTAGAGGTGGGGGCATACAGGGGTAAGCAGGAGGCAAAGAAGGGAGCAGGAGGAAGTAGGGAGAAGGCACAGAATGTGAAGAAATTATTGAAGGAGTTGGGGACCTCCACAGGGTCAGAAACAGGTTATTTCCCTATTTTAAGGATGGGGAGGTAGACTGGGTAGGGAGGTTGAGAAGTGAGTCAATAACCATACTGAATATATACAGGATTTAAGGTTGCTCTGAAGTTGAAGCAACATAGATTGATGTGTCCTTCCTGGTAGTCCTACTTCTGACATTTCATACTTGTTCGTCTCTCAGTAAGTTCTCAGTAGAGCCAGAGACTATGTAGCAATACCAAAGCAGAATCACAATCTTTGAGCACGTTAATAATTTCTGCATAAGGGGAAGGTGGGATTCACAGGCATGAAACCTCATGAGATTATGATGTTTGTCCCATGTTATGCAGAATTTGGCCATAAAAGAGGTTAAAGTCCAAGAGGGTAGCATCTTTCAGAAAAAGAGATGTGCAAGAACAAGGGGGCACAATTTGAAGAGAGAGGGGGGACGGCTCAGAGGTAATGTGAGGAAGTATTTTTTCATGGAGAGGGTTGTGGATGCATGGAACAGCCTCCCTGAGGAGGTTGTGGAGTCAAGAATGGTGGGGGAATTCAAGAATGCATGGAACAGACATAAGGCAGTCCTAGTGGGGGGTAGGAGGAAGTAAGCTGTTGGTTAACTAGGATCTGCAGCTTATCTGTTAGGTAGGAAAATGGGCAGACTAGGTGGGCCAAGTGGTCCTTATCTGCCATCAAATTCTATGTTCCTATGTTAAAGCAACATCTGTGTCAGTGGATAATGGAAGTGCTGACCAGTCAGTAGCCCCAAAATAGTCTAGTGGGGAAAAAGATCCAGATACCTGAGTGGCCTAGACTAGGGAAACTTGGGGTTGGGGGGTGCTATAGTGCAGCAAATTGTATGGCTGCAGTGCACAAAGTCAAAGTAATGGTCACCAAAAGCCTCTGGTAGACTGCCAGCAGAAATAACGGTGTGGGGCTGTGAGGAATGGACCTAATAAATAAGAGAGTGATGTGTGGCAAGGGGGTTGATATGGGTGGTTCTGTAATGAGCTACGTGATACTGAGAGACTCAGTTTGGAAAATGGCATTTTTTGTGTGCCATGGGGAAGAGACAATTTATATTAGACCAGCAAGGGCTTGGAACTCACCTGAAGCTGAGAGGGAGGAAATAGTTGAAAGTATGGCAGGACAGGAGTCAAGCATAGCTATGGGGAAGTGGTAAATGTCACCAAGAAAAATGGGAAGTAAGTAGGGGAGAATGAGCCTACAAAGGAGGAGTTCATTAGACGAGGGGGACAGCAGAATGATGCATGACATGACAGTTATGACTTTAGCATATGTGCAGAAGAACTCCACCACCGCAGCATCCGTGCTCCTGTCTATGAACCATGTAACCAGAGAAAGCAACTTTTACAACAGTGATTCATGCAGAAAGTCAGATTTCTGTAATGATCAGGACATCAGGATTGTGGTGTGTGGTCCACAGCTTTAGCAAGTCTTGCTTGGCGAGTAGACTCCTGACATTTAAATGAAAAATACTCAGCCCTTTAGGAAAGCTGGGGTGTAAAGGAGGGGGAAACCAGAGTTTAGCTCCATAAAAATATTGAAACATGGAATTTGATGGCAGAAAAGGACTGCTTGGCCTACCCAGTCTGCACAGATGGTCCCTGCCTAATCTGGCTTCCAGGTACCCTCCTTATTGTCTATTTTCTCACATACCCCATGTCTATCCCATGCATGCTTGAAACCCTCCATTTTTGTCTCTACCACTTCTGTTCTAGGTGTCTACCACCCTTTTAGTGAAAAAAAAAATTTCCTCTTATCGTTCTTAAATTGCCCCTCACCCCCACAGTTTGATCACATGCCCCCGATCCTGTGCTTTTTCTCATATGAAAGAGACCCCTCTCCCACACCCTTTTTACCCTTGTGAGGTACTTTTAGATCTCCATCATGTCACTTATAACCCTTTGTCTTCCAGGGTCTACATAACATATGTAAAAACGTAGAAACATAGAACACAGAATCATTGAATTTGCAGGCAGATAAGAACTGTTTAGCCTACCTAGTCTGCCCATTTTTCCCTACCTGCAAAATCACTGCAGATTCTACTTGATCTACGGCCCATTTTCCCTCCCTCCTTTCCTTTTTTCTAAGATTCCCTTAAGTCTATCCCATGCATTCTGGAGCCCCACCACTTCTTTTGCCCTTACCACTCAGTCAGAAGGTTGTTCCAGGAATCCACCACTCTTTCCATGAAGAAGTCTTTCCACACATCTCTCCTGAACCCCCCCCTTCAGTTACATAGCATGTCCTCTTGTTCTTGAGCTTCTTTTTTCAGAAAAATTCTTCCATTTTGGACCTTATTTACCCCGTAAGGTACTTTAAGGTATCCATCATATCCCCCTCTCCCTTGTGTCTTTCAGGGTGCACTTATTGAGGTCCTTCAGTCTCTCCTCAGAGGGTTTGTGTTGCAGATCCTGTACCATTTTAGTTGTGGTCCTCTGGACCGCTTTCACTCAGTCTATGTCCTTCCAGTGATTTGGGCACAGCATTCTAGGTGGGGTCTTACCAGTAATCTATACAGAGGCAATACCACCTCCCCCATTCTGCTGGTGATACCCCTTCCTATGCACTCCAGTTCCCTACTAGCCCTTCCAACTGCCTTGTTGCACTGCCTGATCATCTTTATGTCATCAGACATAATCACTACCAGGTCTTTTTCCTGCTTTGTGGTCATCAGAATCACCCCACCTATTTTGTACTACACCCCTAGGTTACATGTGAGTACTTGTTGGAATCCCTCCTTACAGGGCTTCTCCTACAACCCCTGCACCTTTTTAGTTGCCTTCCTCTAGATTGATTCCACCCTGTTTATGTCCTTTCTGAAGTGCAGCCTCCAAAACTAGACACACTATTCAAGGTGGGGTCCACCAGTGAGCGATACAGTGGCAACACCACTTCCCTCCTTCTGCTGGAGACACCTCTCCCTATGTACCCCAGTATCACACAAGCCCTACCCACTGCTTTGTCACACTGCCCTGCCATTTTGAGGTCATCAGATATGATAACCACAAGGTCTCTTTCCTGTTTAGTGACTGTCAATACTTGCTCCCCTTCCTATACTCAGCTCCTGAGTTCCTATAACCTACTGTAGCTGCATGAATTTGCACTTTTTTGCATTGAACTTTAACTGCCATGCTCTTGACTGCTTGTCCGTCCAGTTTTTCAAGATCCCAAAACATTATTTCCACCCCCTTCTGAGTGTCCACTCAATGGCAGATTTTGGTATGACCCATAAAATGGCATACCTTCCGGTTCTTCTGGAATGCCACTTATAAAGACATTGAAGAAATCAATTCCCAGCACTGAGCGATATGGCACCCTGTTGCTCACTCTGCCATTGTTGGAGTAAGTGCTGTTTACCCCCACCCTCTGTCTCTTCTGTGTTACCAGTTTCCAACCAAATTCACTGCCTTAGATCCCACCCTAGGCTGGCCAGATTCTTTATCAGCCTCCTGTGTGGATCAGTGTCAAAAGCTAAAGTACAGATAAGCCACATGCACTGCTGTCCCCTGATCTATTTCCATGGTTACCCAGTCAAAAATGTCCATTAGATTCATTTTGTATGACCCCCTCCCCTTGAATCCACGCAGCATTTTTTCTTGCAGCTCTTTTTCAGTCCTCCAGAATCATGCCTGTTTCTAGTGAGCTGCTGAATAAGGATGTCAGTGGGGGCAGCTAGCACCCCTCCCCCCGTTCTTTTGCATCATCCTACACAAGTAGTAAAAGGGTTGCAAGGATTATATAACAGGTGAGACCTCCACCAATGAACAGGTGCTAAATGAAAGTTCCCCATGCACACCTGAGGAACTGGTCTGACAAATTCATGTTTTAGGAAACCTGTTGAGATTTGTTTCACTTTGAATATTTGGTGAGATTTTTCACAATGCTTACTAAGTCAGCTTTTCCACAACTCCCAGGAAAACAGATTCAGCAGATACAATGCATTATTCAAATTGCCCTGCATGTGAAGAGATTCCAAATATTCTGTACATAAAAAAGAAAAAAGCCAAGGCAGACTTAATACTGTACGTGCATTTGAGGAGGTTTTTCTCTTGACTTGGATATTTTGATAGCACACTGCTAAATCAGTTTTAAATTAAAAAATACCTTTTATTTTGCTGAAGATAAATGATCTGGTATAGTCACAATTCTAGATGTTCAATTTAATATGGTTTTACTACATGATACAATGATCTTTTGATAGTTTCCTTTCTTGTTGTTGGGGAAAATGGAATTCTTTCTAGAAAGAAAATATCTGTTGGGATATTTTCTTTTTTTCTGAAATGTGAATAATGAGCAGATGAAGTTTAAACACAATCTTCATGACAGACAAAAATGCCTAACTTCAACAGAAACTGTGACAAAAGTTAAAAAGTCCTACTCATATAACACGCAGTAAACATGCTGAAATCTGAGATTAGTTTTTCCATGTAATACGGCAGATGGAGGTATGAAAAGCACTTGACCACTGAGCTCTAGCTGCGAAAAGAAAATTGCAAAAAAATCTGTTTCAGCAAACTCTGATTGCCCCTAGTGTTCGGTTTACATGTAAGCCATCTTAAAATAACCTTGGTTCTAATAGCGGTATATATTAATACCCTGTATGTATTTTTCTCCTTTATGACAAGACTGACTGAAAATAATTTTCATTTAAAGCATGTACAGTGCAGTGCAGTGTGCTCAGTGCCAGGTTCCAGGGGACCACTGTATAAAGGCATGCATCCATTAAGAAATTCTGATCTCACAGGATGACTTTTTCAAGTCTTTTTGGGCAGTGCATAACTAGATGAATAACTGATTCCTAATATGAAACATAAAATGTTTTTCTTTAAACTGCAGAGAAATCTGATGAACCTACAGTAAGGGAATGCATAGTCAACATTATACAATGGGAAGAAAATTTCCTGTGCTCAGACTGGTCAGTGGCCAACATATACAGCGATGTTATTTAAGCGCAACATCACCGTATCATGGCTGGCACAAAAAATATTTACTTACTTGCTCCACCAATTCATGTCACCCACCAAGACACACAGAATCAACTCCCCCCCACAAAAAAATCATACTTTTTAACTCACTTTCACCCTCTTTTGGAAAATGCAGTTGATTGAGTGAAGCCATAATTTCAATCAGTGTCATGGTCACCACCTGGCAGCATAACGAAATGCAGCACATGTAACATTTATGTATTTATTTAGTTTGTGTTGACCGGATAAGTGCACTAGACAAATTCTACCTACATTCAGGCATGACCCGGGAAAGGGGAATACAGATGAATGCCAACTGACCTTGAACCAGATTAAGCTGTTGGCGGTGTTTTAGTGAATGCAAGGAAAAGTGGTCATTGCACTAGGGAAATTCCCCTACTCTTTTCGAGAAGTGCTATGAGATCTTTAACATCCACCTGAACTATCAGAAGAACAGGCAGATGGGATCTTGGTTTAATGTCTCATCTGAAAGATGGCACCTCAGGAGTGCAGCACCCCCCTCATGCTGCACTACAGTGTCAGTACTGGGATATTAACACCCAAGTACCTGGTGTGGGGGTAGAACCCACATCCTTCTGATCTCCCAGTCTCAGAGGCAAATGTGCTACCTGCTGAGTCACAACATTCAAGATAAACAAATATTTCAGTAAAAGTCATCAGAACGATCAGCTTCACAACCACAGAACTAGAGTCTTTTCTATTTCTGTGATTGTGAAGCCAACTTAGTGATGGCTTTTACTAAGATTTTTTTTCATATCCCCCTGTTTCAAATAAACTCTCCCTGCTGTCCTACTCTCAAATTACTATAAACATACTTAGCACATTTCTGCACTACTTACCACTGGGTGCCACTTGATTCAAATGGAGACTGGAGGGACCAAGAAAACTTTAACAAGCCAGGTAGGCAGGGACTGAAAAAAGTAGAGAGAGTGACAAACTGAGAAATACAAAACCAGAGAGACAGAGAGAGAGAGGCAGAAACAAAGACACGGGGGACTGACAAAAAAAAGAACTACTGAGAGACAAAGAAATACAGCACAATGTAGTGGTCAAAAGAGGAAAAGCAGAACTTTTATTAAACTGTATGCTTACCCATGAAAAAAAGCAGAAAACATATCTAGAAAAATGTATATTTGAATCTTTTTTTCATTTTAATATAAGCAAGCCATTGTATAATTGCAATAATGCACCCCAAGGGTGTGTGTCGTGCTGAGATAACGCCATTGCTTGGGTGTTGAATGTGCTCCGCTTGTGGCCTTGTGCTTCAACCAACCAAGGCATGACTTTGTCCCTGCATGACACTCACCCCTGTCATGCATTAGTATTTAAATGAATAACAAATGTTTTACAGGGATGACGAAAAGTGAAAGGAAGCCATTTCAACCAAGGATATAAATTGCAGCCTTCAACATGGCTCTAAACTGAATTTGTTTTTGGGACTCAAAGAATATTTTTTAAAACAACATGGAATCTGTAAAAGTTATTAAGCTACTAGTGATACTGCACAGAATTCCAAATGGAATAATAAAAAAAACAGCAAGCAAAATGTAGCTTCAGTATGACAGTCTCTGTATCTATACTGCATGGGCTCAATTGTCAAAAGTTTGGGAATGACGCATGGTGCTTGCATCAAATAGAAACTATGCAAAGGGAACCATGCACCACACCATACATCATTCCCCATTTTCATAGGGAGCTTGCAGCTTACTGGAATCTGCCTGCACCCTACGGACATGTGTCATGCTTGTGCCATGGCAGTTAGGGGTGTGCACCACAACATGGCTTCAACTTCTCAGCCACAGGATTTTCAAAGCTCTCCTTTGCTGCAAGGCTTGGGGGTGCTTAGGCCAGTCAGGGCTGGTCTAATGCCCCATATGCTGCTCCTGTTCTCAGCTGCTGGATGGCAAAACATCCTGGCAAGCAGGCTGACAATCATGTCCGTAGTGACAATGTGGTCATATGGGTAGCACTGCCTGAGGGCCACTGTATCAGGCAATATATGTAGGCAGGGACAGGGCTGATCTTTTGATGTGGATATGGCACTATTTATGTCACCAGTCTATTCACCAGTGTCCAGTTCCTGCAGCCTTCACAAATTCAGGGATGGGGCATTTTGTGGCTGGTACAGTAGCACGAACAAGATATTGGACAGGGTATGTACTCTGTCACTATGCAGATGGTGCCCCATGTGGGAGGAGCACTTCACTGAAGTGTAGCATTAGGGGTTAAGAATATGATGGAAGTCCTGTCCTAATCAGTAGCTAGTGGAGTGAGCTGTGGCTGTGGGGTGTTAGATTGAACAGCTTTTTGGGGGTGATGGGACATGGCACTGTCAGAGGATGGCTGCTCCATGTTAGAGGAAATTTCAGAGACAGCCGGAGCACTGGCAGGCATGTGGCCTCAGATGTGTATGCAGTCTGAGTGGGTCAGATGGGCACTGCTGGGCACAGTATCAGCATTACCCAGGTGTGGACTGGTGGCATGGCCATGGCACATTCTGCCACTATGAGGCGTCCTGAACTGGTGCCAGTGTCATTTGTTGGAGGCTGTGGGATGACTGTGAGCTGGACATAGTCATGGTGGGGGGTCTGTCCACGTGTCTATATCTTGGTTCTCTGGCCCATAATCTCTCAGGGTTGGGGACCACAGTGTAGCCATGTGGTAACTGGGGAGTGGAAGTCACCCTTGGTCAGTTACTGACTCATCTGCCTCTTCCCAGTTTTCATGTGACAAGTGCACTGTACACTTCCACTTTGCTATGGACATCTCACATTTACCTCTGAGGTTTGTCCACCACATGCCTGCATCATGGCAACCATTAGTGTGTACAGGGTCAGAAAAAAGCACTGCTAGTTGTGTCTCTGCCAGTCTTTTTGGATGACCCCTTGACCTGTGTTGCCTGTCAGCAGTGCAGATCTACCTGCCATGACATCATGACAGAACAGGAGACTTCTCTGTCTTATTGATATGTGTCCAGCAATTTGCTGTTTCTCACAGACTGCAGACGTTGCAGGCTTCCAGACTGGGTTGACCCACCAGCCCTCTCCAGCCTCACCAAACCATTGGCTCTTTCATAGCAGTCACTGCCTCCCATGCATCTTTATATATGGTATGTGACCCATGATGGGTGCAGTTTTGTCTGCGTTTCTTTTGTGTGGGGGACTGTTATCAAGGACATAACCCACTTTTGCCATTTTTGTCATTTGCAGCATTTGAGTGATGGCATCCAGAGGAAATATTAATGCTACCCTCTTGCACCACCTCAGAATTTCATTGAGAACCTAAATGATTACATGTGCAGCACCTGGTAAGGTTATATCACAGCAGCTGTGGTACTGGATTTTGGTGACATCACACACATGGGCTTTCTATACATTAATGTGTAGTGCTGATATGCAGTGAGACACTGGCCTTACCATATTGACATTGTTCTTCATCCTGACACATCCCACTGCAGGGTGTCTTCTTGTCCAGTGTTTCATACTCTAACTGCTGTGGCACAGGTACAGGGTTTGTCCCCAGCCCTCCAAGGGCAGATTCATGATGCTTTGGGCTGGGTATTCTTGTCATGGGCAGGATGGCTGCCTCCATCACTCCTCTCCCATGTGCCATCTGTTCGACATAGAAGACCACTTGCAGCAACTGTGGGGACTGTGGCATTGGACTCCTGCTGTTCCAAAACATTATGCAGACTTCCTGGCACATAAGAGTTTGCTGCAGGTACCCATTCTGTGCATCTAACTTCAATCTAACAGGCCTCTGAAAATTTAGCCCTATGTCTTTTAACGTGTTTCTATTTTTTCAAAATAAAACAAATATGCAATAAACGGAATCCTGCCTATGAGAACACAATGCTTATGCCAGTCTTTTCACACAGGAGACCACTGCACTGAGTGACTATGGGTTCACATTTTATCTGTTGACAACTTGGACTTAATTCTCAGTGAGTGCAAAAATGATGTCAGAATAAAGACTGTAAAAAAAAACAATGTTATGCAATAATGCTGGGGTAGTCTGCTTCAGGTTATCTGACCAAGAGAAAGACAATACATACTCATGTTTTGTTCTGGCTTTATTTATCCTAAAGGAATGTACACAGGCCAACCACGAAATGGCAAAAATTGAAAAAGAAAAAAGTTAATGGTCCACTGAATTTCAGTAGCAAATCCAAAAGACTCCATCATGGTGGGGGGGGCAGATATAGTGCTGGTGGAAACCATCTAAAAGACAGTGACTGCCCAGTGGCACTGATGGTTGAGGCACTGGACACCACACCTCACTCCACGCTGGTGACCCGAGTTGGGGAATGAGTCTGGCAGAGACGGACTGGGATCGAGTATCTGACGACAGCTCTCCTAGTCCTGGGGAAAGGGTTGGGTGCACACTGCACTCTGGTGGTCCCTGGGGATGCCCGGAGGTACTGCAGAGGCATGGGTGCCAAGGTTGGGGGGAGCATGGCAGATGTCTGCACATTAGTGCATGGATGTCATTGCATGTCTGTGACCCCATTGGAGATAATCAAGTTGGTGCTGTTTAGTAGTCCATTGTGATATGGGGGTATTGAAGTGTTTACAGGTCCTTGTTTTCTGGTCACACCCACTATAAATAGAAAAAACATTTTGGTATGGTACTGTGCTGCATTGCCATCTGATATATGTGCTAGCACGCTCTAATACATCTACAGTAAGGATCCAGTAAGTACAGTCAAAAAGTAACCTTTAGGGAAGGGATGTTTTTAAATTACTAGTGGCTGTAATCTTTAATGACTTGAGTCATTAATTATAAAATTAGTAATAAAATCTGTTTTAAGGCATTTGAGAGCAATAAAAATATACTGATGAGGATGGTAAGTATGTCAGACTATATTAATGCTAAAAAAATATGCTAAAATTTTTGTCAAAAAGCAGACATTGACACTTTAAAAGAGATGTACCAAGCCTATCCATTTCCAGGGCAATGGCACATGAAACACTCTTTGCTGAATTAGAGTGCCTCACATGTCATGGAGTGGGTCTCTGGTTAGCAGCAGGTCATTGACTGGTAATTTAAACTGTGATTTCTTGTCATTTGGACTTTTTTTCTTCAGTGAATAAATTGATTTAAGAAAAAAATGGGTTGTTTTCCAGTGGGTGGGTGGGGGATGATTTTCAAAGACTTTTTAAGAGATCCTGGAGTACTAAGCTGGGGAACAAGAGCTGAGGAGAATACCGTGGGGATGGGAAATATTTTCTCAAACCATGCATTCTTTGAATTGGGAGTCATAACTGATTGGTTTGTATTCAATGGTTTCTTTGAATTTGAAAAAGAAGGACTTTTGATTCATGTTAATTGCTTACCTTCCTTTGTTGTATCACACAAGAGATGTCTCTGTTTGTGTAGGCATGTCTTCCTGTACATACAACACCTCTGATAAAGTATGGGCTTCCCAATGCATTAGTTGAAATATACATTTTTTAATTATTTATTTAAATCATGTGCATTTGAGACACTGTTTACAATTTAAGCCTTAAGACATTTCAAAGAAGATGGATGATTACTTTAGGAGGCTAAATGTTGTTGGATTCTATTCAAAGTATGTTTTTTTATTATGGCTTTTCCCTGGTGCCTGCAGTATTCCTCACTACCAGCCATCCAGTTACCCACCTGACTTCTACGTGGCCATTATTCATTATTCATCATCCTGTATACTGCCTCCGTCATCTAACCCAACCCCCCCAAAACACAAAAATAAACAAACAAACAAAAAAAGCAGGGCACTTCCATCCAGGATCTGAAACGTAGTTGGGAACTTGGGGGCACATCAATAGGACACTGGTACATGGGTGAATGGTGAGAAGGAACCACCCTGTCTACAGTTTCACATTCCTCCTTCACAATGATGGAACTCCTGTCTCCAGTACATTGGGGATGCCCTCACAGCCTTACTTCTGAATCAAAGTGGCTGATATGTAAGCAGTAATACCTGGCAGGGTATGGGTTTATTTTTCTGAATTACATACCCAAGTGCATTGTCAGGCATGAGGTATTTGTGCAGAGTGCTTTTAGCCACCTGGAAGTGTGATACAGGAAAAGAAACCCACACCCTGCAGCATCTTACTGTGCTTATAAAAAGGGTACTCAGTTAAAAAAATACATACATTAGAAGTGCAAAGCCATGGGCTTCTTTTCCTGAACCACATGGCTTCAGAACCTTCTCAACCAATCAGAGCACAGGAAATGTTTAATGTTAATGTTTAATTCATGTTTATAATGTATGGTTACCCATAGTGTTACTGCTGCTCCTATCTTAGCTTGAGGATACACTGAGAAGGAACTGAAGTTTTGGCATGGTGCTTCTCAATGTAGTTAGAGCATACAAGTTGCATGACCACTCACCCCACCCCATTTCAAGTAGTTCCTGTGGGTAGCTGAATCCATGCCCAATAAACTTTTTACCTGTTGTCCAGCAAATGTAGAAGTTTTATATCACAATAACTAAACAAGTTAATTACAACTTAACAAACATTATTTTATATTCTTTAACAGGCTAATGTATTTGCAGCCTTATTGGCTCTGACCAGAGTTTGTTATAAATAGGAACGTATGCATTATCGCATCAGTCTCTTGATATTTCCTCCCTTTCCTTAATCATGTTAAAAAGTTTTTAGGATAATGTTATTAGCAATAATGGACTTAATTTAAATAATTTGGAGGGAATCAGACCCGAGTACAAAAGCTATCCCTGATTTTTGGGAGATAATAATAATAATAACTTTATTTATCTAGTGCCTTTCAAATACCAAGGCACTGTACAGATAAATCATAAAATCAAAGTATACATATAAAATCAACAATTAAAACAGCATCAGTCAATAAAAAGCCTTATTCCATAAAAAAGTCTTAAAATCTCGCTCAAAGGCTTCCATGGTCACGCATTCTCTAAGCCGGTGAGGCAGAGAATTCCAGAGGGTAGGGGCCATGAACCCAAAGTCCCTAGCCCCAGAGGACTTCAATCTAACCCTTGGAACCTCTAGCAACCCCTCGTCGGCTGAACGGAGCTGTCACATGGGGCGGTAAGGGACCAGAAGCTCTTTCAAGCAGTCGGGGCCGAGTCCGTGCTGGGCTTTGAAGGTCAAAAGACCTACTTTAAAGGTGATACACCACTGTATAGGCAGCCAGTGCAGATCACACAGCACAGGGGTGATGTGTGTCCTTCTAGTCACCTCCATCATTAACCTTGCAGCAGCATTCTGCACTAGCTGCAAGCGGTGGATATCAACCCCAGGAAGCCCCAAGTAAAGGGAGTTGCAATAGACAAGGCGAGATGTCACGAAAGCATGGACTAACACAGGTAAGTCGCTGGATGGAACAAGGTGTTTCACCCTGGTGATGTTCCTAAGATGGTGAAATGCGGACTTGATGACTGCTGACACCTGATGATGAAGGGTTAGCCTGTCGTCAAGTACCACTCCCAGGTTACGCACCCATTCAGAGGAAAGGATCAGATCCCCCCCAGCAATACACCAGAGGGCTGACTGGACCCCAACCTACCTGTCCCACACCCTGGATCCACGACCAAAACCTCAGTCTTACCGGCGTTCAACTTTAACCAGCTCACATTCATCCAGTCCTGGATTTCAGCAAGGCAGCTATTAAATACCGAGACAGCACTAACCTGGTCGGGGGCAAAAGAAAGGTAGAGCTGGGTATCATCAGCATAGCAGTGAAACCTCATCCCATACCTTCTTACAGTGTCTCTGAGGGGCAGCATATACACTGCAAACAACATGGGGAAGAGCACAGAACCCTGGGGGACACCACAATGCAGAGGGAAAGGGTCAGAGGGAAAACATCCCTGACACAACTCTCTGCGTTCTCCCAGATAGAAAAGATGAAAACCATCTGAGCACTGTACAAGACAGGCCACAGATGGACTCCAGATGTTTGAGCAAAACCGCATGGTCTACAGTGTCAAATGCTGAAGAGAGATCAAGGAGGACCAAGATAGAGTGGTTCCTCTGATCTCTCACCATCAGGAGATCATTGAGCACCCGAACCAGTACTATGCCTCTTACAAAAACCAGACTGGAGAGGTTCATAGATATTATGGATGGTCAAATGGTCCTCCAGCTGGTTTGCCACTACCTTCTCAATAACCTTCCCAATAAAGGGAAGGTTAGAGATCGGTCTGTAGTTGGAAAAAACATCTGGGTCCAAAGAAGCCTTCTTAAAAAGGGGAGTCACCACAGCTTCCTTTAGGGAGCTAGGAAACTCACCCAATTCTAGTGAGCACCAGATTATTTGAACCAGAAACAGGCCAATGATCTCAACACAACCCAAAATTAGGGAGGTAGGACCCGGATCTAAACTACAGCACGTAGGGCGCATCCCTTGGATGATCCGCATAATATCACTGAAAGTCAGCAGATCAAAGGAACACTAGGAGACAGAGAAATTCGTGACCAAATGCCGACCAAAAGCTTCCCCCTTAGAGTGTGTTGGATGGATCTCGGATCTGATGTTAGCAACCTTATTCACAAAGAATTGAGCGATCTCATCACACTCCTTCTGTGAAAAAGCTCGACAGAGCTGGAGACAGGCTGGGTTGCACAACCTGTCCACAGTTCTGAAGAGCAGAGCCAGTCGATTCTGAGTGTCAGAGATCTCCCTGGACAGGAATTCGGCCTTCTTATGGGAGATCTCTGATTGGTAAAGCCAATAATGCTCCTCCAAACTAAGGCGGCCGGCATCCAGAGCAGATTTCCTCCAACGACGCTCTAACCATTGACCCACATGTCGCAACTTCCTCAAGGACCCATCAAACCATGGGGCCCGAAGGCGAAAAGAGAGGGGACAAACATTGACAGGAGCAATTGCGTCCAGGGCCAAGGAAATGGCCTGGTTATAAGCCAAAACCATAGCCTCTGGACCCATGCTGGCAGTCAGAAACTCTGAGAGGTTCAACACTGCCATCAGGTCTTCAGGACACACATCCCATAATGGGTGATATTGAACCATCTCCACAGAGGCAGACCTACAAAGGGGAGCACAAAAATTGAAGCTCACGGTGTAATGATCGGACCAACTGACAGGTTCCACCACCAAATCAGAGGCCTCAATCCCCAGGAGAAAAACTAAATCCAAGGAGTGACCGTGATTATGCATAGCCAAGGAAACAATCTGTGTAAGGCCCAGTGATGACATCAACTGGAGGAAGTGCTGACCAAAGGCAGAAAGTTCGTCATTGACCCAGGCATTGAAGTTGCCCAGAACCATCAGTCTGGGTGACTCCAACGCCATATCGGTGACGAAGTCTGCCACTTCCTGCAGGAATCGTCTCTCATCTCCTGGTGGACAGTAGATGAGGGCTATCCTGCAACCCACACCAGCCACAACAGTGCACTCAAAGGATTCAGCTTCCTCAACTGGTACACCCGTGAGCCCCAAGCTGGTCTTAAAACAGACCGCTACCCCCCTGCGATCCAATCTCGGGTGGTGAATCACCGAGTACCCAGCTGGAACAGACGCCTCTAAAAAAGGTCTGGCATTCCCATCCAGCCAGGTCTCGGTGATGCAAGCCAGATCTGCTGATTCAACAAAATCAGAAATAATAGCTGATTTGTTTTTAACAGATCTGGCATTGCACAGCACCACCCGAGTTGGACAGGGATCCAAAGCCGTCCCGACTACTTGCCCATCCAAATAGGAGGAGCCCTTGTGTATGGAGACTAGGCATGGAGAACCATGTTCCAGGCTCTATTTCACCCCAGGGCATCTTCTGGGCTTAACCACCCCAATGAGAGTGGTCCGTTCATTTGCCCTACCATGTCCACGACCCCCGCCACGCCCACCCCCCCACGGGCAATACCAAGTGACCGACAAAGCTGCTAGGCAGAAAATGGAAGGGGGGAGGGCAAAAAGGGTGGAGGGCGTGGAGGTCGGAGGACGAATAATGCACGACCGGGTTAGCAAAATAACACATAACAAAAGCGGGAAACTAACTGCAAGCAAATAAATAAAGAAAATCCTAGTATCTCTAAAATAAAATACCCACAAATTACATTTATACTAAAAAACCCACCCAAAACATAAACCAACCTACTAACTACACAACCACAAATACACAATAAACAAATTATTGAAAAATCCAAATAAAAAAAAAAATAAAATATAAGAGGACAGGGAGACCCTCTCACTGCACCCACTGTCCTTTATATAATGAGGTGAAGTCCAAAAAAGAAATTGCAGTTGTTTTATGGCACTCTCACTGTTAATGTGTATAATATTGAACAAGTCCAAACATATAAGGACAATGAGGCCCTCTCACTGCACACACTGTCCATCCAATGCAATCAATGATAAATAAAAACAAAATCCAAAGTATAACAAAATGCAGGTGCAGTGCAACCTTATGCATGGAAGGAGAAGGTAGCTCTTTGCAGATGGTGATCAATTTAGCTGTGAGGCATCAGGAGGCTTCCCTCTCCACCACACCCCCAGAACTGCCTAATAAGGCCCAGTTGTGCTGCTGAGACCCACAGCTTCAGATACCCCGAGACCAGCTAAATAAGGCCGGCCCTGGAGTAGCTTAGAAGCCCCCCCCAGTAACCCCAACTCCTTGAAGGAAAGGCTCCTGCTTGGTCCCAGACAGCACAACACCAAACACCCAGGCAAAGGAATGAAAAAAAAAGGGGGGGGATAGTCTTTTAAAACCAAAACTGAAACCAACACCATGGCAATATTCCCCCAGAAGCTTTAACACAGCATTAAAGACACATTTAAAGTCCCAGATAAACAAAGGACAGTGATGGAAACTCAGGTCCTAGTACTCACAATACAGCTGGAATAGGCAAGTTATTTTTAAAAGACGTAGAGCAGTCAAAGCAAACCACATCAACTAAACCAAGTCTTTCACAAAACAAAACACTGCAGAGATATTCCCAATATATCCAGCATGTACGACCTGTATCAGCAAGAGCCAGTAATCCCAGGGACAGAGGCCGAAAAAACTCCTACGGAAACCAAATCCTGACTGGAGTTGACTCGCTAGTATCCCAGACTCCCACACACAGTTACACCGCGACAGCAGTCTGCGAAGACACTAGTATAAAAACAAATTCCCAAATAAAAATTGCTTGCAGATTCTCTGAAACAGGGCAAAGGAATAATATTTAATAACGGTGCTGCAATGCCTAGTCCCAGTTCTTCCTTATCCAGCACTGTGAAATACATCACAAATCAGCAAGTTTAGGGAAAAACATCTAAAAGCTGAGACACAAGGGACAAACCCTGAATAAGTTCACCAATACCAGATTCCAGTTCAAAAAGCAGCTCCCAGAAAGATAATCCACTCTCCGAATCTCCAACTCCCGATTATGAGCTGACTGCTCGCTGAAACGCTCAAAACACTGTCTTCATGAGTGCAAGCACCGGAGGTCTCTTCACTCTTAATCCAATTGGATTCCTGACATCAGCAGCTCCCTCGAGCCCAACCAGGCCCCCTTGAAAGTTTTTCGGGCAGCAGATCAGCAAGAGCACATATCAACCCCACACAGCTCAAACCAGCAAATGCTGCTGACAGGTAGTGGCTACAAGTCCAAATAAAAGATAATAAGCTCTTGAAGTTAAAGTTTACATAGTGCATTAATAACGGATAGTGGTAGTTCCAATTTCAGTACATTCACTGTGGTCAACAGATATAATGAAATACAGACCAACACACTCTTAATCCACAGTCTGAAAAACGCTCACTTTAGTCTGTAACTAATAAACTTAATGACTCACTCAAACGCGATGCTGCAAATAACTATAAAATAAAATAAAACTAATGGAGCTCAAACACAATTATACTAATAATGCAGGTAGTGCAATATTTACTGCTAGTGGCTAACCCAGCGTGGTCGCCATCTTAGGAGCTAATGATGATTATAGATAATGATAATAGAGTGATGAATTTGTTCTTCATTTATTTGGTCTCTCATAAATTTGGTCTCATAGATTCAGTTGAGTGTAACAAGGTTTCAAAAAGGACAGTATCTATGTAAGGCTAAAATAACTTTTCTGTAATACTTTATCCACTGATACAGTACTTAGAAATACAATTCTGGTGGGGGTCACGTAATGGCAGCCTAGAGGAAAGCAGCTTTTTGTTTAGCTCTGCTCCCAACCCAGATTATAACCCTCAATCTGATTTATCTTGATGATTTTGAACTGGACTTGGTATATAAGTTTCTAAAGAAGGCTATCAGCTTTAAAAATATGTTAAAATGGAGGCATTTGTTAAGAAACAGCCTGCTAAACATACACCGCCTCCTTCTCCGGAGAAGGAGCATGCCACAAAGCGCCCTTGGCAGGGATCCAGTAAATCAACATTGGGGCCCTCCGTTCTAATAGAAGAATGCTTTTTGGAGATCATTATGCCACTGTAAAACTCAGTTGAAGAGATTTCTTCTGAATTGCGCCATTTCAGATCGTCGCTGGAATCTTTAGCCACTAGAGTCGGAGATAATGAAGTTAGAATTAAGTCTATAGAAACTAAACTGGACAAACAGGAATTAGAGCGAGTTTCTATGGGCAAGAGAATCAAGAAAATCGAGGATAAACTCGAGGATCTGGAGGGGACGAGTAGAAGAAGTAATTTAATTGTTTTTGGAATCCCGGAGAAGGAAGAAGGCGTGTCACCCATTCTGTTTGTACAGAAACTGTTTGAAAAACTAGCTGACCCATCTCCGAATGGTAACAAGCTACATCATGGAATGGGCACATACATCTCTCCTTCCTCCCCCTCCAGCTGGTGCACAGCCAAGACCAATAATTTGCAGATTATTAAATTATCTAGACAAGCAGCATATCCTAAACAAGATTAGAACCCTACAAGAGGTTTCCTGGGAAGGCAAGCGGATCAAGATAACTCATGATTTACCGCATTCGGTGAGGCTGAAGTGCCAGGAGTTGCATCCAGTAGTTTCCAAACTAATTGCAGCTCAAATTCAGTACCATGTGAAATTCCCGAGCCTTGCTGCAAGTGAAAATAAGTGATCAGTGGCATTCTTATGAAAGTGTTGAAATTGCATGTCAAGAACTCAAGAAATCTCTGCCAGAACTGTTTAAATTAGGTTTTGGGACTACCACAATATAGTAGAACTAAACTTAGTGGTGCCCACAAGATGCCCTAAATTTGAGAAATTTAGACACTTAGCTGCTTGAGTCCCCTTGGTGGCTTTAATAGTAAAATGTTCAAAGTGATCCTAGAGCTTCACCGAGAGCCCTTAGAGCCCTAGGAGGACTAGATTCTGCTCGTCTTGAAGATAGTGTTAACTATGCCTTCCTCTTTCAATGATCTGGAATATAATTCTCCCTGGTTCCATGAGCATTTACAATGATGGCAATTCGTGTCATGGACCGACTGCACTATGAAAGAGTAAATCAACTCAACAATGTGCAAATGTTATTGACTGCTCGCAAATATTTCAGGTCAAATTACCTAAGTAATTTCAATTCTGCTCCATTGAACTTAGCGAATTACTTAATTCTTGTTTCGTAAGGGGATCTCAATATTAACATCTACTGCACCTTAGGACTGATCTGGGGCACTGGGATCTGTGAAATTTCCTTTAGCAATTACTGTCTAAAAATTCCTGTTCTGGGAAAGTCAAGTGAACTTTATATAGTCCTGTAAAGGCTGATGTCTAACCCCGATCTACTCCAAGTCAAGTCACTTAAATAAATTGAAGTTCACCCTACAGTATTTTTCTAGTAGTCCTATTCCCCATGTAGCAGCATGATCACCCTTTTAATATATTTCTCACCTCGGACCGGATGTGGGATATGATGATCCGTGAATTTCTCCCTTGCATGGAGATTTAAAGGAGAGCTTGGTTGTTTCTCAATGCTTGGAGTAACATACAGATCCTACTTCCAATATTTTGGCTACCCTAGAGTGGACACAACTGTACCTCATCTACTTGTAAAAATAGAATCAAAACTAGTACATAAAAGAGCCTTAACTAAAATAGGGCTAATTAATCTCCTATGACATTTTGTTGAGTCTGACAGTCTGTCTAACATCGAGACTAAAGCAGATACCCGACAGAGAACAGGACTTCTGAGCAGAATAATAGTAAAATCATTGCAGAGCTAAGAATGGAAATGTCTGTGTTCATGGCCAATCGGCTGTATATGACCTACCTTAGCAATGATAACTGTAATTAGGGGCAACTTTAATTGAGGGGGGCAAAGAAGGACTGCAACCAGGGGCAACTTTAATGGTAGCGAGCTTATGGAGTTTAAATGGGGTATTCCAACATTCTAGTTAGCTGGATTAGCCGTATTTTATAATTTAGTTATAGCTTTTCAGCTTTATGGTCCCAAAATGCAGTTCTCTCTACTCCCCACTAGAGGGGAGTAAAAGTTAATGAATAGGTTTCCTTCTCTTTTTATAATTGTGGAGGGATTGCTATTATTGGAATATAAGTATAATGGCTGGAAAGGAAAGAATATATTCATAAAGGGTATTTTGATAGATCTGTTTCTACTGAGGTAGTCCTGTAATGGAAAGGGGCGACAAATGTTTTATTTTACTTAGTTACGACAATCTCTAAATTAAATTGCATGAAGGGCAAGATTATAAAAGTGGGTTGATATAGCAAGTATAGGGACTGGGATTTGGGTAGCAGATAGACTTTCTACTGGGTTGATATGAATCACATGATGGTTTGGTGTAGTTGAGCAGTTGCTAGAACTGGGGGTAGTATTTTGATTTTGAGGGGCCAAAGGCGATGTATGGGGGAAGGGGGAGGGAAGGGAAAGCATTTATTTATTTTCTAAGGGAAGAATAAGAGCCACTTCTATGGGTATGATTGATGGAATTCCAATTAAAATGCAGCAGGGAGCCCATAAGATTGATCCAGATGACGATATCAGGTGTTAACAATATATTAAGCTGGAATATCAAAGGGGCTCAGGATAGATGCAAAAGGCAAATTGTATTAAGACATCTTTCAACTCTAAATTGCGATGTGGCATGCTTACAAGAAACTCATCTTAAAAGAGAGGACATTCACGTGTTTAATAAATATTGGGTTGGGCAGGTATTTGGTGCAGGGGTTTCCTCAAATAAGGGTGGAGTCATTATCTTATTTCACAAAAGAATACATTTTCAACTGGAAAACGAAGTATGGGATGCACAGGGTTGATATATCTTATTGATTGGAGTCTTAATGACACAGCAGGTCATTATTGGGTTGATCTATGGTCCTAATATGGACTCCCCACAATTCTTTACAAATCTACTGGACAAATTAAATTCTCATTCATCCAGGATCTTATTGCTTGGGGCAACTGGAATATAACTCCACAATTACAGTGTGACAGGTCAGATAATAAAAGAGTAGGGTTATCCCCGGCCCAAAGAGCACTAAAAGAGTTGATGGAAGGGTTCAATCTTGTGGATGTTTGGAGACTTAATAATGTGGGGGTAAGGCAATATACCTTCTTTTCAATGCCGCATAAAACATGCTCCAGAATTAATTACTGGTTAGTAAGTAGCAAATCACTTCCCTCGATTTTAGATGCAAGGATACACACCAGGGTCATTTTGGATCATTCCCCAGTGTCTATCCAATATGAGCCTAACCCTGGATTTAAGAGGGATCTCATGTGGAGATTTAATAATCAGCTATTACATGACCCTTATATCTATGGACAACTCAAGGGTGTCATAATTCATTTCCTTGATCAAAATATAGGTTCAATTTCTAGGATCGATATTGTTTGGGTAACTCTGAAGTGTGCACTGAGGAGGGAATGCATCAGAATCACATCCACGAAAATTAAAAAGATAAGTTATGGCTAAATGATATCACTAACGCAATTAGGACAACGGAACATAGCATCACTAAACATTTGGCAGAGGTAGATTGGGTTAAGTTGCATCAGTTACACTCTCAATATTCCTCTATTATGTTATAGAAAGAAGAACTAGCCCTTCAAAGAACTAAGATTAAATACCTTGAATCTGGTGATAGGGCAGGTAAACTCTTGGCATTAAGGATTAGACAATTAGACTCAAGCAGATTTATTGCAGCTTTGCAAAATAGTGAGGGAGATACTGTTATTAAAGACCCTAAAGAAATTGCGGCAGTGTTTTAAAGAATATTTCCGCAAGGTTTATTTTATTCCCACGAAAGACAGGGGAAAGTAGAAGAGATTACTGATTTCCTAAACTCTGTTGCTCTAACTAAGTTGGATTTTATAGATGTGGCCAAGCTGGAATTACCTATACAAGTATGGGAAGTGAAGCAAGCGGTTGCCCAACTCGTCTCAGATAAATCCCCTGAACAGGATGTCCTTACTACTAATATATATAAAGCCTTTACAGAAGAAATTTTGCCTATCCTGACTAAGGTATATAATTACTGGTACCATGAGGGTTTTTCTGATGAGAGTTTCCTGGAGGCCCTCATAACTCTTATTCCTAAACCAGGGAGAGACCCCGTCTTCCCTGGTAATTACCAGCCAATATCATTGTTGAATTTGGATGTCAAAATACTTGCAAATGTTTTAGCAAGCCAACTTAGCCCATTTATGAGTAGGATGGTTAGTGATGTGCAGGTTGGCTTTATGAACAGTAGAGCGTCAAGTGATCATATACGCAAACTTCATCACTTAATGGCACATGTATGTACTACACAGACCCCATCTGCCCTGTTAGCACTGGATGCAGAAAAGGCATTCAACAGGGTTTCCTGGGATTTTCTATTTGCTGTTTTATCAAAGTTTTGACTACCAGATGGTTTCCTAAACTGGATCCATCTATTATATAGATCTCCCGAAGCACGGGTATGGTGCAACGGAATACTGTGAGACCCTTTTCCTCTCTCATGTGGCACAAGACAGGGTTGCCCACTTTCCCCACTCCTGTTCAACTTATATTTGGAACCCTTGATTAATAGGTTAATTACAGCTCAGAAGATCAGGGGAATACAAATAGGTAATAGGAGATATCTGGTATCTGAGTATGCGGATGACCTGCTCCTGCATATGGAGGATCCAGACATGTGCATTCCAGTAATCTTGCATGAAATTGCACAGTTTTCAAAAATCATAAACTATAAGCTTAATATTTCCAAGACAAATTTTTTTTCCTCTCAATTCTAGATGCCTTCCGAGCATGGCTAAAGAGTCGGGGTTTAGCTGGGAACCAAAGGTGTTATTATATCTAGGAATCAAAATTGCATGGGAGATAGTTACAATGATCAAGGAAAATCTTAGTAATCAAGTCAAAATAATAAATCAAGACTTAGCCAGATGGAGTTTGCTACTGCTGTCACTTTGGGCCAGAACTGAAATAGTTAAAATGAATATATTACCGAGGATTTTTTACCCCCTAAATATGTTTGGTCCTTATTTACTGAAAGCGTGGTTTGGTCCATTGCAAACAATTCTTAATGACTTCACATGGAAAGGGAAAGCAGTTAGAAGATCATATGTGAAACTCACTGCTCCAAAGAAGCTAGGGGGCCTAGCGCTCCCTTCCTTTTTCAAGTATTACATGGCATCACATGTCAGCAAATTAGTTCATTGGACTTGGCCGACCCCTGCAGTAGACATCAATCAGTATGTGCCTCCCTGGATCTACGTTGAGAGAGATTTGGTCTCTAATTGCTCACTTACTTTAAATTCAATCCCTTATATTTCTCTCAGACTTCTACCTAAATCACTTAAAAATATGCCCATTAGATGGTCAATAAAAGCTCTGCATCAGGTACAGAAGTTCCTAAAGGTGAATTGGCAGAATTAACCAGACCAACCTTTGATGCATAATATGCATTTTCAAATCCAACGTACCATGATCACTTTCACATTTTTGGGACCCTTAAGTGGGTTAAATCTGGGAGACCTAGCCCCCAAGGGGATGTTACTGTCGTATGAGCAAGCTTGTATTCGGATTCCAGATTTGAAAAGGAAAACTTATAAATTCTGGCAAATTAGTGACTCAATAAAAGCCCATCTGAGAAAAATGGGAATGTGGGTGAAAATAGGATTGAACTGACCTCTCTATTTAAGATAGCAGAGCAGCAACATTCTGTTTCCAATTTATACCACAAATTTCAGATCTTGGACAAAGGGATTTCCTCTAAGGTTGGTACTTATTGGAGGCAGAGATTAGGGATAGGAGAAGAGGAAAGAATATGGGAACAAATTTGGGAGAACAGTAATAAATATATAAGACAGGAGAGATATAAACTACAGCAATTTAATATCACACACAACTTGTATTTTACCCCTGTTAAATTACACAGAATGGGTAAATTAACATCGCCCCAAGTGTGGTAGATGTGAGGTTGGAGAGGGAGATTTATACCATATATTATGGGCTTGCCCCAAGAATCACCTTTTCTGGAATTCAATTCGTACTTCACTACAATTAATAATAGGATTAGAGCCGCTTTTCGTGCCAGAAATCTGTTTACTAAATAACTTTCCCAGAGACATGGGTAAACAGAGGAAGGCATTTATGGCTATTATATCAACTGCCACAAAAGTGGTTATTCTTAGGCATTGGAAAGATGTTAATACGCCACATATGACTGAATGGTATAAGGAGATTATGATGGCATTACAGCTGGAACTGCATATAGCAAAAATGAATAATATATAGGGTAGTGCATGGGTAACAGTTGACAACAAGGCTATTCTTTCACCAAGTTGGCACTATGATGACGGATTACCTCGAGAGCGCAGCTCGGGAGGTAATCCATCGTCATAGTGCCAACCAGGTGAAAGATGCCCTATTGTCAACTGTTTCCCATGCACTTTTCTTTATAGTGTATGGTGGAACGTCGTTTTTTGGGAAAAAAAGAAATCGCTGCAGCATGTTTCTGCTTCAAAACATTTTTACTGGGTTTCTAGAAGGAAAAAATAACTTTACATTTTGAATGTTTTCACGCTTGACATTTTAACTGCTTAAGAACTTTACATTTTGAACATTTTAATGCTAAACATTAGTACTGCCATGACACTGCTGCTTTCACTATGTGTCCTATCTATGGAGTGATCCCTAACTGTCAAATGCTGCTCGAGGACACAGTGTATGACATTCGCAGTGCAGTAAGAAAACTCGTTCTGCACTGCGAACGTCACTAGTGTGTGACTACAAGGTTTTGACAATGATGGATTTTGGTGGAGAACGATTTTCCATCATACAGTACAAAGTACAATCTTATAGTGCTAAATGAGGGCTTTTAGATGCAGTTTTAGTTACCTGGAAACTGCAATCTCCTTAGACCGGTGAGGTCTTGTCTCCAGAACTCGAAGTATCTCCCGAGTCCTTGCTTTAAGAAATCCCAGTGGCTCTTTAAATAAGTAGATGCTGATGGGGAGAGGGGTTAAGAGATCTGTGGGGGTAATTGGGTTTGGATGCTTTAATGTTAAAAATGACCTTTGCTGAGATTGTTAACTTTTATTGTTACTGTTTACCAGGCCAATGTTTATAACAACTGTTGTTAATATGTATGTACCGGCCTGGTTAGACCACACTTTCAATGTAAAGAAGCTGTGTTAATAAAGTAAACTGAGTAAAAAAAAAAGAAATACAATTCCTTGTGCTACTTTTCAAGTCCCCACACCTTTGGCTACTAGGTGCCAACATTGTTTAAAATTTTTAGTCATTGTTAGATATGTTGTGGAATTTTACTTCACCAGCGCATTTTGGGTGACGTTGCGAAATTCTCCTTTGCAGTAAACTTTAGGAACTGCCCACTTCAACATTTTGCAGTACATTTTCCAGTGGAAGTGACACTTTTTCAGAAGAATGCAGGCAATGTTGGCACTTTGCACTTCGTGAATTTGACAAACTTTATTTTTCTTTGCAAATTAATTTCCAAAACAAAGTTTGCCAGCTTTGAACATCTCATGTCACCGTACAATACTATTGATTATGAACTGGTTGCCGAAAATGTAGGAAGCTGATTTCCCAAGTGCTTTTTGAAGCCGTGATGATATCTAGCTGCATTATAACGGCTTCAAAACGCCTCCAGCCACCAGCCTTCTCACTTATAAGGAACTCATCTGAGCACAACATTCCCCACCTCTCACGGTGTGCAGCAAATCAAGCTAAACAAAACAAAAAAAATCATTTTGCACACTGTGGCAGCCAACAGGTAATTTTACCTGGTTCAAATCAGTCTGTACATTTGTTCACAGCCACAACATGACATATTCTGTCAACTCCAAAAAAACATCACCCACTGCTGCCGGTTAACTCTCTCCTGCTGTTTGACAGACTCTGACCACCTATAACAAGCTGCTCACTGCAGGCTTCCAACACGGTCACTCCTCTGACACACCGAGACATCATCCTGCTAGTGCCACACACCAGTCTCTCTACTTGAGTCAAACCTAAATAAAAAAAAAAACACCAGCCACACTGAAGCACCTGCAACCACACTAGAACACTCCCCGGGAACACTCCCAACTCCAGTGTACAAGAACTACCTAGTGACACGCATACTTCCGTACCTTCCTTCACATCTCATTGTCCTAGTGAAAGCTCATATGTGGCATTATTTAAAAAACCAAAAAACATTTGCAGTGCTGAAAAGCTCCAACTGACATGAAAAAAAAAATCAACAGGAAGTTGGACATATCTTTACCGGGTCCCAGAGCAGGCAGTGGGACCGGGTCAAACACAGTAGTGATGGCAGAGTGATACAGATTGTGCAGATCAATTACAGCAGTGCCACCTGCTGCTCAGTGCCCTCCAGGAACTATTTTGTTAAAAAATACTCCTCCAACATCCCAAAAGATGCATTTTCAAAAGGCTTTAAAATTTTAATTTTCTTAACTGAAATTAACTTTTAATCCAGTTCATAATAGCAATAATGCACTCCAGGGTGTGGTATATCATGGGCTATTGTCACTTCTCAGGTGTATGAGGCACTCAGCCTGTGGCCTCGTGCCTCACAACACACCCAAGGCATGCCAATATTCCATGATATACCATGCCCTGTTGTGCATTATTGCTTAATTATCTCACTTCATCTTAGGCCTTTTTTCCTAAAAGCATTTATTTTTTATATATATTTTTTTCCTCTTGGGCATGTCGCATGTGGCTGCTCAGCCCTGTCCCTGCCTCTCTCATATGGTAACTGCCTCTCTGGTCTGCAAGCCCCATATCCCCTATGGATTGCCCCTCATGGTGGGGCCAGGATAGGGAAGGGACATCCTCCACCCCCAACAGGAGACCCTGCATCAAGATTTGTGGGGTCTGAGAGCCGGTGACAACATGGGGCATGGGCAGGCAGGAAAGGGTTTTTACAGCCTGCAACCACCATTTTCCACTGTTTTTCCCATCTTCTTGTCATGGCAGGATGTAAGCATGTGTGTGGAGGCACACACATGCTATGTAACTCCAGACCCTCCCTTCCATGGCACTTGAGCTCTGGTGCTGTCACCCAGTGTCCACCAGATAGCAGCCATGGAGCAAGACAGAATCCCTCCCCACCCTGAGAGAGGAGAGTAGTCAATCAGACACTTGATCCTCTCTCTCCTAGCCAACCTCCAATGACCTGAGCTCATCCCCGAACTTGGGTCACTGATGTGGTGAGAAGTAAGGAGCATAGCGCCTCAGCTCACTGCTCTACTGGGCTAGCTCTGAAAGCATCTCTTTTTTGTATAACAAATAAATTATAGGTAACATTAAGTTAGGTTTTTTAATTTCTCTGGACCTGGGTTCTTCTACCTACTGGCATTCTCCTGTAGCCCCATAAGCCCCATAAGAAAATAAGCTTGAACATCACAACACTGCCAACACCCTACAATATCACATCATGTCCATCTGCTAACACCTCTCTCCAGTAAAATCAGATCTCTGTCCTGAATCCTCATTGCTGCATGCTCTTAGCTCCTCCAGTACAATCATCCATTCCCTGCTCCTATCAGCTGATAGCCCCAGTAAATGTCCAAACATTCTTCACTATGCTGCTTTCTGACTGTCTATCTCTGCCTTTTTCTTTCTCTCCCTTCAGTTCACTTTTTGATACTCATGACTGTAGTTTAAAAGCCCTGCAACCACCTTGCATGTCGGCCACATTGAACCTAGACTTCATGATACAATATATACTGATTAGTATATGGTACCTGGAATTAACTCCATGCTTCCATCAATGGAAACCAGTGGTCAGGGATCAAACTGGCTGGACTATATTTTATGGTTTAGCCATGCAGGGAGAAAAATCACAGTATGATTATGTAACCAGTCTGGACTAAAGACATTTCTTGCATTTTCTAACCCTCATTATTATTAACTTTCTTTGACAGATAACTTCAAATGTTGGTGAACATTCAACAATTTTTGCATTCATAGAACTATCAGAAAAGTATCAATATGTTAGTTTTCACCATGGAAAGAACATGATTGAAAACGTTGCATTGCTTACAGCTAATGTGTGTTACAGATAGAGTCATAAAACAAATATGTTTCACTCAGTTCTGCCAGAGATATAGCACCTTGTAATACTTATGCTGAATTAAAAAAGACACCAGTATGACTGCTCTTGTTTATATTACACTTTTAACATTTTGCATACGTATTTCAGCTGGATCCCTGACTTGGTGGTTCATTATCTTAACAGCAAGCAGAAAAAAAGGCAAATACTTACTGAAAGTATATCTCTAGGGGAAAGTACTGTGTGTAAATAACCATAATCAATAATGCTTTGCTAAACTGTAAATTCAGATTTGGATTGCTACTGCACAAAACTCAAACCCCACAACATTTGGAAATGTGCTATTACAGTTTTCAACCCACTGCCAAGGTTAACTCCAACCCCTTTCCCTCCTGCTCCTCTATCATCTGTACCCAAGGCCAGGCTACAGGTATGGGCCATGCATCAATGGTGTGGCACCTCAAATGGGGTCAACATATTCAAAATGTGTAAATAGCAACCCTACTTCCCAGTGCCTTTTTTGCTCCCCTACCCTCGTGACCCAAGGGCAAGCTACATATCTGACTCCCTGCTCCAAGGCTGTACTAGTTCATGTGAGCATCTCTATGGTCCAACGCTAAGTTGAGAGTTACTACAAAGCTTTCTGCTTGTTAGTGGATGGACCCTGTGCATGGTATAGCATCCATTTAACAGCAGGATTCAATTTCATTATGTTGCAGAGTAGGATATGAACTATCCACGTGTAATTTGTTTCATACGGCATTAACAAGACCCTGTGTAAAATAGTATACATCTTCCCAGACATGTAATTTGCTTTAGTAGTTCCAAGTATGTGTCCTAAAAGAGAGTAAATTACAAGTGTACAATTTTTATAGTACTTACAGATCTGTAACCAGTCAACTGCTTTGTGGAGGGGCCACAGCACTGTGTGTGAAGTGAGCCAAAACATAAATGGACACAAAACTCTTTAGCTATTCCCTGCAAGTATTCTTATTATATACTTAGAATGGGTAGGATGTGCTAGAAACATCAGACCTGTGTGGCATGATTTCAAACCTTTAGTTGGCCTTGGGTCATCAGGGTATGGGATGGGGATTGATTGGGAAGTAGGGTTGCTGTTTACACATTTTTATTATATTGGCCCTGGAGAAGGTACCACACCACTGACACATGGCCCCATACATGCAGCTTAGGCATTGCTTATGAAGGGAGGGAAGGGGAGGGAAGGGGGAGGAAGTCTGAGTTAGGCTTGACAACCCAGATGGCACATTTCCAAATATTGTGGGAACTGGGATGAAAACCACAATAGCACATTTTCAAACTTTGTGGCATTTATGTTTTGTGTATTAGCAACTCTTATCTACAGTAACATTAGTTTTAGAGAAAGTAGAGTGGTAACTTGCTTTGTGCCATGCTCTTGAGGCCCTGCATGAAGCAAAAGGTGCCTCCTAACATTCTTTGCACTGGGCCATTTGGTCCTTGCAAAAAACAAGATGTGCAGGGCACTTTGGCTCTAGCCCACGAGTCCTAATTATCATTGTGCGGGGCCCTGCATGCCCTACATAAAGCATGACATGAGACATTACTTTCTTACTATTTTATGTATGACTTTAATTGTATTATAAAATGGATGCAGTGCTTTTAGTCACTCATATAGCTAACCATTTTATTGTTTCTCAGCATTAAACATTTTGATCATGTAGTAGCTTTTTTACAATGGTTATTTTCAAAATTGTCATGTAGTGTGTAGAATTTCAACATTTTTGTGAAGAATTTCTTAATGAACATTTTGTGTTTAATTAAAAACATCAAATAGTTAATTACATTTAAAAACATATTGTTTGACTCATTATATACTCCTTCTTCACAAATAGTAAACTGTTACCATTAACATTTAATTATTTAACAAGTTATCATGCAATAAAGTTTGCATTCTTGTTGAACTTAACCATTAAAATCCTTCACACAGCATTGGCCCTAGCTACTCCAGCACCCTGTGTGAAACTCCTTGTTGGGTCCCCATAGCAGACGTCACAAAGCCCCCAAGAAACATTCTCATCCATATCATAGCCTCCCTGTAGCTTAATTTTTAGCTAGTTTTGTGCCATTTTTGCACTTTACTTAAATTAGTAAATACAGGACCAGAAAAGAGGAGGCCAGCTGGACAGTTGAGTTTTTGGTGTGGCTCCTCTGCTATTGGGTCCCTGTGCAAATGCACAGTTCACAACTCCCTAAGACTGGCTCTGCCTTCACACAATAGGTACAATATTTAGCAACCCTCCCCTGCAAAAGGGAGGGAGAGTGATTGTTTACTACAACACCAGCCCATGGAGCCTACTGATTGGAAGAGCCTTTGCTAGCTAGTGGGTGAAATTTAAGAACTCCAATTGGTTGATGGCATGAAAAGTGTCAAGATGGCAGAGTGGTAGAGGGGTACAGCTGTGCTTTTGGGCATCTGTGACTTGGGTCTTTCATCAGACCATCTGAAAAGACAAGGGTACCTAACTCACAGAGAACCAGTGTGTGAAAACAGAACTAGACTACTCATCTGGTAGCTTCCAAGGACAGACAACTGGACAGTGGTGATGACTGTGGGAACTTGGAGTCAGAGGGTCATTTATTTGTTGATCACAATTAATTCTATAGGGAGTGTAAGGGATCACAGGGAGGGAAGGATTATCCCAAGAGCTGACCCTCGAGGTGAATTCCTGGCAAACTTGCAATGCACAGAGAATCTCATCAAAGTAGTTAATTTCCATTTGGGAGGCAATTTGGTTCTGTCCATGCTCAATACATGCTGCCATCTGTGCCAAAGATAGTGGGAGATCTAATGCCAACAACTTGAGTTGCTGAAACTGGGAGTCCCAAGCTGTTATGGATATCAGAGATATCGGAGGTATTGCCCCTAGCAGATGGTCTGGAGATTATGCCAGCAACTACCAGAGGGCATGCTGAGATATGTGCTAGTGTGCTTGTGCGCAGCATGCTGTTTAGTGACAGTAAACACCTGGTTGATATGAGAGGCCCAGAGCCAGAGTAGCTATTAGCCAAGAGTCCCTGAGTGACAGTCTGTACAGCGGTGCTGCCTCCTTCACTCTGACTGAAGTGATGCTGCAGTGACATGATACCGTGTGAGAAATCTGGGAACCCAAGGCATATAACTAGATGGAAAACCTGATAAATTTAGAAGGCAGTGTAAAAAAGGCTCTGTTCTGGGGTATAACCTCATCCAGGGGTAAATTGCAAGGAATAGGAGGAATTATGGGGATTCTGTAAGAGTTGAGTCAAGGGCATAACATTTTTGAAGGAACTTAAGGACGGAAAGGTTTTGACTTGTGTCTGGGGTCAGAATTGAGCCTGTTCTGCAATGTTGGCAAGACTAGCTATTTTTTGGGCCATGTTCCCATTTCTGTAACTGTAAATATGTTAGTAAAAATAATAATGACCCATCAAGTTGAAGAGTGATTTATTTTTGACATGACAGAAGGGGAACTGAGCAAAGTTCACCAAGGTGTGAATGGAAAGGAACTTTAACTAGCTAGAGCTGATTGATATTGATTGACATAAAGTATGCTCTGTGAGTAGGTACCATCTTCCTCTAGACATGGAGGGTACCCCTGGAGCTGTCTGATGCCAAGGCAGGATTACAAGATAATATCAGCCTCTAACTTAAAGGAATACTACACCCTCTTATCTTCTAAATGTTTTTTGTTTCCTTCTCAACAGATAGCTTTCCATGTGACTTTTGTGGATCTATGTGTTTGTCTTAGTTTATTTTCCCTGTTCATATCAGTCCATGCAACTATCCTTGGGGGGGGTCTCCATTTTCTAGTTGTTAAAATATCATTGTGCCTGAAAGCTGCATTACCATATGAGAGCATGACATGTCATCATCTTTTAGACTCCACTGTGTGCCTGCCTGCTTACTTAGAATTCAACAAAATAAGTTGTAACATGGTGTGAATACCACATTTATCTTCAATTAGCTTTGTAAACTGTCTTAGATGTAATGCACCTTTTACCCTTTAAATTGCTTTAAATCTGTGTGTTTCTAGAGTGTTTTTTTTTAGGTTATGTGTACTCACAGCATAGAGATAGATGGTGTAAGTAAGTGCTGTGGCATCATGTTCTCATATATTAATGCAGCTCTCAGGGACAATGACATTTCAACAACCTGAAAATGGAGACCCCCCTAGGCTAATTACAGAGACTGTTATGAACAGTGAAAACAAACTATAAAACAAACACACATATCCCTATCAGCTACACAAAAGAGTTATCTGTTGACAAGGAAACAAATAACATTTACAAGATATGAGGCTGTACTGCTCCTTTAAGAACAGTGACAAGAGCCACAGCTGAGTGGAATCTCCTTGGACTGCACACTCTAGTCTGGAAATTGAAAGACATAAGGGAGACTCAGAATAAACAAACTCTTGTCAGGGCCACAATGGTTATTATTGCATTAATGTGATAAGAGATAAAGAATTAATGTGTCACTTAGTCATACTTGTAACAGTGTGATGTAACAGTCACACATTTCCACCACAATAGCAGAAAATGAAAAGAAAATCATACAGATTAAACGCAGTGTCTCATTTCTTACTGGTGTTCTGCTTTTATTCATTATTGCAATGTAGCTAACCAGGCTAGCTCAGCTAAGATGCAATATATTATTTTTAATAGGGTCTCGACTGTACCCATCATTACAACGTATTTTCACAGTTGTGATGTGTTGAGATGAAATATCTTGTTTTCAGAGGGATTCTGCATTTGGTGAATGCAGGTAGTTATTTGCACAATATGCTATTTCAGTAGAAGATGGGATGTACGATGTCAGCATGGGAATATGGAACTGGTGTTGTCTCCTGGAGTATCCTGATGTTATTTACAATTTATTTACCCAGGACAGCTAAAATCAGTTGCAACATCTCATTTACAATTTATTTACCCAGGACAGCTAAAATCAGTTGCAACGTCTCACTTTCAGTGGAATCCTGCTTCTATCTGCAGTGTGACTTTACAATAACACCTGGTACATAACTGTGAAGCAATCAGTAACACTTTTAGTTTAGCACCGGCACATTGATGATAGATACTTTACAATCACAATGCAACAATAAATCAATTATTGAAAAAAGTCAAACTTCTGTTTATGGTTTTGGTTGCATTAATACAGTACTTTGGCACTAGTCCTCACATTCTTCAATTAGCATCCCACTTTTTAGTGTATGGTCACCTTAATTTCTCTGTTGTCCTCCAGTGTTTGGCTCACGTTGGACAAGCAGTCTGTTACAATCAGACAGGCTTGCATAATGCAATAAGTGATTTATATAACAAACAGTACTGTGTGTGTGTGTTTGTGTGTGTGTTTTTAAGGGCAGAGGAGCAGATCCAACCATATCTCTCATTTGTCCCTGATTTTGCCTCAAATTTTTACTCTGTCCATCCTAAAATTTGTGTTTCCTTGACCAAACATTGGGGATTGTAAGCACAAAATAAATACAGACATTTAAGTTACACACTTGTTCTTCTTTATACAAAATGCATTTTATACTAAGCCCCTTATTCTACCTGCTTCCTGAGTGGATATCATCAATTCTTTTAGATCTGTCCCTGATTTCGGTCCATTGTTCCTATTTTTTTTTATATAATAAAAGCTTACACACACTAGATTTACACCAGTTATATTTTCACTTTATTGTTTTCTAGTTATTTGTTTTCTTTTGCTATTTTCCTTCTTTTAGTGTACTAAATATTGTAGATAATACAGCAATTGTTTCACCGAGTCTTTCAAAATGTGTCTGCCTGTCCTCTGCTAACCACACAATTGTTATTTGTGATATCACAGTCTGTTGTCATGATAAACAATGTGATGTCATAAACAAAGGTACTATGAGGTTAACAGGGTAAAGGCAAATGTTTTCAACTGTTTTCTATACAGATCTTTTAAATAGATTAAGATTACCAAGATATCCTGCAATTCTTGGAAAGGAACATTGAAAATAAAAAATAAAAAATTATTCTGTAGTAAATTGTAACAGCTGAAACATTTTATTTATGAACGCACATGTGAAGTTCAGAGTTGCTCTTTAAATATTGTCCCTGATTTATGAGGCAGGAGGTTGAGAGTTATGGATCCAACTATGTGCATGACATGCTAGCAAACTTTGATAGAGATGCAGTGATGCTGTTTAGTCATGGCTATGATCTGAGCAATGAGTGAAAAGGGGGGGAGGGGTATTATCCTGATATCAGATTACAACTACTGGTACCTCCTTTTCAATTTGGCTGATTACACAGGATGCTTGACAAACATGTTTTGTAGAATATCTATGACTGGGTAACTAGGCAACTGGACAGGGGCCATGCAGTGGATGTCCTGTATCTGGACTTCAGTAAGGCATTTGACTCAGTGCCACATGGAAGGCTGGGAAGGAAGTTAGTAGGCACAGGGGTGGGTGCAAAGCTGGTGAGATGGGTAGGAAACTGGCTGCAGGGAAGGCAACAGAGGGTGGTGGTGGGTGGGGAGCTCTCACACCCAAAGGCAGTGACGAGCGGTGTTCCACAGAGCTCGGGTGTTCGGACCAGTGTTGTTTGTGATATTCATTGCAGACATATCATGGGACATCAAGAGCAAGATCAGTCTGTTTGCTGATGATACCAAGGTAGGCGCGGTGGTGGATGACCTAGGGTGATGGCAGGGGGTTGCAGGATGATTTGGCAAAGCTTGAAACCTGGTCAGACACCTGGCAACTGGGCTTTAATGCCAAAAAGTGCAAGGTGCTGCATTTTGGGATGAAGAACCCAAGGAGGAGTTACCAGCTATGGGGAGTGCAGCTAGCCCAGACAGAGGAGGAGAAGGATCTGAGTGTGCTCATTACAGGGTCAATGAACAACTCGGCACAATGTAGGAAGGCAGCTGCAAAGGCCAACAAAATGCTGAGTTGTATTGCAAGGGGTATATCCTTGAGGAGGGAGGAGGTGATTCTGCCACTGTATAGGTCATTAGTTAGACCACACCTGGAGTACTGCATGCAGTACTGGCGGTCGTATCTGAAAAGGGACATTAAGTTACTGGAGGGTGCAGCAGAGTGACAAAGATGATCAAGGGGCTGGGGGACTTATCATACGAGAGGAGGTTGAAGGAGTTGAACATGTACTCACTGGAGGAGAGGAGAGACAGGGGTGACATGATTGAAACCTTTAAATACATGAAAGGAATAAACAAGACGAGTACAGAGGGGCTGTTCAAAGTAAGGGAGGGTAGGGCCACCAGGGGCCATGATATGAGACTGGAGCAAGGAAAGTTCAGGAAGGAGATGAGGAAACACTTTTTTACAGAGAGGGTGGTGGCCGGGTGGAATGCGTTACCTGCTGAAGTGGTATGCAGTAGAACAGTGGACTGCTTCAAATGAGGATGGGAAAGGACAAGGGGAGGGTTAATAAAGGGGAAGGGTGGAAGGGAGGGGCAGGTGCAGAATAAAGGGTTCTAGCTGCACATTAGAGCAGACTTGATAGACCTCTAGGCCTTTATCTGCTGGCAAATTTCATATGTTCGTATGTTCATAATATTATAAAGTAAAAAAACTAATTTGCAGAGCGAGGACAGAGAGAGACTGCAATCATGATTCCGATGTGCACTTTTATATATAGTTCCTCAAATTTATTAGTTTTTAGATGTCAGGAAACTGAGCATACTTGTGAATTTTAGAACAGAAATGACTGAATTAATCAGAGTTGCCTCAGTAGTCCCTAGTGTCCCTGATTTTTTTACAGCAAGTGGAGAATCCAGCAATTGTCAGCATTGACCATCACCTGATCTGGGAGAGGGTTATTTAAATCAGGTCTATTTTTCCTGTCTGCTCTGCTCTGCTGTGAGACATGCCCACCTCTTAAGCACTGAGGCTAAAACAAGCACCACATTACCCAATCACCAAAAGTCTCCTCAATTAGCATTGCCAGGTCTGAGCTACAGGCTAAATTGTTGTACTTAACAACAACAACATCTACCTCCCACAATTGATAATGTTTTTCAAACATGCAGGAGAGAGAGCATGTTTATGGGAAGGAGAGAGAGACAGAGAGACAGAGAAAGAGGGCCAGATTCTCAAAAATCCAGGCATGGGGCACAGGGCTTGCACCATACAGAATGGTGCAAAGTGTCCCTTGCACCAAAAGATATGCCAGGACTGATTCACAAACACAGCAAGCATCAACAGCAGACTGTCTGCCCAAAACTGGGCTTGCACTGCCCATGCAACACGAAATGGGCAGCAGTAAGGCACAAGGGGGCATAAGGTAGATGCAAGCTGCCACATCCCTGAATATCAGATTCACAAAACTCTCCCAGAGGGAACATTTCTATGTACCCTTAGACCAGCTAGGACAGGTTTTAGGGTAATTAGATCTATCCTTCTGGAAGACTGTTGCACCTTGTGGCAATGTGCCATACCCCCCCAGAGCTCTGTTCCCCGATGTTGCCTGTTGTAATATTATTTAATATTTTCCCCATTCCCTGGTGAACTAGTGGCTCCCCTCCCCAGTCTCATCCATTGTAATGTTATTTAATATTATCTCCATTCCCTGGTGGACTAGTGCTCCCCCAATTCCTTATGCCACCCATTGTAATGTTATTTATTATTATCTCCATTCCCTGGTTGAGTAATGGCCCCACACCCCTACCCCTGCAGATATTGCCCACTCACCTCCCAATTGACACACAAGTCAGTGCCCAACACTGCCCACCTCTCACATCCATGACCGGGCACTGACTTATCTGTCATGGAGCACATACTGTATAGTGTACATGCTCATTGAATGACAGACTATCAATGAGTGCATACACTACACAGTTCATGCTCCATATCAGTTCAGTTGGTGCCCAGTAAGAGATGTGAGAAGTGGGCTGTGCCGGGTGCCAACTATTTATTGGATTGAGGGGGGAGCCAAGGTGTGTGGGCAATATCTGCAGGGTTGGGAGTGGGGATAATATTAAATAATATTACACCAGGTGACACTGGGGATCGGGGAGGGGGCACTAGTCCACCAGGGAATGGGGACAACATTAAATAGTATTACAACAAGTGACACTGGGGATTGGTGGGGCACTAGTTCACCAGTGACGGAGGATAATATTAAATAATTTTACACTCGGTGACATTGGGGATTGGGGAGGGAACACTAGTCCACCAAGGAATGGGGCTAATATTTAATAGTATTACAATGTGTGATATTGGTAATCTGGGAGGGAGGGCCACTAATCCACAATGGAAAGGTGATGATATTGCATATTATTACAACTGGTGACATCAGGGCTAGGATAGGGGGGATTGCTAGACCACCTGGTGAAGTAACTTTCTACACATATGCAACTATGGGCATGTGGGAGCCCACTAGATCACCATGATCTGGAATGGCACATGGCTACCCTGCAGCTTGCAGCTAACTCTCCTGGTGAGCCCTCTGTTTGGCACAGGGCCACTGTTGCTGCAAACCATGGGACTTTGCTGCCAGTACCCTGCCCAATAGGGAATCCAACACAGGGTCCCTGGCACACCAGGTAATGATATAAGCTGCCTTTGGAGGCTGCTTGCTTAGATCCAAGGGCTCTTTGAGAATGGACTCCAGAATGTTTGGGATCAAAACAGTTGAGCTGATAGAAACCTGAAACTAACATAAACACAGGACCTTAGGACATTCCCAGTTTCTTCACTGTGCATATTCACCCTTGTTGTGCCACATACTAGTACATCAGCCCAGAATTCCTATGCATTCTAATTCTATTGGCTTCCTAAGGCTTAATAGCTGCACCACACGGTGTTCTGCTTATCAAAATAGTGAGGAGGGAAACAAACACTTTATATTGTTTGGGAGAGATTTTCAGGAAGTTGTACTTTGACTCTCCATTCTCTGTTAACACAAATAGCTGTCACTGCCTTAAGAATACATCTCTCTCCAACTCTGTCTCATTGCATGATTATATAACTCACTACAAACAAAAACAGTTGAATTTCTCCAGTGAGGCTTAGTTTAACAAGCTGTCTGTGCTATTACACTAAGCATATCCACTGATGGTAATTTGAGCTGGCATGAGTATACTGCCTGTAGGAAAGGAAATCCCCACCCCCAGCATAGTGATTTCAGATAGTGGAGAGATCATACTTCAACTCCAAAACTGTGCTTTGGTAGGAGTCTGAAGTGCCCTTTTTTCCCCAAGTGATAGCAAGATGTCTGCGGGCTCTGCCCCCTGCAGCCATAAAAAGAGGGGTTACACATACATTTTGAAAAACACAATGTAGCAAAGACCTTTATGAAATATTTCTGTGTGAACCTTTTGTGAAAATCCTCATGCGACACAAAGAATTTTTGAAAACCGCCACTCAACATGTAAATTTTGAAAACTGTTATAAAGAACAAATATTTTAAAAACCATAACAAAAATGTGCAAAATATTTTTGCAGTATGCATAGTTAAAAAAAAATCTTTGTGAAAGATTCCTGTGTAGAAGTTTTTGGTTTTAATTAAAGATATATAACTAGTAAATAATTAAAAAGACACACACACATTGGCCCCATATTCATTCTGGTTGTTTGTGATACACCAGCTGAATGCTGCACTAAAAATAGCACTTGGCTGCCAGGGAGCAATATTCAGATAGAGCACCCACTGTCTGTCCTCTGCTGCCTGTCTGCATATTGGGTTGTGGTAGCAAGCAAGCTAATTTTATTTGATATAGCACCTTATCCAGAGGGCATGAAGCACTGTACACACAGTACAATTATATTTCACCAAAGAAAACATTTATAAAATCAAATAACAAATACAGCAGAATCCCTCCTAAAAGTAGCATAATTAAAATAACCTCTCAAATGCCAGGCAAAAAGACTGATGTTAAGAGCTGTTTTTACAATGTCACAACATCAACTGAGGATATCTGATGAAGATAATTTGATAAAGCATTCCACATGCATGGGGCATTCACAGAAAATGCCCTTTTTATGGCTACAGTGGGCATAGCCCTGCAGATGTATTGCTTTGAGAAAAGGACTACCTGCATAATTACCTTCCTAACAACATGGTGGAGTGTTAAAAAGAGTGTCCTCCACTGAAGCCTCATTACTGCACTGCCTGTGTGTGTATGGCAGCTAAAAGGACTATTTTTCCTCTGGCTTGAGAGGTTAATTGAGCCCTCCCAGTATTGCCTTTTTTTTCAAGTTGAAACATCCTCCATAGTGTTTTATGGGTCTTTCCTTTGTTTAAGTTTCAGTGCTTAAGATGAGCCCTCTCCAATACTGCCTTTTTTGAAAAGTTGAAACCTCCTTCATACTGCTTTATGGGGCATTCTTCTGGCTTGAGAGAAGTTAAGGAAAACTCCATCCAAAGTCCAAGCCTGGTGCCTCTGCGATTTGTCAGAAAACTAACCTGAACATTTTGAGTCACTCCATAGAAGACATCAGTAAAGTAGCCAAATACTAAGGATATCACATAAACATAATCACAAAGTCTACTTAGCCAATGGATGACCACAGCTGCAACATGATGAGATTTGTCTACAAGCAGTCAAGCACTGTCTTCTACACAAGACACAAGCAATTGAATCAAAAGTACACACATGAACACAGCTGTAAAATGATTATATTTGTCTATAAGCACTGTCTTCTACATAAGGCCAAAACAATTGAATCAAAAGTACACACTGACACACACATGCACACCAGAACATGGCAGCAAAATGATTATATTTGTCTACAAGCACTGTCTTCTACACAAGCCACAAGCAACACACACACATATACACACACACTTACTCACTTATCGTGCCACTTTCCTTTAATTGGGTTATCCCCAGTACTGCCTTTTTTTGCAAGCTGAAACCTCTGCTATAGTGATCTTTCTGTGCAAAGTTTCAGTGCTTAATTTACAACCATTTACAAACTGAGAAACTTGTTTTGCTGGTGTTCCCTTCCCCACTCATACAAAGGTGTCAGTTCACTGTTTGATAACCATGCTGTTTGATCTTACTTGCTTAGGGCAACATATTATCATTTGCAATAGTTTACATTAAAAGGATCAAGGAATATAATAACAAATGATGACAAGCAAGATGTCTAAATGAGGATGTGAAGAAAGTGACTCAACATCTACAACAAACAACAAAAAGCTAAACATAGAACAAAATACCTGAAAACAAAAGCCATGCCATAACAACATGGTCAGAATATGAAACATTTGTAAAGAAACATAAACACAAAAGTAACCACTTCAAAAAGAAAATGGAACTCAAACGCAACAAATGCAGACAAAGGCAACAGCAAGCAATTATGCAGTTACATCCATCAATAGCCTAAACAAAAATTAAAAAATAAAAGTATATTAATATTAAAAAGGATACAATAAAAAATCCAGTGGAGATAGCAAAGTAATGTAATGAATATTTGTGTTCCTTATTCAAACCCAGTCACAACTCAGTCCCCTGCCCCTGTACATTACCAGGAGTGCCAACAGAATTAATATAAATACAGAGAACATACTGCAAAAATTCAAAATAAAATCAGAGTGCAAAGTTTCCACTAAAATGCTGAAATTAAATATTGGGTTAACCCATGACCTTGCACCCCATCAAATTTTTTTTTTTTAATTAATAAATACAGGTTCAGGGTGAAATCTAGACTCACTAAGATCTCAGTCAGCTACCTGTCTAACAGTGATTTCAGTGACAGACAGCAGCAGTGATTCACAAAGGGACAATTGGGTACCCTAAATATAGTCTGTCTTCATGAAAAAGTGACCCAATTCGTGGGGAACAATACCTGATAGACAGAATTTCTGTTATACCTTTTCAAAACATCTGTCACTGTACCACATTTGACAATTCATTGAAAAATATTTCCCTAGCTATTCATCTCTGAATTATAAACAGCAGAACCCAAACCAGCCAAACCATATGAAGATTTATCACTGTAAGCGTTGTGCATTATGCAGACTGTGATACTCAACAGTTTTAGGGTAAGTTAGTGAATGGAATAAATAAAAAAATCGCACTCCAGGCTGAAGAGAATTTCTACTTTACTTGAAAATTTTAAATGAGAGTTAACTACAATAATAGGGTTACTTATCAGTGAGCCATAAAAAACAGCCCAGCACTTTGAGACCACAAGGATCTCTTTGTCAGTAAACCTTGTGTATTAAGAAAACTGTGATAGTCAACAATTTTAGGGTAAGTTAGTCAATTTTGACTTATTTGCTGCATGTGCATTTCAATTGCTAAGGGGTCCTGACCATGTTCACTTTTCCTCAAGCCAAGCTAGCTACAGTATGTCTAGCAGTAACACTGATAGGAAGATTAGGCCATTAGCAAAAATCTCTTTAAATGGCCTTTTCTGGCAAATTGAATCCTCCTCCATAATGTTTTATGGGGCTTGCCTGTGGCTTGAGAGAAGTTAAAGGAAAACTCCACCCAATGTCCAAGTCTGGTGCCTCTATGATTTCCTCTGAATTTGCTAAAAAAAACTGTCCTGCACATTTTGAGTCCCTCCATAGGAGACATCAATAAAGTAAGCAAATACTAAGTAAGGACTGGATCACATAAACAAAAATAATCACAAAGCCTACTTAGCCAGTGGATGACCACAGCTGCAAAATTAGATTTGTCTACAAGCAGTCAAGCATTGCCTTTTACACAAGACACACACACACACATGCAAACACAGCAGAACACAGCTGCAAAATGATTAGATTTGTATAGAAACACTGTCTTCTACGCAAGACATAAGCAACTGAATCAAGTCCATACACACACAACACACACACACACACACACATGGCAGAACACTGTCTTTTGTGCAAGATGCAAACAATTGAATCAAAAGTCCATAACATGTTAGTCAAAATGGGTGGAGCAGGATTTTAGGCAAAGTGACACCGTTTCTATTTAGACTGCAGGCGGCAATAACTGCTGATGAGATAAAGTGGTGTGTCCCTGGCTGTGCAGTGGGGGAGGGGTAGAGTGTTAAGTAGCATTGTTAAGGAGCGACATATTTGTTTTTTTAAATAGATGTGCTCCATGTTATTTCCAAACCAGCTTATATAAACCATTACAATTCTGCATATATTATTTAATTCATGCTCTACTGTAGCAAACTATTAAGTGCTGCTCTATTTCTGCTACTTGGTCTGGTAAAAAAAATGGAAAGGACTGAGGGATAGCAACAGGAGTGCACACAAAACTACTTTAGCTAGTGACATGAACACACACACACACACACACACACACACATACACCAGAACACAGCTGGATAAAGTATTAATATTTAGGAAATGTATTAATTGTGCTGTACATACCCTAAGACTCAAAGTGTGACTCCTCTGGCTGCCATGCTGTCTATTCAATGAAACAAAAAGACAATGTAACAAGATGCTGGCCTCCAGCAGGGCAAAGTGCACTCTGGGAAGATTGTCTGGGACATGATGCAATAAAATAAACCTGAATAGCAGTTTCCAGAGGGCATAAAACTACCAGGAATGTTAGAAAAAAACTCCCTCTCCCCACTCATTGATAGGTGTCAATCAATGTATTTACTAACCATGCTGATTGATCTTTCTTGCTTCCCTTATAGTAAGAATGTGAAACTACATTTGTGTTATTTTAAATGACTGATAAAGTGGCACATCCAGTTTGCATCAATTGGGGAATGACGCTGTATCCCTTTAGCTGTGTGGAGTAATTTTCTTAGCACCAGCTGTAAGAGACATAATGCATGTAAGAATAGGTGAAGCCAGGAATTTTATACTTATACTCTAGATGAGAAATGATGGAACTGTTGACTATGGGGTAACGATTCAGGAAGTTAAGTATGTATTTTCTAGAGGAAAGGAGAGAAAGGGGAGACATGATAGAAGCATTCAAATACTTCAAAGATATCAATAAGGTACAGGAAGGTTCAATGTTGCTGACAAAGAGATGTTCAAGTTCAAGGAGGCATGATATGTAGCTAAAATGGGGAAGACATAGAGGGAATACAGTAAAAGGGTGTGGATGTAAAGATGGATGCTGACACCAACTTTTGGAGAGGCAAGGCTTAAAAGAAGCAGCCAAGCCTAAAAATATTTATTGAGATACAAACAGAACAACATGAACTCACACTTCCTACATGAATAAGAAATGAAATCAAAAGACACAAAAATAAACTTATGTTCAAACAGGCAATAACAGCATCGGTCACCTGGGAACATCAAGGGTACATAGCCTGAAAAGACACAGACTCCCAGGTAGATCAGCCCAGAGCTGATCCCAAAACGAATCTGACATGGTCCAGGCTAGGAGCTCCTTTCAACCCAAGAGAACAGCATGTGAACATGTCAGACTCCACCACAGCACTTCTAAACTTAAACTTTTTTTATTCAACATAGCGGTCTTTTATAAAAATGTTAACAATTATCTGGGTCTGTCTGTAGTCAGTATATACTAATCCACAGAAAAAAGAAATCAGTCCTTAACAAAAAGAAAATGTTATGCACTTATGGCTCCTCCCATGAATGACCCAAGGTATAAGTATGGAGAAAAGAGGGCTGACTGATTCCTAAGGATCCATTCATAATGATCCCTGCAAGGAGATGACCCCTTCTAGAAGATTCTCCCTGTCTATACTTCAGTAAGACTTTCCATTCTTAAGTAACAAATAAACCAACATTGGAATCCTACACATTCCCTCAACCAAAAGCTGAAAGTTCTCCAGAATTCTGCACATTCAAGAACAGAAGTTTCCTTTTCACATTTACAAATGTGCTGCAGCACAGGGAAACACAGAGCTCCTATTGCAGAAACATTGTGCTGCTTTTGCATGGTCACCATCATTCCCACTGTGTCCATTTCACCCATTATGACAATGCTCATGGTGACTATGCAGAAAACATAAACACCAAAACCATGTCCTCCAGAATTCTCCCCCACCAGCCCACCAACAACAGAGAGAAAACTCCACACCATTCAGTGCCATGCCCGGATGCCCTGGCCCGAAGAAAATAAACAAAAAATTGCGTCCACCTCGGTTTAGGTTTCCAATACAGCTTCCACTGAGGCAAACTCAACAATCCAACAAATACCTCCACATGGAGATCTCCCTGGACATTTCACAGGGGAGAAAATAAAAAGGGGTTTCACCTCGCAAGTGTGAAAAGGGGGGGGGCTCACTTCTCAGCACCTTCAAATCGCTGCCCCACTGAGTACACTGCGCGCAGGCTTCCAAATGAAACTAACAGTGCAAACACCCATGCGGCAAAAGCTTTGTGCAGAATGCAATGCACATAGAAATTCTAGTGCTGTCAAAGTGTCATAACATTGCAATAATGGGACACAGGTGAAGTTAGCTATATTAGCTACCGGGGGGGAGGGAGAGAGAACTGTGAGAACATCAAGGTTCCAGAAGTGCCAAGAAGGAAGAAAAAAGAGACAAGCTTTTGTGAGAGGCCTTTTTCCTGGTGGCCAACCTGGAAGGATGGGGAAATGAGAAGCAGACAAGAAGGCAACAGGGAAAGAATCAGGTTCTTAGCACTACTGCACTAGTCTTTCACAAGAGAAAGGAACTAACCTCTGGAGAGACCTGAACATTCTTTCACACTTCTCCCCACTTAAGAGGAAGCTACCAGGTAGCTTCCTAATGAGCTTTATTATCACAGTGTTAGATCTCTCACTTTAATGAGGGAGAGATGGAGCTTTAGACCAACTACTCCCTAAGCTCCACCTCAGGGACCCTTTTGAAGTAGTAACACAGCATAAACATTCCTACTTAAGAAATATTGTCTCCTCAATTACCCTGGGGCTTTTATCATGTTCCACCTAGCGTCTGTCAAAATAACAGTCTCACAGTTCCTGCATAAATACTTATCAAAAAATGGTAACTGGAATACATACGTATAGCTATTTACAAACAGCGTACACATCTTTGACAATATTCTTATCAGATACCCTCTTTCTAGAGTGCATCCTCTGATAGTAAACCCCTAAAGAAACAAATGTTTATTTTTGACCAGAGAGGCATATGCAGATTCATAGGAGAATTAAGGCCTCTTCTCTAATCTCGTTTCAGAAAGAGAACAATATGCAATCACTTCATATAATACATTATGGGAAACTTTCTTTAAATTCTTTGAACCATTTATGGTCACTATACTGAAGTTACCTCATCATTTTCTTATAAACACTCTACTACTCCTTGTCATATCTAAGTTTTCATAACTTTCTTTTCTTATTTTGAAAGTGTACTCAGTGTTCAGTCAGCATTTGTTAATGTTAAATTGGACAATGCTAACTCCCACAAAAATTATATATCACAATGCCAATCCCCATACTTCCCTCCCAGGAAGGGGTTGGAGCAATGGCCCTTCCTCATGCCTAAACCCCACCCCAGGTATTCCTTACATAGAATGAACCTTTCTACCATAATCTAGCAATGTACAAAACACTTTGGGAGTCTCTTTCCATTTACCCATACCCTAACCTGAGTTACATGTGGCCACAGCATGTATCTGTCATGTAACCATGTCCTATATATTTTCTGGATGGGTATGTCTGACAGCTGGGCCTTCTGTATAATATTTTGGAACAGCTGTCTACCATCTGGAGCCCATTACTCTACATGTGAACCTCCCATTTGTCCAAGGGTGCCACTTGTTGTGAACTTCAACCCTCTGGGCTACTCCTCTCCTATGTTCTGTAATCTGCCTTCAATGGCAGACAGTTCTGCCCTATACATAGGTTGCTACCTGTCGGTACATCCCTGGCCAGTGACAGTGTGGAGTAAGGTGTCCCGAAACCTCTTCATGGTCTAAGGGCTTAGCATTCATGCATACTGCATCCAACAATTCCCTCCTGTAAGCACTGGGTACCACCACCCTTACTTCTACCTGCCTGGTGTGAGGGTTAGGCATCATAAGGCATAGTACTCCATGCTTGAACTCATACAACCACTATGTCTTCCTTATCCCATTATTGCCTTTGCTCATCCCCTTTTTGGTAGCAGACTTACTGAGCTGAGCCACTTCAGGATTTCCTGCCTGTAACTGTTTCCAGTCAGCACAAGACATATTGGTAATGAGCTTATTATCACATTTGAACATATAAGTCCCATCAGCAGTCACTGCATCTTCATTCTTGATTGTAGACTCTTCCTCTTCTGACCTACTTGCAAACGTCACCCCAGAACACACAAAATATGGAACAGTCTCACCTGGGGACTTTTCAAAAGTCTCAGTTCCATTATCTCCCAGCCAATACATCCCAGGGAACATAGGCAAAACAGGAATCTCTAAATCAGCACACTTTGCACAGGCATCTTCCGATTCCAATCTCTCAAGCCCTTTTCCCCTAGACAAATCCCTGGTGTCTTCCAACTGGACCCAGAGCTCCAGGTACCTCGGCTCGGCCTCTCTCCAACGGCTCTCAGCATTCATCTACTACTCAAAAATGCATGTATCAGGTTTATCTGGTCCATCCTCTGGTTATGCATTGCCTTGCCTAGGCCACTATCACCACATAACTTCATCTCCATTGTCACCATAGCCAACTGTCGTACCTCAGACTTCAGGCCACCAAACATGGGAATATGCAGCTTCTCTGTTATGGACCTTGTAGCAACCGCATGGATCAAGGATTCCACTGTTCTACAGCACTAACAGTCCACCAGGCCTTGTACAGACCAACCGCTATCCCAACACTGCCACCAGTGTAAAAGGGTGTGAATGTAAAGGTGGATGCTGACACCAATATTTGGAGAGGCAAGACTTAAAAGAAGCAGCCACACCTAAAAATATTTATTGAGATACAAACAGAACAAAATGAACTCATACTTCATACATGAATAAGAAATGAAATCAAAAAGCACAAAAATAAACTTTTGTTCACACAGGAAATAACAGCATCAGCCACCTGGGAACATCAAGGGTACATAGTCTGAAAAGGCACAGACTCCCCAGTAGATCAGCCCAGAGCTGATCCCAAAATGAATCTGACATGGTCCAGGCTAGGAGCTCCTTTCAACCCAAGAGAACAGAATGTGAACATGTCAGATTATACTCACAACATTTTTAAACTTAGACTTTCTTTATTCAACGTAACAGTATTTATAAACCTTTTAAAAATTATCTGGATCTGTCTGTTGTCAGTATATGTTAATCTACACAAAAAGAAATCAGTCCTTAACAAAAAAAGAAAACATTATGCAGTCTATGGCTCCTCCCATGAATGACCCAAGGTATAAGTATGGAGAAGAGAGGGCTGTCTGACTCCTAAGGATCCATTCATAATGATACCTGCATGGAGGTGACTCCTTCTATAAGATTCTCCCTGCCTATACCTCAGTAAGACCTTCCATTCCTAAGTAACAAATAAACCAACATTGGAATCCTACACATTCCCTCAACCAAAAGCTGAAACTTCTCAATAATTCTGCACACTCAAGAACAGAAGTTTCCTTTCACATTCACAAATGTGCTGCAGCACAGGGAAACACAGAGCTCCTATTGCAGAAACATTGTGTTGCTTTTGCATGCCCACCATAATTCCCACTCTATGTCCATTTCACCCATTATGAAAATATTCATGGAGAGACTGCACAAAACATAAACACAAAAACCATGTCCTCCAAAATTCACCTCACCAGGCCACCAACAGCAGAGATAAAACTCCACACCATTCAATTCCATGCCTGGATGCCTAGGCCTGAAGAAAACAAACAGGCTTGGTTTAGATTTCCAATACAGCTTCCTCTGAGGCAAACTCAACAGTCCAACAAATACCTCCACATGGAGATCTCCCGACATCTCACAAGGGAGAAAAGGAAAAGGGGTTTTACCTTGTAAGTGCAAGAAGGGGGGGGGGTCTCACTTCTCACTAGCTCCAAACCAGTGCCCCACTGAGTAACAAATGAAACTAAAAGGGCAAACACCCGTAAGGCAAAATCTCTCTGCAGAATGCACTGCGCATAGAAATTCTAGTGCAGTCAAAGCCCCATAATGTTGCCATAATGGGACACAGACAAAGTTCGCTATATTAGTTACCGGAGGGGGGGACTATCAAATCAAATCAAATCAAAATTTATTTATAAAGCGCTTTTCAGAAAATCAAAGCGCTAATACAAAACAGAGATAAAACATCAACACTAATAAGTAAAAGCATAAAACTACAATATATTCATTAAATAGACTAATCAAATGCCAGCATAAATAGATAACTTTTCAACGATCTCTTAAATGCTTCCATGGACAGGCACTCTCTAACCTGACGAGGTAGAGAATTCCACAGGGTCAGGGCCATAAAAGAAAAAGCCCTGGCCCCAGATGATTTATAGCAGACCCTGGGAATCTCTAGCAATCCCTCGCCAGTGTAGCGGAGTGGGCGGAGAGGACGATAAGAACATAGGAGATCTTGCAGGTATGCTATGAGAACATCAAGGATCCAGAAGTGCCAAGAAGGAATAAAAAAAAAGACGAGCATTTATGAGATGTCTTTGTCCAGGTGGCCAGCCTGGAAAAAGAGGAAATAAGAATCAGGAAAGAAGGCAACAGGGAAAGAATCAGGCTTTTAGTGCTACTGCAATAGTCTTTCACAAGAGAAAGGAATGGACCTCTGGAGAGACCAGAACATTCTTTCATTCCGTTTCACACAAGGAAATACTTCTTTAGACAAAGGGTGGGTGACATGTGAAACAGCCTGGCAGCAGAGGTAATGGGTACCAAAATGGTTACAGATTTCAAACATGCATGGAATACATGTAGGAGGACCCTGGTAACAGGACTGGAGCACAGGGAAGGGGGGTTAAGGCTTGAGATCAGTTATGGTCCATGACATAACCACATGGTCAGAATATTAAACATTTTAAAATAAACTTAAATGCAAAAGTAACCATTTTAAGAAGAAAATGGAACTGCAAACAAAAGCAACAGCAAGCAATTGTACAGTTACATCAGAACCCAAACCAGCCAAACCATATGAAGAGTTATCACTGTAAGTCTTCTCTGTTATGCAGACTGTGACACTTAACAGCTATAGGGTAAGCTAGCACATCTGGACTTATTTGCTTCATATTCATCTCAATTGCTAAAGAGTCCTGACCATGTTCAACCTTCTTCAAGCCATGCTAGCTGCAGTATGTCTAGCAATAACGTGGATGGAAAGATTATGCCATATTTACAACAAGAAGTTAGCATTTTAAAAAGGCAGTGCTGTAGACTGGGAAGCAGCTTGCATAGGTGAATCATCATGCTAGCCGAGATATATTCTGGTTGTGTTCAGTAAGACTAACCAGTGGGATCAGTAGGGGAAAGGGATAGAAACCTAAAATAGAACCATTTAACCCATTTGTGATTTAAAGTTGCATGACGGAAATGCGGCTTCCAGAACTGGACACTATATTGCAAATGAGGTCTTGCCAGTGATCTACACAGTGGTATCACCACCACCTTCCTTCTGCTGGTAATTCCTCTCTCTATGCACTGCAGCATTCCACTGGCTCTCCGCACAGCTTTGGTACATTGTCATCCAGTGTGATTATCCCAAAATCCCTTTCCATTTTGATGACCATCAGCACCCTCCCCCCCATAATCCTTCCCTGGGTTCCTGCAACCCAGATCTATGATTTTGCACTTTTTTGCATCAAACCTCAGCTACAACATTTCAGAAAATTCTTCTAGTCTTCCTAGGTCCCTCCTCATTGTTTCTACTCTTCCCAGAGTGTCCATCCTGTGTCATTCACAAACAGGCACACTTTCTCCTCCAGTCTCTTTGCAATTTCATTTTTGAAGACATAAAATAATACTGGGCCCAGGACTGATCCCTGTGGCACCCTGCAGGTCACACTCCTTTCCTTTGACTGAGCACCATTTACCATGACTCTCCATCTTCTATCATTCAACCAGTTCCTAACCCAGTTTACCACCTTGTGACCCACTCCCAGGCTACCCAGCTTGTTTGCAAGTCATACATGGAATAGTATTGTTGGCCTTACTAAATGCAACTCATGTTTAATGTGTAAGCACATGAAATACCATTATCAAGGTAATGGCATTTGCAGCCATAGTGGCTCTGCCAGAATTTGTTTTTATGAGGATTTCAATAAGGCACAGTGAAGAACCCGCAGATTATTCCTTGCTGAGCGAAGTGGCTGAACTGGAGCATATGGGAGCAGGAGATCTTTTTTGTACTGAGGACCAAATGTTTCAAGCACTTTGCAAATGTACATGATTACTACAGCCCCCCACCAGCAACTGGCTACCAGAAGCAAAGGGAAATAGTGGATTGAAAACAGGACAAAGCCAACAGTTTTGTGAGCAATATACAGAGGCATGCATATTTATGACCACATACAGTGGGCATGTACAGCACTAAAGGGCCACTTGCATGTCATTATGTAGCCATTAGTGGTTCTGAACAGTGTGTCTATCACAAATGTGGGAGGCAGTGTGCAGAGCCTTAGCTGCCCAACAGCAGAGTCCTCCCTCCCTATGCCAACCATGACAATCTAGCAGTTCACTCTTCCTCATTCAATCCCTGTTAATATTGTGAAACTGTACAGAAGCCTTCCCAGCAGTATAGTGGACTCTCTCCCTGACTTGGTCCATGTCAGTGTTGTAGAACTGTGCTAAAGACCCTTCTCTGACAGTCTAGTGAACTCCCTTCCTCACCTAATACCTGTTGGTATTGTGAAACTGTACTAGATCCTTGCCTTGGAAGTCTAGTGGATCCCCCTCCCTCAACTAATCTGGTATTGTTGACATGAACTGAAGCTCATTCCTGGCCATTTAGTGTTACCCCCTCACATTGTTCAGTTGCTGTCAATGCCCCTAGCCTGCCACTGAGCACCCATCAACCACTCCCATCAGCCCCTGACTCACCCATCCATAGGTGAGACACCATCAGGTCCTCAGACATATAGCACCACAGACCCTATGCTCACCATCTCAGCTGACTGTCATATGACTGACAGAACATTAGTGTGCACATACAATAGTAACAGCTGAGTCTACAGTATGTGTGCATTCACACCCTATCAGACAGACAATAGCTGACTGAGGTGGTGAGTAGATGTTCTGTGTTAGTTGCCATGTGAAGAAATTATGGTGGTTCATCAATGGATGGATGGGTGAATCAGGGGCTAATGGGGGAGGTGGAAGTGGTGTGTGCTCAGTAGATAAGCCAGGAAGTGGGGGCTCTGACAGCAATCAACAGTGCATAACAGCAGGCTGCCAGGTTAGAGGTTTAGTGCAGTTCCACAATACCAACGGGGTCAGTTGAGGGAGAGGGATCACTAGGCTACTATGGAAGGGCTTTAATAGAGTTCCAAAATACCTACAGAATTCACTCGGGGGAGAGGGCCACTAGACTTCCAGGCAAGGGCTTTTGCACAGTTCCTCAGTAATGACAGGGACTGGGTGGGTGTGGTGGTGTTCACTAGACTACCAGGGTTGTGATCTTTAATATTGTACTGTTAGCATTATTGTATAGTACTGACAGCAATGGGGTTGGGGGGAGACCACTAGACTGCAATATAATGTATCTCCTTACTAATGGGGATGTGACGGGTGAAATGAGGTTTTACTGGCACCAGTGCTGTCAGCGGGCAGGAGTCATGCTCCACTGTGCACAGTGAGAAAAGTAGGATTTCATAAGTGTTAAATACCATTGTCTCAGCAGCCTGAAGATGATTGCAAAATCACTGCATCCTGTACACAAGTGGCCACCTTTATTTGCATGGACACAGTGATGTTGCTGGCTCATCAGCACTATACACTGTGCACGGTGCTATGTGACCCATTGGATATTACACTCACTCCACTCGGGTGTGCTAAGGCCAGTTAGCATGGTGCTATGCTTGCTAGCCCTGCACTAGCCTTCATAATATAGGGCTACTGTGTGTCTCATTCTAACCCACACTCACAAAAAATAACATACCACCTTTTTTTTTAATTCAAATTTATTAAAGTTTTCTCCCAATGCAGAGCAAGATGCTACAATACAGGACAATCCAAGCATCAATACCAATGCATGACAATGTGAACATATCCAGGTACATTATCAGAAGCACCTTGCCCTCCCTCCCTTCCCTCCCTCCTTCTCCCCAACCCCAAGCAGACAGAATCATAAAATGATGCACCACATCAATAAACATCCATATCATGAAATTAGGTAGTCAAGGGGAATAAGCACCCATCTGAAGTAGATACAGCTCATGTAGCATTTCCCAAACCTTACCATACTTTGACAAACAATTCTTTCGATTCGCACTGAATTTTTCCATATTCAGATTAAAAAGCAACTCCTGTAACCACTCTGTGTAAGTGACTACCTCTCCGTCCACCCAATGTTTCAAGACAACCTTCATGAGTGATGCTGAAATGATGGCCATATAATACCGTCTGGCTTTAACCTTAATTCCAGAGTAATCCCCCAATAAACAAACCTCGGGACTAAATAGGTGATCAAGCCTTAGCAAGTGGTCTGCCCATTCTCTAATCTTATCCCACAGTGATTTAACCCTAGGACATTCCCAGAAAATATGAAGTAGTGTCCCATCCTGCTGATGGCAATGATTGCATTTTGGGTCAGAAGTACGACCAATCTTATGCAATTTTTGTGGGGTCCAGAATGTGTTATTTCAAAATTGAAATTGCATGACTCTCAGCCTATCCTGAGATATGTACCTATAAGTATGCAGCCAGATTGTGTTCCAGTCCTTCCCCGGGTCCCCGAAAACAGTATTCCAATAATGGGGAGTGCCATTGAGCTGCTGAAATGCTTGCTCAAATAAGGATTTATAGAATCTAGAAACTACATGCGGCTCCCAAACAGGTCTAGCAAGGATCTCAAATAATCCTTCGGGTGGCTGAGACCCGACATGTTTCCTAAGAGATTGTACCAGCAGATGTCTGAGTTGATAAACTCTAAAGATATGCCCTGGGGCAATACAAAACTTGTTAATTAAAGCCTGTACAGAGAGACATTCCCCCTCCTGAAAGAGGTCTGAAATCCTCAGGTCCTTCATCTCAGGAAGCCAAGATTCCTGAATCAATTTACCCCCAATTTTTAAATTTGAATTTCGGCACAGGGGTTGATTCCTATCTTTACTGGGGGAATATTTTAAAAATGAGCACAGTTGTGCATGAATTCTTAAAGATGTTTTGATCGGGGTGGGAAATGACTCCCCAGATAGGGACTTTGTTGAAGCTTAAAGGAGTGCAGTCGGATCAAACCCTTCTTCCTTTATTAACTCCACCTCTAACTTAACCCATGAGGGGACATAAAACAGATGAAGAGTGCTCTATGGGAACTAGCAGCCATCTCAAGTACTTGCTTACACTACTTGCCCAATAATATAATCCCAAATGAGGTAAATTTAACCCCACCTTCTCCTTAGCAGCAGCCATCTTATTATAAGCTCTACTTGGAGTCTTCCCCTGCCAGAAAAATTCTGAAATTATTGCATGCATATTCTTGAAACAGCTAAATGGCAACCACAAGTTCAACATGGTTAGCGGGTACAATACCCTGGGTAATATATTCATTTTCGTCAGGCAAACCCTACCCCACAAAGATAACGGGAGTTTGGCCCACCTAGCAAGGTCTTGTTGAATGGTATTCCTTATCGAGTCTAAGTTCAATTGTACCATCTTGGAGTCACTACAGGCCAAGATGACCCCTAAATAAGTGATCTTGGACAGGCTCCACTGTAAACCAAGCACTGTAATCTCCGACTTGTGTACCCTAGAATTCAATGGGAATACTAAGGTTTTTTCTCTATTGATTTTATAGTTAGAAAACTTGCTAAACTCCTCTATAAGCTCCATAACCACTGGTATAGTGGTGTTGGGGTGGGTTAAATGAAAAAAGAACATTGTCTGCATATGCAGAAAGTTTAAACTCATGAGAACCTATATTAATTCCTTTAACTCTAGGGTCCAATCTTATTTTTGCCAGAAAAGGTCTGAGGTAGAGGTTAAAAAGAAGAAGTGAGAGAGGACATCCCTGTCGAGTTCCAGCATGCAGAGGGAATGTTGAAGAAAAAAAACCATTGCAGTAAATCTGTGCGCTCAGTTGACTGTACAGAGAAAAAACATTCTTAACAAAAGAGGGGGGAAATCCAAATTTTATCATTGTCAAATATAAGAACTGCCAATCCACCCTATCAAATGCTTTTTCTGCGTCTATCAACACCAACCCAGAATGGAAACAGTGATCCCTAGATGCAGAAAATATATTAGCCAATTTACATAGGTGGTCCACAGCTGACCTACCGGCCATAAAGCTGACCTGGTCGTTGTGTATGAGTAGCAGCATTATTTTAGCTAAATGATTGGCCAAAATTGTTTCTAAAATCTTAACATCATAATTTAAAAGTGAAATGGGTCTGTAGCTGGTAACCTTGTCTGGGTCCTTACCACCCTTAGGAATGACCACAATAAGAGCTGAAAAAAGGTGCTTGTCCACTTTCTCAGAGGTCAAAATACAGTGAAATAATCTTTTCAAACTAGGAAACATACCATCTTTAATATTCAAGTATTTAATATGTTATCTGTGTGGAACTTAAACACTAACTAGAAACCTTCACTCAGCACATTGATTTTGAAAACCATCATGCAGCATGTGGATTTTGAAAACTGTCATGACAGGTACATTTTTAAAACCATCGTGAAGGATTTCTGTGTGAATATTTTGTGAAAACTATTGCACAGCATGTAGATTTTGAAAACTGCAGTGCACCTAGATTTTAGAAACTGTGATGCAGAATGTAGATTTTGAAAACTGTGGTCCAGAACAAACATTTAAAAAAAACATTATATAGATTTTTAAAACATTCATAAAGGATGGAGATTAAAACAACTGTGAGGGATTTCTGTATGAACATTTTTTTTTCAGAGGTAGCTAATTACTACTTCATCCAACTTCTACTAATATTTTATATTTTTACCTGCTGCTTGTATTCAGTGATGGATTTTATTTGGGAGTACTTGTATTGCAAAATCAAATTTTAAGCACTAGCAATAAAATATTACACATCCTGAATTTAACAAAATTTATTGTTACTGATCTGCTACGTATCAAAGAAAGTATAACAAACATCAAACTGAGGTAATACATTTTAAAAAGTACAATAATGATCACATTTACAGAGACAAAAATCACAGGGAGTCCCTTCTGCAGTATTGGGTTTTATCTGACATGACTTCAATCCTGACTTGAAGCCACATCTTGCATTTGAGGGTGGCTTTTATTAAAAGTACTACTTATGACCAGAGGCTTATGTTTGCGTGTGACTTCTATGTGATGAAATATGGTATTTCATTTTCTTTTTCTTTTTTGCAAAGTGAACATGTGCCAATAACAAATGTTAAGAACTTCAGAATTAATGTTTCCACCAAATAAACAGACAATTCTATTCCTCCATGACATCTAACACACCGGTAACTGTCATAAGTTATCACTTAGTAGCTTTTTTTCAAGCCATTGGCAAACATTTGGTTCAAAAATTGGCACAAATGCATATATTTAACACTGTATAGCCTAGAACCTAACAAACAGGTTTATATAACACTTTCCACATTAGTAGGTCCTAGGGCTGAGATGATGTGTACCAAATTCTACAGTCCTGGGTTATAAGATGACAAAAATAAAGGCATTTGTAAATAAGACTTTCAAACAGAAAACTCCAACACAACCCTAATTTATGGGCACTATAGTGCTATGATAATATGTTTTTTACGTGAGATTGCTTCATATTTTATTTATTTCTTTATTTATTGAAACGTTTCACCAGGAAGTGTACACTGAACAACTTAATTCTCATCTCACGGTATGTCCTGGGGGAGAGGGGAGTGGGAAGTTACATGTTAAAATTATTCAAAAATCAAAGCATGGTACAGTACAGAGACAGGAGCATATTAAAAGCTTTCAACATAGTAGTACTGAATATAATCAGTTCAGATTTTTCCATCATATCCTTGTGACAGCAGACACATGCATACTGTGGAAATATGGGATACAGATACGAACAGAAAACAGACATACTGTATATTAGTCTTATGTATTATTCATATTTATGCAATTAAAAAATTCACAACATTCTTCACAAGTCCACAGATTCTGAAATGAAGACAGGTCTAGGATCCTTATAACATTTATGTCTGTTTCATTATTAGCATTAAGATGCCTTATGGAAAATAATAAGCCCAAATGTTGCCAATTATCTTGGCTTTCCTAAAACTTCCTGAAAGCATTGATACCTTCTGTCAGCTGGTTCACAACAATCCAAGATAAGTAATACATCATTAAGTTATGCAGAATGTATAACTGGAGAAGTGAATCTATACATGTGGACCATGTTACATAGTTTAAAATTACCAAAAGAATGTCTGTTTTCATAGAAGTCAGTTTAGACTTCAACAGTGAAACACAGAAATTGATGGCAAAAAAGGCCTACTGTTCTATCCAGTCCCCCTGGCCCTACCTGTTGTGTGATGTGGGTGCTATACTGATCACTCCCTTCCCCTTCCCCTATGTCATCTTTCCTTGCTTTCCTCCCCAGCCCCATATGTCTTTCTCACCTTCATTTGAATCTTGTCACATATTTGGTGCATACCACTCCCTCTGGTAGTGTTACCCACTTATCCACCACTGCCTCTGTAAAGTAACATAGTTGCAGCCAAAGATACTGTACAGTAAGATGTTTCCACAAAATTTACCGTATGTGATATCTTGAGAGAAATTCAATGCCTGCCTGCAGTACTACTAATGGGTAATCAGGCAGAATCTCTTTAAAAAATTCTGGAAATATCTGATGAAGTTTTTGGCTGCAACCCTACTTTATGTCATTGTTCCTGGATCTCCCTTTCACCAACTTATTGGCATTTCCTGTTGAGCTTGTGTTTCTGCTCATTGGGGCCTATGGATTAAGGGGTACAGGATATGTGCCACAGGCATGTGCCCCTGCCACAGCTCTCTGCAACTGTGGAGATGGGCCCATCATGCACCATGCCAGTGCACCAATCTGCAGCCCCACCCCACAGGTGCATCAATACATGTCTGGCATGGTGTGGAACATGGACGGGGTTGTGGACATAGATGGGCATCTAATCAGATGTCCATCCTGCTGGTGAATCAGATCCCCTTCGACATGAAGAGCAGAGGATTGCAGATATCTGTATAACCTGGTGCTGACCAGGGCCTGTGTACTACTGGCAGATACTGTCAGGTAAATCTCAGCCCTCACAGCATGTGAGGAGGACTGGCTGCACAAGCAAGCCCTGCTAGGCCATCATCAATAGGAGGGATGACACAGGACTATGAGTGGGATGGCAGACACCAGTAGGCAGCTAGGACAATGCCCATCTTGCTCGTGAACAAGATACCCTGCTACATGTAAAGCAGAGGCTTCTGGGTACCTGCATAACCTGGTGTTTACCAGGGCTGTACACTACTGGCAGGTGCTGGCAGGTAGCTCCCAGGCCATGCAGCATGTCATGAGGGCTTGGCACAGCAGCATGCCCACTGGGACACCATCCGCTGGATGGTGGGGTGAATATAAGCTACGCAGGGTATCTGTGGGTATAGCCTGCCCTCCCCTTCCAGAGGTACTGTGCACCTTTGTAAACAGCATGGAGTCTGGCCCTTCCCCCAGTCATTGCCCTTCACAGGTAGGTGCACAGCCCTACCCATGGCTGGGTGGTAGTGCACGTAAGGAGCACTTGCGCTTTACTTCAATTATTCAGGGGTCCAGTCACACCCACTGCATGCATGGCCTACTCACTTAGGGATATCTATGTGCCACATGTGCGCGGCGGTTAGGCATGCTGCATAGAACCGATCAAGAACAGTTCCTTGATGTTCACCTTGTTTATCCTGTGATAAAAACTTGAACATTTTAATCATGTTCTCCTCCATGGCCCCTATTTTAAACACTTTTTGAAACAAACTCCTGAAAAAAAGGCTATGATCTTTGCCACAAGAAATATAGGGAGGTCAGGCACTAGTATAATACATATTCATTATTTGGAATTTTCAATCAAATCTGGTGACTCATTCTGATAACAATATTACCCATCTAATCTCAGGACCTTTCAGCTACCAAGGAAAGTGCAACAACTGGAATCCGAAATTGGTCTGCCTGTACAGACCGTCTTCTAAGACTGCACCAGTGTATTAAAGTATATGTGTATATTTAGAAACTATTGGAGATTATGTGCTCTCCTCAATACTATGGCTTTTTAAAATTGATTGGTGGCCCTGTTCATTTTCAGTTGAGTCTTGCATAATATGCCCAATTATACAATGGCAAGAAAGAATCCTGGATTCTGATTGGTCAATCTGGGACTGGATGTTATCCCAGTACAACATCATGGGTCTAGTCCCAGCACACACATGACCGCATCAACCTTTACCTAAATCACTGCATGTAGCTGGCTTCAGAGATTCCCCACTCAGCACCCGCTTCAGAGATTCCTGCTTACAAGTCCCAGTGTTTCTGACTCCTTTACAACCATTGTCCCCAGCAAACCAACTCCCACGCCACACAAACCTAAAGTGTCCTTTCCTCACACATTATTTAGCCCAAAGAACAGTACTAAAGCCAGCAGTTTGCGGTTCCCTGACACCACAGAAAACAGCATGTGTTTTTTTTTTTCTTAACAGTGTGCTGTCCCAATATCAGAAAAAGCCTCCTTTGGTCTTCAACTGAACACTTCACTGTTTGAGACATAATCAAACTGCCCCATGATGTTCTACCTGTTAAAATATTAAACATGTACGCCATTAGAAAAAAAATGTTGCAGACTGAATCAATAGTATGGCACGTTGTAACGCATGGTTGCAACAGTGCCCGGCCCGCTCGCTCACCCAGGCATCTCTGTGTTCCCCGATTTAAAAAATATGTTTAAAATCTAGGCAAATAAATACAAAGTACAGCAAAGACATGCCTTGAATCAGCTTTGTAGACTACAGCAGCTCCATTCTCTAATCGGCTCAGCGGCCGTGTTCTTTGCCTCACTCACAGTACCCTAGTAGATTCACTGTCCAATCGGCTAGGCAACCACAGTCCTTCAAAACATTATAAATGATTAGATTCTTAATACCTCAATAACAAGCAACAACAAAAGAAAGAAAACAGGGGCAGCATGTATTATATGCCACGATAACACAGGGACAGACTAAGACCTATGTGTGATCAGAAAAGGAAAGCTGTAAAAAGGGAAGTAATAGGCATTATACAATGGCAGCACCATCTAGTGGCCAAAACAGAAACTGTGAATTTTTTTTTTTAAAACATATCCTTCCACGCACAAAAAAAGACAAAAAATAAATTTTTCTCTATTTTCTTCCTTTATTAAAAAACAAACCATTATATTATAGCAATAATGCACTTCAAGGTGTGTGTTGTCCTGGTATGACCCCTAGGCAGCACTACACCGAGGGCTACTACCCATGCCTACTACTTAGGATGTAGGCCGAGGGGCCTGGGTTCCAAAACTAACTTTAAACTGGTTCTTACACATGATAGTACATTGCACAGTGCCTCCACCCAGAGTATACAGTACCTTTAAGTGGGCTAGAATTAAACTTGGTACAACCCTCTGGGATGCTGTACCTACCCACATTACCATCAGGCCACCCCAGATATGACCCAATATTTAAAACCCCACAATTTGGACATTTTGCATTTAGTGACTTACTACTAATAATATGCTCATAACACAGGTATCTGCAAAAAACAAACAAGTTTATTTGCAAGGGAAGGGTTAGGAAGAGTGAATTGGGGTAGAGCTTATGCTATTTACAATATTTACATTCAGTTTGAATGGGTTTGATTAGTGCTGGTGAAACCCTTCAGCTGGGTAGTTAAGTTGCATTTTAGATTTAAGGCATCAATCATATTTTCCCTGCCAACCTTTGAGGTAGTCAGGTTCCTGACAATCTGCATTAATGGCAGAACATATTTACAATTGCTAATACTGGATTCAGTTTCCCACATTGCATAAGACCCCACAATCCCACACAACCTGGGTACCCAGAAATTAAAGTTCTCAAATGGTGCAGGCCTGGTGGATGGTGCAGCTGTATGTTGGTCGGCTAGTTACGAACATACGAACATATGAAATTTGCCAGCAGATGAAGGCCTAGAGGTCTATCAAGTCTGCTCGAATGTGCAGCTAGCACCCCTTATTCTGCAGCTGCCCCTCCCTTCCACCCTTCCCCTTCATTAACCCTCCCCCTTGTCCTGTCCCATCCTCGTTTGAAGCAGTCCACTGTTCTACTGCATACCACTTCAGTAGGTAACGCATTCCACCCATCCACCATCCTCTCTGTAAAAAAGTGTCTCCTCATCTCCCTCCTGAACCTTCCTCACTCCAATCTCATATCATGGCCCCTGGTGGCCTTCCCCTCCCTTACTTTGAACAGCCCCTCTGTACCCATCTTGTTTATTCCTTTCATGTATTTAAAGGTTTCAATCATGTCACCCCTGTCTCTCCTCTCCTCCAGTGTGTACATGTTCAACTCCTTCAACCTCCTCTCGTATGATAAGTCCCCAGTCCCTTGATCATCTTTGTCACTCTGCGCTGCACCCCCTCCAGTAACTTAATGTTCCTCTTCAGATACGGACACCAGTACTGCACGCAGTACTCCAGGTGTGGTCTAACTAATGACCTATACAGTGGCAGAATCACCTCCTTCCTCCTCGAGGATATATCCCTTGCAATACAACCCAGCATTTTGTTGGCCTTTGCAGCTGCCTTCCTACAGTGTGCTGAGTTGTTCATTGACCCTGTAAAGAGTACACCCAGATCCTTCTCCTCCTCTGTCTGAGCTAGCTGCACTCCCCCTAGCTGGTAACTCCTCCTTGGGTTCTTCATCCCAAAATGCAGCACCTTGCACTTTTTGGCATTAAAGCCCAGTTGCCAGGTGTCTGACCAGATTTCAAGCTTTGCCAGATCATCCTGCAACCCCTGCCATCCCCCTAGGTCATCCACCACCATGCCTACCTTGGTATCATCAGCAAACAGACTGATCTTGCTCTTGATGTCCCATGATATGTCTGCAATGAATATCCCAAACAACACTGGTCCCAACACCGAGCCCTGTGGAACACCGCTTCGTCACTGCCCTTGGGTGTGAGAGCTCCCCACCCACCACCACCCTCTGTTGCTTTCTCTGCAGCCAATTTCCCACCCATTTCACCAGCTTTGCACCCGCTTTCTGTGCCTACTAACTTCCTTCCCAGCTTTCCATGTGGCACTGAGTCGAATGCCTTACTGAAGTCCAGATGCAGGACATCCACTGTATGACCCCTGTCCAGTTGCCTAGTTATCCAGTCATAGAACTCGACCAGGTTGGTTTGGCAGGATGTGCCACATATGAAGCCATGCTGTCTGCTGTCCTGTAGTCCTTTGGCCTCTAGGAGGGCCACCAGCCTCTCCTTCAGGATAGTCTCCATTAGCTTACCCACGATGGATGTGAGGCTCACTGGTCTGTAGTTTTCCGGTTCATCCTTGGGGCCACTCCTGTAGAGGGGCACCACATGAGCCATCCTCCAGTCCTGAGGTACACACCCTGAATGTAGTGAGGCATTAAATAGGTCTGCCAAAGGTTCTGCAAGGACCTCTGCCAGCTCCTTCAGTACCCTGGGGTGGATGCCATCTGGGCCTGGCGCCTTGTCCACCCTCAGTGCCTTCAAACCCTCTCGAACTCTGCTCTCCATGATTTCCCCATCTGTCACCACTTTCCACCCTGCTTCTTCCATTTCTCCCATCTTGGGTGTCACCCCCCTCCTCTCTTTAGTAAATACTGAGCAGAAGTACTCATTTAGTGCTTCCGCCATATTGCACCCTGCTTCCACCCAACCCCCCTCCTTCCTAATCCTTACTATGTGGTCCTTACAGCTCCTTTTCTCCCTGATGTACTTAAAGAAGTCCTTCTCCCACTTCTAATGCCTTGTGCCAGCCTGAGTTCCGTAGATGCTTTGGCTCCCCTACTGCCCTTGTCACCTCCTCTGATTCTGTCAAGTACTCCTCCTGTCCTCCCCCCTCCCTGTTTTCTTGTACTTCTTAAAGGCAGCTCTTTTCCTCCTTACCTTTTCCATGACCTCCTTGCTCAACCAGATTGGTTTCTTAGCCCTAGCCTTCTTACTCTGGGCTTTGCAGCAGGTTTTGGTTGCCTCCACTATCCCCAGCTTTATGAGCTCCCACCTCTGGTTAGTGTCCATACTAGATTGAATTCTGGCCAGGTACCATTTTACCACTTTCCCCATCCTCCCAAAGTCGGCCCTCCTGAAGTCCAGCACTATTGTGCCAGATTCCACTCCTTCCTTGCCCATATCCAGTGTGAGCCATACTGAGTGGTGGTCACTCCCTGACAGCGGTTCCTCCACTGTAAGTTCTCTCACAAAGTCCCCATTTGCCAGCACAAGGTCAAGGGTATTCCCTAACCTGGTTGGTTCACTGACCATTTGCAGCAGGAAGCTGTCCTGGTTGTTGGGGTTCTCCAGTCCACTCCTGGCATGTTGAAGTCCCCCACAATCACCACACTACCCTTCTCGTATGTCCTCCTGATCTGTCCTGCTAGTTCTCTGTCTAACTCCTCCATCTGAGATGGTGGCCTGTACACCACTCCCATTCTAAGAATCCTATTCTTGGAATCCTGGATTTGCATCCAAAGTGACTCCGTACTACCCTCCTCCCCTTCCTCCCTTACACACTTCAGTCCTTCCTTCACATATATTGCCACCCCCCTCCTTTCCCAATCACTCTGTCCCTACGAAATAACCTGTACCCTGGTACAGACAAGTCCCAGTCATTGTATTGGGTGGCCCATGTTTCTGTGATGGCTGCAATGTCCACCTCTTCCTCTGCCATGAGAACCTGTAACTCTGCAGTTTTCCTCACAAGGCTCCTAGCATTAAGGGTAACCACCTTCCACCCTTTCCCCCCTCCCATCCTGCCCTCCTTTCCTAGCATCACCAACAGTACTTGCCATTTGTCCTTTGTCACTGTTATGGGGGGTAAGCTCATATGGTTTCCCAACCTGTGGTCTCTGCATATCTCTTCCCCAACTGCCACCCCCCACTCCTAGTTTAAATTCCCAACTTCCTCTATGTACTTCTCCATCCTCTGTTTCAACACTTTCTTTCCCTCCTCACTCAAGTGTAGTCTGTCCCTGGCATAGAGACTACTGTCCTCCCAGGTCCCTCCCACCCCCAGCAGCCCATACCCTTTAGCACAACACCAGGTTCTTAGCCATCTGTTAAATTCCTCTATTCTCAGCTTTCTTGTTGTGCTTGCCTTTGGCACCGGAACTATCTCTGAAAAAGTTACTGATCTTCCTGCCCCCTCACATAATTGTGCTAGTTCCTCAAACCTCCTCTGGACTGTATCTACTGTCTTGTCAGCCAGGTCGTTTTTCCCAAGATGTATAATTAAATGATGCTTGTCCCTACCTCTTCTAGCATATTTCAGAACAGACTGTCCCACCCTTTCCGCTGTCATTCCTGGCATGGCCTCCACCCAAATGTGGCTATGCCTCTCCCCCTTGCTACCCCACCTAACTCCTCTTAGTATTGAGTCCCCCATCACTAAGATTCCACCCCTCTTACTCCCTGCTTGCTTCCGTTCATCTCTCTCTCATTTCCAGCTCCTCTTCTTCCTCCTGCACATTATTTCCCCTTTTACCCTGCAATTCTCCAGCAGAACTTCCCTTGCTCCAGTTTGGTCCAGGCATTTATCAATTACTCCTCTAATTTCATCATTTCCCTCCTCCACCTTCTTCCTCTCTAGCAGTGCACAACTATTTTCTGAAGACCCTTCACAAATGCCCGCTCCCTCTCTCTTCATAGTAACCTGTTCTCTCCTTTCCACTCCATGACTTTTGCCACTTCTTCGGCTCCCCTCACAAGTCCCTATCTCCTCCTTCCATTTGTCTTTTGTCTCCTGACCTGGTTTCCCCGGCAATCGTTCTTCCTGTCCTGGGCCCCTTTGTCTCTGTTTCCCTTCTTCTGACCCTCTCCTCACCACTGTTGGCTTAAATCGCCCTCCCTCATCTCCCCTCCTTCCTCCCTCCAGTATTGGGCTAAACCCACCCCCAATCTGCCTTGCATGTCTTAGTTCCTCCTGCTGACCATCAATCTCCTTTCTAAGTTTTTATATGTGGTTGCACACTAAACATCCTCCCACACCCCAGGCAATTTTTAGAAAGATTGGTGCACCGCAGTTGTTGCAGCCTACCACCCTACCCATTGCTGTCATTGCCCACCAGCGACTCCCCACCCTTCCAGATGCAGTATACCAAACACTCCCCCAAGTCTCCCCCTCCCTCCTCTATCAGTGCAAAACATTTTCTTTATTTCCCTTACCTCCTTTGTTGCTCACGTTTAGATATATTGAACAACTGCTTTTTATATTCCTATCCTTCCTATCTACACTCAAAAACAGACTTTAAGTAGCCATTGCACAACCTTCTTCAAACTCCTACTCCTCTTTTCCCCAATGCAATATCAATGCGAAGAAGTAATAATGAAAGCTAGTTGGGGCCCTTTAGAGAATTAAGGGTTATGCATGGAAGAGATTTAGCACTTTGATACTATTTACAAGACTCTTCCGGTGGTACAGGGCTGACCCTGCATTACGTACAGTTGGACATCTTTAAGGTTCAGACAAGTCAGGTTTGAAGTGCTTTCAGCAGGCAGCTCCATCCCAGAAGGATAAAATGCTGGCAAAGCTGGCAGTCGGTCCCCAATATCAACTGCAAAGGTCTTGTTGCTCATTGTAGGTGGAAATTAATACTTTAATATTCTGTAGGCTGGGCCCCTTCTCTGAGCCAAGGACATTTTTTAGAATGAGCACGCTGTATACATTACATTCAGCATATTTGTGCATTTAGCACAGTTATACTCTTTGGCCAGGATACTCAAAGGGGTTGCATATGGCACAACAATGTTGCACCATGCGGAACCCACTGATGCACCCCGACGTGATATTCAAAAGCGGATGTTGCGCTGCTCAAATCCCAATGCGTGGGGGTGCACCAGTAATGTATGTGGCACAAGTGCAGGGGGCGTGCCCATGCATATTCAGCACATCCCAATATTCATCCTGGGATGTGTGGCGCATTCGCATGCACACATCTGCCTTGTGCCATGCAGGGGGGTGCAAAGATCTGCCAAAACAAAACAGGAGCAAGGCCTGACCACCCACAGGTGAGCTGCCATATTGCAGGGTGCAACACAGCAGCCACCAGCTGTGGGTGGCCACCCGACCTCCCGAGACACAGGCCAGGCATCGGCCCCCCACACCCGAACGTGGGCTTTGTAAATGTATAATATCCCTGATGATCCAGTGGACTCTATCCCCTCACCTGATTGCTAGCATCATTAAATAAATACAGTCCCTGGTGGTCCAGTGGACCTGCTCCCAAGCCAGATCATGGGCTTTGTAGAAACAATGGTATCCCTGGTGGTCCAGTGGGCCTGCTACCCAGCCCGATCACGGGCTTTGTAAAGTACTAATCCCTGGTGGACCTGCCGCCAAGCCCAATCGCAGGCTTTGTAAAAGAAAAACTCCCAGGTGGTCCAGTGGACCTGCTGCCAAGCCCGATCTTGGGTTTTGTAAAATTAAAACTCCCTGGTGGTCCAGTGGAACCGCTGCCAAGCCCAATCACAGGCTTTATAAATTAAACAATCCATGGTGGTCAGCAGTACCCCCTCCCACCCACCATCCTGCTCCCCCAGTCAGCAGCAGGGGCAGCTCCCCACCACCAAGCAGCCCAGCTGCCCACCAACTGACAGTATACAATGCGGCTGTATGCCCATTGGTCCACAGCATGGGCCAATGGGTGTGCAGACGTGCTAGTACACAGTCCCAATATCTGAATGGACTCCATTAACATATCGGGACTGTGTAGTACTAGCACGTGTCTGCACGCTCATTGGCCCACGCTGTGGATCAGTGGGTGTACAGCTGTACTGCACTTTCAGTTGGCGGGAGCTTATGGTGGGGAGCTGCCGCCCACCCGCTGACCAGGGGAGTGGGATGGTGGGTCTGAGTGGCGGGTGGGGAGGGGTACCGTTGGATAACCAGGAATTGTTTCAATTACAAAACCTGCGATTGGACTTGGCAGCGGGTCCACTGGACCACCAGGGAGTTTTTCTTTTACAAAGCCACCGATCAGGCTGGGTAGCAGGTCCACTGGACCACCAGGGATACTATTATTTTTACAAAGCCTGCAATCGGGCTGGGAAGCAGGTCTACTAGACCACCAGGGATTTTACAACTTTACTAAGCCCGCAATCAGGTGTTGGGGGTCTCTGCCACTGAGGGGCAGGGGGCGTCAGTCCCCAATGGCTGAAGCCTGGCAGGGCACCAGGTGCAAGTCACCAGGGATCGGCACACCTGCATGCAAATGGGGCCATAATGACATGCAAATGGCCCCATTTGTGCCTTGCATGCATAATGGCCCCATTTGCATACACACCGCTGAATATCGTGGTTTCTGCGCCTAGTGCAACCGCACTTGCGCTGGTGCATCCCCCTGCTCCTCACTTGCCACTTTCTCTGGCACAGTGCCACTGCACCATGCACAATGCGGGTGGCCACAGTGCCATATTCAACAGTGCTGAGCCATGGTGCAGCACTGTTGAATATCGCACTGACCATGCCCTGGCGCATCCCAGTTGCGCTGTGCCCAGGCTTGCGCCCCTGCCTGGCGCAGTCTGAATATCTGGCCCTTTAAGTCTATATCCAGCACATTTTTGTATTCAGCACATTTATAGGTTAGCACATTTATTTAACAGCATTTGGAGCTTTGATTGCACCTGTGCACAAGGCCAGATGATACTTGAAACTTGGCTTTCCATCACTTGACCATGTATTAGCACTGGACCGAGCTCAAGGCTGTCTAGCTACCATTTACAACAACTTGACTGGGTTTGTGTCAAGGCCCACTACCATTCTCCAGATTTCTCTGGCTAGCAACAGATGCAGCACTCTCTTTCGAAGCAAACAACTTTCTCTTGGCAGTAAATGGTTTCTGTAGCTCTCTAGGCTCAGTAATACAACAAACAGTCCTTTGTAACCTTTGGTGGCACTTGCAGCTCCACAGACAAAATACTGGACCTCCCAGGCGAAGTTAAGTAGAGCCCCAGATCTGAGTACTCCCCTTCCAGCCCTGTAGGCACTTTACAAATCAGACACATTTATATACTTCACTGGACCCTTTTTGGTCATTAGATGCTTTCCACCCATTTGGCACTTTATTTAAAACTTAGGGTGCAGACAATTAGTTGTTATCAGTACATTTGCTCTTGGCACATCAGACACATTTATATAAAGAAATTGACCCTTTTCTGGTCATTTGGCAGACATCCACCCTCTGAGCATTGCTGTGAATGTAGGGTGCAGACAGACAGACAGACAGTCACTCACTGTTGGTAGGCTCTGGGATTCTCTGCCCCTTGGAGACTTTCTCAGAGTTGCACATGGTAAAAACAATTTACTCGCTCAAGTGTCTTGCAGACATTGCGTTCCTCTTCTGAGGTTTCAAGATTTCATCAGCACTTTCACTGTTGAGGCAGGTTTAGCTCTCTCACAACTGACTTCATCAGGTTACTGGCACATATTTTCCCTCTACATGAAAAGGCTCTGACTAGCCCTGGAGGACATTCTTTGGCAACCCCCAGGCTAGCAACTTCTGCTTCAGGCAGCCACTTGTCTCTCTCAGCAGGAGAACAAAACCATCCCCCATGGAGGGGCTTACACTGGATTACTAGGTCCATTTTGTGGCAAAGGGCCTAAGTCCCCACCCCTGTGGGGGGCCCACGCTGGATCTACTCACACAGCCAAAATCATTGCCTTTTATGGAGCTTTTATGAAGCTCCCCATTGGTAAAGCTATTTGCTGCTCCCACTATGACTGGTTGATCCTGCCTGTCAGTCCAGAAAATGAATATTCATTAAGTCCACTTGATGCACTGTAGTGTCCCTGTTTTGGTGCCTGAAATTAGGTCCCTGCAGATTCCCCATGAACACTTGGTAATGTTCCATGAGCTCTGGTGGAAACCCCACAAGGCCTGGCTGAAAATCCTAGCTTTCTGATTGGCTGTTGCTGCACTATGATGGCTGCTAATACACACGGTCCTCTTGCAGATTTACCACAGTCTCAAACGTAAAGTCCTGGTGCAGCCAGATTAAACTTTCTATTTGCTTACTTGCTCCACTGTTCGGTAGTCTTTACTGTGCCCTTGTAAGAGCTGCCCAGTTTACATATTTTGCTACAGTCCCTTGCCTGTCACTGCTGCCATAATTAAATGCTCCCAGGCAGCAGACACGCTTTTTTTCTGAGTCCCAGCAGTGTCCTCTGGTGCAGCCAGGAAAGATGCATTTTTACTTAAACTTTTCCTCCCTTTAACTTTCAGGAACCCCCTTTAGTATCCAAGGCAGCGCTGTACTGTTTTATTTATTTAAAATTCTGTACCTCTGCAGCAGCTGCTGAAACATACAGTTCCCTTGGGGCAGACAAACTCTAGTTAATATGTATGAGGGATTGGGGCACTGCTCATTAATATTCATGACCCCGGATCATTAGTGCTTCGTGGTACTCTTTATTTAAAACAGAAAAAGGGCCCTGTTGGCCCTGGCTGAGGTCATCGGTCCCCACACTGCTTAAAGCAGGGACCACTGAACACTCTCCCAATCAACCACAAAGTTGGTGGTCAGGAGATCAAAGGCGTGAGTCTGAGCATGCGTGACTCCGCTAGCACTGTAGTGCTAAAGCAAGCAGCTGTGGGTGCAGTTTTTAAGTTCAAGATGGGCCAAACTTACACTGGACTGCATGGAGGGGGCAAGGGGGTCACACACTGAACCTAGGCCATGGTGGTGAACTAGAGGACAAGATCAGGGAACCTGGCAGACATAAATGGGAGGCGCTTCAGAACGGGGGCCAGAGGAGCAAAACGGGCATAAGGTAAGCCTCCTTATTTGGGGAGGGCCTAACACTGGGGTAATGTCACTTTTCAGGTGTTTAACATACTCAGCCTGCAGCCTCGTGCTTCAACTACCCAAGGCGTGATGTTATCCCAGCACAACAGACACTCTGTTATGCATTATAGCTTAATTAAATAATTAGTTTGTAACTGGAATTTTTATAGCACTGAGCATGGGTTGCACAAAATTACAAATTCCATCAGCAGAATTCTACTTCTGAAATTTTCTGTTAAATTAAAAACATTGACATTCTGCCAGTAATGAAATCACCAGTCTTTTAATATAACCCACACAATTTTGAGCTATATATAAGCTATACAAAGAGCTGAATTTAGTACAAGTGTATGTAATCTGCAGTCTTCTTTTCCACAGTTCTTTTCTCAGTTATATAATAAAAAAAGACATCAGTGTCAGCTATGGATTTGTCTACTAATGCTAATGTGAACTGCATATATTTTTTGCATGTTTCTCCTAGAGTACAGTATATAGTATAAACTGTGGCACGTTCCCATTTTGTGCAGTAACTGGTTATCTTCAGCAGGCTGCATGAGGGGAAGTCTATGGAATTCTGCAAAAATCGCAAATGTCATAACATTTAAATTGAAGTGATATGCAAACATTTTGCCCAGCTCTACACTAGAATGAACTACTATTAACTATTGCTCTCACTCAGTCAGAGACAAGGGGTGCTATTGTTAAAAGTGCTAAAAAATGATGCAATTGTGTCAAGGCATGCAAATCTGTGTTACATAATTGCAGCACATTATTGTGCCATCTTTTCAAAGATACATCAAAACCTACACTCATACTTGCGTCATAACTGTGTCATATATGCACCTCAAAATATGATGGAGTCACAGCTGCATCACATTTACATTACTTCTGCATCACTAATATGGATGCAAGCACAGGCACTGCAGATTCTGGCACAGCCATATCCTTATGGTAGGGTACCCTTCTGATGCAGACACTGCCACCATTTGTGATGCAAAAGTGGCAACACTTGCTGTCATGTCCCTTGCAACCCTTTGAAAATAGAGGACAATGCACATTAGGTTTGAATGATCAGATTAGGAGAACCTCAGTGATTTACTCAGATGGGTGATCCATGGCAGCGGGGAGATAGAAGAGTAAATATACATTATTGCACAGTGGGAAATATATATTTGAATAATAAAATTTCAGATGAAGTGTCAGGCTTTTATAGAATTTGAAGTCTTGATATTTACTCCAAAGCCCAAACACAGCACTATGCCAAAGAAGACTGATCAAGGCAGCCCTGATCATATGTCCATTTTTGAGAGGAGACGTTAAACCGATGTCCTGTCTGCCTGATATAGTGGTTATTTAGATGGACGTTAATGATTCCATGGCACTTCTGAAAAAGAGCAGGGACATTTCCCTGGTATCCTGGCCAAGTTTCCCCATTTCACTAAAAATACCAGCAACAGCTTAACCTGATTCAATATGTCAGTCTGCATCTGTATCTCCTCCCTCTCTCCCCAGGACAAGGCTGAGAACTGCCAGAATTGTCTAGCCCTTATTTTCTGATTAAAAATAAATAAATACGTAGATACACACATACATACATAAACATTGCTGACTTTTTAAAACGTTCATCCTGATAACTAAGAGTATATTATAGAGATATTATGAAACTGGCAAAAAAATAAAACATTTATCTATAGTGCTACAGAGTTCAAACATTGTGCATTTCTTAGACTACATCCAGATCTACTGCAGTGAAGATCTTTGGGAAATGTGGGCAGCATTTGCTATCAGTTCTGCTTCTTTAATGAAGAGAAGGAGAATGATACCAAGAACAGTATTGTTTCTACTCTTTAGCTAGTTCTTTCTTCGAAAGTAGGTCACCTATAAAAATTATTTCTAGTATCTGATGTTAGAATGGCAATATCTGTACAGATACATGTCCAAATATTCAAAGCATTACACCTGGCGCAAATTATTTACACTAGCACCGAGCATGTATTTGCACCTGTTCCCCATATTCAAAGTACTGTGCTGCGCATGTTATTTGCCCTAGCACACTAGAGCAGAGTTAATGTATGCAGCACAAAAACTGGGGGGGGGGTGCAGTGACATGCATATCATCTGCAGAGTGATATTCACAGATATAGCACTGCACTAATGGAATAGCACAGCAGAAAAGCACTGCACAAATACCCTCTATAAAAAGCAGGTTTTAACCGAGGGAAAACCCCAGAGATGGAGGAGTCATTGCGGAACGCACACACACAGCTGAAGTCAAAATGGCTCAACTTGTGTACATGGTGCAACTAGTCAAGCAAGATAAGGAGAGGGCCAATGCACCCCTAGTTCAGGAGCAGGACCCGGCAGCACTATGCTGTAAACAGTACCATCTATGAGTCACATTCAAAGTCCTCAGTGAAGAACAAATCATGGGCCACTAGAGGGTCAACAGGCCCATGATCATGCAGCTGTGTGAGTTTCTGCATGACCAGATCCAAACAGATACCCAGTGTAGCAATGCAATATCCGTAACACTCAAGGTGACAGCTGCATGTGCTTTTGGCCACTGAAACCTTTCAGATACTGGTGGGGGCAGCACTGATAAGTCACAGACTGCCAGTTTGTGACTGTTGGGCCAGTTCCTAGGTGCCCTGCTGGCCTATGCTGGGAAGTTCATTGTATTCCCCACCATACCAGCAGAGTGTACAGAAAACATACAGCAATTGTACTGATTTGAGCACCTACCATCTGTACTCAGTACCATTGACTGCACCCTTGTTATCATCAGAGCATCCATTGGTGATGGATCTGAGGCCTAAGTGAATAGGAAGGTGTATCATTCCATTAGCTGTCAGGTGGTGTGTGATGCAACAGGGTGCATGATCAATGTCCTGGCATGGTTTCACAGCAGTGTCCATGACACCTTCACCTGGAACAATTCCATCCTATGCCCCAGGTTTGAAGGTGGGGAATATCCCTAGTGAGCATCTCAGTGGTGAGTGTACTCCAAAGGTCTCCTCCCCCATGTTGACAATGATGTCACTAACCCCTGCCCTTTATTTACACAGGGGATAGTTCATATCCCCTATGTCCCTGGCTCCATGCACCTGTTGTATGTGCTGCATCTGTTGCAGAGGGCAAGTACAGTGCAGGACACATTGCTACATGCAACATCACTGACAGTGTCTTTGGAATACTCAAGATACAGTTTAGGTGCCTTGAAAATTCTGGTGGTGCCCTACAATACACCTTCAGAAAGCCTGTGGAATATTCCTTGCCTGTTGCATACTACACAAATTGGCACTCAGCTGTTGGATAGCCCTGACAGCTCCAGAGGAAACACTGCAGGAGATGGTGAGCCAGCAGACCAAGGTATGCTGGAGCACTTGACAGGCGAAACCTCAGGATGGCCAGGAGGTCACAGGAGTACAGATCCTGCCTCATGACAGACCATTTCGGACCAAGAAGGTGTGTACAGACCACAGAGGAGACTGCAATGTTTTTTGAAAGTGTATTCTGTAAACAGTATCCATACAACACAAGTATAAGGTAATATAGGTGGGGGGGTTAAAAGGGGGATTAAAAGAAATAACATGCTATCCAGGCAGGGGAAGGGGAATGAAAAGAGACAACATGCAATCCAGGTGGATGGTTTAAAAAGGGGGTTAAAAGGAATAACATGCCATTCAGGCAGGGGGGTGTTAAAAGGAGGATGAAAGGAAATAACATACCATCCAGGCAGGGTGGTGAAAGGGGGATTAAAAGAAATAACATGCCATCGGGGGGTGCTAAAAGGGGATGAAAGGAAATAGCATTCTATCCAGGTTGGGGCGGTGTTAAAGAGTGAATAAAAGGGAATGATTTGCCATCATTGTGGGGGGGGGAGATGCTTGTGGCCAGTCGGACAGGGGGTGGTGACACATGGGAAATGTGAGGGGGCATGAGGTGACATATGTGGGATGGGGAGGTGGCAATATACACCTTAGGTGCATCCCCTACCACCGCCTTGGATATGGACAGTATGGGTGCACTGTACCTGGGAGGGGAGGAGGGAGGGCTGACCACTCATGGCCATGGCTTTGCTAAGTACTGACCCCACTGATGAGCAAGCCACAGCCGGGGATGCATGGTACCCTCACCATCCTTGATGTGATATGTTGTAGTGATAGTATAATATGTTGATTATTGTTACTCCATTTTGTATGCTATTTCATGTAATGTATGTCATTTTATACTCCATTTTGTATTGTGTGACTCCATTTTACATGCTGCTTCATTTAATTGGTGTTTTGCTCTTTAGATAGCCTCATTATTATGTTTTGCTTCAGACAGTGTATTTTGCTGACTTGAAGGTTGCATATTATCAAGCAACCTGTTTTTGTAGTTTTGTTTAAACTTCTGCTTAGCTCATAGTGTTCTAGGCACCGCCAGTGTTTGGAGCACAGTGACCTAGCAGGTGTAGGGAATTCTGAGCAGTCCTTATGGTGTGAATTTGCAGCATCCTGGGAGCCCGCCAGCTTCTAGAATGTGGCAAAACAACACTATGAAGGCTGCACGGTTATTTTAGCATAGAATAAGATATAAATGTAGCTTTCTCAATGCCTGGTTGGAAGCCTCATCTGCAGGGTGGACGATCGCTGTGGAACTTTCTCCCAGTTCAAGACTCCTGGCCAGGCTGTGAGATGATTAGGGCTTCCAGCTACTGGAAAAGGCTTGATGTAGCATAGAATCGGTGATGTATCATGTTTTGCTTAATTGAAGTATATATTAATGCTGATAGTAATATTGCTAATGAATGAATGCTAAAGTGTAATCATTAATGCTGATAGTGACATTGCTGCTAAATGAAGTGTAATTATCTTTTGCTTGCAATAAATTGTGCTGATGTGTGAATGCCAAGTGTGATTATTCTTTGTGACTCTTGATTAGGCAAGACAATTTTGGCGTAGTCGCAGGATTCATAAAGGAAAGTACACACTAAGGTGAAGTGAAAATGTTTAAAAGGAAAGAGTCTAATGTTGCATGTGCACAAGTGGAAATTCCTGGTTGGGAAAACCAACCTTATGCTGATTAGCCACTGAGTGGTCATGTTGTGCAGGGTTGAGTGAACACTGGGAATCCTGTTTAAAGGATTCTGAGCCTGCAGATGTTGTTACATGTATGAAAAGAGTGCCTGTGGCAAAAGGGAAAGAATGCTGCCTTAGGAGCGCGGGGTGGATTTTATTGTCTGCCTATAGGAAGATGCATGAAAAGGTAGTGGGACTTCTTAGTGAAAAGGCAGAGTTGGAACGAAAGGTTTGTGATTTGGAAAGTAAAGCTGTGATGTTACAATGTCAAAATCATTTGCTGAGTGATAAATTGATACCCATCGGACAGTTGCAGAAAATGCAGCTGTCCGAGTGGCACAGCACAAGTATAAAAAGAGGAGGGCAGAGTTAGTAGGAAAAAGGTAAGCCTAGCAATAGCTAGGGCAGGAGCCCACTGGGATCCTGAAACATGGGATGGAGATATTTGGTTTTCTACAGATGAGGAAAGGTCAGCCTTGGATAAAGAAGAAAAGGCTGAGGGACGTAAGGTTCCAATATTGCATGCACAGCCAGTGTCTAGAAGACGTACTGAAGTGTTGGATCAGGGAAATCCTAGGAATCGAGATGTAGTGGAGGATTTTTCTCAACAGGAGGTATCAGACCTCCTGGAGCGGTACACCCGGGGGGGGGAGAGTTTGTTGAGATGGCTGGTGAGGTTGTATGACACAGGGGCGGATGGAGTAAGCTTAGATGAAACTGATGCCCCAGATTTCTGTCACTAAGCTATGACCCTGTGGTGAAGGAGGTGTTTGGACCCTCCGAATACAGGGGCAGGGCTATGCCACGATGCTGGACGTGGTGGCTATGGCTTGCAAACACAAGTATCCGATGGTGAGTGACTGGCCGGAGGATAGTAAACCATGGTTTACCTTAAAGGACTGTATACAAAACATTAAAATGGAAATGATGAAAGTTGTGTCTCCACAGAAGACCATGCTGATTTAATGAGTGTTGTTGTGCCAGTGTCTGTACGTAATAAGATTATCAAAACTGCACCACCTGCATATAAGGCAGTAATGATGACTTTGTTGATTAATCAGACGGGGAAAACAGTAGGTGTAGTGCTAGAGGCAATACGGCAGTTAGGGGAACTGGGAGATTGGGGCCCAAAGGGGTCTAGTTTATATGATTCTTCAGGACAGGATAAACAGTGGTCCAATCCTGAGGGTCGAGTTTCTAGGAGAGATATGTTCCTGGCTCTCTTAAAGGATGGGGTGGCAAGGGAAAACATTGATGGGATCAGTACCCCTGATATGTGGGAAATGTACAAAAAGAGGGGATTGAACACTAAGAAGCGAGTAAATAAGCAGATCAATTCAAAGTTAAAGACAGATGTACATGTCTCTTCAGGGGAGTCTGTAAGTCCAACTGCTCCCCCGGCAGAGTTTGATGATGAAAGTATGTCCCGGGGTGGGGGCTCCCACTCAGGGATCCATTGAGTCACCCGACCCGAACAGGAATATGCAGATCTGTATCCTAGTGATTTGTACCGGTTAGGGAGTTGCAGCAACTGAAAACCTAAAATATGACTGAATGAAGGCCAAGCCCCAGTAGAAGGGTGGGCTAGGAGGATTTAGACCTCATGTAGAATTGGAAATTATTGGAAAAGTGGCTCACCCCAAAAGTATGAGCTTTAATTGACACTGGGGCGGAGGCCTCATTAATTTATGGGAACCCAGCAAAACACAAAGGTCAGTGAGTGGTAATTACAGGATTAGAGGTAAACAATTGAGGCAGTGCAGACCATTTTGAATTGAAAATAGGTCAGCTGCCCGGAGAAAATATTGTGTAATGATTGTTCCGATTCCGGAATACATTATAGGAATAGACATACTAAAGGGATGGCGTTGCAATTGTCCGATGGACAATATCAATTTGAGTAAAACCTTACATTTCAGCAAGACCAGTAGTAGTGGGAAGGTGCAGATGCTCCAGTAGCCATTCCACCTGCTACAAAAATTATCTGTATGAAACAGTATAGAATACCAGGAGGGCATGAGAGATAACTGCCACTATTAAAGATCTATTAGAGGCAGGAGTGCTTAAACCCACAACAACAGCTTGAACAATCCTGTGTGGCCGGTCAAGAAAAGTGACGGGTCATGCATGGATGACAGTAGATTATAGAAATTGAACACACCTTCATTGACGGGTGCCATTCCAGACACCATCACCCTGATAGAGCAAATACAAAGGCACAAAGGGGTATGGTATGCAGTTATTGATTTAGCTAATGCATTCTTTACTATTCCGATTGAGGAAAAGTTTTGGGACCAGTTTGCCTTCACATGGCAGGGGAGGCAATATGCTTTCACTAGATTACCTCAGGGATATGTACATAGCCCCACCATCTGCCACCGGATGGTGGCAGAACACTTGGATGAGTTGAAGCTGCCGGATGGCATGCAGATTTCTCATTACATTGATGATATCTTGATCCAGGGGGCTGATCAAGATAAAGTACAGCAGTTACTAGATGAGACCATTGATCATATGAGGAAGAAAGGATGGAAATTAATCCAGACAAGGTACAGGGTCCTTCCCAAACAGTAAAATTTTTGGGAATTCAATGGAACAGGGGCATAGAGAAATATTGCCCAAGCACGACAGAAAATACTGGACTTTTCGATCCACAAGACAAAACTGAAACACAAAGATTTGTGGGTTTGTTTGGATATTAGCGACAGCATATACCCCATTTAGGGCAAATACTAGCTCCCTTATTAAAGTGACCAGAAAGAAATACGAGTTTGAATGGGGATGAGCAACAAAAGCATTTGATAAGGCTAAGGAAGCAGTGCAGCAAGCCTTAGACCTTTGGCCCCTGCAGGAGGGGAGGTAGAATTAAATGTGTCCGTGAATTGGGCAGTATGCAAACTGGAGTTTGTGGCAGAAGCAAGGGGAGACAGAAAGTGCCACTAGTTTTGGAATAGGAAACTCCCAGAGGTAGGTAGCAGATACTCACCTTTTGAGAGACAACTACTAGCATGCTACTGGGCTCTGATAGAGACAGAACAAATGACAGTGGGTCATGAGGTAGCATTGAGACCAGAGATACCATTATGCAATGGGTAAAAAGCTCCCTAGAACTCACAAAATAGGACATGCTCAGGAAGCTAGCATTATCAAATGGAAATGGTATATTCAGGATCGAGCAAAGGTAGGAATTGAGGGAATAGCAGCCCTCCATGAGAAGGTAGCTGAAATTCCTCTAGAGGGAGAACAGTTTGAGGGAAAAATGCCTGAAATTCAAGAATCACCTGTGAAATGGGGCAAGCCTTTGATGAGCTGCCGCTTTGACCGAAGCACATGTATGGTTTACAGACGGCTCAGCCAAATATGTGGGAAATAGGAGATACTGGAAAGCAGTAGCTTATTGTCCACACACTGAAAAGTTTTTGGTAACATCAGGAGAAGGAAAAGCAGTCAATATGCTGAGTTGTATGCAGTATATCAGGCTTTGAGACAAGAAAACCCAGGTACATGTCATATTTATACTGATTCATGGTCTGTAGCCAATGGTTTAACAACCTGGCTGCCCACTTGGGCTAAGGATGAGTGGAAAATTTATTCGAAAGAAATATGGGGAAAAGAACTGTGGCAGGAAATACGGACTATGGTGCAAAATACTCAGACCACTGTATTTCATGTTGATGCTCATTGTGCTTCAGATACACTAGAACGATGGTATAATTCTATTGCAGATGAAAAAGCTAAGATTCTTCCAGTGGATACTGAAGAAACTCAAAGTCAGCAGTTATCAGGGCTGGCAAAATGGGCACATCAAAAATGTGGACATTTGGGAGACAAAGCCACTTACAGGTGGGCATATAGTAGGGGTGTACCCCTAACATTGGATTTGGTTAAAACTGTTATTGCTCAGTGTCCTATATGCCAACATGGGCAACAAAGACCAATCCCTCATATTGTGAAAGGACAATTGGGGAGGGGAAAATTCCCGGGACAAATTTGGCAGATTGATTACATTGGGCCTCTACCCCTTAGTGGAGGATGTTGATATGCTTGCACAGTTGTAGATACATATTCAGGGTATTTATTGGCATACCCTTGTAAACAAGCTACACAGAAAAACACCATTAAGGCAATTAACTTAATTATGTTGTACTATGGAATACCCTTGCAGATACAAAGTGACAATGGTTCCCATTTTAGGGGGAAAATGGTACAAGCTTATGCTCAAGCCCATACTGTACAATGGGTATTTCACATCCCTTATTACCCGCAGGCAGCAGGGTTAATTGAGAGAATGAATGGATTGCTGAAAGAACAGTTTAGGAAATTGGGGGGAGGGGGAGCCTACAAAAATGGAAAGAGAATTTGCATGAAGCATTACAGATTTTAAATAATAGACCAATTGGAGAATCTAAGACCCCCTTAATGCGAATGATAACTCCTAATTTGCAAGTGCAGGCTTACTCAACTACAGAAACAGTGTTATATTGGGAAATTACACCAGGAGCTCTGTCTCCTTGCAGGGCAACCCAGAAGCTGCTGGACTTGATTTACATGCCCTTCAAGAATACAGAATAAACAGCAGAAACATTCAGTGATAGAAACTGGTATTGGATACAAATTCCACCGAGACATTTTGGTTGGATAGCACCTAAATCAGAACTAGCCCTCAAGGGAATACAAATTTTGGGAGGGGTGATTGATTGTGATTACCAAGGAGAAGTGAAAGTAATTTTGTTGAATAGTAGAGAACAAAATCTGTTAATTCAACAGTATGACAGAGTGGCTCAATTGTTAATTATTCCAGTTAACAAAGTGACCCCTATAAAGGGACAAGCCCCCACACTCTTAACAGCAAGGGGGGATAAAGGTTTTAGATCTACAGGAGGTTTTAACAATGGTGCCAAAATATGGGTTACAAACCCAAATGGCCCTCCTGAACCAGCTGAGGTTGATAGCCACCGGACGAGACAACACAGTGTTAATTATCAGGTCAGGGAAGAGAGATGGGAATATGTACCAGCGAACACATGTTATCTTCGAGAATAATCAGTCTGTGTATTTTCTAGGTTCTTCAATGGATTCTAAAGGAATAACACTCTCTCATGGTCCATTCGGTAAAGCCTATTACCCAGGTGGAAGAATATTGAAGCTTGACGACCCACTTGTACAATGGGGTTGGAAATCTTCCACCAGTTTACGGGTGCAAGACAACTTTACTTGCCCTGAAAACCAAGGATGTCCTATAGTGAACATTACTTTTTCACCAGATGTGAACATTTGGAAACCAGTTGAGACAATGGCAGGACGATTATATGTCCAACCTATGCAGGACACAAATTGGATTAAATTACAGAACCAGACTGCTATTAGATGTTGCAACTTACCGAATAGTTGCATGGTGACTGTACAACATAGACTTGATTGCTGCATGAATCAAACAGACATTTTCAATGCAAGTATTACTTTGATTGACATAGACACGTTATTCTGCATGAATGCTACTGCAATAACTAATAGAACTACTTGGGCAGATCACATTACAGTGTTGAAAAATCATCCTGTAATTAGCAATGATAGTATAGTTAAGGTTCCATCCACATGTACATCAGTAGCACAGCGGTATCAGAAAAATGTAATCCATTTTAACATAACGTTTATGTTTAGTAGAAAATGCAAATATAAAAGAGCTTGGTATGATACGCTATTAGGTGGAGCAGGGGCAGGCATGGGAATTTTAAATAGTGTTGATATAGAAACACCGACTAACAGGCTTCAGGCAGTAAGAATTGATGTATTTAGCTTAATTAACTTACAAGCTCAATGGATGCCAACTGTTTTCTTACCCCAAAGATTAACTTTGAATTATGATTTTGAGTTCTTGCAGTTATTTAATGCTTCACAGGTATGGGGAATGGGAGTAGCAGAAAATATTTCGCGATTTATTGATTGTACAGAATGCACAATGCGACATATGTATTCTATACTGCAAAGAAATAAGGCCCAGAGTGATTTAATGAGTAATAATGAATATGTGTGGAGGACCGTGTTCAAATCATGGATTCCTAGTAATCATTGGATTGTAATGTCATCCACCACAGTAAAATGCACAGGTCCTGATAATGAGCAGAAGCTTATTTTGTATTGGCAGTCCAATATTTTAGATCAATCAAGATTGAGTATCTCATTAAATAAAATTAAACAGATAATTCAGGAAACAGATGTAATGCAGGCTCATTTGGCAATAAGAAATAAATCATTAGTGCAAAGTCAGGTGCAAACTACGATAGTTAAAAATAAAATGATTGATTTAAGTTCCAAGATTCAACAAGAGACTACTCATTATTGGTGGGATATTTTACAGGATGGTCTCCATCAGCTACAAAAGTGTTAAATATTCTGATACATCCTATCATAATCATTGCTGTAGTGACAATTATCTTGCTTATTTGGACTTGTTACTTATCATGTTATATTCATAGTAATTTGCTATGGTACCAATATCATACAAATCGTATTCACAATAATCAAAGGACCGAATGTAGTGATAGTATAATATGTTGATTATTGTTACTCCATTTTGTATGCTATTTCATGTAATGTATGTCATTTTATACTCCATTTTGTATTGTGTGACTCCATTTTACATGCTGCTTCATTTAATTGGTGTTTTGCTCTTTAGATAGCCTCATTATTATGTTTTGCTTCAGACAGTGTATTTTGCTGACTTGAAGGTTGCATATTATCAAGCAACCTGTTTTTGTAGTTTTGTTTAAACTTCTGCTTAGCTCATAGTGTTCTAGGCACCCAGCCAGTGTTTGGAGCACAGTGACCTAGCAGGTGTAGGGAATTCTGAGCAGTCCTTATGGTGTGAATTGCAGCATCCTGGGAGCCCGCCAGCTTCTAGAATGTGGCAAAACAACACTATGAAGGCTGCAAGGTTTTTTAGCATAGAATAAAATATAAATGTAGCTTTCTCAATGCCTGGTTGGAAGCCTCATCTGCAGGTGGACGCATCGCGTGTGGAACTTTCTCCCTGCTCAAGACTCTGGCCAGGCTGTGAGATGATTAGGGCTTCCCCAGCTACTGGGAAAAGGCTTGGATGTAGCATAGAATCGGTGATGTATCATGTTTTGCTTAATTGAAGTATATATTTATGCTGATAGTAATATTGCTAATGAATGAATGCTAAAGTGTAATCATTAATGCTGATAGTGACATTGCTGCTAAATGAAGTGTAATTATCTTTTGCTTGCAATAAATTGTGCTGATGTGTGAATGCCAAGTGTGATTATTCCTTTGTGACTCTTCGATTAGGCAAGACATATGTGCAGGTTCTGTTGCCAGCACTACATGGTGTGCTGGTATGCCGCTGTGTCTGCCATTGGGTGACACTCCCCCCAGTGGACCAGCCAGAGTTCTGGCCACCCCCCCCACTGCCTGCCACTGTGGTTGTGGCTTCCTGCACAGTGGCACACAGGCAATACATGCTAGCAGACATGTTCTGCTGCAATCTTTGATTAGTAGCCATGTGCTTTTCATGGTGTGGGTGTGCCTTTGCACACTGCTCATCATGCTGCTTAGCATGCTGCAAGTTGTTGTTTATCATATGGCGTATGCATGCCATTTCCTGCAGCATCCTCTCCAGTGCCCTCATGGTTGATTGCAGCAGCTGCTTAGTGTTTGCTGCCTACTGCTGTTGCTGTGGACTGTGCATTGGGACAGGGTCAGGCAGCACTCTTGGCCAGTATGGCCCAGGTCTACACCACAGTCAGTGCTGTGATTCATTGTGGCTGGGGTGACACAGTAGTGGCTTGGCCAGTGGGATTGGCTTGCAGGGGCAGGGTGGTGGCCATGCCAGTGGGGGTGTCCTGGGGTGGCTCAGCATTAGCTGGGCCAGTGGGGTTGGCAAAAGGAGGCAGAGGTGGGTTATGCCATGTGTAGAGTCCTGGTGTGGCACAACTGTGGCTGTGCCAAGGGCAGTGGCCTAGAGCTGCACTGTGATGGCTGTGCCCTGGAGGTAGGGCTGTGCTGTATGTGTAGGGGTGCCAGCTGGGGCAAGAAACCCCTCCTGGTCCGAGCCAGACATCTCTGCCCTCCACTCCTCCATAAAGATGCTATCTACTTCAGCAACATCCTCATCTTCCTCATCCTCCTCACTCTCCTCATGTCCTTCTGTCCCAGCATGTGTGGCCCTCATGGGCAGTACACAGTGGGAGGATCCAGCTCAGTCCTCCAAGACTGTGTCCCTCACCATAAACTGGGTTGATGAGAGATGAGAAAAAAAAAAATCAATATTGCATATTAATGTACATTCCTGTGTTCCAGCCATGACAGCATGCATGCCCAGTACATTGTGTCTTGCAGCCCAAGCCACCCATGCTGTGCAATGTCTCTACACCATCAGTGTAGAACACGCCACACACCCCCAATTACCAGTGACCACACAGGAGATAAGTAACACATGTGGTGCAGTTGGTGAGTACACAACTGGCCGCCAAACCACCCAGATGAATGGATTATACCAGACAGGCTACACCCACTGTGTACTACACCCAACAGTTAGGGTCTGGATGAGTCTATGGTGGCACAAATGCCATACAAATGTGGCTGCCAAAAGGTGAAATCAATTGGGAAGGGGCCTGGTGACACACCCATGTGAATACGGTGGTTAGATGTGATACATTAGCTCAGTGTGTGTCTCCTAAATATACATATTGGGCTGCATGGTCTCATTTTCTTTGTGGTCCTTGACAGGTTTGTTTTTTAATTTGGCTCTTATACTGACAATTGACATTATCTTGTGTAATATTATGTTACAGCACTGAAGATCTTGAGGTTTACGGAATATAGTTACTTGTTAAGTGTATAATTGGAAAAATGTCTCCAGATAGATTGTATATTGTATGAATATGTGCAACAGTTGCTCACACTAGGGAAACTCTATTTTAAATCATCTGTATGCCATATATAGGAAATTTCTGTTATACATTGTTTTGCTTGTTTTAACATACATAAATATCACATTTTAACATGTACTTAAGTTAGTATTGAATCTAAGGTTCTTGCTTTTCATTAGACTGTATTCATACAGCACACTGAGATATTCATAATTTATGTTAGTGGAACTTTCTGCTTGAAGAGTCCTTATGTCATTTTTGTGACATTTGACTTTCAAAAACTCCTTAGTTTAAAGCAAACTGGTGAAATATGATTCATCTGAGTTGAACTGCTGTTATGGTTTAAATGAGTATTTTAAACCAATGAGAATTCTTTCTGGGTTTTTTATGTATGAGCTGGATGTTAATAGTATGGGATTTTCTAAATAACGGTCATAAGTTTCTGAGGAAGGACTTGGTTGGTCCGAAAGCTTAAGGACTTTGTTATTTTTGTAACATCTAAGTTGGTCCAATAAAAGATATTAAACCATTTGCTTCTGGATCTATCTTAAATATACTTGCATTGCCACAAATGCTCTGTTTCATTAGACAAATGATGGGAGATTCAAGGAGCTGTAGTGGATAAAAGGTGACCATGAACCCAACAAAGGGAGTGTAGGCAATGTCACGGCATCTTAGTGTGCTGGGAAAGCACTACACACAAGTACATCATTGCAGACAGGGCATGCAGCAGTGATGTCCCATGTGTGTGATGTGTGTGATGTATTGCAGCCTATACAGAATGCATGCATAGGGCTAGGGTAGCATGTGTAGGCAGAACACAGATCTGTGAAGTACCCCTGTGCCTGCACATTTTGCTTGTCCAGCTATGGTCCATATCACCAGCCTCCCAACACATGCAACGCACAACATCACTGTTGCATGTGCACACCCAGCCTATATGTGCCGGGTGTGATACAATCACTCACATGGCTGTGATGGTCCTACCTGGCTCTCATGGCTGCCTCCTGGAGTGCCGGTAACCTGCACCATATTGACCGGGGAGGCCATTAGTGTGTCTGCAGGGGTTATAGGTGCCTCAACACCAGGCCCACTGCCTGTGTACTGTCAGATGACCCTCGTCTGGGCCATGATATCTTTGGTGCACCATTTCACGTCTCTGACCTCTTCTTGACCTCATCTCTGGATGAGTCTCTGCCACCCACAGCAATGACAGGCTCTGTTATGGTGTCCCATGCTTGTTTTACCACGGACCTGGGCCCCTCCTTCAGTTGACCAGAACGTCATGGTCCACATACAGTATGCATGGGCCAGGGCATGAACCTCCTCCTTTGAGAACATTCATTTTCTCTTTCTCCATGAATTGTCCTCCATTTTTGCACTTCTTTGAAAAAAGGAGGACAGCAATCACTGAGCATTATACACACAGCTGAACATTGAGATGTGGTGCAGTGGTGTGTAGGTCCTTTGTCCCCCTGGCCAGGAACCGAATATGTTCTTGCATGTATGGATCCAGCACTCATCTAGCTGCCTGCCTATCACTGCACCTGCCCATGTACAGATACAGAAACAAGCTAGCCATGATACAGCATCAATACAAATTCTATGATCAGCCATGTCCTTATTGTCAGCCATTCCATGGAACACATTACCTTTAGCTGCCTGGTGGTGAACTTTGCTCCTTTTATATGATCTAGGCTCAATCAGGCACACTAATGGATGAATACATCCAGTAATGACATACTATTGTGGATTTTGTGGACTTGTCCCAGCTTATCCTTGATCCAGTTAGGATGAACTATAAAATGAGTAACCACTGCTTAATCGTCTGGGCCCTCACCTCACACCCACACAGGGTCATTAAATCTGGTGTGTTATAAGATGCCCTAAGTGACCAACTCATGACCTTTCTGGTACGTAAAATTCACAGAATCAAAGCCCCTCATAAAACCTTAAAGAGCAGGTGCTCAGTGTATTTTCATTTTTTTCTAGGCTCAGAAGACTCCTGTTCAATAAAGGATAATCTCCTTCCTCTGTTTATGTGTGTTACTCTTGGAATAATTATACCAGGATCCCTCATCATGTGTAATTGGATTCCCCTGGTTGCAGCAAGTTTTCAGATTTTAACAAAAAATCACTACAGCGTGGAACGCTTGAGCCAGAGTCAAACTGACGTCAGTTAAAGACTGCTGACTTGGGCTCCCGCCGTCATTTCATCTGCGCATGTTTCAGTCACCCAAATGCACACAGATGTGCATGTTCCTGTGTGGCTGAGTAACAGCATATAGATTGGTGCCATGAAATCGTCAGCACAAGCGTAGTTTGTCTTACAAGCTGCTGTCACAGATCAGTACTCATTCACATCCGAAACCGGGACTGAATTTCATTTTGATGTTTCCCAAAAAATAGTGGCTGAAATAATAATAAGTAGTTCTGTCAGGAGATCATGTTTCAAGCTAAAAAAAACTGTCATAGAAAGGTTTGTTCAGTTGTTTAACCTAGTGTGAAGCTATCCGTGTTTGAATGTGTTTGACATAAAAAAAAAAAAAAAAGCTCTCAGCGGGAGTTCATAGTTGACATAGTTTTGAGGACTAATTAATTTTGGTTATCTCCTAATTTTAGTGTAGCTCTTCTGAGTATTTATTTTGTCACATGCTCATTTTCAGCCCTCTGCCTTTCTACCCTCCCCACCCGTACACAGATTTGCAGTCAAGTACATGGCAAAGCACAAATTGCAATCGCTCCTTGCTTTTAACATAAAGTTACTGAGTTCCACGATAACTTTGCTGAAAGTGGCTCAGCAGGCACAGTGCAGCCATGATCTGTGCTTAGCTGAAGCTGCATCTGCTTTGTCTAAATAGCCTGACTTTTTACTCGTGAGCATTTTTCAGTGAGTGACAAAAGGAAATAATGTTACATGCTGGTAGCAAGACATAATTTGATCAATACATTCTAATTTCTTCATGCTGGAACTCAAACTACTGTAGTATCTACATCACAGAGCCAGAAACCCTCGGTAGTGAGGTGGAATGACGGTGCTGTGTCTGAAAACAAAGTAGAAGATAAAAAATTAGGCAGTAGTCCTGTTTAAATTAGGATGTGTGGAGGAACAAGTAGTATGTTTGGTGAGGAGTTATATGCACTCTGTAAGTTTCCATTGTAGAGCTTTGTTTATTACTGACAGATTAATTAAAAATAAAAAAACGGAGCTTTTTGAGACTGCAAAAACGAAAACTAAAGTTACATTGCAGGTTTCAAACCCACAACCCTTTATATCATACTCAAACACCCAATCCACTATATCACAAGCTCTGCCTTGTAATTGGATGGATTTTTCTTGCTTTTGTTTTCTTTAGACAAGCTTCAAAGTGACATCATTCAGAGCTTAAGTAATTTGACCTATTCATTTCTGTATTACTAAAGTAAATGTATGTGGAGCTCTCTAAAAATCACAAGTTTGTGACATGATATCTTATTTATATTCCCTGCATCTCACAACTTATTAAAAAAAAGAGCACAAGGTCAGCAAAACGGTCTGTTCACTGCAGTGTATATATGTGACCCTACAGTACATGAAGCATGCAGAATTGTGATTTTGTGAACAAGCCAAACCACTCCTCCAAAGTGGCCCCAATCGGTTTGGTTCTGCACTTTATATAATGTGAAAAGTACCTTGCTGATCTGAGTTAGAGTCCTGCTGTTTCATTCTCTGTTTTCAAAAACAATACTCCAGCTTCCTTGTCTCACAGCAGGACTCTAACTCAGATCAGCAAGGTATTTTCTACATTATATAAAGTGCATAAAATGTTCCACAGTTCGGACACAAATGCTGAAAATAAGCCAGCTCGCCCATCTTTGTTATACATTTAGGGACATCCAAGAGCGGCCTATTGGCAGACCTTAACAGATATGCCTGTGGGGTACGTCTTAGCATATTGGCAAGTGCAGGTGTCGTGCTGGATCTTATGATGCTGTCAAATGTGCAGTCTGCCATGTAGGTTCTATAGGAAGATAGGAACAGACATCACAGACTGGACTAAAGGAGGCAGTGATGGGTCATCTGGGGCGCAGACAGTGCAAAGCGGCAAATACTGTTATAACACGTATTCCATTTGCTAAGGACCTTCTTGCTTGCTTTGAGGTAGGTGATGAGACCATATGTAAGGCTTGGACGCAGTACACCCTGTGCAATGGCTAGTCTAGCAGATGTGGTGAGGGTGTGCCTTATTTTATAGGCTAGTCCCTATTTTATATGTACCGACATGCAGATATTGGACAGATAGAGATTGAAGTCCAGGGATGGGTCCTGGGTGATTCTCAGGTATTTAAAGGACTGTACAACATTGAGTGGTATTCTGTGTGGACCAGGGATGGTAAGAGTGGAAGAACAAGCTTTGAGTCTATGCACAGAGCTGAAGATCATGGAAACTGTCTTCTTTGAGTTCAGCAGTAGTTTATTTTCCCTAAGCCAAGACTGTTTGCAATCAAAAGTCTCATTCAGGCTTGAATTAATGATTGATAGGTCCTTGTGACTGCTATACAGCACCATGTTATCTGCGTAGAGTAATGCTGAGCATGGGTCAGCTAGGGTGGGCAGCTTCTTGATGAATAGGAAGAGCAGTAAGGGACCTAATATTGATCCCTGAGGGACCCTCATGCTGGTAGGAGTGAGTTCTAATTTGATTTTATCAATTTGGATGAAGTGCTGTGGTCCAGATAAGTAGCTAGCCATCCAGGAGGTAGTTGTAAGTGAGAAACTCAATGAGGTAAGTTTATCTAACAGCAAAGGGTGATCCACAAGGTCAAACACCTTTGTGAGGTCTATGAATACTGCTCCTGTTTACATGCCTTTATCCATGGCCATCTTTACATCATTCATGAACTGAATAAGGGCAGTTGAAGTGCTGTGTGCCATCCTGAAACTGTGTTGAGCCTGTGATAGAAGGTTATTTAGTTGTAGCTGTTTTGTTACCTGGGTGGCTAAGATCTTCTCCAGCAGTTTATTCGGGACTGATAGGATGGCGATGGGGTGGAAATTCTCAGTGTTCTTTGTGCCTCCTTTTTTGTGAATTGGAACCACCCTGGCAGTTTCCCAGAGCTTTGGGACAGTCCCCGTAGTCAGGGGTAGGTTGAAAAGTCTGGTGACTGGAGCAGCTAGTCACAGGGTGGCCATTTTTATGAATCTAGGTAGTAGCCCATCCAAGCCTGCAGATCCGTAGGCTGGGACTGATTTTAGGAGAAGTAGAACTTCAGCTTTGGAGACAGTCCTGAGATTAAAAGGAAGGGGGGGGCTGAATTATCTTTGCATTCCTTAGTTGCTGAGGACTGTTCCATCAGCTGTGTATACTCCTTGAGGTCTGAGAAGTATGGGTTTAGGGCGTTTGCAATCCGGCCCATGTTGTTGCAATTTATCCCATTCAGTATCATGTTGGGTATAGTTGGAACTTTTATCCTGGCCCATAAATGACTTGCTGTGGTTTCAGCAGCCTCATGAGTTGCTGACCAACTCTTTGAGACGTTGTTTACAATAGGTGCTTTTTGCAGTTTGTATGGCTTCTTTGCAATTTTTCCTCTGCCTTCTGTATTCAGCCTAGTCCACTGGGGACTCTGAGTGTTTTGGATTTGACGCAGGATTCTTCCCTTCTATAGATGGAAGCCAGGAGGTCCCTGTGCATCCATCTCATCAGCATACATCTAACTCTTCATTTTCTAAATGGGGGCATGCTTGTTTTGAAGAGCCTGCACTGTGGTTACAAAGAAATCAGATTCCTTTTCTATGTCCAATGTCCAGTAGAGAGAGGACCAATCTGTGCACTCTAGGTCAGTGAATAGGGCACCTGCACTGAGACTGGAGAAGTCCCTGAAGAGAATTTCCTTGGGTGATGTTTTGGGGGCACATTCACTCCATGCACAGAACACAGGCGAGTGGTCGCTAACTGACTCCAGAAGAGCTCCTGCAGTCAGGATGTGATTGGTTCTATTTGTCATTATCCAGTTTAAGAGAGACTGATGATTGCTTGGCAGTGACATTAGTGTAGGGCAGAAGACTAGTTGTGACAGGTTGAGTTTCCTTAGCTCGGCATTAAATGTGTCTGCATCATTTCCCAACCAGTTCAGATTGAGATCCCCCAGCAGAAAAAGTTCATTCTTCCCCTTAAGTGACACCAGGTTGGACATGACTGCAGTTAGACCTTTTAAGCCACACTTAGGAGGGTTATAAACACATAGAATATTGAGCTTGTTGGAGTTCCCAAGGGCGAGAGCCCCATGGAGTATTTCACAGGCAGAATTAGTTGTTGCAGAAAGGGTGGTGACATTTAGATTTTTTTTAAAGTAGAGTGCAACCCCACCACCTCTTTTGGGCACAGTGTGGTCAACTCTGAGTAGCCTATAGCCCTGAGTGAGCACAAAGAGTCAGGGATATGTGGCTTTAGCCAGGTCTCTGTGAGCCCAAGAATATCTGTGGAGTAATGAGATACCCAGTCTTCCAATTCTGCACAGTTTGCTGTGAGGCTGCACACATTTATAGGGGCAATTTTAAGACCCTCATTGGAGAACCATTGGGGAAAGGTTGCATGATTGATTTATTTATATATTTAATTATTTATTTATTTATTTAAGTCTTTGATTGACTGGCCAAACGGGGGCTGGATTACATTCAATATCAACTGCTTGAGAAAGTCTTATTATATGCTGCCACACTTCATTGAAGAGTTTTAGTAAGGCACAACTCCTTGGGACACGGAAAGGGTAGGTAGATAGGTAATGTGCAAAATGGGCAAAATGAGCATGTTTTAATAGCCATTTTGAATTAAGTGGCTTCGCTGCCCCAGCCAAGCTCTTTGAGTAGACAAAGGAGGCATCTTTGTGCAAATTGCTTTCTCTAGTCCTGTCTGTTGCACTATTGATACAGTCTGTAAGATAGATTAGTGACAGTAGCAGACACCCCACCCCCATTGTTGAACACTGCATTTTCGTATTCATAGCAGACAGTGAGAACAGCAGTCAGGTTTATAAGAATACTGGGACACTATTGGTAGAAACAGTTTGGGTACCACAGTTATATCCAATGTTAGGTAGATATTTGTTGCCCAGGAAGACTAGCCTGACAAGAATAATTCAATTAGATGAGACCCCAGTTTTAAGCTAAAATACTGTTGATGTAAAAATGCAAGGACACTCCAGGAGAAACACCAGACACAATACAGTTAAACACTGAGATGATCTGACATAAAATAACATGAGCTACTGTAGGTTAGACAATAGTTTCAGCAGCATATGTCCCCATTACAGAATTCACTATAGCCTACAGTATTCCCAAGCAATCTATATTGAACTGCAATAATGTCAATCAATCGAGTGCAGAGCTAGGTTAAAATTTTGCCCCTAATTGATCTAAGAGACTGTGAAATCTTAAAATATCAATTTCCTCAAGAATAACTATAAATAGAACAAGTGACCCTTAAAAATGATCACTGCACTCACATCCCATAGTGAGAGCCTAGACGTTGTAATACAAATGAACATAAATATGTTACATCACCAAGCATTTTAAAGGAGACTAAAATTAAACGGAGGTAGTAAACTTGCAGGGCAGAGCAAAGTCAAAAAAAGAAAGTAATCTTTACAGTCCCTTGCTTATTCAGTATCTGAAAGCCTCAGTCCCCCGGATGAACCTCAGCGACTCATGTGGCCAATCAAAACAGTCAGGCCCTGATGAAAATATGTTCCACCTCTGAATGCTTGGCCCTTTTGGGTGGAGCTTTATAAAGAGTATTCCATTAGATGAGGGTCGGTTGGGGGTGTAAGCGTGGCAGAAAAATCTTAGCTCAAAAACAGATCCTTTACTTCTGGTACAGGACCCGATTGAGAAAGCAGTCCCTTTGCTGCTGCTGTGGTTAGTCTGAAAAGTTCCATTGTGGCAGGTTCTCCTCTCCCATTGCAACAATGGCCATTAAAATCTATGCTCCAGTGCAGGGGAAAGACGATAAGTTGCTGCTCTGCCCCTGGTCTCCCATTGACGTCCTCCTCTTGGTGGTCAGATCTGGAGTTTTGCAAATTGAGGAGTCTGCTTTTAAGGCTGACAACCAGAGATTTAAAATTGGCGCCTTTTTTTCAAAGAGAGCAGTGGGGAAACCCTCTGGCTCTCCAGTGCGGCAAAAAAGCTCAGCACAAAAACAATTCCTTTACTTCTGCAGTTTGACCCGATTGAGAAAGTGGTCCCTTTGTTCCTGCTGTGGTCGGTCTGAAAAGTTCCACTGCAGCAGGTTCTCTTCTCCTGTTGCAGCAACGGCCGTTAAAATCTAAGCTTCAATGCAGGGGAAAGGCAGAGGATAAGTTACTGCTCTGCCCCTGGTCCCCCGTTGATGTCCTCCTCTTGGTGGTTGGCTTTGGAGTTTTGCAGACCAAGCAGTCCGCTTTTAAGGCTGCTGACCAGAGATTTAAAATTGGCATCTTTTTCAAAGAGAGCAGATTGGCTGGGGAAACCCCCTGGCTCTCCAGTGTGGCAAAAAATCTCAGCTCAAAAACAATTCCTTTACTTCTGGAGCAGGACCCAATTAAGAAGGTAGTTCCTTTGCTCCTGCTGTGGTCAGTCTGAAAAGTTCCATTGCAGAAGGTTCTCCTGTCCCATTTTGGCAATTGCTGTTAAAATCTATGCTCCGGTGAAGGGGAAAGGTAGATGATAAGTTGCTGCTCTGCCCCTGGTCCCCCGTTGATGTCCTCCTCTTGGTGATCGGATTAGTTTTGGTTAAAAAGAAACTTTAGATATTATATTATTCTAGTTAACTAATGTGCTACATTTACCCATGGTTTCAGGCAGGCAGGCAGGCCTAGAGAAATCAGGCAGCAGAGAAGAGGAGAGAGAGAGTGCACAGTAGAAAATTGCAGCCTTGCACTGGCAGCAGCAGACCCTGGAGCAGAGCAGAGTAAATTTAACAGAATGGAAAAAGGTGCAGGAGAGGATTTTTTAAAGATTTGTATGACAAAGATTTTTTTTACTGAGTGCTGATGGTGTAGAGGAGACCAAAATCTATATTTTTATGTTGTCTCTTGCAACAGGAGGAAGGCAGAGTGAATTTAAAGGACAAGTAAATGATCAATTTTAGGGTTCCATTGCATTACAAACTCTCCTGTGTAAACATAGACTGAGGCATGCTGATTTTAATTATTGTAGTTGTTACCTTTATTATGCAGATTTACATACTTCTCTTCACAGTTAAAAGTTGTATCAAAATGTAAACAAATCCTCAGAAGAGCCGAGATGCCGAACCATTGCTCTGTATACGAAATGGTGCTGACATGCAACATGATTACGTCATCAGAGCAAGTCTGCTCCGCTTCTTGCATTGAGAGCTATGGGCACTGTTTCGAAATGCCAGATATTAGTGCTACATGGAAATATCAACATATGTATCGATCCTTAGCTGGTGCACAAGAGTCAGGTGCACAAGCTAAGTATCAGTACATACGTTGATATTTCACCCTTCCTCCATCAATCCACTCTGCCCCATTCCCCTTCTCTTTTAAGTCTCTTCTTCATGACTTTTCTTCTCCCATCTGCAGCTGTCCATGAACCCTACCTCAGTAATCCATGTATACATAAATGGGAACTTTCCCCATAGAAAATGCCATCATGTATTTCTCTGCATACCTGTGACCAATCTGTCTATCAAAGCTACAGTATATACCTACACTAATCAATCAATTGCAGCTACTGTATATAGCTGCATTAATTAAAGCTATGTCTACACTACTCAAGCAATTAAAACTATATACCTGCACTAATAAAAATGAACCAGATGGGTGCAGTTAGAGGGGGTGGCTACCCCCAAACACCAATACACTGTTCCTGCTCTCTGCTGCACTCCAGGGAATTGACACAGAACCACTCAAGCTTCATTCCAAAACTTTATTTGATGCTCAACCATAAAATATTAAAATACAGCCTACCCAGTGGCGATGAGGGCTGAGGCACTGGACACCTTACCTCACGCCATGAACGAGACCTGGGTTTGGGAATGATCTTGGGTCATCAGGGTACCAGCATGGGGGACAGGGAGGGAGCAGGATCGAGCAGGCGATGTCAGCTCTCCCTTCCCCGGTGTGGTTCTCCACCCCTCCCCCATACTTCTATTCCCATCAAGTGGAGGTCCGATGGGAAGCACGAGTGGGAGGGGGAGGTGGCGATTGCTAGGGGTGTGGTGGAAGGGGCCTAGCCAGTACCCAGCATGCATGTTCACCTCTATGCACATGCACGAGTGTGTCTGCCGGTGTCCCTGATTAAGGGGAAGAAGGGGAAAAAAGCCACAAAAACTACATATAGAAAAAAAAATACAGCAGTGGACCAGAAAAAATCTCATCAAGCTCAGAGAGTGTTACCCCAGTGCTTCGCCATTATTGTTTCTTTAGGGGGACTTTAGTTTTACTACATTTTCTCAGTTGTGCAAATAAAGGTCCAGTACAAATCACATTAAACTGTTCCTCCAATGAGTTGGTTTAGTATTGTATTTTTAGAGTTGGCAATGCATTGGCAACTCATGTTGCATTGTTTTTCAATGCTTAACCAACTCAAGAGCAATGTATGTAACATGTTTTTGCAATTCAGTTGAAATGCATATGCTGTTCAGTCACAAAGCAATGCAAAATTGAGTTGTAACTCTTAAGAGCAGTTTGTGCAGGGCTTTGAACTGGATCCAGGAACACATATGCAACTCTGCTAGAAATGCTAAAGCAGCACATTGAGGGAACAGTTTAATGTGACACGTACTGTACATTATTAAAAGATAATTCCACTATAGATATCTAAATGGTTACTAACAAGATGAATTCCAAATGTACAGACAAATATATGTTGCATCATCAATAATCTATTATCTTTCTGTCTGGGTATTTTAAGATATTTAATCTATGTACCTATTTACAAAATATTTTAGATATATGTCAACTACATAAAAAGTATATCTATTATGCATTCAAGATATTTAAGCAGATAAATAAAATATATATCATGCATCTTAATGAAATATATCATGGAAATATATTTATGATATATATAAATATATTTGTCACATACAATATATTCTGCAAATAAATCAGATGTTTCAAATTGGCCAGTATGCATATACTTCAGACATATGATGAAAATGTATTTTAAAATGTAATGACATGTATTTGAAATATACCTTAATAAATATATCTAAAATATATTTCTTCTCCATATGGGCCATGCGGGTTTGATGTAGAGCATAATAAATTCGACATCTGTGTGCCGAAATGGGTTTGATACATAAGGAACACAATCATAACTCTAGGGAATATAGTAAACAGCTTCAAGGAAGACTGTACAAACCAAAAACTGGAGTTTCATATTACACTCAGAAGGTGATAAAATACTGAAACTGACTACAGGAAAGCATTGTTGCAGCACAAAGTAGAGATTGTTTTAATAAACATCAGGATAATTACATGGCTTGTTGGACTAATCTGACCACTGAGTAGTAGTGGAACAGGCTTGAAGGACCATTATACAGTATGTCTATTCCTGTTCCTTAAATACCTTAATATCCTTAGTATCATGAGAGGAAAGGATGTTTAATTTATTTTTTAATAAAAGACAGTCTTACCTTTAAGGGCCTTGTTGAAGTTTTCAGTGAGCAAAGCTGGCAGTTATGTTTGTGATGGCAATCAGATAAGAGTGAGGTTGGTCAAGAATCCTGTATGCTCTTTTCCCAAATTCCAAATCCCATGCCGGAACGTATTCATTCTGATTTGTGCATTTATGAATGATTAATACATGGGTCTCAGAACTTATTTAGCCAACCAGAAAGAAAGAAAGTGATTTTCAACCCATTTTATTAATATTAAATTACAGTAGAAGTATTTAAAAATCAGGGAAGCGTGTGGAGTTAACACTGTGCACAAAAGCTGCAAACATGGTTGGACATGTGAAGAAAAGGTAAGGTAGAAAGAAGGCACATATTATCAGACACTGTAGCTTTGCAAATGCTGGAACATCACTTTTTTTTTAACAAAATCTAGGCTGGTTATATTTTGAATGCTGTCCGATAAGATATTCAAAGTAGTTGGTGTTACTATGGCAGATAACCTTTTTTATGTGATTCCCATGCTCTTTGTTGATGAAGAAGATTTCAGAATTGAGAGTGTAGTTTGTAGCTCTTAACTGGCCTACTGAGGACTGTTTAAATAGGAGTGGTACATACCTTACAGTACACATATTTGAGTATTACTTATTTATTAGTTTTTTGTTAACCAGGTAAGTAGGCTAGAAAACTGAATGCCTATTTTCAGGCACGATCTGGGAGATCACAAAAGAAGGCATGGTTACAGAAAATGAGGTAAGGAGAAGTGAATTCACATAACAATATGCCATCTACGTGATCAATACAGGCAACAAGAAAAAATATGATCAACATTTACAGTCAATAATTAGTAACATAAAAGAAATGATAAACATAATTTACAGTATACACATACCATCCAATGTCAAAAATATACAGCAACATGCCAAAAGTTATAGAGTTGAAGTGAGTCAGGGGGGACTCAGACACCACTGGAGGGGGCCAGAAGAAGGAGGCTGTGCAATTCACAGAGCAAAACCAGTGTATAGGTACAGTTACAAGCAGAGGCTATGAGGAAGTGTGCACCCTCTAAAAACGGATGTGTTTGTGAGCTGTGGAGCAAGATGGGGAGGTAGTTCCCATATTTCAGGGCAAAGGGGGTAGAGAAGGGCTGTTTTCCCACTTTGATGGAACATTTGGGAATGGTAAGAAGGCCAGTGTCAGATGATCTAAGAGCATATGCCTAGTGTGAGTTGAGTAGGAGAGAGATGGGTGAGGCAGGGGAAGGGGACCTAAATAGGTTGGATAAGAAGCACACTATCTGGTATGAATGAGCAGCAGAGGGGATTAACCAGCCCAAGGAGGAGGAGTAGACAGTGCAGTGAAGACAGGCTGGATAGAAGACAGGGAAAAACAGCTGACATTAGGGTAGGCAGCATCCTGCTTTGAATTACTGTTTTGGTATAAGGGAGACCCATTATGTTTCACACTCTGATCTGGTGAAAGAAACATAGAAACATAGAATTTAATGGCAGATAAGGACCGCTTGGCCCACCAAGTCTGTCCATTTCCCTACCTAATGGATAAGCTGCAGATCCTAGTTAACCAATAGCCTACTTCCTCCTAACCCCCCACTAGAATTGCCTTATGTCTGTCCCATACATTCTTGAATTCTTCCACTGTTTTTGACTCCACGACCTCCTCGGAAGTCTGTTCCATGCATCTACAACCCTCTCTGTGAATAAATACTTTCTCACATTACCCCTGTCCCCCCCTCTATCTTCAAATTGTGCCCTTGTTCTTGCACATCTCTTTTTCTGAAAGATGCTACCCTCTTGGACTTTGTTGATTCCCATGATGTAAATGAAAGTTTCTGTCATATCCCCTCCCTCCCTTCCTAGAGGCTATACATCTTAAGCTCCTTTAGTCTTTCTTCATATGTCTTCTGTTGCAGACCCTGCAGCATTTTGTGTTGCCCCCTTCTGGACAGCCTCAACCCTGTCTATGTTTTTGTGGAGATGGGGTCTCCAGAACTGTACACAGTACCCCAAATGTGGTCTTACCAACTGTCTGTACAGAGGGCCAACAACTTCTTGTTTTCTACTGGTAATGCCTCTCCCTATGCATCCCAGTATCCCCCAGCCATCCTTACTGCCTTCTCACATTGCTGGCTCACCTTTAGGTCATCAGATATGACTATCCCCATGTCCCTTTCCATTTTTGTTATTGTCACTATCTCACCCAACATTGTGTATACTCTTTCCCTTGGTTTTTGTTTCCCAGGTGCATTACTTTGCACTTCTTTGCATTGAATCTAAGCTGCCATACATTTGACCATTCCTCCAACCTTGCCAAGTCCCTTTTCATCCTTTGCACCCCACCCTGCATATCAAACCTGTTGCAGATCTTTGTGTCATCTGCAAAGAGACATACTTTTCCTTCCAGTCCCTCTGCAATGTCACTTATAAAGACATTAAAAAGGACTGGTCCCAGTACTGAACCCTGCGGTACCCCACTAGTAACCCCCCCTTTCTTCACTGTGGACTCCATTTACTATTACTCTCTGTGTCCTGTTGTCCAGCCAGTGTTTTACCCAGGCTACCACCCTGGGATCCACTCCCAGGCTGGCTAATTTATTTATTAATCTTGTGCATGACTGTGTCAAATGCCTTGCTAAAGTCTAGGTAGGCCATGTCCACAGCCCCTCCCTGGTCTACTACTTTGGTCACCCAGCCAAAGAAATCAATTAGATTTGTCTGACATGACCTTCCTGCTGTGAATCTATGCTGCCTTGGGTCCTATGCCCCACTGGCCTCTAGGTACTCAACAATTCTTTCCTTCAGAAGTGATTCCATCATTTTCCCTATCACTGAGGTCAAACTAACAGGTCTGTAGTTTTCTGCCTCTGTCTTGCTCCCACTTTTATGAAGTGGAATCACATCCACCCTCCTCCAGCCCTCAGGTACCTCACCATCCTCCCATGATTTATTAAAAAAGGTAGTCAGTGGTGTTACTAGTTTTCCCTTAGTTCTTTTAGAATTCTGGGGTGAATCCCATCTGGTCTCATTTCTTTATCCACCTTCAGTTTTAATAGTTCTTTCGGGAACCCTTTCTTCTGTGAAAGGAATAATATCAACCCCCTATCCAGAGTGCTTCTATTGACTGGATTAGGTATCTCCCCTGCTCTTCCACTGTGAATACTGAGCAGAAGTACTCATCCAGTATTCCTGCTTTTTCACTGTTTCTCTCTGCCCAACCACCTTCCTCTTTATTCAGCCTCAGTATCCCTGCCTTAGTCTTTCTTTGCTCCCTAATGTACCTATAAAAGGTTTTATCCCCTCTTCTTAACTGAGTTATCTATCTTTTCCTTGGTTTGGGCCTTTGCTATTCTGACTGCCTTCCCCACTTCCTTCTGTTTTAACTGGTACAGTTCTCTGTCCTGCTCCTTTTGTGTTTCCTTATATTTCTTGAATGCTATCTTTTTCTCCCTAACCTTCTCCACCACTTCTTTTGAGAACCATAGTGTTTTTTTCTTTCATTTTGATTTGTTTATTTGCTTCACACAAAGGCTTCTTGCCTTTGTGATTGTGGTTTTGATGTTTTTGATGTTTCCCCATTGTTGCTGCACCCCACCTTCTTGCCTGTTTGCCAGTGCTTTTATGAGGCACTCTCCCATTTTGACAAAATCAGCCCTCCTGAAGTCCAGTACCTTCACTTTTGTATGGCTTACCTCTACAGCTAAGTTTATTGTGAGCCACAGTGTTTGGTGGTTGCTTGTGCCCAGATGGCTACCCACTTCAAGATCGGAAATCCTCTCTCTGTCCCCACTTGAGAGTACCAGGTCTAAGATTGCTCCCTCCCGAGTGGGTTCCAAAACTAGCTGTCTGAGGTATGTCCCCTGTAGGGCATCGAGAATGGCCCTACTCTTGGATGTGGCTGCAGCAAAGGTGCTCAAGTTAACATCTGGCATATTCAGGTCCCCCATCAGCAATATCTCCCCTTTCTCTGCCATCCGAAGGATGCCTTCTATCATTTCCTTGTCCATTTCCTCACCCTGAGATGGGGGTCTCTATACAACCCCTGTGCAGATTGGGGTGGCATTTACAGTCTCCATGGTGACCCACAGTGCCTCCTCTCCTCCCTGTTTACCCTTTAGTTCTGTTGCTTTGATCCCTTCCCTTACATAGAGAGCTCCTCCTCCTCCTCTTCTTCCCTCCCTGTCCCTCCTATAGATTGTATACCCTGGTATGTTGACATCTCAGTCATGGTTCTCTGTGTACCATGTTTCTGTGACTGCCACGATATCCAGGCATCCCTCTTCCATCAAGGCCACCATTTCGGGGAGCTTTTTACCTAGACTACGGGCATTGGTACTCATTACCCTCCATTTTTTTATGGCTTTATTTCTTTTTGCCCCATCCCTGTCCTTATTGCCTTTGTCTTTTTCTCCATGTATCCCTGCCCTTCTCCCTATCGACTGCTCTATCTTGGTGTTTACCTCACTAACTACCCTGATTTTTTGGGGGGGCTAGGATTTCCCTTCTCCTTTTCAGTGCCTTACCCCTTGGCTAGTTTAAATACTTGTCAATGAAGCATTTAAACCTATCACCTGGGATCCTGGTTGCCCTCCTGGATAGATGCAGACCATCGCACCAGTATAGGCCTGTATCCCTCCAGGTGGAGCCCCATTCCCCAATGAAGCAAAATCTCTGTTCTCTGCACCAGTTTTTCAACCAGTCATTGAATCCCATGGTACAGAGTATGCTAGCCTCATCCATGCCATACACAGGTAGCACTTCTAAGAAAGTTACCATGTGTGCGACTAGTCTAAGGCCCTTCCCTAACTCCACAAACTCCTGTTGCACTGCTCTGATCCCATTTTCAGCCAGGTCAATAGTCCCTAGGTGGATAATGACATCCAGCTCACTACCCCTTGCAGCTGCTCCCATGATCCTGAGGATTCGTTTCCTGTCCCTCCAAGCCATGGTGCCGGGCAGGCACCTTACCTCCCTTTCCCCTCCCTCCCCCAGTTCTACCACCCTAACAATTGAGTCCTCCACCAGGAGTTGCTTCCTTCCCCTGTGGGGTCCTGTGCCACCCTTCTGTGGGTCTTCATTGTGCAGGTTCCCAGCATCCTACTTGGTCTCCACTGTGGGTGCCTCCATAGAGGAACCATGCTCCACAAGAGTGGTGAATGAATTGTGGCGAGGCACAGCTGGAGGAATGCACCTCTGTTCCACCACCCTTACCCTCCCTGAGCCCACCATGGTCCAACCACTCCTCTTTCTTGGCAACCTCTGAGGTAGTGGCAGTGGCCTGGGTGGTCCCTGGGTGGGGGAGCAGGTTTCAAGAATCCTTGCTAGGTCAGCATGGAAATGAACAACCTCCTCCCTCAGACCAGAGAGGTGCCTGCAGAAGTTAAATATTGTTATGGAAGGTGCAACAGTGTGTTCTCTTGTCATAAGACAGAATAAACCTGTGCATGTTGTTCAAAGTGACCATAGAGGATATAACGTTGTTATCATGGGGGATTGGAACTGACCAGACATAGTCTGAGATGCACCAGCAGCAAAAAGCACAAGTCAGGCCTGGCTTGACACACTGTTGAACTGCTTACTGGTCAGCTGGTCAGGGAACCTATGAGCCAGACTGCCATTCTCAGTTTGGTGCTTACCAACTCAAAGATTGTGAGTAATGTAGTGATACGAGAACAGGGCTCTGTGAAATTCAACTTCCACCAGCAGAATTTTGGTAAAAGTCAGAATTTTACTTTTGCAAAATTTCAAAATGCACTTTTGCAATTTTTGCAGAAATTCTGACTTAGAATGGTGGAGTGAAAGTATGAATTGTGGATTAATGTATTAAACTGTGAAAATAAATTCTGCACAACTGATCACTGAACTGCAGTATAATTAAATGTATTGTGGATTAAAGTATTAAACTGTGAAATGAAATTCCTCAGAACTGTCTTCCCATAGTTCATGTGTATTAGTCTACAATTCAGCCAGAACATTTCACAGAACAGAACAAACATTTGCCAAACACAGTCAGAAGATTCTGATTTTCATCAAAGGTGGAAATTTGGAAAATTTCATGAAATTTATGTAATTTCATGAAAGTTCTGCAAAAAAGAAATTTGCAAATTTCACCAACTATATAGGAGAACCACTGTGGTCAAGTCACTATAATGCTGTATGTTTAAAATAGGCTCTGGGTACTATCAGACTCTCATCAAAAGATGTGCTACTGGACTTCAGAAAGGCAGATTTTGACCAGATGAGAAAAAGAGTCAGAGAGAAAATGAAAGGTGTGGATAAGATCAGAGGGTAGAGGAAAAGTGGGGTGCAATCATTGTGGCCATTCTTAATGCAACCAACCCATGCATCCAGATGGTCACCAAAGGTAGTAAGTATAAGAGACTGATCTGGTACTCAAAGAATGTGAGGGTCAAAAAAGAGCCTTCAATAGGTACAAGAAGAATCAAGGGGGAAAAGAGTAGTGGGAGTACCAGAGTAAGCTGAAGGAGACAAAAGGGAGCCAGGAGTGCAAAGGCAGATATAGAGTTGTGGATTTTTGAAGAGTTACAGGGAAAAAAAAAAGAAAACAAGGGGAGGAACTGTTATGTAGGCAGATAGAGGGAGGGTGGTTGAGGATGACATGGAAAAGACACATGTTTTAAACAACTACTTCTGCTCAGTATTAACAGCGGAGGATGAAGGACCTCTGCCAGGAGTGGGATTAAGGCAGCTACAAAGAGGATACAGGAAATAAAACAAATGAAGATTTCAGTGGATGTGGTAAAAAATGGGCACACTGCCCTGAAAATATTTAAGGATCCTGGTCCAGACGGGTTTCAATCAAGAGTACTCAGGGAAGTGGCTTCAGAGCTGACTAGGACCCTGGCAAAGTTATTTAAAAGCTGAGCACAATCTGGGGTAGTTCTGAGACATTGGAGGACTATGGACATGGTCCCACATCATAAGGGAGTGAGAGGGAGGAACCAAACAATTACAAATGTGTCAGTCTTACCTCTATTGCAGGTAAGCTTATGGACACCCTGGTCAAGGAAAGCATGGTGACCTACATGGAGGAAAGCGGGCAGCAGGATAGCAAACAACATATGCTCATAGCAGGGATACCAGCCTGATAATGATCTTAGACTTCATCATGAGGGCAGTGGATAAAAGGCAAGTGTTAGATTAACTCTACTTCAATTTCAGCAATGCCTTTGACTTGGTGTTGCACTAGTGGCTGCTGAAAAAATTAGAAGCCTTGGGAGTGGGGAGTTAATCAGGTACATGGGAGTTCCTATTGAGGAAGCAACAGAGGGTAGTGGTTAATGGGATCAAATCAGTGGACAGAATTGTCACAAGTGGGTTACCTGAGGAGTCAGTCCTGAGACCTGTTCTTTTCAATATGTCTGTTAGAGACATAGGGGATCGTATATAGAGCACAATGTTTTTTCTGCTGATGACACAATGCTACGCAGCAGGTAGGATGGTGAAGAGGGGATGAGGGAGTTGCAGAAGGATCTGGAAAGACTTGAGGGATCATAGAATGTATGCAGCTGAGATTCAATATTGTCAAGTGCAAGGTGATGCACATAGGGAAGAGAAACTCATGGAGAGAGTACTGGATGGGAGAGGTGAGGCCAGCTACTACAAACAAGGAAAGGGAAGTGAGAGTCATTATCAGCAACCACCTCAAACAAACCCAACAGTGTAACACGGTTCTCAATAAGGCAACAAGAATGTTGGGGTGTATTTAAAGTGATTTTGATAGTAGGAGAAAAGAAGTTATATTACTCTTGTATAAGTCAATGGTGAGGCCCCATTTTGAGTACTAAAATAAGTTCTGGAGTCCACATCTCAGAAAAGGCAGAGACTTGACTGGAGTCAGTGCAACAAAATGTCACCAAGATGATTCAGGGCCAGCAATGCATATCCTATGAGGAAAAGCTAGAGGACCTGAATATGTACAAGCTGAAGGTCAGAAGAGAGGGGGGCATGACTTAGATCTGCAAGTTACTAAGGGAAATAAACAGAGTGCACAGTGAGGAGCTGTTCAGCTAGAACAGAGTGGCAGGAAAGAGGGGACATCAATGGAAGCTGGTGTAGGAAAGTTCAGGAAGGATGGGAGGAAGTTTGTCTTCATGAGAGGGTGGTTTAACCATACAAAAGTGCTGTCAGTGGTGCTGGTGGTAGGGATTAAAAATTAATTCAAGCACTAATGGGACAGAGTATGGGGACTGATTATTTAACCACAGAGAACAAGGGAGGTAGGGGATTCAAAGGTGGGGTGGGGTAGAAACTCTATCATGACATTAGGTTATGGGGGTGAGGTAGGTTTACCTGTTTAAGCAGACTGAATGGACTGTTGGTCAGTGTTTCTCTGACAGCATTGTCTCTGTTTGTACATTTTTTTGACTAAATGTTTTTGGAGCAGGGTGAGGGACGAGGTTATCTCTAGACACTAAGGATACTTATAATGCAGCTGTGTGCAGGAGGGGGTGGCATTAGATGCTAGGGATGCTTGGCATGGGATCAGATGTTGGGAGGAGAGCCACTGGATGCCAAAGATGCTCACCACATGGTCAGAAGTGGGCAAGGGTGCCACAGGAAGACCCCAGGAATGCTTGCTATGGGGTCTGATATGGGAGAGATTGCCACTGATTGTCAGTGATGCTTACCATTGAATGGGGAGTGGTGGGTATGCCTCTGTACTCCACAGACTGGTTGCTATTAAAAAGTATTGACAGTGTCATCCATGGTACAAACTACTGTGCATCTGTTTTCAAATTACTTTTTTGTTGTTGCCAAAAAATTATGTTGGGGAGTCAGCTAGGGTTGAACCTCAATGCCTGAAAAGTAAGGAAATGTGTTAATAGATTAGAGACATTTCCCTGAGCCTTCATGAATTTGTGGCATTGTGTTTCATGGGCTTTGAACAATCTTGAAATGCAGTGTTAGTGATTCTCTAACTTTGGCACTGTCCATCTTGGCACAGAAAAATCCATAGTTCGGAGTCTAGCGTGACCCAGCATCTGTACAACCAACATCACACAATTTGCTCCAGAAGTAAAGCCTTCAATATTGCAACCAGTTCCTGGAGACAAACTGACTCACCAGGAATTGTACAGTTTCTGTAAATTAAAATTAAAAAGTTAAAAGCATAAATCTACTTTTCTGTATGTATGCATTTTTCCTTTTTAACTTTGTTATAATTCCATTAAAATTCATATTCACTCAGTACAGAACAACAAGCCTTACCATTATACACTAACTTAAATGCCTTAAGTATTACCATACATACAATCACAGTTGTATCTATGCATTTAAAGTAATACTTCTTCTTTGTGAAACCTTCTATTTTTCTTGTATATTTATTCCAAATTCATAAATAATACATTGTTCAAAATGGCTACCTGTACCTATGGTCTTTGTTAGGCTCCTGTTCATAAATTAATCTATTTTATTTCCTCTGCAAATAAAAAACATGTGCAAACATTTGCCTAAACTCTTTCACCTTACATAATCACATGTTGAAATTATCAATACATTTTTCTTTCATGGCTTATCTTATGCCTTTAGCAGTTAATCCATGCAGCATATTTTCACCATTCAAACTTGATTCAAACAGTTATAGTAAGATAGATAGATAGATAGGTAGATAGATAGATAGACAGACAGATAGACAGATATTTTATTTATAAAAGTGCCCATTTCCCAGGACTCTGGGCACCGTACAGTACAACAACACAAACAACAGTATAATGATATACAGTAACATACAACTATATATGCTTAACAGTACAACTAAGAATGACATTAAAATTCATCTATCTATCCTAAAACTGACCACTGGTTAATCATTAAAAGCCTGCTGGAACCCCTATGTAAAGGCTTCTACCAAGGGAGCCTCCCTCCATAAGATGGAAATGAGTTCCACAGGGTAGGTGTGGCCACTGAGAATGCCCTGTCCCCTGAATGCCGCAACCTTGCCCTGGGAACTCTAAGGAGGCCCTACCCCTGGTAGAATGGAGTGCCCATGGTGGATGGTTGGGGACAAGGAGATCTTGCAGATAGACAGGTCTCCAATCATGCAGGGTCTTGCAGGTCAGGAGCCCTACCTTGAAGACAGTTCTCCACCTAACTGACAGCCAGTGCAGTCCACGAAGAATTGGAGTGATATGATCACATCTTCTCACCCCTGCCAGTAACCTTGCTGCTGCGTTCTGCACCAGCTGCAGCCTGTGGAGGTTGCCACAAGATAACCCTAGGTACAGGGCATTGCAATAGACCAACTTGGAAGTGACAAAAACATGCACCAGTATGATCAGGTCCTTAGCCAGAATCAAGGCTTGGATTTGGGTGATATTCCTCAAATGGTAGAATCCACTCTTGACCACAGCTGACACTTGCGTATCAAATGTCAGGCCATCATCCAGGATCATGCCCAAATCCTTCACTTGTCTAGATGGGGCAAGGGGAATGCCCCCCCAACACTATGCCATGGGGAGACCCCACACTCCCCTCTCTGCCCCAAAAACCTGGATCTACCACTAGTACCTCTGTCTTGTCTGGATTAATCTTAAGATAGTTCTGAGTCATCCAAGACAAGAGCTCATCGAGGCAGGTGTTAAATACAGAGGCTGACACCTGGATATCAGGTGCACAGGAAAAGTACAGCTGGGTATCATCTGCATAACAGTGAAAACCCAGACTGTACCACCTGATAATGTCCCCCAATGGCAGCATGTGCACTGTGAACAACAAGGGCAACAAAACCGATCCCCATGGAACCCCACAGCATAGATGCTTTGAGTTAGATGAGTCTAACTCCATTGTCACCCTTTGCACTCTGCCTGTCAGGTATAACCTAAACCCGCTGATGACATTACCAGATAGGCCACAAAAGAACTGGAGATGGTCGAGCAGCACCTTGTGGTCCACAGTGTCAAATGCCACAGAGAGGTCTAGGAGGACTAAGATGGTACAGTCTCTCCTATCCCTCATCATAGGAAGATCATTAAGTACCCTCACCAGGGCAGTCTCCTTACTATGCCCTGCATGAAACCCAGACTGGAAAGGCTCATAGGTGGAGGAAGAGTCAAGATGCTTCTCATGCTGGATGGCCACCACCTTCTCTGTAACCTTCCCTAAAAATGGGAGGTTTCAGACTGGCCTGTAGTTGCTGAGGCAGTCTGGGTCCAAAGATGCTTTCTTCAAAAGGCATCTAAGCAAGGCCTCTTTCATGGCCAATGGGATGACCCACTCCTCAAGGAACTCCAAACAACCTCAGCCACCACAGGTCCAATTAGTTCCAAATATACAACCAAAAGTTGGGTTGGACCTGGGTCTAGATCACATTGAGTTGGCTGCAGCTTCAAAACTATCTCAATCACCTCCTCCACCCAGATCAGCTCAAACTCATCGCAGACAGGAGGAGTGTTTTGGCACAACTCAGGCTGGGCTCTGCATCCCTTTTGAGAGGCACTTGAGGAGACCTCACCCCTAATAGAGGACACTTTGTCAGAGAAGAACACAGCCAGCTCCTCGCACCTAGTGCTAGAACCTGCTCCTCCTACATGGAGACAGGCAGAATGTAAAAGCTTGTCTACCATGCAGAAAAGCTGAGCTGGCCTGTTCCTCACAGCAGTAATCTCTCTAGACAAATAATTAAACTTCTTTTGGGCGATTGCCCCTGATAGTTGGCATAATGCGATTTCAGGACCAATTTGTCATCTGGCAAGTCAGATCTCCTCCAGCACCTCTCTAACCTCCTCCCCTTAGTCTTTAAACCCCAGAGATCCTCATCAAACTAAGGAGGTCTCCAGTGAGTAGACAAGGGGCAGACACGAATGGGTGTGATGGAGTCAGAGGCTGCCCTGACAGCCCTATTATAGGCTGCCACAGCTTCCTCCACCCCCACCGCACAAGCTGCATTAATCTACATATACCTTAACAGCTAACTACTGCAGGTCTCATTGGCATATCTTAGTATAAAGTCTCCTATCTGAGAAGGGACTTGGCAAGGTTGGAGGAATGGTCAAATGTATGGCAGCTCAGATTCAATGCAAAGAAGTTCAAGGTAATGCACCTGGGAAACAAAAACCCAGGGCAAAAGTACACAATGGGGGATGAGATACTGACAACAGTAAAAATGGAAAGAGACCTGGGGGTAATTATATCAGATGACCTAAAGGTGGGCAAGCAATGTGAGAAGGAAGTGAGGAAGGCTGGGGGGATACTGGGATGCATAGGGAGAGGCATCAATAGTAGAAAACAGGAAGTTGTTATCCCTCTGTACAGACAGTTGGTGAGACCCCATCTGAAGTACTGTGTGCAGTTCTGGAGACCCCATATCCGCAAAGACATAGACAGAGTGGAGGCTGTCCAGAGGAGGGCAACCAAAATGGTACAGGGTCTGCACCAGAAGACATACGAAGAAAGACTAAAGGAGCTTAATATGTATACCCTTGAATAAAGGAGGGAGAGAGGGGACATGATAGAAACTTTCAAGTACCTCAAGGGAATCAACAAAGTCCAAGAGGGTGGCATCTTTCAGAAAAAGAGATGTGCAAGAACAAGGGGGCACAATTTGAAGATAGACGGGGGAAGGCACAGAGGCAATGTGAGGAAGTATTTTTTCACAAAGAGGGTTGTGGATGCATGGAACAGCCTCCCTGAGGAGGTCGTGGAGTCAAGAACAGTGGGGGAATTCAAGAATGCATGGGACAGACATAAGCAGTCCTAGTGGGGGGTAGGAGGAAGTAAGCTGTTGGTTAATTAGGATCTGCTGCTTATCTGTTAGATAGGAAAATGGGCAGACTAGGTGGGCCAAGCGGTCCTTATCTGCCGTCAAATTCTGTGTTTCTATGTTTCTATGGAGCCTTTATCTGTAAATGTAGTAATATAAATTATATTGCAACATCACCGTTGTTACAAGCAAGCTTTTAAGTGCCGATACCTTTCAGTGCCTTTCAAAAAGTACTTACCCTGTCTCTGCAGGGCTTCCACATAGTCCTTGCCTACAAACTAGTAAGGAACATTCCCATTTATCACAGTTTCTATTTATACTCCCTCCCCCCAAGGCTGTTGGAGCAAGCTGCCATGTGGACGCTGTCATCATCACATTGGATGTCACATTGTCATCAGCGTGGTGATGTCATGAGATGTGCAGACTGAGGCAGACCCCTATGTTCCTGTACTTAGTCTGTGCTGTCTTACCACAACTGGTATTCTATTAGTATGTCACTTTTAATGTTTTAAATACCATATCAGTTTCAAATTATATGTAAAGTTACACACCATTCTCGATTGCTGTATTTTTCTCAATGCACTGCAACCCAGTCAAGAGCAATAACATCTGTGGTATATATAGCTATAGGATATTATTAACTAAAGGGTTAAAATAAGCATTTTAAGAGTTTTGGTATGTGAATCCGACAAAGAGAACAAAGAGGGGAATGAACCTGAAAAATAGAAATGAATGGAGGGGGCATACATGGGGAACATACAGGAAGACTACAATAAAACATAATAGAACATACTGTACAAATGAATGGTATGCATATACAGGGCTCGGAGTGGTCCTTACTTGAAACTGGATAAAAATGGTACTTACTGTACTGTAACTGGAAAATAGAAGGAACAGACGTACACAAGGGGAGACATGGAACAAAATGCTGCAAAAGTACCAAACACTTAAGTGATAATGAACAGGTAAATTAAAGATGTGAACATGTGTTATTGTTGTGTCATGTCTCTTTTATTGTATAATCAATCAGATTATTGCTGACCAGCCAGTTTCTTCATTTAGGCCATACTTAATGTTTGTGGATTTAAATCTGCTTATCCGTCAAGCTTCTCTGTATAACAGTTTCATTTCTCTATCACCTTCGTGTCATAGCTGTGGTATATGTTCCAGGCCAAAAAAAAACTATAATGTCAGTATTACTGTATACGTCCCATCACCATGAAGTTCCTTGTAGTGGATGATTTGTCGTCTCTTCTTCTTATGGCACGTGTAAGTTCCAGAAACCTCTTTTGTTAAACTCATGTGGTTTGCTCCACATACACTTAATCACATGGGCACTTCAATAGACTACATAGCTACTGTAGTTTGCCATGTAATTACATTTCTCAGTTCTTTTCTTTCATTTCTAACAATATTGATTATATTCTCTAGTCTATATGTATTCATGAAGGCACTACAGTGGCCACATGGGAAACTTCCTTCAATGTCAAGAATGGTTTGTGCTGTGTCATTTGAAACCTTTTGCTGGGTATGTACTACCCTATCATGTATATGTCTTGCTCTCTCTGTTACCAACATTGGCCTGTTGTTAGAAACATTTTCCTTCTGTAGTGCTACATGTAGAAGTGCCCAGTGTTTGCTAATAGCTTCTTTCACTTCTTGAATTGTATCAGAGAATGTAGTTATGCACATTATGTGATTTTGTTCTGTATTTTTAACCTGTGGATGTAAAGCAGCTTCCCCTGTAAGTGTATGACTCCTATTTTCTGCCTCTTCTACCAATCTATTTGAATAACCCCTTTCCTGAAACTTTATTTTTCATTTGTTACATGCCTCCTTAAAGTCTTCATCCCTTGAGCAGTTTCTGTGTGTCCTGATGAACTGCCTATATGGATGTGATTTTTCTGTGGTGTGTAGTGGAAACCGTCACCTCTTAGTAAACTATTCCTATCTGTAATGTTCTGGTATAGATTATAAAGAGAATAATGGATAGGTTTGTGTCTATTACCAGGGAGTAATACCATTGAAAGTTTCTGGATACATGAACCTCTAGAGCGAAGCTCGAGAGGTTCCAATGTTTCCACAACCTTGAGATGGTAGGACTCCCTGCTAATGGACGCAAACCTATCCATTATTTTTTTAATGTATGGATCCGAGTTTCTATTTTTTTTGTAAGGGGTGGGCGGTTGGCCAGTTCACTGAAGGACTGACTTGATTCTGGCTGACCGCCGCGCTGTCTCACGCTCTCAGTCTTGTTGAGCTCCCTCCCTCTGGCTTGACTGTGACGCTTCCAACCCCCACCTGCTTTTCAATACTACAAGGGCCACTTCTTTGCATTTCTACTGAGTCCCACCTGTTTTTCATTAGAGGATGGCAGGATCAACCAGATAATTCCATTTTCAATGGTAAAATTAAAAAAAACTATGGAGAAGCGCTGAGGACCCAATTTGATCTTGGAAAGCGAGAGATGTGCCGCTATGTTTTTGAAGCTGTTCTGCCCACCCACATAGGAAAAGTGGCCAATCAGGAGACATGCTTTGGCAGACATTGGGGAGGCAGACTACTGCATGCACTGTTGTCATTCGGTGACAATACTATCGTTGAGGTCCCGAACGACAGTATTACTGGACCTGAACAATAGTATTATCACTCTTGAAGTGTAGTATTATCACTTCGGGAGTGATAATATTACCAATAATTTTTTGTATGCTTTTGTAGCATATTAAAATTAAAATCCATATATTAAATCTGTTTTTCCTTTACTTTTAAAATTATATATGTACAAAAAGGCTATTTTTTGTTCTGAATACTTTATATTAAATTTAATGTGGTTTGTGAACCCATTCGGTAATTATGGCAGTCTTTAAGTTCTTCTGTGCCTCCAACTCACATCAAGAGGCAGTCATCAATATACCAGCCCCAATACAAAATGTTCTTACACCATTTATTGTATATGGGACTACTGGCAAATTAATTTTTGAAGCCTGTCATACAAAAGCAGACATATGAAGGCAGCTTGGTGGACCCCATACAAGTGCCCTGAATTTGATAATAGCACTCTTTTTCAAATTTAAAGTAATTTTTGGTTCATACTAATTCTGCCAGCTTTAACAGAAAGCTATTTTTAACCTTCCTCTGAGTTCTCCCTATATTTGAGGAACTCATTCAGATGATCAAGTCCTGCCTCATGAGCAAATGAGGTATATAGATTTTGTACATCAAATATAGCTAATGTTATTCTGTCCCATTCTGTGTTATTATCCATGTTTTCTAAAATATTTAGTAGATGCTCTTTGTCCTTAATGTTTACATATTACTCAGCCACCAAATGTTAATGTGGAAATCCATACAAGTGGACATGGACTCTAACACTGAGCCTATCATTTCCACTATGGGTCTCTCCTGAGGTTTGTAACTGTCCTTATGGATTTTGGGGATAGTAAAAAATACTGGAATAATCGCTTTTTCGTTCATCAAAGCTTTTCTCCCATATTCATTAATATGTCCAATTGCATAACTCTCTTCTGTTTGGTTCTCTACCAATTCTGCTACCTTAGGTGCCAAGTTGTACATCACCTGTTTGTAGTTATTTGCATACCTGAGTTGTGTTAGACATTATTTTGATAGCCATCGTAGTTTTGTATTACTACTGTTCCACCTTTGTCCGCTGCTTTGATTGTTATTTTGTCAGTGGCTCTACTCTCCCGAGTGCTTGTAATTCTTGTGTACTCAGTCTATCATAGCCCTTATCTGCCACTATCACATTTTCAATTTATTTTTCTGTTCACCTGATGTATATGTCTATAGCTGCTGGAATAGGGCCTGGTGGGATAAAGGTAGATTTTACTTATAGCTCTTTTCTTAATTCTGACTATTCATCAATTATAGCAACTTTGACAATTGGTGATTCTGAAGAAAGTTGTTAAAAATCAAAATTATGGTGCAGACATATCTTCCTGAAAAATCTCTCTATATCCAATTTTTTTATTACACTTTTATTTATTTTCAACTTAATATACAACACAACGCAGAAACATAATACATTGTTACAACAAAGTAAATTCATCTGACATAAACATCATATCAATAACTAACCCCACTTCCCCCCCAATAGCTTGGGTCACATGTTCACTTGTACAGGTATCTTGCATAATCCTTGGGTAAAGAGCAGACTTTATGGTTAGTTATACATTTTATTAACAGCTTATGTGACTGACAGGTTGAGAACACTAACACTGGGTGTTAGGAAACCCATATAACTTGGCATGTTTCAATCAAAGTGTCTCTTACTAAGATTTCCAGAACAAGGATACCTTCCCTTGCACTGAGGAACTCAATGTAAGGGAGCCAGAGAACTTATCTTTCTGCGATCACAGATGAGCTGTTAGTAATTCAATTTTCTGTATACAGGCACAGCAGGCTAGCCATTGAGTTACATCTGGGGGAGAGTCTGTTAACCAATTCTGAGTTATAGCCTTACCAGCTGTAGCAAGATATCGAATGGGTACTTTCCCCTAGCACTACACAACCCACCTGCTAGTCTCCCCAGAACCAAAGTGTCACAGTTAAAAGGAACTTGGTTGTTTATAATCTGGCCTGTAATTTGGTGGACTGATTTCCAAAAGTCTTCAGCATACGACAACTCCAGAAAATATGTTCATGTTCACCCAGATGTTCACAACCCCTCCAGCACCTACCAGAGTGGTGGCCACCATAATGTTTGAAGATCACTGGGGTTTTAAAAAAAATGCATTATGATTTGTCACCTGAATTCACGCAATGACAGCAAAGCAGTTATTTTATTGGCCTACTCCCAAATTTGATCACAGTTCTTTTCTGGGATAAGATGTTCAAGCTCCACTTCCCATTTATGTTGAATAGCTGCCCTAGACTGAACATCAGGTCCCCTACAGGCCTTATAAAGTCTAGTAACAAATCTTCTCCCCCACCCACCTTTCATTTCAACTGGACATAGCATGGGCAATGGGTGTGTTATAGATGCCTGTAGTAGTGTCTTTTGCGATTCAGTGGGTAAGAAGTGGCTAACCTGAAAGTAACAATAAAAGTCCTTCTGGGCTATCCCAAATTCTCTCTGTAATTGTTGAAAGGTCTTTATTGTGTTCCCTTCAAAAAACTGCTCCACTCTTTTTTTGTTTACTTTTTGCCTTTCCCAGCAAACATAGACCGGGTTCATGCTTCCAGGGGCAAAATTTCTACAGGCTCTGATATTTGTTAGCCTATTAATACCACATGGAATATTGTGTTTTTTAAGCACCTCTTTCCTTATATAAAGCAGGTTTCTAAGCCAGGGGTTTGGTATGGCTTTCACTATCTTCTCTTCTAATCTATTGAATAGGATGTTACTAAATTGTTCACCTCCTAATCTAGCCTGCTCCATAGCAACCCACACCAGCTCTTGACCATGCCTAAAATCGGGGAATATATAGTATGCTGTAGCTGAGCTGCTTTAAAATAAGCTTTCAGGGCCAGGATTCCTAAAACATTGTCCTGATGCCAACCCGGTTTTGCGCGAGTAAACTGGGGTTTGCACTGAGTTGATATTCACAGAAGCTTGGTTTATGCACTCAAAACGGGTTTGCACCAGGACAAAGAGTGGAGTGGGCAGCAACACGAAGGAGGTGGAGGGTACGTGAATATCAGCACTGTTCATTTCACAAAGCAGTTGCTCTGTATAAGGGCCTCTTGTGCGGTCCCCTTGCATAGAGCAAATACTGCTGACCGAGACCTTGCCTTAACCCATTCAACCCTAGAGGATGGTGAAGGTACTGTGGTGGTGCCCCCCTTCACCAACCTGAGAGTGAAGAAAGAAGCTTCCCTGGTGTTAGTGGTCCCCCCACCATGATCACTGGCCTGATTTTATCACACAGCTCTCCCTGGTGTCCAGTGGTCCCTCCCCCACCAGATACATTTTCTCTGGTGGCCAGTGGTCCCTCCCCTCACCCAATGCCCACCTGATGTACAGTAATGTTATCCCCTATGTCCAGTGGTTTCTTTGCCCCACCCAATGCCTGCCTCATATTTATTTATTTATTTATTTATTTATTTCAAGCTAGTATTACAATACCTTTGAGCCAAGGCTCTTTTACATAGGTTCCATGTCAGTGTGTGCAACAGTCATCATTTTTAGTTACAAACATATAATCATTGACTTACAGACATGTAATAACCAGTACGAAGACTTGAGCTATGAGCAAGTCAAGGGAAGGAGTGGGGTGGAGAGGGAAGTAGAGTAGGAGATTGAGGGAAGGAGGTGCAGGGGTAAGGAAGTATGAGAGGTGGTTGGGAGTGGGGGCAGGAGTGGAGATACAGGGGGGAGGTGGGTGAGGTCAGGAGACAGTGCAGCAAGGGGGTCTTGTCGAGGGAATATGACAAGTAAGGTGCTAGCGGTGCAAAGACTGATTGTAAGTGTTGGGTGCTGGGGCATGTGCAGCTAGAACGGTGGAAATGTTAAGATGGGCAATCACAGGATACAAGCAGTGAGAGGCGCAGATTGGACTTGAAGAGGCGAAGTGTTGGAGTGGTCGCTATGTCACTGCCAAGAGAGTTGAGCCAGTTGGAAGCCCAATAGGCGAATGATCTTTGCCCTTGGGTTGTGCGACATTGTGGGATATGAAGTAGATGGGAATTGGATCTCCTTGTAGTGACGTTCCTATGTCTAGGCTTAATGAGGGCACAGACACTAGGTGGGGCAAGCCCCATTATAATTTTCTTGGCCATGATGCAGGTTTGGCATTTTATGCATTTGTCCAGTTGAAGCCATCCAGATTGGGAATAAAGGTCACATGTGGGGGTACGGCGATGTGAGCCAGTGATAAGATGACAGGCCTTATTCAGGGAGGTTGTGATATGTTTGAAAGCAGTGATAGTTGCAGACCCATGTATGATAAGACCATAGTCTAAGATGCTGATGGTGGAGCTTTGGACGGCCACTGATAGTGCTTCTGGGGCTAGGTATTTCCTGTGCTGGAATAATATGCCTAACCTCGCATTGGCAGACTTTGCAACATTGCTGATATGGACAGCGTATGACAGGTGGGGATCAAGGGTGATGCTAAGGTACTTGAACGATTGTGTTTGCTCTAGGATGGCTCCTTGTTCAGTTGCAGTGGGGAGGTGGAGTTGTTTGTTTTTGTTGTGGGGGCTGCAGAAGACCATAGTCTTGTTTTTTTTTTCTGATTGAGAAGCAGTTTATGATTTAGGAACCAGGATTTGATGGAGGAGAAGGCCTGCTGAAGTTTATTTTGTAATTGGATTGGAAAATGGGTCTGAGGTGAGGATCAAAACATTGTCAGTGTAGAGAATTATTTGTTCTGGGTAACTGTTTGGTAGTGAGTTTAAAAATAGGCTGAAGAGGAGGAGGAGGAGGGGTCCCAGTATGGAGCCCTGGGGGACTCCCGAGCAGACCAGTCTAGGGTCCGAGAGTGTATCAGCGATTCTTACTGTTTAGGATCATTCTTCAAGGTAGCTCTTAAACCAGCCAATGGAGTTGGTTGGCAGCCCAGTGTTCTGAAGCTGGACAAGCAGAAGGCGATGATTGACGGTGTCGAAGGCTTTAGTTAAGTCAACGTAGATTGATCCTAGTAGTTCACCAGAGTCAAGTGCATTGTGAATTGTGCCAGTAAATTCAAGTAGGGCTGTGGAGGTGCTGTGACCTTTGTGGAATCCATGTTGTTGCTTGCACAGGATGTTGTACATATCCAGGTATTCTGTGAGCTGGTCCGAGATGATGCATTCTAGTGCCTTGGAGAGTGGGGGTAGTAGGGAGATAGGTATGTAGATATCATGGGCAAAAGCAGGGAAAAAGTCCTGGCCAATCAGAGCAGGATTGCTGGAAGCACCCTTGTTCCGAATGGCTACGCTGTCACCATTCCTTCCAAGGAGCTGCAGGTGGGCGTCCTCATCTTGGACGGTGGCTGACTGGGTGCTGACCGACTATGAGGGAGCTGAAGCAGCCCCATTCAATGGCAGGCAGCTGAAGAGAACAAAAAGTAGCAGGGTTTAAAGAGCATAGAGGTATTACAGGTTTAGACTGAGCAGTTAAGCAAGACAAAGGAGAGTTCGGCTTTTTGGCACCAAGGCAGAGTGCTTGGATGGGGAAGGGTGCAGGAGCAAGGAAACAGAAGAGCTGTAAGCACTTTAAAACAGTAGTAGAATTACAATGCAGATAATACACTTGAAAAACTTCTATGAGACACTTGAAAAGTTCTTAGTTGTAGCTAAATCTATTTGTAAAAAGCGTCAAGTGGAAAAAGCAGGGGGAAAGTCCTCGCCAATCAGAACATGTTTACTGGAAGCGCCAGTGTTCCGATTGGCTGCGCTGTTGTCGTACATTACAAAGAGCTGCAGGTGGGCTTCCTGGTCTCGTCGGTGGCTGGCTGGGTGCCGACCGACGGTGTGTTAGCTGAAGCAGCTCTGTTTGAGGTCAGGCAGCTGGAGAAAAGAAAAAATAGCAGGGTTTAAGTAGCATAGAGGTAGGATAGGTTTAGATTGAGCAGTTTTGCAAGACAAAGGAGAGTTAGACTTTTCAGCAGCAATCACAGTGCTTTGAAGGGGGTTGCAGGAGCAAGGGAATAGAAGAGCTGTAAGCACTTTAAAACAGTAGTAGAAATTACAATCCAGCTAATACAGTTGAGAAACTTTTATTAGACACTTGATATGTGCTTAGTTGCAGCTAAATCTAAGTGTAAAAAGAAACAGGTGGCAAAAGCAGGGGAAAATTCTTGGCCAATTAGAGCGGGTAGGCAGGCAGTGCCTGTGTTCGGAGTGGCTGCACTGTCGATGTACCTTCCAAGGAGCTGCAGGCGGGCGTTCTGGTGTCGATCACTGGCTGGCTGTGTGCGACTGACGGTGGGGGAGCTGAAGCAGTCCCTCTCATGGGCAGGCAGCTGGAGAGAAGAAACTACAGCAGGGTTTAAATAGCATAGACTTAGGATAGGTTTAGATTGAGCAGTTTAGCTAGACAAAGGAGAGTTAGACTTTTCGGTGCCAAGACAGAGTGCTTGAATGGGGGGTGCTGGAGCCAGGAAACAGAAGAGCTGCAAGCACTGTAAAACAGTAGTAGAAATTTTAATCCAGCTAGTACAGTTGAAAAGCTTTTATTAGACAACAGAAATGTGCTTAGTTGCAGCTAAACCTATTTGTTAAAATCATCAGGTGGCAAAAGCAGGGGAAAGGCCTGGCCAATCAGAGCGGGTTTGCAGGAAGCACCTGTGTTCTGATTGGCTGCGCTGTCACCGTACCTTCCAAGGAGCTGCAGATGGGCGTCCTGGTCTCGGTTGATGGCAGGCTGGGTGCCGACTGACCGTGGGGGAGCTGACGCAGCCCTGATCAAGGGCTGGCAGTTTCCAAGGAGCTGCAGGTGGGCATCCTAGTCTCAGTCGGTGGCTGACTGGGTGCCGACTGACCATGGGGGAGCTGTAGCAGCCCCGATTAAGGGCAGGCAGCTTCCAAGAAGCTACAGGCGGGCGTCCAGGTCCTGGTCTGTGGCTGGCTGGGTGCCGACTGACCATGAGGGAGCTGAAGCAGCCCTGTTCAATAGCAGGCAGCTGAAGAGAAGAAAAATAGCAGGGTTTAAATAGCATAGAGGTAGGATAGGTTTAGATTGAGCAGTTTAGCATGACAAAAGAGAGTTAGACTTTTCGGCGGCAAGGCAGAGTTCTTAAATGGGGGTGCTCGGGCAAGGAAACAGAAGAGCTGAAAGCACATTAAAACAGTAGTAGAAATTACAATCCAGCTAATACAGTTGAAAAACTTCTATTAGACACTTGAAATGTGCTTAGTTGCAGCTAAATTTATTTGTAAAAAGCACCATGTGGCAAAAGCAGGGGAAAAGTCCTGGCCAACCAGAGCGGGTTTGCTGAAAGCACCTGTGTTCCAATTGGCTGCGGTGTCGCCGTACCTTACAAGGAGCTGCAGGCAGGCTTCCTGGTCTCGGTTGGTGGCTGCCTGGGTGCCGACCAACGGTGGTGGAGCTGAAGCAGCAACTTTCAAGGTCAGGCAGCTGGAGAGAAGAAAAAATAGCAGGGTTTAAATAGCATAGCGGTAGGATAGGTTTAGATTGAGCAGTTTTGCAAGACAAAGGAGAGTTCGACTTTTCATCAGCAATGCAGAGTGCTTCGATGCAGGGTGCAGGAGCAAGGAAACAGAAGAACTGAAAGCAGTTTAAAACAGTAGTAGAAATTACAATCCAGCTAATACAGTTGAAAAACTTCTATTAGACACTTGAAATGTGCTTAGTTGCAGCTAAATCTATTTGTAAAAAGAACCAGGTGGCAAAAGCAGGGGAAAATTCTTGGCCAATCATAGCAGGTTGGCAGGAAGTGAATGTGTTTGGACTGGCTGCGCTGTTGATGTATCTTCCAAGGAGCTGCAGGTGGGCGTTCTGGTGTCGGTCACTGGCTGGCTGTGTGCTGACCGACTGTGTGGGAGCTGAAGCAGCCCCATTCATGGGCAGGCAGCTGGACAGAAGAAAAAATATATCAGGGTTTAAATAGCATAGACTTAGGCTAGATTTAGATTGAGCAGTTTAGCTAGACAAAGGAGAGTTAGACTTTTCGGTGCCAAGACAGAGTGCTTGAATGGGGGTGCTGAAGCCAGGAAACAGAAGAGATGCAAGCTCTTTAAAACAGTAGTAGAAATTTCAATCCAGCTAGTACAGTTGAAAAGCTTCTATTAGACAACAGAAATGTGCTTAGTTGCAGCTAAACCTATTTGTTAAAATCACCAGGTGGCAAAAGCAGGGAAAGACCTGGCCAATCAGAGCGGGTTCCTGGAAGCACCTGTGTTCTGATTGGCTGCGCTGTTGCCGTTCCTTACAAGGAACTGCAGGAGGACGTCCTGGTCTCGGTTGATGGCAGGCTTGGTGCCGACTGACCGTGGGGGAGCTGACGCAGCCCTGATCAAGGGCAGGCAGTTTCCAAGGAGCTGCAGGTGGGCGTCCTAGTCTCGGTCGGTGTCTGACTGGGTGCCGACTGACCATGGGGGAGCTGAAACAGCCCCGTTCAAGGGCAGGAATCTTCCGAGAAGCTGCAGGCGGGTGCCCTGGTCCCGGTCTGTGGCTGGCTGGGTGTCGACTGACCATGAGGGAGCTGAAGCAGCCCTGTTCAACAGCCGGCAGCTGAAGTGAAGAAAAATAGCAGCGTTTAAATAGCATAGAGGTAGGATAGGTTTAGATTTAACAGTTTAGCATGACAAAGGGAGAGTTAGACTTTTGGCTGACAAGGCAGGACTGTGAATGAAGGTGTGGGAGACGAGAAACCAGAAGAGCTGAAAGCACTTTAAAACAGTAGTAGAAATTGCAATCCAGCTAATACTGTTGAAAACTTCTATTAGACACTTGAAATGTGCTTAGTTGCAGCTAAATTTATTTGTAAAAAGCACCATGTGGCAAAAGCAGGGGAAAAGTCCTCGCCAATCAAAGCGGGTTTGCTGAAAGCGACTGTGTTCCAATTGGCTGCGCAGTCGTCGTACCTTACGATGAGCTGCAGGCAGGCTTCCTGGTCTCGGTCGGTGGTTGACTGGGTGCCGACCGACGAAGGTGGAGCTGAAGCAGCACCTTTCAAGGTCAGGCAGCTGGAGAGAAGAAAAAATAGCAGGGTTTAAATAGCATAGAGGTAGGATAGGTTTAGATTGAACAGTTTTGCAAGACAAAGGAGAGTTAGACTTTTCTGCAGCAATGCAGAGTGCTTCGATGCGGGTTGCAGGAGCAAGGAAACAGAAGAGCTGAAAGCAGTTTAAAACAGTAGTAGAAATTACAATCCAGCTAATACAATTCTATTAGACACTTGAAATGTGCTTAGTTGCAGCTAAATCTATTTGTAAAAAGAACCAGGTGGCAAAAGCAGGGGAAAATTCTTGGCCAGTCATAGCAGGTTGGCAGGAAGTGCCTGTGTTCGGACTGGCTGCGCTGTCGATGTACCTTCCAAGGAGCTGCAGGTGGGCGTTCTGGTGTCAGTCAGTGGCTGGCTGGGTGCCGACCGACCGTGGGGAAGCTGAAACAGCCCTGTTCACCAGCAGGCAGCTGAAGAGAAGAAAAAATAGCAGGGTTTAAATAACATAGAGATAGGATAGGTTTAGACTGAGCAGTTAAGCAAGACAAAGGAGAGATAGACTTTTCAGTGAAAAGGCAGAGTGCTTGGATGGGGGAGGGTGCTTGAGCAAGGAAACAGGAGAGCTGTAACGTTTTAAAAAAGTAGTAGAAATTACAATCCAGCAAATACAGTTGAAAAACTTCTAATAGACACTTAAAATGTGCTTAATTGCAACTAAATCAATTTGTAAAAAGTGTCAGGTGGCAAAAGCAGAGGAAAAGTCCTTTCCAAGCTGAGCGGGTTTGCTGGAAGCACCCGTGTTCTGGTTGGCTGAGCTGTTGCCGTACCTTCCAAGGTGCTGCAGGTGGGCATCCTGGTCTCGGTTCCTGGCTGGCTGGTTGCCGACCAACGGTGTCAGAGCTGAAGCAGCCCCGTTCAAGGTCAGCCAGCAGGAGAGAAGAACAAATAGCATAGTTTAAATAGCATAGAGGTAGGATAGGTTTAGATTGAGCAGTTTAGCAAGACAAAGGAGAGTCAGACTTTTCGGCAGCAAAGCAGAGTTCTTAGATGGGGTACAGGAGCAAGGAAACAGAAGAGCTGAAAGCACTTTAATACAGTAGTAGAAATTACAATCCAGCTAATGCAGTTGAAAAACTTCTATTAGACACTTGAAATGTGCTTAGTTGCAATTAAATCTATTTGTAAAAAGTGCCAAGTGGCAAAAGCAGGGGAAAAGTCCTTTCCAATCAGACCGGGTTTGCTGGAAGCGCCTGTGCTCCAATTGGCTACGCTGTCACCGTACCTTACAAGCAGATGCAGGTGGGCTTCCTGGTCTCGGTCGGTGGCTGGATTGGTGCAGACCGACGGTGGGGGAGCTGAAGCAGCCCCGTTCAAGGTCAGGCAGCTGGAGAGAAGAAAAAATAGGAGGGTTTAAATAGCATAGAGGTAGGATAGGTTTGGATTGAGCAGTTTAGCAAGACAAAGGAGAGTTAGACTTTTCAGCAGCAAGGCAGAGTTCTTGGATGGCACGGTGCAGAAGCAAGGAAATGGAAGAGCTGAAAGCACTTTAATACAGTAGTAGAAATTACAATTCAGCTAATACAGTTAAAAAACTTCTATTAGACACTTGAAATGTGCTTTGTTGCAGCTAAATCTATTTGTAAAAAGCACCAGGTGGCAAAAGTGGGGAAAAGTCCTGGCCAATCACAACGGATTTGCTGGAAGGACCTGTGTTCTGATAGGCTGCGCTGTTGCAGTAATTTCCAAGGAGCTGCAGGTGGGCGTCCTGGTCTCAGTCGGTGGCTGGCTGGGTTCCGACTGACCAAGGGGGAGCTGAAGCAGCCCTGTTCAAGAGCACGCAGCTTTCAAGAAGGTGCAGGCGTGCGTCCTGGTCTTGGTCGGAGGCTGGCTGGGTGCCGACAGACCATGAGGGAGCTGAAGCAGCCCTGTTCAACAGCAGGCAGCTGAAGAGAAGAAAAATAGCAGGGTTTAAATAACATAGAGGTAGGATAGGTTAAGACTGAGCAGTTAAGCAAGACAAAGGAGAGTTAGACTTTTTGGTGCCAAGGCAGAGTTCTTAGATGGGGTGCAGGAGCAAGGAAACAGAAGAGCTGAGAGCACTTTAATACAGTAGTAGAAATTACAATCCAGCTAATACAGTTAAAAAACTTCTATTAGACACTTGAAATGTGCTTAGTTGCAGCTAAATCTATTTGTAAAAAGCGCCAGGTGGAAAACGCAGGGAAAAGTCCTCGCCAATCAGAGCGGGTTCCATGGAAGAGCCTGTGTTCTGATAGGCTGCGCTGTCGCTGTAATTTCCAAGGAGCTGCAGGTGGGCATCCTGGTCTCGGTTGGCGGCTGGATGGGTTCTGACTGACCATGGGGGAGCTGAAGCAGCCCTGTTCAAGGGCACTCAGTTTCCAAGAAGCTGCAGGCGGCCGTTCTGGTCTTGTTCGGTGGCTGGCTTGGTGCTGAAATACCATGAGGGAGCTGAAGCAGCCCTGTTCAGCAGTTGGCAGCTGAAGAGAAGAAATAATAGTAGGGTTTAAATAACATAGAGGTAGGATAGGTTTAGACTGAGCAGTTAAGCAAGACAAAGGAGAGTTACACTTTTCGGAGCCAAGGCAGTGTGCTTGGATGGGGGAGGGTGCAGGAGCAAAGAAACAGAAGAGCTGTAAGCACTTTAAAAGAGTAGTAGAAATTACAATCCAGCAAGTACAGTTGAAAAACTTCTAATAGACACCTGAAATGTGCTTAATTGCAGCTAAATCTATTTGTACAAAGTGTCAGGTGGCAAAAGCAGGCAAAACGTCCTGGCCAATCAGAGCGGGTTTGCTGGAAGCACCTGTGTTCTGATTGGCTGTGCTGTCGCCGTACCTTCCAAGGTGCAGCACGTGGGCGTCCTGGTCTCGGTCCATGGCTGGCTGGTTGGTGACCGACTGTGGGGGAGCTGAAGCAGCCCCGTTTAAGGTCAGGCAGGAGGAGAGAATAAAAAATAACAGGATTTAAATAGCATAGAGGTAGGATAGGTTTAGATTGAGCAGTTTAGCAAGACTAAGGAAAGTCAGACTTTTCAGTGGCAAGGCAGAGTTCTTTAATGGGATGCAGGAACGGAAACAGAAGAGCTGAAAGCACTTTAAAACAGTAGTAGAAATTACAATTCAGCTAATACAGTTGACAAACTTCTATTAGACACTTGAAATGTGCTAGTTGCAGCTAATCTATTTGTAAAAGTGCCAGAGGCTATAGCAGGGAAAGGTCTTTATCAATCAGAGTGGGTTTGCTGGAAGCACCTGTGTTCCAATTGGCTGCACTCTCGCCGTACCTTACGAGGAGCTGCAGGCGGGCTTCCTGGTCTCGGTTGGTGGCTGGCTGGGTGCAGACCAATGGTGGGGGAGCTGAAGCAGCCCGTTCAAGGTCAGGCAGCTGGAGAGAAGAAAAAATAGCAGGGTTTAAATAGCATAGAGGTAGGATACGTTTATATTGAGCAGTTTAGCAAGACAAAGGAGAGTTAGACTTTTCAGCAGCAACACACAGTGCTTCGATGGGGGGGTGCAGAAGCAAGGAAACAGAACAGCTAAAAGCACTTTAAAACAGTAGTAGAAATTACAATCCACCTAATACAGTTGAGAAACTTCTGTTAGACACTTGAAATGTGCTTAGTTGCAGCTAAATCTATTTGTAAAAAGAACGAGGTGGCAAAAGCAGGGGAAAATTCTTGGCCAATTAGAGCAGGTTGGCAGGAAGTGCCTGTGCTTGGACTGGCTGCGCTGTCGATGTACCTTCCAAGGAGCTGCAGGCAGGCGTTCTGGTGTCGGTCAGTGGCAGGCTGGGTGCCAACCAACCTTGGGGGAGCTGAAACAGCCCCATTCATGGGCAGGCAGCTGAAGAGAAGAAACAATAGCAGGGTTTAAATAGCATAGAGGTAGGATAGGTTTAGATTGAGCAGTTTAGCAAGACAAAGTTGAGTTAGACTTTTGGCAAAAAGACAGAGTGCTTTAATGGAGGGCTGATGGAGCAAGGAAACAGAAGAGCTGCAAGCACTTTAAAACAGCAGTAGAAATTACAATCCAGATAATACAGTTGAAAAACTTCTATTAGGCAACAGAAATGTGGTTAGTTGCAGCCAAACCTATTTGTAAAAATTTTCAGGTGGCAAAAGCAGGGGAAAGGTCCTGGCCAATCAGAGTGGGTTTGCTAGAAGCGCTTGTGTTCCGATTGGCTGTGTTGTCACCCTACCTTCCAAGGAGCTGCGGGCAGGCATCCAGGTCTCGGTCGGTGGCTGTCTGGGTGCCAGCCGACCATGAGGGAGCTGATGCAGCCCTGTTCAAGAGCAGGCAGCTGGAGAGAAGAAAAAATAACAGGGTTAAAATAGCATAGAGGTAGGATAGGTCTAGATTGAGCAGTTTAGCAAGACAAAGGAGAGTTAGACTTTTAGGCGGCAAGGCAGAGTTCTTGGATGGGGGTGCAGGAGCAAGAAAACAGAAGATCTGAAAACACTTTAAAACAGAAGTAGAAATTACAATCCAGCTAATACAGCTGAAAAACTTCTATTAGACACTTGAAATGTGCTTAGTTGCAGCTAAATCTATTTGTAAAAAGCGCCATGTGGCAAAAGCAGGGGAAAAGACCTTGCCAATCAGAGTGGGTTTGCTGGAAGTGCCTGTGTTCCACTTGGCTGTGCTGTCACCATACCTTAAATGGAGCTGAAGGCTGGCTTCCTGGTCTCGGTCGGTGGCTAGATGGGTGCAGACCGACAGTGGGGTACTGAAGCAGCCCCGTTCAAGGGCAGGCAGCTGGAGAGAAGAAAAAATTGCAGGGTTTAAATAGCATAGAGGTAGGATAGGTTTGGATCGAGCAGCTTAGCAAGACAAAGGAGAGTTAGACTTTTCAGCAGCAAGGCAGAATGCTTTGATGGGTGGGTGCAGGAGCAAGGAAACAGAAGGGCTGAAAGCACTTTAAAACAGTAGTAGAAATTACAATCCAGTTAATACAGCTGAGAAACTACTGTTAGACACTTCAAATGTGCTTAGTTGCTGCTAAATGAAAGTGTAAAAAGAACCAGGTGGCAAAAGCAGGGGAAAATTCTTGGCCAATCAGAGCGGTTTGGCAGGCAGTGCCTGTGTTAGGACTGGCTGCGCTGTCGATGTCCCTTCCAAGAAACTGCAGGTGGGCGTTCTGGTGTCGGTCAGGGGCAGGCTGGGTGCCGACCGACCGTGGGGGAGCTGAAAAAGCCCCATACAACGGCAGGCAGCTGGAGAGAAGAAACAATAGCAGAGTTTAAATAGCATAGAGGTTGAATAGGTTTAGATTGAGCAGTTTAGCAAAACAAAGGACAGTTAGACTTTTCGGCACCAAGACAGAGTGCTTGAAATGGGGGGTGCTGGAGCAAGGAAACAGAAGAGCTTCAAGCACTTTAGAAAAGTAGTAGAAATTACAATCCAGATAATACAGTTGAAAAACTTCTATTAGACAACAGAAATCTGCTCAGTTGCAGCCAAACCTATTTGTAAAAATTGCCAGGTGGCAAAAGCAGAGGAAAGGTCTTGGCCAATCAGAGCGGGTTTGCTGGAAGCGCCTGTGTTCTGATTTGCTGCATTTTCACCGTACCTTCCAAGGAGCTGCTGGCGGGCATCCTGGCCTTGGTCGGTGGCTGGCTGGGTGCCGACCGACCATGGGGGAGCTGATGCAGCCCCGTTCAAGGGCAGACGCCTGGAGAGTAGAAAATATAACAGGGTTTAAATATCAAAGAGGTAGGATAGCTTTAGATTGAGCAGTTTAGCAAGACAAAGGAGAGTCAGACTTTTCGGCAGCAAGGCAGAGTTCTTAGATGGGGTGCAGGAGCAAGGAAACAGAAGAGCTGAGAGCACTTTAATACAGTAGTAGAAATTACAATCCAGCTAATACAGTTAAAAAACTTCATTAGACACTTGAAATGTGCTTGGTGCAGCAAATCTGACTTGTGCGCCAGGTGGAAAAGCGATGAGAAAGTCCTCGCCAATCAGAGCGGGTTCCATGGAAGAGCCTGTGTTCTGATGAGCTGCGCTGTCGCTGTAATTTCCAAGGAGCTGCAGGTGGGCATCCTGGTCTCGGTTGGCGGCTGGATGGGTTCTGACTGACCATGGGGAGCTGAAGCAGCCTGTTCACAGGGCACTCAGTTTCCAAGAAGCTGCAGGCGGCCGTCGGTCTTGTTCGGTGGCTGGCTTGGTGCTGAAATACCATGAGGGAGCTGAAGCAGCCCTGTTCAGCAGTTGGCAGCTGAAGAGAAGAAATAATAGTGGGTTTAAATAACATAGAGGTAGGATAGGTTTAGACTGACAGTTAAGCAAGACAAAGGAGAGTTACACTTTTTAGACCAAGGCAGTGTGCTTGGATGGGGAGGTGCAGGAGCAAAGAAACAGAAGAGCTGTAAGCACTTTAAAAGAGTAGTAGAATTACAATCCAGCAAGTACAGTTGAAAAACTTCTAATAGACACCTGAAATGTGCTAATTGCAGCTAAATCTATTTGTACAAAGTGTCAGGTGGCAAAAGCAGGCAAAACGTCCTGGCCAATCAGGCGGGTTTCCTGGAAGCACCTGTGTTCTGATTGGCTGTGCCTATCGCCGTATCTTCCAAGGTGCAGCACGTGGGCGTCCTGGTCTCGGTCCACGGCTGGCTGGTTGGTGACCGACTGTGGGGGAGCTGAAGCAGCCTCGTTTAAGGTCAGGCAGGAGGAGAGAATAAAAAATAACAGGATTTAAATAGCATAGAGGTAGGATAGGTTTAGATTGAGCAGTTTAGCAAGACTAAGGAAAGTCAGACTTTTCAGTGGCAAGGCAGAGTTCTTGGATGGGGATGCAGGAGCAAGGAAACAGAAGAGCTGAAAGCACTTTAAAACAGTAGTAGAAATTACAATTCAGCTAATACAGTTGACAAACTTCTATTAGACACTTGAAATGTGCTTAGTTGCAGCTAAATCTATTTGTAAAAAGTGCCAAGCGGCAATAGCAGGGGAAAGGTCTTTATCAATCAGAGTGGGTTTGCTGGAAGCACCTGTGTTCCAATTGGCTGCGCTCTTGCTGTACCTTACGAGGAGCTGCAGGCGGGCTTCCTGGTCTCGGTTGGTGGCTGGCTGGGTGCAGACCGATGGTGGGGGAGCTGAAGCAGCCCCGTTCAAGGTCAGGCAGCTGGAGAGAAGAAAAAATAGCAGGGTTTAAATAGCATAGAGGTAGGATACGTTTATATTGAGCAGTTTAGCAAGACAAAGGAAAGTTAGACTTTTCAGCAGCAACACACAGTGCTTCGATGGGGGGGTGCAGAAGCAAGGAAACAGAACAGCTAAAAGCACTTTAAAACAGTAGTAGAAATTACAATCCAGCTAATACAGTTGAGAAACTTCTGTTAGACACTTGAAATGTGTGTAGTGCAGCTAAATCTATTTGAAAAAGAACGAGTGGCAAAAGCAGGGAAAATTCTTGGCCAATCAGAGCAGGTTGGCAGGAAGTGCCTGTGCTTGGACCGCAAGTGCGCTGTCGATGTACCTTCCAAGGAGCTGCAGGCAGCATGCCTGGTGTCGGTCAGTGGCAGGCTGGTGTCACCAACCTTGGGAGCTGAAACGAGCCCTCATGGGCAGGCAGCTGAAGAGAAGAAACAATAGCAGGGTTTAAATAGCATAGAGGTAGGATAGGTTTAGATTGAGCAGTTTAGCAAGACAAAGTTGAGTTAGACTTCTTGGCAAAAAGACAGAGTGCTTTAATGGAGGGCTGATGGATCAAGGAAACAGAAGAGCTGCAAGCACTTTAAAACAGCAGTAGAAATTACAATCCAGATAATACAGTTGAAAAACTTCTATTAGACAACAGAAATGTGGTTAGTTGCAGCCAAACCTATTTGTAAAAATTTTCAGGTGGCAAAAGCAGGGAAAGGTCCTGGCCAATCAGAGTGGGTTATAGAAGCGCTTGTGTTCCGATTGACTGTGTTGTCATCTACCTTCCAAGGAGCTGCGGCAGGCATCGGTCTCGGCCGGTGGCTGTCTGGGTGCCAGCCGACCATGAGGGAGCTGACAGCCCTGTTCAAGCAGGCAGCTGGAGAGAAGAAAAAATAACAGGTTAAAAATAGCATAGAGGTAGGATAGGCCTAGATTGAGCAGTTTAGCAAGACAAAGGAGAGTTAGACTTTTTCAGGCAAGGCAGATTCTTGGATGGGGGTGCAGGAGCAAGAAAACAGAAGATCTGAAAACACTTTAAAACAGAAGTAGAAATTACAATCCAGCTAATACAGTTAAAAAACTTCTATTAGACACTTGAAATGTGCTTAGTTGCTGCTAAATCTATTTGTAAAAAGCGCCAGGTGGAAAACGCAGGGAAAAGTCCTCGCCAATCAGAGCCGGTTCCATGGAAGAGCCTGTGTTCTGATAGGCTGCGCTGTCGCTGTAATTTCCAAGGAGCTGCAGGTGGGCATCCTGGTCTCGGTGGTGCATGGATGGGTTCCTGACTGACCATGGGGAGCTGAAGCAGCCCTGCTCAAGGCAGGCAGCTTCCAAGAAGCTGCAGGCGGCCGCTCTGGTCTTGTTCGGTGGCTGGCTTGGTGGTGAAATACCATGAGGGAGCTGAAGCAGCCCTGTTCAGCAGTTGGCAGCTGAAGAAAGAAATAATAGTAGGGTTTAAATAACATAGAGATAGGATAGGTTTAGACTGAGCAGTTAAGCAAGACAAAGGAGAGTTACACTTTTCGGAGCCAAGGCAGTGTGCTTGGATGGGGGAGGGTGCAGGAGCAAAGAAACAGAAGAGCTGTAAGCACTTTAAAACAGTAGTAGAAATTACAAACCAGCAAATACAGTTGGAAAACTTCTAATAGACACTTGAAATGTGCTTAAATGCAGGTAAATCCATTTGTAAAATGTGTCAGGTGGCAAAAGCAGGGGAAAAGTTTTGACCAATCAGAGCGGGTTTGCTGGAAGCACCTGTGTTCTGATTGTCTGTCCTTTCACCATACATTCCAAGGTGCTGCAGGTGGGTGTCCTGGTCTCGGTCCGTAGCTTGCAAGTTGACGACCGACGGTGTGGGAGCTGAAGCAGCCCCGTTCAAGGTCAGCCAGCAGGAGAGAAGAAAAAATAGCATAGTTTAAATAGCATTGAGGTAGGATAGGTTTAGATTGAGCAGTTTAGCAAGACAAAGGAGACTCAGACTTTTCGGAGGCAAGGCAGAGTTCTTGGATGGGGGTGCAGGAGCAAGGAAACAGAAGAGGTGAAAGCACTTTAAAACAGTAGAAGAAATTACAATCCAGCTAATACAGTTGAAAAACTTCTATTAGACACTTGAAATGTGCTTAGTTGCAATTAAAACTATTTGTAAAAAGCGCCAAGTGGCAAAAGCAGGGGAAAAGTCCTTTCCAATCAGAGCGGGTTTGCTGGAAGTGCCTGTGCTCTGATTGGCTACGCTGTCGCTGTACCTTACAAGCAGCTGCAGGCGGGCTTCCTGGTCTCAGTCGGTGGCTGGATGGGTGCAGACCGACAGTGGGGGAACTGAAGCAGCCCCGTTCAAGGGCAGGCAGCTGGAGAGAAGAAAAAATTGCAGGGTTTAAATAGCATAGAGGTAGGATAGGTTTGGATTGAGCAGCTTAGCAAGACAAAGGAGAGTTAGACTTTTCAGCAGCAAGGCAGAATGCTTCGATGGGTGGGTGCAGGAGCAAGGAAACAGAAGGGCTGAAAGCACTTAAAACAGTAGTAGAAATTACAACCAGTTAATACAGCGAGAAACTACTGGTTAGACACTTCAAATGTGTAGTTGCTGCTATATGTAAGTGTAAAAAGAACCAGGTGGCAAAAGCAGGGGGAAAATTCTTGGCCAATCAGAGCAGTTTGGCAGGCAGTGCCTGTTCGGACTGGCCGCGCTGTCGGTGTCCTTCAAGGAAAAACTGCAGGTGGGCGTTCTGGTGGTCGGGTCAGGGGCAGGCTGGGTGCCGACCGACCGTGGCGGAGCTGAAACAGCCCCATACAAGGGCAGGCAGCTGGAGAGAAGAAACAATAGCAGAGTTTAAATAGCATAGAGGTTGAATAGGTTTAGATTGAGCAATTTAGCAAAACAAAGGACTGTTAGACTTTTCGGCACCCAGACAGAGTGCTTGAAATGGGGGGTGCTGGAGCAAGGAAACAGAAGAGCTTCAAGCACTTTAGAAAAGTAGTAGAAATTACAATCCAGATAATACAGTTGAAAAACTTCTATTAGACAATAGAAATCTGCTCAGTTGCAGCCAAACCTATTTGTAAAAATTGCCAGGTGGCAAAAGCAGAGGAAAGGTCTTGGCCAATCAGAGCGGGTTTGCTGGAAGCGCCTGTGTTCCGATTGGCTGCACTTTCACTGTACCTTCCAAGGAGCTGCTGGCGGGCATCCTGGTCTTGGTCGCTGGCTGGCTGGGTGCCGACCGACCATGGGGAGCTGATGCAGCCCTGCTCATGGCAGACACCAGGAGAGTAGAAAATATAACGGGGTTTAAATATCAAAGAGGTAGGATTGCTTTAGATTGAGCAGTTTAGCAAGACAAAGGAGAGTCAGACTTTTCGGCAGCAAGGCAGAGTTCTTAGATGGGGTGCAGGAGCAAGGAAACAGAAGAGCTGAAAGCACTTTACTACAGTAGTAGAAATTACAATCCAGCTAATACAGTTAAAAAACTTCTATTAGACACTTGAAATGTGCTTAATTGCACCTAAATCTATTTGTAAAAAGCGCCAGGTGGAAAACGCAGGGAAAAGTCTTCGCCAATCAGAGCGGGTTCCATGGAAGAGCCTGTGTTCTGATAGGCTGCGCTATCACTGTAATTTCCAAGGAGCTGCAGGTGGGCTTCCTGGTCTCGGACCGGTGGCTGGATGGGTTCTGACTGACCATGGGGGAGCTGGAAGCAGCCCAGCTCAACGGGCAGGCAGTTTCCAAGAAGCTGCAGGCGGCGTTCTGGTCTTGTTCCGTGGCTGGCTTGGTGCTGAAATAACACCATGAGGGAGCTAAAGCAGCCCTGTTCAGCAGTAGGCAGCTGAAGAGAAGAAATAATAGTGGGGTTTAAATAACATAGAGGTAGGATAGGTTTAGACTGAGCAGTTAAGCAAGACAAAGGAGAGTTACACTTTTCGGAGCCAAGGCAGTGTGCTTGGATGGGGGAGGGTGCAGGAGCAAAGAAACAGAAGAGCTGTAAGCACTTTAAAACAATAGTAGAAATTACAAACCAGCAAATACAGTTGGAAAACTTCTAATAGACACTTCAAATGTGCTTAAATGCAGGTAAATCCATTTGTAAAATGTGTCAGGTGGCAAAAGCAGTGGAAAAGTCTTGACCAATCAGAGCGAGTTTGCTGGAAGCACCTGTGTTCTGATTGGCTGTCCTTTCACCATAAATTCCAAGGTGCTGCAGGTGGGTGTCCTGGTCTCGGTCTGTAGCTTGCAGGTTGACGACCGATGGTGTGGGAGCTGAAGCAGCCCCGTTCAAGGTCAGCCAGCAGGAGAGAAGAAAAAATAGAATAGTTTATATAGCATAGAGGTAGAATATGTTTAGATTGAGCAGTTTAGCAAGACAAAGGAGACTCAGACTTTTCGGAGGCAAGGCAGAGTTCTTGGATGGGGGTGCAGGAGCAAGGAAACAGAAGAGGTGAAAGCACTTTAAAACAGTAGTAGAAATTACAATCCAGCTAATACAGTTGAAAAACTTCTAATAGACACTTAAAATGTGCTTAATTGCAACTAAATCAATTTGTAAAAAGTGTCAGGTGGCAAAAGCAGAGGAAAAGTCCTTTCCAAGCTGAGCGGGTTTGCTGGAAGCACCCGTGTTCTGGTTGGCTGAGCTGTCGCCATACCTTCCAAGGTGCTGCAGGTGGGCATCCTGGTCTCGGTTCCTGGCTGGCTGGTTGCCGACCAATGGTGTCAGAGCTGAAGCAGCCCCGTTCAAGGTCAGCCAGCAGGAGAGAAGAAAAAATAGCATAGTTTAAATAGCATAGAGGTAGGATAGGTTTAGATTGAGCAGTTTAGCAAGACAAAGGAGATTCAGACTTTTCGGCAGCAAGGCAGAGTTCTTAGATGGGGTGCAGGAGCAAGGAGACAGAAGAGCTGAAAGCACTTTAATACAGTAGTAGAAATTACAATCCAGCTAATGCAGTTGAAAAACTTCTATTTGACACTTGAAATGTGCTTAGTTGCAATTAAATCTATTTGTAAAAAGTGCCAAGTGGCAAAAGCAGGGGAAAAGTCCTTTCCAATCAGACCAGGTTTGCTGGAAGCGCCTGTGCTCCAATTGGCTACGCTGTCACCGTACCTTGCAAGCAGATGCAGGTGGGCTTCCTGGTCTCGGTCGGTGGCTGGATTGGTGCAGACCGACGGTGGGGGAGCTGAAGCAGCCCCGTTCAAGGTCAGGCAGCTGGAGAGAAGAAAAAATAGCAGGGTTTAAATAGCATAGAGGTAGGATAGGTTTGGATTGAGCAGTTTAGCAAGACAAAGGAGAGTTAGACTTTTCAGCAGCAAGGCAGAGTTCTTGGATGGCACGGTGCAGAAACACAAGGAAATGGAAGAGCTGAAAGCACTTTAAAACAGTAGTAGAAATTACAATCCAGCTAATACAGTTAAAAAACTTCTATTAGACACTTGAAGTATGTGCTTTGTTGCAGCTAAATCTATTTGCAAAAAGCACCAGGTGGCAAAGTGGGGAGAAAGTCCTGGCCAATCACAACGGATTTGCTGGAAGGACCTGTGGGTTCGATAGGCTGCGCTTGTTGCAGTAATTTCCAAGGAGCTGCAGGTGGGCGTCCTTGTCTCGAATGGGTGGCTGGCTGGGTTCCGACTGACCAATGGGGAGCTGAAGCAGCCCTGTTCAAGGGCACGCAGCAGCTTTCAAGAAGGTGCAGGCGCAAGGTCCTGGTCTGGTCGGAGGCTGGCTGGGTGCCGACAGACCATGAGGGAGCTGAAGCAGCCCTGTTCAACAGCAGGCAGCTGAAGAGAAGAAAAATAGCAGGGTTTAAATAACATAGAGGTAGGATAGGTTAAGACTGAGCAGTTAAGCAAGACAAAGGAGAGTTAGACTTTTTGGTGCCAAGGCAGTGTGCTTGGGTGGGGGAGGGTGCAGAAGCAAGAAAACAGAAGAGCTGTAAGCACTTTAAAAGAGTAGTAAATTACAATCCAGCAAGTACAAAGTTGAAAAACTTCTAATAGACACCTGAAATGTGCTAATTGCAGCCAAATCTATTTGTACAAAGGTGTCAGGGAAAAAGCAGGCAAAGCGTCCTGGCCAATCAGAAGGGTTTGCTGGAAGCACCTGTGTTCTGATTAGCTGTGTGTCATACGCTACACTTCCAAGGTGCAGCACGTGGCGCTCCTAGGTCTCGGGTCCACGGCTGGCTGGTTGGTGGACCGACTGTGGGGGAGCTGAAGCAGCCCCAGGCGACAGAGCAGGAGGAGAGAATAAAAATAGCAGGATTTAAAGCTAGCATAGAGGTAGGATACGGTTTAGATTGAGCAGTTTAGCAAGACTAAGGAAAGTCAGACTTTTCAGTGGCAAGGCAGAGTTCTTGGATGGGGATGCAGGAGGAAGGAAACAGAAGAGCTGAAAGCACTTTAAAACAGTAGTAGAAATTACAATTCAGCTAATACAGTTGACAAACTTCTATTAGACACTTGAAATGTGCTTATTTGCAGCTAAATCTATTTGTAAAAAGTGCCAAGAGGCAATAGCAAGGGAAAGGTCTTTATCAATCAGAGTGGGTTTGCTGGAAGCACCTGTGTTCCAATTGGCTGCACTCTCGCCGTACCTTACGAGGAGCTGCAGGCGGGCTTCCTGGTCTCGGTTGGTGGCTGGCTGGGTGCAGACCAATGGTGGGGGAGCTGAAGCAGCACCGTTCAAGGTCAGGCAGCTGGAGAGGAAGAAAAATAACCAAGGTTTAAATAGCATAGAGTGAGATACGTTTATATTGAGCAGTTTAGCAAGACAAAGGAGAGTTAGACTTTCAGCAGCAACACACAGTGCTTCGATGGGGCAGAAAGCAAGAAACAGAACAGCTAAAAGCACTTTAAAACGTAGTAGAAATGCAATCCAGCTATATACAGTTGAGAAACTTCATTGAACTTGAAATGTGCTTAGTTGCATGCTAAATCCTATTTGTAAAAAGAACCAGGTGGCAAAAGCAGCGGAAAATTCTTATCACACTAGAGCAGGTTAAGTGCCAGTGCCCAAGGGAACTGGCTGTTCGTCGATGTACCTTCCAAGAGATGCAGAAGTGCTCTGGTGTCGGGTCAGTGCAGGCTGGGTGCCGACCAACCAACAGGGGAGCTGAAACAGCCCGTTCATGGGCAGACAGCTGAAGAGAAGAAACAATAGCAGGGTTTAAATAGCATAGAGATAGGATAGGTTTAGATTGAGCAGTTTAGCAAGACAAAGTTAAGGTTAGACTTTAGCCAAAAGACAGAGTGCTTTAATGGAGGATGATGGAGAAGAAACAGAAGAGCTGCAGCACTTTAAAACAGCAGAAAGTACAATCCAGATAATACAGTTGAAAAACTTCTATTAGACAACAGAAAAGCAATAGCGGCAGCCAAACCTATTTGTAAAATTTTCAGGTGACAAAAGCATAAGAACTACCAGGCCAATTAGAGTGGGTTTGCTAGAAGCGCTTGTTCGATTCAACAATGTTGTCACCCTACCTTCCAAGGCTGCGGGCAGGCATCCAGGTCTCGGTCGGTGGGCTGTCGGGTGCCGCCTAACATGAGGGAGCTGGATGGCCCTGTTCAAGGGCAGGCAGCTGGAGAGAAGAAAAAATAAAGGGTTAAAATACATAGAGGTAGAGATAGGTCTAGATTGAACAGGTTTAACAAGACAAAGGAGAGTTAGACTTTTAGTGACAAAGGCAGGAATTCTTGGATGGGGGTGCAGGAGCAAGAAAACAAGAAGATCTGAAAACACTTTAAAACAGAAGTAGAAATTACAATCCAACTAATAAGATTGAAAAACTTCTATTAGACACTTGAAATAATGCTGATGCAACTAAAACTATTTGTAAAAAGCGCCATGTGGCAAAAGCAGGGGAAAAGTCCTCGCCAATCAGAGTGGGTTTGCTGGAAGTGCCTGTGTTCCACTTGGCTGTGCTGTCACCATACCTTAAATGGAGCTGAAGGCTGGCTTCCTGGTCTCGGTCGGTGGCTAGATGGGTGCAGACCGACAGTGGGGGAACTGAAGCAGCCCCATTCAAGGGCAGGCAGCTGGAGAGAAGAAAAAATTGCAGGGTTTAAATAGCATAGGGTAGGATAAGGTTTGGATTGAGCAGCCAGCAAGACAAAGGAGAGTTAGACTTTTTCAGCAGCAAGGCAGAATGCTTCGATGGGTGGGTGCAGAACGGAAACAGAAGAGACTGAAAGCACTTTACAAACAATGGTAAGTACAATCCAGTTAATACAAGCTGAGAAACTACTGTTAGACACTCCAAATGTGCTTGGTGCTGCTATATAGCAAGTGTAAAAAGAACCAGGTAGCAAAAAGCAGGGAAAATTCTTGGCCAATCAGAGCGGTTTGGCAGGCAGTGCCTGTGGAACTGCAACTGCGCTGTCGATCCCTTCCAAGAAACTGCAGGTGGATGCCGGTGTCGGTCAGGGGCAGGCTGGGTGCCGACCGACCGTGGAGAGCTGAAACAGCCCCATACAAGGGCAGGCAGATGGAGAGAAGAAACAATAGCAGAGTTTAAATAGCATAGAGGTTGAATAGGTTTAGACTGAGCAGTTTAGCAAAACAAAGGACAGTTAGACTTTTCGGCACCAAGACAGAGTGCTTGAAATGGAGAGTGCTGAACAAGGAAACAGAAGAGCTTCAACACTTTAGAAAAGTAGTAGAAATTACAATCCAGATAATACAGTTGAAAAACTTCTATAGAAAACAGAAATCTGCTCAGTTGCAGCCAAAACCTATTTGTAAAATTGCCTGGTGGCAAAAGCAGAGGAAAGGTCTTGGCCAATCAAGGCGGTTTGCTGGAAGCGCCTGTGTTCGATTAGCTGCACCTTCACAGACCTTCAAGGAGAGCTGCTGGCAGGGCATCCTGGTCTTGGTGCGATGGCTGGTTGGGTGCCGACCGACCAAGGAGCTGATGCAGCCCGTTCAAGGCCAGACACCAGGAGAGTAGAAATATAACAGGGGTTTAAATATCAAGAGGTAGGATTGCTTTAGATTGAGCAGTTTAGCAAGACAAAGGAGAGTCAGACTTTTAGGCAGCAAGGCAGAGTTCTTAGATGGGATGCAGGAGCAAGGAAACAGAGAGCTGAAAGCACTTAATACAGTAGTAGAAGTACAATCCAGCTAATACAGTTAAAAACTTCTAATACACCTTGAAATACTAACCGTGAAGCAGCTAAATCTATTTGTAAAAAGCGCCAGGTGGAAAACGCAGGGAAAAGTCTTCGCCAATCAGAGCCGGTTCCATGGAAGAGCCTGTGTTCTGATAGGCTGCGCTGTCGCTGTAATTTCCAAGGAGCTGCAGGTGGGCGTCCTGGTCTCGGTCGGTGGCTGGATGGGTTCTGACTGACCATGGGGGAGCTGAAGCAGCCCCGTTCAAGGGCAGGCAGCTTCCAAGAAGCTGCAGGCGGCCGTTCTGGTCTAGTTCGGTGGCTGGCTTGGTGCTGAAATACCATGAGGGAGCTGAAGCAGCCCTGTTCAGCAGTAGGCAGCTGAAGAGAAGAAATAATAGTGAGTTTAAATAACATAGAGGTGGGATAGGTTTAGACTGAGCAGCCAAAGCAAGACAAGGAGAGTTACACTTTTCGAGCCAAGGCAGTGTGCTTGGATGGGGAGGGGCAGGAGCAAAGAAACAGAAGAGCTGTAAGCACTTTAAACACAGTAGAAATTACAAACCAGCAAATACAGTTCAGAAAACTTCTAATAGACACTTCAAATGTGCTTAAATGCAGGAAATCCATTTGTAAATGTGTCAGGTGGCAAAAGCAGGGGAAAAGTTTTGACCAATCAGAGCGGGTTTGCTGGAAGCACCTGTGTTCTGATTGGCTGTCCTTTCACCATACATTCCAAGGTGCTGCAGGTGGGTGTCCTGGTCTCGGTCCGTAGCTTGCAGGTTGACGACCCGACGGTGTGGGGAGCTAAAGCAGCCCGTTCAAGGTCAGCCAACAGGACAGAAGAAAAATAACATAGCTTCAAATAGCATAGAGGTAGGAATGGGTTTAGATTGAGCAGTTTACCAAGACAAGGAGACTCAGACTTTTCGGAGCAAGGCAGAGTTCTTGGATGGGGGTGCAGAAAGGGAAACAGAAAGAGGTGAAAACACTTAATGACAGTAGTAAAGTACAATCCAGCTAATACAGTTGAAAACTTCTATTAGACACTTGAAATGTGTGGTTACAATTAAAACATTTGTAAAAGCGCCAAGTGGCAAAAAGCAGGGAAAGTCCTTCCAATCAGAGCGGGTTTGCTGGAAGCGCTTGTGTTTGATTACACATGTCGCTGCATTTTACAAGCAGCTGCAGGCGGGCTTCCTGGTCTCAGTCGGTGGCTGGATGGGTGCAGACCAATGGTGGGGGAACTGAAGCAGCCCCGTTCAAGGGCAGGCAGCTGGAGAGAAGAAAAAAAGGCAGGGTTTAAATAGCATAGAGGTAGGATAGGTTTGGATTGAGCAGCTTAGCAAGACAAAGGAGAGTTAGACTTTTCAGCAGCAAGGCAGAATGCTTCGATGGGTGGGTGCAGGAGCAAGGAAACAGAAGAGTTGAAAGCACTTTAAAACAGTAGTAGAAATTACAATCCAGTTAATACAGCTGAGAAACTACTGTTAGACACTTCAAATGTGCTTAGTTGCTGCTAAATGTAAGTGTAAAAAGAACCAGATGGCAAAAGCAGGGGAAAATTCTTGGCCAATCAGAGCGGTTTGGCAGGCAGTGCCTGTGTTCGGACTGGCTGCACTGTCGATGTCCCTTCCAAGAAACTGGAGGTGGGCGTTCTGGTGTCGGTCAGGGGCAGGCTGGGTGCCGACCGACCGTGGGGGAGCTGAAACAGCCACATACAAGGGCAGGCAGCTGGAGAAAAGAAACAATAGCAGAGTTTAAATAGCATAGAGGTTGAATAGGTTTAGATTGAGCAGTTTAGCAAAACAAAGGACAGTTAGACTTTTCGGCACCAAGACGGAGTACTTGAAATGGGGGGTGCTGGAGCAAGGAAACAGAAGAGCTTCAAGCACTTTAGAAAAGTAGTAGAAATTACAATCAAGATAATACAGTTGAAAAACTTATTAGTCAACAACAAAAATCTGTGAGTTGGCCAAACCTGTTGTAAAATTTTCAGTTGGCAAAAGCAGGGAAATTTCACTGGCCAATCACAGCAAGGGTTTGCTGGAAGCGCCGTTCGACACTGCGCGGTCACCGGCATTCCTTCCAAGGAGCTGCTGGCGGTATCCTGGTTCGTCTGGTCGTTGGCCGGAACCCGACTGACCATGGGTGAGCTGATGCAGCCCCATTCAAGGGCAGACAGCTGGAGAGAAGAAAAAATAGCAGGGTTTAAATAGCATAGAGGTAGGATTGGTTTAGACTGAGCAGTTTAGCAAGATAAAGGAGAATTAGACTTTTCGGCACCATGGCAGAGTTCTTGGATGGCGGGGTGCAGGATCAAGGAAATGGAAGAGCTGAAAGCAGTTTAAAACAGGAGTAGAAATTACAATCCAGCTAATACAGTTGAAAAACTTCTATTAGACGCTTGAAATGTGCTTAGTTGCAGCTAAATCTATTTGTAAAAAGCGCCAGGTGGCAAAAGTGGGGAAAAGTCCTGGCCAATCAGAGCGGGTTTGCTGGAAGTGCCTGTGTTCTGATAGGATGCGCTGTTGCCGTAATTTCCAAGGAGCTGCAGGTGGGCGTCCTGGTCTCGGTCGGTGGCTGGTTGGGTCCGACGGACCATGGGAAGCTGAAAACGTCCCGCTCAAGGCCAGGCAGCTCTCCAGGAAGGCAGGCGGCATCCTGGTCTCGGTCGGCTGGCTGGCAGAGGTGCCGACAGACCATGAGGGAGCTGAAGCAGCCCTGTTCAACAGCAGGCAGCTGAAGAAGAAAAAAAACGCGGGGTTTAAATAATACAGAATTAGGATAAGTTAAGACTGAGCAGTTACACAAGACACAGGAAGTTACACTTTTTCGAACAAGGCAGTGTGCTTGGGTGGGGGAGGTTGCAGGAGCAAGAAAACAGAAGAGCTGTAGCACTTTAAAACAGTAGTAGAAATACAATCCAGCAAGTACAGTTGAAAAACTTCTAATAGACACTTGAAATGTGCTTAAATGCAGGTAAATCCATTTGCAAATGTGTCAGGTGGCAAAAGCAGGCAAAAAGTCTTTGACCAATCAGAGCGGGTTGCTGGAAGCACATGTTCCGATTGGCTCTGGTGTGCGCCATACCTTCAAAGCGCTGCAGGTGGGTATACAGGTCTCGGTCTGTGGCTGGCTGGTTGGCGACAAGCACAGTGGGGAGCTGCAAGCAGCCCGTTCAAGGTCAGGCAGGAGGAGAGAATAAAAATAGCAGGGTTCAAATAGCATAGAGGCAGGATAGGTTAGATTGAGCAGTTTAGCAAGACTAAGGAGAGTCAGACTTTTAAAATAGCAGGCAGAGTTCTTGGATGGGGCAGGAGCAAGGAAACAGAAGAGGTGAGCACAAACAGTAGTAGAAATTACAACCCAGCTATACAGTTGAAAACTTCTATTAGACACTTGAAATGTGCTGAGTTGCAATTAAAACTATTTGTAAAAGCGCCAAGAGGCAAAAGCAGAGAGAAAAGTCCTTTCAATCAGGCGGGTTTGCTGGAAGCGCCTGTGCTCTGATTAGCTACGGTGTCGCCGCATCCAGGCCTCGGACCCCGCGATTTCTGGAACCTAAACAGCTCTTCAGAAATCAGTTTTACTGCAAGGGATCTGGCATACCTTGAACATGCCACAGATCTCTCGATTTCTGTAACCTAGACAGTTCTTCAGAAATCCTCTGTACTGCAAGGGATCCAGCATGCCTTCAACAGGCCACGAATGCTGCAATTTCTGGAACATAAACAGTCCTTGAAATCTTCAGAACTGCAAGGGATCCAGCATGCCTTGACCAGGCCATGGACCCCGCCAGTTCTGGAACCTAAAGTTTTTCAGAAATCTTGGTACCATGCGGGATCTAGCATACCTTGAGCAGGCAACAGACCCCTCAATTTCTGGAACTTAAACATTTTTCAGAAATCCTCTCTACTGCAATGGATCCAGCATGCCTTCAACAGGGCAGAGACCTGGAATTTTCTGGAACCTGAATTGTTCTTCAGAAATCCTCTGTTCTGCAAAGGATAAAGCGTGCCTTCTCCAGGGCATTGACACTGTGGTTTCTAGAAACATAACAGTTTTTCAGGAATCCTCTGTTCTGCAAGGGATCCAGAACGCCTTGACCTGGCCACTCACCCAGTCATTTCTGGAACCTAAACAGTTCTTCAGAAATCCGCTGTACTGGAAGGGATCCAGCATGCATTGACCAGGCAATGGACCCCGTGGTTTCTGGAACCTAAACAGTTCTTCAGAAATCCTCTGTACTGCAAGGCATCCAGCATGCTTTCACCATTCTGTGGACACTGCTGTTTCTGGAACCTCAACATTTCTTCAGAAATGGTCTCTACTGCAAGACACAAAGTGTGCCGTGTCCAGGCCTCGGACGCTGCGATTTCTTGAACCTAAAAAGTTCTTCAGAAATCAGCTTTACTGCAAGAGATCCAGCATACCTTGACCAGGCCACAGATCTTGAGATTTCTGTAACCTAAACAGTTCTTCAGAAATCCTCTGTACTGCAAGGGATCCAGTGAGCCTTCACTAGGACATGGACAACGTGATTTCTGGAACATAAACAGTTCTTCAGAAATCCTCTGTAATGCAAGGGATCCAGCATGCTTTGACCAGGCCATGGACTCCGCCATTTCTTAAATCTAAAGAGTTTTTCAGAAATCCTTGGTACCACACGGGATCTACCATGCCTTGAGCAGGCAACAGACCCCACAATTTCTGGAACTTAAACAGTTTTTCAGAAATCCTCTCTACTGCAAGGGATCCAGCATGCCTTCACCAGGGAAGAGACCTGGCAGTTTCTGGAACCTGAATCGTTCTTCAGAAATCCTCTGTACTGCAAGGGATAAAGTGTGCCTTCACCTGGGCAAGGACACTGTGGTTTCCGGAAACATAACAGTTTTCAGGGATCCTCTGTTCTGCAGGGGATCCAGCAAGCCTTGACCTGGCCACGCAACCCATGACTTCGGGAACCTAAACAGTTCTTCAGAAATCCACTGTACTGGAAGGGATCCAGCATGCATTGACCACGCAATGGACCCGTTGGTTTCTGGAACCTAAACAGTTCTTCAGAAATCCTCTGTACCACAAGGGATCCAGCGTGCCTTGACTAAGCCATGGACCTTGCCATTTCTGAAACCTACAGTAAATAGCTTTTCAGAAATCCTCTGTAGTGCAAGAGATCCAACGTTCCTTGACCTTGCCATGGACCCCGTGATTTCTGAAACCAAAACAGCTTTTCAGAAATCCTCTGTACTACAAGTTATCCAGTGCGCCTTGACCAAGCCACAGACCCCTCGATTTCTGGAAGCAAAACATTTTTCAGGAATCCTCTGTAATGCAAGGGATCCAGCTTGCCTTGACCAGGCCAGGGATCCCTCTATTTCTATAACTTTAGCAGTTTTACAGGAATCCTTTGTACTGCAAGACATCCAGCGTGCCTTCACCAAGCCTCAGACACCGCGGTTCCTGGAACCTTAACAGTTCTTCAGAAATGGTCTCTACTGCAAGGGATAAAGTGTGCCTTTTCCAGATCTCGGACCCCAAAATTTCTGGAAGCGAAACAGTCCTTCAGAAATCCGCTGTACCTCAAGGGATCCAGTGTGCCTTGACTAAGCTATGGACCCTGCCATTTCTGAAACCTACAGTAAATAGCTTTTCAGAAATCCTCTGTAGTGCAAGAGATCCAGCATTCCTTGACCAGGCCATGGACCCCGTGATTTCTGGAATCGAAACAGCTTTTCAGAAATCCTCTGTACTGCAAAAGATCCAGCGTGCCTTGACTAGGACACAGATCCTTCGATTTCGGAAAAAAACATTTTTCTGGAATCATCTCAGAATGCAAGGGATCCAGCTTGCCTTGACCTGGCCATGGATCCCTCAATTTTTGGAACCTAAACAGTTTTACAGAAATTCTTTGTACTACAAGGGATCCAGAGTGCCTTGACCAGGCCTCTGACCCCTTGATGTCTTGAACCTAAACAGTTTTCCAGGAATTTTATGTGCTGCAAGGGATCCGGCTTGCCTTGATGAGCACCATGGATCCCACAGTTTCTGGAACCTAAACAGTTCTTCAGAAATCCTCTGTACCACATGGGATCCAGCATGCCTTGAGCAGGCAACAGACCCTTTTATTTCTGGTACTTAAACAGCTTTTCAGAAATCCTCTCCACTGCTAGGGATCCAGGGTACCTTCACCAGGGCACAGACCCCGCAATTTCTGGAACCTGAACCGTTCTTCAGAAATCCTCTGTACTGCAAGGGATAAGTGTGCCTTCACCAGGCCCTGGAAACTGTGGTTTCTGGAAACAAAACAGTTTTTCAGGAATCTCTCACTGCAAGGCATCCAGCTTGCCTTGATCAGGCCTCAGACACTGCGGTTTCTGGAACCTTAACAGTTCTTCAGAAATCAGCTTTACTGCAAGGATCCAGTGCCTTGACCAGGCCTCGGACACCACAGTTTCTGGAACCTTAACAGTTCTTCAGAAATGGTCTCTATTACAAGGGATAAAGTGTTCCTTGACCAGGCCTCAGACCCCACGATTTCTGGGACCTAAACAGTTCTTCAGAAATCAGCTTTACTAAGGGATCCAGTGTGCCTTGACCAGGCCTCGGACACTGTGGTTTCTGGAACCTTAACAGCTCTTCAGAAATGGTCTCTATTACAAGGGATAAAGTGTTCCTTGACCAGGCCATGGACCCCATGATTTCTGGAACCTAGACAGTTCTTCAGAAATCCTCTATACTGCAATGATCCAGTGTGCCTTGATCAGGCCACAGATCCCTCGATTTCTGAAACTTAAACAGCTTTTCAGAAATCCTCTGTACTGCAAGGGATAAAGTGTGCCATCACCAGGGCATGGACACTGTGGTATCCGGAAACATAACAGTTTTTCAGGGATCCTCTGTTCTGCAAGGGATCCAGCAAGCCTTGACCTGGCCACGCACCACACGATTTCTGGAACCTAAACAGTTCTCTTGAAATCCACTGCACTGGAATTGATCCAGCATGCATTGACCAGGCAATGGACCCCATGGTTTCTGGAACCTAAACGGTTTTTCAGAAACCCTCTGTACTACAGAATATCGAGAATGCTTTGATCAGGCCATGGACCCCATGATTTCTGGAATCTAAACAGTACATCAGAAATCGTCTGTACTTCAAGGCATCCAGCGTGCCTTCATCAAACCTTGGACACCGCGGTTTCTGAAACCTTAACAGTTCTTTAGAAATGGTTTCCACTGCAAAGAATAAAGTATGCCTTGACCAGGCCTCGGACCCCCGTGATTACTGGAACCTAAACAGTTCTTCAGAATTCAGCTTTACTGCAAGAGATCCAGCGTTCCTTGACCAGGCCACATATGTTGCGATTTCTGTAACCTAAACTTTTCTTCAGAAATCCTCTGTACTGCAAGGGATCGAGTGTGCATACACCAGTCCACGGGTGCTATGATTTCTGGAACATAAACAGTTCTTCAGAAATCTTCTGTACTGCAAGGGATCTAGCATGCCTTGACCAGGCCATGTACTCTGCTATTTCTGGAACCTAAAGATTTTTTCAGAAATCCTCAGTACCGCTCGGGATCTAGCATGCCTTGAGCAGGCAACAGACCACTCAATTTCTGGAACTTAAACAGTTTTTCAGAAATCCTATGTTCTGCAAGGGATCCAGCGTGCCTTAACCAGGGCTCAGACCCCTTGATTTCTGGAACCTAAACAGCTTTTCACACATTTTCTGTATTGCAAGGGATCCAGCAAGCTTAGATCAGCCCATGGACCCCATGGTTTCTGGAACCTAGACAGTTCTTCAGAAATCCTCTGTACAGCAAGGGATCCAGGATGCCTTGAGCAGGCCATGGACCCCTAGATTTCTGGAACCTATACTGTTTTTTAGAAATCCTCTGTACTGCAAGTGATCCAGTGTACCTTGACCAGGCCACAGATCCCTCGATTTCTGAAACTTAAACAGCCTTTCAGTAATCCTCTGTACAGCAAGGGATCCAGCATGCCTTCTCCAGGTCACGGACCTTTCGATTTCTGGAACCCAAATAGTTTTTCAGAAATCCTGTGTACTGCAAGGGATGCAGTGTGGCTTCACCAAAGCACAGACCCCATGGTTTCTTGAAACTAAACAGTTCTTCAGAAATCCTCAGTACTGCAAGATATCGAGAATGCCTTGACCAGGCCATAGACCCTGTGATTGCTGGAACCTAAACAGCTCTTCAGAAATCAGTTTTACTGCAAGGGATCTGGCATACCTTGAACATGCCACAGATCTCTCGATTTCTGTAACCTAGACAGTTCTTCAGAAATCCTCTGTACTGCAAGGGATCCAGCATGCCTTCAACAGGCCACGAATGCTGCAATTTCTGGAACATAAACAGTCCTTGAGAAATCTTCAGAACTGCAAGGGATCCAGCATGCCTTGACCAGGCCATGGACCCCGCCAGTTCTGGAACCTAAAGAGTTTTTCAGAAATCCTTGGTACCGCACGGGATCTAGCATACCTTGAGCAGGCAACAGACCCCTCAATTTCTGGAACTTAAACATTTTTTCAGAAATCCTCTCTACTGCAATGGATCCAGCATGCCTTCAACAGGGCAGAGACCTGGAATTTTCTGGAACCTGAATTGTTCTTCAGAAATCCTCTGTTCTGCAAAGGATAAAGCGTGCCTTCTCCAGGGCATTGACACTGTGGTTTCTAGAAACATAACAGTTTTTCAGGAATCCTCTGTTCTGCAAGGGATCCAGAACGCCTTGACCTGGCCACTCACCCAGTCATTTCTGGAACCTAAACAGTTCTTCAGAAATCCGCTGTACTGGAAGGGATCCAGCATGCATTGACCAGGCAATGGACCCCGTGGTTTCTGGAACCTAAACAGTTCTTCAGAAATCCTCTGTACTGCAAGGCATCCAGCATGCTTTCACCATTCTGTGGACACTGCTGTTTCTGGAACCTCAACATTTCTTCAGAAATGGTCTCTACTGCAAGACACAAAGTGTGCCGTGTCCAGGCCTCGGACGCTGCATTTCTTGAACCTAAAAGTTCTTCAGAAATCAGCTTTACTGCAAGAGATCCAGCATACCTGACCAGGCCACAGATCTTGAGATTTCTGTAACCTAAACAGTTCTTCAGAAATCCTCTGTACTGCAAGGGATCCAGTGAGCCTTCACTAGGACATGGACAACGTGATTTCTGGAACATAAACAGTTCTTCAGAAATCCTCTGTAATGCAAGGGATCCAGCATGCTTTGACCAGGCCATGGACTCCATTTCTTAAATCTAAAGAGTTTTTCAGAAATCCTTGGTACCACACGGGATCTACCATGCCTTGAGCAGGCAACAGACCCCACAATTTCTGGAACTTAAACAGTTTTTCAGAAATCCTCTCTACTGCAAGGGATCCAGCATGCCTTCACCAGGGAAGAGACCTGGCAGTTTCTGGAACCTGAATCGTTCTTCAGAAATCCTCTGTACTGCAAGGGATAAAGTGTGCCTTCACCTGGGCAAGGACACTGTGGTTTCCGGAAACATAACAGTTTTTCAGGGATCCTCTGTTCTGCAGGGGATCCAGCAAGCCTTGACCTGGCCACGCAACCCATGACTTCGGGAACCTAAACAGTTCTTCAGAAATCCACTGCACTGGAATGGATCCAGCATGCAATGACCACGCAATGGACCCCGTTGGTTTCTGGAACCTAAACAGTTCTTCAGAAATCCTCTGTACCACAAGGGATCCAGCGTGCCTTGACTAAGCCATGGACCTTGCCATTTCTGAAACCTACAGTAAATAGCTTTTCAGAAATCCTCTGTAGTGCAAGAGATCCAACGTTCCTTGACCTTGCCATGGACCCCGTGATTTCTGAAACCAAAACAGCTTTTCAGAAATCCTCTGTACTCCAAGTTATCCAGTGCGCCTTGACCAAGCCACAGACCCCTCGATTTCTGGAAGCAAAACATTTTTCAGGAATCCTCTGTAATGCAAGGGATCCAGCTTGCCTTGACCAGGCCAGGGATCCCTCTATTTCTATAACTTTAGCAGTTTTACAGGAATCCTTTGTACTGCAAGACATCCAGCGTGCCTTCACCAAGCCTCAGACACCGCGGTTCCTGGAACCTTAACAGTTCTTCAGAAATGGTCTCTACTGCAAGGGATAAAGTGTGCCTTTTCCAGATCTCGGACCCCAAAATTTCTGGAAGCGAAACAGTCCTTCAGAAATCCGCTGTACCTCAAGGGATCCAGTGTGCCTTGACTAAGCCATGGACCCTGCCATTTCTGAAACCTACAGTAAATAGCTTTTCAGAAATCCTCTGTAGTGCAAGAGATCCAGCGTTCCTTGACCAGGCCACGGACCCCGTGATTTCTGGAACCGAAACAGCTTTTCAGAAATCCTCTGTACTGCAAAAGATCCAGCGTGCCTTGACTAGGACACAGATCCTTCGATTTCGGAAAAAAAACATTTTTTTCTGGAATCATCTGTAATGCAAGGGATCCAGCTTGCCTTGACCTGGCCATGGATCCCTCAATTTTTGGAACCTAAACAGTTTTACAGAAATTCTTTGTACTACAAGGGATCCAGAGTGCCTTGACCAGGCCTCTGACCCCTTGATGTCTTGAACCTAAACAGTTTTCCAGGAATTTTATGTGCTGCAAGGGATCCGGCTTGCCTTGATGAGCACCATGGATCCCACAGTTTCTGGAACCTAAACAGTTCTTCAGAAATCCTCTGTACCACATGGGATCCAGCATGCCTTGAGCAGGCAACAGACCCTTTTATTTCTGGTACTTAAACAGCTTTTCAGAAATCCTCTCCACTGCTAGGGATCCAGGGTACCTTCACCAGGGCACAGACCCCGCAATTTCTGGAACCTGAACCGTTCTTCAGAAATCCTCTGTACTGCAAGGGATAAAGTGTGCCTTCACCAGGCCCTGGAAACTGTGGTTTCTGGAAACAAAACAGTTTTTCAGGAATCCTCTCTACTGCAAGGCATCCAGCTTGCCTTGATCAGGCCTCAGACACTGCGGTTTCTGGAACCTTAACAGTTCTTCAGAAATCAGCTTTACTGCAAGGGATCCAGTGTGCCTTGACCAGGCCTCGGACACCACAGTTTCTGGAACCTTAACAGTTCTTCAGAAATGGTCTCTATTACAAGGGATAAAGTGTTCCTTGACCAGGCCTCAGACCCCACGATTTCTGGGACCTAAACAGTTCTTCAGAAATCAGCTTTACTGCAAGGGATCCAGTGTGCCTTGACCAGGCCTCGGACACTGTGGTTTCTGGAACCTTAACAGCTCTTCAGAAATGGTCTCTATTACAAGGGATAAAGTGTTCCTTGACCAGGCCATGGACCCCATGATTTCTGGAACCTAGACAGTTCTTCAGAAATCCTCTATACTGCAAATGATCCAGTGTGCCTTGATCAGGCCACAGATCCCTCGATTTCTGAAACTTAAACAGCTTTTCAGAAATCCTCTGTACTGCAAGGGATAAAGTGTGCCATCACCAGGGCATGGACACTGTGGTATCCGGAAACATAACAGTTTTTCAGGGATCCTCTGTTCTGCAAGGGATCCAGCAAGCCTTGACCTGGCCACGCACCACACGATTTCTGGAACCTAAACAGTTCTCTTGAAATCCACTGCACTGGAATTGATCCAGCATGCATTGACCAGGCAATGGACCCCATGGTTTCTGGAACCTAAACGGTTTTTCAGAAACCCTCTGTACTACAGAATATCGAGAATGCTTTGATCAGGCCATGGACCCCATGATTTCTGGAATCTAAACAGTACATCAGAAATCGTCTGTACTTCAAGGCATCCAGCGTGCCTTCATCAAACCTTGGACACCGCGGTTTCTGAAACCTTAACAGTTCTTTAGAAATGGTTTCCACTGCAAAGAATAAAGTATGCCTTGACCAGGCCTCGGACCCCGTGATTACTGGAACCTAAACAGTTCTTCAGAATTCAGCTTTACTGCAAGAGATCCAGCGTTCCTTGACCAGGCCACATATGTTGCGATTTCTGTAACCTAAACTTTTCTTCAGAAATCCTCTGTACTGCAAGGGATCGAGTGTGCATACACCAGTCCACGGGTGCTATGATTTCTGGAACATAAACAGTTCTTCAGAAATCTTCTGTACTGCAAGGGATCTAGCATGCCTTGACCAGGCCATGTACTCTGCTATTTCTGGAACCTAAAGATTTTTTCAGAAATCCTCAGTACCGCTCGGCATCTAGCATGCCTTGAGCAGGCAACAGACCACTCAATTTCTGGAACTTAAACAGTTTTTCAGAAATCCTATGTTCTGCAAGGGATCCAGCGTGCCTTAACCAGGGCTCAGACCCCTTGATTTCTGGAACCTAAACAGCTTTTCACACATTTTCTGTATTGCAAGGGATCCAGCAAGCTTAGATCAGCCCATGGACCCCATGGTTTCTGGAACCTAGACAGTTCTTCAGAAATCCTTCGGTACAGCAAGGGATCCAGGATGCCTTGAGCAGGCCATGGACCCCAGATTTCTGGAACCTATACAGTTTTTAGAAATCTCTGTACTGCAAGTGATCCAGTGTACCTTGACCAGGCCACAGATCCCTCGATTTCGAAACTTAAACAGCCTTCAGTAATCCTCTGTACAGCAAGGGATCCAGCATGCCTTCTCCAGGTCACGGACCTTTCGATTTCTGGAACCCAAATAGTTTTTCAGAAATCCTGTGTACTGCAAGGGATGCAGTGTGGCTTCACCAAAGCACAGACCCCATGGTTTCTTGAAACTAAACAGTTCTTCAGAAATCCTCAGTACTGCAAGATATCGAGAATGCCTTGACCAGGCCATAGACCCTGTGATTGCTGGAACCTAGACAGCTCTTCAGAAATCAGCATTACTGCAAGGGATCCGGCATACCTTGAACATGCCACAGATCTCTCAATTTCTGTAACCTAGACAGTTCTTCAGAAATCCTCTGTACTGCAAGGGATCCAGTGAGCCTTCACTAGGCCACAAATGCTGCGATTTCTGGAACATAAACAGTTCTTGAGAAATCCTCAGAACTGCAAGGGATCCAGCATGCCTTGACCAGGCCATGGACCCTGCCAGTTCTGGAACCTAAAGAGTTTTTCAGAAATCCTCGGTACCGCTCAAGATCTAGCATGCCTTGAGCAGGCAACAGACTCCTCAATTTCTGGAACTTAAACAGTTTTTCAGAAATCCTCTGTACTGCAAGGGATCCAGTATGCCTTCACCAGGGCAGAGATCCAGCAGTTTCTGGAACCTGAATCGTTTTTCAGAAATCCTCTGTACTGCAAGGGATAAAGCATGCCTTCATGAGGACATGGATACTATGGTTTCCAGAAACATAACAGCTTTTCAGGAATCCTCTGTTCTGCATGGGATCCAGCAATCCTTGACCTGGCCACGCACCCCGCGATTTCTGGAACCTAAATAGTTCTTCAGAAATCCGCTGTACTGGAAGGGATCCAGCATGCATTGACCAGGCAATGGACCCCATGGTTTCTGGAACCTGAACAGTCCTTCAGAAATCCTTTGTACCACAAAGGATCCAGCGTGCCTTGACTAAGCCATGGACCCTGCCATTTCTGAAATGTACAATAAACAGTTTTTCAGAAATCCTATGTCGTGCAAAAGATCCAGCATTCCTTTACCAGGACACGGATTCCTTGATTTCTGAAACCTCAACAGTTTTACAGGAATCCTTTGTACTGCAAGGGATCCAGAGTGCCTTGAGCAGGCCTCAGTCCCTTTGATGTCTTGAACCTAAACAAATTTTCAGGAATTTTCTGTACTGCAAGGGATCTGGCATGCCTTGATGAGCCCATGGACCCCGCAGTTTCTGGAACCTAAACATTTCTTAAAAAATCCTCTGTAGTGCAGGGATCCAGAATGCCTTGAGCAGGCAACAGACCCCGATTTCTGGTACTTAACACAGCTTTTCAGAAATCCTCTCTACTGCAAGGATAAAGCTCCCACCAGGGCACAGACCCTGCAGTTTCTGGAACCTGAACTGTTCTTAAGAAATCCTCTGTACTGCAAGTGATAAAGTGTGCCTTCACCAGGCCATGGACACTGTGGTTTCTGGAAACAAAACAGTTTTTCAGGAATCCTCTCTACTGCAAGGCATCCAGCCTGCCTTGACCAAGCCAGGGAGCCCTTGTTATCTGGAACCTAAACAGTTTTTCAGGAATCCTATGTTCTGCAAGGGATCCAGCGTGCCTTAACCAGGGCTCAGACCCCTTGATTTCTGTAACCTAAACAGCTTTTCACAAATTTTCTGTTTTGCAAGGGATCCAGCAAGTTTAGATCAGCCCATGGACCCCATGGTTTCTGGAACCTAGACAGTTCTTCAGAAATCCTCTGTACAGCAAGGGATCCAGGATGCCTTGAGCAGGCCATGGACCCCTTAGATTTCTGGAACCTAAACAGTTTTTTTAGAAATCCTCTGTACTGCAAGTGATCCAGTGTGCCTTGACCAGGCCACAGATCCCTCGATTTCTGAAACTTAAACAGCCTTTCAGTAATCCTCTGTACAGCAAGGGAACCAGCATGCCTTCTCCAGGTAACGGACCTTTCGATTTCTGGAACCCAAATAGTTTTTCAGAAATCCTGTGTACTGCAAGGGATGCAGTGTGGCTTCACCAAAGCACAGACCCCATGGTTTCTTGAAACTAAACAGTTCTTCAGAAATCCTCAGTACTGGAAGATATCGAGAATGCCTTGACCAGGCCATAGACCCCGTGATTGCTGGAACCTAGACAGCTATTCAGAAATCAGCTTTACTGCAAGGGATCCAGCATACCTTGAACATGCCACAGATCTCTCGATTTCTGTAACCTAGACAGTTCTTCAGAAATCCTCTGTACTGCAAGGGATCCAGTGAGCCTTCACTAGGACACGAATGCCGTGATTTATGGAACCTAAACAGTTCTTCAGAAATCCTCTGTACCTCATGGGATCCAGCATGCCTTGACTAAGCCATGGACCTTGCCATTTCTGAAACCTACAGTAAATAGCTTTTCAGAAATCCTCTGTAGTGCAAGAGATCCAACGTTCCTTGACCTTGCCATGGACCCCGTGATTTCTGAAACCAAAACAGCTTTTCAGAAATCCTCTGAACTACAAGTTATCCAGTGCACCTTGACCAAGCCACAGACCCCTCAATTTCTGGAAGCAAAACATTTTTCAGGGATCCTCTGTAATGCAAGGGATCCAGCTTGCCTTGACCAGGCCAGGGATCCCTCGATTTCTGGAACTTTAGCAGTTTTACAGGAATCCTTTTTACTGCAAGACATCCAGCGTGCCTTCACCAAGCCTCAGACACCGCGGTTCCTGGAACCTTAACAGTTCTTCAGAAATGGTCTCTACTGCAAGGGATAAAGTGTGCCTTTTCCAGATCTCGGACCTCACGATTTCTGGAAGCGAAACAGTCCTTCAGAAATCCGCTGTACCTCAAGGGATCCAGTGTGCCTTGACTAAGCCATGGACCCTGCCATTTCTGAAACCTACAGTAAATAGCTTTTCAGAAATCCTCTGTAGTGCAAGAGATCCAGCTGCCTGACCAGGCCATGGACCCCGTGGATTTCTAGAACTCAAACAGCTTTTCAGAAATCTCTGTACTGCAAAGATCCAGCGTGCCTTGACTAGGACACGGATCCTTCGATTTCTGAAAACATTTTTTCTGGAATCATCTGTAATGCAAGGGATCCAGCTTGCCTTGACCAGGCCATGGATCCCTCAATTTTTGGAACCTAAACAGTTTTACAGAAATTCTTTGTACTACAAGGGTTCCAGAGTGCCTTGACCAGGCCTCTGACCCCTTGATGTCTTGAACCTAAACAGTTTTCCAGGAATTTTATGTGCTGCAAGGGATCCGGCATGCCTTGATGAGCACCATGGACCCCACAGTTTCTGGAACCTAAACAGTTCTTCAGAAATCCTCTGTACCGCATGGGATCCAGCATGCCTTGAGCAGGCAACAGACCCTTTTATTTCTGGTACTTAAACAGCTTTACAGAAATCCTCTCTACTGCTAGGGATCCAGCGTACCTTCACCAGGGCACAGACCCCTCAATTTCTGGAACCTGAACCGTTCTTCAGAAATCCTCTGTACTGCAAGGAATAAAGCATGCCTTCACCAGGCCATGGAAACTGTGGTTTCTGGAAACAAAACAGTTTTTCAGGAATCCTCTGTACTGCAAGGCATCCTGCTTGCCTTGATCAGGCCTCAGACACTGCGGTTTCTGGAACCTTAACAGTTCTTCAGAAATCAGCTTTACTGCAAGGGATCCAGTGTGCCTTGACCAGGCCTCGGACACCGCGGTTTCTGGAACCTTAACAGTTCTTCAGAAATGGTCTCTATTACAATGGATAAAGTGTTCCTTGACCAGGCCTCAGACCCCACGATTTCTGGGACCTAAACAGTTCTTCAGAAATCAGCTTTACTGCAAGGTATCCAGTGTGCCTTTACCAGGCCTTGGACACCGTGGTTTCTGGAACCTTAACAGCTCTTCAGAAATGGTCTCTATTACAAGGGATAAAGTGTTCCTTGACCAGGCCATGGACCCCATGATTTCTGGAACCTAGACAGTTCTTCAGAAATCCTCTATACTGCAAGTGATCCAGTGTGCCTTGATCAGGCGACAGATCCCTCGATTTCTGAAACTTAAACAGCTTTTCAGAAATCCTCTGTACTGCAAGGGATAAAGTGTGCCATCACCAGGGCATGGACACTGTGATTTCCGGAAACATAACAGTTTTTCAGGGATCCTCTGTTCTGCAACGGATCCAGTAAGCCTTGACCTGGCCACGCACCACACGATTTCAGGAACCTAAACAGTTCTCTTGAAATCCACTGCACTGGAATGGATCCAGCATGCATTGAACAGGCAATGGACCCCATGGTTTCTGGAACCTAAACGGTTCTTCAGAAACCCTCTGTACTACAGGATATCGAGAATGCTTTGATCAGGCCATGGACCCCGTGATTTCTGGAATCTAAACAGTGCATCAGAAATCCTCAGTACTTCAAGTCATCCAGCGTGCCTTCACCAAACCTTGGACACCGCGGTTTCTGAAACCTTAACAGTTCTTCAGAAATGGTCTCCACTGCAAAGAATAAAGCATGCCTTGACCAGGCCTCGGAACCCGTGATTACTGGAACCTAAACAGTTCTTCAGAATTCAGCTTTACTGCAAGAGATCCAGGGTTCCTTGACCAGGCCACATATCTTGCGATTTCTGTAACCTAAACATTTCTTCAGAAATCCTCTGTACTGCAAGTGATCCAGTGTGCATGCACCAGGCCACGGATGCCACGATTTCTGGAATATAAACAGTTCTTCAGAAATCCTCTGTACTGCAAGGGATCCAGCATGCCTTGACCAGGCCATGTACTCTGTTATTTCTGGAACCTAAAGAGTTTTTCAGAAATCCTCGATACCGCTCGGGATCTAGCATGCCTTGAGCAGGCAACAGACCACTCAATTTCTGGAACTTAAACAGTTTTTCAGAAATCCTCTCTACTGCAAGGGATCCAGTATGCCTTCACCAGGGCAGAGATCCAGCAGTTTCTGGACCCTGAATCGTTCTTCAGAAATCCTCTGTACTGCAAGGAATAAAGCATGCCTTCATGAGGGCATGGACACTATGGTTTCCAGAAACATAACAGCTTTTCAGGAATCCTCTGTTCTGCATGGGATCCAGCAAGCCTTGACCTGGCCATGCACCCCTTGATTTCTGGAACCTAAATAGTTCTTCAGAAATCTGCTGTACTGGAAGGGATCCAGCATGCATTGACCAGGCAATGGACCCTGTGGTTTCTGGAACCTGAACAGTCCTTCAGAAATCCTTTGTACCACAAAGGATCCAGTGTGCCTTGACTAAGCCATGGACCCTGCCATTTCTGAAATGTACAGTAAATAGCTTTTCAGAAATCCTCTGCAGTGCAAGAGATCCAGCGTTCCCTTACCAGGCCACGGATTCCTTGATTTCTGAAACCTCAACAGTTTTACAGGAATCCTTTGTACTGCAAGGGATCCAGAGTGCCTTGAGCAGGCCTCAGTCCCCTTGATGTCTTGAACCTAAACAACTTTTCAGGAATTTTCTGTACTGCAAGTTATCTGGCATGCCTTGAAGAGCCCATGGACCCCGCAGTTTCTGGAACCTAAACATTTCTTCAGAAATCCTCTGTAGTGCACGGGATCCAAAATGCCTTGAGCAGGCAACAGACCCCTCGATTTCTGGTACTTAAACAGCTTTTCAGAAATCCTCTCTACTGCAAGGGATCCAGTGTGCCTTCACCAGGGCACAGACCCTGCAGTTTCTGGAACTTGAACCGTTCTTAAGAAATCCTCCGTACTGCAAGTGATAAAGTGTGCCTTCACCAGGCCATGGACACTGTGGTTTCTGGAAACTAAACAGTTTTTCACACATTTTCTGTATTGCAAGGGATCCAGCAACCTTAGATCAGCCCATGGACCCCATGGTTTCTGGAACCTAGACAGTTCTTCAGAAATCCTCTGTACAGCAAGGGATCCAGGATGCCTTGAGCAGGCCATGGACCCCTAGATTTCTGGAACCTAAACAGTTTTTTAGAAATCCTCTGTACTGCAAGTGATCCAGTGTGCCTTGAACAGGCCACAGATCCCTCGATTTCTGAAACTTAAACAGCCTTTCAGTAATCCTCTCTACTGCAAGGCATCCAGCTTGCCTTGACCAAGCCATGGATCCCTTGTTTTCTGGAAAATAAACAGTTTTTCAGGAATCCTATGTTCTGCAAGGGATCCAGCGTGCCTTAACCAGGGCTCAGACCCATTGATTTCTGGAACCTAAACAGCTTTTCACACATTTTCTGTTTTGCAAGGGATCCAGCAAGCTTAGATCAGCCCATGGACCCCACGGTTTCTGGAACCTAGACAGTTCTTCAGAAATCCTCTGTACAGCAAGGGATCCAGGATGCCTTGAGCAGGCCATGGACCCCTAGATTTCTTGAACCTAAACAGTTTTTTAGAAATCCTCTGTACTGCAAGTGATCCAGTGTGCCTTGACCAGGCCACAGATCCCTCAATTTCTGAAACTTAAACAGCCTTTCAGTAATCCTCTGTACAGCAAGGGATCCAGCATGCCTTCTTCAGGTCACGGACCTTTCGATTTCTGGAACCCAAATAGTTTTTCAGAAATCCTGTGTACTGCAAGGGATGCAGTGTGGCTTCACCAAAGCACAGACCCCATGGTCTCTTGAAACTAAACAGTTCTTCAGAAATCCTCAGTACTGCAAGATATCGAGAATGCCTTGACCAGGCCATAGACCCCGTGATTGCTGTAACCTAGACATTTCTTCAGAAATCCTCTGTACTGCAAGGGATCCAGTGAGCCTTCACTAAGCCATGAATGCCGTGATTTCTGGAACCTAAACAGTTCTTCAGAAATCCTCTGTACCACATGGGATCCAGCATGCCTTGACTAAGCCATGGACCTTGCCATTTCTGAAACCTACAGTAAATAGCTTTTCAGAAATCCTCTGTAGTGCAAGAGATCCAACGTTCCTTGACCTTGCCATGGACCCCGTGATTTCTGAAACCAAAACAGCTTTTCAGAAATCCTCTGTACTACAAGTTATCCAGTGCGCCTTGACCAAGCCACAGACCCCTCGATTTCTGGAAGCAAAACATTTTTCAGGAATCCTCTGTAATGCAAGGGATCCAGCTTGCCTTGACCAGGCCAGGGATCCCTCGATTTCTGGAACTTTAGCAGTTTTACAGGAATCCTTTTTACTGCAAGACATCCAGCATGCCTTCACCAAGTCTCGGACCCCGAGGTTCCTGGAACCTTAACAGTTCTTCAGAAATGGTCTCTACTGCAAGGGATAAAGTGTGCCTTTTCCTGATCTCAGACCCCGCGATTTCTGGAAGCGAAACAGTCCTTCAGAAATCCGCTGTACCTCAAGGGATCCAGCGTGCCTTGACTAAGCCACGGACCCTGCCATTTCTGAAACCTACAGTAAATAGCTTTTCAGAAATCCTCTGTAGTGCAAGAGATCCAGCGTTCCTTGACCAGGACATGGACCCCGTGATTTCTGGAACCTAAACAGCTTTTCAGAAATCCTCTGTACTGCAAAAGATCCAGCGTGCCTTGACTAGGACACAGATCCTTCGATTTCTGAAAAAAAACATTTTTTTCTGGAATCATCTGTAATGCAAGGGATCCAGCTTGCCTTGACCAGGTCATGGATCCCTCAATTTTTGGAACCTAAACAGTTTTACAGAAATTCTTTGTACTACAAGGGATCCAGAGTGCCTTGACCAGGCCTCTGACCCCTTGATGTCTTGAACCTAAACAGTTTTCCAGGAATTTTATGTGCTGCAAGGGATCTGACATGCCTTGATGAGCACCATGGACCCCACAGTTTCTGGAACCTAAACAGTTCTTCAGAAATTTTCTGTACCGCATGTGAGCCAGCATGCCTTGAGCAGGCAATAGACCCTTTTATTTCTGGTACTTAAACAGCTTTTCATAAATCCTCTCTACTGCTAGGGATCCAGCGTACCTTCACCAGGGCACAGACCCTGCAATTTCTGGAACCTAAACCGTTTTTCAGAAATCCTCTGTACTGCAAGGGATAAAGCATGCCTTCACCAGGCCATGGAAACTGTGGTTTCCGGAAACAAAACAGTTTTTCAGGAATCCTCTCTACTGCAAGGCATCCAGCTTGCCTTGATCAGGCCTCAGACACTGCGGTTTCTGGAACCTTAACAGTTCTTCAGAAATCAGCTTTACTGCTAGGGATCCAATGTGCCTTGACCAGGCCTCGGACACCGCGGTTTCTGGAACCTTAACAGTTCTTCAGAAATGGTCTCTATTACAAGGGATAAAGTGTTCCTTGACCAGGCCTCAGACCCCATGATTTCTGGGACCTAAACAGTTCTTCAGAAATCAGCTTTACTGCAAGGGATCCAGTGTGCCTTGACCAGGCCTCGGACACTGTGGTTTCTGGAATGTTAACAGCTCTTCAGAAATGGTCTCTATTACAAGGGATAAAGTGTTCCTTGACCAGGCCATGGACCCCATGATTTCTGGAACCTAGACAGTTCTTCAGAAATCCTCTATACTGCAAGTGATCCAGTGTGCCTTGATCAGGCCACAGATCCCTTGATTTCTGAAACTTAAACAGCTTTTCAGAAATCCTCTGTACTGCAAGGGATAAAGTGTGCCATCACCAGGGCATGGACACTGTGGTTTCCGGAAACATAACACTTTTTCAGGCATCCTCTGTTCTGCAACGGATCCAGCAAGCCTTGACCTGGCCACGCACCACACGATTTCTGGAACCTAAACAGTTCTCTTCAAATCCACTGCACTGGAATGGATCCAGCATGCATTGACCAGGCAATGGACTCCATGGTTTCTGGAACCTAAACGGTTCTTCAGAAACCCTCTGTACTACAGGATATCGAGAATGCTTTGATCAGGCCATGGACCCCGTGATTTCTGGAATCTAAACAGTACATCAGAAATCCTCTGTACTTCAAGGCATCCAGCGTGCCTTCACCAAATCTTGGACACCGCGGTTTCTGAAACCTTAACAGTTCTTCAAAAATGGTCTCCACTGCAAAGAATAAAGTATGCCTTGACCAGACCTCGGACCCCGTGATTACTGGAACCTAAACAGTTCTTCAGAATTCAGCTTTACTGCAAGAGATCCAGCGTTCCTTGACCAGGCCACATATGTTGCGATTTCAGTAACCTAAACATTTCTTCAGAAATCCTCTGTACTGCAAGGGATCCAGACTGCATGCACCAGGCCACGGATGCCACGATTTCTGGAACATAAACAGTTCTTCAGAAATCCTCTGTACTGCAAGGGATCCAGCATGCCTTGACCAGGCCATGTACTCTGCTATTTCTGGAACCTAAAGAGTTTTTCAGAAATCCTCGGTACCGCTCGGGATCTAGCATGCCTTGAGCAGGCAACAGACCACTCAATTTCTGGAACTTAAACAGTTTTTCAGAAATCCTCTCTACTGCAAGGGATCCAGTATGCCTTCACCAGGGCAGAGATCCGGCAGTTTCAGGAACCTGAATCGTTCTTCAGAAATCCTCTGTACTGCAAGGGATAAAGCATGCCTTCATGAGGGCATGGACACTATGGTTTTCAGAAACATAACAGCTTTTCAGGAATCCTCTGTTCTGCATGGGATCCAGCAAGCCTTGACCTGGCCATGCACCCCATAATTTCTGGAACCTAAATAGTTCTTCAGAAATCCGCTGTACTGGAAGGGATCCAGCATGCATTGACCAGGCAATGGACCCCATGGTTTCTGGAACCTGAACAGTCCTTCAGAAATCCTTTGTACTACAAAGGATCCAGCATGCCTTGACTAAGCCATGGACCCTGCCATTTCTGAAATGTACAGTAAATAGCTTTTCAGAAATCCTCTGTAGTGCAAGAGATCCAGCTTTCCTTAACCAGGCCACGGATTCCTTGATTTCTGAAACCTCAACAGTTTTACAGGAATCCTTTGTACTGCAAGGGATCCAGAGTGCCTTGAGCAGGCCTCAGTCCCCTTGATGTCTTGAACCTAAACAAATTTTCAGGAATTTTCTGTACTGCAAGGGATCTGGCATGCCTTGATGAGCCCATGGACCCCGCAGTTTCTGGAACCTAAACATTTCTTCAGAAATCCTCTGTAGTGCATGGGATCCAGAATTCCTTGAGCAGGCAACAGACCCTTTGATTTCTGGTACTTAAACAGCTTTTCAGAAATCCTCTCTACTGCAAGGGATCCAGTGTGCCTTCACCAGGGCACAGACCCCGCAGTTTCTGGAACCTGAACCGTTCTTAAGAAATCCTCTGTACTGCAAGTGATAAAGTGTGCCTTCACCAGGCCATGGACACTGTGGTTTCTGGAAACAAAACAGTTTTTCAGGAATCCCTCTCTACTGCAAGGCATCCAGCTTGCCTTGACCAAGCCATGGATCCCTTGTTTTCTGGAACCTAAACAGTTTTTCAGGAATCCTATGTTCTGCAAGGGATGCAGCGTGCCTTAACCAGGGCTCAGACCCCTTGATTTCTGGAACCTAAACAGCTTTTCACACATTTTCTGTATTGCAAGGGATCCAGCAAGCTTAGATCAGCCCATGGACCCCACAGTCTCTGGAACCTAGACAATTCTTCAGAAATCCTCTGTACAGCAAGGGATCCAGGATGCCATGAGCAGGCCATGGACCCCTAGATTTCTGGAACCTAAACAGGTTTTTAGAAATCCTCTGTACTGCAAGTGATCCAGTGTGCCTTGACCAGGCCACAGATCCCTCGATTTCTGAAACTTAAACAGCCTTTCAGTAATCCTCTGTACAGCAAGGGATCCAGCATGCTTTCTCCAGGTCACGGACCTTTCGATTTCTGGAACCCAAATAGTTTTTCAGAAATCCTGTGTACTGCAAGGCATGCAGTGTGGCTTCACCAAAGCACAGACCCCATGGTTTCTTGAAACTAAACAGTTCTTCAGAAATCCTCAGTACTGCAAGATATCGAGAATGCTTTGACCAGGCCAAAGACCCCGTGATTGCTAGAACCTAGACAGCTCTTCAGAAATCAGCTTTACTGCAAGGGATCCGGCATACCTTGAACATGCCACAGCTCTCTCGATTTCTGTAACCTAGACAGTTCTTCAGAAATCCTCTGTACTGCAAGGGATCCAGCGAGCCTTCACTAGGCCACAAATGCCGCGATTTCTGGAACATAAACAGTTCTTGAGAAATCCTCAGAACTGCAAGGGATCCAGCATGCCTTGACCAGGCCATGGACCCCACCAGTTCTGGAACCTAAAGAGTTTTTCAGAAATCCTCGGTACCGCTCGAGATCTAGCATGCCTTGAGCAGGCAACAGACTGCTCAATTTCTGGAACTTAAACAGTTTTTCAGAAATCCTCTCTACTGCAAGGGATCCAGCGTGCCTTCACCAGGGCACAGACCCCGCAGTTTCTGGAACCTGAACCGTTCTTAAGAAATCCTCTGTACTGCAAGTGATAAAGTGTGCCTTCACCAGGCCATGGCCACTGTGGTTTCTGGAAACAAAACAGTTTTTCAGGAATCCTCTCTACTGCAAGGCATCCAGCTTGCCTTGACCAAGCCATGGATCCCTTGTTTTCTGGAACCTAAACAGTTTTTCAGGAATCCTATGTTCTGCAAGGGATCCAGCGTGCTTTAACCAGGGCTCAGACCCCTTGATTTCTGGAACCTAAACATCTTTTCACACATTTTCTGTATTGCAAGGGATCCAGCAAGCTTAGATCAGCCCATGGACCCCACAGTTTCTGGAACCTAGACAGTTCTTCAGAAATCCTCTGTACAGCAAGGGATCCAAGATGCCTTGAGCAGGCCATGGACCCCTAGATTTCTGGAACCTAAACAGTTTTTTAGAAATCCTCTGTACTGCAAGTGATCCAGTGTGCCTTGACCAGGCCACAGATCCCTCAATTTCTGAAACTTAAACAGCCTTTCAGTAATCCTCTGTACAGCAAGGGATCCAAGATGCCTTGAGCAGGCCATGGACCCCTAGATTTCTGAAACTTAAACAGCCTTTCAGTAATCCTCTGTACAGCAAGGGATCCAGCATGCCATCTCCAGGTCACGGACCTTTCGATTTCTGGAACCCAAATAGTTTTTCAGAAATCCTGTGTACTGCAAGGGATGCAGTGTGGCTTCACCAAACCACAGACCCCATGGTTTCTTGAAACTAAACAGTTCTTCAGAAATCCTCAGTACTGCAAGATATTGAGAATGCCTTGACCAGGGCATAGACCTTGTGATTGCTGGAACCTAGACAGCTCTTCAGAAATCAGCTTTACTGCAAGGGATCCAGCATACCTTGAACATGCCACAGATCTCTCGATTTCTGCACCCTAGGCAGTTCTTCAGAAATCCTCTGTACTGCAAGGGATCCAGTGAGCCTTGACTAGTCCACAAATGCAACGATTTCTTGAACATAAACAGTTCTTGAGAAATCCTCAGAACTGCATGGGATCCAGCATGCCTTGACCAGGCCATGGACCCTGCCAGTTCTGGAACCTAAAGAGTTTTTCAGAAATCCTCAGTACCGCTCGAGATCTAGCATGCCTTTAGCAGGCAACAGACCACTCAGTTTCTGGAACTTAAACAGTTTTTCAGAAATCCTCTCTACTGCAAGGGATCCAGTATACCTTCACCAGGGCAGAGATCCGGCAGTTTCTGGAACCTGAATCGTTCTTCAGAAATCCTCTGTACTGCAAGGGATAAAGCATGCCTTCATGAGGCATGGACACTATGGTTTCCAGAAACATAACAGCTTTTCAGGAATCCTCTGTTCTGCATGGGATCCAGCAAGCCTTGACCTGGCCATGCACCCCGTGATTTCTGGAACCTAAATATTTCTTCAGAAATCCGCTGTACTGGAAGGGATCCAGCATGCATTGACCAGGCAATGGACCCTGTGGTTTCTGGAACCTGAACATTCCTTCAGAAATCCTTCGTACCACAAAGGATCCAGTGTGCCTTGACTAAGCCATGGACCCTGCCATTTCTGAAATGTACAGTAAACAGTTTTTCAGAAATCCTCTGTAGTGCAAGAGATCCAGCGTTCCTTTACCAGGCCACGGATTCCTTGATTTCTGAAACCTCAACAGTTTTACAGGAATCCTTTGTACTGCAAGGATCCAGAGTGCCTTGAGCAGGCCTCAGTCCCTTTGATGTCTTGAACCTAAACAAATTTTCAGGAATTTTCTGTACTGCAAGGGATCTGGCATGCCTTGATGAGCCCATGGACCCCGCAGTTTCTGGAACCTAAACATTTCTTCAGAAATCCTCTGTAGTGCACGGGATCCAGAATGCCTTGAGCAGGCAACAGACACCTCGATTTCTGGTACTTAAACTGTTTTTCAGAAATCCTCTCTACTGCAAGGGATCCAGCGTGCCTTCACCAGGGCACAGACCCCGCAGTTTCTGGAACCTGAACCGTTCTTAAGAAATCCTCTGTACTGCAAGTGATAAAGTGTGCCTTCACCAGGCCATGGACACTGTGGTTTCTGGAAACAAAACAGTTTTTCAGGAATCCTCTCTACGGCAAGGCATCCAGCTTGCCTTGACCAAGCCATGGATCCCTTGTTATCTGGAACCTAAACAGTTTTTCAGGAATCCTATGTTCTGCAAGGGATCCAGCGTGCCTTAACCAGGGCTCAGACCCCTTGATTTCTGGAACCTAAACAGCTTTTCACAAATTTTCTGTATTGCAAGGGATCCAGCAAGCTTAGATCAGCCCATGGACCCCACGGTTTCTGGAACCTAGACAGTTCTTCAGAAATCCTCTGTACAGCAAGGGATCCAAGATGCCTTGAGCAGGCCATGGACCCCAAGATTTCTGGAACCTAAACAGTTTTTTAGAAATCCTCTGTACTGCAAGTGATCCAGTGTGCCTTGACCAGGCCACAGATCCCTCAATTTCTGAAACTTAAACAGCCTTTCAGTAATCCTCTGTACAGCAAGGGATCCAGCATGCCTTCTCCAGGTCACGGACCTTTCGATTTCTGGAACCCAAATAGTTTTTCAGAAATCCTGTGTACTGCAAGGGATGCAGTGTGGCTTCACCAAAGCACAGACCCCATGGTTTCTTGAAACTAAACAGTTCTTCAGAAATCCTCAGTACTGCAAGATATCGAGAATGCCTTGACCAGGCCATAGACCCCGTGATTGCTGGAACCTAGACAGCTCTTCAGAAATCAGCTTTACTGCAAGGGATCTAGCATACCTTGAACATGCCACAGATCTCTCGATTTCTGTAACCTAGACAGTTCTTCAGAAATCCTCTGTACTGCAAGGGATCCAATGAGCCTTCACTAGGCCATGAATGCCACGATTTCTGGAACCTAAGCAGTTCTTCAGAAATCCTCTGTACCACATGGGATCCAGCATGCCTTGACTAAGCCATGGACCTTGCCATTTCTGAAACCTACAGTAAATAGCTTTTCAGAAATCCTCTGTAGTGCAAGAGATCCAACGTTCCTTGACCTTGCCATGGATCCCGTGATTTCTGAAACCAAAACAGCTTTTCAGAAATCTTCTGTACTAGAAGTTATCCAGTGCTCCTTGACCAAGCCACAGACCCCTCGATTTCTTGAAGCAAAACATTTTTCAGGAATCCTCTGTAATGCAAGGGATCCAGCTTGCCTTGACCAGGCCAGGGATCCCTTGATTTCTGGAACTTTAGCAGTTTTACAGGAATCCTTTTTACTGCAAGACATCCAGCTTGCCTTCACCAAGCCTCGGACACTGCGGTTCCTGGAACCTTAACAGTTCTTCAGAAATGGTCTCTACTGCAAGGGATAAAGTGCGCCTTTTCCAGATCTCGGACCCCGCGATTTCTGGAAGTGAAACAGTCCTTCAGAAATCCGCTATACCTCAAGGGATCCAGCGTGCCTTGACTAAGCCATGGACCCTGCCATTTCTGAAACCTACAGTAAATAGCTTTTCAGAAATCCTCTGTAGTGCAAGAGATCCAGCGTTCCTTGACCAGGCCACGGACCCCGTGATTTCTGGAACCTCAACAGCTTTTCAGAAATCCTCTGTACTGCAAAAGATCCAGCGTGCCTTGACTAGGACACAGATCCTTCGATTTCTGAAAAAAAACATTTTTTTCTGGAATCATCTGTAATGCAAGGGATCCAGCTTGCCTTGACCAGGCCATGGATCCCTCAATTTTTGGAACCTAAACAGTTTTACAGAAATTCTTTGTACTACAAGGGATCCAGAGTGCCTTGACCAGGCCTCTGACCCCTTGATGTCTTGAACCTAAACAGTTTTCCAGGAATTTTATGTGCTGCAAGGGATCCGGCATGCCTTGATGAGCACCATGGACCCCACAGTTTCTGGAACCTAAACAGTTCTTCAGAAATCCTCTGTACCACATGGGATCCAGCATGCCTTGAGCAGGCAACAGACCCTTTTATTTCTGGTACTTAAACAACTTTTCATAAATCCTCTCTACTGCTAGGGATCCAGCGTACCTTTACCAGGGCACAGACCCCGCAATTTCTGGAACCTGAACCGTTCTTCAGAAATCCTCTGTACTGCAAGGGATAAAGCGTGCCTTCACCAGGCCATGGAAACTGTGGTTTCTGGGAACAAAACAGTTTTTCAGGAATCCTCTCTACTGCAAGGCATCCAGCTTGCCTTGATCAGGCCTCAGACACTGCGGTTTCTGGAACCTTAACAGTTCTTCAGAAATCAGATTTACTGCAAGGGATCCAGTGTGCCTTGATCAGGCCTCGGACACCGCGGTTTCTGGAACCTTAACAGTTCTTCAGAAATGGTCTCTATTACCTGGGATAAAGTGTTCCTTGACCAGGCCTCAGACCCCATGATTTCTGGGACCTAAACAGTTCTTCAGAAATCAGCTTTACTGCAAGGGATCCAGTGTGCCTTCACCAGGCCTCGGACACCGTGGTTTCTGGAACCTTAACCGCTCTTCAGAAATGGTCTCTATTACAAGGGATAAAGTGTTCCTTGACCAGGCCATGGACTCCATGATTTCTGTAACCTAGACAGTTCTTCAGAAATGCTCTATACTGCAAGTGATCCAGTGTGCCTTGATCAGGCCACAGATCCCTCGAATTTCTGAAACTCAAACAGCTTTTCAGAAATCCTCTGTACTGCAAAGGATAAAGTGTGCCATCACCAGGGCATGGACATTGTGGTTTCTGGAAACATAACAGTTTTCAGGGATCCTCTGTTCTGCAAGGGATCCAGCAAGCCTTGACCTGGCCACGCACCACACGATTTCTGGAACCAAAACAGTTCTCTTGAAATCCGCTGCACTGGAATGGATCCAGCATGCATTGACCAGGCAATGGACCCCATGGTTTCTGGAACCTAAACGGTTCTTCAGAAACCCTCTGTACTACAGGATATCGAGAGTGCTTTGATCAGGCCATGGACCCCGTGATTTCTGGAATCCAAACAGTACATCAGAAATCCTCTGTACTTCAAGGCATCCAGCATGCCTTCACCAAACCTTGGACACCGCGGTTTCTGAAACCTTAACAGTTCTTCAGAAATGGTCTCCACTGCAAAGAATAAAGTATGCCTTGACCAGACCTCAGACCCCGTGATTACTGGAACCTAAATAGTTCTTCAGAATTCAGCTTTACTGCAAGAGATCCAGCGTTCCTTGACCAGGCCACATATCTTGCGATTTCTGTAACCTAAACATTTCTTCAGAAATCCTCTGTACTGCAAGGGATCCAGTGTGCATACACCAGCCACGTATGCCATGATTTCTGGAACATAAACAGTTCTTCAGAAATCCTCTGTACTGCAAGGGATCCAGCATGCCTTGACCAGGCCATGTACTCTGCTATTTCTGGAACCTAAAGAGTTTTTCAGAAATCCTCGGTACCGCTCGGGATCTAGCATGCCTTGAGCAGGCAACAGACCACTTAATTTCTGGAACTTAAACAGTTTTTCAGAAATCCTCTCTACTGCAAGGGATCCAGTATGCCTTCACCAGGGCAGAGATCCGGCAGTTTCTGGAACCTGAATCGTTCTTCAGAAATCCTCTGTACTGCAAGGGATAAAGCATGCCTTCATGAGGGCATGGTCACTATGGTTTCCAGAAACATAACAGCTTTTCAGGATTCCTCTCTACTGCAAGGGATCCAGTGTGCCTTCACTAGGGCACAGACCCTGCAGTTTCTGGAACCTGAACCGTTCTTAAGAAATCCTCTGTACTGCAAGTGATAAAGTGTGCCTTCACCAGGCCATGGACACTGTGGTTTCTGGAAAGAAAACAGTTTTTCAGGAATCCTCTCTACTGCAAGGTATCCAGATTGCCTTGACCAAGCCATGGATCCCTTGTTTTCTGGAACCTAAACAGTTTTTTCAGGAATCCTATGTTCTGCAAGGGATCCAGCATGCCTTAACAAGGGCTCAGACCCCTTGATTTCTGGAACCAAAACAGCTTTTCACACATTTTCTGTATTGCAAGGGATCCAGCAAGCTTAGATCAGCCCATGGACCCCACAGTTTCTGGAACCTAGACAGTTCTTCAGAAATCCTCTGTACAGCAAGGGATCCAGGATGCCTTGAGCAGGCCATGGACCCCTAGATTTCTGGAACCTAAACAGTTTTTTTAGAAATCCTCTGTACTGCAAGTGATCCAGTGTGCCTTGAGCAGGCCACAGATCCCTTGATTTCTGAAACTTAAACAGCCTTTCAGTAATCCTCTGTACAGCATGGGATCCAGCATGCCTTCTCCAAGTCACGGACCTTTCGATTTCTGGAACCCAAATAGATTTTCAGAAATCCTGTGTACTGCAAGGGATGCAGTGTGGCTTCACCAAAGCACAGACCCCATGCTTTCTTGAAACTAAACAGTTCTTCAGAAATCCTCAGTACTGCAAGATATCGAGAATGCCTTGACCAGGCCATAGACCCCGTGATTGCTGGAACCTAGACAGCTCTTCAGAAATCAGCTTTACTGCAAGGGATCCAGCATACCTTGAACATGCCACAGATCTCTCGATTTCTGTAACCTAGACAGTTCTTCAGAAATCCTCTGTACTGCAAGGGATCCAGTGAGCCTTCACTAGGCCACAAATGCCGTGATTTCTGGAACATAAACAGTTCTTGAGAAATCCTCAGAACTGCAAGGGATCCAGCATGCCTTGACCAGGCCATGGACCCTGCCAGTTCTGGAACCTAAAGAGTTTTTCAGAAATCCTCGGTACCGCTCGAGATCTAGCATGCCTTGAGCAGGCAACAGACCACTCAATTTCTGGAACTTAAACAGTTTTTCAGAAATCCTCTCTACTGCAAGGGATCCAGTATGCCTTCACCAGGGCAGAGATCTGGCAGTTTCTGGAACCTGAATCGTTCTTCAGAATTCCTCTGCACTGCAAGGGATAAAGCATGCCTTCATGAGGGCATGGACACTATGGTTTCCAGAAACATAACAGCTTTTCTGGAATCCTCTGTTCTGCATGGGATCCAGCAAGCCTTGACCTGGCCATGCACCCTGCGATTTCTGGAACCTAAATAGTTCTTCAGAAATCCGCTGTACTGGAAGGGATCCAGCATGCATTGACCAGGCAATGGACCCCATGGTTTCTGGAACCTGAACAGTCCTTCAGAAATCCTTTGTACCACAAAGTATACAGCGTGCCTTGACTAAGCCATGGACCCTGCCATTTCTGAAATGTACAGTAAATAGTTTTTCAGAAATCCTCTGTAGTGCAAGAGATCCAGCGTTCCTTTACCAGGCCACAGATTCCTTGATTTCTGAAACCTCAACTGTTTTACTGGAATCCTTTGTACTGCAAGGGATCCAGAGTGCCTTGAGCAGGCCTCAGTCCCTTTGATGTCTTGAACCTAAACAAATTTTCAGGAATTTTCTGTACTGCAAGGGATCTGGCATGCCTTGATGAGCCCATGGACCCCGCAGTTTCTGGAACCTAAACATTTCTTCAAAAATCCTTTGTAGTGCACGGGATCCAGAATGCTTTGAACAGTCAACAGACCCCTCGATTTCTGGTACTTAAACAGCTTTTCAGAAATCCTCTCTACTGCAAGGGATCCAGCGTGCCTTCACCAGGGCACAGACCCCTCAGTTTCTGGAACCTGAACCGTTCTTAAGAAATCCTCTGTACTGCAAGTGATAAAGTGTGCCTTCACCAGGCCATGTACACTGTGGTTTCTGGAATCAAAACAGTTTTTCAGGAATCCTCTCTACTGCAAGGCATCCAGCTTGCCTTGACCAAGCCATGGATCCCTTGTTATCTGGAACCTAAACAGTTTTTCAGGAAACCTATGTTCTGCAAGGGATCCAGCGTGCCTTAACCAGGGCTCAGACCCCTTGATTTCTGGAACCTAAACAGCTTTTCACAAATTTTCTGTATTGCAAGGGATCCAGCAAGCTTAGATCAGCCCATGGACCCCACAGTTTCTGGAACCTAGACAGTTCTTCAGAAATCCTCTGTACAGCAAGGGATCCAGGATGCCTTGAGCAGGTCTTGGACCCCTAGATTTCTGGAACCTAAACAGTTTTTTAGAAATCCTCTGTACTGCAAGTGATCCAGTGTGCCTTGACCAGGCCACAGATCCCTCGATTTCTGAAACTTAAACAGCCTTTCAGTAATCCTCTGTACAGCAAGGGATCCAGCATGCCTTCTCCAGGTCATGGACCTTTTGATTTCTGGAACCCAAATAGTTTTTCAGAAATCCTGTCTACTGCAAGGGATGCAGTGTGGCTTCACCAAAGCACAGACCCCATGGTTTCTTGAAACTAAACAGTTCTTCAGAAATCCTCAGTACTGCAAGATATCGAGAATGCCTTGACCAGGCCATAGACTCCATGATTGCTGGAACCTAGACAGCTCTTCAGAAATCAGCTTTACTGCAAGGGATCCAGCATACCTTGAACATGCCACAGATCTCTCAATTTCTGTAACCTAGACAGTTCTTCAGAAATCCTCAGAACTGCAAGGGATCCAGCATGCCTTGACCAGGCCATGGACCCCACCAGTTCTGGAACCTAAAGAGTTTTTCAGAAATCCTCGGTACCGCTCGAGATCTAGCATGCCTTGAGCAGGCAACAGACCACTCAATTTCTGGAACTTAAAAATTTTTTCAGAAATCCTCTCTACTGCAATGGATCCAGCATGCCTTCAACAGGGCAGAGACCTGGAATTTTCTGGAACCTGAATTGCTCTTCAGAAATCCTCTGTTCTGCAAAGGATAAAGCGTGCTTTCACCAGGGCATTGACACTGCGGTTTCCTGAAACATAACAGTTTTTCAGGAATCCTCTGTTCTGCAAGGGATCCAGAACACCTTGACCTGGCCACTCACCCTCTCATTTCTGGAACCTAAACAGTTCTTCAGAAATCCACTGTACTGGAAGGGATCCAGCATGCATTGACCAGGCAATGGACCACATATTTTCTGGAACCTAAACAGTTCTTCAGAAATCCTCTGCACTGCAAGGCATCCAGCATGTCTTTACCATTCCGTGGACACTGCTGTTTCTGGAACCTTAACATTTCTTCAGAAATGGTCTCTACTGCAAGGCACAAAGTGTGCCATGTCCAGGCCTCAGACGCCGTGATTTCTTGAACCTAAAAAGTTCTTCAGAAATCAGCTTTACTGCAAGAGATCCAGCATACCTTGACCAGGCCACAGATCTTGAGATTTCTGTAACCTAAACAGTTCTTCAGAAATCCTCTGTACTGCAAGGGATCCAGTAAGCCTTCACTAGGACATGGACAACGTGATTTCTGGAACATAAACAGTTCTTCAGAAATCCTCTGTAATGCAAGGGATCCAGTATGCTTTGACCAGGCCATGTACTCCGCCATTTCTGGAATCTAAAGAGTTTTTCAGAAATCCTCGGTACCGCACGGGATCTACCATGCCTTGAGCAGGCAACAGACCCCACAATTTCTGGAACTTAAACAGTTTTACTGGAATCCTTTGTACTGCAAGGGATCCAGAGTGCCTTGAGCAGGCCTCAGTCCCTTTGATGTCTTGAACCTAAACAAATTTTCAGGAATTTTCTGTACTGCAAGGGATCTGGCATGCCTTGATGAGCCCATGGACCCCGCAGTTTCTGGAACCTAAACATTTCTTCAAAAATCCTCTGTAGTGCACGGGTTCCAGAATGCTTTGAGCAGTCAACAGACCCCTCGATTTCTGCTACTTAAACAGCTTTTCAGAAATCCTCTCTACTGCAAGGGATCCAGCATGCCTTCACCAGGGAAGAGATCTGGCAGTTTCTGGAACCTGAATCGTTCTTCAGAAATCCTCTGTACTGCAAGGGATAAAGTGTGCCTTCACCTGGGCAAGGACACTGTGGTTTCTGGAAACATAACAGTTTTTCAGGGATCCTCTGTTATGCAAGGGATCCAGCAAGCCTTGACCTGGCCACGCAACCCGTGACTTCGGGAACCTAAACTGTTCTTCAGAAATCTGCTGTACTGGAATTGATCCAGCATGCAATGACCATGCAATGGACCCCGTTGGTTTCTGGAACCTAAACAGTTCTTCAGAAATCCTGTGTACCACATGGGATCCAGCATGCCTTGACTAAGCCATGGACCTTACCATTTCTGAAACCTACAGTAAATAGCTTTTCAGAAATACTCTGTAGTGCAAGAGATCCAACGTTCCTTGACCTTGCCACGGACCCCGTGATTTCTGAAACCGAAACAGCTTTTCAGAAATCCTCTGTACTACAAGTTATCCAGTGCGCCTTGACCGAGCCACAGACCCCTCGATTTCTGGAAGCAAAAAAATTTCAGGAATCGTCTGTAATGCAAGGGATCCAGCTTGCCTTGACCAGGCCAGGGATCCCTCGATTTCTGGAAATTTAGCAGTTTTACAGGAATCCTTTGTACTGCAAGACATCCAGCGTGCCTTGCCCAAGTCTCGGACACCGAGGTTCCTGGAACCTTAACAGTTCTTCAGAAATGGTCTCAACTGCAAGGAATAAAGTGTGCCTTTTCCAGATCTCGGACCCCGCAATTTCTGGAAGTGAAACAGTCCTTCAGAAATCCACTGTACTCAAGGGATCCAGCGTGCCTTGACTAAGCCACGGACCCTGCCATTTCTGAAACCTACAGTAAATAGCTTTTCAGAAATCCTCTGTAGTGCAAGAGATCCAGTGTTCCTTGACCAGGCCATGGACCCTGTGATTTCTGGAACCGAAACAGCTTTTCAGAATTCCTCTGTACTGCAAAAGATCCAGCGTGCCTTGACTAGGACACGGACCCTTCGATTTCTGAAACAAAAACATTTTTTCTGGAATCATCTGTAATGCAAGGGATCCAGCTTGCCTTGACCAGGCCATGGATCCCTCAATTTTTGGAACCTAAACAGTTTTACAGAAATTCTTTGTACTACAAGGGATCCATATTGCCTTGACCAGGCCTCTGACCCCTTGATGTCTTGAACCTAAACAGTTTTCCAGGAATTTTATGTGCTGCAAAGGATCCGGCATGCCTTGATGAGCACCATGGACCCCACAGTTTCTGGAACCTAAACAGTTCTTCAGAAATCCTCTGTACCACATGGGATCCTGCATGCCTTGAGCAGGCAACAGACCCTTTTATTTCTGGTACTTAAACAGCTTTTCATAACTCCTCTCTACTGCTAGGGATCCAGCGTACCTTCACCAGGGCACAGACCCCACAATTTCTGGAACCTGAACCGTTCTTCAGAAATCCTCTGTACTGCAAGGGATAAAGTGTGCCTTCACCAGGCCATGGAAATGGTGGTTTCTAGAAACAAAACAGTTTTTCAGGAATCCTCTCTACTGCAAGGCATCCAGCTTGCCTTGACCAGGCCTCGGACACTGCGGTTTCTGGAACCTTAACAGTTCTTCAGAAATGGTCTCTATTACAAGGGATAAAGTTTTCCTTGACCAGGCCTTGGACCCCATGATTTCTGGAACCTAAACAGTTCTTCATAAATCAGCTTTACTGCAAGGGATCCAGTGTGCCTTGACCAGGCCTCAGACACTGCGGTTTCTGGAACCTTAACAGTTCTTCAGAAATGGTCTCTATTACAAGGGATAAAGTGTTACTTGACCAGGCCATGGACCCCATGATTTCTGGAACCTAGACAGTTCTTCAGAAATCCTCTGTACAGCAAGGGATCCAGGATGCGTTGACCAGGCCATGGACCCCTAGACCTCTGGAACTTAAACAGCTGTTCAGAAATCCTCTGTACTGCAAGTGATCCAGTGTGCCTTGATCAGGCCACAGATCCCTTGATTTCTGAAACTTAAACAGCTTTTCAGAAGTCCTCTGTACTGCAAGGGATACAGCATGCCTTCTGTAGGTCACAGACCCCTCAATTTCTGAAACTTGAACCATTCTTCAGAAATCCTCTGTACTGCAAGGGATATAGCATGCCTTCACCAGGCCAGGGACACTGGTTTCTGGAAACAGAACAGTTTTTCAGGAATCCTCTCTACTGCAAGGCATCCAGCTTGCCTTGACGAGGCCACGGATCCCTCGATTTCTGGAACCTAAACAGTTTTTCAGGAATCATATGTTCTGCAAGGGATGCAGCGTGCCTTAACCAGGCCTCAGACCCTTTGATTTCTGGAACCTAATCAGCTTTTCACAAATGTTCTGTATTGCAAGGGATTCAGCATGCTTTGATCAGCCCATGGACCCCACGATTTCTGGAACCTAGACAGTTCTTCAGAAATCCTCTTTACAGCAAGGGATCCAGGATCCCTTGACCAGCCCATGAACTCCTTGATTTGTGGAACCTAAACAGCTTTTCTGAAATCCTCTGTACTGCAAGGGATCCAGCATGCCTTCTCCAGGTCATAGACCCCTCAATTTCTGGAACCCAAATAGTTTTTCAGATACCTGTGTACTGCAAGGGATGCAGTGTGCTTTCAAGAGAGCACAGACCCATGGTTTCTTGAACCTAAACAGTTCTTCAGAAATCCTCTGTACTACAAGTTATCGAGAATGCCTTGACCAGGCCATGAACCCCGTGATTTCTGGAACCTAAACAGCTCATCAGAAATCCTCTGTACTGCAACGCATCCAGCGTGCTTTCATCAGGCCTCGGACATCATGGCTTCTGAAACCTTAACAGTTCTTCAGAAGTGGTCTCTACTACAAGGGATAAAGTGTTCCTTGACCAGGTTTCAGACCCTATGCTCTCATTTCACTTCATCAGCAGTGGTGAATTTTCTGACTAGCCTTTGAAGATCAGGTGTTGTCTGTTGTGAAGAGTGTTTTTTACCACTTACGGAACATCACCAGGATCAAGCCTCCAGTCCACCCGAAGATCTGCCAACCCTGGTACATGTCTTTGTGACCTCCAGACTTGACAACTGTAATGTTCTTTACTTTGGGGTCATGGTAGGGACCCTCTGCAGGCTGCAGCTGGTGCAGAACACGGTTGCCTGGTTACTTGTGGGACTATCTCAGTTAAGACATATAACCCCGGTCCTGTGTGCTCTGCACTGGCTGTCAGTCAGGTGGCGGGTTCTTTTCAAGGGGGGGCTTGCACACTTATAAGGCCTGCTCTGCTCCTCTTTGAGGGGCCTCCTGGATGTTCCCAGGGTTTGACTCAAGACCTCTGGTGATTGAGTAGTCCAGGAGGCCCCCTCAATTGGTGACTTTAAGCAGAGGCTGAAGGCCCACAATTTCTGCCAGGCTTTTGGGGATTAAGCCATCTCTCCCCACTCTACACTCAGCTACTGCATATTTTATATTTATTCTTTTAAGAGTATAATTTTAATATTCAGCTACTCCACTAATGTTCTATTGCATTTTGTATCCTGTTTTTATTGTATATGGTGCCCAGAGCCTCCGGGATTGGGCAGCTTAGAAATAAAGTTGCCTTGCCTTGCCTACTGAAGGACTGCATTGTAGTGCTCTGCACCGGGCCAAATTAGCCCAACAGCTGTTTTCTATACAGTATCTGGTCTATGTATCTTGCTTGTATCTAGTCATTAGCAGGGCTGTCAGTGTAGTTTGACATTATCCTGTATGGCCAGGATGATTTTCCTATAAAACACAAAATTTCATTTGGAACCCAGATTGCTCTGTTTTCTTGAATAATTACTACTACTGTATATGGTAATAGTTTTCCTTTAGACTTGCCCATTCTCCTCCTGAAAATGGCCTGGATAAACAAAGCAGTTTGAATGGACTATGATTATTGCAACCTGTGTAAATACTTTCAATGGGCCGTATGCATGAATAGTGTTGGTGCACGCCAGAACAGGCAAGTATTGGGTTAAGCAGCACCACACTGCAGAGCCAGCCCCAGCCCCAGGTGCAGGGATGGCATTCACATTCCCTGGCTGGCCAGATGCACAGACATGTAGTGTCATGCTAGGGAGTGGTCAGCCAGAAGGGTTAACTCTGAGCAGACACTAGGCATCCACTCAGAAGCCCAGTTTGTCCACCCTGTGTATCCCCTGCACTGCACACACAGGAGATCATGGGAACTAATGCTAGCCATTTGCCCCCCCCATACAGTGGATAGTGTACAAGGGGCATGAACAGCTGATTGTGATAGCAGCTGTGCCTGTGCCCTGGCCCCCATGGAGAGAGGAATGGGTCAGCATTGGTAGTTGGGAGCTGTAAGGCAACAAATAGGATCAGCACCACTGACCATCTAAGCCAAGAAATGATGCCAGTTATGGCTATTGTTGTGCAAACATATAACATTTTTTTATTCCCATACAAAGTGCCTAGGTATGAAAATAACCAGTGGAAGAAGACCTCCTGGTCTTTCGAATCTGCTTGATATATGATGCAGGATCCCGGCCTTACAACTTGCTCCAATGACCCTGTCCCACCCTCCCGCTCCCTTCCCCTCTCTCTCTCTCTCCCCTTTCTTGGTCTCAAGGGATCCCTCTGTGCTTGTCCCAGGCTCTCTTGCATGTTCCCACTGTCTTTGGTGCCACAACCTCTTCAGGCAGCTCATTGCATGTTAACACCACCCTCTCTGTAAACAAATGCTTCCTGACATCCCATCTGAATCTTCTCCCCATCACTTTTAGGTTATGCCTTCTATTGGTGGTGGTGTTACTTCTTCTATAGAAACCCCTCCATTTCCGCTCTGTTAACTCCTTCATGTACTTGAAGGTCTCTATCATATCAACCCTCTCCTTTCTCTCCTCCAGGAAGTACATCCTCAGAGCTTCCAGCCTCTCTTCATATGATCGATCCTGCTGTCCCTTGATCATTCTAGTTGCTCTCCTCTGGACTCCCTCCAGCATGTTAATTACCTTCTTAAGGTATGGATACCAGTACCTCACCCCATATTCTAAATGCAGTCTCACCAATGTCCTGTACAATGGTAGAATAACCTCACTCTACTTACTATTGAATCCCCTTACAATACACCCCAACATCCTGTTTGCCTTCACCATAGTCTTCTTGCATTGAGAGGAATGTTTCAGATCACTAGTAATTACCACTTCCGGAACCTTTTCCTCTTCAGAAGCAGTTACCTAAACTCTACCTATTTAGTTATCTGTCCTTGGGTTCTTGTCCCCTATGTGCATCACTTTGCACTTTTTGGCATTGAAACCCAGCTGCAAGATTCCTGACCATCTCTCCAGTCAAGTCTTGTATCCCTTCCTGGATGTCCACTCTCCAACAAAGTTTGGTGTCATCAGCAAACAGGAACATTTTTCTCTGAATGCCTTCTCCAATGTCTCTTATGAAGACATTGAACAACACCGGCCCTAACACCGACCCTTCTGAGACCCCATTAGAGACCTCCTTGGTGATTGAGAACTCACCTCCTACCACTGCTCTCTGTGTTCTGCCTCTCAACCAGTTCTCCACTCATCTTACCAGCTTCTCCCCACCACTAGGTCCCTCTGTTTCATTATCAGCCATATGTGTGGCACAGAATTGAAGGCCTTGCTAAAGTCCAGGTAAATGATATCCACTGCCTGGCCCCTGTCCACTGCCTTAATGACCCAATCGAAGAACTCTATCAGATTCATTTGACATTATCTGCCTTCCACAAACCTGTACTGACTACTGTCCTACAGACCATTCTCCTTCATGAATCTCATCAGCCTTTCCTTTGGTATGGTCTCCATGAGTTTACATACTATCGAGGTCAGGCTGACTGGCCTGTAGTTGCCTGGATCCTCCTTGGGTCCGGGTCTTGTTGATTGGTACCACATGTTCAGTTATCCATTCTAATGGTACTATTTCCATCTCCAGAGATGTATTGAAGAGGAAAGTCAGTGGCCCTGCCTGCCTGCCTGCTAACTCCTTCATCACCCTGTGGTGTAATGCATCTGGCCCTGGGAATTTGTCTACCCTCAGTGCCATCAGCCCCTCCCTCAACCTTTCAATCTTGATGACCACTATTGAGTCCCCCCGTTTCCTCCCTCCCATTCCCTGTATGTGGTACCGATCCCTTCTTTTCCTTTGTGAAGATGGAGCAAAATTATTCATTTAATACCTCTGCTTTACTTCTATCTTCATTTATCCAGCCATCCCCATTCCTCAATCTGATAATACCCTTTTTCTTGTCCCTCCTTTCGCTTATGTAGCAAAAAAAGGCCTTTTCCCAGTCTTTATTGTCTCTGCTATGTGGAGCTCCTTCACCTTAGCTAGCCTCTCATATTCTTCCTCATCTTCCTCCCTTGCTGTTCTTTGGAATTTCCTCCAGGCTGCCCTCTTTTCCCTTACTACTCTGGCCACCTCTCTGTTAAACCAGCTTGGTGGTATAGCTCCTGATTTCTTGCCCTCAGTTTGATGCAACTGCTTGCAACCTTCTGAATTGCCCCCCTAATGATATCCCATATACTGTCCATCCCCATGCCCTCTTCTATGCTCCTTAGGTCTTCCCTAATCACCTCCCTCATTTTTTTTAATTTGCTCTCATGAAATCTAATGCTCTGGTTTTGGTAGGGATGTCCTCCCTAGCCATGTCTAAACTGAACCACACTGTGTTGTGTCCACTTCCACACAGGGGTTCCCTAATATCTGTCTTCTGTACATGCTCCCCATTGGTGATCACTAGATCTAGGATTGCACCCTCCCTGGTAGGACCAGTTACACACTGTGTCATGAAGCCATCCTGGATTGCATTTAGGATTTCCTGACTTCTGGTGCAGGATGTGTTGGGGGTGGCCCAGTCCACTTTAGGGAGATTGAAGTCCCCCATCACTACCACCTACCCCTTTGCCACACTCCTCAACTGTGAGCAGAGCTCTCTATCCTTGTCCTCAGCCTGTTTGGGTGGTCTATATACGACTCATTTCCAAATCTTTCTTCCCCTGCTGTTCTGTAGCTGGAGCCACAGTGTTTCAATGGTCCTCTGTTCTTTTTCTTTCTCTCTTATGCAGATTATTCCTTCCCTGATGTATGATGTATGCTGCCACACCCCCTCCCTTGTCGGCCTCCCTGTCCCTTCTGTACAGTTTGTAGCCTGGGATTGAGAGATCCCAGTCGTGGTGTGCTGTGGCCCTGGTCTCTGTAACTGCTGCCATTTCCACTTTACTCTCTGCCAAGAGGGCATGAATTTCTGCCATCTTGTTTCTGAGACTGCTGGCATTCAGTGACACCACCCTCCACTTTGTCCCTGCATTATCCTTGTTTTTTTGTATAATGAGATTGTTCAGGCTTGTCTTCCTGCCACCCCCCCTTTTCCTTGATGGTCCCTTCTCTCCCTTCCCATTTTGCTATCTGTACCTTTGTGAGAGGGAGGTCCTGTGGCCTCCCCTGTTTTTTTTGTGTGGGCCTTTTGGCCCTCCCCTCCCCCTTAGCAGTTTAAACTAAGTTCCCTTCCCGTATATTCCCCCAGCCTATCTGTCAGTGTTTTTTTTCCCTTCCCAACTAAGGTGTAATCTGTCTGGGCTATGGAGCCCCTTATTTGACCTTTTGTCTTCCCACTTCCCTATAAGACTGTACCCCTCCTTATTACACCAAGCCCCCAGCCAAGCCATTCACTGAATTCTGCTATCCTTCTTTTCCTGGCTGTGCTGGCCCTGAGGACTGGGATTACATCTGAGAAGGCCATTGAGTTCACAGAGTCCTTGACTGATCTTGTTATTTCTCCAAATCAATTTTTTGCCACCATCTCCTCCTCCCTCACTAGATCATTGGTCCCTATTTGTAAAATCAAGTCTGACTTTCCCCTTGCCTCTCTTATCACTTACTTGAATTCTGGTATTGATCTCCCTGCCGCTATTCCAGGTATGCAAGTTACTATTGTCCTATTGTGTGGGTCCTCTTTCCTACCCCACTGTATGCCTTTTATTATTGTGTCCCCAAAGACAACTATTTTCCTGTTGCTAGTGTGTCCGTGCCCTGCTTCCCTTTCATCTCTTCTTAAGCTATTCCCCTTCTCCTTAGTCCCTCCATGTCCCACATTGTAGTTTCTCTGCATGTATCAGCAACTGTCACCTTTCTTGCTTCCTTGCACCCCCTAGATCCCCGCTCCGCCTGATTACCCACTCTTTCTCCTATTATTCCCTTACCCCTCCCACTTTTAATGATCCCTCCCCTGTTGCACCTTCCTCCTTCTGTCTTCCCCTCCCTCCTAGCCTTCTAGTGCTACTTTCCTTCTTCTTCCCCTTCCTCTGGTCATCTATGCCTTGACTGATCTCAGATAACCCCTTCCCTTCCCTCCCCTCCCCATTTGCCCTGCCTCCTCCTTACTTCCCTGCAGTTCCCAAGCCCTTATACCTGCTGCAGTCACCTGCTTCCCATCTGTCAGTGCTGCATATGTATTAGATGTAGGCACTTCAACCAGGACCCATCTTGTGATTTTCTGCTCCATTCCCTAGTAAATCTTCTCCGTCCCATTTCATACCACTTGTCAGCCCTCTTCTTTGGATCTGCAAGCCTGGTGTAATCTTTTTTGGTATCACCTTTGACCCCTGTGTAATTCTCTCCTTTTCTGTCCTGTGACTGATGTTAACATGCCCTGATATATCTGTTCCCATTACTGTCAGTCTCTACTGATCCTCCCTGCTCTCCCATCTCTTACTTTCCAATTCCCAATGCATTCTCCTGTTTTCTCTCTATTTAATTGTTCCCTGCTCCTGCAAACTGGGCATCCACCAGTGTTCCATAGCAACTCCATGAATACTGTGGCCCCACATCCATTGCAGCTCACAATCCTTCTTCTGCTGTCCTGTTTAGTGTGTACCCCTGCCTCCCTCCACCTCCCCCTCTCCTCTGTTCCTCTGCCTGTAGCAACTCCTATTACCCCACAGTTTTGTATGTGACCTATTCCAATCTAATTGTGTTATGTTTCTATTCCCACTTGAGACTTACTTCAGAGTGTCCATAGATATTGGGAATGTAACCTCTGTCCCCTTCCCAACCGACGGGGCATGGGGTTAGTGGGTACACCTCCCCTTCCTGTTTATAAAGAGGGAGCCAAATCTGTCTCTCCAAAGGCCTACCTATAAAGACAGAGCAACCAGGGGTAGGAGGGGATGGGGAGGGTGGGTTGGGTGATGTCCTGTCGCATTGGAGACAATCAGCCACAAATTCAAGTCAGTAGGTGCACAGCCCCCTCAATAAATGTTGCAGTATTCAAACATTGCAGTATAGAAATCCCCATGAGTTTACATACTATCAAGGTTAGGATGACTGGCCTGTAGTTGCCTGGGTCCTCCTTGGGTCTGGTCTTGTGGGTTGACACCACATGTGCTGATATCCATTCTAATGGTACTAGTTCCATCTCTAGAGATGCACTGAAGTGAACAGTCAGTGGCCCTGCCAGCTCCTCCTCTAACTCCTACAAGTTAAAGGTATGGCAATGGGGGAGAGTGACTTTTGCCCCCAATTATGGCAACATTTACTTGGACCTCTTGGAAAGGGAGGTTGTTTGTCATGCAAACCAATGAACTCTCCTCTGGTCTCCACCCTGCAGCTCATTGTAAACATGGAACTACCAAAAATTCAAACCCCCTGAAAAGAAATCCCTAACAATGCCTCCAGAGCTAAAAGAAAGTGCTTCCCACTATTTTTACTTCCAGAATGCAGCCATAAATTTAGACAATGGTGTTTTCTCCCACCCATCCCTGTCCCCTACACTTGCGGAACACTGTGTGGCCCAAGGGAGGAAGAGTGCAAAGATTTAAATCCCCCTAATCACCTTTGTTCAGAAATGGCACTCTTAGTGACTCTCCTGATTGGCCCAACACAGTGCCCTCTTGAGTTGGAGACAATCAGCCACAAATTCAATCAGTAAGTGCACAGCCCCCTCAATAAACGTTGCACTATAGAAAGTACAACAATACCAGCAGTTCAGTGAGCTATACTTTAAAAGTGGATATTTTCCTGGTGTAAGTCCCCATCCTGATGTGCAGCTGTAGTCCCATGCACTCTCCTCTGGTCTCCGCACATGCAGCTCACTGTAAATACGGAACTACCAAAAATTCAAACCCATGAAAAGAAATCCTCAACAATGACTCCAAAGCTAAAAGAAAGCCCTTTACTTTCAGCTCCAGACTGGAGCCGTAAATTTAGGCAACAGCATTCTTATCTGCCCTACCCTGTCCTCTGTGCTTGTGGAATGCAGGAACCTGGATAGTCAGTCAATAACAACTTTTATATAGGACTAAAGTGTGACTTGATGTGATATCAAAAAATAGTCAGGCATTTTTTCTCAGGAGACATTTGAATTTTTGTCAGTAAAACATCTAGTAAGACCAACAATTTATTTCTTACTGAAGGTTCACAAAAGATTAGACAATCCCCCAGGATGCCCAGTAGTTTCTGGTATTGAGTCCCTTACAGAGGCATTATCTCATTTCATAGAGGAGCATATCAACCAAATTGTGACCACAATGCCATCTTATGTAAAGGACACAACACAGATATTGGGCATGCTAGGGAACCTTTAAATGGAACCTCCTTAGTTATTGGTGACTATGGGCATTAAGTCACTCACTGTACACAAATGTTACCCCTGATGGGGGACTATGTACCTAAAAAACATGGCTTGATCTAATTACACAGTACACTGACACTTTTATGGAGTTTCTATGTAGGCTGTCTGAATTCATTCTTAAGTGCAGTACCTTCTTTTTCCAGAAGCAGTATTCTTTACAAGTTAAAGGAATGGCAAAGGGGGGCGACTTTCACCCCCAATTATGCCAGCCTTTACTTGGACCGCTAGGAAAGGGACGTTGTTTGTGATGCAAACCATAACTCCTTTTTTGGACACATGGACCTCTGACATCATTTAATTAATGATGCGTTGATGGTGTGCTGCAGTCAGGGTGAAGGAACTGATGGATTTTGATTAATTCCTTGAGGAGTCAAACCCAGATTTGAAACTTACCATAAATTACCATTACAACAATATACAGTTCTTGGATTTAGATATCTTTAGGAAAGGCCAGGGGACATTTGTTATAGAACTCCATCATAAAAGTACTGATAGAAATAGTTTCCTGCACTCCAGCAGTTGCCATTCATAGTGCACCATCAGCAATATTCCTAAATCACAGTTCTTAAGAATTAAGAGGAACTGTTTGGAAAAGGGGGCTTCTGAATGCAGGTCCAAAGAGATGTAGGCATGATTGCAACACTGCAAATAACAAACTATAACTTCATTTAGGAGCTGGAAACTTGGTAAGGCATAATATTGAAAACAGGGGAGCTACGCTTTCTACAGAGTTTCCTTTTTTTTTTCCTTATTGGCATTAAGCAGAGAATTGCAGGATTCCATTAAAAGTGTAGTAATTTTATAACCAGAGGGAGTGAGATACAACTGAATTTGCTTGATTGTTGGGTTGAGACTCAGGATTTAGAGGGATATTTTTGGAACATTTTAAGTGTCCGCTGGCCGAGTAGTTAAGTTTCTATCCCTGGTTTCACTGAAAGATTTTGTGTATTGGAATCAGACAGCAGCCTGCCTACATTGAAAGGCCTGCTTACATCACAGGTGTCACTAGTCAATCAGTTGGCTCTGGGTGGGGTTCATCACTGCTGTTTTAGGCATCCTTCACAGTTCAAAGCCAGTCAGTCTGACTTTTGATTTGTCTGAAGCAGATAACCTTGCAACACTGCAAAGAACAAACTATAACTTTATTTAGGAGCTGGAAACTTGGTAAGGCATAATATTGTAAAACAGGAGAACTACGCTTTCTACAAAGAGTTTCCTTGTCTTTTTTCCTTATTGGCATTAAGCAGAGAATTGCAGGATTCCATTAAAAGTGTAGTAATTTTATAACCAGAGGGAGTGAGATACAACTGAATTTGCTTGATTGTTGGGGTTGAGACCTAGGATTTAGAGGGATATTTTTGGAACATTTTCAAAGTGTCCTGCTGGCTGAGTAGTTAAGTTTCTATCCCTGGTTTCACTGAAAGATTTTGTGTATTGGAATCAGACAGCAGCCTACCTACATTGAAAGGCCTGCTTACATCACAGGTGTCACTAGTCAATCAGTTGGCTTAATTCTTAAGATTTTCAGTGCAGGAAGAGTGTAAAACACAGCTGACTTATTTTGGGGCTGACCGCTTTCAGAGCACAAACCACCAGGCTGTTTTGGGGCTGCGGAGGGTTACCTGTGTCTGAGTTGGATGTCTGGATTTTTCTCTGTTTGATTAGCAGGGTATTTTCTCTGTCAAATTGTTGTGCAGGGCATCTTGCTGACAGGAAGGCACTCATCGCAATGCTGGGTCAGAGCTTTTAGCTGATTGTTTTGCGAGGCACACAGTTTAGGCCCAACCCCTTCCCACCCCTCACCCCACCCACCACCCCTGGAAATAGTTCCTTTATACCTGGGGTTCTGACATCATTTCCTCAAGAGTGCAAGGTGCACATCACTGTCATATCCTCTCTAGCACACTGCACTAACAATATAAGCATACACATTGTATGATATATATATTTCTATATAACAAACCAATCACACACACACACACACACACACACACACACACAAAAGAAAAAGTAGATAAACATGTGGGGAGTAGTTCAATGTAATGGCTGTGGGGCAGCAGTCTTCCAGGAGTCTTTCTGGAGGCTGAGATGCTGCCCTATTTGCAGACAACTCTCTGCTCTGAGGGAGGAAGTTGCCCATCTTCAGGCCATGCTGGACAGTATTAAAGGAACCTTCACCCAGGCCACACTGGATGGTAGGAAGGGAACCTCCCCATCCAGGGAGCACCAGAGCCACCACCACTACCTCAGAGGTTGTGAAGAAAACACAGCAGTTGGACCACAGTGGGCTCAGGAAGGGTGAGGATGGTGGAACAGAGGCACACCCAGTCAGTTGTTCCATTCCACAATCCATACACCATTCTGGGGGAGCATAGCTCCCCTATGGATGCACCCACAGAGGAGACTAAGGAGTCTGAGGACAGCTGTCACAAGGGAGGCCCACAGGAAGGAGACAGAGGACACCACAAGGAAAGGAAGCAGCTCCTGGTGGGGGACTCAATTATTAGGAGGATAGAATTGGGGGGAGCAGGGAAAACTGAAGTAAGGTACCTGCCTGGTGCCATGGCTTGGAGGGACAGGAAGCGCATCCTCAGGATCATGGGAAAAGCTGCACGGGAGTCTGAGCTGGACGTCATTGTCCACCTAGGGACAAATGACTTGGCTCATCATGAGATTAGAGCAGTGCAGAAGGACTTTGTAGAATTGGGAGGGGCCTAAAAACAAGTAGCACATACAGTATCCTTCTCAGAGGTGCTGCCTGTCAATGCATGAGTGAGGTGAGGGTATTTGCACCATGCAGTTTAATGAATGGTTGAAAAATGGTGGAGCACAGGGTTTGGCTTCATTGGGACTGGGGTTCCAACTTGAGGGACACCAGCCTATACTGGCAGGATGGTCTGCATCTGTCCGGAAGGGAACACATCTTTTGAGCAATCAGTTTAAATGCTTCATTGGCAAGCTTTTAAACTAGTCAAGGGGGGAGGCACTGATAAGCAGCAGGAAAATCCTGGCCTCCCCCTACAAAACAGGGTACTAAATGAGAAAAAGACCAAGGTAGAAAGGTCAGTGGGAGATGCTGCAACAGAAGGTAAAGACATCAAAAAATGGAGAGCAATGAGTACCAATGCCCATAGTCTGAGTAACAAGCTTCCTGAATTAGTGGCCTTGATGGAGGAGGAACATCTGGATATCGTGGCAGTCACAGAAACATGGTACACACAAAACCATGACTGGGATGTAAACATACCAGGATACACTATCTACAGGAGGGACAGGGAGGGTAAAAGAGTAGGAGGTGTAGCTTTTTACTTAAGGGAAGTAATCAAAGCAACAGAACAAAAGGGTAAACAGGGAGGAGGAGAAGAAGCACTGTGGGTAAATTTGGAGGCCGGCAATGGCACCACAATACACACAGGGGTTGTATACAGATCCCCTTCTCAGGGAGAGGAAATGGACAAGGAAATGATAGAAAATATACTTAGAATGTCAGAAAAAGGGGAGATATTGCTGAAGGGTGATTTGAATATGCCAGATGTTAACTGGAGTGCAGTTGCAGCAGCCACTTCTAAGAGTGGGGTTATTCTAGATGCCCTACAGGGGGCATGCCTTAGATAACTAATATTGGAGCCCACTCAAGAGGGAGCAATCTTAGACCTGGTTCTCTCAAATAGAGATGAAGAGAGGATCACAGATGTAGAAGTGGGTAGCCATCTGGGAACTAGCGACCATCGAACAGTATGGTTCACAATAAATACAGCAATAGAGTCATGCCATACAAAGACAAAGGTACTGGATTTTAGGAGGGCTGACTTTGTCAAAATGGGTGAGTGCCTAAGGAATGCACTAGCAAATGGGCAGGAAGGAGGGGTTGAAGAACAATGGGGAATAATAAAACTGCCATCACAGAGGTATCAAGCCTTTGTGTAAAGCAAATAAACAAAACAAAACGAGGTAAGAAACCACTATGGTTCTCAAAGGAAGTGGCAGTGAAGGTTCAAGAGAAAAAGAAAGCATTCAGAAAGTACAAGGAATCACAGAAGGAGCAGGACAGAGAACTGTATCAGTTAAAGCAAAAGGAAGATGGGAAGGCAATCAGAACAGCAAAGGCCCAAACCGAGGAAAAGCTAGCCAACTCAGTTAAGAAGGGGGCTAAACCTTTACTGGTACATCAGGGAGCGAAGGAAGACCAAGGGAGGGATAGTGAGGCTTAATAAAGGGAGGGAGGGTGGGCAGAGGTGACAGTGAAAGGCAGAGATACTAAACAAATATGTTTGCTCAGTATTTGCAAAGGAAGAGGGGAGGTACCTAAAACAAACAGTAGAAACACTCTGGACACAGAAGTTGATACCAGCCCATTTACAGAAGAAAGGGTTCTGAAAGAACTCTTAAAACTGAAGGTGGACAAAGCAATGGAACCTGATGGGATTCATCCCAGAATTCTAAAAGAACTATGGTAGAACTAGTGACACCACTGACTACCCTCTTTAACAAATCATGGGAGGATGGGGTGGTACCTGAGGACTGGAGGAGGGCAGATGTTATTCCCTTCACAAAGTGGGAGCAAGTCAGAAGCAGGAAACTACAGACCTGTTAGTTTAACCTTAGTGGTAGGGAAAATGATGGAATCACATCTGAAGGAAAGAATTGTTAAATATCTAGAGGCCAGAGGGGCACAGGACCCAAGGCAGCATGGATTCACAGCGGAAGGTCATGCCAGACAAATCTGATAGATTTTTGACTGGGTGACCAAAGTAGTTGGTCAGGGAGGGCTGTGGACATGGCCTACCTAGACTTTAGCAAGGCATTTGACACAGTCCCACATAAAAGATTAATATACAAGTTAGCCAGCCTGGGAGTGGGTCCCAAGATGACAGCCTGGTAAAGAATTGGCTGGAGAATAGGACACAGAGAGTAATAGTATATGGAGTCCACTCTGGAAAAAAGGGGGTTAGTAGTGGGTACTGCAGGGTTCAGATTAGATCTAGTCCTCTTCAATGTCTTTATAAGTGACATTGCAGAGGGACTGAAGGAAAAGTATGTCTCTTTGCAGATGACACAAAGACCTGCAACAGAGTTGATGCACAAGGTGGAGTGGAAGGAAGAGAAGGAACTGGCAAGGTTAGAGGAATGGTCAAATGTATGGCAGCTTAGATTCAATGCTAAGTGGAGGTAATGCACCTGGGAAACAAAACCCAGGGAAGAGTACACAATGGGGTGAGATACTAGCAACAACAAAAATTGAAAGGGACCTGGGGTAGTCATATCAGATGACCTAAAGGTGGGCAAGCAATGAGAGGGCAGCAAGGAGGTTGGGGATACTGGTATGCATATGGAGAGGCATCACCAGTAGAAAACAGGAAGTTATTATCCCTCTGTACAGACAGCTGGTGAGACCCCATCTGGAGTACTGTGTGCAGTTCTGGAGACCCAATCTCCCAAAGACTTAGACAGGATGGAAGCTGTCCAGAGGAGGGCAACTAAAATGGTGCAGGGTCTGCACTGGAAGACATATGAAGAGAGACTTAAGGAGCTTAATAAGTATAGCCTTGAGGAAAGGAGGGAGAGGGGGGACATGGTAGAAACTTTCAAGAACCTCAAGGGAATCAACAAAGTCCAAGAGGGTAGCATCTTTCAAAAAAAGAGGTGTGCAAGAACAAGAGGGCACAATTTGAAGATAGAGGGGGCGGCTCAGAGGTAATTTAAGGAAGTATTTTTTCACAGAGAGGGTTGTGGATGCATGGAACGGCCTTCGGAGGAGGTTGTGGAGTCAAAATCAGTGGTGGAATTCAAGCATGCATGGGATAGTCATAAGGCAATTCTGGGGGATGGGGGTAGGAAGAAGTAGGCTGCTGGTTAACTAGGATCTGCAGCTTATCCAGTAGGTACGGAAATGGGCAGACTGTGTGGGCCATGCGGTCCTTATCTGCTGTCAAATTCTCTGTTTCTATGTTTCTGTGGGTGGCTTAGTGCAGCCCCCCTGCCCCTGCCCAACACACAGCCACAGTCCCTGGTGGTCTAGTGCCTCCCTCTGCCATTTGCTGATCACCATCTCTTTAATAAAAATATTGATGTCAGTGGTGGTGTAATGGTGCCCCCTGCAATCACCGATCACTGCCCCAGAAACAAAAGTACTTTTTATTGTAGTACTGATCCCACCTCCCGATTGCCACTTGATATGCTAAACATAAGTTTTCCCTGGTGTCCAGTGGTTCTTCCCCTCAACCGATCACCCACCTGAATTATAGCAACCATTTTCCTGGTGTCCAGTGGCCCCACCCACACACATGCCTGTGCAGTAGTGATATGTCCCTGATGTCCAATGGTCCTTCCCCCCAACCACTGATTGCCACCCCAACCCAAAGATATTTAGAATCTGGTGGTTTAGTGTTCTTGTCCCTCACCAATTGCCAGCCCCATATAAAAGAAATACATGCCCTGGTGGTCCCCACCCTCACAGATTGCTAGCCCAAGCACTACAAAAGTAAACCTATTCCCTTGTGCTAGTGGTGTCCCCCCCCCCAATGCCTATTGTCGGTCCAAGAAGGAAATACAGAAATATAGAAACGTATCCCCTGGTGGTAGTGGTCCCCACCCCCCAATGCCTATTGTCGGTCCAAGAAGGAAATATAGAAATATAGAAACATATCCCCTGGTGGTAGTGGTCCCCACCCCCCCCAATGCCTATTGTCGGTCCAAGAAGGAAATATAGAAATATAGAAACGTATCCCCTGGTGGTAGTAGTCCCCACCATGATCTCTGATTGCCAGCCCATAATAAACTAAACAGTTTCCCCTGTGACTAGCGGTCCCTCCCCCTACTTGATCACTAGACCAATATATGTAAAATATTGCCCATGGTGTCCAGTCAACCCTCTTCCTGATCTCTCTGTATCCTGAAGTTACCATTTTCGGAGGTCTAGTGGGACCCCACCCTACCATGTTGTGACCCACCACCCCACTCCCCCATCCCAACTCCCTAGCTGGTGACCAGCATAGCCCTCCTCTCTCTACTATGGCTGGCAACCAACTAAACTCTCAATGTTCGCATAATGTATACAGTGCATGCTTATTGAATGACAGCTCACTCAGAGCTTTCAATCAGTGTCAGTGAGCACATACCGTATACAGTATGTGCTCATTGAAAGCTCAGTCATTGACCAGCCATGGGGTGGGAATGGGGAGAGTGGGGTGGTCGGTCACTAACTGCCAGGGTGGGGAGGTATGCTATACCACCAGGAAAAATGAGTAACTTCAGGATTAAAGGGATCAAGATGGGGGGTACACTGGGCACCAGGGAAAATATTTTACATATATCAGGTGGGTGATTGGGAGGGGGGAGGGACCACTAACCACCAGGGAAACTATTTAGTTTATCATAGGCCTGCGATTGGAGATCACAGGTGGAGGGCCGCTACCACCAGGGAATAAGTTTCTATATTTAAAAACAAAACAAGGTGGCTAAACAATGTAGACAGAGCCAAAACAAATGAAATTACTCAAAAAGCAGGCAAAGGGCCTAGCTTCCCAGTCACCACCCAAGTAGAAACAGCAAAAAGTTGTTGCTTGAAGATAAATCTTGTATTAAATTCAAATGATAAAAGTCCATGCAGCAGTACCCTAGTTGTTCCCTGCAGATACACCCAAATCAGTAAATTCAGTTACTCTCACCGCCTACCAAAAATTTGAAATTCCCTCCTTTCTCAAATCTAGCACTCATTTTCCACCTACTCCATCAGCTCTGCCCTCAATAATTACCTTGCACCTAGCTTATCCTATTATGTCCCTCCTCTGAGCCCTGGACAAACCCTACCTCTCTACCCTCATCTTCATTTTACCCTGTGCACACCCACCCCTCAAATCTCTAGTCCTCTTTCCCCCAAATTGTTCATCCTTACTGGTCTCCCTTGATCTCTCACAGAATGGAAAAGACCCAGAATGCTGTCAATGGATCCCTCTCCTACCCCACCAAGGAGCTTGTATCTCTGATCTACTCCCTTCCCCCACCATCCTAAAGGGGTCTCTTTGGGACAATATCTTATCCCCTTCTCTCTGGTCCCAGGGTTCCTCGCATCCTGAGGGGGTCTCCAGGGACATGACTCTTCCCCTTCCCCCACCTGACCCCTCCCTCCCCTGTCCCCCTTTTCTTCACATAAGCACTTGTTTACTTATTAACCTGGCACTTATTATTGTCCACTCTTTCTACATGTTATGCGCAACACTGTTGTAACACTGTTTGTAACACCTGCCTTACAACTGACTGTTAATATTGATCTTGTAACTTGAATGTTTAATGTCTTACTTCAGTTGTACCCCTTTCCCCCAGGTCGCACAGGAAAATGAGTGACTTGTTGCTCAGTGTGCCTTTCTTGGTGAAACATTTCAATAAATAAATAAATTAAAAAATTACATATGATACCTGCTGCAGGTAAAAGATCCACCCCCTCCCTCATGTCACAGTCAAATTTTTTCCCACTTCTCATGCTTTGTCAAGGCTGAATGGGCAGACGAGTTGTCCCATTTAAACTCCAAAATGTAGAGTGACAGTGCATATAACAGTTAAATACCAATGTGTAGAAAAAATATACATATAAACAGTTGGCTGGCAGTATATCCTAGAGGTTAGAGGAATGAGGTGTGGACGAGCTTGATTCTCACAACCTCCACTTGCATATTGTGTGACTATGAGCAAGTCACTTAACCACCCAGTGCCCCCAGGTCGCCCCTGAAAACAGGCACTTGTGCCTAGTGGGCCTTACCCGGTTACCAAAAGACTAAAGCAAAATAAAATAAAAATAAAATAAATTAAAAAATAAATATGTACACACATGTATACCCCCACCCTATCAACAGGCTTAAAAGCACCACATGAAAAATGTGGACACAAATAAAATACATGAAATAAATCCTATGATATAAAAAAGGCATCAGTCAGCCAGGATAAAAAATATCAATTTGATCTTTAGGCAAACTAAACAACTAAATTTAAGTATCAGACATGAGACATGCTACAAAGCACACACACACACTTTATCTATCTATCTATCTATCTATCTATCTATCTATCTATCTATCTATCTATCTATCAATATACATTTATAAAATGGGTAGTGAAATTGTTGTTCTTTTATTGGATGATGAGCATCACATGATCATGCGTATATCAGAGCGTGACCGCACACCTTCACTTTTACCCCCCTACAAAACAATTTTGACATTTTATAAGATAGATAAACCACTCTGAGGTGTGCTGTCAAGCTCTGATATATGCATGCCTTGGGTGGTTGACGCACTTGGCCTGCGGCCTCGTGCGTACAATGCACACCAAGGTGTGCGTATATCAAAGCATACCTGCACACCTCAGAGTGGCATATATATTACATATATGTATGTATATATCTATATGTACATATAAATATATATACATTATAGGGCAAAGGTCTGCAACGTGAGGCTCAGGAGCCGCATGCGTCTCTTTGCCTGTGTTCATGTGGCACTGCATCTCCTTAACTCTCAAAAGTCCAACTTTATGCTTTTCAGTATTTCTGCTACTTTGCTCCACAATAGAGTATTTTGGAATTGTCTGTGGAGGTCATACACTGAATATGCAATATCACATACACACTGATATCCTTGATAGAAACAGAGAAATGTGTAGGCAGAAAAGGACCACCAGGCCCACCCAGTGTGCCTAACAAGCTGCTGGAACTTTGCAATTTCCTACCATCTCTACCCCCCACAAGATTGTAGAGACCATCGTGTCTATCCCATGCTCCCTTGAATCCCCCCACAGTCCCTGCTCCCACCACCTCCTCTAGGAGTTTGTTCCAGTGATCCACCACCCTCTTCGTGAAGTAGAATTGTCTTGATACTGCTGGGACAATATGAGAAAGTCAAGCATAGTTGCTTACAAGAGGCTATTGGCACTGCAGTGTCCACTATATTAAAGGCCAGTACTGATACTATCATTTGCATTACTGACATCAGCCAGTGGGATGTGAGGGAGAAAACTTTCAAAGGTTCATGACAGGGCTGCCTGATTTCATAGCATTACTGCTTACTAAGGTGCTGAACAAGGTTGGTGCCAAAGCCCAGAGTATTGCACATCAAGTGGCAAAACCAGTGACAATCATCTCTGGATGTCTCACAACTGCACAAATGCTCTCTGGTAACTAAAGGGGAGGCATCATGTTAGCAGAGATTTGCAGTTCAGGAAATGTTGCCAGATGTTAGCAGGGCTTGCAGTACTTGACACTGAATGCAGAGGCACCAGACGTGCAATGTGTTTTTACGTATAGCAGGCTGGGCTTGGTAGATGTCCATGCCCAACCACCCTTGCCTGACTAAGACATCAGTGCCCCAAGTGGGAAGGACAGATGGACTCCTTCTCTCAGATACACAGAATGGTCCAGCCAGTTATTTTGTCATCCTTCTCCATCTCTTAACAGGTGCTGAGCACTTTATGTACTTTACCGTGATAGCCTTACATCAACTGGGATCTAGGTGGGGTGAGAGGTACAACTGCAGTTACATCAGGATGCTATGTAGCATTCAGATCATTAGAAAGGCAATTGTTCCTCAGGCAGATTAGTAGGCTGTGGAGATGGAAGAAGGACTGAGTCAAGGCATGCAAGGTCATACAACTGCAAGAAATATTAAAGGTATATTGTCAACCTTTTTTGTATTTTAGGTAAAAATCCACATTTTATGATTGCTTACTTTCTCTGAAATTCATTTATGTTGCTGGTTGTTTTATCTACCTCATTGCTTGTTAGAACTGAAATGCATGGTAATGTATAGCTGTGCCCAGCTTTGTTTTGCTTCATATCACTGAACTGTTCTTAGAGCACATTTCCTGAACATTAGAAACACCCTCAAACAGTGCAGCCACTCATGATACAATAGTCTCTCTACTCCCACTGCATATTCAGTGGCTAGATTGTCTTGGGGGTGTTTCAGAGTCCAGGAAAGATGCAGAGTGATGTGGGCAAGAAATGTAAACAAACATGTTTTGGTGTGGCAACACCAGCATGGTGGGCAGTTAGTTTTTCACTTTTTAAAAGAAAAAAGGGATGTGAATCAAACTACCAGCTGCATAAAAAGTCTGAATATAATGTGGACAATCATAAATTGTGCATTTTAAACTAGGGACACTTTGAGGCTTAAGTAAGTTGGCAGTGATCCTTCAATCGTGTTAAACAAAGCTTTGCCAATATTAAGGTTCACTGATGCTGTGAATCAGCCATACATTTTATGATAAACTGGCATGCCCAACAAAAAAAAATCATAGATGAGAATATAGCCTTTCTAGAAGACTGGGGTGCTTTTGGTTTCATCAGCAGGGGTGGATGAATGTTTCAAGTGATTTGCAGCGAAAGTTTCCAGAAAATACTAATTCAGGGCATGTCCCAAACAAACATTCTATATATGCTAATAATATGTGGTGGTGGGTGGCTAGGCTCACCCCTACCTATGCCGAGACATAGGAAGGTTACATCAGAGAACAGAGGCCCACAGAGCGGGACTCTTCCAGTGGCTCCCAGAGATTTACCTGAAGCATGTATTAGGAATTAATTTTCAGTTACTAACCATTTGCTTTTTCAACTACAAAATCATGGCTAAAACTCCTCTGATTCTCTTAGAGAGGATCTGGAGGAGAAAAAACTATCCAGTGTGGCTTTTTTGTGCAGTGTTCCAATTGATTAACATATGCTTTATTCAGATAGCATTGTTAGATGAGTTTAAGCTAAATTATACACTACAAAGGACCTCTGCTATGCATACGTTCATGTGACTCTCTGGTGATCAGACTGGTCATGCCAGGAGGACATGTGGCTCCCAATCCTGAAAAGGTTGCAGACCCCTGTTATAGGGCATCTCTGATTGGTTGTGTTGCATTGTACCATCCCCCTATAGTTAGGGTTGAATAGGCACTTTAATGTTAAACCTCAATTTTTCTGTGTTAATAACTTTGCAACCATTCAATGGATTTGCACAAAATTTGGAATGCGCGGTCTGGTATGGTATATCTCCTGATCTACCAAGTTACATTTCGGTCAGATTTATAGTTTCTGCACTCATTTTTTTTCCAATTTTGACAAGTTTTTTGCCCATGACACTGCAACCATACTGTGCGGTCTTCTGGTCTGAAATTTGGAATGTAGAAAGAGTTTGGGTCAAGGAACAATCTAGCATTGGCTTGGTAAAAAAATATTAATCTGTTCCAAAGTTATTAAAATTTTAATGTTCGAATTCTGAGCATGTTCAGTTATCACCAAGATTTATATGGTTATTTTTCAGACAAAGATTGGGCTCATGGTCATGGATTTTGTAGCTAGTGGACTAGGATCCTGGTCCCCCAGACAATTCCTTGTTCGTGAGCCACCATCTTGTTTTTCAGTTTTTCTCCAAAACAAAATGTAGCTTTCTCTGTGGGTGACTTTTGGGCCAAATGAGGCATGGATTTTGTTTAGGGTGACCCCTCTACAAAGCCATGCCTTTGGTTTGGCTCATTTTGGTCCAAAAATAGCTTTTTAAAATAAAAAAATTCTTTGTCCATGACGCGCTAATGATCCTAGTCTGTGAGATGTCAAAATCCTAGCCAGCAAGTTCGCAGTTAAGGATTTTGCTACCTTACGGACTAGGATTTAAAAAATTCTACCATTGCATTGCTAATGAATGGTTTGGTCTTATTACTTGAAATTTTCAGGGTATTGAGGGGATGCCCTACAGGTGTGAATTATGCTGCTTAGGTGTTGGGGAATTAAGCGGTTCCATAGATATGCCATCACAAAACTGAGATTTTCCCCATAGGATAACAATGTGGTGCCCATTGCACTTTTCAGTGCCCATATGCCCATATCTTGGAAAAGAAGAAAAATACAGACTTTCTACTACTGGTAGCTTAGATCACCTCTAGGTGATCTAAGCTGCTAGAACAAGATTGATGAATCTGGGCTATGCCTGCAGTGGCATTTTTAATGCTGCTTGTACGGTTCATGAGATATTGGAAAATTAGTGTCACAAGGGTTCAACAGGTGCCTTTCCAGTGCTTTTCGGTACCTGTGGCTCGTAAATAATGCAAAATACAGATTTGGCCAATTTAAGTCTCGCTGATTACAACAGCACTTTTTTTTTCTTTTTCTGGCTGCTGTGGTTCCTGATATATCAGCAAATTAGTGTTACAAGTGTTCCTTTCCCTATAGGCCTGCTGTATGGCTCTGTAACTATGTGTAGTGGGAGTGCAGAGCCCAGAAGGCCCATGCTTCCATGGATGCATATCATTTTGCACAAATGGGCAGCTTGGAGGGAGCGCGGGGCCCTCCACCAATGCATACTATTTACTAGTTATACTACAATTTTTCAAAAAGTAAGAAAATTCATTGCAAAATCCTTCATTAATGCATCAGCTAGGGTTGCTTACACAGTGATAAAAGTGAGGAAATTCAATGTTAGTGTTTTCAACCCTAACTGCGAATCCCTCCCCACACACAAATACACAACACACATACAAGCAAGGGACGGTACAACGCAAGACAACCAATCAGAAACAGACACCATAAGGTAACAGAAAGAACATGCAACTCTGTAAACATACCACAAGAGGCATCCATCATCATCATCCTTCAGCAACTGTATCACTTCTGCTGCCATCCCAGTGTATTGGGGGTGGTACTCCCACATGCTGTGCAGCCATGTAAAATAGCCAGTGGATGAATTGTATATCTACATGCAGATAGTACAACAGTACCCATAAGTCATGGTAGAACCACATGGTGATTCGATTGGATGGGAGTGTTCAGAACAGACGTCCTGCTCTGAGCTCCTTGTCGGCCTTCCTCCCTTCACTCATACCATGATTTATTTTTATGAATCAAACAGCTGTTTAAAAAAAAAAAAGATATCACTTCAGATCGCGAAGTACAGTGTACGATCGATCACCTATACAAGCATTAAACCCCTTTTTTTACATCCCAATAGATAAAAAAAAAATCTTCTCCCAGTGAATGCATTTGAAAAGTAACTCCACGGTCCATAGTTCTGAGGGTGAAGAAAAGCTCAATGGTCATTCACGCAGTACCACACAGTGTATGGCTGATGAACAGGTTTGGAAATCTACCCTGATTTTATTCCATTCCCTAAGCTTATTTTAAATATAAGCATTGATTTCTTTCTAATGACTTTCTGACTACTACTCAAGCTTTATAATATAAATGCACAAAAACTATTCAAAAACTAGACAGTTCCCTTGCTTAAGATGGATCCTAATGGCAACCTGGTAGACATGAAGGATGAGATTAATACCATGAAACGCCCTCTTCCTGATTCAGACAGCAGTTCTGATGATGCAACTGAAAACATGCCAAAGAAATCTACATCTGCCACTGCTTTAACGGTGGATCATTTTGACCTCATTATGTCAGAGATTACAATGCTCATTTTAAAAATAACTGACATGCACACTGATCTTATGGAAGTAAAACAGGAGCTAGTATCACACACTATATGAATTTCTAATATTGAAACAAGAGTCAGCAGTATAGAGGACAGCATTAATAAAAATCACACAGACAGGGTTAATGATCATCGCAAGATCAATAAACTAGAATCAAAACTGGAGGACCTCGAGAATAGAAACAGGAGGAACAACCTCAGAATCTTTGGTCTTAAGGAGGGACTTGAGGGACCAGATACACTTTCATTTGTCAGCAATCTCCTCACTAAAATAGCTGGCCCTCCAAATGAAACCAAATTCTATGTACTAGACAGACCTCATAGATCTCTGAAACCTAAACCAAGTACAGGAAAAAGACCAAAGCCATTTGTCCTAAGATTTCTAAATTTTCAACAAAATATTCATGTGCAAAGGGCCCTTAGGGACATAAACAATATAATGTATGAAGGCTGCAAAATAAAAGTATTTAATGATGTTGCACCTGAGACTAAACAAAAATGTATGCATTCTTCTCTATTAAAAAACATCTTAGACAAGCAGGGCTGAGGTATAGCTTGTTTTTTCCAACTCTGCTGAAGATTTGGTCCGCTGAAGACACCAAGGAATATAATGGATATCTGGCTACCAAGGCAGTCTTAAAAACTGATTTTCCTGTTTTGTTTAAAACATTTGACTTCCAAAACTAAAAACATGGTCAAAAATGTCTGATACAATTGATTTCTTACTTGCTCATAGTGTTGCATTTTTTTTTCTGTCAACATTAAGCATTTGATTCAATCAATGTCTATGTCATGGTAATCTTGCACGTGATATGATTCTGCTTAGTGGCCTGTTATTTAGAAGTATGTCACCATGAACAAATCTAGCTGTCCCTAAGCTGTGTGAGGGTGCCCCCTGGAGATAAAGGAAAAAACAGTATTATTTAATAATTTTTTAACAGTTTTGTGCAAAGTAAGCAATATAGGTTTGCAAGTTTCCACACCAGACAGCTTTTAAAGTTGGTAATGCAGGAAGAAGTCAGATTCCATTTCACCCCTGGTCAGATGAGGCTACTTATATAAAAACTAATACAATTTACAATGGTTACGCTTATATTTTTGTTGGATTAGGCAGTGGTGGGTCTCTGTGTTTAAGGCAAAACAATTATCTCCTATGAATGAATTTGGCTCATGGATACTACTTCCTGCTTCTTGTCATGGTGTGAGGTACAATGGTAACTATTGACCAAGCCTCAAGTAATGATTCCGTGTCATCTTGAGCATTTACGGTTGCTCCTTGTACCTAAAAAAAAAACATCTGCTTATGTTCACAAACAATGGTGAAGAGCAGAGGTAGAAATCATCACACAAAGTATTTGCTTTTTTGCCCTGAGGCTAATCACTGCTTTATTTAGTTACTACTGAGTTTTATAGGGGTAATATCCATGGCTAAAATGAGGACATTTTTATTTAATAATATACATGGGGAGTGTTCTACGTCTTTCTAATATATTTATGTTTTTGGTGGAGCAAAACTGACATCTTACACATAGGGGTGAGGGGTTGTTTCCCTTGTAACCTAATTTTTGCAGATGGGTGTGAGAGCTGTTGTGACCACTTACCCGATCCTTATGTAGCAGGAGAAATTCAGCCACCTTTAATTTTTTCTTTTTGAAAATCTGTCTCTGGAATTTTGATGTCCTTCCAATGGCCTTCTTATTAAACTGCTCACAATCCTTCTGGCTGCATGCTCACTTGTAACAGGCTTGTGAACATGCGAGGCAGTCGAATGATCTTTGCACTCTCTATTGTAGGGGGAATTGGGTAATTTGATAAGGCTCCATGTGTAGGCCAATTGTATCACATTACCTATGTCAAAATGGATGGCCCCAGTCACACTGCTAATGAGTGCTCTAGCAAATTATAGCCAAAATAATTTTCTTTTTTCTCATAATATATTCACTCAGATTTACTGGCTGTTTATGACCAGTGTCACTTTGCTGAAATTCGTGTTGCTCCATTGTGTGTGTGGGGTGTAGCTCTGCCCTGTTTTTTGTTTGTTTGTTTTTTACTTTCAGGGTTGAGGAAATTTAAAAAGGAAAAAGATTCTTTGCTATAGATCCCTGATCATTTTTTTTTATTTCTCTTGCTCAAAATGACACTTGCAGAACTGGGTTGGAACAAGAGACTGTTGCATTCATACCCTAGATGCAGATCTGAGGGTAAGACCTTCCTTTTTTTTTTTTTGCTTCATCAAGGACTAGAAATGTTGCACTGGTTTACATATGGCTGTAACTTTACAAAAGGCTAGGTGGAGTCACATAGAGTAGTACATATCCCAGTGCATTTGCAGAGTGATCCAGAGAATGGGGCTCGATTTCACCCTATGGCAATACTCACTCACTAAATGTTTACTGCCACTTTATATTTATTATATCAGGCTGTTCAAAATATACAGAATAAGTGAATAAGGGGAAGGATAGGTATGGGGAAATATCAACAGGGAAAATTAGAATGAGAATGAGAATAAGAATGAACATGAACTTTTTAGACAACATTCATAATCTGCAGATGTACATTACAGTTTAGGAAAAGATGGCTCTTTAAGAAGTACTTCACTTATTCATTGGATGTTCGTGCATACCAGGGAGGAAGGGGGATCTGTGTCTGAACAAACCATCTAGGAATGTGCTGGCCTGGTGTCCTGATGCATACTATTTTATAGGGGTTTATTTTACTGATTATTAATCTGCTGCAAAATAGAGCATTTCAACACTATTTTTAATTTAGTATATGCAAGATATGGTTTTTATTATGAGCTAATTTCCATTTCTCACTTTAAGTTATATAAATTTCTCTCTGTTTCTAACTTACTTTCTGGGCAGCTGAGGATATGGGGTCTCTGCATGCAAAATGCTCTTCTAAACATAGAACTAATACATTGGAACTATACAAGCAAACATTATTCTGACAAAATCATTTATGGCTGTAAATGATTAACTAAAATTGATTATGTGGAATGTCAGAGGTTTGAACAATAAAATTAAATGGTACACTGTTCTAAGACATCTTAAGAAATTAGACTCATCTATAGCTTTTTTACAGTAAACACACCTCAGGAAAGAGCATTATGCTCTGATGTGAAGGGAATGGGTAGAATTGTTATTTGGGTCAGGAGACAATTCAAAAAAGGCTGGGGTTCTAATTTTATTTAGAAGGGGCCTGAATTTCATATCCAGTACAAACACAGAAAACCCATTAGACCATGACATAATTGCCAGTGGTAGGCTGGGGGAAGAATACTTTACACTTGTCAATATATATGGTCAACATTCCACATCACATGAGATATTTAATTTGATTATCTCCTAAATCAATAACTTGTTTGACAGTACTGTTATTATTGCTGGTGATATAAATAGCATATTAGATCATGTGATGGATAGATCCACGTTTTGTTCTCATACAACTAAGGTTGAGAGAGATTTAAAAGATCTGGTGGATAATCTGAGTCTAGTGGACACAAGGAGGATACTTCATCCTGAGGAGAGGGACTACACCTTCTGGTCTCAGTGTAACAACTTGGGTTCCAGAATAGATTAAATATATGCACCTAGAATTTTTATTCCCAGAATTATCAATGTCATCATTAAATCACAAGTAATTTTGGACCATTCACCAGCTTTCTTGTTATTCACTGCATCAACTAACCCACATAGGACACTGAGATGGAAACTCAATAATTTCTTATTAGAGGACTCTGAGGTTTGCAACAAGGTTAACGCCATCATTGAAGAGTTCCTCTCTTTTAACAAACTGAGAGATACGTCCTGGAACAACACTTGGGACTGTCTCAAATGCTATTTAAGGGGCTTATTGATAAGGGAGGCTTCCATTATTAAGAAACAACACATTCAAAAACAACCTTAAGCAGAATCAAGGAATTAGAAAAAACATTACTGAGCACAGACTCTCCAGATAACTGGAGGGAATGGTCTAAGATCAAATTAGAATATAAAGAGGCAATTAGAAGTGAGGCAATTTTTGACATCAGAAAAGCTAAACTAAACTATGTAGACTCAGGGCCGAAAGCAGCAAAAATTCTAGCCTTGTGAATCTCACAGAATAGTAGTGCTACTAATATCACAGCAATTAAAAACAAAACCACAGGTAATATTATGGCAGGTCATCTTCAAATAAACAAGGAGTTCTACAACTTCTACAAAGAACTATATTCTAAAGATGAGGCAGAGGAATCTTTCTCCTTACAGGAATTTTGTAACAATATTGATATGCCAAATGACCCAGAATCACTTAAAAAAGGTTTAGGGGTATTAAGAACAAAAGAAGAGATTTTAACAGCCATCAAGCAGACTAACAAAAATAAAGCACCAGGACCTGATGGCTTCTCAGCTAATTTTTATAGCAGATTTGACACTAAATTAGCCCCTGTTTTATTGGGAATTTTCAGTCAAGGATTCTAATATTGTAAGCTTTCCCAGGAAATGACCAACACATAAGCAGGGTAAAGACCCCTTGGACTGTAGAAGTTATAGACCAATATCTCTGATCAATTCTGATGTTAAACTTCTCGCCAAAGTGTTGTCTAATAGATTTTAGAGTGTCGCACATTTATTGATACCTAAGCACCAAACAGGCTTTATGAAAGGAAGATATGCAGCTAACAACACAAGGAAATTGTTCCATGACTTGCAAGTGGCAAACAGAAGAATTCTTGTGGCCTTATTTCACTTGATGTTGAAAAGGCATTTGACAGAGTAGTTTGGGATCATATATTTAATTCCCTTAAATTATATGGTTATCCTGATTCCTTTCTAAAATGGACTCACATTTTATATCAAAATTCTTCATCTGCAGTGGTAACTAATGGGGTAAAGGAAGAGGCACCAGGCAGGGTTGCTCCTTATCACCCCTCCTGTTTAATATTGCCATAGGCCCATTGATAAGAAGAGTAAATCATGAAAAGGAAATTAAGGGCATTAAAGTAGGTCAGAAAGAACAACTGGTGGCTGCTTATGCAGACAATATACTGCTTATGGTATCTGACCTCATTACCTCATGTATTCAATGTCATACAAAATTTTGGTCAGCTATCTGGGTATAAATTAAATAAGAAGACAAACTTTTTACCACTTAACAAGTATTATACCAAAGAAGAAATAGACAACACAGGGATCACCTGGTCAAGGGAGTATATAGAATATTTAGGGATTCTTATATATAAAAATATTAATGAAACAATATCAAAAGACAGCAAGAATCAGATGAAGAATATCAGAAGATTTAATTAGATGTAACAAACTACCTCTGGGGTTATGGGGGAGAATAGAAACTGTTGAAATGAATATTTTACCAAGGCTACTTTATCTATTCATGATGATACCTCATAGCTTGAGAAAGAGGTGGATACAGAGGATATATATTCTCAAGCAGCTCTCTTTATTTGGGGTTACAAAAGACACATACTGGCTTATACCAATCTATGCAGAACCAAGAATAATGGGGGTCTGAAGACACCTGATTTGTACTTACATTTTTTAGCTGCTAGAATAACATAACTAGTTTTTTTGGTTTAAAACAGAAACAATGCAGATAAACATCCCTGCTTGGGTCTATACTGAACAGAAAATTATGAACAAGCAAGAACTGATATAAGAATGCTCTTTTTCTCAAAAAATCTGAAACCATATACTGTAACAATAAAATAATTGCTGACTCTTTCAGGAAAATTAAACATATAACCATGATTCTAAGCCTCAACTTGGGACAAACTAGATCCCAACCAATCTGGAAGAATCCTAGCTTCTTAAAACATGGGAGAACATTTAATAATAGACCTGGGATAAGCAAGTGCATTCTTTCAGTACAGGACATTTCCAGGCATGATTCTTTTCTGCCTTTGCTAGCATTGGTGGACAAATATGCAATCTCCCCTATGGAGGGTGCATTTTATGAATCAATACAACAAGTAATCTAAAACAAGTTAGATATGTTAGTACCCCTTAATGAAATTTCTATATATTTTCTAAGATGCATGAAACGTTCACCGTCTATATCTACTTTTCATGCACTTTTTGTAGACTTGATTGGGGGGCCTGCAATAGAATCAATCAGGTGGTGGTCCTAAGCTCTGGGGGTTCCAACTGATAACTGCAACTGGAAAAATATGTGGTCACTGGCACATAAAACCTTCAACACAGTGGATCTTAGATTAATTCATTTTAAGACAATACATAATCTCTATTATAACCCATTTCAAAGGTTTAAGATGGGTTTATCTAATACTTCCCTTTTTTTTCACAAATGCAGACTTAGCTCTGGTACTTTAATTCACATGTTCTGACGTTGCCCCCTTGTTCAACCACTATGGATGAAAGTAAAACAATTATTTCAGGAAGATCCCATGATCTCAGATTACATCCAGTTAGATACTTGCATACTAGGTCATTTTGAAGGAAATACTCACTGGTCCAATGAACATAAGCACACTCTTTATTTGATAGGCACATCCATTAGGCATAGTATACTGCAGTATTGCTTGAAAGACACAGTCCCGACCATGCAAGAATGGAAAAATAACTTATTAGAGATCCTTTGACTAGAAAAATTAGTTCTGTCTCTAAGAGATAATATATCTAAATACTACAAAAAATGGGACACCATTCACAAGTGCCTTTGTACAGCTTTCCAAAATTAACCAATAAAAGATCCATTTGATATTTATGAGAATAGACCTCTTATGATATCTCCTATTTTAGCACATGTGGTGGGTATATCTGGCATGAAGGAATATTCAGTGAGCTCTTAGATCTTGCTCAACCTCTCTTATCTATTCTCCTCTTTTCTTCTGATTTATATTTCTCTAATATTCTAGGGTATTTCTACATTCTTTTCTTTTCTCTCTTTATTAGTTTATCTCTCTGATAAGTAAATAATGCCTTTGGTAATAGCATCTTAAATAAGACATGCTATCAAAATTTCATTGATCATAAAAAACATAACCAATGCAGTTTGATATCCTAGCAGGTGGACTCATATTCTATAATACTTACATGCTCATTCTTAGTTAGATATCGAGTTTGGATATGCTACAAGATAGATCTAGCTATATTAATTATCTTATATTGAGTCATTAACTCTTTTTTTTAAGTATGTTGCTTAATTAGATTGCCCTTAGTAGGTTATTTATTCACATTAATAATTATAATCAAGGCCACTGATTTTCAGTTTTTAATTGAAAACCTGGTAATATTTCGGAATCAAAGCTACCTGAACACCGGTAAAAACAAAGATTTCATAGACTCAGGCATTTTATATCAGATCAGTAAATCTACAAAAACTTGTATTTTTCTTATAATTCCTTCCTTTACTATTTTCAGTTTGCTTTATTTAATGCTATATATATATATTAAGCCTTCTTTTATTCTGATTATTTATGCATATACTAAAAGAATGATAGCAGAATCCTGGTAAAATCTGGAAATTAGAGTAACAATCACCGGTGCAATTCCGGAATCTGAAGGCTTGAAAATGGAATTTCATTGTTTTAATCACTGTTAATCAGTGGCCTTGATTATAATGGTTAAATGAGTTATTTATTGACGTTTAATGTTCTGCTTAATATGTTTGAGACTTTATTCTTTTCCTTATTAATGCATTCCTATGTTAATTATATGAGTGAAATATGTGTTTATATTGTATTAATTAGTACATGCATGCTTTATAATATGTATTGAATTATTAAAACAATAAAAATGTTATTGACAAAGAACCGCATGGTGAGTTGGGCCCTGTTCTTCCTTCCTTCCATTGAGATAGAGCAACACTCTACATATGTCACAGAGGGATCACAGGGTGCTATGTAGCTGGCCCTACCATCCATGAATTAGCACAGAACAACACTATCTATGTGTCACTGTGTCCATATGTTATTGTGTCACTTGATGGTTGTTCAGATACTGCACTCCCATCCCTCCATCAAGATATAAGTACGATACGATCTGTATTTCACAGTATTCATATGTTACAGCCAGAGTACAGGGTGCTTTGTATTCTGCTGTCAAATTCCTCTATCATCATACTACAACACAGTGCATATGTCACACTACCTATATGTCACAATGACAAAAATGCAACATATGGGTAGTGTTACACATGGATTGTCTTGTACAGTACACGTCACATTAAACTGTTCCCTCAACTCACTGGTGTAGCATTGTTCAGTGAGTTTCCTAATCTGTGCAGGGCTTAATTCAATGAATTACTAAAAGTTTAGTATTGGTTTGCATCTAGCTGTTACGTGCTATAAGCTTTATTTTCATCTGAGCGCTTATGAGATTCATTTCAGAAGGCAGACTAAACAACTGTTAAGGAATGCTGTGATATTTATAAACAATGCTCTTAAGGAATGCTGTGATATTTATAAACAATGCTCTTAAGGAATGCTGTAATATTTATAAACAATGCCATGAAAATGCAGCTACTGCCATTTCACTAAATAGTTACATGTGAGCTGAATAGGCAGTGAAGGATCATTGGAAAATAGTTGAAAGCTTCAGCAGTTTGAGTTGCTACTCCAGTAGCATCACAAAAAAAAATTCTACACCAGTGAGTTGATGGAACAGTTTAATGTGACTTGTACTATACTATTTCAATAGACGTATGGTAGTGCATGGTCCAAAGTATGGTAGTGCATGGTCCAAACTACCTGTGTTCTTACTGTGACATATGTGCAATGTGGCATATGGATAGTGTTGCACTATCTTGATGTAGGACTAGGATGGCAGTGTGCCACAGTGACATATGAACAGTATGCTCTATGGACTCTAACATACTATGTCAATCTATGGATGAGAGTGCATGGTCTAAAAGATAGTGCACTCCCAGCCCCACAATAATATAATAGAACAGTGTCTTTATGAAATGATGGGAACACTTTTGGTCCATGTACGTACTATAACAGTCTGCATAGATCAGGTGTGGAGTGTGGAGTTATTCACCGTACAGTCATATCCCTACATGCAGATAGTAGAAGAGTGTACATAGCTAACAGCAGAACCACATGATACATCCTGCGCTTCCGTACCTCCATCCACACAAAAGAACAGTATGTATAAGTCACAGTCACACAGTAAGTTATTTTTCACCCTGTGTTGCTGTCCCTCCACAGGTCGACATACACTATGAATCCATCTGTGGAAATATAAGAGTGTGGCCCATATACTTCAATGCATCAATCTATGAGCAGGTGTAGCAAAATAGTGTGGAACAGTCATAACCATCTCATATTAAAGAACTTTCACCTAAAAGATTCTACATAGCCTTCTTAACACCTACCCGCATCTTTGCACAGCATGTGGGTGCCCCCCCAACACACTGGGATGGCAGCAGTAGTGATACAATTGTTAAAAGATAATGATGGATGCCTCTTGTGGTATGTTTACAGAGTTGTATGTTCTTTCTGTTACATTATGGTGCCTACTTCTGAGTGGTTGTGTTGCGCTGCACCATCCCCTGCTTGTATATGTGTTGTGTATGTGTGTATGGGGAGAGATTTGGAGTTAGGGTTGAGAATCCTAATGTCAAAATTCCTCACTTTTGTTGCTGTGTAAGCAACCCTAACTGATGCATTAACAATGTTTTTTGCAATGAATATATATATATATATATATATATATATATGTACATACATATATATGTGCATGTATACTGTATATATATATTATGGTAGCACCGTATGCCACCATAGTTAGGGCGATATGCCATTTCTATGTTAAACCCCAAAACTTTGCACCTTAACAACCGTTTGATGGATTTGCCTGAAATTTGGAATTTATGATCAAGAACCATAGGCCTTGGGATCTGCCAAGTTTTGTACTGGTCGGATATACGGCTGCGGAGTTATTAAGTGTGATCCGTGCACGTGTTTACGCTTTTCTGGAATTCTATGGTGGCCTACAGGTGCGATACGGTTTGTGCGACTGGCCTAAATCTTCAGGGAACATGGTCGGTCCGATGTGCCTTTCAAAGATTTTTGAAAAATATTAAACGGTTCAAAAGTTATTCGAAAACAGTTTCCCATTATAAGTCAATGGGAAAAGTTAACAAAAAGTTCAACACTTTCGAAATGTATTTTTACTTTCGCAATGGGCCTGTTACTTTCGCAAATCAGCCATTTCGTTTTCAGTTGGTGATCAGAAAAATGGTTGGCATTTAAATTTGGGACCCTCTAGCAACCTAATTTTTTTGTATTCACCTAGTCGGGCCCTGAGGATGCTTGCCATGTCTTTATTTTGTGGAAAAACACCCCAGAAATATGTTTTTCAAATTTCTGGAAAAGTACTTTTGAAATTACTGCGTGCTCACGAAAAGTGTCGCAAATTTTTGTGAAAGCTTTCTTTGAAATCATACAGTAGTTTTCTAGTCTGTGGGAAATGACAGCAATTCTTTGGCACTGCGCTGCAAAAGAACAGTTGGGAGTTTTGAGCTGAAATTTGAGGAACGGAGCCGACATCTCCAGATGTGCCTTTCAGTGTTGTATTGAAAAATATTACACAGCGGCAAAGTTACAGCACTCCAAAGTTGACGGTATTCTCATAGGATAACATTACGGCGCTCGACGACAAGAGAAATCCTTTGGATCCCTGCTGCAAAATAACGGTTTGGTCTTTTTTCCTGAAATTTGGAGGGAAGACAGCCAACAGCTCACAGATGTGCCTTTCAGTGGTTTGGTGAAAATATATTACAGGGAGGCAAAGTCATGGTGCTCCGAACTTCTCTTTTTTCCCCATAGGATAACATTACGGCGTTCGCAGCGGCTTTCAGGGCCCGTATCTCGAAAATGGTGCGAGATACGGAGTTTTCGTCGAAAAATTCTTAGCCCCTAACAGGGGCTAAGTACAAAACTAGCCAGGACAGTCATAAATCATACGACTTTTAAATTCTTTTTCTATTTCATACGGTTCCTGAGATATAACTTATTTAGTATTCCAAGTCCTCATTTTCTGCTCCGATACCCATTATTATGCATACATTCTTTGTACTCACTGTCTTTCTCTATTCAGCTTTTTGGGAAAACCAGCCTGTGCACTTACATTACTGTTACCATTGCCCTTTCGCTTGCAGTTCCATGCCCGTTTCACTTCAGCTTGACATCTGCGCCACCACGCAGCGCCATCCTTTGTGTTTTCATTTGCGCTTATGCTTTGTTACTTTTTTGCCATTTGTGTGTACTGTATAGTTTCTCTTTCTGTTTCACTTTGCGTCACCATGCCCATTGCCATTTCGATTTACAGGCACCATGTTACTATGTGACAAGACATCACGTGGCACACCATTCCCGTCTACGCCACCGTGTTCATTATCCTTTCTGTTCTCATTCGCGCTTGCGTTACCTTGTGCGCCACTGTTAGCGCTTCTGTTTGCATTGCTGTTCCTGTTACTATGCCACAAGACATCATGTGGTTGGAGTGTGGGGCCCTTTGGGCCCCGACCCAGCTGCCGCATTACGTGCCGGGAGCGCGGGGCCCTATGTGCGTTATCCTTTGCGTTTTCATTTGCGCTTGCTTTTCTGTTATTTTTTGCCATTTGTGTCTACAGTACTGTTTCTCTTTCTGTTTCACTTTGCATCACCATGCCCGTTGACATTTCCATTTGCAGGCACCATGTTACTATGTGATAACACATCACGTGGCAGACCGTTCCCGCTTCACGCCACCGTGCAGGCATCCTTTCTGTTCTCATTCACGCTGTGTTACCATGTGTGCCACTGTTAGCATTTCTGTTTGCGTTGTTGCTCCTGTTACTATGCCACAAGACATCATGTGGTGGAGCGCTGGGCCCTCCCACCTGCATTACATTCTACTATTTCGTTACCATTCTCAAAAGAAGGAATAGCAAAACCATTTAATGCATTGTTGTTGCTCACTTAGTGACGAGTGGGCCTGTTAGTTGAAAATCACGCTGGGTTTACTAATCGCATAGTGCATTGGGACGGGGTCCCAACTCTCACCCCATTCTCCCATACTTCTGCTGCTTTTACACATGTCATGGGTGAGAGTTAGGCTGATGATCCCAATGCGCACCCAATGCCGGTTGGGGGTGGGCGGGGTCCAAGTGGTTTTCAACCCTAACAGCTGAATTTCCTCACTTTTGTCACTGTGGAACAACCCTAACTAATGCATTAAACAGAGTTTTTGCCTCTAATATATATATATGTGTGTAGATATTATGGTAGCACAGTAGTGCTACCATAGTTAGGGTTGAGGAGCCATTTCTATGTTAAACCCTAAAACGTTGCACCTTAATAACTTTGCAACCGTTTGATGGATTTGCCTGAAATTTAGAATGCACAATCAAGAACCATAGGCCTTGGGATCTGCCAAGTTTTCTACCAGTTGGATATACAGCTGTGGAGTTATTAAGCATGATCTGTGCGCACGTCTACACTTTTTCTGGAATTCTACGGTCGCGCCTACAGGTCGAACGGTTTGTGCGACCGGCCCAAAATCTTCAGGAAACATGTGGTCGGGGTCCCCGATGTGCCTTTTGAAGATTTCATGAAAAAATATTAAACGGTTCAAAAGTTATTCAAAAAACAGTTTCCCATTATAAGTCAATGGGAAAAGTTGACAAAAAGTTCGATAGTGTCGCAAATGCATTTTTACTTTCGCAAATGGGCCTGTTGCTTTCGCAAATCAGCCATTTTGTTTTCAGTTGGTGATCAGAGAAATGGTTGGCATTTAAATTTGGGACCCTCTAGCAACCTAATTATTTTTGTATTCACCTAGTCGGACCCTGAGGATGCTTGCCATGTCTTTATTTTGTGTTAAAACACCCCATAAATATGTTTTTCAAATTTCTGGAAAAAGTACTTTCGCAAATTACTTTCGTGCTCATGAAAATGTCGAACTTTTTTGTGAAAATTTTCGCAAATTGCGATAGTGGTTTTCCATCTGTGGGAAAGTGACAGCGATTCTTTGGCACTGCGCTGCAAAAGAACCGTTGGGAGTTTTGGGCTGAAATTTGTAGGGAACGGAGTTGACATCTCACAGATGTGCCTTGCATGTTGTATTGAAAAAATATTACATGGTGACAAAGTTACGGCACTCCAAAGTTGACAGTTTTTCCCATAGGATAACATTACGGCGCCCAACGCATTACAGAAATCCTTTGGCACCCTGCTGCAAAATAACAGTTTGGTCTTTTTTCCTGAAATTTGGAGGGAAGATAGCCAACAGCTCACAGATGTGCCTTTCAGTAGTTTGGTGAAAAAATATCACACGGCAACAAAGTTACGGCACTCCAAATTTGACGGTTTTTCCCATAGGATAACATTACGGTGCCCGACGCATTACAGAAATCCTTTGGATCCCTGCTGCAAAATAACAGTTTGGTCTTTTTTCCTGAAATTTGGAAGGAAGACAGCCAACAGCCCACAGATGTGCCTTTCAGTGGTTTGGTGAAAAAACATTAGAGGGAGGCAAAGTTATGGCACTCCAAACTTTTCTTTTTTTCCCATAGGGTAACATTATGGCGTTCGCCGCGCCTTTCAGGGCCTGTATCTCGGAAACAGTGAGAGATACGGACTTTTCATTGGAAAATTTCTTAGCCTCAACAGGGGCTAAGATTCAAATTAGCCAGGACAGTTGTAAATAATATGAATTTTAATTTTTTTTTCTACGTTATACGGTTCCTGAGATATAATGTATTTAGTATTCCAAGATCTCATTTTCTGCACCGATACTCATTATTATGCATACATTATTTGTACTCACTGTCTTTCTCTATGCAAGTTTTGGGGAAAACCAGCCCGTGCGCTTACATTACTGTTACTGTTGCCCTTTCTGCTTGTAGTTCCGTACCTGTTTCACTTATCCTTTGCATTTTCATTTGTGCTTGCGTTTCTGTTAATTTTTGCCACTTCTGTCTACAGTACTGTTTATCTTTCTGTTTCACTTTACGTCACCATACCCATTGACATTTCTGTTTGCAGGCACCATGTTACTCTGTGATAACACATTATGTGGCAGACCGTTCCGGTCTACGCCACCATGTGTGTGTTACCCTTTCTGTTCTCATTCGTGCTTGTGTTACCATGTGCGCCACTGTTAGCATTTCTGTTTGCGTTGCTGTCCCTGTCAAGTATGGAGGAGGACCAAGTCAACACAACCAATGACAGACATCCAGCAGCAGGTGACAGAAATAACAAACAATTGTCCAAATGTACTACAAGACATCCCCACCCACCTGACCAGGTACTGCATGCTCAGTGGAGATCAGCAGCAAAACTGAGGCAATGTACACCAAACGTACACATCCCTGATTGCAGCTGCACACAACGCACCACACTTAGTAGTTGCATGGCCTTACCTACCAATGCCCCACACCAGACCACACCACTTGAGGTGGGCCACCTGAGCAATAGAGTTCGGCAAAACCAAGGAGTTGTACAGGTATAATATCTCTGATTATAACAAGTGTTTGAGAAATGCAGCTTTCTAATTGACTGTAAACATTGTAACAGCCTTATGTTTAGTTTTTATTAATATACATGTAGAGCCTAACCATATGATGAACATGGTTTAATGTTGTTTAAAAACAGTTTTATTATGATACAATAGCTCACTCCCAGGTATTATGTTAATGGTCAGTTTCACTGTCTAGCGACATGTGGCACTCGGCTATGCCTCATTCAACATTAAACCCCTACAGGGTGATTAATAGACCATTTAACATAACTGTTAGTCATGCCTTATTGCTTAATTGTCTTTATGAGTAGATACTCTCCCTTTGCTAGGCACTGCAGCAGCTTTGCAACACAGTGTCCCACCCAGTTACACCATGCACTGTCTAGTTACTGGAGAATGGCTGTGAATATGAACTCATGAAGATGAACAGTGTAACTTGATCATTACAGTCATCGAAACCCTAGTGTGATTATAACTGACAGAGTCAGTGATAGAGGATAACCCTGCTGTCCTAGTACACTTACCCCATTGTGAGTTAAATCAATACTAAAAGACATTCTGTTTATATTCACACCATACCTACTTGATTCCTGTTGTACCACATTAACATAGTTATCACTTTGATAGCATCAGTGACAGAAGTGGCAAACCCAAACAGTAAGCATACAGCCTGAGTATGAAACAACTGTTAAAAAAAATTACACTGTGTCCATAAGTGGCATAGATCACTCATTGCAACAATAGTAAATGTATTACTATTTGAATAAGTTAGTCATCAAAGATGCAATGAGACTGTCTTTATCAGGTACAACATACTCAGTAAGTGCCTACTGGAAAATCTATCCTATATACAACTCCGATACAGGTACATCATTGTTGGCTCAGTAGTGCTATGATATTTAGAAGTTGCTTGGCCTGATCCATGCAATTACAATGTTTCTTACAAAGAATGCTTACTGCATCTTTGGTATTGAAACACACTGAAGGTCTATGTATGTACATCAGCAGTACACCTTCATCAGTACGAATGCATGTGATACTGGCTGTACGAATTTCACAGCGTTGAACAGGCAATGCTTTTCCATACGTTTACATCAGCCTCTCTATGTTGAGTAAACCACTGCAGTAAATGTACTACTATGTAAATCACCTACTAAATGTATCACTACTTTTTCTTGAGCATGCTAGTGTCTTGTAGTTAATTTATGTGCTTCTCTTAATTAATGTATACTCACTAGTGTTAAAACCTTTCTACAACTGTCATCATGCACCTTCAGCATTTATATTGAATAACGGCACAGTACCAGTGGTGGTGTGGTGTGGGGCATTGGTAGGTAAGGCCATGCAACTACTAAGTGTGGTACGTTGTGTGCAGCTGCAAGCAGGGATGTGTGCATTTGGTGTACATGGCCTCAGTTTTGCTGTTGATCTCCACTGAGCATGCAGTACCTGGTCAGGTGGGTGGGGATGTCTCGTAGTACATTTAGACAATTGTTTGTTATTTCTGTCACCTGCTGCTGGATGTCTGTCATTGGTTGTGTTGACTTGGTCCTCCCCATACTTGAAGTGCGTGTGTGTGTGTGTGTGTGTGTGGGTGTGGTGCTGGGGTGGATTCAGAGTTAGGGTTTTCAACCCTAACAGCGAATTTCCTCACTTTTGTCGCTGTGGAACAACCCTAACTAATGCATTAAATGGATTTTTTTTGCCTCTAATATATATATACAGTATATATATATATATATATGTGTGTGTGTGTGTATTATATATATATATATATATATATGTGTGTGTGTGTATATATGTGTGTGTGTGTATATATATATATATATATATATATATATATATATGTGTGTGTGTGTATATGTATGTATGTATTATACTGGCCCAGTAGGGTCTGTATAGTTAGGACTGAATAAGCACTTTAATGTTAAACCCCAAATTTTGCATGTTAATAACTTTTGCATGCATGGTCTGGTACCATAGATCTCTGGATTTGGCAAGTTGCATTATGATCAGATAAGCAGTTGTGGAGCTGCAGAATGCTAAAAATTGCAAACAAACTGACTTTTTGTGCATTTCTTTGCTCATGCCTACAGCCCACACAATATGTCTGTTTGATCTGAACTCTTCAGGGAAGATGCAGTCTGGGTCACTGATGTGCCTTTCAACAATTTAGTGAAAAAATATTAAATCATTCAAAAGTTATTTATAAAACAAGTTTCCCATTGTAGTCAATGGGGAAAAAAATATATGTGTCTCACAAAAGCAGCCACTAGTACATTTTACTTTCACAAATGGCCCTTTTACTTTCATGCTGCAGCCATCTTGTTTTCAGTTAGTGAGAGTGAAAGATGCCTGGCATTTAAATTTAGGACACCCTAGGTAAACACTGACTGTTGTGTTTACCTAACTGGGTCCTGAGGATAACTGCCCTATCTTTTTGGGGAAAAAACAGAAATGCCATTTTAAAACTCAGAGCTCCAGTGCTTTTGCAAATTGTGGCAGAAACGACCTTGAAACTTTTACAAATCACGAAAGTTTGTGCAATTGTTGTGAAACTGTCACAATTTGCGAAAGTACTTTGTCCAAAAAGTGCAAATCTTTGCCATCCCCATTCAACAAAATGTTTGGGGCTTTTGGGCTGAAATTTGCAGGATGGCAAGCCCTGGATCCACAGATGTGCTTTTTGGTGGTTTGGTACCAAAACATTCAACCAGCTCAAACTTACAGTGCTACAAAGTTGAGAACTTTCCCATATGATAACACTGCGGCACCTGTATCTCAAAAACAAAGCGAGATACAGATTTTTCACTAGCTACAGCTTAGCTCACCTTTTGGTAAACTAATCTATGGAAATAAGTTTGAAAATCATGGATTACACCAGCAGTGGATTTTTTTTCCTACTTGCTACAGTTATGGAGATATTGTTACAAGGGTTGCAAGGTGCCTTTTCAGCTCTTTTTGGTGCCCGTGACTCATAAACGATGAAGGTATGGATTTCATTGACCTACCTTGCATGGAGGATTTGCTATCATGATTACAATGGCACCTGAATTTTTTTGTTTATAGCTGCTTCAGTTGCTGAGATATTGGCAGATTACTGTTACAAGGGTTCTTTGCCCTATAGGGCTGCTGTATGGCTCCATAGTTACATGTAAATGGGAGTGCAGAGCCCAGAGGGCCCACGTTCCCATGGATGCATATTGTTATGCCGAAATGGACAGCTTGGTGGAAGCATGGGGCCTGAAAAGTACCCTGCTCCCACCAACACATGCTATTTACTAGTTATATTACACTTTTCCAAAAAGTAAGAAAATTAATTGCAAAAAAACTTTGTTAATGCATCAGTTAGGGTCAAAGTAGTAGTAGTAAAAAATTTAATTTTTATACAGGATACATGCCATTTCGGTTAGTAACCCAGCTTTCTAGACAGATCTGTTCCTAATGTTACAACTAAACATATACACATGGACAAATGTATAACATGTCCTCCAAAGTGACAAAAGTGGGAAAATGAGACAGTAGGGTTGAGCCCCTAACCCCTCACGACCACCCCACTCCCCATCCTCCACAGATCCACAGATGCTGGGATGTGCCATGGGGTTGTGAGGCCTGTCATCCCATTCTCCTTTACTGTAGCATGTCAACTTGTTTACACATGGAATAGAGTGAATGTTCGGCCTCGCGACCCCATGGCACATGCCGACGTCTGTCGATCTGTGGAGGATGGGGTGGTCGTGAGGGTTTAGGGGCTTAACCATAATGTTACATGTCCCCACTTTTGTCACTTTAACCCTAACTGATGCATTAACGATATTTTTTTAATGATATATATATATATATATATATATATATATATATATATGCATATATATTTATACGCATTACAAAAACTTTGTTAATGCATCAGTTAGGATGAATACCATAGCAACAAAAGCAGGAAATGAGGCATTAGGGTTTCCATCCCCAATGCCCAACTCTCAGGGTTTCCACTCCTGCCATTCTACCCCACCCCACCCTCCACACCAACAGGCATCGGGGTGTGCCATGGGATTGTCAGGCCCAGCTCTCACCCCATTCCACATGTAAACAAGCTTACATGCTACAGTATAGGACAATGGGGTGGACACTCCTCCCCCTCCCTCCAGAGAAACAGAACAGTACCAGGACAATCAATCTTTCTCCCCTCAACCTGCCCTCTGAGTCCTGGGTCCGTTCCCAAACCTGGGTTGTCAGCATCATAAGCGTAAATTTAACTGCTGCATCGGTGGGATAGCCTAAAAGATCACAAGTCTGAATGGCATTGGCAGCAGCAAGTCTGTGGTTTTATGGCTGGCAGGGTCTGTGAGCACAGATCAAGGTGGCGGTGGTGGGGGGGTGACTCTCCTGCTTGAGATAGAATGGCTGGGGGCTCTACTGCTTGAAATGGAATGGCTGCCTGCCTGGCTCATACTACATGATGCAAGGAGTGCTGAAGAAACATGGCACACGTGTCCTCAGTCCCCTCTGCCAGGATCGGAGACAAGGCAGGCATGAAAAATGCAGCGGCAGAGGTTAGCATTTAATTTTTTTTAGAAAGGTCATGCTTTAAAAATGTCTGCCTGAGTTACTATATCAGAAGCCAGCTAGAACTGGTGCTAACTGGCTGTTCTTACTGTTAATGGAATTGTTAGGCTGTTGAGAACTGCTCACTGCAGTATATAATTTTCCACACACAACTTTGGCATCTAAGAGAATACAGAAGCTCTAAGGCAAATTGTGATGATGACATACTGTACACTTCAGGCTCTTTCTTAGAGATGGGGGAACTGTTTGAATAATGCAATCCACCCCCCAACTGGCAGTCAGGAGTGGATCCAGGATTTTGGTAGAGGGAGAGATCACTAACTGCTTAAATGTGAAGGTTAAAAGCAGCATTGGGAATTGAAGGGGAGGAATGTGCTGGAATGCAGCTCGACTATTAAAATAAAAAGTCACTCTGTTGTAGGAAAAAGATAGGAATGGATTACTGCTGTGTGGGCAGGGAAAAAAACAGAAAATTATATGTAATGAATTTTAAATAAAATATACCTCTCCATTGCATAAACCTGCTCTAAATATGATGTAAAAAGGCAAATTATTATTAGCATGACCTCATAACTGGTAGTGATTTTTGAATATAATTTGTTTAGCTAGGATAGCCAAGCTGAGATATAATATCTCATTTTCAGTGGGGCCCTAGATTTGTTCATTGTTATAGTTTAGTGAACTGAAGCACTGAGAGGTTAAGTGACTTGCTCAAGGTCACACAGTAAGTCAGACCTCCTCGGATTGTCGGGAGGCTCCCCTGAGGGCCAAGAGGGCTGGAGGATGAAGCCCTTCCTCACAGCATCACCACAGGTATGCTGCCCTCGGATCCTGCCATCCTCCTCTATCGGCAGAGGAGGAGCAGTAGACGCTTGACGTCTTTTTAAAAAAACTGCTAGCAGTGAGCTTTTAAATTGATGCTTTTTTCTTTTCTGTTCACCACACTTGTGTTGACTGAATCTAACTGCATATTTCAACCGTGAGCCAGCATTTTAATGCTAAATTCAGCCAAAGCCCAGCATTTTGCTCATACCTTAAAGTTATTATCTTGAAAATTTCAGCCTGGAATCAGTGTTGTGCCTACCACCATTTAATGGCTTAGGGCATGTTCTCAGAGTGTTGAATCTCTCTTGAAGCCCTCCCGATTTGCAGCCTTTAAGTGTTTAAGTTTTTTCTGCTTATTTAAAAAAAACGACTGCAGGATTCCTAATTTAGTTGCTCAGTTTAAAATCAGCTGCTCGCATCCTTAGCTGCATAGTCCCTGCTTACCTACAATCAGCCACAGAGCTCCTTAACAACAGGGTCATTTGGCTTTTTTTAGACTCGAGTAACTCCCTCGATACTGGGGGCCCTCTTGGTGAATCATGTTAGACCATAAGGCATAAACTCGCATCACCATTGTTTGCTAGCCCCTCCACACTGCCTATCTGTTTTTTAAATAGTCCCTCTTTTCTCCTTACCTCAACAGTCAGACCTCCTTGGATTGTCTGGAGGCTCCTCCAAGGGTCGAGCGGGCTGGAGGATGAAGCCCTCCCCCACAGCATCACCACAGGTATGCTGCCCATGGATCCAGGCATTCTCCTCAGTCAGCAGAAGAGGACCCCGCTGACACAGCTCATCGGCTCCCCACCGCCCCCACCACAAACCTTGGTCAGCACTGCAGTTTATAGGTGCAGGCACTTGAGAGTGACAGTCAAAGCCAATCAGCCCTGTTTGCCACTTGCAAGTTATCTTGTCCTGCCACAAGCAGGTGCTGCTGCTATTACTCAGTTCTAGTGGCCATTACTGCTTTTAAAATAAAACATGTTAACAGTTTCTCCAGCTTCTTCCCCTGCCTAACTGTGACAACATGCTGCATTCCTTACTCCTATGCCTTCTTGTACAAATTCTACTCTCATCTCCTCCACTACCCTTTCCCCCAAATCCACATTTAGGTGACTTCTCACCCCACCACTCTTTCCCCATCCACATTCTACCCCAAGAATCACCCCCTCTCTGGCATGCCCATTTCATACCATCCTCTCTCTCTCTCTCTCTCCTACCCCTTATCCACCCCCTCCTACCATCCCCAACCATTCACCCCGCAATACTCCACTCACACCTATTAAACCTTGAGGCTCTCCTCCGATGTTTATACCTCCATTCTCCACCCTCTAGGTGCAGTTCAGGAAGATGCAAGAAATCCCCTTCCCTCTATATTGCCCTATTGCTCCTGCTTCTGGCAGGTGACATGCATCCTAACCCTTGCCCTTTAGTGCCCAGACAAACCACATTCACTTCCCAGCCGACAGCCACCTTGACCTCAGACTCTCTCCCCAAGGGTCTTCACATTTATCACCTCAACGCCAGGAGCCTCCTCCTCAAATTAGGCACCCTCTTCATCTGGGCCACCCAGTACTAACCAGATGTTCTCTGCATCTTGGAATCCTGGCTTTCCACCAAAATTCTCAACCCATCTCTTGCCATCCCAAACTATACCCTGTTCCACCAGGATCATGGTAAGTGAGGCAGGGGTGTTGCACTGTACATCAAGGACTCCATTACCTGTTCTGTTACATTCAATGAAGCCTGCCCTTCATCCCATGAATCGACAGTTGCGCAACTATCCTTTCCTTCATCCAACCCCCTCTATGTTGGGGTTCTATACATCCTGCCAAAGACCTCGCCTGACTCCCTTATTGAGGCCATCTCAACAATTTCCTTGTGCACCTCAAACGGTGAACTCTTTATGCTGGCGACTTCAATCTTGACTGGCTCTTCTCCTCAACAAAACCCACAGCCCTGAGGATAGTATCCCTAAATCTCCCCCAGCTTATCCAGGAACCAACCAGACTAAATCACTGGATCCAAAAGCATACACTGCTGGACTGGGCTCTATCCACCCATCCCCACAGGATCTCGGCATCGGGCATCCTCTCTGATGCCCTTAGTGACCACTGCTTCAAATTCTGCATCTGCAAAATCCATTACCCGCACACTCACCCAAAATACATATGGTCATGCCCCATATGCCTCCTCAATGAATCTGCCCTGCAGCAGAACCTTACAAAGGCTGACTGGCTACCTGTCTATTCTGCGTCAGATGTTGACCACACCCTATCCCATTTCTGAAAGATCTTCCAGACCATCTGGGACCTCCATGCCCCTCTCAGGAAAGCTAGAGTTAAACAGTTTCATCACACTTGGATCACATCAAACCTCATCACCTTTTGTCGCTCAAGGGACATTGCATGGAGGTGATACAAAACCTCCCATGCCACTTGCGACCTCCAATCTTACAAACACCTCAGAAATATCTACACTTAACCTATTCAGCAATCCAAATCCTCCTACTTCAAAACACAACTCACACAGAACCATAATTCCCCTGCATCCTTCTGGAAGGTGATAAACTCCCTTATTGTCCCCCTTTCTAAGCAGACCTGTCCCATCCTTAACATCGATGGCAACCCGGTCTCAGATCCTGTTTCCGTTGCTAAACTCTTCAACTCATTTTTCATTTCCTGTGCAATGCCTGACTCCCCACCCCCTGACTCCCCCAAATCCACCCCCACTTCTGCTGGCTTCTTCTTTTCTCCTTTCTCATCCTTGGAAGTCTACAGTGCACTCACCTACCTTAACCAGTCCAAAACAAGCCCTGACGACCTGCACCCCAGACTGCTCCGCATCTCTGCCTCAGCCATTGCAGCACCATTGATATACATACTTAACCTCTCCATCACCACAGCCATAGTTTCCTCTGCTTGGAAACTAGCCAAGATCCTCCCTCTACACAAAGGTGGTGATCCTTCCCTGCTGGGAAATTATCGGCCCATCTCGCTCCTTCCTTCCCTCGCCAAAATCCAAGAATCCCTCATGCTGTCCAAACTGATAAATTTCCTCTCCTCCAAGTGCTCCCTCTCTCCCTTTCAGTCAGATTTTAGGAAACACCACTCCACCATCACCACATTGCTGCGAGTAAATGACTGTCCTCTCTGCTATGGACAGTAGCCAAACCACCACTGCCATTTTTATTGATTTGGCAAAAGCCTTCAACTCAGTCTCCCACCCCCTGCTGCTCCGCAAACTCAGCTCTTTTGGCCTCGCCCAACCAGCCATCAAATGGTTCCACTCTTACCTCCAGAAAAGGCAGCAGTTCATACAAATAGGAAACACCCTCTCCACTCCTCTTCCCATCCTTGCAGGGGTCCCACAGGGATCCATCCTTGGCCCCATCCTCTTCTCCCTTTTCATAAATGACCTCCCCTCCACCTGTCTCTCTTCTAACATGCATCTGTATGCCAACAACATGATCATTTATGCTTCAGGCCCCTCCCATGGCAGTGTCCTCCCAGACCTCCAAAATGACTTCAACAGAGTCCAGTCCTGGTTTCTTGCAAATCAGCTCAAACTCAATACCAAAAAAACTGTCACCATGGTCTTCAGATCTAGACAAAAGCTGGTCTCTCTACCAGCCCCATCAGCAATCTCCACCCTGGACGCCCCCCCCCCCAGATATGGTCCCTGCTTTCAAATACCTGGGCATCTGGCTGGACAGCCACCTCAGTTTCTCCACCCACATTGAGGCCATCTGTACTAAACTCCAGCCCAAACTTGCCATCCTCTATCGCCACAAAGACAGTCTTCCACTTGCCACCCGTAGCGAGCTCGTTCTCAAAACAATCTTGCCAGTACTAGACTACATGGACATCATTTATGGTACAGCCCCATCCTCATCCCTCTCAAAACTTGAAATCCTATTCAACTCATTCTGTCGCTTCACCACTGCCTGTCCCCCCACTCACCCATCATTGCAGCCTCTACGCTACCCTCACCCTGGTCTCACTCTCACACAGGAGAACCATTCACAGTGCCTCCATCATAGCTAAATACTGGCTAGGCTCCTTGCCCCCTTACCTCACCTCCTGCCTTACACTAGCCAATCCTCTAGGATACTCCCTGTGCCACAGGGACACTCAGACTTTCCTCATCCCACACCCCCCACTCAGCCACGGGGAAAGTCGCCTTTTCCTACCATCTTCCCCTCCTATGGAACAACCTTCCACCCAAACTTCACCAGGCCTTCTCCCTTTCTGCCATTAAACAACTCCTCAGGCTCCTCCCTTCACCTCCCTGCCTAAGTTGCCCCACGGTACCCTCCCCTACTAGGGCCTAACCTTCTCTAGGAGGCCTCTTACATTCTTTGTGTACATGTCCCCACTTACGGTATTGATTTTCCTGTTTTTCTGCTGTTCTATGCCTGTGCTTATTTATACCGAGTTTTAAATGTGATTGTCTGTACAGTGCCTGTATATTATCTTTCTGTAAAGTCAAATGTCTACACTGTATTTCTATTGGTTGTACATATTGTCTATAGTTGTTGCTATTACTGTCAGTAACCAAAAACTGATGTACCTCTGTATATTTCAGTGTACACCTTGTACCCAGGTTGCACCTGGAAACGAGCTTTGGCTCAGTGTGCCTCTCCTGGTCACCAATTTTAAATAAATAAATAGTTCTGGTACAATTTGAACTGTGGTCTCCTTGTTCTAAAACCTGTGCTTTCGATTTCATTTTATGCACAACAATTCATGGCCTGTGAGGATTTTCCCCTTTCCCACCACTGGATAAAAAATGGATAGCAGTAGTGTTTCACCTCTAGGTCACTTGTTCAAAACGGATCCAGATTGTCACAACAATGCATAATGGATGACAACTAAATATGGCTCCTGTGGGCCATATTTAGCTCTAACATGCTAATGACCCCTTTGGGCATCGAAGGTGCTATGGTCCATTTGCATGCCCTGTACGGGCCCATTAACATGTGTGCATGCCCCCTATTCTGCAGCTGTTTGACATATTCCTTGTGAGCTAGTGGTCTCCCACTCTCCTATTCACATGTCCTGTAGCTGTCTCAAATATCCCTGGTGGTGTATTGGTTCCTGTACACAGGGCCAGTGTTAGGCTTGATGGCACCCCAAGAGAACACTCCTGCGGTGCCCCCAGTAATCATGTAGAAGGGGGGGCTATGAAAGGATCAAAAATGTAAACTATAGGCCAGGGATCTTGGGGCCACCTATGTCCCCAGAAAATGTTTTAAATTTGGTACATTCTGGTGCATTTTGGGGGTCATTTGAAATAGACTGTTACTCCCTCCTCATACCCAGTAAGTCGCACCCTAGCCCCCTCCCCAGAGACACCACAGTCCAGTATGTTGCCCAAACCACCCACCCCATAGCCTAGCCAACTGTTCCAGTACATGGCCCCCAGGCCTCCCAAAGTGTAGCAAGCTGCACCCTAGCTCCCCTCCCTAGAATACTCAGCCCTTCCCACTGCATCATCTGTAGCCAAAGGGTCTGTTTTTATTGTCAGTGCCTTTCTCTTCTCACTCCTGCTGGGCTAAGCTGCTGTTCTTTACACTGATCACCCAAAGCTGCCCAGCCACTTTTGACTGACACAGATACATGCAACTATCTCCCTGTTGCAGAGATGCATTCGTTCCCAGATGTCTTCTCCAGGCAGACATGGAGAAATTGAGATTTCTGAGCAATAGGAGTCATTATCTGAAGATATATATATGCACACACACACACACACACACTGCAAATTCATTTCCTTAGCCATATTCCATTAGTAGTTTGAGCATTGGCAGCACCACCTGATCCAACTCTGGCCTTCTCACCTGTTTTGACTCACAACATTGCTCTCTTGTCTTGTCAGAAAAAATAAACAATCACAGTACTACGATGCACTCTGAATGGCAGATTGATTAAATACCATCACTGAATATGCCTCTATTAGCCCAGTGGCTAAACTACAGCACAAGGATATGCACGGATTGATGTGATTGGTCAAGTCAGAGAATATTGAATAACATACAGTACAACTCAGAAACAAAGTGTTTACTGGAAATTAAAATGTTGACAAAAAAGCACCACCAAGTTGTAACTAATTCATATTTTTTTAGGTATGGATGAGCATCAAAGTCCTTTTAGGGACTGGGTTTAGTGAAATCCTACAAGAACTGTGCCTTGTACAGAAAACAACTTGTAACATTCTTAAGGCCAAGACAAAATAGAAGTAAAAAAAAAAAGAAAGCTGAATTAGCATTTATCCTGCAGTACAATATTACTTAATGCTTTATGCGTAAAAAACAGTGTGGCAGGCTCTTTCTGCCTCTTTCAGTTTGCCATAGCAAAGAGGAAAAGTGCAGTGTAAAGCAGTTGTTTATTTTTATTTATTTATTATCACAATTGGAATTACAGCCCTTTGAATCACAGACTCCTTTGCAAAGGCTCCACGTCAAGGTACAGTGGTCAAACACAAGGTATACCATACATATACAGTTAGAGCATACACAAAAACAAAAACAAAGGAAGCAATTTCTAGGGTCAGGGACCCAGCATCAAACATAGGATAATTTCAACATATAGCAGGATACATTGTAGAGTGCACATAACAATGTAGGTAATATGAGCATGGGTACAATAGGGATATAAAGCTCTAAAGTAAAGTAATCCAGCATACAGAAAACATCACTAGTAGTGTAAATATGACCTAAATATGCCTTTCATGCCCATAGGGGTCATTAGCATGTTAGGGCTAAATATGGCCCACAGGAGCCCTGCTGCTATCCCATTTGATCTGTGCTACCTTCATTACCCTTCAGTCAGCCATATTTGGTCTGGACCTCTGTCAGCTTAGTGAATAGGCAGTATACACTCTATCGATGTGGCCCTATATTTAGACAGTTAGCATGCTCCAGTTGCAGTGAGCTAATTGTCTTAATATTGCCCTTCAGGCAGACTGGCTATGCACAAAGCGCCACAGACTGCACATGGCCAGCTCTGAATATGGGGCCCTATACTCCTTAGCCCAGTAGAACCCAAAGTCCATGAAAGCGTGGCTCGTAGTGGCAAGAAAGGCCTGCCTACAGCCTCTAGATATTGTTGTTACAAATTACAAATGAACCTCTTTCGATCTAAACTTCTACTTAATGCCAATAAAACTAAGGCAATGTGGTTTACAAACCCAAGATCGGAGCATACCCCCCTGCCCATCAGTATGTTGCTTGGGGAACACCATGAGGTAGTGACAAAATACAAAATACAAATACCTACAGTAGGAGTGTGGATCAATAGCAAGTTATCCTTTGCAGAACATACTGATGTAGTATGCAAAAAGCTGAGAAGCAGACTTGGATTCTATTATAGAAATCAGCACTGCTTTCCCATGAATATCAGATCACACCTTGTTCAAGTAACATTTACACCAATAATAGACTATGCAGACATTATTTATAGCCACAGTACTGCTAACTGCCTAAACAAACTTGACATGCTGTACCACAGGGCACTAAGATTCGGTATGAATTTACCACCATTAACTCACCACTGCAATCTGCATGCAGCAGTTAGGTGGACCTCACTGGCTAAAAGGAGACTTCATAATCTCTACACATGGACCCACAAGATACTATCAAATGACCCACCAGGATATATACTAGAGCTCTACAAAAGGACCACCTGCTCTTACGTGCTGAGAAAGAGCAATATCCATCTTCTAGACACACCCTCATACTCTATGCACTTCAGAAAATCTGCCATTAGCAACATCATGGCAGTTGCCTGGAACAAGCTACAGACCACACTCAAACTTAACTCCTTGGTTGGGAGAAATTACTTAAAATCCCTGATTCATAACAATTATCCTGAAGTATGTACATGCAAATAAGATGCACTATCTTCAGGAACCATAGAAGCTATACACATGGTGTGCTGTCTAGCTGAACACTGAAGTTTTAATGCTATGTTACAGGCCAGGCTAATGTATACCAGTCCTCCAGAGGGATAACTAGGTGAGTGCTATGTGACAAAAATTATTACCAGCAAAAGTGGCACTACTGTTATCACTAAATATGTACTGCCTCACTGTGTCAAAATTTTTTTAAGTACTTTCATGTACTTTGGTGACAAATGATCTCGCTGTACTTCCAGTATTTTGAAAAAAACTCCTGACAAATGCAAATAATGTGTAACCACCCAAATTCTTCCACAGGATTGTCAATACAAAACCTGGACAGAGGGTTAGAGGATCTTAACTTAACCTTAGCAGGGAAATAAACTTTAACTTAGCAAACAAACAGATTTACTAAAAAATGAGACTGTCTGTTTTACTTAATTGGAGAATCATCACAATCTCTGTCTGCCTGTCCCAGCCCAGTGACCCCACTGCCACAGGCTGAAACCTGATCTCGGATCACCTTGTGATCCAATAAAGTCTGTGAAGAAAATCAGCAGAGAAGTTATAAAACAAAATCCCTTCACATCTCTGTTTCAAAGACTGTTCAGTTGCTGATTTAACACTGCAGCCTGGAGAAGTACATCAAAAATAAAAACATACACACTTGCCAACAGGGCATTGTTTAGATAAAAATATCTAAAAAAGAGGGTTTAGGTGTCCTTTAAAAGTAAAAAAAAAGCTGTCTGTGATGTTTACACTGAGTGTATCCACTGCTTGTAATTTGAGCTGGCATGAGAATGCTATATGTAAGAAAGGAACTCTTCCCTCCCTTCCCAGCACAGTGCATTCAGGTGGTGGAAGGATCATGGTTCATGCACAACATATGCTTCGGTGGGAGTCTGAGGGGCCCTTTTTCCCCTAAGTAACAGCAAGACGTCTGCAGGGCTCTGCCCAATGCAGCTGTAAAAATGATTAAACGTCTGTGAATGAGAAAGGGTTGAGCTGCTAATTCTGGGTATGTCTGAAACCTGTGGAGAGAGCCGCAAGGGCTCATGGACTTGTATTGGACTTGAAGTGCTTTCTGGCATTCAATCACCAGTCAAGTGATAGACCTCCAGGCCTGCTGGAAATGACTGACATCTCTAACAGTCAATTAGGAACTGTCATTTCCCATTGAACAGCAGTGTTTATTCAGTTTGCTCAACTTTGCTGTCAGTATGAGACTATAAAGTGAACATTACTACTGTGCTCCTGGAAGTAACAGCCCCCACATCTTGCAGAGCAAGAGTGAGTAAAAGCAAAAGAGAAGCAACTTGCCCAGTAATATAAAAAGAGGTAAGTATCTGTCCGCTCTGCTCTGTGTGAACTGAAGCTGAAGGCTGCAGCTCTAAATTGAGATATTTTTTGCTCTGCATCTAGACTGTCTAGCTGTTACCACAGATCTGGGTCTATGGAGTCACTCAGCCAGTGCCATTGCTCACTGCTGGTCATCGCAACACACTAGGGACTGGATGCTAGGATGCGGTGTGTTGGTCAGATGCGGTTCAGGTCTGTGCAAGAAAAAAATCATCTATCAAATGCAAGGGTCAAGGTAGATCTAAATGATCCTGAAATTACAGCTGATGTTGTTAGGCTAACAGCTGAGGATTTCCGAAAAAGAGAGAGAGAGAGAGAGAGAGAGAGAGAGACTGAAATCAACCAAAAACTGGCCCTCTGGTAGTACTGCATCATCCCACTCTGTGCACCAAGGGATACTCCCTGATCTTGGAGAACTGTAAGTGAACTAGTGCTTACCCGCAATCCCCCCAGTATATAAGCTATTTGAGAAATTCTTTAATGGACTAGGCTACCTGGCCAGGAATACAAATATCCATTTAGGTTCCATGTTTGTTTTGCAACCAAGTAAAGCCTATTTACCTGTTTTAAAGTGCAACACAACCAGGCAACCTCATGTAGCATCATTGGGCCTACACCATTTCAGTGGCTGTTTGCCCAGTGAGGCATTAGGAGCTCCCTCCTAATATCTTCACTGTAATATACTAGTACCAGTGGGGCATGGATAGAGCCTAACAGCTCTGTTGGGCAAAGTGCTTACTTTGCATTTGTAGTTTGGGGGTGGGCTGCCATATAATATACTGAGCCAAGAAGGGTAATGGAAGCCTAGCCCAGCTGACCCATTTATTCTAACATCACCTAACAAGGCAATGGAGTGTAGACTTTGTGTTTCATTGTGCTGGGCCTGGATGGGTCCTGAAGAAGCAGACTAGGCCTGTACCTTGTTACCTCACATTGCATGCTCCCTTTCTTTTGTGGCCTTGTGGTGAATACAAATAAAGCCCTTGTTTATTTGCCATGCTACCACTGTCTGAGTGTATATTATTTAAAAGTTTTATGTTGCTTGCTATTGCCGACTGCCAGTGGAAGTTGTATTGGCCAAAACAGTGATGGATTCAAACAAAGATAAAGCAAGCACAAGCCCATTGTAAAGGACTTTGGAGCAAAGATTAAAATAGAGAGGCTGCCATTAGGGTTAACTTAGGAGAAGCAGGTAGGGTGGGCATACTGGAGGGGGCCACTGGGCCTTTTAAGTCTTCAAATTCTATATTTCTATGCCTTGTGGGGACCATCATTGTGCACTGGTTCATGGATAGGTTGATCCTGTTGGGGGGAGATACTGCACCCCAGCGGGTGGTATTATACTTACACTAGGCCACTTCAATTTGTATCTGGGTGGAGCACCACACTATTTACTTCTAACCGTGTATACAAACCCCTCAACCAGTAGTTCAGTGAAGCCAAACCCCTCAACCAGTAGTTCAGTGAAGCCAAACCCCTCAACCAGTAGTTCAGTGAAGCCAAACCCCTCAACCAGTAGTTCAGCGAAGCCAAACCCCCCAACCAGTAGTTCAGTGAAGCCAAACCCCTCAACCAGTAGTTCAGTGAAGCCAAACCAATCAATCTTATTGAGTTGACTAGGCCGGGAAGTAACTGCAACATCAATGGTGACCTGGTTACGACAGTATTATTGAATAAAAGGGCTAAATCTAACTTTTGAGTGTCTCAGTGTGTTCTTTTTCTGTCATGTTTCTAATCCAGAGGTCAGGGCCATAACACTAGCTTATCTTGACTTTATTAAGGTGGTCCAGGCATAGCATCTTTCTTACATTTTAGTTGCAGCCAGCCCTGAGTTTCATTAATTAAATAACTTGTCTAGTAATTTAGTTCAAAAGACACAGTCCTGAGTTTTAAACAAAAGAGCAGAAAAAATATTTTCTTGTAATAGGATCCGTTTTTCAGGCACAGATAAAACCGAGCAGGAAATGGTAGAAAAAAAGTTACAAGTAAGTCTGTAGTTGTTGGGTTTTATTTGGTTTCACAGGCCTCAACAACCAGCACTGCTCTCCTCATATGCTTTAAACATTTGAGTAGCAATGTTTCTCAGTCAGAGCTGACTCAGTAAGTTATGAATCTTCAATTTGCTTTTCAACAGCAATCACGGTCTTGAGTCTTTTTTCTTAACCTTTTCTTTTTTTGTTTCTTAAGCCTAACAGAAAGCCTAGTTTCAAACAGCCTTATCAGATGTGGACCTTTTTCACAGGCAGGCAGGCTTTGACAAAAAAACAGGTTGGTCTGACTCTTACCTGAAGCCCTCTGATGTAATCATGTTAAACAGCTGCAGAAAGGGACATGCTTCTCCTCTCTCCCATTTTTCTTTTCTATGGAATTGGATTTCACAATTTGGGCTGCTGTAATGGTAGACTGACTTACCCCCAGTAGCAGCTCTATACCAGAGCACATTTCCTCTTAACAAAAAAAAATGCTATGCCTTGTTTGGTGCGATGTTCTGCAAAGCTACCTCATAGGAACAATATGTGCACATACTGTAGTACTGGTGCCCATGCTGCAAGCTATTGCACTCCCCCATGCCCTGGTAATAAAAAGAGGCTTGAGCCACTACTGCTCACCCCACAAAATCCTTAAAGCTGCATTGCGGACTGGGGCTGTCACCAGTGGTACAGTTTAGAGAGGGCAGTTTCTCACATAATTTGTGGACAGTATTATACTTGTTCACATTGCTGTTAATCCTGTGTAGGCCTTTAAAGGGGTGAAAGTAGTTCCACCAAGCCACAGCAACAGAAATCCAGACAACATCCCTCACATCGATGCAATCTTGTTGACGTCGCCAACATCGACGCATCCCGACAATGATACGAAACATGCTGACACCAACCGCCACACTTGACTATGTCAATGCGGGGGTGTGCAGCCCCCCACCACACACCCTTCTTTAAATATCTAACTCCATATCACACAGTCAGTGGAGCTAGGTGCATCCCCCGATCAAGGAAGAATCCCTGTAGAAGAGAAATCCTCAATGGCACAAAGGCCGTCGATGTCAGGAATTTGATGTCCCTGCCTCAATGTAATAATGGTATCTGGGGTGGAAGCACTAAAAAAAAAAAAAGATAAGCACACAAATCCTGGCACCGGCATGCAACAAAAAAAGGAGACAGAATACAATAAGTAAGTCTCTGAAATACACATTTATTTGACAACAAAATATGACATAAAAACTGTATGGAAGCACCATCACAGAAGTGCAGGAGTCCAACTGGTGCGTTAACAGCCTCAACACTTTAGAACAGCCTGTGCTAAGAGGTGCCTTCCTCAATCAGACTATGGCTTAAATAGAAATTACTTACTACTAATTTAAGGGAAGGTCAGTGTATTAAATGCTGGATGAGATGTGGGAAAACTAAACAACTGGCATGTGATGAGCAAGCTAAAAAGACTGAACAAGAAGCCATTACCCCACTATCTTAACTGGCAGAAAGAAACAAGAAATAAAAATATTGTATCACACCCAAATATCCATAGTTTATGCCAACAATTGACAAACAACTGGGGAGCTATCAAATAAAATTACAGGGACCAATAGATTTGGAAATAAGGAAGTGTCATAAATTGTTTACGGCTGCAGAAAAAAATTAAAAATAGCTCATACAGTATGTAGACACCTCTAGATTGGTAAATTTTTATGAACAAAACACTCAGTTACTTAAGTATCCAAAGAAAGATGCATTGCGACAAAGATAAAGGCCATAATAGAATTCATAGTGCAAAAGGTCCAAGTGTAAAAATAAGTCAGATTCCAAAGCATGTCAGGAACAGAGGCTGCATATACAACAAAGTATGGGGCGGTGTGTGCATCAAGAAGTTTACACACACAGGAGGGGTTCGATGCAACATAAAATCCGAGAGCAAAGCACGAGGGGTTTATGAAAAGCATCTAATCCCAAGGGTGTGCATAAACTTAGAGTTTACACACACTGGCCATATTTTGTTTTATATAATTGCTGGATTTCCCTTTTTTATTCTCAGCAATTATATAAAATAAAAAGCTGATGTGCGGCCTCAGTCTGGTTAGGTCACAGTGCATGGCCACAGTCACCTTTCTTTATTCAAATATATATATTTTTGTGGGCAGCCCAAATGTACTTGTGTTACATTTTAATTCTTTGATTTACTTATTGCCAACAATGTGTGGCGGTTCCGTGTTGGTTAGCAGGTTGGCTAATGAGAAGCAAGATTGGTTGTGAAGTGGGGAACTGCGCGGGTGTGTGTACAGAGTGAGGGAAACAATGCGCGTGTTTGCCACAATAAACACTCCTTTATTACAACAAATTGCGCCATGGTTTCCCTATGGGAAAAAAAAGGAAACCAGTTGTTATAGCCAGGTAACATATGCGAGAAACAGAAATTAAACATGAGCCAGATCCAGGAGTCCAAAGCACCAGAAAAACTTGAGATAATCAGGTTAGACTGGTATAATAGTGACAGCCAGTTGAATCAGGGACCACAAACAGGTATTCAGGGGGATTACCAGCACACACTACAGTATTTGGTGTTCTGAGCATAATTTTGGCATACACAGAACACCAAATAGTTGTGAGCCATGCATACAGATTGCATACTGCATATCTTTCTTACATGTGTTCTCTATGGGAATATTCTAGTGCAGGCAAGCAGTGGCGGAAGGACACTCAAAAGTAATCCAGAATACACTGGGTAACCTTTCAACTTCTTTCCAGTAGACTTTCTCTCATGTGTTCACAAGAAGTCTGATGGCTACGCTAAGCACCCTAAATTGGTCCTTTACTGTAACCTTTAAAGTTGTGGTCTCCACCTGGCTAATTCACTACTTAATTAAAGACTGCTTTAGCTCTTCACATATTGTTATTCATGTCACTGCTACGGCACACCACAGAGGAATCTGCCTGTCATTATCCACAGCTTCAGCTTGTTAAAACTGACTTCTCTTTGGGTTCATTGCCATATTCATAGTATTCAGAAGTTCAAAGCTTTGAGCAGATTGTGAAAGGCTCAGTTACTGTAATTACCATACCACAGACAAGAAAGGGCAAACGGTGGCCTTGCAATAGAGCCTTGCCATTTCCATAACTAGTTTTCCTTCATTAGATTCCAACTCAGAAAACTACTTTATGAGTCCAAGATAGCTTTGATTCATACTGCTCTGTGAAACAGCCAGTGAGCTCCCAACATTATAAATAATATATTTTTGATGCACACTGCTGGATATGTTTTCTTCAAAGTCAAGAAAATAATCAGCAAAAGCAGTTGGAATTGTAGTAGGCTTGCAATTATGAGAAGCAACATCTCGTTGGAAGCATCACTGTTTACAACTAGCTGTTAGCTTTTGAATTTTGGGACAGTCAGCATCCAGCTCAAGCAATTAGCATTTGTAAACATCATGCAGTCTTTTTTCATTGTGGAATCCACTCTGTCACTCTTAAAAAAAATTGATGTCTCTAGGAAAATTTTAAAAAAAGTGTTTTAAGAATATTTCAGCACATAGTTCATAAAATCTCTGTATGTGGCTTTTACTTTTTAAGGCTGCCTGGGTAGCTAAAAGCAGACTTTTAGTTATTACAATATTTTGAAGTAGTTGTACATTAGGTGGGGCCAAAACAATAACAGGAAAATTACTCAATTTTTCAGTAATGACCACTTACCAGAGTGCCCACAGCAGAACAGCTATAATGAAGTGGCTTGCACTGTGTAGGAATCTACAGTCTTCCATTACTGTAAGTTAAAGAGTAGCTGACATGATGTGCTTACTGTTGCTCATTTTTGCCTATGTTCCATATTGCTGAAATAAGAGTTGCTGACTTTTTGAAGTAACAAATGATCAATTCATTTTCTTTAGTACTTTTTTATTTCTCAGCTTCCTCTATGCAGCTCAAAGAGAACTGGCACTCCCATTCAAACAAATGCATTGTTTGCTTACTTCACTACAGGTTGGGTTCAATAGCTGACCATCTGTCTGCCCTCTTACCACAAATATTTTTTTGTTTTTTGTTGTTCCTATGCTTGACAAACATAGTCCACCCAATCAGCTGTTCAAGGTATACATGCAACCCCTATCTACCTACTGAGGCACAGACATACCCATCTGTGGCCAAGTCAGACTTTGAGCTGCCTTGTCTTAGCAGTACTTTGGGTCGGGGTCTATGTCCATGCCCACCTAGGTCATTTCTATCTTTCTTTCCATTTGGTGGGTCACATGTCTAAGCCCTTGGTACCTACCTGATAAGGAGGGAGATGAAGCTACAGTATCACAGCTGATCGTGCTGCTCCAAATTCCAGCCTAAGGGCCAGATCCTCAAAGGACTCACTCCCCTCATGTACCTGCAGAGAGGGGGATTTATGACAGCATGTGGTCCCCAGAGGTCCTGCTGTGCACATGCCAGGACCTCAATGCATGCACAGCCCTGGCAGCTGACCTCCTCTACACTTGATCCTGAGTAGTGTACCTGGCTTTATGTGTGCCTGGGATGGGACAGGTCAAATGGTGGGGGTGGCCATCCACCCTGTTCCTCGATGAAGGTCTGTAGTATAAAGATCTGGCAGAGGGCGTGCAGGTTATGCAGCCTTAAGTGCTGCAGCTGTGGATATGCAAATTCTTCCTACTGGCCACAATTGTGTTCCCAGGTCTGATCACCTCCCTCTACCAGCTCCAAACCTCAGAGGCTCCAAGGTGGTCTGAGGGCAATACCTACAGTGGTTGACAACAGATTCAATGTGTGGTACATTCTAGCAGGGGATATAGCAGTCCTTTGAGGACTGCTGTATCTTGTCATCCCCCACTTCCTGCAGAAGCAAGGATCTGCCATTAGCTAGCACTGTCATCTAACTGGATGCCCATAGTCTGGAACAACAGATCACCCCCATTTCTCCATGTTGAGATCCACAACTGAGGATTTCAGCAAGCAGGAGTTATGGATTCTGGGAGACACACCAGCTCCTACAGCTGCAGGTCAATGTACCTCAGAGATGCTTGATTCTTGGATTTCTGTGTTGTCTTTAAGGACTGAGCCCTAAGTTTATTACAGTTAGGGAAAGGATAGTAAGCAGCTGGGAATGAAAAGAGCTCCTGCAGTTATAATGCAGCAGAGTATCCTGAGACAGAGATGAGTGAGCTCTAATGGCCTGGGAGCACAGACAGTACTAGTAGGGACAGAAACTTCACCCATGCCAGTGTGACAGCAAAATTGCCACTGGCAATCAGAGCACTGGCATCCAGCCAATGGCACACAGCACAGCCAAACATAAGTGTGACTGGCAAGCACAGCGACAGTGGGAGAAACCCCCCACCATATGTTACACACAACCCAGAAGGACACAAACAGAGCAGCCAGCAGGACCATGACAATGGGAGTTAGCGAGGCAGAGAGACCACCTGTCCTGGTGCCCAAAAAGTCTGAAGGACACACATGGAAAGATGCACATACCTGGTAGCCACAGTCCCCCCACCAAGCACCCACCCCATTGCAGGATAGTACCCCCCCACTCGACACCCTCCCTGTAGCAGGCTAGTACCCCCCCCACCCAACACCTGCCTAGTGGCATGGAACACCTCCCCTTCCCAGAGTCATTTGACCCCTCCTGGACACCCACTGGTAACTGCTTGTAGCAGTGAGCCACATGCTGTGAAGGAGTGCGGTGTACTCTGTGGGTGGTTTGATCTGTCTTGGACTGGGGGCAAGCGGGGTGGTGACGGGTGACACTTCCTGCCAGGAGGTGCCTGTGGCCACTAGAACACCAGGGACTGTGTTACATAGCATTCTGTCATTGGTCATGCATCTGGGGACTTCACAACAACAACTCCATCTGCCTGGCTTGGGGAGGAGCGTCTCTGTCTACACGTGGTACCGGCAGGTGAGGGAGGGCCTAAAGTCCCTGAAGGTGGACAAGGCACATGGCCAAGACAGAGTCCACACCAGGGTGCTGAGAGAGCTGACAGAGGTCCTGGCAAGGCCATTGGTGGACCTATTCAATACCTCTCTGAACTCAGGGTGCATACCCAGGGACTGGAGGGAAGCACATGTGGTACCTCTCCATAAAGTGGGCCCAAGGACGAACCAGGAAACTACAGACCTTACTGCAATTGTGGGAAAACAGATAGAGACAATCCTCAAGGAAAGATTGGTGCAATTTCTTGAGGATAACAATCTCCAGGACAGCAGGCAGCACGGGTTTGTCTCAGGCAGATCCTGCCAGATGAACTTGGTTGAGTTTTATGACTGAGCTACGAGGGCACTGGACAGGGGACATGCAGTGGATGTCCCCCACCTGGATTTCAGCAAGGCCTTTGATTTGGTACCACACGATAGGCTGACTTGCAAGTTGAGAAGTCTGGGAGCAGGGAGGAAACTGGTAAGATGGGTCGATAATTGACTGCAGGGTAGACAGCAGAGGGTAGTAGTGGGGGAGGGGGCATCTGAATCCAGGGCAGTAACAAATGGTGTAACACAGGGCTCAGTGCTGGGACCAGTTCTGTTTAACATTTTCACAGCCAACGTTGCAGTAGGGATTAAGAGCAAGATCAGTATCTTCACAGATGACAGAAAGATTTGTGCCGAGGTGGATGGGGGGGGGGGGAGCAAAAGTACTTCAGGAGGATTTGATAAAACTGGAGGAATGGTCTCACTCTTGGCAGCTTGGTTTCAATTCCAAGAAGTGCAAAGTGATACATTTAGGAGGCAAGAACCCAGGACACAATTACTGGCTGGAGGGTGTCCCATTAACAAAACCCAAGGAGGAGAAGGATCTGGGAGTGCTGGTAACTGGGGAGATGAACCACTCTGCTCAGTGCAGGAAGGCATAAGTGAAGGCAAACAGGATGCTAGGGTGCATAGCAAGGGGGATTACTTCTAGGAGTGGGGAGGTCATCTTGCCCCTGTAGAGGTCCCTGGTGAGACCACATCTAGAGTACTGCATGCAATTCTGTTGCCCCTACTTGAAAAGGGACATCAAACTACTGCAGAGGGGTACAGCGCGGTGCAACAAAAATGATCCTGGGGCTGGGGGACAGACCATATGAGGAGAGACTGAGAGAGTTCAATATGTATACCCTGGAGGAAAGAAGGGAGATAGGGGATATGATTGAGACATTCAAGTACATGAAGGATTTGAACAAAGTAGACACCAGGGGTGGGATATTCAGACTGCACCAGGCTGTGGTGCAAGCCTAGGTGCAGTGCAACTGGGATGTGCCAGGGCGCTGACAGGGTGATATTCAACGGTGCTGGCCATGGCTCAGCACCGTTGAATATCGCTCTGTCGCCATCCACATTGTGCATGGCGCAGTGGCACTGCACCAGTGCAAGTGGCCAGAGGGGCAGGGGTATGCACCGGCTCAAGTGCTGTTGTGCTAGGTGCATCAACTACGATAGGTGCACATGCAAATGGGGCCATAATGCATGCAAAGTGCAAATGGGGCCATTTGCATGTCATTATGGGCCCATTTGCATGCAGGTGCACCCATCTCCGGTGACTTGTGCCTGTCGCCCTGCCAGGCTGCAGCCATAGGGGATCAATGCCCCCTGCACAAGAGGCAAAGTGCCCCACTGCCTGATCGCAGGCATATGTATACATTTTAAAACATCTTATAACCCTGGTGGACGTTTTGAATTTATTACAGATGCCCACGATCGGGCTGCTAGGGATACAGGACGTTTTGTATTTATTACAGATATCTGCGATCGGGCTACCAGCGGTCCACTGGACCACCAGGGATATAGGCATTGTAATTATTATATATATGCCCGCGATCGGGCATGGGGGTGTGCTAACCAATGGAGGGTGCCACCGGAGCTCGGGTGGCTACTCACAGCTGGCAGCTGCCATGTTGCGCCCTGCAATACAGCAGCTCACCTGTGGGTGGCCGGCTGTTGCTCCTTTATTTTTTGGAACAACTGTATGCGGCACATGTAAGGGTTGCACCTGCATGGGCTCTGCACATCTCTGGCTGAATATCGGGATGTGTTGGAGCATGCATGGGCACACCCCCCTACTTGCACCACATACATTACTGATGCACCTCGGTACATTGGGATTTGTGCCACGCACTTTCCCCTTTTGAATATCATGCCGAGGCACCTCAGTGGGTCGTGCATGGCACAACTGTGTTGCACCATGTGCAATCTTTCTGAATATCCCACCCCCGGTATATGTTCAATCTGAAATGTGGAAGGGAATCAAGGGGACACTGTTTGAAGCTGGAAGGGGGCAGGTTCAAGAGGAAACTGAAGAGGCACTATTTCACAGAAAGGGTGGTGGCAGGGTGGAACGCTCTGCTAGAGGAAGTTGTATCATTGCAGAGTATTGGGGGCTTCAAGAGGGAGTGGGACAGATTCAAGGGGAGGGTACAAATCGGTAGGGGGTGGGAGATGGGGGGAGGGCATACGATCTGGTTATCTATCATAGTGCAAAAACTTCAACCTCCCTACACCATCCCCTTGCATCGGATTTTGCGAGTATCCAAACCTGGCTCACTGATAATAAACTAGTCCTCAACTCTAACAAATCCTACTCAATGTTGTTTGGCTTTCAGGCCAGACTCAAAGCAAATCCTAATCCCCTTATCATCTCCTGTGCGGACAGCTCTCCTCTACCCTCTACCAAATCCTTCAAATATCTCAGTGTCACCCTGGACGAATCGCTTGACCTTGACCTTCATATCTCTACTATCTGTAAGTCAGTAAATGCTAAGCTAGGAAGTGCCTATCGTACCAACTATGTACTTACCCCTCAATCCAGACTAGCAATGGCTCAAGGTTTCTTTCTACCGGCACTAGTATATGGCTCATCAATCTTCCTATCTGCATCTAAATCCGCCCTTCATAAATGGGACACCACTTATAATAACATCTGTCGCTATGCCACTGCCTCTCCACATTTCAAGCACCACTGCCACCTCTATCGGGACTTAAAATGGCTTAGCCTTTCTGCGTATCGTCTTCAGACCTTTGGATCACTAATTGACTCTGTCACCAGAACAGGTCTCCCCCTATCCCTTTCTTCCGCACTGGAAATACAACCTCCCACTCATGAATTATGATCTAATGATAAAGCCCTTTTGCGTGTTCCAAGATGTAGAACTAATATGGGCACTCGTGCGTCTTCCTATACTGCTCTGAAATACTGGAACTCTATACCCCTCTCTATCCGTCAAACAAACACCCATGCTATCTTTAAGAAACTACATCGGGAACACCTTCACACCCTACATCCCTGCACTTGTTTTAACCCACCTTGAACCCTCACTCATTCTTGCTCTCTCCCCCATCTCCTTTCTATCTACCCCCTTTTTACCCTTCCTCCTCTCACGATCTATGCCTGCCATGCTCTTTCATCCCCTCTTTCCTCCCTCTCTCTCCCTCTCTACCTTTCATGGCACTTATTGTACTGTAACTTACTACCTTCCCATGTTGTTTTTCTTTTGATACCAATCCTATTTTTCCCCCTGTATTCACAGTATCTTAACCTTCATTATATCAGAATGTCAATGTACTTATTACACACTGCTTTTATCCATTTGTACTGCTTTCATGTGCTGTGTCACATGTTTATTGTTTGTCTGTAAACTGTTTTCTCCCGGGTCATGCTTGAAAATAGGCATCGTTTTCCTAGTGCACTTACTCGGTCACCAAAAGCAAAATAAATAAAAAAATATGAGGGAGGGGGGCTGCAGCAGTCTAATGGACTTAAGTGCTGCACACTCGAGCGGGCTAGATAGACCGAATGGCCTGTATCCGCTGGCAATTTTGTATGTTCATATGTTCAAAAGGGTCCGATGGCCCTGGGGTGTGTGGAAGGATACCATGCTGAGCAGCCCAATGGAGGATACACACACACACACACACCACCACCAGAACAAATGATGCTGGAGACAAGCATGCTGGCACAACAAGCTTTACTCAGAAATACCATGGGAGTGACCATGGTCACACAGCCACAGGGACACCATAGAAAGGCATGGGGGTTACACCAGTGGGCATGCACCTACTGGCAACATACAACAGGGGCTACACCTGCAGGTGAAAGTTCATGGCATTATGCGCTAACTGTGGTCCTTGTACCACTTCTGTGATGCGGCCACTGTCATCCCCACCACGTACTGCTGCATCTTGATTTTGTTAAGTTGTTGCTCCAACCTCAGACAATCAATGAAGGTCCAGATACCGGGGTGGGCTGCCCCCAGCAGGGAATTAAACCCTTAATGCAAGTCCTCCACAGAATTGATGGTACTCGGAAGGCCAGACCAGGCTGCGTCATAACAATTCAAGAAATCACCTGTAAAAGGTGGGCTTGTGATGGAGTCCACTACAAATGGGTCATCAGAGACAGCTGTCTTCATAGTAATCCAGTAGGGTTGAGGAGGTCCTCCCATGCAGTGTAGAAGTCCCAGATAGGCAGCTCCTCAAATGTGGACACTACCTCCCTTGGGCAGTACAAATGCCAAGGCAGGCAGGAGGGGGATGTTCATGGCAAAGTCCCAGTCAGCCGTGTAGGACCGCAGGACCTCGGGCAGCTGCTGCACCTTACACTAGACAGACCGACAGAGATGAAAACAGCAGCCCTGCAGCACCACCTCTGGGAACATCAAACAGAAGGCTTTGTATGCTGCCAGCTCAAAGTCAACCATCACTCACCAGGGCTTCAGACCAGGGTGCTGCTCTAGCAACTTTCTCAAGATGGTGACATATGAGGCAGTGGTACGACTGGCCATCAATACATACACCCATTTGTATCACTGTGTTGAATTCCACTCCATGAATGTGTAGAGTTGCCAGAACAATAAGGGACAACACTTGAAGGTCCCATTGGCATACCAGTAGGAGCACCGTTCCATGTACTGAAGGTTGTGTTCTGTTGAAAAAAACAGCAGTCTGTTCTGCCCACTGCCTGAGTCCCATGGCAGGTAAATCTCTCCCTTCTGTGTGACACAGTACTCCTGGGCACAACTAGATCTGCCAGTGTGGTCAGCAGACTGGGCTCCTTGCTTGCTCCTTTCCTGTCACACTGCACTGAATGCTTGAGGTACTCCAGGAGGGGCATCCTACCACTGATGGACTCGAGCAGCATGCTGCAGCAGGCAACCACCACTTGTGCTGTCTCTGGTATTGTGAGAGCCCTTTTTTGATTTCTTCATGCACCTTTCACACTATCACGCCTGCACAGTCTAGGATGTGGTTGTGTGTCCCCAGCGCAATGAAAACTCCTCCACAGTTGTGTGGGCCCGTGACTTACACTGGCTGCCCTGGTACTCCATGCATTTCCAATAGATAGATAAATAGACAAATGTCAACAATTAAAGTGATCTATCTATCCCAGTTGAAAAACAGTACAGTACGTTTTTTAACCATTAGAAGCCTGTTGAAACAAGTAGGTCTTAAGATCCTTTTTAAAGGCTCCTACCGAAGGATCCTCCTTCAAATAACCAAGTAATGACTTCCACAGGGAAGGCACAGCAACCAAAAATGCCTGGTCTCCGGAGTGCCACAACCTTGCCCTGGGAACTTTAAGGAGACAACCCTCGGCAGAACGGGGTTCCTGGGGCAGCTGGTAAGGGATAAGGAAATCTTGCAGATAAACTGGCCCCCATCATGCAGGGTTTTGTAGGTCAGAAGCCCTATCTTGAAGACAATCCTCTACCTGACCGGCAGCCAGTGCAGCTTGCAGAGGACCGGGGTGATACAATCACACCTTATAGCACCCATCAGCAATCTTGCCACTGCATTCTGCACCAACTGCAGCCAGTGGAGGTTGCCTCCAGATAACCCTAGGTACAAGGCATTACAGTAGTCCAGCCTGGATGTGATGAAAGCATGCACCAGTGTAGTCAGGTCCTCAGGTGGGTTCAGGGCTCGGATCCAGACAATGTTCCTAAGATGGTAAAATCCACTTTTAACCACGGCCAACACCTGAGCATCAAGTGTCAGCCCATCATCCAGGATCACACCCAAATTCTTCACCCATCTAGATGAAGTAAGGGGAATCCCCCAGCACTAAGCCAGGGGGTATCCCCTCACCCCCATCTGCCACAATGACCTGGATCCACCTCCAGAACCTCAGTCTTGTCTGGGTTAAATTTAAGCCAGTTTTGAGTCATCCAAGCCTGGATTTCCTCTAGGCAGTTGTTAAATACAGAGGTTGTCATCTGGGTATTGGGCGCACAGGACAGGTATACCTGGGTATCATCTGCATAACAGTGAAAATCCAGCCCATACCATCTGATAATGTCTCCCAACGACAGCATATGCACAGTGAACAGCAAGGGTGACAAGACCGAATCCTGTGGAGCGCAGCAGCACAGAGGCTTCAGGTTAGATGAAGCCATCCCCATCACTACCCTTTGCACTCTGTCTATCAAGTATGACCTGAACCAGTTGATGACTTTACCGGACAGGCCACACCAGAACCGCAGTAGGCCAAGTAGCACCTCATGATCCATGGTGTCATATGACACTGAGAGGTCCAGTAGGACTAAGATGGTACTGTTTCTCCTGTCCCTTGCCATAAGGAGATCATTAAGCACACTCACCAGGGCAGTCTCTGTGCAATAGGTCTTCTCACCGCAGGTGCGCTCCTTGCAGTATACATATCCATTGTGCAGGAGCAGCTTATAGCCCCAGAGCATGCCAGCAACATCCTGGTCTCGGATGTGATACACCTGGGTACCTTGGCAACCTGGATTTCTCACACCTCTCCCTTATTGCAGGCCACTCTCTATGAAGGTAGAAAATCTGCAAGGCAACATGGCAATAGGCTTTCCCAGCACAGTGCCCTAATTGATGGCCGCTCTCGATCCAGGGAGGCAATCTACAGGGCACCATGGCAACAGGCATTCCCTGCACTGTGTCCTTATTGCAGACAACTGTTTGCTTCATCACTCTTATTGTAGGTGCCTCTGTGTACTGTCTCCTGCCTGTAACCTTAACTGATCGGCACTGCTTTTCCCAGGTCAGCTGTTATTCATTTTGCCACTTCGCCCAGTGTTGTACTGCCGGTGGTAAAATGCCAGCACTCTAATGCCGTGGAACTGGGACAGAGAGGCTTTTCACTAAGGCAGACAGAGTGAGTGAGTGAGTGAATGGGTAGATCACTTATGGTGACATATATTTTATTTAAGAAATGAGAGAGCAGTGTTAAAAGGCCAGAGCTACTAGTTGTGTTTAAAGCTGTTGATTCTTTTGAGTACTGAGTATTCTAATGGAACATTTTTGTGGACTGTTGCCCAGTTACTGTACTTTGTTCAAAAGAAAACAAATGAAATGTTTCTATCAGCTTTTTTTTGTCTGGGTATTTGGGTAGTTTTGTTCATGTCTCCCATTTAAAAGATTTCCATGTTTTTAAAGAATCGATAAATTGCTGTTTTAAAGGTTGTCTGTGTCTGTCTACTTGGATCTGACATAACCCCTGTGACTGCTGTACTGTAGTCCAATACAAGTGCTAGTATTTGTTTCTGAACAAACCTTATTTTGCTTTTTCAGAATTGCAGATTGCCTATTGCCTTTACAACTAAAGTGGAATACATAATAAAAACTGACTGCCAGTCATTTAAAAAATCTGTTACTGGGGTCTCTGCTTTCTTTTCCTCACACCCCTTGCTAATTTGCAGGTTTATCCTGATGTCCTTTACAATCCAGGAGTTAGAAGGGAGGGAATGTAGCTCCAATGCTACTGTATGCTGTCATGTGGTGGCTTGGAGGGTGGGTGGAAGGTTACAGGGTGGGCACCAGACAGTAGCAAAAAAGAAAAGGTACAATTTAAATAATATCACTGCATTTAAACAAACTGAATCCACACAGAGAAGCAGGCAGAAAACAAGGACTTGGTTTTATATAGATCCTTTTCTGAGACACTCTTGGTTACTTGGCATGAACACAAAAACAATATGGACGAGCACAGTATAGCAACTAGTGCTATCCCAGGAGTGGTGAATTCCCAAATCTTGGGGAAAAAAATTGAAGGTACTCACATAATGCACAGTTTGCTACTTAAAATAAAAACTCTTTACTATTCCAAAGTACAAAATAAGCAATTATGAAATTACATTTCAGTACAAACAGTCAGAAAGCCATAGGGAAAATAAAGGAAAGCCTCAGTGTTTCATTGTGCACTATGCCTTCCTTAGAGGGCAGGCTAACATACCATGAGAGACCCTGCATTAAATCTAGACCTTTAAAGTTGCACAATCTAGTATACCAGAGCATATTGATATAGTCCATAACGATCATATATACTTTCACTAGCAGTGCATACATTATCCAGAGCCACTCTAACAGTATCAAATCAAAGTACCAATGGTACTGAGTGGTGTCAAGGTTTGAATGACAGTACATACAGAATACACTTACACACACACACACACACACACACACACACACACACGTGCATGCAGATGCATGTACATTATATCTAGCAGTGGCTGCATTTTCCACCAAAAGGCTTTTATTGATATTGCAATATTCAGTGGTTGCTCTTTCTTCTAGAATGCTTTCTCAAGATTTTCAGTGGCAGTAATGGCTTCCCACCACAGACAGCCTTTAACAATTTGGCCACCAGGTGGAGCAACGTCCTTTCAGTTACTCAATCTGCCCCCCTTAAAAAATATGGCATGGTCTCAGCTGTCAGTACCTGGTTGGTAAACACTATTCCCAGAAAGTTAAACTGGTAGCAGAAGCAATGGAGAAATAGAGTGTGAGCAGCACGGTAAGCAGCTGAGAGTGTGGTGAAGATGTTCCAGTCAGGGACTCCTGGGTGTGTGTTGGACAAGCCTGCTAGTAACCTATTTTGCAGCTGCACAGGAACTGTTCCAACCAGCAATACAGTCCACTGGCCATGTAAATACACAGAGTTCACAACTGATGCAGGACCAACTCAAAGAAAAGATAACATTAATCTAGATAAAATTATCATAATGTACCAAAGGTACTGACAGGCTGCCAAGGAAGCGATTTGTGCTATCTAATATATAAAATATTTTTGACTTGTGTTTTCTATAAGTAAATGGGGTTTAGGAGATGTCTCTTGGCTAATCAAGAATGTCTCCTTGTGACTTCCTAGGGTTTGAGAACTGAGAAGCAAAGCTGAATGGTGCTGTAACCCTAAGAAGTTATAGTTGGATGCTCTCAATTAGCCAAGATGCATCTCTGGAGCTCTGTTTACTTATTATTAAGTATTTCTTTTTTTTCCAACTTAAATTCTGTTACAAATGGTAGTTCAGTCACTTTGAAGTAAACCACAAAAACGAATGTCAAGTTAGATAACAGATGCATCTGAAGAGCAGGATCGTGTTTACTGATCACTCAGTGACTGGTTTTTATTTTGTGTCAACATTTTAGCCATTTTTATTAAGTTTAGTATCTTTTGTTTTTGACAAAAAAAAATTGTAATTTCCAGTCTTGGTAGCTGAACATTTCAGTTCGCAGTAAGAATGTCAAGACCTCCATATTCACACATGGCTAGCTGTGCTGCATGAAATAGTGCACAGTCATCAGGCAGGCATATTAAGGACATTCCGTGGTGTTTAAAATTTTCATTTTTCTGAAGCACCTAAAAATGCTTTCAAGGCTGTTTACTGGCACAAGTACATTCTTAAATATATAAAACCATTATTAGAATAATGATTTATCCTATTATGTTGTGTCCAGCTAAGAATATATACAGGATGGCAGTGAGGAAATTAGCTCCTACAATTGTAGCCATTGACATCCTTCAAGGCACTTTGGGGGACATTTTCAAAGGCGATGCGCTGGCGCATTCCAAGAAATGCACCGAAGTACAATATTTAAATGGTGAAGATGCATTGTGCATCTCTGGCTGCACTCAAGCGCAACTGTAATGTATGCGGCGCATCTCCAGGGGGCATGCCCATCAATATGCGGCACATCCGCATATTCAGCTGAGATGTATGGTGCAGCTGCCTGCACATCTCAGAGATGTGCTGCACAAAGTTAGGCATGTTGGAAACACACCTAGCCCATAGCCATCCACAGGCAGGCTGCTGTACTGCACACAGCAGCACAGCAGCCGCCAGCCCCTGCAGCACAGTGTTGAGCTCCCCCATCCCCGATCCCCAATTGTGGGTATCCTGAACATAAACAGTGTCCACAGTCCATGGTAGTCTAGTGGACCCTAATCCAGTCCCGATCCCTGTTTGAAATGACAAAATCGAGTCCAAACCCCTTTTCCATAGTGTAGTGGCCTCCCTCCCCATACCAATCCCCATTCCAATTATGGAACACATCTGTGCCCCAGCCCCATCCATATGGTAATGTTCCCACTTCCCCATACCGATCCCTGTTTCAAGTAAATAAAAAATGTGTACCTCATCTTTTCCATAGTGTAGTGGACACCCTAACCACCCCAAACACTGAGGCACCCACATCTCACCCCACTCTCCCTGTTCCAGCATGTCCAGGAAGCTGGTGAGCAGCACAGCTCACTGCATACCTCCACTGCTGCCCGCCGACTAGTGTCAATGTCTGGCAACTTACTGTATGCACTACAAGCCCACTGGCTGACACTGTCGACCAATGGGCTTCAGTGTGTATTGTAAGCTGTCATTCACGACTTTGTAAAGATCCCACTTACTGGAGACTTCAAGTTCAGTGCCATCATAAGGTTTTGACCAACAGGAACCAAGAAACCCGTTTTTTTAACTCCTCCTTGATCAAGGTCAGGAAGGTCAACACAATAACTGTGGGCGGAGTGCCCCTTCAGAGACGGACTGCAAACAGAGTCCAGCAGAAATAGTAAAATTACAGTTTTAAACAAAATAAACAGTCACTGATTCCATAAAAATAGAAGCTTTACTAAAATACTACAAGTATTTACAACACAGTGTATTTACAGGAAACAAAAGGATTGCACATTTACTAGAAATTAAAATAAGGCTTCATGGGACCAGGCAATAGGGGATTGCCTGGCACGATGGCGACCCTAGTTTGGGACCAAGCCCAGAGCATCAGGAGCGGAGGATGGCTACTACCCTCATACTTGATGGTTTAGTCAGAGAGTAGTCCATGACTGGAATAGACTTCCCCTGGAGGTCATGGCCAGTCCATCAACCTCATCATTTAAAACTAGGTGGGATACTTATGCAAAACAAATTAGTATGTAGTAAATATAATTGGCGAGCACTTAGGACAAAACTCCATCAGCTCTGTACCAACCCTATGTACCCTATGGCAGAGATGGCTTAAGAGCATCCTTTGGACGATCTCCTCCCAAGTGAAGAGTTGTGGAGGCATCTCTCTTTGGCAGCTGCTCATGGCCAGATTTGGCCTTGTGCTTTGTGGCATGGGTGACCACATGCCACATGCACAGATTACCAGGATGCTGTGGCATGCTTCCACTGGGGCCAGAGGAATCAGAAATGGCTACCCATGCCATCCGGATGATGGCAGTCTGCCTCCCCTGGCCATGAAGCCCTGAGTAGACCCACGCTGCCCACCCAAGATGTGAGGAGGTGCCAAGTGGCACCTCGATCTCCCCTCCAGGATGACTTCAATGGGTAGGGGGGCCCTCCAATGAAGGGATACATTGGGACTGGTGGGCAGCTGGGCAGATGGATGGCAGATCGGAGGAGTGGCGGAGGTTGGCACCATTTGCAGACTGTGTGAAAGGCCTTTTGGCACCATGCATTTCTGCTTAAAGTTGAAGCAGCATAATATTTTGTAGTGATTTGCATATACAGCCCGTGATGCTTTGTATTATGGGGTATGTGTGGTTCTGTATTTCTTTGAAACTTGGCTTCCCTGCCAATGCCCTTTAGGGTAACCCTTGCCTCAGTGCTTATTCACTAAGGTTCTTTGTGTTATATATATACTGTATATATATGTATATATATATGAGGCAAAAAACTCCATTTAATGCATCAGTTAGGGTTGTTCTATAGCAAAAAAGTGAGGAAATTTGGGGTTAGTGTTGAAAGCCCCCTAGGACCCCCTCACCCCCCAAACGGCATTGGGGTGCACATTGGGGTCGTTGGCCCTAACTCTCACCCCATCACATGTATAAAGAAGCAGAGGTATAGGAGAATGGGGTGAGAGGACCGACAACCCCAACGTGCACCCCAATGCTGGTTGGGTGGGTGGGCTGGAGGGTCCAAAGGGGGCTTTCAACCCTGACCCCAAATTTCCTCACTTTTTTCACTGTAGAACAACCCTAACTGATGCATTAAACAGTTTTTTTGCCTCTAATTTCCCTTCTTTTTGAGAATGAGGATGATAAATAGTGAATGGAATGCGGTGGTAGGAGTGCAGGGCCCTTTGGGACCCGTGCTCCCGACAAATGATGTCTTGTTACATAGCAACAGGAACTGCAAAGCAAACGCAAGCAGCAACAGTAGGCAAATTGTTATGGTGACAGCAACAATAAAGCCAACAGAAACAGAAACACAAGCGCGTACAGAAACACAAACTGTTACTCACAAGGTCATGGTACCGAAATTGTAACTGTTGATGGTAACAGTAACAGCAACAATAAAACCAACAGAAATAGAAATGTAAGCGCATACAAAAACACAAACTGTAACGCGCATGGGCACGGTACTGCAATTGCAAATGCAAATGGTAATGGTAACAGCAACAATAACACGGAACAAAAAGAAATGCAAGTGCATACTAAAACACAAACCATTACTCACATGGTGGCGTAAACGGGAATGGTGATTAAAACGGTAACAGAAACACAACTAGAAACGCTAACTGACACAGTAACAAAAGGGTACACTCTGCTTTTCCCCAAAAACTGCATTGAAAAAACTAATTGAAAACAAATGAATGTATACATTATAATTGACTTTGGAGCAGAAAAGTACGACTTGGAATACTAAATTGCTTATATCTCAGAAACCGTACAACGTAGGAAAAAAAATAAAATTTTGCATGAATTATTATTTTCCTGGCTAGTTTTTTGCTTAGCCCCCATTTGGGTTTAAACATTTTTTTTGATGAAAAGTCCATATCTCACATCGTTTCCAAGATACAGGCCCTGAAAGACGCAATGGACGCCATAATGTTATCCTATGGCAAAAAGCATCAACTTTGGAGTGCCGTCATGTTGCCGCACTGTAATATTATTTCACTAAATGACCAAAAGGCACATTTTTGGTATGTTGGCTTTCTTCCCTCCAAATTTCAGCACAAATGACCACAGCGTTATTTTGCAGCAGTGCGGCAAAGAATTCCTGTAATACATCAAACGCCGGAATGTTATCCTATGGGAACAAATGCCAAATTCATAGTGCCATAACTTTGCTGCCCTGTACTATTTCTTGACCTAACCACAAAAGGACACATCTGTGGGATATTGCCTTTCTTCCCTCCAAATTTCAAGTCAAAAGACCAAACCATTCCCAAGAAATTCAATATCAAAGTTTACTAAAATTTCCCCTATCTATTCCATTATAAAAAATCTGGCCATCTTGTCCCTCTCTCGTGATCAAAGACAATGATCAAAGAATCTCACAATCAAAAAATTTGCAGGTTCATGAACAAAGATTTAAAAACCTTATAAATCGAAAAATTGAAGGGATTGCGGTAAACCTCCACCATGGTTAGACAGAACGAAGCCCCCCTGAATAAAACCCACCCTCATTTGACTTCCTACAACACCCCTGGGCTGAGATAATTGTTTTTTTTTAATTGGGCCATCTCATCCCTTGCTCACGATGCACGATCGCAATCAAAGAATCTCGCAATCAAAGAATTTGCAGGCTCACAATCAAAGAATTTGCAGGGTCACAATCAAAGAATTAAAACTATTGCAATTTAAAAAATATACATAATCATGGTAAATCAGAACAAAGCCCCCCTGAGTAAAACCCACCTTTGTTTGACTTCCTACGATACCCCTGGGCTGAGAAAATTGCTTTTTTCATCTGGCCATCTCGTCCCTCGCTCGCTATGCACGATCTCGATCAAAAAATCTAGCAGTCAAAGTTTTTGCATCCTCGCGATCAAATAAATTATTCTCTGATGAATAAGAGTGAGAGATGAGATGGACAGATTTAAAAAGCAATTTTCTCAGCCAAGGGGTGCCATAGACTGTCAAATAAAGCTGTTTTTTGTTCAGACGGCTTCATTGTGCCCCATCTGCATGGCCAAAATAATGTCATAATGATCCCTGGTAGTCTAGAGCCCCCCTCCCTTATAAAATATTTACATCCCTGGTAGTCTAGTGGCCCCCCAATAAAATATAAATGAATGAAGTAATGCCCTGGTAGTCTAGTGGTCCCCACCCCCTGGCCTCCAGAACTGTACACTGTACACTGTACTCCAGATGGGGCCTCACTAGTATCTTGTAAAGCGGAATTATGACCTCCCTTTTCCTGCTGGTGATGCCCCTGCCTATACATCCCAGCATCCTATTTACTTGCTGCCTTGTCACACTGTTTCCCTACCTTGAGGTCATCAGAGATGATAACCCCATGATCCCTTTCCTGCTTGGTGCATGCTATATCCTCATCCCCCAACTGATATATTGTGCCAGGGTTTTTGTGCCCCATATGCATTATTTTGCACTTCTTTGCATTGAATTTCAACTGCCAAACCCCTGACCATTCTTCAGGTTTCTGCAGCTCCCTTCTCATTCTGTCTACACCCTCTGGTGTGTCTACTCTGTTACAGAGCTTTGTGTCATCAGCGAACAGTGAAATTCAGCCTTCTAGGTTCTGCGCAATGTCACTGATGAAGATGTTGAATAGGACCGGTCCCAGCACTGATCTCTGTGGTACCCCACTGGTCACTCTTCCCTCTGTGGAGTGACAACCTTTTACCACCACCCTCTGTGTCCTGCCACACAGCCAGTTATCTACCCACCACACTACTGTCCTGCCCACACCCATATTCCCCAGTTTGTGTAATAGTCTTCTATGTGGCACAGTGTCAAAGGCCTTGTTGAAGTCCAGATAGGCCATGTCCACTGCCCTGCCCTGATCCACCTCCTTAGTCACCCAGTCAAAAAATTCAATGAGGTTGGTCTGACATGACCTCCCCCTGGTGAAACCATGCTGCCTTGGGTCCTGTAGTCCATTGACAACCAGATGTTCCACCAATCTCTCCTTCAGTAGTGCTTCCATGATCTTCCCCACTACCAAGGTGAGGCTGACTGGTCTGTAGATCCCTGCTTCCTCTTTGTTCCCACTTTTGTATAAGGGGATTACATCTGCTGTCCTCCAGTCTTTGGGTACCTCCCCTGTTTCCAGTGATCAGCTAAACAGGATATCCAGAGGTTCAGCCACCACCTCTCTTAGTTCTTTAAGGACCCTGGGGTGCACCCCATCTGGCCCCATTGCTTTATCAACTCTTATTACTTCCAGTTCCTTCAGGACCCTTTCTCATGTAAAGGGACTTGTGTCCATTTCTGCACCATTCTCACCCCTTGTACTCCCTTCAGACCCATTACCCTCCTCTTCCTCAGTAAAGACTGAGCAGCACCTCTTCCATGAGGGATGGATGAGGACAGATACATTTTGAAGGGTGAAATGAGGGACATCCTTCATAGTCATGGGCAGATGAAAAATATGACCTCCATTGCTAAGGAATCCCTCTAGCAGGAGTGTGGGTATGTTTCTGCAACAAATGTATGTTTAAACTGTGTTTGATGGTCATGCATGCATTTAAGGGACACTTTTACAGAGCACCCATCCTTCCTCCTTTTACTCCTGAAATGTTACTTCCATTCCCGGAACAGAGTTCATGTGTACAAACATATGAACATAGGAAAACACTGGCAGAAAAAAGCCCATAGATTTATCAAATCTACCCAAGTGTGCAGCTTGCAGTCTACTCGTAGTGCAGCTGCTCCCAAGTCCATTTCCATTATCCCCACCGCCCTGATTTCCACCCCGTATGTTCGTATTTGTACTTACCCTCCCTTTGACTCTATCCCATCCCCTTTTAAAATTCTCCTCTGTCTTCAATGTGATCAAATCTTCCAGTAGTTCATTCCACCCAGTCACCACCCTCTCCATGAAGTAATGCCTTTCACCACTTCATTTTTGCATTAACTGGAATACCCATTTCCACGGTTATTAACATATTTTTACCTACCTAGCATTGAAGTCCAAGTAAAGATGACAGGCAGCCCAAGTAAAGGTGATCTAAACAAGTATTTACATACCATTAAGAGTTCCTTTCACTCTGTAGCCTGTATTTTAACATGGTTCCACATTTTTGGTTAAATTATTAATGTGTTTTATTGACTTTTGCAACTATCTTAACCCTATTAATGGCAATGGAAAAATGATAAATTTCAGGCATTTACTTGTAATTGGGTCTATTAAGATTTGAGCAAATATTCCATGTATTTTTTTGAGTGAAAACCTAAACAAACTATATATTTTTGAATTCCCAACTTATTATTCTTTTAATTTAGCCACACGTCAGTAGTATGGAAACAATGTAATTGTCACATGATCAAATCCAAGATGGCCACCATGATACCTTCTAATACTACTAGCTCACTGACCATGACCCCCAGCGAATACTCGGGTGTAAAATCTAAATTTCAAAATACAGGTTTAGTGGCAAAATATGTGTTTTATAAAAAAAATATACAAGTATGACAAATTATGCCTTTTCATGGATTGTTGCGTTTTATTCAGATATGTGTGCTGGGCCCAATTCAGGCATGTGGAGAACCGCCTATATCACTGTGTTCTGTATGTCACTAAATCCAAGAAGTAATGGTAAGAAACAGAAATAAATATTTGTCAGGGTGCTTGAGGAGTAAAACAAGCATTAGAATGGACAAATGACTTGATGCCTTGGGTCACATGACCCCAAACAAGATGGTGGCAACGTTTTAGTCATTTACAGTAATAAAACACACCCTTTCCATATTTACATGGACAAATACATGTGAAATATTGAATAGGTATGATATTCAGCTCTTTGTAATATATACAGGTGCCTGGATATAATTTCTGATCTGTAATGTTACTCTGCACCCCCAGTTCATCTCAAATAGGGTACCATACCTCACTACCAGGGCTGTGACCAATTCAGGCCTGGGGTATACCACCTATGGCACTATGTGCTTAATGTAACTAAATCAATGATGTAATGGCAGGAAATAGGAAATGACTTGATGCCTCAGATCACATGACCCAAAACAAGATGGCAGACACTTTATAGTCATTTACAGTGACAAAACACACCTTTTGCTTATTTACATGGATAAATACAAGTGAAATGTTGAATAGATGTAATGTTTAGCTGTTTATTATAGATAGAGGTGTCTGAATATAATTTCTGATCTGGAATAATACACTGCATCCCCACTTTGTCTCAACTAGGGTACCATACCTCACTACCAGGGCTGTGATCAGTTCAGGCCTGGGGAGTACCACCTATGACACTATGTGCTATATGTCACTAAATCAGTGAAGTAATGGCAATAAATAGACAGGAATACTTGTCATGTTTATTGAGGAGTAAAATAAGCCATAGAATGTGCAAATGACTTGATGCCTTGAGTCAGAGGACCCAAAACAATACGGTGGCCACTTTATAGTCATTAACAGAGGCAAAACACACCTTTTGCTTATTTACATGTAAAAATACATGTGGAATATTGAATAGGTGTGATGTTCAGCAATTTGTTATAGATACAGGTGCCTGGATAAAATTACTGACCTGGAATATTACACTGCACCCCCACTTTGCCTCAACTATGGTACTATACCACACTACCAGGGCTGTGACCACTTCAGGCTTGGGGTGTGCCACCAATGGCACTATGTGCTATATGTCACTAATTCAATGATGTAATGGCAGGAAATAGGCAGAAATACTTGTCAGGGTAGATGAGGAGTAAAATATGCCACAGAATGGGCAAATGACTTGATGCCTCAGGTCACATGACCCAAAAAAAGAAGGTGGCCACTTTATAATCATTTACAGTGACAAAACACACCTTTTGCTTGTTGGCATGGATAAATACAAGTGAAATATTGAATGGGTGTGATATTTAGCTATTTCTTATAGATACAAGTGGCTGGGTATAATTTCTGATCTGGAATATTGCACTGCACCCCACTTTGCCTCACCTAGGGTACCATACCTTACTACCAGGGCTGTGACCAGTTCAGTCTGGGGTGAACCATCTATGGCACTATGCTATATGTCACTAAATCAATAATGTAATGGCAGTAAAGAGGCAGAAATAATTGTCAGGGTTGTTGAGGAGTAAAATAACACATAGAATGTACAAATGACTTGATACCTTTGGTCACATGACCCAAAACAAGATGGCAGCCACCTTACAGTCATTTACAGTGACAAAACACACCTTTTGCTTATTTACTTGGATAAATACAGGTGAAATGTTGAATAGGTTTGATATGTAGCTGTTTCTTATAGATACAGGTGCCTGGATATAATTACTGATCTGGAATGTTACACTGCAGCCTCAGTTTATGTCAAATAGTGTACCATACGTCACTACCAGGGCTGTGACCAATTTAGCCCTTGGGTGTACCACCTATGGCACTATGTGCAATGTGTCACTATATCAATGACGTAATAGCAGGAAATAGGCAGAAATACTTGTCAGGGTAGTTGAGGAGCAGAACAAGACACAGAATGGGCCAATGGCTTGATGCTTAGGGTAACATGACCCAAAGCAAGATGGTGGCAATGTTTTAGTCATTTATAGTAATAAAACTTACTCTTTCCATATTTACATGGACAAATACATGCGAAATATCGAATAGGTGTGATAGTCAGCTCTTTGTAATATATACAGGTGCCTGGATATAATTTCTGATCTGGAGTGTTACACTGCATCCCCAGTTCATCTCAAATAGGGTACCATACCTCACTACCAGGGCTGTGACCAATTCAGGCCTGGGGTATACCACCTATGGCACTATGTGCTTAATGTAACTAAATCAATGATGTAATGGCAGGCAATAGGCAGAAATACTTGTCAGGACAGTTGAGGAGTAAAATAAGCCACAGAATGGGCAAACGACTTGATGACTCAGATCACATGACTCAAAACAAGATGGCAGCCACTTTATAGTAATTTACTGTGACAAAACACACCTTTTGCTTGTTTGCATGGATAAATACAAGTGCAATGTTGAATGGGAGTGATGTTTACCTATTTCCTATAGATACAAGTGTCTGGATATAATTTCTGATCTGGAATATTAAACTGCACCCCACTGTGTCTCAACTAGGGTACCATACCACAGTACCAGGGCTGGGACCAGTTCAGGCCTGGGGTGTGCCACCAATGGCACTATGTGCAATATGTCATTAAATCAATGAAGTAATGGCAGGAAATAGGTAGAAATACTTGTCAGGGTAGTTGAGTAGTAAAATAAGCCACAGAAAGGGAAAATGACTTGATGCTTTGGGTTATATGACCCAAAACAAGATGGCGGCCACTTTTTATTTATTTTATTTTATTTTTATTTAGCTTTTGTTGACCGGGTAAGTGCACTAGACAAATCCTGCCTATTTTCAGGCATGACCCGGGAGAGGGGGGGATACAGATGAATGCCAACTGACCTTGAACCAGATTAAGCTGTTGGTGGTATTTTTAGTGAATGAGGGAAATTTGGCCAGGACACCGGGGAAATTCCCCTGCTCTTTTCGATAAGTGCCATGGGATCTTTAACATCCACCTGAACTACCACCAATCCAGGCAGATGGGATCTCAGTTTAATGTCTCATCCGAAAGACGGCACCTCAGAAATGCAGCACCCCTCTCATGCTGCATTACAGTGTCAGTACTGGGATATTAACCCAAGTGCCAGATGTGGGAACTGAACCCACAGCCCTCTGCTCTCCCGGCCTCAGAGGCGAGTGTGCTACCTACTGAGCCACTGACAACTGCATGTGTCACTTTTAGTCACTTATAGTAACAAAACACACCTTTTGCTTATTTACATGGATAAATAGATGTGAAATATAGAATAGGTGTAATGTTCAGCTATTTCTTATAGATACAGGTGTCTGGATATAATTTCTGATCTGGAATATTACACTGCACCCCACTTTGCCTCAACTAGGGTACTATACCTCACTACCAGTGCTGTGACCAGTTCAGGTCTGGGGTGTACCACCTATGGCACTACATGCTGTATGTCACTAAATCAATAATGTAATGGCAGTAAATAGGCAGAAATAACTGTCACTGTTGTTGAGGAGTAAAATAAGACATAGAAGGAGGAAATGACTTGATGCCTTAAGTCACATGACCCAAAACAAGATGGCAGCCACTTTACAATCATTTACAGTGACAAAACACACCTTTTGCTTATTTACATGGTTAAATACAGGTGAAATGTTGAGTAGGTGTGATGTGTAGCTGTTTTTTATAGATACAGGAGCCTGGATATAATTTTCTGACCGGGAATATTACACTGAACCCCCAATTTATTTCAGCTAGGAAACCAGACCTCACTACCAGGGCTGTGACCAGTTCTGGTCTGGGGTGTGCCACCTATGGCACTATGTGCTGTATGTCAGTAAATCAATGAAGTAATGGCAGAGAATGGGCAGAAATACGTGTCAGGGTAGATAAGGAGTAAAATAAGCCACAGAATGGGCAAATGACTTGATGTCTCAGACCACACAACCCAAAACAAGATTGCGGCCACTTTATAGTCATTTACTGTGACAAAACACACCTTTTGCTTGTTTGCATGGATAAATACAAGTGAAATGTTGAATGGGTGTGATGTTTAGCTGTTTCTTATAGTTACAGGTGACTGGATATTATTTCTGATCTACAGTATTACACTGCACCCCACTTTGTCTCAACTAGGGTACCATAACCTCACTACCAGGGCTGAGACCAGTTCAGGCCCTGAGTATACCATCTATGGCACTATGTGCTATATTGCACTAACTCAATTATGTAATGGCAGTAAACAGGCAGAAATACTTGTCAGGGTTGTTGAGGAATAAAATAAGACCTAGAATGTGCAAATATCTTGATGTCTTAGGTCACATGTCTCAAAACAAGATGGCTGCCACTTTACAGTCATTTACAGTGACAAAACACACCTTTTGCTTATTTACTTGGATAAATACAGGTGAAATGTTGAATAGGTTTGATATGTAGCTGTTTCTTATAGATACAGGTTCCTGGATATAATTACTGATCTGGAATGTTACACTGCACCTTCAGTTTATGTCAAATAGTGTACCATATGTCATAACCAGGGCTGTGACCAATTCAGCCCTTGGGTGTACCACCTATGGCACTATGTGCTATATGCCACTAAATCAATTAAGTAATGACTGGAAATTGGCAGAAATATTTGTTAGGGTATTTGAGGAGTAGAACAAGACATAGAATGGGCCAATGGCTTGATGCCTAGGGTCAGATGACCAAAAACAAGATGGCGGCACCACTCTTGTCATTTTCAGTAACAAAACTCACCTTTTGCTTATTTACATGGATAAATACATGTGAAACATTGAACAGGTGTGATGTTCAGCTATTTGTTATAGATACAGGTGCCTGGATATAATTACTGAACTGCAATATTACACTGCAGAGCAATTTTATCTCAACTAGGGTACCATACCTCACTACCATGGCTATGACCAATTCTGGTCGGGGGTGTGCCGCCTATGGCACTATGTGCTGTATGCCACTAAGTCAATGAAGTAATGGGAGGAAATAGCAGAAATGCTTGACAGGGAAGCTGAGGAGTAGAACAAGACACAGAAAGGGCCAATGGCTTGATGCCTAGGGTCACATGATACAAAACAAGATGGCGGCTGCATTCTTGTCATTTACAGTAACAAAACACACCTTTTGCTTATTTACATGGATAAATACATGTGAAACATTGAACAGGTGTGATGTTCAGCTATTTGTTATAGATACAGGTGCCTGGATATAATTACTGACCTGGAATATTACACTGCACCCCCATTTTATCTCAACTAGGGTACCATACCTGAGTACCAGGGCTGGGACCAGTTCAGGCCAGGGGTGTGCTACCTATGGCACTATGTACTATATGTCACTAAATCAATGAAGTAATGGCAGGAAATAGGCAGAAATACTTCTCAGGGTAGTTGAGTAGTAAAATAAGCCACAGAAAGGGCAAACGGCTTGATGTCTTGGGTCATATGACCCAAAACAAGATGGAGGCCACTTTTTAGTCACTTGCTGTAACAAAACACACCTTTTGCTTATTTATGTGGATAAATAGATGTGAAATATTGAACAGGTGTAATGTTCTGCTATTTCTTATAGATACAGGTGTCTGCATATAATTTCTGATCTGGAATATTACATTGCACCCCACTTTGCCTCAACTAGGGTACCATACCTCATTACCAGGGCTGTGACCAGTTCAGGCCTGGGGTGTACCACCTATGGCACTATGTGTTGTATGCCACTTAATCTATAATGTAACAGCAGTAAACAGACAGAAATAATTGTCAGGGTTGTTGAGGAGTAAAATAAGACATAGAATGTGCAAATGACTTGATGCCTTAGGTCACATGACCCAAAACAATATGGCAGCCACTTTACAGTCATTTACAATGACAAAACACACCTTTTGCTTATTTATATGAATACATACAGGTGAAATGTTGAATAGTTGTGATGTGTAGCTGTTTCTTATAGATACAGGTGCCTGGATATAATTTACTGACCTGGAATAATACACTGCACCCCCATTTTATTTCAACTAGGATACCATACCTTACTACCAGGGCTGTGACCAAATCTGGTCTGGAGTGTGCCACCAATGGCACTATGTGCTGTATGTCACTAAATCAATGAAGTAATTTCAGTAAATTGACAGACATACTTGTCAGTGTAGTTGAGGAGTAAAATAAGCCACAGAATGGGCAAATAACTTGATGCCTCAGATCACATGACCCAAAACAAAATTGCGGCCACTTTATAGCCATTTACAGTAACAAAACACACCTTTTGCTTATTTACGTGGATAAATATATGTGAAATATTGAAAAGGTGTGATGTTCAGCTATTTGTTATAGATACAGGTGCCTAGATATAATTACTGACCTGAAATACTACACTGCACCCCACCTTGTCTCAACTAGGGTACCATACCTCACTACCAGGGCTGTGATCAGTTCAGGCCTTGGGTATACCATCTATGGCACTATGCGCTATGTTGCACTAAATCAATGATGTAATGGCAGTTAATCGGCAGAAATACTTTTCAGGGTTGTTGAGGAGTAAAGTAAAACATAGAATGTGCAAAAGACTTGATGCCTTAGGTCACATGACAGAAACAAGATGGCGGCCACTTTACAGTCATTTACAGTGACAAAACACACCTTTTGCTTATTTACATGGATAAATACAGGTGAAATGTTGAATAGGTGTAATGTGTAGGTGCTTGTTATAGATACAGGTACCTGGATATAATTACTGATCTGGAATGTTACACTGCACCCTCAGTTTATGTCAAATAGTGTACCATTCATCCCTACCAAGGCTGTGAGCAAGTCTGGTCTCGGGTGTGCCACCAATGGCACTATGTGCTGTATGTCACTAAATCAATGAAGTAATGGCAGGAAATAGGCAGAAATAATTGTCAGTGTAGTTGAGGAGTAAAATAAGCCACAGAATGGGCAAATGACTTGATGCCTCAGATCTCATGACTCAAAACAAGATGATGGCCACTTTATGGTCATTTACAGTGACAAAACACACCTTTTGCTTGTTTGCATGGATAAATACCAGTGAAATGTTGAATGGGTGTGATGTTTAGCTATTTTTTATAGATAAAGGTGTCTGGATATAATTTGATCAGGAGTATTACACTGCACCACACTTTGTCTCATCTAGGGTACAATACCTCACTACCAGGACTGTGATTAGTATAGGCCTGGAGTGTGCCACCTATGGCACTATCTGCTGTATGTCACTAAATCAATGAAGTAATGGCAGGAAATCAGTAGAAATACTTGTCATTGCAGTTGAGGAGTAAAATAAGACACAGAGGTCCATATATTCAAACTGCACCCAAAAAGTGAGCAATAGCAGGAGCAAGCGCAAGTCTATTGCGCCCATGTGCAAGAGATGCGATATTCAAAAACTGAGCAGGCCAAACAGCACCTAAAGTGGACGACTGAATATTGCACCATCTGCACCATAGCGCAGCAAGGGATGTTCAGCTGAGCAGTCCAGAGGTGCCATAGCGCAACCAGGGATGCCCCCCCCAGCTGCAGAGCTATGCAACTGCACAACCAGGGAGGTAGGGGCCCACCACCCATGCCACAGATGGGCACAGGAACACACAGCAGATCAGACATTGTCCCCTCACACCCCATGCACTGCACAACTGAGAGAGGGCTGTAATAACCACCAGCCCATGGAGACAAGCAAACAACCCACAGCCGGGCCATGGTGCCCCAACACACCTACCGGCAAGCTGTGACTGGCACACAAGGAGGGCTGACCACTCCATGTCACACCATCCCTCCAATGCAGAGCACACCCTGCACTGTGACCCCCAGACACCCCCCCATGAGCAGTGACCATCACTGCAGGAAACCCCATGCATGCCACCACCCCTACTGTGACAGTACAACCCTGTGCACCACAGAACCATGCAAAGCCCCACCATGAACACCCATCAGTGGGTGGCAGCATACAGCAATGCAACAACAGCAGACACAGTGCCACCATGCACAGTCCCCCGAGGTATTGCTGAGAGACCAACCATGCATTGGCACATGAGGTACCCCACACGGGACATGGCTTGCCCCTGACACCACCACCACCAGTGGTACAGCACCCTGCACAGTATTCCAATGACACACCCGACCCACCACTGGCTACAACAGCCAGCACAGACACCCACAGTGGTGCATGGAAGCATGCACCACATCGGATGCCACACAGTGTATGGACAGACACCCACCCATACCCAAGGGCACAACAACACAGGGACGCAGTGGCGGGGCAACCAAGCCCCCAGTGTGGGCCCATGTAAACTGTGTACACACAACCCTCAGTCCTCCATGGCACTGGAGTGCCAGCCACCCTGGCCAGGCACTGTGGACCCATACACCACCATCATTCGCTTGAAGCACAAGTCACAGACAGTGGTGCACATGCCCTGCAACACACACAAGGCACAGCATGGAGGTGGGACAACAACTGTGCAGGCCACATTGTCACCAGAGGCAGACATGCACCACACCAGTGACAGGAGGAAACCCAGCAATGTGATGGGTACAGTGGCTGCCCTGCAAGGACTGCCACCACCGACAAGCCAGCGGACAACAGGTCACAGACATGCATGTGTGTCAGCTGCACTGGCCATGGATGGGCTGATAGGTGCGCCATGGACACGGAGCATGCACCATGGACCACTGCACACAGTCATCCAGTGCACAGGGCATAACACACATACCACAGACACTGACTGATAGCTACCCCCCACACCATAGTCACCCCCACACGGGACACACACACATGCCCATGACCGCACCACCTCTGACACCATGCACACCACTGCAGCTGAGCACCTATAGCCTGCTGCAAATCAGAGACCACCACAGTATTCATATCAAAATAACTGTGCATTGAACAAACATATAAAATTCAACTATTTACAATACTATGTACAAAATATATACAAGGTTGGGGGGCAGGGCCACAAAGAAGGATGGGGTGGGTAGGGGACAGGGGTGGACAAATGGGATGGGAAAGGAGGGGTGTGAGGGTGGGGCCAGGGGGGTAGGGGAATACAGGGACTGATGGATCCCTAGTGGGAGCACCTCTCCCCGCTCCGACTCCGTCGAGCTCTGTGCCTCCGCAGGACCCCAGTGTTGTCTATCCTGCAGAGGATGTCCAGCGAAGCCCTCGCCACCTGGAGTATCTCCCGCAGCGCCTCCCTTATTTCCCAGAGATGGCATGTACCTAGGACAAGGGAGCACAGTCAATAGGTGTGAATGCACAACCCCATATTGCCCACCCACTGTGCACGGCATACGGCCGTGGGACATACCTCTGTGATGGTGTGTGACCACCCACAGTGATCACGTCCACATGACCTGCCCACCCAGGCACATACAGCCATGCGGAACAATGCACACACCCACCGGCCAAGTCATGCACAGCACCATCATGGCCATTTAGTGACATGGCTATGTGGTGCAAAGGAAGTGTCACAACCATGTACCTGGTGCACGCATGGACCACCATTGACACACTCCCCAGACATGCATTGCCACTGGACAGTGTTGACTGTAACAAGTCTCGCGTGCATGGCAGTGGTGTCAATGGATGGTGGCCATGCCCCGCTGCCCACCCTGTCACACAGCATGCAGTAGTAATCATGGAGGTATGGCACTCACCTTCATCGGGCCAGTCCAGTGGGTGGTGAGGCCCCTCAACCCACCTTGCTGCACTCTGCTCCTCCTGCCACCGCAGTTCACGAGCACGGCTGTATTCCTCAGGGCCTGTGGGACAAACATGGAGAGAGAGACATCAGTACAATTCCCAGCTCCCAGGTGTGTGCCCTCCCACCCAGCCAGACCCACCACCCCACCCTGTGAACACCACCACAGCCAACCCCGGACGGTCCCTCCCATGTGCTGGACACATACAACAGTGTTACCCATATGGAAGGTAAAAGTGTGTTGACGTAACCCCTTCCTGGCTGTGGCACTGTGCCCCTCCTGGCACGTGCCCGCAGGTGTGCTAGTAGCTCCGGCTCCCTCTGCCACAGGTCCCTGTACCTGTGGCGGCACTGCTTGGTGCTCCTCCTCATCCTGCGGCCGCCTTAAGTGCAGTGGCCACCTCGTCCCACACCTGGGTCCTGGACCTGTCCAGGGGCGCATCCCCGAACAATGGTCCATGGTGTGGCTCCACAATGGCAACTAGGTTGGCCAGCTCTATTGCCGGCCACTGAGTTGCCCTCCTGCATGCCATTCTCACTGCTTGATTTGGCAATATGGCACTCTGCAGCATGGCTCCCCATATGCAGATGCTGCACGGTACAATGCTGCCATCTCCTATCGCACTGTCACTGAACAGCGCGATAGAGGTGCACCCATGCCTGACACATGGTGCCTAGGTGGCAAAGGTTGGGCACAGGGTTAAGGGTCTGTGGCGCATGGACACGCATAGCGCCATTGGAACGCAATGTGTGTAGTGTGATTGACTGCCTGTGTGCCACCGCCATTAGCGGCCTACCGTGCAGTTGGACCAGTGCGCCTATGATGGCCTAGTGCCACAGCGCCATGTAGTAACCATTGCTATAGTGCCACTGGCATAATGGTGGCTGTGCCCTGCATTGCCTACCGTGCACAGTACATCATCAGTGAGGCAGACGACTGCGTCAGCTACCCGGGCATGTGCAGTGAGGTGTGTACTACGCATGTCACAAAACTGTGCCATTGGCTCAGCACATTCAACACAATTGCGCAAAGCGCAACAGCGTGATATTCAGCCGTCATATGCAAATCATCTATTCAGTCATTCAATGGTGCAGCACTGCAATTTGCATCCACTTAAAGTTGCGTCTCGCCTTATTTGCATGGGTTGCGCTATAAAAGTGCGACATTGGGTTGCAGTGGCCATAGTCAGTTACTGCAGTCTATTGGTGAGTTGCATGCTGTTTTGAAGTGTGGACTGTGGATTTAGGGACATGCATGGGACCGCACAGTCACAGGTAATAACTGTCATTCCTACAGGCTACATAATGACCGAGCAAGTTGTGGAAGAGGAGGAACACAGTGGTGGGAGGAGGAGGAGGCCTAACTTTACCAAGGCCAAGACAGAAGCCCTGTTTGAGGCCTACCTGGATCAGGAGCCGCTTCTCAGTGAACAGCGGGGAACACCCCAAGCCCGTGCTGCTGCATGGGAGGAGGTGGCATGTGCTGTGAACCTGCATGGCAGCCACCAGCGCTCCATGCAGGAGTGCAAGAAAAAGATGGGCATGGACAGGAGGAGGATGAGGGAGAAGGTGGCTGCCATCAGGGCAGCATGAGCTGCAACAGGTGGGGGACAGCTGGAGGTGGTACAGCTGACCCCACAGGAGGAAAGGCTTGCTGAAAGCATGCAGTGTAGTGCCATTGAGGGTGTTCCGGGTGTTGGCTTCCAGATGGGTGGTGGCCCATCACTGCATGGTAAGTCATGGTCTGTCTATGGGGGGGCAGGGTAGGTCACATGCAGTAACGCAACTTTGCTTTCCCTTACAGATCCTGACCATCTGCATGGGTCAGTGGTGGTGGGCCTGTCCACTGAGGACAGTCAGCTGGAGATGGAGGAGGGCTCATCCACCTCCACAGGTATATGTGGATCACTGCGACAGTGGGGCCGCCTGGCTGTCCACACTGATGTCGTTGTAACAGGTGCAGAGGAAGCCCTGCCTGTGTCCCAGTGTTCTGGCTTCCACGGATGCCAGCATGCTGTGACTGGGGCCGGTGCAGAGTCTGTCACCGATGATGATGTCGCTAACGTCATGGGCAGTGACATGTGTGTGCTACGGGATGGCCACACAGCAGGATACATCGTGCCCATGGCTGTGGGTGGTGCTGCCATGAAGGCCTGCGTGTCAACACAGTCCCAGCCTGTGCCTGTCAACACCAGTGGGGCAGCACTGGTGTCTGTTCAGGACAGTGGGACTGTTGTGGCCACTGCAGCAGCACCACTGAGCCCTGGGGAGCGGCAGCTGGAGGGGCAGCATCAGCAGTCGGCCAATGGGCTTGGGGGTACAGGGTTCAGTGGTGGCGTCTGTGCACCACCTGTGGACATGCCCAGATCTGGTCCTGGTGCACAGCATCCACCCTCAAGGTGCTGATCATCAGGCGTGCACTCCTGAGGGAGAGGATGAGCGAGGCAGATGACCTTTGGGCGGTACACTCAACTACTGCAGCATCAGTCCAGCAGCACGAATACGGCATGCGATGTCGGTGGATGCACTGCATGTGGCTCTGGAGCAGGCAGAGGAGCATCGCAGCAGGGACACCACTCTGATCCTGGCAGGGATGGACCATTTGTGGGAGGATGTGACCGCTGCCATTGACAAGCATGCACAGGCATTCACTGTTGTCATGGCCACAATGGGCACACAGTCAGGTGCCCATGCATCGCAGACACCATGCAGTGCACTATCCACCCCCCCATTCCCGGCGTCATGCGACTCCCACCCTGTCGACACCAGGTTCAGCTCTGGGCATCCCGAACACTCCTGGCGCAGGCATGTTCGGTGTGCTGCAGACCCCTGCATGCACGGATTGCTGTTCGTATGCGTGGAACCCTGAGATCATCGATGCCACCCCATGAGGCCAGTGGTCAGCCTGTCAGTGTTGTAGGGTCTTGGTGGGGCCACCCACACATCCGTGGTGGCCGGGGCACTGTGTCACGTGACTGACCTGTCTCCCAGCGTGGCTACTGTCTGATGCTGCCCTGTGTGCATTATGTGTTTCAGTGGACAGTGCGGGTGGATACCCGGCCTATGCGTGGACACACAAGTCCGCCTGCACCCCCTTCTGGCTGCTGTCCGCGAGTTGCATGTGTGCATGATGATGCCTGCATTGCAGTCACACCAATGTGCAATGGTGCTCAGTATCAGACACATGGACATGGACGAGCAGTGGCGGCGGTGGCTCGTGGACATGTGTTTGCTAGGGTTGGCATTCTGGGTCAGTGTGCTTCCTGCCTCTGTGTGCATGTTTGATGCATTGTGTGTGTGTGTGTGTGTCCATCCATGTGGCATGTTAATCGCCACCCATCCCTGGTTGTGTGTGCTTCTGTTGCCCTGCCACTTCCCTTGACAGCATGCACCCTAGGTGTGTGTCCATGCATGTTTGTGGGTTGTGCCTTAGCCACTGGTGGTTGCACATGGCCCCATAGACTTACCTGGGTTGGCTGAAGTGCTTCTCCATGATGGTGTCCCAGTGCAGCTGTGCCAGCCAGATCAGTCGGGGGGTCCCGTCAGCATGAGGGAGCTGCCCATCACCATTGTCACTGGCATCCTCACTGGTCCCCATCACTGTCCCCTCTTGACCTGTACGTGTCCACATTCATTGGCCGCGTTGTGCAGAATGCAGCAGGCCGGGAATAGCCACTGGCCTTTGAGGGAGCTGTACTGTAGGGCACAGCAGGAGGTGTCCAAGCAACGGAAATGTGCCATCAGCATCCCGAACACCCGCTCGATGACATTACGTGTGGTGGTGTGTGCCTCATTATAGTGTTGCTGCTATGGGGTCATGGGCCACCGATAGGGTGTGAGCAGCCAGGGATGGAGTGGGTATCCACTGTCACCTGTGTGTAGAGGGTGGAGGTTAGTTTGGTGATCAGTATCACCCTTCCCCGGGCCATGTAGGCCATTACCCATGTCACCTCTGACCATGCCCCCCAAGGCCCTATGATTGTCCATGTGGTTTGCATGCTCACCCACTAGGTGGCCAGTGGGGATGTCACCACTCTCGAATCTGTGGAACAGTGCTGACTGGTGCCAGATGAAGGCATCGTGTGCTCCCCCAGGGTGCGAGGCACAAACATTGATTATGCGCCCCATGGCATCGCACATGACCTGGCAGTTGATGCTGGCATAACCCTTGCGATTGATGTATGCGGCTCCCTCAGGGCCAGATGGTGTGTGTATGGCCACATAGGTGCAGTCTATTGCCCCTAGCATGACAGGCATACGTGCTACCCTGTGGAACTCCTGTATGTTTACTGTGAGCTCCGCTGGTGTGCTGGGGAAATGGATGTACTCCGCAGTATGTGGCAGCAGTGCGCTGAGGAATTGGGTCAGGGGGCATGACGGGGCCAACTGGGTTATGCCTGTGGTGTCCCCAGTTGGTCTCTGGAAGGTAACCGTGGTGAGCAGGCACATGCAGGCTGTTACTTTAGTCTCCACTGACAAGGTATGGCTCCATCGTGTGGGTGCCTGCATCACATCACTGCACTGCTCACAGAGCCGCCTCAGAATTGCCCTATTCAGGCGGTACCAGCCCACAATCTCCCAGTATGGGTGTACAGTTCAAAGCTGGTGTGGGCTTGGTACTGCCCTGATGAGAGACATACCTAATGGGCCATTCCACGTCATGCCCCCTGCCGCTTCCACCTTCTCCCACCCCCTCATGTTGCCTCCATCTGGAAGGTGGTACTGGCATGTCCTGGCTTGTGTTCACCCCTGGCTGCTGTTACTGTATTCCCCCCGCTGTCCTCCCTGCTACTTCCCCTGCACTGGGAACACCTGCCTGTGGTGGCCTCTGTACTGTGTGGCATTTCCCCCTTCTGCACTGGCTGTGGCTCCCCACACCTTCCCTGTGCCTGTGTGTTCAGAGTACCCTTTCTCTGGCCTGCCATTTGTCTCCCTCCTGTTCAGTCTGTCTGGCTAGAGTTCTGCCTCATGTGACTTCCCTGTAGCGTTCTTGCGCCTCCCTTGCTCCTTTTTATTTTGGCTCATTTCCGCTATGGCACAACTTCTGCTTGCTCCCTTATTGCACATGGTGCAAGTCATTGAATATCGCACTGTGACATTTATGCATGGTTCCTCCCCCTTCAGTTGCGTATGCCTTCATTATCATTGCGCTGTTGCTCAGCATGATTTCGGGGGTGCAATTGCCTCCTACTGAATATCGCAGAATGGCGCAATTTCGGACTTGCGCAGGCACAACCCTATTGCGCATGGCTCAACTATTTTGAATATCTGGGCCAGAATGTGAAAATGACTTGGTGTTTTAGATCACATGACTCAAAACAAGATGGTGGCCCCTTTACAGTCATTTACAGTGACAAAACACACCTTTTGCTTATTTACATGGATAAATACAGGTGAAATGCTGAATAGGTGTAATGTGTAGCTGTTCGTTATAGATACAGGTACCTGGATATAATTACTGATCTGGAATGTTACACTGCACCTTTAGTTTTTGTTAAATAGCGTACCATACGTCATTACCAGGGCTGTGACCAATTCAGTCCTTGAGTGTACCACCTATGGCACTATGTGCTATATGTCACTAAATCAATGAAGTAATGGCAGAAAATAGGCAGAAATGGTTGTCAGTGTAGATGAGGAGTAGAACAAGACATAGAATGGGCCAATGGCTTGATGCCTAGTGTCACATGACCCAAAACAAGATGGTGGCCACATTAAAGTCATTTACAGTAACAAAACACACCTTTTGCTTACTTACATGGATAAATACATGTGAAATATTAAATAGGTGTGATGTTCAGCTATTTGTTATAGATATGGGTGCCTGGATATAATTACTGACCTGGAATATTACACCGCACCCTCATTTTATCTCAACTAGGGTACCATACCTCACTACCAGGGCTGTGACCAGTTCAGGCCTGGGGTGTGTCTCCTATGGTACTATGTGCTAAATGTCACTAAATCAATGAAGTAATGGCAGGAAATGGCAGAAATACTTGTCAGGGTAGTTCAGGAGTAAAATAAGCCACAGAATGGGCAAATGACTTGATGCCTTGGGTCATATGACCCAAAACAAGATGGTGGACACTTTTTAGTCACTTACATTAACAAAACACACCATTTGCTTATTTACATGGATAAATAGATGTGAAATATTGAATAGGTGTGATGTTCAGCTATTTGTTATAGATACAGGTGCCTGGATATAATTACTGACCTGGAATATTACATTGTACCCCCATTTTATCTCACCTAGGGTACCAAACCTCACTACCAGGCCTGTGACCAGTTCTGGTCTGGGGTGTACCACCTATGGCACTATGTGCTATTTGTCACTAAATCAATGAAGTAATGGAACGAAATAGGCATAAATACTTGTCAGGGTAGTTAAGGAGTAAAATAAGCCATAGAATGTGCAAATAACTTGATGCCTTGGGTCACATAATCCAAAACAATATGGTGGCCACTTTATAGTCATTTTCAGTGGCAAAACACACCTTTTGCTTATTTACATGGATAAATACAGGTGAAATGTTGAATAGGTGTGATGTGTAGCTGTTTCTTATAGATACAGGTGCCTGGATATAATTTTCTGACCTGGAATAATACACTGCACCCCCATTTTATTTCAACTAGGATACCATACCTCACTACCAGGGCTGTGACCAATTCTGGTCTGGGGCGTGCCACCTATGGCACTATGTGCTATATGTCACTAAATCAATGAAGTAATGGCAGAAAATAGGCAGCAGTACTTGTCAGGGTAGATGAGGAGTAAAATAAACCACAGAATGGGCACATGACTTGATGCCTTGGGTCATATGACCCGAAACAAGATAGTGGCCACTTTTTAGTCACTTACAGTAACAAAACACGCCTTTTGCTTATTTACATGGATACATACATGTCAAATGGTGAAACGGTGTGATGTTTCAATGTTTGTTATAGATATTGGTGTCTGGATGTGATTTCTGTTCTGGAACATCACACTGCACCCACAGTTTATGTCAAATAGGGTACCATACCTCACTACCACGGCTGTGACCAATTTAGGCCTGGGGTGTACCACCTATGGCAGTATGTGCTATGTCTCACTAAATCCATAACATAATGGATGGAAATAGACAGAAATACTTGTCGGGGTTGTTAAAGTGTATGACAAGCCATAGAATAGGCAAATGACATGATGCCTTGGGCCACATGACCTAAAACAAAATGGTGGCCACTTTCTAATAATTTACAGTAACAAAACACACCTTTTGCTTAGTGACATGGACAAATACTTGTGAAATGTTGAATAGGTGTGATGTTTAGCTGCTTGTTATAGATACAGATGCCAGGAAGAGCAGCATATGGGTAGAGTGCATGCCTGTCATGACAGCAGGTAGGGTGCAGCACCACATCGGTAGATGTGGACAGAAGGTGGGGGAACCACACATCATTGTTCTCCTGGGAACAAATGATCTGGAAGGAAAGTAGATAGTGGAGGTTCCGGACAGCATCAGAGAACTGGGGAAGCTATACAGAGAGAGGAGGGAAGCACAGTGGCATTCTCAGAAGTTCTGCTTGTGCCAAGAGCAAGTACAGGCAGAAAAAGCATAATCATGGACTTCAACAAGTGGCTGAGAGAATGGTGTGAGTCCATGGGATATGGCTGGATGGGAGAGTTGGGCAATACATGCGAGAACCCAGATCTATATTCAAGGGACAGGCTACAGGTAAGTAAGGAGGGTTCAGGGGTGTTAAAGCAAAGACTGAGGGAATTTACCTCCAAAAAGTATAATTAAACGTGCTGTGGGGGGGTTGGGGAGGTAGAGTGAATCAGGAGAGGAGGTCCAGAGGACCTCCCTCAATAGCAATGATAGGGCCTACTTTGTCTAGAATGGGGGGAGGGGAGAGTAAGGGGGCAGTTAGGAGAGAGTCAGGGTAGAGGGTGGCATCACTAAATGCTAGGAGCCTGGGTAATAAGATGGCAAAGCTGCAGGAACTGCTGGCAGAAGGAGCCATCACTGAGATGTGGGCAACCCAAAACCATGACTGGGACTTGGCCAGCCCAGAATTTAAATTATTCATGAGGTACAGAGAAAAAGGTAAAAGAGGGGGGGGGAGTAGCCGTTTACATAAGGCAATGGATTGGATGCATCAAGGATGGGGGTGAAGATGGCAGGTCAGAAGTCATTTGGATACAACTGCATGCCCCAAAGTGGGCTATGGTCCAATTGGGGGTTGTTTATAGGCCACCAACCCAGAGGTTCAAAGGACGTCCATCTTCTGTTCCAATAGGTGGGCCTTCAGGTGTCTGATGTGAGTCCTGCTGGTGAAGCCTCTGCAGATCTTGCAGGCAGCACTGTCGTGGTCTGGCCCCAGACAGAAGATGCACTTCAGGTGGCTGTCCTTGGATGGAATTTGGCAGCCACAGACACACTTCATCTTCTTGGGACTGGAGGAGGAGATCGACGACAGTGAAGACATATGCCAGAAATTAGATCAGAAGAAAGGAGAAAAGGCATAAAACAGAAAGAGAAGAAAAAACAGAAAAAATCCAACAAAATTTACTGGAACTGCAGTAGCATGCACTAAGGCTTTCCCAATGAGAGCGGGTCTGCAGCAGGAAAAGTACTGAGATGGAGTTGGGGTCCACCCCTTTTATAGCGACACCAACATCAGGCCGAAGCCGACATTGGGGGCGGTTCCCACTGGGAACTGCTAGCTAAGATTTTTCTGGTGGGTCCTAAGGCCTGCGGCATTATTCCTAATGGTTATAGCCGGCTGCAAGAACTCCCTCTTGAAGTAAGATCTGTAAAGTCATAGAAGTGTCAGTTAAACAAGCTAGCTCAACACAATCACTATGGGAGTCCGGTCTATTGACTCTGGCAACAATGATGTCTGTGACGGGCAAGCTGCTATGATGGAAGGCCCTCTTCTGACCACTCAAGATGTTCCACTCTTGACCCTGGCACCAAGGATGTCTGAGATGGGGCAAACTGCCATGGTGGATGCCCTCTTCTGACCACCCTAGATGGTCCACTCTTGACCCCTGCACCAAAGATGTCTGTCACCCCACTCCCAAGCCTGAGTAGTAGTCACCTGCCCGCCCTGCCCGGATCTGATAAAACATTCACCAGCCCCCCAACCCAGGTACAACCATCACTAGTCCTCCCTTCCTAGCCCAAGTACAGCAGTCACCAGCCTACCCCCCCAGCTCGGTTACAAACGTCACCAGCCCTTCCATTCTAAGCCCAAGTACAGCTGTTTACTATCCATCTTCCCTCCCCGGCCTGAGTACAACAGTCACCAGCAACTCACCCACAGCCCAGGTACAACAGTCACCAGCCCTTCCTCTCTGGCCTGATTACAGAAGTCACCTGCCTTCCATCCTCATACCAGGTACAACAGTCAGGTAAGTCCCCTTCCATTTTAACTGGCCCCGGCTGGCAGAGCGCTCCCTCTCACACTTGCTGATGCCTCTTCTGCTCCTGCTTTACTGGCCAAATACTGAACAACTCTTGCCATTGAAAAAGGGCTGAAGATTCCATCTCAGAATACTCACAAGTCCATCCCTTCGTGCACTCCCTTGCGACCGGGCCCATGAGAGCAGGTGCCAGTGTGAGGTAACTAGGGGGGCGCTGCAGCCAGGGAAAAAAATTCTTTCTTTTTAAAATGGAGCCCTGCTGGGGCTTCACATTTGGGGATGGGGATACCTGGCTAAGGGCCATCCCTACACCCTGGGGCACCTGTCACCCCACCCCAGCCCCCAAGCACCTTGCTGCCCCTTTCTGGTGGGCACCAGGACTCTGGTGCACTACACAGTCACCAGCTCTCCCTCCCCAGCCTGGATACAGCACTCACCTGACTTCCCTCCCTGGCTACAGCAGTCACCTGCCCTCTACCCCAGACCAGGTTCAACAGTCACTAGCCCCCCCCCCAGCCAGAGTACAACCATCATCAGCCTTCCCTTCCTTGCCTGGGTACAACAGTTACAGTACTCCCTTGCTGCTAATTTGTTGAATTTTTACTTTTGTGTGGGTGCCACATTTGCATAACCTGATTGGAGTGTTTATCAGTGAAGGTAACAACTGTCTTATTGGACTTTAGGAGGTGGTCCAGTCCAGTGTAGGAAGGTGGGTAGATATTGCATCCAAGGAGGTGTTACCACACACAATACCTGGCCCACTTATTTTCTCTGGCAGGAGCCACTTCATTTCTTATTTGATCTGGGCTAACCCCCTACCACAGAGAAAGAATGAAACCTACACCCTCATCCAGGTGGTCCCTGTACAGTCACCAGGTAGTGATATGAACTGAGACATGGTGACATGGAGGGGAACTCAAATTTATTGGAAATGTTAAGTTGTGCTGTTTGGCAAACAGTTGGAGTCTTAAAGAAAGATTTGATTATGTCAGCGTTTTCTTTCTTGTTTCATTTGCATGCATAGTCAAACTTGGATCACATAACTAACTGTGCATAACAATGCTGCACCACTCATGGTTATTCACTACTTAGGAGTTAGTTGTATATACATATTTTGATAAATTGAAATCAGTAAGTCTGTTAGCTTTATCTGAGAACACAAAAGTATAACACTGATGTAATAAGTTCCTAGCAGAAATTTGTTCAGCTCAACAGTACACAGGAAGCATGACACCTTAGATCAGATGATGAGAAAGAGGTTAAAAAAGTTCACACTGGCAGTTAGAAGCATATGCCAGTTAGCCTCATATTGGATACAATGTTTAGCATAACATTCTTAGCCTGGAATTTTGGAAAGCAGGATTACCATAGCAATTAAAGAAAAGGTTACAAAACGTATGCAAAAAAGGAATACTGAGCCCACACAGACAGCATGTCTAAGTTCAAGCTTCTTTGTAAAACACAAATCTTTTTCTGGCCTGAAAAGATACACTAGGCTGAGGCTTGTTTTCCAATATTTGGTTAGTAACTAAATGTGAGTAGCTAAAAGCTCACGTGTTGAAATGCTACTCATACAATAAATGCTATTGCACTTGTAGACCAATAATATTTTATTGTGTGGCTGCTCCTGCTGTCTTGATGACCCTCTTCTGGATGGGCCCTCCCCAGCTTCGTCACCTATCATCTCTGGGATTTACCTCTAGATACCACCAAGGTTGGAGGGACTAGAAAGTTTCCCAAAGCAGGCTCAAGCCTGGCCTTCTCAGACAGTGGTGCCAAGCCTGTGAAGGGCCATGTTTCATCCTACCTAGCAAGTTGTTTTCCTTACAGTTTTCTCTCATGGGGCATCTGAGTAAACTGGTGCATTTGCTGGTATCACATTATTGTGTTGGTTCTCAGCTGGGAGACAGGTATACTGCAAATGATCTACATAGAAACATATAATTTGTTGGCAGAAAAAGAATGCTGAATCTGCCCTTCTTTTCTATGCTTATTTGGTCTCCTTATTACCTACCTGGTCTCAGCCCCCCCCCCACACCACATGCACACACTTTGATACCAGTTCTCCTTTATACCTATCTCATGCATGCTTTTAGCCAACCACTATTTTTATTTTGATCACACCTGCTGGAAGATTGTTCCGTACATCCATCACCCTCTCAGTGAAGAAAATGCTTCCTCATTCAACCCCTAGGGGGTGCTATCCCAAGGGCTATTACCCCTGCCTGCTTGGCTAGTTTCAGGTTAAGGGGCCTGGGTAATGAAATGGGTGCCTCCACCCAGAGGACAGGGTTGTTAGTAGCAAGGCTAACCTGGGTACAGCCCTCTGGGACACTGTAACCCCCCTTTCCCCTCTGGTGGCCAAGACAATATGCAACAAACACTTTCACAGTAGCCCCTATTTAGCATACAAATCCCCACGCTGTTTACACTTACCACCAGGGCTGGTTCCACCAGTTTGACCCTGGAGCCCCCCTTGTAAAACAAGGTTAGGCACAGCAAATAAGAACAGAACAGTCCATTTGGTACAAACTGGAACCACAGTCATATTAAATGCAAAAAGAGTTAGATATGATTCATTCAAGGGAATTGAACAAGAGAGGGGCATAATCAGGCGGATTGATTCTAAAACTGATCTAGTCAGGCGATTATGCATTCACATTTAGTCCCTGCACAGTCTCTTCTCTGCAGCTGCTGCTTTTCCTGTTTTCATACAGACTAAACACTCAGTGACGTCAATAACACAGTTCCAGGCCATTCAGATAATGAATAGCATGGAATGGTGTAACTCATGTCATGGAATGTCTTTGGAAAGAAAGAATAGTTGCTGCTGAGGAGAGGAGGATACACTGGAGATTTGAGGGTAGCTTAAAGGGACACTGTCAATCCCCTAGGCCTCAAAATGTCTCCAGTTTGAAGTGCACATGTTATGATTGATCAGATTCTATAGAGATTGCTGATACAGCTGTCAGTTTAATTCCATTTGTTTTCTTTTTAAAAGTGAAAAACATACTGCCCCACACAAAAAGACGTTTGTTTACAGTTCTTGGTCGACTCCCTTTGCATCTTTCCTGAACTAGGGAACATCTGCAACACAATCTAGCCACTCATTATGCAGTGGGAAGAGAGGAAACTACTGCATTCTGGGCCACTGCACTGTTTGGGGGTGTTTCTACTGTTCAGGAAGTATGCAGTTAGCAGATTCCACAGGCAAATAAGGCTACAATTATACTGTCTCAAAAAGTAAGGAAATTAATTGCAAAAACTTTGTTAATACACTAGTTAGGGTTAAACTGACAAAATTAGGGAAATGTAGTGTCAGGATTTCCAACCATAACACCCACCCCCACCCTGCAGGCAGCAGCAAGAAAAACATTATGCTTTGACCTCTCCTGTGTCTTCGCAAATCAGATGTGGTGTGTGCCTTGGGATTGTTAACCTTAATACTCGCCCCATTCCATCAATAAATAAGCTGATATGTGTACAGTATATGAGGACAGGCTGAGCATTAGGGTCGACAACCCCAAGGCACACTCCACACCTGATTTGTGAAGATGCAGCCCTTACAGAAATATAGGTGTGCTGTGTACATGCAGAATGCATGCCACATGCTTTGTTGTGCAATGTTGCATGCAGCTCGCATACCTAAAGTGATCCTAAGTGAACCAGGACTAAAAAAAGCAAATCAGGTTCACATGCTGCACACTTGACATGTGCGCAGCAGGTAAGCTGATGTGAACATCTTCTAAATAGGTAGGCTCAGGGTGGGTCAGAAGTTAGTCAACTGGGTGTCAAACTGGTTGACGGGCAGAAAACAGAGAACGGTGGTAAACGGTATACGGTCAGAAGAGATGCAAGTCACAAGTGGGGTACCTCAGGGATCAGTTCTGGGGCCAGTACTCTTCAATATCTTCATCAGTGACATTGCAGATGAACTGGAGGGTAAGGTTTGTCTGTTTGCAGATGACACCAAGTTCTACAACAGAGTAGATGATCCAGATGGAATGGGCAGAATGAGAAGAGATCTGGATAAACTAGCAAAATGGTTGAAAGAGAGGCAACTGGGGTTTAATGCAAAGAAGTGCAAGATCATGCACATAGGGAAGAGAAACCCTGAAACTACCTATAGGCTGGGAAGGGAGTTGCTGGCAGTCACAAGGGAAGAAAGAGACTTGGGCGTCATCATCACCGATGACCTGAAATCATCCAAGCAGACCACTAAAGCAGTAGGTAAGGCTAGGGGGATGTTAGGGTGTATTAGTAGTGGTATCACAAGTCAGAAGAGGGAGGAATAATCCTCTTTACAAGACACTAGTTAGGCCCCACCTGAGTACTGCATGCAGTATTGAGGTCACACCTTCACATGGACATTAACCAAGTTGAGGCAGTCCAGAGACGGCAACCAAATGGTGGTGGGACTGCATCAGAAAACATATGAGGACAGATTAACGGAGTTCAATATGTATACTCTAGAGCAAAGGAGGGAGAGAGGTGATATGATTGAAACATTAAAACACCTTAAGGGCATTAACAAGGTGAAAGAGTCTAACATGTTTCAATATAAGAAAAATAGCAGGACAAGAGGACACAGCATGAGATTAGAGGGAGGCCGATTAAGGGTAATGTGAGGAAGTTCTTTTTCACAGAATGGGTGTTGGATGCATGGAATGGCCTACCTCAGGAAGTGGTGGTTATGAATACAGTGCAGGGCTTCAAGCAGGCATGGGATAGGCATAAGGGAGCAATACAGATGAGTATGAATAGATAGGCCATTGATAGAGCAAAGGCCGATGGCACATTTATAAGGTAGAAAAATAAATGGACAGACGGGATGGGCCTTGCGATCCTTACCTGCCACCAACTTCTATATTTCTAAATATTACATCAGGTTCACATCCCCACTCCAAATGTTGAGAGACAGGGATAATCTCTGGCACAAAGCCACAGAATCTGGCAGGTTGGTGGACAGACAATCCTATAATGCCGCTCGCAATAGATGCACTCGAGTCATCCATAAGGACAAAGCAGACCACTATCAATTCACTCTCACAACCACGTGGGGGTCTGCAAGGACCTTCTGGAGTAATATCAAAGAACTCAATGGGAAATCATGCTCTCCACCTCCCTCCCAGCTCACCATAAATGGCACTGCCTCCACAGACACACTCACCATAGCAAACTGTCTAAACACCACCTTCTCGGATCTCAGCACTGTTTTCCCCAGTTGTTTCTTTGACCCTGTGCCCCAATCCCAACCCCCAACCCTGCAGCATGCTTGTTTCCTCCTGTGCAAAATATCCACCCACGAAGCTCGTCCTTACCTACAAAAAGCGCTAAACAGCAATAACCCTATAAATGACCCCCTAGATGCCAGGCTCCTTTGACTACTTCGACTTCACTGCTATGCAGATGTTACTCAGCTGTATTTGTCCTTTCTGCCCAGACAAGATGATGCACTCTCTGTGCTAAATAATTGCCTTGCTGAGATCAGACTTCTGATAAGCTCCAGCTGGCTGAGACTGAACCCGGATAAGACTGTGGTGCTGGTAGTGGACCCAGGTCATCCGGGGGTGGGTTTGGGGGCTGGACAACCATCAGGCTTATTATTTGATGGTATGTCATTCACTGCCTCTGATCAGGTACGTAACCTGGGAGTTATTTTGGTGATGGTTTGACCCTAAAATCTCAGGTGTCAGCTGTCGTCAAATCCTCTTTTTGCCATCTGAGGAATATCGCCCGGGTGAAACACCTGGTTCCTCCAGGTGATCTTCCAACATTGGTCCATGTCTTTGTCACTACCAATCTTGATTACTGCAATTACTGCAATAGGGAGGCAGTATAGCGCAGTGGTTTAAGGCTCTGAGCTGCAAATCTGGTGACACCCAGCAGACCAGACCTGGGTTTGCATCCCACAGCTTCCACTTGCATACTGTATGACTCTGAGCAAGTCACTTAACTTCCCTGTGCTCCTGTAAGAAAAGCTTTAAGCTTAGTGTTCTACTCCTGGTTAAACAACTAAAAAAAAATCCCTCTATCTAGGGCTACCTGGGGTTGATATCTGCCGCCTGCAGCTGGTGCAGAATGCGGCAACCAGGCTTTTGACTGAGACTTTTAGAACCAGTCATATTACACCTGTGCTCCGCAAACTGCACTGGCTGCATGTTTGGTGGTGGATTACTTTTAGGGTTGGTTTATTAACCTTTAAAGCCCTACATGATCTGGGACCCGGTTACCTGAAAGATCTCCTGGTACCCTATTGCCCCCTCCATCCTCTCCATTCCACCAATGAGGGATTGCTGAAGATTCCCAGGGTTCATTTAAAGACATCAGGATCTTGTGCCTTTGCTTTTTCAGTGCCAACCCTATGGAATTCTCTACCTCGTTGGCTGACAGAATGCCCAACTGTCGATAGATTTAAAATAGAGTTGGAGACATATTTATTTAGTTTAGCTTTCTAGCTATGGATGATTTGTTTTAATGTCTGTTTTAGAATTTTATTTTTATGTATATGGTTTTTATGTACAGCGCCTTGGTTTTGAAAGGTGCTATAAAAATAAAGATGATTTGATTTGATTTGACTAGTCCTCGATGAGGTCCTAGTCCCCCTAACAGACCTGCTCAACAAATCCCTATGCCTAGGGCAATTCCCTAGTGTCTGGAAAACAGCTGTCATTACCCCCATCCATAAAAGTGGTGACAAAGCCTCCCCAAATAACTATCGACCCATCTCCATTCTTGCCCCCCTCTCTAAAGCATTAGAAAAAGTGGTTGCCACCCAACTTACTGACTACCTAGTCAAGTATGACATTCTATGCCCAGAGCAGCATGGCTTCCATTCAGGCCATAGCACCACAACAGCCCTCCTAGAATTCATCAACTTCCTGCACTCCTTCCTAGATGCTGGTAACACTGTAGGAGCTGTATTCATAGACCTATCCAAGGCCTTCGACATGGTCTGCCACCCTCTCCTTCTCGACTCCTTCCACCAACTTGGTTTCTCCACTGGCCCCCTAGCCTGGTGCTCCAGTTACCTTTCTGCCTGGTCCCAATGCATCAAAATTAATGGAACTCTATCCGACACACTACCCGTCCACTCCGGGGTGCCCTATCCAGGCCCGTATCCTGGGGCCACTTCTTTTCTCCCTCTACCTAAACTCCTTACCAAAGGCCTGCTCCACAAAAGTCTTACTATATGCTGATGATGCAGTGCTCTTTGCTTCACATCATAAACCCACACCCCTTCAGGACTCCCTCCAACATGCCTTCTCCCAGGCTGAAACATGGTTTAAGGACTGTAGACTGGTCATAAACTTAAAAAAGACTAAATCAATTATCTTCTCTCACCGCCAAAACAAAGCAAAAAGTGCACCTCTCTGCATCCTCCCCAGCATCCAGCACCCCCTTGAATAGGTATCCAACTACAAATATCTTGGACTTACCCTCGACTCAGCCCTTACCTTCCATGACCACATAAACACCCTTGCTGCTGCAACAAACACCCAGATTGGACTCCTTTACTGACAAAGGGACTGCCCCCACGCCCTTAGGCTTGCCATCACCTCATCAATACTGTCCCTAGTGGACTATGGGCTATCTGTATATGGGGCAGCAGATAACTCCGCACTCCAAAAAATCCAGGTCTTGCTAAACAAGGCCTGTAGGCTCCTAACTAGTGCATCTAGGCTCACTCACACCTGCTCCTTCTATACCTCCGCCAATCTTCTCAACCTCAATGAAAGGCTCCTCTACCAGACCTGCATACTGTCCAAGAAAATACTGCTCAGACTCTCCCCCCCTGGGGTCACCACCTCTCTTCATCCTGCCACCCCCACTATCTCCACCCTGCAACTCAGAGAAAGCACCACTGGTTGTGCCCATTGTAAAAACCTCCCTTGCCCAGAGATCTTTCCACTACAGGGCCCCTACATGGTTTAATGCACTCCTAACCACCATCACTAATGCACCCAAGATTGCCCACTTCAAAATCACTCTTCGCAACCACCTCTTCAATATCCACTCCTGTAACTGCAACTAACATTTCACTCTCTCATCCACTCTGATCCAAATTCTTTGACAAAGTCCATTATGGATTGCAACCTCCGTCTACAATACCAAACCCATGAATAGGACTGACTACTCTGTTTAGATGCTTTTTCAAGCTAATAATGTCTTTCTACTGTGATGATGTAAATATCGTCATCCAAATACTGTAAATAATGTCTGTGACAAATGTCTGTAACACATGCTTAATGTAATTGTTGTTATACCCTATCTGTATTAGTTTCTGTCTTACATGTGACAAGATACCTTTGTAAATGAGTCTCTGGCTCAAAGGTTGTAAACCCGATATATCAAATAAATGAATAAAATGTTGCACGCTTGACATGAGTGCAGCAGTTAAGCTGGTGTGAACATCATTTCAACATTACATCATGTTCACATGCTGCACACTTGCCATGTGTGCAGCAGCTAAGCTGGTACAAATCTCACCTAAAAAACATCAGTTTCTATTTCTTATACTACTGCTAGCAATTAGAGTCATTAAAATACATTTTTAACATGTAGGTAAACTCATTAATTCTGATCATTTTGCAAGTTGTTTAATGGCTTTTGATTTTTGTCATCAAATTGCCATGAATTTGTAAAGTACTGTTCGCTTACTGCATTAAATGCCTAGGATACAGCCAGTCAACATCCCTCATTCCAGATGTACGAAGAGGGGACTCTGTGTTGTGAAGCCTATCCTTTTTGTTTTGGACCATGTAAATCCCTTTTGCATATTTAATGCTACAAATGTGTTTCTCCATGACTGTTTCATATCACTTACTTCTTTGTCATTCTGTATTGAGCATATACAATATGGCCATGCTCAGCACTATTTGTGCTTAGTAGGGTCTTGGAAGCATGCACCATACCTCACTCAGATTTTGTCACTGAAATGAGGGTCATGGACACACAAAATGAGGACAATGAGGGGCACTGACCCACATGATGATCAGGACACATCATGAAACATGGAGATACACAGTGCCCGTCATGCCCATAGGGCCCAAGGGGGCATGTGCCCCCCCAATATTGTCGTAAAGGCTATTAAAACAAAATGTATTTAGTATTTTATTTTTTACTGTCCCGGCCAAAATAAAATGGTGTATTTTCAACATCTTTTGGTGGGGCTGGGGGGGGGTTCCGAATTGATTGTTGTAAGCCTGTGGGAAGACTGAGAGCAGCCTTTTTTTAAAAATAAAAAGTACTTGCTTCCACTAGGCTGGTGACTGGCTTCAGGGCTGAGCTGATGAGCGCCTGTGAAAACAAAGAGAGAGAGACAGATGGCAACAGACAGTTGATTGGTGCAGGTGATAACTACCAGCCAGCAGCCAATCACAGCAGAGGCTCAAAGAAATAGTTCACGCAGCAAATTGGTTCTCGTTCATCGTCGTCACCATTCAGTTGAGCATCCCACCATTCTCTGACCTGACAGTCATGCATTCTATTTGAGTTGAGACAAGTGAGAGAGTGGAGAGTGTGGTCGGTCGGTGTGTTCCTCCAGAGCAGACCGCAAGAAGACTGAAGTTCCTGGCTGCTTCTTAGTTTAAGAAAGGTCAGTACCTCACTCGGGATGAAATGAAGGCTAGGAAACAGTTTTTTTGACACCCAGCATTGCCACACTGTGCCAACCCATCCCCAGGCCCACCTCCCAGTATCGGAGCAGACTAGGTGCTGTACTGATCTACTCAACCAGGCCAAGCGTAGCCCACCGTAGCACTCACCTAAGTTCAGGCTCTGCCACTCACTCACACACCCCATTTTGCTTAGTTAGTTTCAATCTTTCCTCAGTTTCCTGATTTATTATTCTATTTGAAAGGAGGTTATATTGACTGTCAGTACAACCTCCTTTTAAATAGAATAATAAAATCATTGACTGTATCGCTCACTCGCTATTGTGGCACACCTCTCCCCTGTCGATGAGTCTGACTGAGTGGGAGTGCAGACTACAGGCAGGAATCACATGGCTTCACCTTCTGAGCAGTAGTAACCTGCCCTGAGTGAACCAGGTGAGAGAGAGAAAGAGGGAGTAAGCGGGACAAACAAAGTTGAGGTGGCGGTGAGGTGGTACCACCAGACAGACCTTATAGTAGGCTTCGTTAAGCCACAGAAGTCTTTTACCTTGAGTTTTCTCCACATAGAAAGAGGTGCTGTAACGTAGTAGTAGCACTTTACTGTTGCTTATGTGCCATGTTGCTGCTGATCTTTTTATGGTGGCCCACCCTTGCACAGCCAACATATTGTGGTAGTAGCAGATTTGGAGGCGTGGTCACTGTTGGGAGAATGCAGGGTATGCATCAGAAGGTGCGTCCCTCATTCCCCAATCAGGCAGCAGGAGGCACTGACCTCATGCATGCCTAATGTGGCCATCATAGCAAAGAAAAGGTCCGCTGCAATGAGAGTGAAGCTCTCATGCAGCAAGACCATTACACACCTCCCTCAGTGCAGACAACATGGTGGCAGTGACTGCCACTGCTGCTGCCTGTCACAATGCTGACAAGGGAGCCCAGTCCCTGTCAGCATAATGTTCCCCCCTTTTGTTGATTGCCGAGGGGTGCTCAATCCCTCGACATCATGCACCCATTAGTTATGTGCCGGCCGGGTGCCCAATCTCCGCGGCTAAAGCACCCCTACCTACAAACACTGGAGGTGGCATGCTGGGAGCCCACCCCAGCGCAAGCAAAACCTGTAAATCAAAATGGGCCCACGGAGGTCTCCCCTGGCCCCTGCAACCCGCAAGACCTACCCACAGAGCACCCTGCCACCCCATGCCCCCTCACCCCATACTTACCTCTGGAGTCAGGCGTGGCGATCTTCTATGGACCTGGAACACGTCTGCACTCTTCAAAACAGACCGCAAACTGAGGAAATGCCAGTAAGCTGCATAATGGAATGAATGGGTTTTTTCAACTTTGATGCATATCTTGGGCATTTTTTGGAATTTTGGCACCAAATTTTCAACATGGGGTTTTTGGGACCCCTCCTCGTGAATTCTGTCACTGTCATAGCATTATTTGGCCCTGAACAGTGATTCCGCGGTCACTGTGGGAATCACCTTTTGGGCCCGAGTAACGAAATGACAGTGCCAGTGTTCATGAGGTGGGCTCTCAAAAAGCCTATGTTGCAAATTTGGTGGAAAAAATCCCCCAAATTACTGTTTTACAAGCGTGCATTGTGCAGTTGCTACGCATGCTCGTAACTTCTTGAATTTGCAATATTTTCATGCCAGATTTTTTACACTGGCATTTTACACACCTCCTTGTGAACAGTACAGCTGTCATTTTTCACATCCTGGCCAAAATGTGTTTTCGCACTTCTGTCACAGAATAGCGTGGTCGCTGTGGGAAATCAATTTTCAGGACAGATTATGAAAATGACAGTGACACAGTTCATGAGCAGAGGTCCTAAAATGCCTATGTTGAAAATTTGGTGATGATACTTCGGAACTTGCATGCACGCTCGTAACTTCGCCAATTTATAATATTTTCACTCCAGATTTTCAACATTGCCATTGTTCTGCATCTCCTTATAAACAGTATAGCTGTCATTTTTCTCATCCTGGCCAAAATGTATTTTCGCAGAATAGGGTGGTTGCTGTGGGAAATCCGTGTTCGAGACACATTATGAAATGACAGTGGCACTCTTCATTAGTAGAGGTCATAAAATGCATGTGTTGAAAATTTGGTGATGAAAGTCCATAAAATGAGTGTTTTTTGAGTGTGCATTGCGCAGTTTGCACGCACGCTCATAAACACCACAATGCCTGTCGCTCTCTACAGGGTGACGGTGGGGTTGGTATCACTTCAACACTTCACTGCCCTTCCTTTTATGCATTTATACCTCTGCCACTACCAAATACAATGCCAGCGAGACAACATTCAGCATTGACAAATGTTTGTTTATCTCTAGAGCTTACAATATTTTCAACAAACTGCTTTCCCAGGTGCCAGTTTCAACTGAAGTTTTATGTTCCGAAAAGAGAACGAGAGAGGGTGAAAGACCTTGCAGATGTAACACAGACAACTAACACTAAAGTTGAGCACTGACTGTAGCATCTGTTAATTCATAGTAGTTTACTGCACTACACATACTGTTGGCTTTTTGCAATGCTAACTATTGTGTGTCACTGCCACACTCGTTTTTCTTCCCGGGATTTTGGGAAAGATGCCTATTGCAGGTTACATATTTTGTAGTGCATCACTGAAATGACAGCATTCTAGGCTCCAGAAATGTAACCCTCAATGCTGTACTTGCAGCCAAGCTTTTAATGCATTTATGAAGGCTTTACGTGCTTATTACAATAGTTCTTGGATATCACGTACTTGAACAGTGTAAGCTGATGAGCTGTTGGCTAAGGTGCTCTCCTTGCTCACTGGCTGTATTTTTTTTGGCCGCGTGTTGTGTGTATAACAGACATAAGTTTGTGTTGTGCCAGAGGGCTGGTGCTGAGAGAGTTATCAAGTGCCCATGCTGTTGTCTTTCATAATTTCACTGCTTGTCTATCCCAGGGCACTCTGCTTCCATTTTCTGTGAGGTTTACATGTCCTCAAACTCAAATGAGTCAAACACATGAAAGCAGAAGATGCATATTTTCCCCTTCCCAGATCATGAGGCCTGAGTTGAGAACTGGTATGCTGTGTTACAAACAAGGGCATCATAAGGAGGCTGCAATGGCAGATCTGGCATCCATCACTCTTCTCAAGCCTAATAAGAAAGAGTAAGCCTCTGCCTGCCCTTTCCTGTCAAAAATGAAAGCAAACTGTGTAACATTCCCAGAGGAATGTGAACTTGTTTGATAAATTGTACCAAGAAGCTTAGTGATATTAAAAAATATATATTTAATATCCAGTCAGCATATTTCTAAGTGCTGCAATTATCTGTGAGTTGTATTTTTCAAATTTTTCACATAGAAGCCAGAATGTCTGAAATGCTTGGTTTGTGTTTGATCATTCCTCTAACCTATATCAGTATTGTGGTATTTAGCTTGTTTGGGAACAGCTTTCTGGCCTGCTAAAAGTCACCAAAATTCACCATTTGACTTCAATTTTTCAAAATTTTCCCGGGGGAGCATGCCTCCAGACCCCCCTAGAGTGGTTGGGATTTTGTGCCCCTCCAAAATTTTGACTGCATGATGCCCCTGGAGATACAGTACCTCAGAACACAATGGAAACCATTCCATTAGCACCGCAGAATAACTTTCTACCATTAAGCAAAGGGGCCATTTAGGTAGAGCAGAGGCAGTTTGCACACACCCCCAATATTATGCCTAGGTTGTTCTCACAGTGTGGCAGTAATGGCATTAAACTTGGATTTAATCTTTTGCACAATAAGTGCCCACCTGGCCTGCATGCTCATGCTGTAGGTACTCTCCAGACATGACTGTGTCTATATAGTGCTGTCCACCCACTCCACCTATTAGCGGAGACATAATCACATGTTATGTGGATGAGCGCCAGCCAAGAATGAGCACATGAGTCTTACAAGTGCAACACTGTCTTTCCTGTCACAGAGTAGATAGACTGCACACTACAGCTTGGAGGAGTCAGTGAGCACAGAACTCTCAATAGCAGTGTTGCAGCATCATATTTTTGTTGGTCTACTCTTAGTGAGTCTCCATCTCCCCTGGTGGCTGAACGGGCAGAGGGTGAGCTAGAAGCTAACTCAAGACTAGGCTACCTACTTACTCTACTAGACTCGCCATGCAAAACAAAAACAGTACAGACCCCCAAAGCAGCAAGTTAGGCCTAGCAGCAGTGGAAGCAAGCAGCACAGGTTGGGTGGGTTTGATTGGTGAGGTGACTTGGTCACGGACCACGTTGGGGACATGTGATGGTCAGTTCTGGCATCCAGCTTCTGGTGGAAGGAAAGAGAGGGAGCAGACTGAAAACTGGTCTGGTGGCACACTGTGACAGGCTGCAGGTTCTAGTCACATGGCTGTGTAAGTAAAGTAAATATTTATTTTTTTACAGGGGAATTGGGAAAGGAGGAAGGACTGAAATAGTTATGTGTTTTTCATGTTTCTTCACCTTTGGGTGGCCTTATAACCCCTAGGGGATGGATACTGAATGGAATGGAGTTGGGCAGAAAAATCTGGACAAAGTTCTTTTTTTTTGGGGGGGGGAGCAGAATTTCAGCCAGGAAAATAATTGGTTGGATGGGTTTAAGCCCAAATCTGATGCACTTCTCCAGGGTGTATATAGATAAATTGTATACATTTAAATGTTTCCTGATTTGCATATCACCTTTCAGTCAAAACAAATAAGTTGTACATTTTAGAGATGTTACAGACATTCAAGAGCTGTCACTTGCATTCACAGACAGTTGAGTGATATGATATGCACAGATTATTGGAGCCCCACTATAGTCAGACTTATCCCCCCCCAAGTCAAACTGGCCTCCACATCTCCACAATCAGGCATATTAAGACAAAAGATAAAGGAGACTGCAGTGATGTTCACCACTGAAATGAATGGGGGTATTTTTTTACTACTATTTTACACATTGTTGATGGAGAGCTGGGGATTAATGAAGGCCACTGCTCAACTAACAAGGGCTTTATTAGTAGAACAGTGGCCATCATTATTCTTCAGCTCAGCATTACAACATATAAAATAGTAGCAAAAAATAACTCAGTTCATTTCAAGGGGGTAGGTCCCAGCAGTTTGACCTATGGATATCATCTCTTAAAGACTCCTGCTTCTGGCTACCTAGTACTCAAGTAAGAGAATTTTTAATTATATCTATACTTGGTGGGTTGTCTGTAGCAGCATAGCTGTTCACGCTACAGTGTGTGTGCATGGGGGGTGAACAGGCCATGTGGTGTGTGTGTGTGTGTGTGTGTGTGTGTGTGTGTGTGTGTGTGTGTGTGAAGTTATTGCTACTTTTGTGTTTGCACTTTAAAGTCTGTTTGTGTTGAAGCATTTAAAACTATGGAGAGAAAATAGTAGGAGTACAGGCAAGACAAAAGTAATTAAGTGGTTTTGTGGTGGGAGAAATACATGTGTTTCCGTTGGTATGTGTGCTACAGTTCAACTGTGAAACTGAGATGAGTAAGAGAAGAAAAAGAAAACTGAAAGCATAACAGTGGCTACAAGCATGAGACATGCATACAGACGTAGTCAGATAAAGTATATATTGAAGTACAAGCAAGCAATATGTGTGCAGACAGTATGACTTAGTGGTCAAAGACACTGAACTGCAAGCCAGGAGACATTGAGGCATGAAGATCTGGGTTTGAATTTCATCAGCCCCCACTTGTGTATGGTGTGATCCTCAGAAAGTCACTTAACTTTTACGTCTGCAGTTATTAGTGACCACATGCTTTTTGCACTTGTGGCACAAGCATTCAGTCTTTCCAATTTAACATAAAAATCATGGTTTCCACACTTGCTTGCTACATGCATGCCATATGCATACATTCAGTTCCAATTTAACATTTAAATCATACTAGCAGCATGAATATCACTTAGGTAGTTTTATGTGTGCAGCATGAAAACATTTCAAATAATTATTTCTGTAAGGGAGGACAGGCCAAAGCATAATGTTTTTTTTTTTCCTTTTGATGTTGGGGTTGGCAACCCTAACACCACATTCCCCTACTTTTTTCAGTTTAACCCTAACTAGTGCATTAACAAAGTTTTTTTTGCAATGAAGATATATACTATATATACTATATATATAGATATATATATATATATATCTATATATATATATATAGATATATATATCTAAATATATAGTGACACGGCAGTGCTACTATAGTTAGGGTTGAGTACCCCAATTAAGGTTAAAGTGTGACATTTTGCAGCATAATAACTTTGCCACCATAAAACAGAGTTGCCTAAAATTTGGCAGACATGGAGTGGTACCATCGATCTCTGGATCTGCCAAGTTTTGTAATGATTGGATATACGGTTGTGGAGCTATAAAGTGCTATAGAAAGTCACATTTACAATTTTTTGTGCATTCTTTGCTCATGCCTGCAGGTAGCATGGTTTGTGCGACCAGTCCGAAACCTTCAGGGAACATGCAGCCAGGGTCCCAGATGTGCCTTTTCAAAGATTTTGTGAAAAAATATTAAACGGTTCAAAACTTATTAAAAAAAAAGTTTCCCATTATAATCAATGGGAAAAGTTAACAAAATATTCGACAGTGTCACAAATGCAGTTTTTAGTGTCACAAATTACCTCTGTAGTGTCGTGAGTCAGCCATTTATTTTTCAGTTACTGGTCACAGAAATGCTTGGCATTTAAATTTGGGACCCTCTAGGAATATAATTATTTTTGTGTTCACCTAGTTGAACCCCGAGGATGCTAGCCATGTCTTTTTTTTAGGGAGGGGGGGTTAAAACCCCCAGAAATATGTTTTTGAAATTTTTGTAAACTGTAGTGTCGCAAAGTAGTGTCACACTTGCAACGGTTTTGTGATTTATTTTACGAAAGTGTCGTGATTTGTGAGACTACTTTGCAACACTATGCCCAAAATAACAGGAATTCTTTGCTGCCCTGCTGCAAAAGAACGGTTTGGTCTTTGGAGCTGAAATTTGGAGGAAAAAAAGCCAAGATCCCACAGATGTGCCTTTTGGTGGTGTGGAGACAAAATAGTGCAGGGATGCAAAGTTACAGGACTCCAAAGTTGACTGTTTTTCCCATAGGCTGACATTATGGTGTCCGCCGCGCCTTTCAGGGCCCGTATCTCAGAAACACTTCGAGATACAGACTTTTTGTTGGAAAAGTACTTGTGGCTAAGTGAAAAACTAGCCAGAAACTTCAGAAATTATATGAAATTTTCATTTTTTTCTATGTCATACGGTTTCTCAGGTATAAGCAATTTAGTATTCCAAGTGCTCATTTTCTGCTCTGAGGCCCATTATTATGCATACATTCTTTGTATTCACTGTGTTTCTCTATGCAGCTTTTGGGGGGGAAAAGGGTGTGCACTTTTGTTACTGCTACACTTAGTGTTTCCACTTGTGTTTCCGTAACCATTTGTGTTAGTATTCCCGTCTACGACACCGTGTGTGTTAGCTTTTGCATTTTAGTTTGCGCTTGCATTTGTGTTACTGTTACCATTTGCATTTCCATTACTGTTTCTGTTTACATTTTGTTTTGCGTCACTGTGTGCATTACCATTTGTGTTTGCGTACGCACTTCTGTTTGCTTTTCCTTTGGTGTCACTGTTGCTGTTACCGTTACCATTTGCATTTTCAATTGCTGTACCATGACTGTGCGCATTACCATTTGCATTTCCATACGTGCTTGCATTTGCGTTACTGTTCGCTTTGGCATCATCTTTGCTGTTACTGTAACCGTTTGCATTTCCAATTGTGTTACCATTACTGTTTGTGTCTTCATCACTGTTTGTGTTTCTGTTGCCCTTAGTGTTTGCATTTTCAGTTGCCTTACCGAAGTCGATTGCGTTACTGTTTTCTTCTGTGGCACCATTGCCTTAACCGTTTGCATTTCTGTTTGCATTTCTGTTGCTGTTTGCATTTTTCTTATGTTTTCATTTCCACTGGCGTTACCATTAATGTTACTGTTTTCATTAACGTTTACGTTTCTGTTGCTGTTAGCGTTTGCGTTACCATTTGCATTACCATTTCTGTTTTCATTAATGTTTGCACTTGTATTTCTCTTACCATTTGTGTTATCATTTACCTTTGCATCACCATGTGCATTACCATTTGTGCTTGCATTTGCATTACTGTTAGTGTTACTATGTGACAAAAAATCACATGGTGGAAGCGTGACCACCACATTCCATTCACTATTTATAGTGCTCATTCTCAAAAAGAAGGGAAATTCATGGCAAAAAAACTCTGTTTAATGCATCAGTTAGGGTTGTTCCACAGCAGCAAAAGTGAGGAAATTCGGTGTTAGGGTTGCCACCACTTGCATCTCAAGCCCACCCTCCCCACCAACAAGCATCGGGTGCGTTGGGGTTATCGGTCCTAATCTCCTCACCTACCCCATGTGTAAACAAGCTGAGGTGGTGCAGTAAAGGAGAATGGGTGAGAGTTAGACAGATGACTCTAACGACACCCCAGTGCCTGCTGGTGGGGACAGGGTGACTTGGGGTGTAAGGCTGGCAAACTCCTAACACCAAATTTCCTTGCTTTGGTCACTGTAGAACAACCCTAACTGATGCATTAAATGGATTTTTTTGCCATGAATATATGTATGTGTGTGTATATATTATGGTAGCATGGTAGTGCTACCATAGATAGGGTTGAGTAGCATTGCTAAGGTTAAAGGTTGAAACTTTGCACCTTAATAACTTTGCCACCATTCAACAGATTTGCCTGCAATTTTACAGGTATGGGGGGGGCACAATAGATCTTGGGACCTGCCAACTCTTGTACTGGTCGGATATACGGCTGCAGAGTTATTAAGCAACATCAGTGTGCACAATTATGCTTTTTTGTGACTTCTTTGCTCTCACCTACAGGTCGCACAGTTTGTGCAACCAGTCCACAAACTTCAGGGAACGTGCAGCTGGGGTCCCTGATGTGTCTTTTGAAGATTTTGTGAAGAAATATTAAACAGTTCAAAAGTTATTCAAAAAACAAGTTCCCATTATAAGTCAATGGAAAAAGTTAAAAAGTTGAACACTTTCACAAATGCACTTTTTAATGTCGCAAATAGCCCTAGTAGTGTTGAAAATCTGCCATTTTGTTTTCAGTTACTGATCAGAAAAATGCTTGGCATTTAAAATTGGGACCTTTTAGGAACATAATTATTTTTGTGCTCACCTAGTTGGACCTTCAGGATGCTAGCCATGTCTTTATTTTGGGGTTAAACACCCAAGAAATATGTTTTTCAAATTTCTGGAAAAAGTAGTGTCACACCTGTGACACTTTCACAAATTTTTGCAAAAGCTTTCGTAAATTGCTACTCTACTTTTCCAGACTATGGCCAAAATGACAGGAATTCTTTGCCACCCTGCTACAAAAGAACAGTTTGGTCTTTTGGGCTGAAATTTGGAAGGAAGGCAGCCAACATCTCTCAGATGTGTCTTTTCGTGGTTTGGTGAAAAATATTGCATGGATGCCAAGTTACAGTGCTCCAAAGTTGACATTTTTCCCCATAGACTAACATGGTGGCGTACACCCTTTGGGTCTTGTATCTCGAAAATGGTGCAAGATACAGAATTTTCATCATGACAGTGCATAGCCCTAACCTAGCCCAGAAACTCATGAATCATGTGAAATAATTGTTTTTGTTCTGTGTCATACGGTTCTTGAGATGTCAGCAATTTAGTATTTCAACAGTTCATTTTCTGCTCTGAGGCCCATTATTATGCATACATTCTTTCTACACACTGTGTTTCTCTATGCAGCTGTTTTGCAAATACAGGGTGTGCGCTTCTGTTACTGTTACAGTTACCATTTCCACTTGTGTTTTTGTACCCGTTTGCATTACTGTTCCTGTGTATGCCACCGTGTGAGTTACCCTTTGCATTCTCATTTGCATTCGCATTTCCGTTTCTTTTTACTTTGCCATTATTTCTGCTGTTAACATTACCATTTGTGTTTCCAATTGCCACACCGTCACTGTTCGTGTCATGGTTTGTGCTTCCTTACATGCTTGCGATTGCATTTCTGTTTTCTTTGGAGTTATTGTTACTGTTACCATTGCCATTAGCGTTTACAATTGCAGTACCATCACCGCGCGCATTACGGTTTGCATTTCCATACACGCTTGCATTTGCATTTGCGTTTCTGTTTCCTTTGGCTTTATTGTTGCTATTACTGTTACCATTTGCATTTACAATTGCAGTACCATGACCGTGTTTGTAACAGTTTGCATCTCTGTTTGTGCTTGCGTTCGCATTTCCATTTCTGTTTCCTTTGGTGTTATTTTACTTGTTACCATTGCCATTTGCATTTCCAATTGCATTACCATGACTGTGAGCATTATGGTTTGCATTTTGATACGCACTTGGATTTGCCTTTCTGTTTCTGTTTCCTTTGGCATTATTTTTGCTGTGACCATTACCATTTGCGTTTGCAATTGTGGTACCATAACCATTCGCATTACGGTTTGCATTTCCATATGCGCTTGTCTTCGTCTTTCTGTTTCTGTTCCCTTTGGCATTATTGTTGCTGTAACACTTAACATTTGCATTTAAAATAGCGGTACAGTGACTGTGCACATTACCAGCTGCATTTACATATGCGCTTGTGTCTCCGTTTGCATCACTGTTCGCTTTGCCATCACTTTGCACTTGTGTTTCTATTAACATTTGCGTTACCTTTTACATTTGTGTCACCATGTGCAAAACTGTTAGTGCTTCTGTTTGCATTGCAGTTACCATTACTATGTCACTACACATCACATAGTGAGAGCACAGGGCCCAAAGGACCCGTGCTCCCACCACTGCATTCTATTCACTATTTATAGTCCTCATTCTCAAAAAGAAATAATATTCATAGCAAAAAACTACATTTAATGCATCAGTTAGGATTGTTCCACAGTGACAAAAGCAAGGAAATTCAGTGTTAGGGTTGAAAGGCCCCCTTGCACACCCCAGCTCACCCCCAACTGGCTTCAGGGTGTGCATTGGGCTCATCGGCCCTAACTCTCAACCCATCACATGTGTAAACAAGCTGATGTATAGAACAATGGGGTGAGAGTTAGGACTGACAAGCCCAACGCACACCCAGATGCCAGTTGGGGTGAATGGGCTGGGGGTGCAAGGGGGCTTTCAACCCTAACACCAAATTTCCTTGGTTTTGTCACTGTGGAACAACCCTAACTGATGCATTAAATTGATTTTTTTGCCATGAATGTAAATAAATATATATATATATATATATATATATATCTTTATTTATGCAGTATCTGTGAGTGTATTTCCAGTGATATAGCAGTAATATTTTTGATCCTTGTGGACCTAGAGTGAAAATATCAAAATATTTTCACTCTAGGTCCAAAATATACCTATAGTAGGATCCCACTGGCTGGAGCCAGTAGTGTGTGCAGCACAGTCAGAATGCAGCTGCTTGCTTTCATGCTGTCTCCTACTTGGAGTTTCATTTCCTAGCCACAACAGATGAATCACTTTCACTTTCTCCTCCATTTTTTTGTAATTAAAAAGAAGGCTTTAAAAACTAAAAGCATAGCATTTCAGCAATAGTACTTTACCACTGTGCCTAAAAATCAACAACAAACCACATTCTGTGCTGCTTACATTCCTCCTGGTGCCTGACTAGCACGCCTGCCATCTCAGAATGGCAGTCTTCTCTCCACCATGCAGCCAACAAGTGCTCCTTCCCTGGACTCTCCACACCCAGCAATTGCTTCCTTCTATCACCCAACCACTACTCAACAGTCCACAACTCCAAATCTGTGATGATGAATGGATGCGCACAAGCATCATGTGTGCCAAGAAATGGCCTACATCCACTCCACCATCCGAAAATCATGCTTGGTCATTCTGAAAAAAAAAGCAGACGTTTACAGCAAAAATGCCACAAAATATAAAGCAACGCCATAAAGGTGTTGCAGAAATGGAATATGCCATGGCCCATAACTGAAATACTGCTGATATTTCCACTTGTGCAATTTGACCTATGACATGAATTGTGGCTTCACCACTCATGATGTCATAAGGTCAAACAGCACTTGAAAGAAATATTTTATGTATGGTCATGGCATATTATATATTTTTTTTCTTTGCAAAAAACTTTGTTAATGCATCAGTTAGGGTTGTTTCTACAGTGACAAAAGTGTGGAAATTCCATGTTAGGGTTACCACCCCACATCCCCATCCTCCACACACCAACAGATGTTGAGGTGTCCCATGGGGTTGTCAGGCCCAACTCTCACCCCATTCAATATACAAGCAAGCTGACATGCTACAGTATTGGGGAATGGGGTGAGATTTAGGACTGATGACCCCATGGCACATCTTGATGGACCCCTTGAATGCTGTGATACCAAACCACCAAAAGGCACATCTGTGGGACAAGGGCGTTCAACCCTGCAAATGTCAGGCCAAAAGCACAGGCCACCTTGGCATACTGAAGTGACAAAGAAAACAACACATGGGACAATGTTGTGGAGAAATGCTGTTGAGGCAACAAAAATGCTTTTGCGACAACATAAATGTCTTTGTGATTCCCTATACCTTATAATGGGATGTTGTCGTGCACGAAAAATGTTGTCGTGCATGAAAAAATATTGTGCTCCAAAAAATGTTTTCACGAAAGTTTTTGCAATGCACACAGAAATTTTCACATAAGCTATAATGGGACATGAAAAACTTGAATACCTTTTGAATGGAGCAATATTTTTTCACCAAATCTTCAAAAGGCACCAGTTCAACCTAGGCCACATGTAGACAAAAAACCTGAAGCTACTCAAATGCACTCTTCGGTCCATTATGGCCCACCAATAAATATGCAAAAAATTTTGATTTTTTAAATTTTGAGTGCCCTAAGTTCCACAACTGTACATCCAACCACAACAAAACTTTCCAGATCCAGAGATCTATGGTTGGTGGTTGAGCATGCAAAATGTCAGGCAAATTGGACAAACGCTTCCAAAGTTAATAAACTGAAAACTTTGAGGTTTAATTTAATGTGACCATGCAGCCCTAACTATACCGGCTCTACTGGGCTGGTATGATATAGATATAGATATAGATATAGATATAGATATAGATATAGATATAGATATAGATGCAGATATATGTACACACCCAGTCACAGCACTACTAACAAACCTGCTGTTTGTAGTCACAGTTGCCACAGAAGACCAGGGTAAATATACAGCAGTACTTTCCAGGGCATGGCCCTGGTTGTCAGGGTGAATCATGAGTGGGTTTTATTTAGGGTTTACACCACCACAAAACTATATAACAAATAAGTAGGCTAAATGCTGACATATATTCAAGTTAAAACATATTCTCTGATATGCGGCATGGAATTATAAAAGAAACTCAAGAGTAAAGTAATCGCCATAGAAAGAATGGAATAGCTCTAAAAAAGCTCCCTTGGTGTACAACATCACTGGATTTAGTGTATGACTTTGAAATCAAAGCAAAGAAAGCCGAAAGCAAACTGCATTTAGCCAATAACTGGTCTGCAGGAGAGTTATTGTTTTATTCAATAATGATGTGGGAAAAAAATGAAGTTACAATGGTGTAAGATTTTAATAGAAATGGGTTATCACAACTGTTTAACTGCTAACACAATACATTCAGAAGAAATTAGTTTCCCTCATGGCTGAGGATTTGGAGGTATTCTTTTCTGATATTCAGACTCTGTTGGTGCCATTCTTGCCAAAATATGCAGCACAAAGAGGTTACAAAAACCATTTTAAAACAGAGCAACCATAGCAGCCCCATTGTACTGTGCATAATTGGGGTCAGACTCCTTTCTCTTCCAGCACTTCATGATCTCCCTTGCACACCACCTACTAAAAGTAAATGGCAACAAGGCTGCAGTGGTGCAAGGGGTACAACTGGTGGCAGGCTGGGTGAGAAGACTGGTTTTTATCAGTGGTCCAGCAGGAACAAAATGGTAATGCAGTAAGGGAGCAGGAAACATCTGGAGCCCAAGAGGTACTGCCAATGGCTGGTTAGGGAAGTGGGAGTTTGGGTAATCTGCTGGAAATGCAGTGCATAATTGTTCATTGAATTTGTAATGGTTGCATGTTGCCATACCACATTTGCTGGCACAAGCTATAGTTTTGTCAGGCACTTTTCCTGATTTTACCTACCTGCATCTGGAATATCAATTGGCATTGTTGTACAAATGCAAAAGAGACTCCTTCTCTCATGATGAGTGCCATGCTGTGAGTATCACAGTTCTGGATGGATGAGTAATGGAGCAGGGTAAAATGTCTCTGACTGCCATTGAAAATCAGGGCTAATGTCTCTGTGGTTTCAGTATAGCTGGCAAGAACTGGTGTGTACAGCAGCTAGTTCATGATAACTTGTATTTTTTATTTAAGAATCTTCAGAGATGGAAAGAGAATTGTGTTTGTATAACAAATGAATTAGAAAAGAAAATCACGAGTGTAAAAGTTATCCAAAATCAAGGTAATCTTTAAAGACTTACCTATAGTACTTGTTAATTCAATTGCATCATATGCAGACTCTTGTTTTAAGATTCCTAGGCTGCTCTAGTATACAGTGCATAAGCAGTAACATAACATGATTTCCATGTACCATATGAGATGTCACTATTTATATGACAAGCTGAAACAAAATCAGCTAGCTGATTAACTGAGAATAGTCACATGTTGCCCAGGTATCTCCAGATGCCAGAAACACACAGAAACTCACACTCCCATCTGTTTCAAATGCAAAACATATTCATTAGTAGTAGCAAAATTTATACAGTGCAACCACAAACAGAAATCATGCAATAATCGCAAAATGTGCAAAAAATCATGGAAGCACCTTGGACCAATGTGCATAACCCTGGCGCATCTGTACTCTCTTCCACAGGGGGCATGGCTGGATTGGCATGGGGCCATGCCTAAAAGCTGAAAAAGTACAGTGATGACAAAGTATGTGGAGGGGGCAGGGGGGCATAGAATATCCTCCAAAACATCATCACTGGAAGGACCTCTCGGTCCACCATATCACAAGTGTGTGCTACATCATATCACATGGCATATGCTCTCTGTGACCTCAGCACACCTGGATTGCTCAACTGAAAATTGCGTCAAATTATTATTTTTTATTCTGACTGTTGTTTCAGTGCAATGACATGTGACTGGGTGTCTGGGTATGTTGAGATACTTTATACAAACATCTCAGGTGACTGATGGCACTCAGCTATACCTTTGCCGCACAACTCCCCCTCGGTATGCTACAGTTTATACCTCACCATGCCGAAATGCCCCGTTATAGTATGATAGACACTTACACAGTATCTGTCTGTCTGTCAGTATTTCTGTATATCTTTTCTAAAAGTGAGTAAGCAAAGATCAGTGGAAGCATGATTTTAAGTAAGCCAATTACTTTTACTTAACCCTGTAGAAAAGGTCCAGCAGGCTATGACTGGGGTAGTGTTTCAAGGATGCAGTACTTACATTTTATTCTAAGGAGATTTCAGTATCATTTATTTGACCAAGTTATACATTTTAATTTGCATTGTCTAATGATCTGAGACACTTCATTTGACAGTGACATACAGCCTACTCTGTTATTACTTATGAGACGGACTGATCCACATCCAGTGTGCTACAGCTTTTGGACTTATCCTATTCATTTCTCCAAACAGTGGCCTGGAGAGCGAGTCACAGTGGTCATGCTTGGCAGTAAGAACATGTATTGTAGCAATTCGTGATTTTCATACTGTGACAAAAATTACCAAGCTGGCCTATACTTGAACCAGACTTGACACACTATTTTGATTTAGTGGGATTAACCTTAAAAAGGGTCAATAAACATGAATCTCACATGAATCTCAATGAACCAGTATTTTCAATGCTTATTTCTAACATTGTAAAGAAATGAGCAGTAGTTATAAAACAAGGCCTTAAAATGATATACTTTTAATCAGCTGCTGATGCCTGTGGAGAAACTTTGGAAAACATACTATTTAGGCACAGTTAAGCCTGTACTTCATATATCTTCTAGAGCTTTCTCCCTACATATTTATTACTGAGATAATCTGCATGATATTCTCATCTTTATCCCTTCGAGTTCATCTGCCCCAACAGATTATTCACTACATGAAGTCATATTCCTCTGTTGTCACATCACAGTCTGTTGCCATGGGAATACCTGCAGGGTCACAAGCAGAATATTATGAAATCAGGTGTTGAGTATAGAATGGGATGTGATGAATGCTCAAAAAACAAAGATCATGGGCTCTAGTTTCTAACATGAAACTATGACACAAGGTGCTTGTGCCTAATGGGTGTGATGCTAGTGACACTGTGTGTCAAAGTTTGTGGCAGTCCTGATTTTCAAACGCCTGCTGCAGCACAATCGGGATGCCATGTGCCCAACCCACCATGCTCCACCCTTTTGGCAAAAGTATTCCTGCACCAGGTTGCAAAGGGGTTCATGCCATGGTGGGGCTGTACCATCCCCTTTTTCTGGAATTTGTAAGCTCAGCTGTGGATGCAGCAAGGGGCTCAAGACAGACCAGCCATGAGGTAGTCTAAGTGCCCTGCACCACTGCTTGGTTGGATGACCAGTGAACAGTGGTGCCAGGAAGGTGAAGAATGGGGGCTGCAGGAGCACTGAGGGTGCCATTAGGCATGAGGTGGCATGGTGGCAATTATATGGAGCAGAAGAAGCACCTGGCAGAGGTGCCATGGGACTTATAATACAGACAAGGGGACTGGGTAGGAGAGAATGGCGTCACAAGCGTATTATGACACAGACCCAGTGAAAGCAGCCCTGGCACTTCCACCAAAACTCACAGCCATGTGGGGCAGGTGCTAGGGCTGCTTTCACCAGGGGTTATGTCATAATAGGCTCACAGAGTCAACCCCCCTTCCCATTCCCCTCAGCTGTCTTATGAGCTGTATGGCACCTCTGCTAGGTCCCTCCTCTGCTCCATATACTTGCTGCCATAACCTTCTAATGCCCTACAGCACCATCAGTGCCCCTACAGCCCCTGTTCCCCATCTTCCATCTAGGGTTCTCCCTCTCCACCTCTGCAAGTCATGTAGGCTTGCATGGGGAGGGTGACGGATCCCTGGGTCAACCACTGCAGATGCACCCAAAATTTGTCACACCCTGCAGCTGCAGCAACTCCCAGGTCTTTGGCGCATGGACTCTTAATGTTAGTTGGGCACAGGGTCCCAGAAGCACCTGGAGTTCAACAGAGCCCTAGATCATCTCAAATTGTGGTGATCTAAGGGGTCTTTGAAAATTGAGCCCCATGTCTCGATGCACATGACCCCAGTAATAAATAATGATAGGGAAGGTTCAAATATTGAATATAAGTGGAATTATGTCCAAATACTTCATTTTTCATAATTCTCCTGGACGTGTCAGTTGCTCTTTAAAGTTTAGTCGTAGTTCAGAAAAGTACAAGTTCAGTTACTTTTTGATTTATGCTCAGAAATGTTTTTTTTCACAATTACCTACAACCTCTAAAGATTTGCCCAAGAGAGCACTGCACTGTAACACTGACATGAATCTATGTACATCTTTAAGCTTGAAAAGAAATGTAAGAAACAGTTTATCAAATCTGTCTCCTTTCTCTTAATTTAAATGCTGTATTTTCCCGATATGAATGCTAAAATGTCATGGCATGGTCAGGGCTTCTGTTAACTCCATTTTGGGAGTATTTGACTTCCAAGAATAAGGCAAAAACTTCCAAAATACAGATGGAGGAAGTCATTGGCTTCCAGATGTACAGTAAAACCAAAAATTTGATTACTTCCAAAATTGCAGGCTTGGAAGTCAAAAATTATGGAATTTTCTGAAAGAAATTGTATTTTACCAATAATATATTAGCATCCATAAATCTGTCCTTCCTAGAATATTGACTTCCAGAGATGGGATTCTGGAAGTATTTTGACTTCCACAAAATTGGAATGAATTCCAGATTTTGACTCCTGAAAGTTTTACACTTCCACTGAAAATCAATGAACTGAACTCCTGGGCATGGGGGTAGGGGGCAGCTGTTGAGCAGCCAGTTGTAGAATAGCAGTTACACAGCTCCTATAAAACATTATGTTTTAATAAAATAATTGTCAGTTTATACTTACTGTATCATTGGAATTGTTCCTTTACGTTCGATCAGTGAATAGCCATTGTCAATGATGGGACCTAAATAAGGGGATAAACGTTATGCACATAGAATAGGCGTCTGCTATTTTCACTCATAGATTTGGTTGTACTGCAGTCACTTCTCAACTTTCCAGGCCTGGTGCACATAATGCCACCTCTGTGGGTCTAGCTGCAGCTCTGATAATGGCTATTTTGAAAGAGATGGAGACATGGCAGACAAAATTAACAAAAGGTTAGCATGTGTTGAATGAACACTAACAGGTACTGGCCACTATTGATGAGTGCACCCCTGCCAGTAAACAGGTGGCTGTAACACCTATCAGGACTACTGAGCAGTATCAAAATACTGTCAACATCAGAGCTTGTAATGGTAAGGCCAGGGGTAGCTGTAGAGTGTTGGGGGCCCACAGTGAGATGAGTCATGGGGCCCTTATCCAGTCCATGACAGATGTGGACCTCACCCTATCCCACTTCTGAACATCCTACACAGTACTTGGGACACCCATGCTCCCCTCAGGAAAGCTAGAGTTAAATGGCACCACCACCCCGGATAACATCTGATCTCATTGCCCTGTGCCATTCCAGGGACAGGACATGGAGGCTATATAAAGCCTCCCTTGCCACCTGTGACCTCCTAGCTTACAAACACCATAGAAACAAATGTACAAAAGCCGTTCAGCTATCCAAGTCCTCCTACTTCAAAGCACAGCTTACATGGAACCAAAATTCCCCTTCATCCTTCTGGAAGGTAATCAACTCCCTCACCAACCCACTGCCAAAGCAGACCTGTCCTGTCCTAAACATCGACGGTAAACCTGTCTCAGATCCTGCCTCAGTAGCAGAACTGCTCAATTCGTTTTTTGTTTCTTGTGCCCTGCTCGACTCCCCCCCTCCACTACCCGACTATTCTGCATCCTCCCCCACTTCCTGTGGCTTCAACTTTTCTTCCTTCACTTCCCCGGAAGTCTTCAATGCTCTCACCTCCCTAAACCAGTCCAAATCCAGCCCTGACGGCATGCACCCCAGATTGCTCCGCATCTCGGCCCCAGCCATACCTGCACCCTTAACTCACTTGCTCAGCCTCTCGCTTGCCACAGCCACAGTTCCATCTGCCTGGAAATGGGCCAAGATCCTCCCTCTGCACAAAGGCAGTGACCCCTCCCTGCCAGGTAACTACAGGCCCATCTCACTTCTCCCCTCCCTCGAAAAAATCCAAGAATCCCTTATTCTCTCAAAACTGTCTACTTTTCTCTCCTCCAACAGCTCCCTCTCACCCTTTCAGTCAGGATTTAGAAAATACCACTCCACTATCACTACCCTTCTGCAAGTTACTGACTATCCTCACTGCCATGGACAACAGCCAAACCACCACTGCCATTTTTATCGACTTGGCAAAAGCCTTCGACTCTGTCTCCCACCCACTGCTGCTCCACAAATTTAGCTCTTTTGGCCTCGCCCAACACTCCATCAACTGGTTCCACTCATCTCCAGAACAGACAGCAGTCCATACAAATTGGAGACACCCTCTCCCCCCCCATCCATCCTCTCAGGAGTCCCCCAAGGCTCTATCCTTGGCCCCGTCCTCTTCTCCCTTTTCATAAATGACCTCCCCCTTGCATGTCTATCCTCAAATGTGCACCTGTATGCCGACGACACTATAATTTATGCCTCAGGCCCCTCCCACAAGTGTCCTCTCAATCCTTCAAAATGACTTCAACAGAATCCAATCCTGGTTCCAGAAAAAACAGCTTACACTCAATGCTAAAAAAATGGTAACCATGGTCTTCGGCTCTAGACAAAAGCTTGCCTCCCGACCTGCCCCCCTGCAATCACCACTCTGGACAACTCCCCCCCTTGAGTTGGTCCCTGCTTTCAAGTACCTGGGAGTCTGGCTGGACAGCCACCTCAAATTCTCCACCCATGTCAAGGCCATCTGTGCCAAACTCCAGCCGAGACTCGCCATTCTCTATCGCCACAAAACTAGTCTTACCCTTTCCACCCATAGCAAACTCATGTGGACAACAATCTTGCCCGTGCTGGACTATGCAGACATCATCTATGGAATGGCCCCAACCTCATCACTTTCCAATCTTGACATTCTACTCAACTGTTTTTGTTGTTTTGCCACTGCCTCCCCCCCCACTTACTCATCACTGCCTCCTATACACCACCCTTTCCCTGGTCCCGCTCTCACACAGGAGAACTGTCCACAGCGCCTCCCTCATAGCTAAATATTGGCTAGGCTCCTTATCCCCCCCCACCTCACTTCCTGCCTTTTGCCAGCAAACTCTCTAGACCAATAGTTCTCAGACTTTGTCATAGTGAGCCTCCCCAAATCCATGGAAAAGATTTTGAGCCTCCACCAAAAACTGAAATAATCTTGGGCCTCCCCAAAGAAAAATAACATACTGTACTTTGTGCAGTACACCATGAATAAATTGAAACCCCTTTGAGTACTTGGCTCACATTCAGTTCTTTGTCTTATACTGATGTGGAAACTGAAAAAGAGCTCAAGTTCTCAGAGGTGTTAACTGAATAACAAATAAATAAAATAAACAAATATTATTATTCAGCTTATTGTAACCCCTCCCAAACAGGCCAGCCTGCTTGCTCTGCTATTTTCATTCTTGAACTACTGTTACCCCTCGTTGCAGTGCCTTTATGGTTCAGACTACTTTCTTTGTTTTCTCTCTATATGAAACAAATAACCTTCCTACATACTTTGCCTCTCCCACTCCTTCCCTGCTCCTAAGCAACTTCTCTGGGATTACGTTGCTCCTTCCTGCAGTTGCTCTTAGCATTTCTATGCTCAACCCTTATATTTGGGCTGTTCTACCATCGGTCTACAAATTGATCAATTACCACCACTCATTATTAGTTTATTGTTCACATTTGTTTACACTATTGTTCATTGTGTATTTCTTGATTGTTTTGCAGTTACCTTTTGCAATGTATTCACTCCCTGCCCTTCCCCGGGTATACCTGAAATGAGCCTTGGCTCATTCACCTTCCCTTGTCACCTGTTAGTAAATAAATACATAACATTCACCTATTATTATCCTCTTTCAGTTTGCTTCATCTCTTCACAGAAAATATATAAAACTCAAAATTTAAATACAGTACTTTTTCAGACTTGCTTGAGCGTCCCCTGGAACAGTTTGGGGCCTCCCCAAGGAGGCTGGCCTCACCATTTGAGAACCCCTGCTCTAGACTATTCACTCCACCACAGGGATGCACACATTTTCCACCTCTCATGCCCCCACAATGCTGCCAGCAAAGCTGCCTTTTCATACAATCTCCCCCCTCCTATGGAACAATCTTCCACCTCACCTTCGCAAGGCCTCCTCCCTTTCAGCCGTTAAAGAACTCCTTAGGCTCCTCCTCCCCACCTCCCTGCCATAGATGCTACTTGGGGCCTACCACTACTTGGGTCAAACTTTCAGAGGCTACTAGGGCCATCACTGTACAGCAGGTCCCAAAGTGAATTCACGCCTCTCTATCGTATAACTCCAGGACTTGTTTCTACCATAGTGTGCTATTTTTCAAATGTTGTACTTAATGCCTGTAATCTGTAATACAGTTTGTACTTTTTCTGATGTTTGTATATAACGCCTGTGTTCCTAAATACTTTTGTACCTCTTGTAAAACTCAGTGTACACTTTTACTGGGGTCACACCTAGAAACAAGCCTTGGCTCAGTGTGCCTTTTCCAGAAACCAAATTCTAAATAAAAATAAAATCAATAAAACTTGATCACATCTTTTACACTGTTCATGTGTGCAACACTTCATTTTAAGTGCAACCAGTTACATGTTTATGTTTTTAGGGGTAGGTAGCAATGTTAGTCCTTGGAGCCATACTACTTAATAAACCCATGTCTGCTTACCAGCTTCTAATTGATGGGGCTATACCTTGGTGAGTAAGTTCATGATGTTATGACACCAAATGAGAAGGCTTCACATAGTTCAATGCTACTCCTTATTGCTGTTGTTTTACTTTAAACATGAATAATTATTAACAAAAAAATTAAATCAGGCTCCATGGAACCAAGTGGTGAGCACCCCCTTGGCACATTGATGACCCAGATCTGAGCCTCAAACTTTGTATGTCAGGAGCAGAAGCCATCAGAGAGGATGAAAAAGCATCTGTGCAGATGCTCTCCTCCCATGGGAGGGTGCTGCAGAGCACTGCTCAGTGAATAACACTTGGTTTTGTGCAGCAGCCTTGCTGGTGTGGGTGACTACATGTCAGCTGGCTCTGCTTCCAGAGTGATACCGCAATGTGCACCAATGGGGAATGGGCTGGAGCCCAGAAAAGTGGAAACAGTGCCCAGCTTGATTTGCTGGATGATGGCTGCCTAGTCTCCCCATGCCACAGTCTCCCTAGCACACCACTCCTGCCCTCCCAGCCCTGTGCACCATGAAGGATCCCCTAGGAATGCTACTTCCCTCCCTTCCCCCCAAGGAAGGGGGGCCCTTGGCAGTTACAAGTTGAACCTCTGAGAAGTGGGATCACCTAAGGAGCCTAGTGGCAGAAAGAGGCAGTGCATGGTGAGACTGATGGGCAGAATGGGATGATGCTCAGCCAGAAGGAGTGGCAGGTCAAGGAGTGCAAGGAAGGAGCAAAAAAAATAAAGTGCCATTGTTGATCTGAGCAGGGGACCCCAGCAACCGCAGGCCTCTCTGGTGCCTAAACTGGCTATGGGTAAGGTCTTCCCAAAGCCTGATAACAGTAACAGTAATGGTAGAGGTTAGAATAATGAGCTGTGAATGATCTTGGTACATCCAGCAGACCTGGATTTGATTCCCGTAACCTCCACTTGCATACTGTGTGACTCTGAGCAAATCACTTAACCTCCCCAGTGCTCCCTGTACACCCCTGAAAACAGACACATGTGTCTAGTGGGCCTTACCTGGTTACCAAAGCCAAAAAAAAAAAAAATAATGGCATTCCTAGCAGTGCAGTGGGAGGAGACTTGCAATGGCTGACATCCATATCTGCATGACAGCTGTGCCCCTTATCCCTTTAAAGTCAGATTCTAGAACCCCTATCAAAGTCCTGATGGGCTAAACCCCCACCTACTCAAGATCTGTGCCTCAGCAATTGCCTTGACGCTTACCCACATTTTTCAATATATCACTCTTCCCAAGGCTTGGAAGTTAGCCAAAGTCATCCCACTCCACAAAGGTGGTGATCCCTCTTTACCAGACAATTATTAGGCCTATCTCTTTCCTCCCTTCTCTTTCTAAAATACAAGAGACGCTCATCTCCAAAAGACTAAACTCCTTCTTGGACTCTAATGCCATGCTGAGCCCATATCAATCAAGCTTTCCGCAATACCACTCTGCTTCCTCCTCTCTGCTCTGCCTCACTAACCATATTCATTCCACTGTGTACAAAGGATGGCTGACACTGGCTATCTTTGTAGACACCACCAAGACCTTTGACTCAGTCTCCCACAGACTCCTCCAGTACAAGTTTGCTTCCATTGGCCTCACTTCCTCATTGACTGACTGATTAAGGTCACACCTATCTGACAGATCCCAAAACATTCAACTGGGCAACACCAAATACCCCCCCCTCTTCCCATCTATGCTGGTGTCCCCCAGGGTTCAATCCTGGGCCAACACTGTTCTCAATATTTGTAAATGAACTCCCCTCATCCTCGCACATTCACATACACGCTGGTTACACAGTCATCTATGTTTCAGGCTCCTCCCCAGAGTAGAGTCATCCTTTCAGGCTGACTTTGAGAGAGTACTAAATTGGTTTAAAATGAACTCACTCAAATGCAGCACTAAAAAGACTGTCACCATGGCTTTTGATACTGCACAAAGACTGGCTAAGCTAACCCCCCTCTTTTTTCTCATTAGATGGCACAAAGATTTAAACTGTGGAAGCCAACTTCCAGGGACGTCCCGCCCACAGAAGCATCTTGAGCCTAGAGTTCCATCTCCTCCAAGACAGAAAATAGCATTATTTCAGCTCTAAAATAAAAAAGAGGGAGATTTTCATCTCAAACCAGCTCTGTTATGCCTAAGAGAAGACTGGGTAGGACCCGTTCGCCCACTGACCCCCCAGATCTTGAGGGATCGGGCTTGGACAGTGACAGCTCCCAGCTCTCAAGCTATCATGGCCACCCTAAGGCAGAGGCCCAGGATGACACGCGCCTAAACAGTCAAATGGATCTGGTGCTACAAGAACTCTTGGACTTCAGGAGGGAGACCCGATCAACATTTACTGTTGTCCAGACAGACATCGGGAAAATTGAGAAGATGCTGGATGCAACAGAGGAACAAGTCTGCAAGACGGTCTCCTGCATAGACTGTGGCGGAGCACGCCATCATCCAAATGTACCAGACTATCCAGGAGCTCCAAGCACAAGCGGAGGATGCGGTGGCCCAAAATCGTTGGAACAATTTAAGAATCTGCAGCTTGCCTGAGGGATGCGAGGGTGACAACCCAATCCGGTTCCTGCAGCAATTATTTTGAACTGCACTTGATCTCCTGGAGAGCTGTACTCTAGAAATGGATTGGGCGCATCAGGCCCTAGGGCCGCAACCATCCCAGGCCAACCACCCACTCTTGATAGTCCGCCTCTTCCTCCGATTTCAGGAGAAGGAGCTAGTTTTGCACAAATCCTGCCAAAATGGGAAATTGACTTTTCAAGCTCAGTGAATTTACGTTGATAATGATTATCCCCCATCAAGTGCTGCATGCTCCACACATGTCAGCTCACCCCTGCCCTGGACTTTGTGGTGTGCACTCCCCTAGACCCATGCAGGGGGCAGGATGCCCTTATACGGGTCCAGCATCCACCACTGCACACTGTACTCCTGTGTGTGGTCTGATCAGGCTGGTGTATAGCAAAGGATTCCCCTGATGCTCATAACTGTGCTACCCCTGGCAAGGCAGGCTGTCATCTGTGCACTTCTCAGCACTGCCCCAACCCATTCCTGTCAGTGTCCACCAGGTCACCAGGGTTCCTTTGCCCTATAGTGACCTGCAACCTCTTCAGCACCAGGGTGTACACATGGATTGGGCTTCCACACCTAGGTGTTGCACCATACACCTGGAAGGGTTGCATGCCACTAGACCACTGTGGGTTGTCCTGTCCAGGGAGTCCAGCCCCTTGCAGGGCCTGTCTTCCCCCTCCCCCTCTGCATTGTGTCTGTGTGTGCCCCTGATTCCCACGCTGCTGATGTACTTGTGGGCATTGTACAGGGATTGCCACCATACATATGTGCTGTCTGTGAACCATGTCCTCCCTCCATGACTATGCGTGTGCAACCAGGTCACCCATGTCCAGTATGCAGCACCGTCAGCAGGCCTGGCAACATCCACCTCTGATCCCTCAGCATGCCATTGTGATGGCTGGCCGTAGATGTCTGTCTGCATACCTAGTGCTGGGCATGCATATCTCCCCCCCTTGAGTGCTGATGGCACCCACCCATGGCATTGTGCATGGCTGGTCTGCACAGTACACATTGCACATGCAAGTGCTGGCAGGCATCCAGGTACCCCTTGCCCTCCATGGCACCTGAAGTCCCCAGCCTTGGTGTGCCCACCATCGTCCTCCCCAGCATCTCTGTTTACCTGTTGGGCACATGGTTGCCTGTCACATCCCTCACTCTCCCACACTGGAGTGGCACCACATGTGCCTGCCTCCTTTTGTTGCCACCATCCCCATTTGCAGTGATCTGTACCAGTCAGCCACTGGTGGCACAGCCTTGATGTCTGCCATCCATCACAGCACCATGGCACACATAGCGGCAGTCACTTGAGAGTGGTCCCTGCTGCTGTACCTGGGGACCTCCCCTCACATCCAATGTTGACCCCTGGGGTATCCCCCCTGCCATCTAGGCCATATACCCCCATTGGTGTACACATCCACAGCACTGTGCACACCAGTTGGAGCCCCACTGGGCAGCTCAGCTTCCCCAGTCATGTCCTATATCACCAGCACTATTCTGCCATCAGCCTCTTTGGTAGTGTGCGGCACTGTGTTGAACCCATTCAGCATCTCTGGCTGCACCCCAGCCCCTTCCAGCCACACCCCAGCTGGCCTGCAGCTACCAAACTAGTGCTGCACCTTCATCCACACCTCAATGTACCTCATATAGCCTGGTACCATGCACCATAACCCCTATACCCTTCCCATCCCCATCCATGCCTCCTCCCTTAACAGTAGCCCTGTGGGCAGCCTAGTTGTGCATGATTGGATTGGCTTATCCCTCACACCCCATGTATCTGTGTCACATCAGTAGGTAGCCTACTGCCCCCTCAGTGCCTCTTGGCCCTGACCACTCTTCCTGCATGCCCTCCGTGTCCCTCACCCCTTGTGGCCCAGCCTTGCACAGGTCCTTGTGCCTACCTCTATTCCTTGCTGTGTGTTGTCCCAGCTGCCGTCATGATCCAGAGCTGTGCCTGCTCTCCTTGGATGAGCCTTAGGTTTGTCACACATGATTTCCCAAGTCTCCCCCCTTCTGCATTGTCACATTGTCCCTGCATATTCACCCCCCATCATGTGATTCTGCAGTGTGTCACAGTCTCATGCAGCCATGGCCACTGTCACTACCATGTTCTGCACACAGTCCCCATCCGCTAGGGCCACACACAGGTTATGGGTGGCCCTCATTAGGTATGTCAGTAGCTGCTTGGGAACACAGCCAGACAGCCCACCAGGCAGCCTCTGCTCATGGGTTTCTATTGACTTCAGGGTTCCACATTGTGCCACCTGCGTATTGTGGTACCCCATCAACAGCACTACAACAACCTCATGTCCACATTGCCCCTACAGGTTGCCAGCACTCGGTCCTGTTGGTCCTGTGCCATGCCCTGGTGCTTTTGCACCACCCCCAACAGTATCCTCCCACCTGCATGTGCTCTCACAGTGGCCCACAGGGCTTACATGCTGTCCTCTGCTGCCTGTGCCCTGCCACCCTCACTGTGATACATGCTGTGGCCCTACCATACACAATTGTCATCCCAGCTCCTGACTAGTGGACACTGTGTGCACCTACATGACACCCTCCAGTAGCACACTGTCAGTGTCCAGCATTGTTTCCCTGAGTTGTGCATGACATTCACTAGCTGGTTGCTGTCATCCATCATACTGGTGTGTTACATCACCACATTGTGTGCACTCAGTCATTGGCACACCTCCACAGCAGCCCTTTTGGTCCCTTTCATGTACATCATTGCCAAACCTGTGTCCATGCTCTCCACCATGTTCTAGGGTGTGTTTGTCAAGTGCATGATGCCTATCCCCACATACCTTTGTCCTGCTGCATCACTGTCATTTACATGGCCTTGCTGTGTCACTTCTGCAGCATGTGACTGGACATGTCACCTTTTGTTCACTGTTCCTACACCCTTTACATGCTGTGCGTGTGTGTGTGTGTGTGTGTGTGTGTGTGTGTGTGTAGTACGTCAGTCTCCATCTGCCACCTGTGCCTCCACCCATTGCTAGGCATCATGGCACTGTACATCCAGTGGTCATCACTGTATTTGGTTGACTGTCCATTTGTGGTCACTGTGGGTGTGTGGAAGTGCCAGGGTCCCACTGTCTGCGTATTCATACCACTGTGTTGATTTGTGTTGCATCTGTCCCATCCTGCCATGGGTGGACATCTGTGTCTGGACTGTGCTTAGGGGCCATCAACCTGCCCTGTGTTGTGGCCCACATCACCTGTCACATTGTGTCCATCATTAGGCAATGCCTATGTCATACATGTGCTACGTTACATGTTCTACACAGGGTGTGTCATGAGTCTGGTGGCACCTTGCTTCTCTATGTTGCATACTGACGGTGTGCTGAGTACACACAGCACACACCGGCTAGTACTTGCGCTGTCCAGACTGTTACAGTTCCAGGTGATGCGGTGCAATGGCATGAGGATACATCTTCAGTCACACCAGCAGTGCACATGGCACCATCTGTGTGGGCATGCATTCCATGCCACACTCATTACTTACACAGGGATGGCCCACTGTGCTGGGTATCATGTTGACATACACATGCCCTGTGCTTTGTGCACTGCTGGCATGCCTGCCATCCATCAGGTTGTGCATTTTCAGCACATGGTGGTGTGCCTGCAATCCATCAGGTTGTGCATTTTCTGCACATGGTGGTGTGTTAACAGTATTTGTACAGCATCTCATATATTGTGCATGCTCTGCACTCCATCACAGCCTGCATTACACATGCTGTTTGTTTTGCATTGCTGGTTCATACCACACTGTCTTGTGTGCTGTGTTGTTAGGGTGTATTGCTTGTTTGGCTGTTTCATGCATTCTGCTCTTGGTACACTGCATGTTCACTTGATGGTATGTCAGCTGCCTGTATGCACACATGTGGCATGCACCTGTTGTTTGCCTGCAGTCCACACTATGTTCTGTGTTCCTGCAGGCCGACATACTGTCCTGGACGTTGTTTGCACTATGCCTCATGGGTGCCAAATGCTTCTTGCACTGGGGCTGCCTCGCATATGCACCAAATTCTGGTGCATGTGACAGTGTGCTTCCTCAGGTGTGTCTGCATAGTGTTACCCATGTTCCTGAGGTGACGAGTATCTCACTGCATGTACTGTGTTGATGCTCCTGACATCACAGGCCTGTGTATTGCTGTTCACAATTCTGTGCTTTGCCTGTTTGTGAGTTGGCCTGTTGTTCTGCTGGCCATGCTCACCTTGTGTTTTCTTTGACATTGCAGGTCACCTGATTGGCTACTGGGAGTGGGATAAGCTGTGGCGTGTCCTTGCAGCTCAGAGGATGCTGTTGACCAGGTGTGCAAGAGGTGTCCTGGCTCACTGTCACCACAATGTGCCTGCAGTCCACCATTCAGCAGACACCATGCCACGCACTGTGGAGGCAGCACAGGGAGCCCAGCAACATGTGTCCCCAGTCCAGGGTGAGTCTGATGCTGCTACTGTTCAGGATGATGTGGGTGGCATTCTGGAGGACGTTATTGACCTGGACCCTGTCCCTGAGGTTCCAGGCCCAGTGGCATCAGGGGATGTTGCTGCACCAGTGCCAGTGGTGGCAGCCAGTGCCATGGTGGCACCTGAGGAGATGCTGGGAGGCAGCTGTGACTGCAGTCACCATTGGGCACTGTTACATCACCATGTGCAGGAAATAGCATCGACCTGTACTCACTGCCCAGTTTCATGCCCTCGGTGAGGTGCTGGTTACGCAGGCCACACATGAACACTAGTGTTGAGCTCCATTTCAGTGACATTTGTGTTTCTTGGCTGTGTCTTTACTACTGATGATGCTGACGTACTTTTGTCTGGACATTTTTGCTTACTGTTACATACCTTCTTGTTGGAGCTTTATGCTGTTCATACTGCTGTGTTGTGTGTTATGTACATCAATAGTTGTTCATATTGTCATTGTTATTAAACCTACATTTCATATGTTGTGTCTCTGCTTGTTGTATGGTGCATGCCATTATGTCTTCCTGGGGTGTTGTCACATCTGTGCATCCATGTTAGTTCTGTGCCCCTGCCTGCTGCACTGTATACATGTACTGTTGTTATGTTGATTCACACTACATTGCTGTGTCCTACTCCACTGTGGGTTCTGTTGTGTCACGCACAACATTCCTCATTGTGCAGGGCAAATCCTATGTTGATGGTTCTATCATGCAGTACCATGCTGTCGTGGCATGGCATTCACAAGTGTGTACTGCACATTGTGGATTTCCCATCCACATGTGTCCATTGTGTGCAACCGGTGGTCCATGCTATGTTGTTGGTCATAGGCCCTTTGCACATGTCATGTGTGGTGAACATGCAGTCCTGCACCATGTCAGGTGGCGCACATGTTCTACATTTCCACCTATCACTACCAGCATGTTGTGCATTGTTTTTACTGTGTTGTTGCCATGCTCTGTGTAGCGTGCAGCACACATGTGTCTGTGCTATGTCCTTGTTCTTGCTCTGACTGTGTACAGGCCCACACCTGTATGTCAGCAGTGTGTCATTCCTGGTGGGCCATTGTGTTTCAGGTGGTCAGTCATTGGGGTGTGCCATGTGCTACACAAGCCTGACAGTCCTTCACTCAGTGTGTTCTTGTCTCCATGTAGACATCATCTTGTGTTGTGCCTACCCATTCTACGGTATCCATTGCTGTCCTCTGATCCCCTACCCATCATGTACAGGTCATAGTGCATATGTGTCAGTACAGCATGTTGACCACATGTCTTGTGACATTGGTACACACATCCCTGCACACCTGTCTGTCATTGTTTTCCTCACATCTGTGTCTCAGTCCGCTATCCTGTGCATCCTCCCAGTGTGGTTTAGCCATGGACTCTCACTCCAAGCCTGCTCGCGTGCTTCCAGCATTCCCACCACCAGACATCACTGCCGATACAGTCACCCAGCATCAAGGGTGTACCACCATCCCATTGCACACCTACTGAGGCAGGGCACTGCCATGGCATCAGGATGGTGCCTACTGCAGTGTCATTAGCACTGTGCCTGCCCTAGGGTGTGGGTCTGCTACTTGTGCCCCTTTGTGTACCACACAGCCACAGCAGGCATCCTGGGTGTTTATCATGTGTGTGTCCACCATCCTGGTGTTGCAGCAGGCAATGACACAGTTGCACACCGCAACCATGCTGATGGCTGCAACACTACACCCTCCACTGTTTGCAGCCTTGTATTGTGATATTCCCAATCACCATTGTACCTCACCAGGATACTGAGTACTCCCAGTGGCATCCCCCAGGGTATGATGGGCTGTCTGCCTTTGTTACCTGATTGGGCTCTCATGCCATCTTCTGGCAACCCATGTCCATATCCAAACATGGGCAGCCCCAATCCATGGTGTGTGGCATCCACCACCTCATCCCTTCATGCCACCATACCAGCTCACATCACTGCACACTTTTTTCATGTGCTGTCCATATGCCTTCATTGTCTTCTGACACTGTGGTAGTCCAGGGTGTACTTCTTCAGGGAATTTCACCATGTTTGTGCCTCCTTCACTCACCTGAACCTATGTCCCACCACACATGACATGGCTACTGCCATTTCTGTACACACTATCCTGTGCCATGTTGCTTACCTGTGCCATTAGGGGAAGGTGTGATGTTGTGACTTGGGTACCACATCCATGGCAAGCATGTACCACAGGTGCAGTAACCTGTGTTACCTGTGCCACAGGACCAGTACACAGTGTGTTCTGTGTGGATGTGCACCATGGCAGGTATTCAGTGCTGTGGTACTGTCTGACTGCATGGGATGCTGTGGCATTGTCCTGTATGTGTTCATCTCAGTGTGGGTGTGCTATGTCACACATTGCAAGGGTACATGTATCTGCTCTCCACAAAGTGACTGACATTATTGCATGTGTGCCTGGCATGTTACTCTGTCACATGACATTCTACAGTCAGAGGCATGGCCTGTGCTCAGTATGTTGTGCCGTTGCTGTGTATCGTCACTTGGTGTGCACTGCTTTACTGCTATCCACATTACAGACAGTCCTGTGCCATGCTTAGGTGACACATGATGGCATGTGTTGTTTGTGACACTGTGTGGTTACACATGTGTATCATGTGCATGCATGTATATGTCTCCACTGGCAAGCCTCTGCTGTTGTCACATTGACTTTGTGTACTGCTGTGTATTACATGTGTTGCTCTTGGGACACTGTAAATGGTTTGTCCCTGCTCAGCTGTGTCTCTCTGTGGACCAGTGGTGTGTTCAGGTGTTTTATCTTTCTGTCTGGTATGTGCCTGTGCACTAGTGGTGTGGTCCATGCATCCTGTGCATCAGGCCAGCCTTGGCTTTACCTATGCATTCAGCTCACAGGTTTGTCTGCAACAGTTGCATGTGGGATTGTATTTCTGTACGTCTCTGTGTCTCACTGTGATGGTACTTCATTGCTGCTGTTGCCTGTGTGCCATTGTGTGGTCTGCACATGCACTGTTGTGACCCATTGTACAGTACAGTATTGATACTGTGTATTGCTTCAGCCAGCTGTATTGATACAAGGACACTGCCTGTGGTGATGGCACTAGGCTCATCAGAGTGTGGTTTGGTTGTGTTGTGTGTTGTGTGTTGTGTGTGCTGTGTTCCTGTTTTGTCTACCCTTGACCTGGTTTTCATGTCACCCCTCTTGTGTGTCACATGGGTCCATGTCACCTGTGACTGCTGGGTGACACACTATGTCCTCTGACAGGGTGTATGTGCATTCCAGGTCTCTTTCTGTGTGGCTATTCATGCCCCCACTTCCACTGTGACAGCATCCCGCAAACCTCTCCCCATGCTCTGTTCACCTGTCATTGTTGACTGTGATGGCCTGGGTACCTGGGGCCCATACCTCCCTGTTGTATACATGTCCCTGTATTCTGTCCTGTCCCGCCCTTCATTCCTCATGGGAGTGCATGTGCAGGTCTATGTTTCTGTCATCATTGGACATGTGCTGTCCACCCTGTGCCACATGTGACAGACTACCATGCACTGTCTGTGCTCTGTCTCTGTCTTTCCATGGTGATTGTACCCTTGTCTGGGCAGTGTGTCCATGGGTATCCTCTCCTGTTGCTTGTCTGGTACTATGTTGCTCACCATTGTCCCACAGGTATTGGCCAGTTTGTGCATCTGAGCATCTTACATTCCTGTCCGACTGTCATGTGGCACTGTATCAGTTCCTTCTGCTCAACATTGTTCCTGCCCCATGGTGTCATTGCTGGTTTTCGCTGTGTTGATGTCCCACTTTCTGTATTGCTAGGGTGTTGCATGCTGTGTGTGGGCCACATGCATGTCCTGATGCCATATCCTTGACCATTGCTGTCATTTTGGCACATCCCTGCCCCTTTGTCCTACACTTTGTGGCTGGTTCACACTGTTGCAGGCCTTTGTGCCATATAGCTGTGATTCGGACAGCAGTCTTGCTGGTGCACACTATCACAGCTGGTGGTGTTACACTGCTGCCATCACTGCACTGGTCCCTATGTGTGACACTTAGCATTCTGCCTACTGTAGTGTGCCAATCACCATGCACCTTCTTCTGACTCTTGTCACACACCCACTGTCCCTGCACCACATTGGTGTCCTCCCCATCCCCATATTCCCCATGTCCTTCTCTGCCCTTCTATCTTGAACATTGTCTTGTCACATTCTGTATTCCGGGTGTCCATTGTCCACTATCATCCCCTGATGCCTCCCTTGTTGCCCATTCTGGTATTCACTGGAACATGTTCTCCCTGTGGTGCTACATGCCAGCTGTTCTCCTCTTATCTGCTGGCAGGCTGCCACTGACCTGGTTCATGTTCTGTCTCCTACTGTGCACATGTCGGGTCTGTCAATCTGTGTCACTGTCTTGCCACACTGTGGATGACTATCACTATTGATGGTGTGTCATGCATATGTCACAGATGTCCATGACTGGCTCTGCACCTATGTATTGCATTTGTGTGTCTCCTGCCATTGCTCACATTGCCACTGTTTGGTTTTGCCATTTCTGTGCCCATGGTTGCTCCAGCTGCCACCTATGGTTTCTCATTGGCATCCCCTGTCTTGTGACATGTCACCCACATGTACTATGTTTCTAGACATGTCCTGCACTGTCATCCGCCCCCTGATCAGTCGATTCCAGTGATTCAGTTCACACATCATGGGTGTTTGTGGTTCATGTACCTTGTCTGTGCTCTGTTCCTGTGCCCACCATGCCCAGATGTGTACTTAGCAATCAGCCATCCATGTTGTGTGTCTCCCCGTTCATAGAGGTTGCACAACATGCTCTGCCTCAGGATGTAGGCATTGTGGCATGACCCCAGGGAACTGTGCACACACATCCAGGATCTTGCAGTCACTGTCACACACTACCTGTACATTGATGGAGTGGTACCCCTTGTGATTCACATATACTACCTCATTTTCAGTGTGTGCCTTGATTGCTACATGTGTGCAATCTATTGCACCCAATGTTCTTGGGAATTCTGCCATGGCATAGAATTTTTCCATCACTTCCTGCTGCTGTTGTACCTGTAGTGGGTACCTGATGTACTGATGTGCCTTTGGTACAATGGCATTTAGGAACTTTTCTAGGCACCGTGACACTGCAGCTTGGCTCCACCGGCATGGTGGTGTCCCCTGTTGGTGTCTGGAATGTGCCTGTTGCCAGCACACACAGGGCAGCTGTCACCTTTGCCTCCACTGTGAGTGCATGGCCCCCTGTGTGTCTTGCTCTGCAGCTCGTCACGTACTGTGTTACACAGGTCAGTTATGGTGGACTTGTTTAGCCTGTTTCTGGCTATGCACTGCTCCTCTGTGAGGTCTTTGTATGTCAGTCTGTGGCGGTACTGTCATCTAGCAGGTTGCCTTTGTTGTACCCCATGTTGCTGTTCCTCCCTTCCTGCATGTAGTTGCAGTGCTTCCCCCTCCTGTTGTCTGTGTCTTTGTCTCTGCATGTGGTGGCACCATGCACCCAATGGTATGTTGTCATTGGCGTCTGTTATACCTTGGCCTGCTCCTGTTTCACACATTGTTGACCTGTTCACTGTGCCTCTGCCTACACTGCCAGTGGCCCTCTGGTGTTGTCCTTTCTCTTGTGGGTTTCTTTTGTGTGGTGTTCTGTGTATGCTGCACTCACATGTCCTTATATTGCCTCATCCCACATGGTTTCTGTTGCCTGCACACAGCTTAGTTGATGTTTGTTTAGTGTTTCACTTCTTTTCTCCTCAGGGCATCCTACTCCATTGTCTCTGTGGAGTAGCATTTTACATTCTTTCCTCAGTTGTGGGTTTCCATGTTTGTGTATAGCATTTTGTGTGTTTCAGCTCCTGTGGATATGCCACAGCTGTGGTTTTCCATAACCTCTAGTTATTTTTGCTGCAGCTAGCGGGGTTTTGTGCATATGGTGCAGTGCAACTCTTTATTTTTCCTGCAGCTGTGGCATTTTTGGTGACTTGCATGAATTTTGCAGAATTTCTTTTCCTTTGAGAATCCTGCCCCAGATCTTTGGAGAGTCCTGAGCTGATGAGGATTTGAGCAGAGTCTCTAATATGAGCAGCTTGTAACCCGCCATAAAGTTAAGAGTGAATCCGCTCAACTGAAGAAACTAAGATTCCAGTTGCCTTAAAGGGACACTGTCAACCCCCCTTAGGCCTCAAATTGTCCCTAGTTTTAAAAAACACATTTTACAATTGCTCACATTCTGTAGGCATTGCTGATGTAGTTGGTAGTTTGATTCAGATTCTTTTTTACTTTTTAAAAGTGAAAAACAGACTGCTCACCATGCAGATGTTATCACACAAAAATGTATTTGTTTACATTACTTGATCAAGTCCCACAGCATCTTTCCTGGATTTGGGAACAGCCCCAACACACTCTAGCACTCAAGATGCAGTCGAAAGAGAGCATACCATTGTATAATTAGATGCTGCCCTGTTTGAGGGGTGTTCCTACTGTTGAGGGAGTATGCAATAGGAGTGGGCTAAGGATTTGTAAACAAAACACAGTTTTGTGTAAATATATTATTAGTATGCAGATGAGTTCTACTAAGAAAGAAAGAAAGAAAGAAAGAAAGAAAGAAAGCAGATAAAATAACCAACAACATAAATTAATTTCATAGAAGGCAAGTAATCACAAAACTGTGGTTTTCAACTGAAACTAATCTGATGGAAAAAAGGTTTGGCAGTGTCCCTTTAAGTTGTCCAGGAGAATGGGATGGGCTACAATGTCAAAAGCTTTGGCTAAGTCAGAGAAAACAGGTGACAGAAAAAGCTATACTCTATAAAAACAAGCATTTGTCAATGTCGAATGTTGTCGCGCTGGCATTGGCTTTGGTAGTGCGGTGCAGAAACACATTTTGGGCAGGATGTGAAAAACGACAGCTGTACTGTTCATAAGGAGGTGTAAAGAAATGGCAGTGTTGAAAATGTGGCATGCAAATATTGCAAATTTGTGAAGTTACAAGGGTGCATGGGAAATGCACAACACACACTTGTAACACAGTCATTTTACAAACTTTCAGCACCAAATTTTCAACATAGGCATTTTAGCACCTTTGCTCATATACAGTGTTACTGTCATTTCCTCAAACTGTTCCAAAAAGTGATTTCACACAGCGACCACGCTATTCTGTGTCGGACATGTGAAAACACATTTGGGGCAGGATATGTGAAATGACAGCTGTACTGTTCATCAAGAGGTGTGGAAAAATGCCAATGGTAAAAATCCAGAGTGAAAATATTACAAATGCACACGTTATCGCGTGCAAACTGCTGCAATACATGCTTGTAACACATATTTATGGATATCATCACCAAATTTTCAGCATAGGCATTTTAGGACCTCTGCTCATGAACAGTGTCACTGTCATTTTGCAATCTGCCCGAATACTGATTTCCCAGTGACCAGCGTTATTATGCGCGGAGAGTGCGGAAACACTTTTGGCCAGGATGTGAAAATGACAGCTGTACTGTTCACAAGGAGGTGTAGAAAATGACAATGTTGAAAATCTGGTGTGAAAATATTGCGAATTCGTGAAGTTACAAGAGTGCATAGCAACTGCGCAATGCACGCTCATGAAACACCCATTTTCTGGAATTTTTTCCACGAAATTTGCAACATAGGCTTTTTGACAGCCCATCTCATGAACACTGCCACTGTTCTTGTGTTAATCAGTCCCGAAATGTGATTCCATGCAGTTACTGTGAAATCACCTTTCGGGACTGATTAATGTCATAACAGAACCAGAATTCATGAGAAGGGGTCCCAAAAAACCCATGTTGAAAATTTGGTGCAAAAATTCCAAGAAATGCCCAAGATATGCATCAAAGTTGAGGAAACCCTATTTACTCCATTATACAGCTTACCAACATTTTCTCAGTTCGCGGTCGGCTTTGAAGAATGCAGACGTGTTCCCAGTCCACCGAAGATCATTGTGCTGAGCTCCGGAGGTAAGTATGGGGTGTGTGTGTGTGGGAGGCAGGGTGCACAGTGGGTGGTGCGGGTTGTGGGAGGGTAGGGAGACTATGAGGGACCATTTTCTGTTTACAGGTGTTAAAAAAACATTACAGACAGTTTTCTTTTTTTACAGGTGCATTTTTTGGGGGGGGGATACAGTAGCCAACAGAGATTGGGCACCCCTGTCGGCACATAGGGAATGGGGGACACTAGCTGAGGGGGATTGGCACCCCCTCAGCACAGGAGAACGAGGCTATCATGCTGATGGGGAGTGGGCTCCCCATTGGCACATTAAAGTGGGAAAGGGGGGATGGATGCCAACAGGGATTGGGCACCCCTGTCGGCAAACAACAAAAGAGGGGGGGCATGCGCATGAGCCAAGAGGGATTGGGCACCCCCTTTGCAAGCAAAAAAGGAGGGGGGCACATAATGCTGAAAGGAAGTAGGCTCCCCCATCGGCACATACATGAGGGGCAGGGTAAGCTGATGGGGGATTGGGCACCCCTGAAGTTGCCAGTTTAGCGGCCACTGTGCTGCCATGTTTGTAGCTGGCGAAGCATGTAGGAAGGTCCACTGCATGTGACCAGCTTTGCTCGCATTTCAGTGGACCTTTCCTTTGAAGTGATCACCACATTAGTATGCATAGTGTGGTGCCGGCATGCAGGCTGATTGGGGAATGAGGGACACACCTACTGGTGCTTACCCTGCATTCGCCCAACAGCAACCGCGCCTCCAAATCTCCACTACCACAAGATGTTGGCTGCGCAAGTGCACCAACATAAAAATACTGGTTGGGAAACCACATGCACAACCAGAATTTGTCACCACCTCAGGCTTCTGATTACATCAGATCTTTTGATGTTTGCTATTGAGGTCTGATATAATCAGAACCCCTCAGTGGCAGCACAGAATGGTTGTGCATTATTGCCCAACCAGTATTCTCCATATTTTACATTTCAGAATTTTTTTCTTTTGTTAGTAATGGCACCATACTAAGAGTTTGACAGTTATCAATGAAGTATGCAGATTTTTCAATGTAATATGCATTTATGTAATGAACAGTAGTAGTCATATGTGTTACTGGACCTCAGCTCAGGGTATAATGTTAATTTATGTGGTCTTGAATACAAATACCAACTTAAGAGTGATATTTGCATTTTTTTTGTAAAAACTGCATTATTCATGTATATTTGTTCCAAATAGTATTTGTTTCTCAAAGCCCTATAAGTAACTAATAATTCATCAATGATTAATGAACATATAGATGTTTTAAGTTTAAGGAACAGTGGGAGAATTCAAGAATGCATGGGACAGACATAAGGCAATTCTAGTTGGGGGTAGGAGGAAGTAAGCTGTTGATTAGCTAGAATCTGCAGCTTATCCATCAGGTAGGGAAATGGGCAGACTAAGTGGGCCAAACGGTCCTTATCTGCTGCCAAATTCTATGTTTCTATGTTTAAGTTATTGTGATGAACTTCAAATTTCTGAGATGAGTGGGATGAACAACATGGCATGTTTGTTGTACTGCCAGGATAAGTGCTGTCTGTAAATGAAATTCCACCAGTGGAATTATCGTGAAAGTCAGAATTTGGCTGCTGAAAAATTTGGGAATGCACTTTGGCAACTTTTCGCGGGAAATTTCAATTTAGAACCGTAGAATGAATGTATGAATTGCAGATTACCACATAAAACTATGGAAAAATGTTTCACAGAACTGATCACTGAACTGTGGAATGATTGCATGAATTGTGCATTGAAGTATTCAACTGCAGAATGGAATTCCACAGAAGTGTCATTCCACAGCTCATGTATATCATTCCACAATTCAGCCAGGAAATTTTGCAGAACAGGGTGAAAGTCTACAAAACACACTCAGAGGATTCAGATTTCACCAGTATCAGGATATTTTTCAGAATCTGCAAAATTCTGTGAAATTTCTCTGAAATCAGAATTCACGGGTTCCACCAAGTACTAGTCAGGATCAGGGACCCTGGTTTTCCATTTTACCGGTAACACCGGTAGCAATCATGGAATCCTGCTTGGTTTGTGGATTTTGAATTCTTGTACCGGTGCCTCATGGAAATTGCATGTCACTGCACAGAATCTCTAAGATTACAGCATCTTTTTAAACATTTTTTGTTTTCTCTTTCTATACCCCCTCCTCACAGCATCAGTCTCCACTTTTCAGAGATTCTTTATGCTGGGTATCCCCCTAGCTTCACCCCAGGTAATGCTCAGCAGCTCCTGTGGGCCTGCCCCTATCCTGCCTGGGTTGCACCCCCCCAGATGGGAAGGGAGGGGACCCCAGGTCACCCCTCTACACTCCCTTAATGTGTGTTGGCAGCCCAGTGGGTCCCTCTTGGAGCCTGGTTATGAAGTCTGGGGCACCTGGGTCCCTTCTGCCAGTGGCTGATGTGGGGTGATTGTTCCTAGTTTTCTGTTCTCTATCCCTGAGGGCACCGGTGCTAGAGGAGATCCAAGGAGGTAGGTCACATAGAGACATGCCACTACTCCAGATCCTAGCTAGTGTCCTCCCCTCCTGATCACTCTGCAGCACCATTGCAGCACCACCCACAGTCACACAGATGGTGGTAAAACAGCAGGACCTGCAGCCCATCCTCCCCAGAGGAGGAGAGCAGTCCCCTGGGTGCTTGATCCTACTCGCCTGGCCAGACCTCTAGCAACCCGAGTTCGCTTCTGACCCTGGGTTGCTGGCATTGCAAGCAGTAATGCTATCACAGCACCAGCAGGCCAACCCAGATTTCAGCATCTTATAATGAATGCTGCTGTGCTTTGCATTCTTTCTGCTTTGCTGCATATAGATTCAGTAAGGAAATCACCTGCACTGCTTTGTTATAACCAGCCATTAAGTTTAACCACCCATGCCTTCCACCAACATCTTCATCACCTGAGGACTGCTTTCCTTCCTGAAGAACCACCGTTTTCATGTAGTATGTGCCTAAGTGTCTTTTACTATTTGTATTACACTATATGATAAAATAAAAATACAAGTATCAGCACACATGGGCAGGGCCAATGGAAAATTGCAGGAAAAGTAACCTGAAATTGCAGAGATTTTTTGCAAAACTTGCTGGGAAATTGAGGGAGTTCTTCTATAGATCTGGAGTGCTTCACAATAAATCCTTTACTGTTTTCTACAGCATATGTTAGTCAGCATAAACTACTAAATGAATACACTGACACTTGAATATGTTTTAAATATGAAGAAAAACTTCTGTTTTTAACATGAATCCTAAACAGATAAGATGTGTTGCCTCTTCCAAAATGTAAAAACATTTGCCTTATACAGTTCTAGATTCTATTTAGTGAGCCACAGAAAATCAATATTAAATAAATCCAGAATAAATAAACTTTATCTGTTTCTGGATGTAGAATAATGAAGCCTGATCAAAAGCTATTTACAGTGCTCTGTCAACTATTCACCGACTTTGGTGTAAGAAAAATAAGCAGATGGAGTGGCAAATAGTTCAGTTTTAGTAAAATGTTGTAGTGTTTCATGTTCATAATTTGCACTGTAGGTACTGTGCACTAGTATTAAAATCACATATTAAAATGTTATATATGGTGTTATTATGGCTGGTGGTATAACCTAGTGGTTAGAGTAACAAACAGTGATTAAACTGGGTACATCCAGCAGACTTGGGTTTGATTTCCACAACCTCCACTTGCATACTGTGTGACTCCAAGCAAGTCACTTAACCTCTCCAGTGCTTCTAGGTCACTCCTGAAAACAAGCAATTCTGTCTAGTCAAGTGGGCCTTACCTGATTTACAAAGAATATAAAAAAAATACCAATATATGTTTACTACATCATAGAATAGTAGTCAGGGTACCATGTAATTTACTTGAGTTTTACTTAGGCTGCAATGATTTTGTACAGGTAAAGATACATGTTCAGATACATTTTATGTGTTTTACAAGCTTGTGTTTAGATTTTAGTCAGGTTTTTATTGTATTCTTTGCATATGAGCATCTAGGTGGTTGATTACTAAATGCAGGAACACTGTTACCAACTAGTTTATTCAAGTTTATAATCAGCAGGGCCATCCAAAAAACTCAGTTGTTTGAATGAAAACTAGTCTGAATGGAAGTATGTTCACAAGGAAAAAAAAACTGCCTTACTTCTTATGAAAATACTTCAAAGTTAGCACCCCATTTAGGTGAATTGGATCATTTGCACCTTTTCTCCCACCTGCTGTTTCAGTCTCTGTGATAACAAAAAGTTTTCTGATAGACTGCTTCAACAAAAAGCAAATGTTAAGTATCTAAGTGTACTTTTGTTTTCCAGTGGATTTTGAAAGCTCATTCAATGACATACCGAAGATAAGACCCCAGGGGCTGTATGATGCTGGTGGGCGAAGTGGTGCTCAATTCACATTTGAGCTCAGACATGAAAAGTGGGAGACACCCTTCTCATGGACACCAAGAAAAGAAAAGAAAAGTATCCACATGTCTAGAAGATGCATACACACATTTGAAGGTCCACTTGTGGATTTTTTAGGTGAAGATGCTTCATTACAAAGAAGCAAATTCAAGCATTTTTTTTTGCTCCTCCTAACCCCTGGCCATCCACTCCTACAGGCCGGCCAAGGCCCCCTAGCACTGCTTCTGAGTCCCAACCACCATCCACTGCCCCTTACTGCTGTTCTACCAGGTAACCCAAGGTAACCCTTCATTGAGTGGGCCCCTAACCTTGTGGGAGGCTACCGGGGAGGAGAATTGCTCCAAAGAGCTTCCTGTGTGTCCTGGGCATGGCAGGGGTCAGAATGGACACATGTCTGGGGCTGTCAGCTTATGGAGGGACCAACAGCCATCCTTCAGTTGGCCAGTGGGTGTTTTCTCATTTTCTTGGGAGCATGACAGGCCACTTGATGTCAAAGCACAATCCGATGTCTGTCACACTCCCTACCACAGTGAGGGCTGATGTGTTGTTGTGCCTCTGGCCTCCACCAGGGGCCAGAAAATGCTGAGCCATAAACCCACCCTCCCTCCCAGGAGAAGGTGAGTGGTTGTTGGACACTCAAGCGTTCATCCACAAGCTGGCCCTCCAACACCCAAGTCAAGTCTGTTCCCTAACCCTGCTCAGTGGTGTCACAGGCAGAAACCCAATTCAGGCAGTTAAATTATAGATAGGAAAAAACAAAGGTAGTCCACCTTAGCAGTGATGGTTCAGATTAACTCACATATGAGTTCTAAAAAGCAAAAAGAGCAAGTCATTTGTAACTTGTGCATGTGGGATGTGGATGTTGAAGAAAGGGGATCATAGTGCTGTCACTACTGCCATCACCCCAGAGGGATGTGGACTGCATTGTTGCTACTGCCATCACACTGAAGGGATGGGGGCTGTAGTGCTTCTGCCATCACCACTGGTGGATGGGTAATGTAGTACTGCTGCGATCACACTTAAGGGGATGGGGGCCACAATGCTGCTGCTTCTGTCACACCTGAGGGAGGGGAGGTCATACTGCTGCCTCTGCTGCCATCAAACCAGAAGGATGGAGGCCATAGTGCTGTTGGTGCTGCCGATCGCACCTGAGGGATGAGGCTGTAGTGCTGCTTCCATCACACCTTAGGGATGGGGCTGTAGTGCTGCTGCTGCCATCACATCTTGTACCTAAAATAACTTTAAATTGGTACAAGGATGGATGTGCAATAGTGGAGGTCAAAATTGCTGAAATGCATGTTAGCAGAGTTGAAAATTGTTAAATAAAGTACACAGAACCAAATACCGAAAAAAACAGATTTTGTCTTAGCAGACACCGGTGACAATATCACTTTTTACAATGTGCAGAATGGAATATGCCCTTTTTCAATCCCAGTAAACCAGTGTCCCTAGTCAGGATACAAATGTATAGGAATAGTACAACTGTTACCAGTTCATCACTGGTTCCACTCAACCTTTATCATTATGAAGAGCTTGGCACTTCTAAGCAGAGACAGTCATTTACTGTCCCTAAAGTGCTGCAGCTGTATTTTTTTGGTGAAAATGTGTTAGACTGTATCAAATTGAGTTCAATGGGATTGTATGATATAGATTATGCTGACATAAAAAAGCTTACTGTGTTACTTGTTCTGTGACTAAACTAGATTTGAACCAACATCTCAAGAGGGAGAAGGCCAGAGAGTTAATCCTTTGCATTGACTACTGATTACAAACTGCATAAGATCTTTCTGTTAGTTCTTTGTAATCTGATGTGTCTGTGGTGGATTTGGCATATTCAGTGTCTAGCCTTGTGCACAAGCAAAGGTATCTGACAAAGGAATGTCAAGAGCCGATTTAACAGTGTGTAAGAAACCTGAGTGAGAGGTAACAGGAGAATATTGGATTAGCTGTAAAATTATTCTCGAATTAAACACCAGCAGTTATTTAGCAGTCAGGCCAAAGCAGTGGAATGGGCTGTGAGAAACACAAGAAAGCTTCAGGGATTTATTATGAACAAACATTTCAGAGATTTCTCTCAGGCTGTAAACATACAGTGGTAATATTGAAATAATGTACTTTATAGTTTGCTGCAGCAAAAGAGAAATAACAGTCTTGAAATTCATTAAAATCACCTACCCAACAATTTGATTTCCTGGTAAATGAATAAGTTAGAAATGCAATAGCATCACTGGACATTGGTATAACATTTGAATTTTAGTTATGGTGTAGTGGACAGATATAGGAAGAAAATAAATTTACCATTATAAAATGTCTTTCATATGTGCTGGATTCCAGATATTTTTTTTTACCAGTAATGAACAAATGCAACAGCCATAAGGGAAGTGAAAGAGGTTACAATAGATTCAGGAAGGGCATGCAACACAATTTTTTTAGTTTTATGAGGTTGGGACTCAACATCTTCTAAGACCGACTGAACTTTGTTGTCCAAGTTATGTTCAATATCAGTTGTTAAGTGTCCTTTATGATATCATTTTGGTTTACCTACCTATTTCCTAACTTGAGATAAATCCCATATTTAATATGCCCAAATGACTGTAAATACAGGGCAAGATAAGTTCAGGAATGTATTTTCCTGATAAAAGGATTACAGATTGTTACAAATTGTTTCAATCCCCTTCAAGACTATAACAAAGTGTCTGTAATCTGATTTTTCTACCAAAAGAGCAAGCCAGTCCTTATATGTTGGTAGAGCATTATTTTTTCATTGTTATATTATTATTACTATATTATTTATTTTTGCATGAAGGATGGCAATTCCAGTGAAAAGAGGGTTTTGGATAATGTTCCCACTTAGAACATTGGGATATATCCTCCAAAAGACTTTTAAGTCATTGCAAACATTTTTCTTAGAAAACAACTTCATGCAAAATGCTAATGAATCAAAAGTAATGTTGCTTAAACAAAGGAACAAGGGCCATAGACAGAAGAACATGTTGATCATAACCACAGGGGAAAGTGCTAGTCTACAACAAGTTGAAGCATACAAATACTCTGGAATATGGGTAGATAACTAGTGTAAATGGAACACATATATAAATAACAAGACAGAACTATGGGACAGAAGCTGGTTATGTTATATAAAATAAGGAAAAATATGCTGAGGAAGTCCAGTGTGAAATCAGTTAATAAAATGATAATACCAACTTTTGATTATGGAAAAATTCTGTATAGAAACATAGACAATGATGGCAGAAAAGGACTAGTGGTCCATCTAGTCTGTCATCATTTCCTGTTAGCCCTGGATCCTACTGTTCCTCCAGGGTACTAATCCTCCCTGTCCTTTCCCCATTCTCCTTCATTCTGTCAGCCAAAGCAACCACTATACCCTTTATGATATCCTACCACTGCTTGAAATCCCTAACTGTTTTCTCACCCACCACCTCAGCTGACAGTCTGTTCCATAGTTCCACCATCCTTCCCATAAGATAATGCTTTCTCACATCCCTCTTGAACCTCCATCCCGTTATTTTCCACTCATGGCCACACAACTGCAAGTTAGTGTTCAAGTGAAATAGTTCCCTGCAGTTCACTTTGTTAATTCCTTTAAGGACCTTTAAGGTCTCTATCTTGTCTCCTCTCTCCCTTCTGGTCTCCAGTGAGTACATGTCCAGTGCCCTAAAGGAGCGCCTCATAGGATCTTTTCTGCTGCCCCCAAATCATTTTTGTTACTTTGCACTGCACTGTCTCCAGTCTATCTTTACCCTCCTTGGGATGAGGGCTCCAGAACTGAGTGCAGTACACTAGGTGAGGTCTCACCAAGGATCTATACAGGGGAAATAATATCTCTTTTTCTTCTGCTGTCAATATCTCTTGCAATGTATCACATCATCTGATTAGCCTTGCACAGACTCAGTTTGTTGCAAGTCTTGTTGCACAGACTCAGTTGCTTACATAGGTTGCTGATGATAACTCCAAGATCCTGTTCCTCAGCCTTAGTGCTACGTATCACCCCTCCAATCGAATATTCTATCTTGGGGTTCCTGTTCTCTAGGTACATTACCTTGCAGTTTTTGGCCTTGAATTTCAACTGCCAAACCCTTAACCACCCCTCTAGCTTTTGTTAGTCTCTCTACATTTCCCTTATTCCCTCATCAGTAGACACTCTCCAACAGAGTTTCTTGTCATCTGCAAAGAGACACAACCTGCCCAGGTTTTCCTCTCTGATGTCACTGATGAACATGTTGAAGAGGACCGGACCCATGACTGATTGTTGTTTAACCCCACTCATAACCTTCTTCTATTGTGGTTTCACCCCATTGACTGCAACCATCTGCTACCTCCCCTTTAGTCAGTTACCTACTCTGTTTACTATGAATTTAGCAGCACTAAGGTCCCCCATCTTCTTTAGCAGTCGGTTGTGATGTACCAAGTCATAAGCTATGCTGAAGTCAAAGTACAACAGATCCACAATGTGGCCCCAATTTAATTCCTTCTCCACCCAGTCAAAGAAAACTGTCAGGTTAGTCTGAACAGACCTTTCTGCCATGAATCCATGCTGTTTACAATCCTGAAGCCAGTTGCTTTCCAGGTGGTCTACAAGGCCCTCTTTGATCAGTGACTCCATCAGCTTCCCTACAACAGAGGTTAGACTGCCAGGTCTATAGTTCACTGCTTGCCCCTTGTCCTCTTCCCCCATGAAACAGAACTACACCTGTGTAATATGATTTTCAGTGCATGGGTGCTTACATTAGATTTTATGTTATTAACAGTAAAAACACAGAAACATAGAAATTGCCAGAGAATAAGAACTGCTTGGCCCATCTAGTCTGCCCCTTTTCCCTACCATAATTGACCTATAGTCTCATGAACATAAGGAAGTTGTTTAGCTACAACTTATGAAGTAGAAAGCAAATTAAAAAGCATAATGCATTGGCTGGGGCTAGAATCCAGGTCACCCACATGGGAGTCAAGCATTCTACCTCTGAACCACCAATGCTCCTTATGTTCATGTGTCAGCAATATATGGAAAAAAAAGCTTGCTTCAAATGGGAAGTGCACAGTGTTAGCCACGTTTATCAATAAATGGACTCTATGTAAATATGAATAACATTTTGAGAAGCTGAATAATGTCTTTATCTCATTTGGCAATTGCTTAAAGGGAGCTGAGATATTTCTCACATAAAACTGCTGCCAATGGGCTCTATGTATCAACATGTGCAAAACATGCAGAAATATGTTGTAAATGTAGCATGCAGCTATGTGACATGCAATGCAGGTGTGGTACACACTACTCACGACCAGGTGTGTATGATCTGTGGTCACTGGAGGTGGGACCAAACAGGCCATGCAGTGGCCCATGCACTCCACACAGGGTGGGCTAAAGAGCCACAGACCCACTTCTTGACCCCACCATATAAGGTCATGTAGACCGCCCCACATGTTGTTGTGGAAGTGGATAGCATGAAGATACACAATGCACAGGTGGTGGCAGACAATAGCAGGACCACGGAGGACACCAGACCACAATCTACAATGCCCAAGGGGGCAGCACAGAGAGTCATGCAGTACCATGGAAGTGTCTGCACCTGTTTAAGTGACGTCCATCCGGCTTGAATAGTATTCTATCCCAGAAGCTCCCAAGTTGGTAACCTTTTTCCTTGCACCATTCCCATAACCAGCTGTTGAAATTCTCAATTTCCTCCTCCCTGATCCTGTTCATCTCGACACCTTCCCCCCATAACAGAAGGATCTCCAAGAAGGTTAGTGAGGCTATCAGTTCTTCCAGTTGCTCCCCCAGCTTTCTGAAGTTTAGCTTGACTTCCTCAATTGTCTGGTTCACATGTTGTTTGTGCCGAGATGGATAAGGTTGTTTTTTCCTTAATTTGCCTGATCTATTATCCTCTCAGTTTTTAGGATGCCTCTCCTGGCCAAGGCACTGGGGAGGCATTAGGCTTTTACCACAGATCCATTCAAGTGGGACTTGACTCCTCTAATCATAGAGTCCCCCTGAATGAGTGCTTGTTTTTGGTTCTTTTTCTTATGCTTCCCTTTGCATCCCTCTGTAGCCTTTCCTCTGTTCTGCCTCGCTTCCTCCATATTGTTTGCTTCAGATTCTGCTTCCTTGGCCCCTGTGTCCTGCATCCTCGCCAAGGCTACAAAGTGGTTTGCAGTCACAATTTCTGCTGGACAGTTCAGATTCCTTGTCTGCCTGCTCACTTCTTGTCACACCACTTTCCTTCTCCCTGGGCCAGCGGGTCTCTGGGGAAGTAGACTAGGGAGGGGTGTGTACCACAGTAAAGTTTATGGTGCAGTCTGGGAGTTTCTCTTCTCACATCCTCCAGCTGAGCTTGGAGCTCATTCAGGTTCATGCACATAGGACAATGCCTAATCCTCAATAGTAGTCCCCAGAACACTAGTGTCCCACACCTCTGACAACTAACCACATCATTGATCCTGTAATGCCGATCTTCCTGTACATAGCTGCAGAAATCCTCCCCAGCAGACCCTCTTTTCTAGTAGTTAGGTTCTATCTCTTTAGTCAACTGCCTTCTTAACCTTGCTTTGATTGCAAGATTTCTCTATTCCAAAAGCTATATATATTTATAATGGTACAGTCGCACTACTATAGTTAATGTTGAGTAGGCAGTTTAATGTCAAACCCAAATTTTTGCACTTAATAACTTTGCAACTGTTGAAATTTTGCATGCAGAGTCCTGTGGGGTAGAACTCTGGATTTGCCAAGCTTCGTTCTGGTTGGGTGTGTGGATTCCAAGCTCTGGATAGTGCAAAAACTAAATGTTCATAACTTTTCCCCATTGGTTTTAGTGGGGATTTCGTCTGACATCTGTAGGGCCCAAATTTGGAATTTTCATGTGAAATTTTCTGGGTAGAAAGTGGCTGGCCCACAGATGTGACTTTTATTTATGTATTTATTTATTTATTGTTGACCAGGTAAGTACACTAGACAAATCCTGCCTATTTTCAGGCACGACCCGGGGGAGGGGGATACAGATGAATGCCAACTAACCTTGAACCAGATTAAGCTGTTGGTGGTATTTTTCTTGAATGAGGGAAATTTGGCAAGGGCACTGGGGAAATTCCCCTGCTCTGCAGTAGGGGGACTTGCTGGCTCTGAGCATGATTACTTCAGAGAGCTCTTCAATGTGGATGGAGGTAGAGGTGGGAGAGAAGGCCTGCTCTCCTACCTCAGACAAACCAGAAGCCCCAGCAATGACTAATATTGATCTGACGGGGATTGATGTGGATCCTGACCTGCAGGAAATATTTGTATTTACAGAAGATCTTAGTCAAGGTGAAGTATTTCCTTCTGCAGTAATGCAACCTGAGAAAATTATTTTGCCAGAGGAGCAAGTTCTCCAGGAGAAGCAAATAACAGTGCAACAACATCAAGATTTACTCCATAAAGTTCAAAAGGAGATAGTATTATCTACACCTATTCTGACAGAGCGGCCTGCCATTTCATCTGATGATGCAGGAGCATCAAAAAGCCAAACCCAGCTGGGCGAGTCAGCATTGACTAATAACATTATGGCAGCACCTATTTCCAAATGTTCAAAAACTAGCTGCAATGAATGATAGAAGCACTTCTTTGCCAAAACAAGAAATAGATACCAGTACATGATTTAACTGACACTGAAATTGCGATGGAAAACAGGACTGACAATCCAAAATTTAATCCTCCTACAAGTTGCCTTCTAGGAACTCCTAATTCAACCGCACAGCTTGCCCCATGTATGCAGCTTAAACTTCTTTCTAAACTATCCAGTTTTATTTTTGACAATACTACCACCCTGAGTTTACCAGCGACTACTCACGGCGCAGAACAAACAGTGCATTACTTGACAAAAGGAGGAGATCATGAAGCTGCTATGGTGTTTTTGTTTTCCAAATGACAGCAGGCTAACACTGAGTGTAAAGGAGACTGGAAAAATAAAGAAAAGGGAGCGGCTCACATTTTTTCGAACTGGAAAATACAAGACACTTCTAATCATACTCCACAAGGGGGAGCCTCTGGCACGCTGAATGCAGCACAAGCGTTCAATACTGAGGTACGAAAGATTTTTTTAATGCAACTTGGAAACTGCAGAAAGCCTTGGTAGAAACAGGATGGAAGCAAATGGCATCAGGAGGATGGTTACCTGACCCCGAGTGGGATCCGATGCTAATATTTTCCCCATCTCAGTCAGAATGGAAGCCTGCTGATATAGGTACTGAACTACAAATAAACAAGACTGTAACAGTAGAATTACTGACTGAGAGGAAAAGTGAGGTTGACGGTAAAAGTGGGGAAACTCAAACTAAGACGGGGTAGCTTCTCTGCTTAAAACTGAAGGTAATTCATTAAAGAGTACTAATACTGAGACCCCTTATTGTAGCAAAGACACTGCTCCTCCCCAGGTCCTTATTATCTGAATTGTTTACTAAAAATAAAAAAGAAGCAGCACCTCGATGTAATGCAGTGTGAATTAGATACAAGGGAGGCTTGCCTGATAGACCCGATAGATACTTTGTTGGGAAAAATTTATTAAAAGAATCTCTAAAATTCTCACCCAGAGAGGTTTATGCTTTTATCAACATATCTGGGGAGGATAATTATGATGTAAGTTTTAGATCCTCTTACATGCTAGATTTATTTTGGGAGAGATATGGGCAGGTTAAGTTTTCACCCATGTGGACCCCCTTTGTGGTGACTCCTTTGACAAAGTCTTTTATCAAAAATGTTACTGTAATGTTTCACAGTGAGGGGGTTCATGTGGATGATATCACATATTGACTTTCCCAAAAATGCACAGTTCTTAGTGATCCGGAAGCAATTTTGGATACTGAATTATTCTGGACTGGAGGGTGGAGATATAAGGTCAAATTACAACAAAGTGATGCTGGTATATGTCATATACCTAACTCTTTCATGTTAGGGAGAGACAGGGGAGTATGTTTTTACTCAGGACAACCAAGAGTTTGTTATCTATGTGGTAGCAAAACTCATCTCTCCAGTACCTGTGATAAACCACATTATGACAACTGTGGAGAGATTGGACACATTTCCTTACAATGTGCCAACCACACTCGATGTGATCTTTGTGCAGAATATGGACATGTCCTGTTGGAATGTCCTTCAGTAGTAAGGCCAACTGTAGTAGCTCAGATTTATTAATTCAACAGGCCCAAGACAAAGCTAGTGAATCTCATGCTCAGACAGTAAACCCCTCCACTGACATAGATTTGGCCTGCATTGACCCCCCCATAGTACTTGCTGATCAGCCTATTGTAATTGAAAATGTCTCTCCTCCCCCCCAAGCCAAAATTAGCATCTAGGGATTCTTCTTTCCCTCTTGATCGGCAGGAGTCTATGATAGTAGGCATGACCATGGGACCAGTATGTTATTTGGAGACTGAAAAAAAAACTTCAGACTTTCTACCAGTGGTAAGTAGATCCATAAGGAATAAACTCCCACCCCACCCCCCATTTTCCCCCTCCCTTCCGATCCTACATAAGTTGTTTGCGACAACTCCTATGCAGCCCTGTTTATGCAGGGACAAGAGTCAGAGATGGAATAAGACAAAGTGAATTCCCAATCTAATACTTCAGATCATGTTACCCTCAATCAAGAGTTAGTGGGGTATAAAGGGAAAAAAAGGAGAAAAAAACTAATGAGACTTTTTTTCTTATGAACTGATGAGTACATTCTCAGTTTGTTCTATAAACGTCCACAGCATATTGAGTGTTGTAAGATGTCAAATGGTGTTTAACTATCTTTATTCCATGAGGTGTAATATCTGTTTTGTACAGGAAGCATGGATGAACACTTCTGAACAGCTTCGTTCATTTAAATCAGATTGGTGGTGGGGACCTTCCTATTGGTCATTTGGGGAAGACTGCACAGATGGGGTAGGGATTTTATTCTCTACCTATAATTTTGAATTAGTCAAATTAATTGATGTAATACCTGGGAGGATTTTAATACTTGATGGTAAGTGGGGAATTAATATGTTTTGACTGATTAATGTATACAGTCCACAAACAAAGGTAGAAAGAGTTCAGCATTTTTTCTGCATACAACCTTTTTTAGTTACTTCCCATAAACTGATTTTAGGAGGATATTTCAATTGTGGTATTTATAGGGAAAGTGGAAATTCTATTCGTAGTAAAAATATATACTGTGAACCAGCTATGCTAACATAGATAGTGGATACGGCAGAACTAATAAATTGTGAAACTAGACAACCAGACAATTCTAAAACTACATACAAGAGAGGTAAATATTCAACAAAAATTGGCCATTTTTTTATTTCACAAAATTTTTCAGACTTCATTTTTTCAGTTTCTCCAATAGAATTTTCAGATCACTCAATGTTAAGATTGAAGTTTGGAGACATGACACCTGGTCTAAAAACCAAAAAGGACAGATGGAGACTTAATATCTCTTTATTACAAGATCCTAGAGCCCAATCTCAAATTAAATGCCTGTTGAGAGCACGGGATTCTGCCAAATGTCTATATGAGGACATAGGGGAATGGTGGGAAGATTGTAAACTTGATTTCAAGATTTGATTTATGAATTATGGGAGGAAACTTAGGAATGAGGCATTTTTAAAATATTTGACATTCAGATCACAATTACAAAATTGTATTCTCTAGCTAATACATCTAGGAATGATTATTTAGGGCAAATTAAGAATTTACAAACAGAAATGCTTGCTTACCAGTATGATAGGCCAAAATCCATTAACATGATACTTAAATCATGTACACAGAGAACTCCCATTGGGACCCATATGTAGCATGTAAGGAACTCAAACATTCTATGTCAATGAGCTCCTTAGTTGATTCTACAGCTAAGATAGCTGATACACCAGAGACATTATATACTGTGATTAGAAATCATTTAAATTCTCTTATTCCAACTGTAGAACCAACCCCAAATGAATTACAAGCTTTCCTACATTTAATAAAATTGCCATCTATTCCAAAACAGACTCTATTATAAACACTCCAATCACTAAATCTGAAGTCTTAATAGCCATTAAATCTCTCAAATCAGGTACATCCCCTGGATTGGATGGCTTACGTAGTGAATTTTATAAAATGTTTCCTGAGGAACTCACAACTCACTTGACAGGTCTTTTTCAATATCTTTTAACTTCAGGAAATATTAAACCATCTTTTTTGGTGGGTGTTATGATATTTTTATTTAGGTCAGGGGAGAAAACTAATATAGAAAATTGGAGACTAATCACATTGTTAAACATGGATTATAAAATACTAGCTAGTGTAATTAATAATAGGATGAAAAACATATTCTAGTCTGATTTTGTCTCAGCATCAGTATTGTGGCATACCTTGGAAGAAAGATCCAACATGCTTTAATGATTGTTCGGGATGTAATAGATTATGTTTCTTTAAATGGATTAATGGGGACAATTGTTTCTCTAGATCAAGCTAAAGCATTTGACAGAGTATCTCATAATTATTTATTTTCTACATTACAGCATTATGGAATTCCAGAGATTATTTGTCAATATATTAAATTGTTACATACAACAGCTTTAGTGTTTCCAGTAATACATAAACAAGTTATGACAAAAATTCAGATCTTTACAGGTGTAAACAAGGCTGCCATTTAAGCCCTCAATTGTATTTATATTCTTTAGATCCATTATTGAAACTAGTAACCCAATCACAAAAGTGCAAAAGATTAAAATGGGTTAATGCAGAAAAAAGTCTGAAGATCCAAGCTTATGCAGATGATATCTGCTTATTTTTTCAGGATTCAGGAAATTTGCCATATTTTTTTGATATATTGAAGGTATTTTCTGCCATCTCCAAAGCATGACTGAATGTAGCTAAAAGTAAAGGTTTGTATATTGGACCCATCACTACTGCACCGAGATAGATTGAAGGAATTGAAATCTCTTCTCTGCCAATCCAAATTTGGGGAATCTGGTTTGGGCCACAAAATATGCATGACTATAATAGGAAACTGGGTATTGCCCACATTGAAAAAAATATAAACAGATGGAAACATTGGAAAATGAATAAATATAAACAAATTCAAATTAAAAAAAAAAATTATAATACCAACACTTTTGTATATCGCTCTAATTTTTCCACCTTTGATTAAGTTAGAAACCAAATTATATGGTCTATGTTTTATGCTTTTATGGGGAAATAAATTTAACCCCATTAAAAGATATTATACATATCTATCAAAAAATAAAGGTGGGCTTGTAATGTTTGACCCAGTCTTTTCTACATGCATTATTGTCATCCATAATGTGAAAAATGGATTGTCAGACTGTGACGCATTACATTGTGGGTGGTTTAAGCAACTTTTGCATAGATATTTCAGGACTTGGACAGTAATGCCTCCTAAATTGGGCTCCCATCTATTTGGCCTGGAATATTTAGAGCTACTGCTCAAAAATTGTTTAAATGGGGTTTAACAAAGCAACAAATCCAACAAAGTACTGTATCCACCCTGTACAAACAAATTATGGTTCTAATGTATCCACAAACACCTAGCTTTAAAAATTGTGCAGTTAAACATAACTCTGATGTTTTATTACAGTTAAATAATCCAAGATTACCTCCTTTTATGTGGGAAACAATATGGCTAGCGATGTATGGGAGACTGAATGCATCAGGGAATTTAAAATACAAAGTAACAGAAGAAAGAAATTGCCCTTATTTGGAGTGTATTAATGTGCCAGAAACAATTGAACATTTTTTCCTGCATTGTTCATATGTAAAACCTCTATGTATATGTTTGACACAAAAATGAATTATGACATGGATATCTAACCTAATTTATGACACTTTGGTAATAGGTGTAAGGCCCATTAGTAGTCTAACATATGATTTAGATGTACTTAATCTATTTTAATGTTGCGTGAAATTTCATTTACGGCAAGCACGATGCCAGTGGGTGCTCTAGCAAAAAAGAATGCCATATCTTGTTTTCAGTAATATAATTGAGCAATTTATGTATAAAATATATCAACAGGATATGTTAATTCACCCACCTTTACAAGTACAGAGATGGTGGAAAGGTTTCACCAAGTTTATAACATAGAAATAAGTATTTACAAGATATTTTTGTAATTAATTAATGGTGACATTTTGATTTACTTTTTTTTGTATGATTATTATAAGAGTATATTATACCATGTATTTTGTCAATAAAAACTCCCTTGCTCTTTTTGAGAAGTGCCATGGGATCTTTAACATCCACCTGAACTAGCAGATGGGACCTCGGTTTAACATCTCATCTGAAAGACTGCACCTCAGGAGTGCAGCACTCCCCTCATGCTGCACTGCAGTGTCAGTATTGGAATATTAACCCAAGTGCCTGGTGTGGGGATAGAACCCACAGCCTACTGATCTCCCGGCCTCAGTGGCAAGTGTGCTACCTGCTGAGCCACTGACACTGCCGAGTCAGTGGCTCATTTGGTGAGAAAATATTAATCCATACAAAGTTATTTATATTTAAAATTGTCATAAATTGTTTCTGATCATGCTCAGTAATCATGTCAGGATAGCTGTGTGAAATGAAAAAATAAATTTTTTTTGTATTGATGTAATCCTTTTTTGTGAGTGGAAAATCCTTTTTTGTTTGCAAACCATCTTGTTTTCCATTTCTGTTAAAATTTCAAATTTGAAAACCACATAAATGACATTCTGGAAAATGGCCCAGACATGTAGCTTGCTTATCGGGACCCCGTTAGAAGGTTTTGAATTTTGGAATAACATTTTCAGGGTAGAAAGGGGCTGGCCCATAGATGTACCATTTGCTGGTTTGGTTGCAAACTATTAATACAACTTAAAAAGTTATTTAATTGTGTTTTTCTCCATTGATTTTATAGCAGTTTGAAATGAAAGAACAATCTTTTCCCATTATAATGTCATTCTTGTTCGTGACTGGAAAATCCCTTTTTGTTTGGCCACCATCTTGTTTTGCATTTTTCCTAAAAAATTCAGATTTAAAAAAGTAGATAAATGAAATTCTGGAGAGCAGTCAATATATGTGGCTTGCTTCTTAGGACCCCTTAGCTGGATTCTGGACTTAACTGTTTGCAGAAATAAACTTAAAATATTGCATTTTAAAGTGCATAAATCTTTTTTTGTGACATGCAATATGAAAAAAATATAATTTTTCTTATTACTAGTCATAGAAAAACAATAATTTTTCTTGAGGGTGCTTGAGAATATTTCAATGGGGGTTTCAGCTTTGGTGCGTAACTTTGCCATTTTTTCATATTTTGACCCCAAATTTACAACAAGGCCTTTTTGAGACCTTACCTCATGAACAATGTTGGTTGAACTATGCAAATCTGGCTTGAAAGGTGATTTTGCAATTGCTTGATGAAATTGCCTTTCAGACGTGATTTGAAAGTCTAGACCACCCTTATTCATGAAGTAGGGTCATAAGAAGACTATGTTGAAAATCTGGGGAACAAATATGTGAAAATAGCAAAGTTATGTGCTTTTATTTAAATTTTCCTACACTCCATCATAACTTTGACAGATTAAAATATTTTGAACTCCAAATTTCACCATTACCATCTTTTACCACTCATCATGAATGTGCTAGCTGTCATTTCTCAAACACTGCTTAAACTGTGTTTCCTGAAGAGTGGTACACAATGATGTTGCAGTGGTGTGGAATCAAGTTTTGGCAGGGATTTGAAATGGTTGAAAACTGGGTGCAGAAGGTGGGGTAATAATAATGGTAATGCTGTCAATTTCTTATGACTGTTAATATCAAATGAAAATTATGATTTGTATGGCAATTTCTGTTTGATATTTTGTGCCCAACCATTGCCGTTACATCTGCAGCACCCAGGTGCTTTGGAAGTTCGACATGAAACTTGCAGAGTAAAAAGGGGAAGCTCCACAGATGTTCTTTGTAGAGTTTGCTGCAAACATCCTGAGGCACTCAAAGGTTATTCAGCACCATTTCAAACTAAAAGTTTTGTTTATATGAAATCTTGGTTTGATATGTGCTGCTGCAGCCTATTCCTGGCAGGTGTGGCAATCAGGTGGATTGAAATGTGGCCCTGAAACTTGCATAGTAGAAAGTCCCACAGATGTGCTTTCTGGGGCTTTAATGTAAACATGTTCAGTCACTGAACAGTTGTGCAGCACCATTTCAGAAGAAAATTGTTGTTTTGCATTTGCTGTCAAACTCTTGATCTGCAATACTAACATAGAAGATACAGAAAAAATAATTGTGAAAAGCTTTCAGTGTCTGACCTGGTGTCTGCATAAACTGGCATTCTTCCACTTCCCTGATTGTCCCTCCCCACACATACACATCCCTCTTCCCTTTTCCACTGTGGCATGAATTCCTGCAGTTAACATGGGCAAAAAAGAAACAGGCAACACATTAACTTTCTTCATCAATATACATTTATATATTTTTTTAAAGAAGATGATTTTAAATTTAAATTTAAGAAAATAACATAAAACATAAACACAAAATATATACAAAAATTAAAAAATTACTCCTTTTTGTAAATAACTAAAATATAATATTTCTTATGTAAAAAATATAATTATGTTGTTCTTTTCTTACAAATGAAATAAAATATATATTTTTTAAAACTAGCCGTATTTTTTTATTAGAAAACAATCTTTCTTTTAACCTTGAACATTACTTTTCTGAAAAGGTATTGTACTTTATTATTTTTTTTTCCTGTGGAATGGTTGGCTGAGGAAGTGCCTACCCTGGGACACCATGATGCAGTGTGTCACTCACTTCTTGAGTGAGGTGGAAGTTAATGCAGGTGCATCATTGCAGTGTCTGTAATGGGGACTGGTATTAGATGAATCACACCCCATCATCTTCTGGTGACCACTGAGAAGGGACATGTGAGGGAGTATCTCTGGACTCCTGATGCTCCTCAGAGAGGACCTGGTCTCTTGACTGCAGCTGGAAGGTGTTGTAGATGTCCATCCTTTTCTCATCTCTCACTGTCCCTCCACCACTTTATGGAGCAGATTGTGAGTGGTCTCCTTAGTAGCAATACTGTCCCCCTGGCTCTCAGCAAGCTGATGGATACTCTGTGCAAAGATAGTTTTGCTTTTCTGGAGAGTGCAGAGGGTTTAATATGTCTGCCTTTGCAGTTTGTTATGATGGTACATCTCATCTAGCATTTCATGTTGGTTCTTGAGAATCATTGCAACAGACTGCAGTGGACCTCTGAAGCCCTCTGTCACACTGCCCCTGAGTGCATTGATTGCTGCTGTGAATGCTGAAATGGAAAGATAAAAATGGTTTATAAGCTTTTTATGCTGTGTTCTGTATCCTGGAAAATTGATTCGGTTTTGTTGAACTTATAGATGTTGCACTGTGAAGGGATTGTTCATACTTCTTGTTCTTGAAATTTGTGGGCTGTGGAGAGAAAGCAAATGGTATTAAGGGTGTGGTACAGCATCTCCACCTGAAAATGAAGATGTTCTTGTTTCAAGGTGTATGTTGGACAACTGGTCAGAGTTGCTACTCTTGCATGTTTTGTGCTGTGGAGTGGCTAAGTATTATATAGGATGTGGTTTAGCTTGGAAACCTGAAATTGAAAAAGTTTTAGTGTTATGCTGCTACACGTTTTGCACCTGAAAACAGAAACTGTTCCTTTTTTGGTTAAGGAAATGTGGTATGCTATACTTCTGTGATTTATATAACAATAGTATGAAAAAATGAGGATGAGGAAAAAATACTTAGAGTTACAAAGTTTATCATAAACTGACAATAGTGAAAGACTGCTGTGAAGGAGTGCAATAAGTGTGTCTTGTGTAAGCAACCATAGAATTGAAACTGTGCAGCTATTTCTACTTTTTCTGAAAGACACCATCACCACTTCTACAAAATGCAACATATAATGCAGCTTTTCCTGCAGGCCATCCATACTGGAGATTGTAGCAGCATAGGATACTGCTAGCAGTTATAAGGCTCATAGCAGAAGATATGCTTCTATGTATACAATTTAGATAACAAATAAGCAGATTATCTATTACATTCTGTCATGCTTCAATAACAAACAAATGCTTCAAGGTAGAGTGACATGTCTTTTTGTCTGAAATTTTACTGGCATCACTATTCCTTTTCATTATTTCTTCATCTTCTGATTTGCTATGTGCTGATAGTTACTCTATGGTCATTTGCATCTTTCATTAATGTCTAATTCCATATTACTAAGTAAGGGGTGGGGATGGTGGAAGAGGGTCACACAGTAGGCAGCTCCCCCTTGCATACTGTATGACCCTGAGCAAGCCAAATGGTTGGACCTGGAAACAAGCTCTGGTTTAGTGTGCCTTTCCTGGTTAAACAAGTTCCCCATTCCTTTCTTTTATTAAGTACATGGATTGTAGTATATGTTACAATAGAGAATGTGCAGTGCTTTTCATTACATATTAAACTAGTTTGTTAAGGTACTCCATTCTTTATTTCTGATGCCTATTTTATTTTGCAATTATTCATATCATATAACAAAGTACTAGGATTATTCTAGCTGTTACATAATACAGATTATGAAGTGATTGAAACTAATAAAGAAAGCTAATTAGCTGAGACATCTCTGAAGCTGTGATTAAATCTGACAACATAATCATGCTTTCAAAAAAGGTGCAACCACCATCATTGTCACTGTCAAAATGTGTGTCTCACTGCAACATTGCCTACGTCTGTGATTCAGCTGAACACAACCCAGGAAAATGTGTGCAATGGTCTGTGGCTATGCAAGCCTCTAGACAGTCACTCTAAAAAAACAACAACATGACAAAACCTCAAACAATTGCCTGATTAAGTCAATGAAAGTGCTGTTGACTGATGCATACACAAACCAAACTGATCCCTACACAAGAAATTGGCACAAGATCACCACAGTAATGTAAATCCAGCAATGGCTGCTAACAACCTTATGCCTCTAAACCGTGACAACTTTTTTTCCCAACAATAGTATCAAGCACTTTTCAGCACTTTACCCTTTTACCAGCTCAGTTAGTTCCTACTTTAAACAAACACTGCTGGCTATACACTGATTGTCCAGAATGATCAACATTGACCAGCTATAAAAAGCATTTTCAGAAGGATTTCACAGTTTCTTTTTTAAATATAAAAACTCAGTTTGCACTAACAATAATGCACTCCAGGGTGTTGTATATAATGCCTGCAAATTGATGACTCACAATGCAATGCAACCATGCCATGTTGATATAATTTGAGACACCATACCCTGTCATGCTTGAATATACACTAATGTTGGATACATAGAAAGTGGTCTGTGAAGATAGTCCATTATTTATTTTGGATAATGATATTTTGGGTTTTCTACTCTAATTATTAATGCTATTAATATTATATTGCATAAACAATGTGATATACTGTAAATCGGGCAGGTATTTATTTGTAACCATTTAGGGAACATTGTTTAACCAGGAGTAGCTCACTAAACGGAAGCTTGTTTCCAGATACAACCTGGGAGCACAAGGAAGTTAAGTGACTTGCTCAGGATCACACAGTATGCACCTAAGCAGCTGTGGGATTCAAATCCAGGTCTCCAGATCTGTAGGTCAGAGCCTAACCCACTGCATTGTACTGCCTTCTTTATATTGTGTCATGTCATTAGATTATGGTACTTTCTTCCATGGTGATGATCACCAAGTGTAGGCTTTCCAGCCTCAATTCACATATCATATTGCTGTTGGTACAAGGCATTGTCCCCACTTTTCACACTGCCAGATTCCTTCATATGAAAGAATTTTTAGTGGCCCTGCTTCCATTTCCTACAGCAGATATCAGAGTATTTTTGGATACCCTGTTCATGCAGGGAGTGACTGATGTTTGCCCATGTTCTTCTCTGCATCAAGTTTGTTCCCTGCATCATGATGTTGGTGCGTCCACATTTTTGGATGGCCTCCACCAAGGTGCGCATCTCCTCATTTTTCCAGGTTTTAGGCATTTTTACATGATGTGAGACAAAAGAACATAAAAAAGGAAAACTATGTATTACATTCAAAATTAACTGTTCGGGCAATATGTGTGACTTTTGACATCAGACCTTATAGTTGTTTTTCCCTTTACTAAATGTATATGTTACATGTTATAATATTCTCTGCAGCAATGGGGCCCTATTAAGTGGATCAGAAACACAGGATGATAGCAAAAGAATGCACATGATGACATGGTACTGTAATATGCTAGCTCATTGTTCTGCTAACAGTGCTGTGTTCTCATGCCTACAGTTCAAAGGGAGAAGTGTATGTTACCATACCTTCTTCACTGGAAATTGTAAATGTTGTTGTATACAAGGGTGACTTGTTAGGTATATTAGCAAGCCACTGAAGGTGTGGCCTTCAGGTAGTGTGTGTGTTTGACTATCATGTTCAATAACCACATTGATAGGAGTGATAATTTGAACAACATGCGTGTCATTAGGAATTTGACACCTTTCCTGCTGCTTAACATGGCACTGTAGTGACAAAATGGCTCTGCATAGGTAGCAGACAACAATTGAAGTAGTAAAATGTGTGTGCACATTAAACATAGTCATGAATCTCACTAATCAAGATCTGCACTCTTAGTGTGCCAAGGTATGTGTGTCTCATGCCTCATTATGATGTTGAATTATGTAGCTCAATGTGACTGCATCTACCAATCTACCTGTTCTGTCATCTACTTTCTAGTATTGTGTAGCTAACAACCCTCTCCAACCTGACTTGTACACCCCTACTTATTTTCTCAACAAGATGTGAACACTATGGAAGTACATCCCAGTTGAGGTCTCAAGAAAAACAGTGACAAGACAAATTATGCAGTATTGTGTTATAGCAAACTATCCTGTTGTAGAGAGTATCTTGATGTTCTAACAACAAGCTGCAGTGTCCCTGCAGATAGAAATCAGTGTTTGTTCCTGAATAAGGTACTTGTGATGTAAATTTTGTGTTAGCTCCCACAAGGGGCACAGGCAGTGTGCATGTGCTGATATTAGGACAAGTTCCGTGGAAAAGCTGTATTTGCTGAGGTGTCATCAACAAAATCAAACAAACACACACACACACACACAAAATTAACTGAAACAAGGAAATATGATATGTGTGTGTGTAAGTGTATAGTTCTTCTATTTCTTGACAAATATATGTAGGGCTCTGAAAAGAACCACTGTAGTTAGCAATACTGGCATTGTTGATTAATGTGATCACATATTCAAAGAACTGTTAGGATTCCATCATAGAGATCCACCAAGAAAATTGCATTACCAGTGTCTGAGAGATGCACACCATCTTTTAGATACAGCCAGTTTTTGTAATATCTCATTTTGGTGTGTCTCGTATAGTGTGCATACCAGGATCACTAACAAAACCAGATATTTGAATGTTAATCTTTCTTCATGATCTTTGGAGTCCAGGTGCATACTACTGGCCTCTCCAGATCATCCGCTTTGTAATGTCCAAATACAGAACACTACAAGTAGGTAACATGGCTATAACTGCAGCCAAGTCAGGTTTAGCTGCTTCAATTAATTCTATTCCTTTTTGTGGCCAAGATCATTACCTCCAAGATGGAATAGAAGTATGTCTGGCTGAGGGTGAGGCTCTAGAAGTCTGTGCAAAGTTGACATGAGCTGCTCACACCTCATGACACCTTTTTCAAACCAATAGACATTACAGTTTGGCAGATGCAAATCATTTCCAAAATGACTCCTTCTGGCAAACTGTGCTGCCCTCCAAACAACTGAACTTATGAGTATTTAAGCAGTAGTTCTGCAGCCTTCTGCCATGCTTATTCCTTTCACCAATAGTGCAAATGAGAGCAATCTGTAAAATGTGTCCATCTCAACTGCCTGTGGCAACTGACAGTCTGGCTTACAGCTATTTGCAATTAACAGGCAGATTGCTGAGTCCTACAGCAACATATTTTTTTAGGTACATGATTTGACATTGCCTATGTGTCTGTACCAATCAAAACAATTGTTAATATTGGGTCTACTATGTGAATTGTCATTATTGATCAATTTAATAACATACATTTATTTTGGTGGGAAAGTACAACTACTTTATTAGATAGCAACTTTAAAGAGCTGCTGACACCTCAAAGAAAACTTGGAAAAACAAGATATTTAGGTACAATTCATCTTACTTTACATAAATATTCTATAGATTTCTCCTCCCCGTTATTTTATTACTAAGGAAATTTGCTTGGATACATGATCTTTATACCTTAGAGATCATCTACCTTTTTAGCTTACTCCCTATTTCAAGTCATAATCCTGTGTTGTGACATCACAATCAGTTGCCATGGGAGTAACTTTGATGTGATGAGCAGTGCATTATGACCACAGGTATGGAGAAAGCAATAGAAATAGTTGAACTCTTTAGGAGCAAAGAGCCTGTTTTCATGTAAATTACACCAGTAATAAATAATGGGGAGAAGGAATATAGAACTAATGTGAAATACAAGCCTAACTGTGTCTAAATATTATGTTTTGCTAAAGTTTTGAAGGCATCAGCTGCTCTTTAACATAACAATATTCAACAATGCTATTTGTCCTGGACTTGCTATCAATAATTCCACACAGCTTGTCTTCCCTCTATTTTGCACAGACATCCTAGGTGGCAAGACACTTTTCTTGCTCAACAGTTAATAGTGGCATTTATTTTAAAAAGTGGAGCGATACACAACAAAGATATGTACAACTACTAAATAATAAATTATTATAGAACTGATTTGTGTTCCTCCATTGCTTTTCTTGTTGCATTATAATTAGATAAATAATTCAGTTGATAGTGCTAATTCCTTGAAAAAAAGAGGAGGACACAACAAAGATATGTGCTACTACTTAATAAAAAAATGTGTTATAGAACTATGTTTTGTGTTCATCCATTGCTTTTTTTGTTGAGCAAAATTAGTGAAATACTTCAGTTGACAGTAGTATTTCTTTAGAAAAAAATGCCGTAAGACACAACAAAGATACAGTATGTGCTGCTACTTAAAAAAAAAACACTATAGAACTGTGTTTTGTGTTCCCCCATTGTTTTTTTTTCTTTCCAGCATAATTAGTTAAATAATTTACTACTGATGATACACATATGTGCCTTTAGGTTTACAATTAAGGTGCTGTGCAAAAAAAGTATATAGTAAAGCCTTTTCAGAGACATGTTGCAGTTCATTCCAATAGCCATTTTTGTGTGCTGCTTTTTTTGCACTGTATGACTATTTATGTAATAGTTGTTTTAATTAGATATTTTAAAAATGGTACTGTATTTTATTGCTTATGAATATAACTTTTGGATATTCTGGCAAAAGATAAGCAGGACACAGGTAAGAAATATATCAGCAGACAGATCATTAATTCTGATTTTACAACTTGTGTTTGTGTTCTACTGTGTTGATTTTAATATTTAAAAGCCAGTATTTGTATTTGCAATATTTACAGATGTTTTCTGTGTCTCTGCTGTTCAGCTTGGCAAGATCCAAGATGATGTACTTCCTGGTTGATACAGTGATCAGCTGATATTCCTACTGGTCCACTGCAAACATTTCCTGTTATGATTTGAACATTTTTTTTTCATTTTCAGAACTTCTTTTTTCACATGTGTAATAGGAAAAAGAAATTTTGGAAAGTGAAAAAAGAAACTGTAATGCAAAAAAAGGATTTGTTTTCAAATCAGCAGGAGAGTATTACCAATGTTTTTCCCCCATGTCTAACTGTTCCTTCTCCACTTTGAACATCTTGCTATGTATTCCTGTGACGACAAATGCTTAGAACAGCTGATATTGTTGAATTGGGAGCATTTTTTGTTGTTGCTTGCCTTTTTTGTCATTTACTGAGTTCTTTTTTTTGCAAGCATAAAACAAATAAAATAATATCAGGGAACGCAAAAAGAAACCATATTATGAAAAAGGATTCATTTTTGTATTAGAAATGAAGCATTTCAAGCATTTTTCTTTTATTTTTCGATATGCTTTTCCACTTTGGGAGTATTATATGTATATATGAACAGAAATCCACCGCTGTTTATTTCTGCTGACCCTAAATGAAGAACTCAATATCAATTTTAGAGCTATTGAGGTACCATTCTAAATCATTTATGACAGGTCAGTTTTGTAAAGAATGACAAAAAGGAATTAGTTTTTTACACAAATTTTAAACTTTAATACAGGCCATTCTTTCATATTCCATCTTGAAAGATGCATCATAGTATCCCCCTGATATTTGAAATAAAACTAGTGTATGAATTTTCCTTAGCCAGTTTCTTAAACTTTGGCATACAAATTTAATTTATGTTTTGTAACTTGCTGAGTCACATGGAAAACCAGGACAATTGTGTATCAAGGATCACCTTTGGAATACATGTAAATGTATTTGTATAGGTGATAACTACAGTAAGTGCAACCCTACAGGTGTCAGCATGGTTTAGTTGGCAGCACATCCACCTGTGCCCAGAAGGTTGTGGGTTCTAGTCTTACTCTGGGATTACAGTGGAACCATAAATGCTGGCACCTTAGTGTTTTATTATTAGGGGATGCTGCAGTATCAGAGTGGGCCAGCCTTCAGGTGGAATATTGAACTATGGCCCTGCCTGCTTTTCTAGTGGCTGTTTAGGTAGATATTGACCCTTAGGCTGCCAACAGAATTAGAACGTGTAGGAATTTTGGACTGATATACTGTATCAGTCTGTGGCACAGCAAGGGTTAAGTATTCCATGGTACTTTTTGTAAATAGCAGGGTAATTTTTTTTTCTAAACAAAAATATCATAAAAAATTATTACACCATTTCAGTTAATCAGTTTACAGTTTCATATACAGAAAGATATCTAAAAATAATTTTACAGTAAAAATATTATTACATTTTCAAAAATTACAAATAGATACAATCCACAGTCACAGTAACGTTTAACCACTTGTGTCATCTTGTTCTATAGGGCAGTACCCAATCACAATTCCTTCAAAGTTTCCAAAATTTTCCAGAGACCCATCTGTAACACAGTACGCCTCCACATTCAGTACGTGTCTTGTTTCCGTACTCTTGCTCCACTCTTGGCTGTTGTTGTGACACATACCATCTCCTGTCTCTGTCACATGAGCCTTCGTCATTTACTGCAACACCTTCCACCCCCACAAATGGCGCATGTCCATTTGGACTGGTGGTGGCACCTATGGTGTTACCAAAGGTAAGTGGTAAAGTACGCTGTACTGTGAACACTATACTGAGTCAGTAGCCTTAATGCAAGATCATTGCCTGTTATCGATCACATGAACAAACTGTGTGACATTACTGCTGGGTATTAAATAACTTCCTCCCCTTCCAGACTCCTAGGTGGACAACATTCAAGTGTTATCTGTGACACATTGCTGTGTGACTGTGTATCAAATATGGGGTCAGTGTGTCATAAATTGACCTTAATGTGGAGACTGATAAATGTATGCTTATCTTAGGTGAAGGTGAAATTATTTTTTCATTGTAATTGTTGTAAAAGAAGAAATAGCATTAACAAAGAAAGTTTTCTCTTCTTCTACTGTGCTGATATGTGTTTTTTTGTTTATTTGTTTTTTTAGCTCATTGACATAATTCCTGATTCCAACTTGGAACAGCTGATTATGTCAAAAAATGCCTATTGAGTATAGAAGACAATGTTTGTACAAAAGAGAATGGTGTTACAGTGCTCATGTTTCACACAACAGTACAGGCAGTACAGTAGGAAGTAATATCCATCATACAATTCTGATATGTCTGTGACTGAAGCAGTAGCACCAGAAAGGCAGCTTGTAGCACAGGCTTTGAAACATTCTTGTTTGTCACTTAGTAAGGTTCATTTATCTGTAGGCATCTCAAAAAATAGGCTAACGCAGAAGAGGAAAACTTTGTCAAAAAAAAAAATCTCAGAGAAACAAGACATCTCTGGGTGTGTCTGTGGCCAGGAAGTATTACACTAAAGTTACAAATTCCACATGTTGGCACGTAATGCTGGAACTGAGCAGACTGTGTCTACTGCACTCAGACATCTTCATAAGAAAATCAAGAGAAAGACTGAATTAATGAAGGTGCGCCTCAGGGTAAAACAGTCTGTGGAGGCAGCAGTCAGTGTATGTGCAAGTTTGTGGGCACAAATGATGTCTCTCATATATGACTTCAAGAAAACTGTTTGCTTAATAACAATGATACTGCAGGAAGTACAAAATCTGCCCAGAGATAACTTCTGCTACATATTTGATGGTTTTTGGCTACACACACAATGTACAGAGGCCTATTTCTGGGAAGAAACATGCACTTGGTCTGAACAGCACTATCAATAACAGTGCCATCTAGAACAGCTCAGTATTGACAGTGCTCTTCAATACAGTAGCAGTAGTAAATGCCACCAGAAAACACAGCACGAATGGTAGCAGTCAGATGACCTCTGCCATTCAAAAGCAAACTACAACTTTAAACTGTTTTCTTGTGGGGACTCCACCCCCACCCCCATCCCCATAATTAAAGATCCTAACTCTAAGGGGGAGCAGATCATGGGTAAAAAGCTAAACTAGTGGGGCCATGAAATTGCTGTTCCCATGGCTCCTTGTAAAAAATATCAGTTGTTCCTGCTGCAATATCTTGAGGAGAGACCAGGATTAGAACCCTGGTCTCCCAATCCATCCTGGCTGAGCTGCTGCCTTAATCTGCTCCACCATGAGGCAGCTTGGCTAGTGACTGCACCTTCCTCACTCTTCCTCTTTTTTTGTTAGTTGTTTAACTAGGACTAGCACACTAAGCCGAAAGCTTTTTTACAGGTGCCACCTGGGAGAACTGGGAAGTTAAGTAACATGATCAAGGTCACACAGTCTGCAAGTGGAAGCTGTGGGATTCAAACCCAGGTCTGGTCAGCTAGATGTCACCAGATTTGCAGCTCAGAGCCTTAAACCACTGCACTAAACTGCCTCCTCTTCTTCTGTAAGTGTGAATAGCGACATGGGTAGCGCTAGTTGCTCCACGCTGTTCTACTCCTGTTGCTATTCCAACATGCGCAGTTGCTGCAGTGTGGTTTATACCATGCTGTTCAGGAACTACTGTTCTATCTGGGTATGGAAGAAACATACCACCCACACAATGAAGAAGTAACATTGTGTGTTGATGTGGGTGGAAAAGTGTGGAATGTTCTGCCAGCACTGCAGCATGACAATTGACTCTGATGCATGTATTGATAGTGATTTCCCAGCTGAGTACCACAGAACTCGACATATCACATGGACATGTGATGAGTCCTGCAATATAATGCAATGTTCCAATAATGAAGTTAAGAACTTTATTCATCTTTCAATCATCACCAAGAATACACAGAGGTATAAACTGTTTGAGATTATTGACCTCTGTGAAATAAGACCACATACTGGCCTAATGGACCATTATCTGGCTTGTTTGCAGAATGGAGCTTGTGATAGTGATTTCCATCACATGTGTATGATTGCTGTCTACAGTACAGTAATGCATTTTTTTGTCTCTAAAATCTATCAAGTCAGGTGTGCTGTTTTGAAGTTTACATGCCTTGACCATTTGCTTTGTGATGGTGACACAGAAGATGCACTTGCTTCTCTGAAACAAGTCTGAGATGCTAAAACACCTTCGCATGAAGTGTCACAAGAACTTACAGATGAAATCTCTAACTGTGTTGCAGTAAATTAAATACAGATGATTCAAATGGTTGGAAATTAAATTGCAACATTGAGTTGGTCAAGAGAGAGAAATTTGACTTTGTCTGTGTTTCTTGTAACTGACTTTTCTACAGAGACCAAACTGTAAAGGCTGATCTGTCCAAAGTTAAACTATTCAATGCTATGTGGGGTCATTTGGTGGCTAATCTCATCTTGAAGAGTGACTTTGATTTAGATATAGAGGTTCACATGTGTCTGTACTGTTTTAGAAAAATCAGAACCAGTGTATTGCTTCAAGGTCTGTGTTAAACAACATGGAAGCAGATGTTACACCCACTGAGATAGCCACACTAAATGTGAATAGATACTCATACAAACAATGAAACCATTCCAGACAATTGTAAGGCTAAATACAAACGTGAAGGACTGTGTTACAGGGTTGATATTACAGAGACAAAAGTAGGGGAATACAGTGCTAGAGTTTCCAACCCTAACTCCACATCCCCCCCCCCAAGCAGTGGAAGGGGCAAGGCAACACAAGCAAGCACAAACAGCCATCATCAGGTAAGACAAACAACATACAACTCTCTGAAGATAACACACGAGACATCCAAACTCATTGTCTACCAGGTGTATGAGGTCCAGTGCCATGACAATGTGTTGGTGGGACATTCCATGCTGAGCAACATAGGATGGGCCATCAGGGCATTGCACCCCCAAAGTGTTCTCAGAGACCACAACCAGGAGGTTGCTGGGTTGTTGGGATGGGTGATGCATAGGAAGGCCTCATAAGATGCTGATCATTATTACAATGGCAGGTACAAATGACACAATACATGTATATGACACTTCCTACTGAGCTGTATTACATCTAATACCATAGTATTGTGTTTTTGTGGAGTAAACATAGGTTCCCTGCCATGGAGTTGTGTTGGGGCACTGTGTGGGAGACAGTGCCACAGATAGACTATAAGAGGGGGCAGTATAGCACAGTGGTCTAAGGTTCTGAGCTGCAAATCTGGTGACATCCAGCAGACCAGACCTGGGTTTGAATCCCACAGCTTCCACTTGCATACTGTGTGGCCCTGAGCAAGTCACTTAACCTCCTTGTGCTCCCAGGTCGCTCCTGTAAAAAAGCTTCCAGCTTAGTGTGCTATACCTGGTTAAACAGCTAAAAAAAAAAAGAGTATCTGATGACTAGAAACATAATGAAGCAGGTAGCTGGCACTCAGATAAATGAGCAAACAGACAGAAGAAACACCACAACATTATTTCATGAGATGCACAAGATGGAAGTGTGTTGCGCAGTTATGCACATACTGTGCAGCCGATGGTACTGTGGTCACGCAAAATGCACACTAGTTAAGTCAGGTGCTATAGGACAGATGCATGACAGCATGCCTAGCACCTGCCCCACAGTGTGGTTGTATGAACTTTCATGCTGCACTACTGTATAAGGATGGTGTGTATATGTCTGATGCCATAACATTGTGTTGCAGATGTAGGAAGGCACCTGTATGCATGTTACCCTGGAGAGGCAACAGTGGATAATCTAGGAAGGAATTACTTAGATTTGTTACATAACATACAACACCTGTACAACAATGCATCTGTATAAGGTCTGATGCAATACAAGCATATCTTGGAGGTATGTGAAACATCAACACCATGACAGAATGTTGGGGTAGCATCTGGGATACAGACTGATGCTGATGCCACTCTGTTCAGCACTGTTGGGGCAGTAATTGGACACATGAATGTATTGTGTGATGTATAGTACCAGTACAAAATTGAGGATATGTGATGTATACTGCCATGGCAGTATATTGGCACGGTGACCAGTTGTTCATTTTTATACTTCTGTGTTGGGTGTAGCAACTGCACATGGACTGTAACAAGTCCTTCCTATGCACCACCCTGTCTCCCATGACTCTGGCATCTTCCTGGTAGGTATATAGGGAGCACTTTGGGGTGCAGTGCCTACAGTGCCCCTTCCCCATGTTGCCCAGCATGCGGGCATCCCCCCAAACCAACTGTCATGTCAACAGACCATACACACACTCTTGGTGGACAATTAATATGGATGTCTTTTGTGCTATCTTCAGAGAGTTGTATGTTGTTTGTCTTACTTGATGATAGCTATCTCTGCTTGCTTGTGTTGCCTTGTCCCTTCCACTGCTTGTGGGTGAAGGGTGGGGGTAATGTGGAGTTAGGGTTGAAAACCCTAACACCACATTTTTTTCTACTTTTTTCACTGTAATATTAACCTTAACTGTTGCATTAATGAAGTTGTTTGCAAAGAATGTATAGATAGATAGATAGATAGATAGATAGATAGATAGATAGATAGATATAGATATTGATATATATATAGGTCCTCTCCCAAAGAAAAAGCCATCATATATTTTCCCATATATCATGGTAGCCAATTAGAGTACTATGATATCAATGAGTTAATTACAGTGTATTAATGTGTTATTAATACTGTAATAACACATTAATTCCTAACTAGGACTATATATTATATACTACATACAGTGGTAGTCATATGAAAGTTGATCAGTACTGCAATATTTGCCTCAACTGTGGAACAAAATATTGCAGTTTGCCACTACAATAATAAAACTATGCATTGAATAACACTGCAGTTTTTTCTCTGGTAAATCCTTGGTACTTCTTCCACAGTTGCAGCAATACTGCAGTAGTGCGGTCAATTTTTATATAACTACCACTGTATATGTATCATAGTCTTTGCAAAAAACTGTGTTAATGCACCAGTTAAGATGACTGATAACACTTTTATTTTAAGTATCCCTAACTACACTGTAACTGCTGTGCTGCATCGTAACTACTGTGTAGATACATATAACTACTATTTAGTTGTAAACTGGTTTCACATTTGTGTGTTTTGTAGTTACACAATTTACATACATGTACAACTGCTACTGTCTCCCTTTCTGTACTAATCAATTCATTCTGACAAGTGCAACTACACGTGTAATAGCTGTTGCAAAGTGCAACAGAAAATCTATTGTGCAACTACCACCCCACTTCTTCTGGCATTATATTATTTGTCTTACAAGGGCAACTACACATGTAATGGTAGTTTATTCACCTGGTAAAGGTGATTGTGGGGGTATACATCTCTGAGGCACTCCATCTTCCTTACACATGGGTTGTGTCCACCTGATAGGTTGCTTGATGCACATGTAACTTCAAAGAAGTCCGACCCCCTTTCCCTGTGGCACAGCCCTTCCATCATCAGTTCTCAATGTGCATCGGACAGGTTGCTACACGCAAAAATAAGCTCCCTAAAAAAATCAACATTTCATCACAACGAAGAGGTAAGAGATTACACTGATATAGCAGAATTATTGACAGCAGTTAGAGCTAGCTATGTTGCAATCGTAGGATGACTGCATCACAGTTTAAGACAAATAGTTAGCTCAGGAAGCATGCAACTAACTACTGTATTGTGCCAAACAAGACTTGTGATTTCTAGCATTTGAGTACAAGATCACACCTAACAATCTGTGAATTTTACAATTTTAACAGACCCTACCATTCCTGCAGTGCACACCAAGCAGCAATCTTTCCACTCCTCCATAATTCCCTTGGACTCTCTACCAGTGAGTCTAAGATGGTTCAAAACAGATGAAATCCAAGCAGACTTTTGTGACCCCTGCTAGCAGTCCCAGTTTAACTACTGCACCCACTACTATTTAGTACTGGGCAGAGAAACCCCTATGACTCCTGCTAGAAGTCTTAGGGGTACTTCTCAACTATGCCTCACTGTATTCCATTGCCTTGCATCATGAGAGGGATTAATCTATATTGTGGCTCCTTACCTCCCATTTTATGATGGGACAAAAAGCCTGCTTCTTGGTGTGCAGTCCTTCTTGGTGTGCAGTCGTTCTGAACATAGGGGGAGAGAGACAACTGCATAGAAGACTGTAACTCTGCGTACCCTTTCCCTGGCAAGTCCTCTGACTCAACGTGGTGCTTTTTCACACCTTCCCCTTCTTTTGTGAATTCGGGAAAGGTGGGGCACCATCCCTACAATATCTCCAGCTGTTTGCTTCTTCTTCTCAGTGCCTCCTGGCACTCCAATGACACGTTACTCATACAACTCTATTTGCAAGCTCGTGCACTTGCTCACATGTCATCTACACTCGCGCATGCACGCTGCAGTTCTCTGCACATGCGCGAGGCAGGGGAGCACCGTAAAACTTTTCATGCTGCACTGTATGCAGCTCAAAGTTTCCCTGGTGACTCACTAGCCATCTTGCAACAGGGGGAACAGATTATAAACCCCTCTCTGTATTCAGTCACCCTTGGGAGAACTGTAACAATACTGGAAGGATTTTTTATCCATTGCCATAGTAAATATTATAGCGAGGGGGAATGAGAAACACTTCATAACTCCAATACAGTTCCTTACCTCACTACTGCATGTACATTACTAAGCCATGGGTGATACTTCACAGAGCACTTTAGCTGATCTTACAGATGGAAAATCCAATGGGTATATTAAGACTATTAGACTGTAAGAATATTATTATTAGGGCTATTAAAGACACTCCTCCCTAATCCTCCCCTCTCTTTCTCTCTCCATTTCTCCACAGACATGGGGAAATCCAAGAGCTGCAGACTGTGCAGTATTCCAATCCCAGCAGCACAAATCTGAAGACTCTGCACCTCTTGTGCAGAGGACCCACCATCCCCCTCACATGATGTTCAAGAGGAGGACAGAGCCAACACTTTCAGCCACTCTCCAAACCAGGGCACCTCACAAAACAGCCTCCCTTACAACAACTACCATTGGACACAAATTCCATTTTATTGCAAAACCAATAAGTGCTTCAATTACAACAGTCCATGTCTGCAATGTGTGACAAGCTGGCAGAGCTCACCTCACAAAAATCTGCCTCCCCGTCCAGCGCTAATACAAAGTCAGGACGCCACCCCACCAGCTCTAATAGCTATTGCAAATTGTAATAGTAAATCTGTTGTGTTCAGTAAGTACCATGTTACTACTTTTGGTATTATTAAATCTGTTCTTACAAGTGTAACTACATATAAATGCAGATCTTGTACTCTGTTTCAACTGTCTATGTCTATCTGACATTTATTTAAAAGGTAATCACACAGAAAAATGTTAAAGTGTAATCTGAATGGCAGCTTAAATAGGAATACAATGCAACTTCAGTCTGCTACAGTTAAATGCACTGACTGGCCACTCTTTAGATGATGTCCCATGTCTGTATTCCAGTTTGTCATAAACTAGCAAGTTAGTAAACATGCAGTACAATATTATGAATTGATATGTAACTGTACACAAAAATATTTCATTTCTCACTTTTGAAACATATTCAGATGTGCATGATTACTAATTGGCACTATAACAATATTGTGGCAAAGAAATAATGGTACTGTTTTCACAGTTAATGCCTTGGTAACATATATTTGCAGTTGCAGTTGCACATGCTTACATTTACAAATGTCAGTACTGTAGCTGTGATGTAAGTTCTTATTCAGAAATCATTCCCTCATGAACTTATTGCTGACTAAAGTTGCAATGTAATATTGGACCCTATTCACATAGGTGGCAGGAAATGTGAGAAATGTGCATTCCCAGGCCTCATGATCAATAGCAGCCATCCAATCAGATGGACTGACCAAGAGCAGACTGGATTCTGCACTGTGTGTGCAGTGGGGAATTGTGGGTTATGGATGGTCCTCCCATTACTGCTGTTTTCCAGTATGGGGACCTACTGGTCTGCCCATGTTTACTGCTTTGCTCCCAGCTCTCATGGAGTAGTCAGAGGGATGGGGTAGTTTTATGTGAAGGATAATGCCATGGCTGACACACCATTCAGCCAGTGAGAAGGGCATGTAATGGCTAAGGAAGGGTCCCTGCCTATGTATATGGCATCATCCACCACCATTCCACACAGCAGATCAGTGATAAAGCATGGTATGTAGTCATACCCCTCCCCAGTCACCCACCTAGGCAGTAGCAGGACAGGAGTTTGGGTGTAGAAGAGGAGTGGGTGAATGCCACAGACGCAGCACATTTCTTAATGACTACAGCACTGTTATAAGCCAATAAGTAATTATGTAAATGATTTGTATTGTATAAGTAAACAATATGGTGGTATAGCAATTAATGCTACTAGACCGTGTGTTTAAGTAGTAAGTGCATGAGGGAATGATTTCTGAAAGAAAACATACATCATAACTACAGCATTGACATTCAATGTGAATGTATAGTAGTTACACCCTTCTTCTTATGCTTTATTTTAAGTGTCAGTTTCTGTGTACTTACTTTGCAAATACATGTTAGTTTGGAATAAATTGTAGAAACAATGCGACAGAAGCATCACATTCCTTAGTAACTACAGCACTGTTACTCCCTTCATCTTACACTGTAAGTGTCAGTTTCTGCTGACTTACTTTGCAAATAAATGTTAGTTAGGCATTAACTGTGGAAACAATGCGACTAAAGCAGCACATTCCTTAGTAACTACAGCACTGTAAAAAGCCATTAAGTAATTATGTAAATTAATGATTTTTTATTGTATAGCAATGTACAATATTAGACAGCATGTTTATTTTTAGTTTGTTTTTTTGGTCACACAGTATACAAGTGGTGGCTCTGGGATTCTCCAGGTTTGTAAGTCAGTGCATTTAACCACTACACTATACTGCAGTAAGTTCATGAGGGAATGATTTCTGAAGGATAATTTTATTTGTCAGTAGCAACACTGTAACTACTGTATAACTACACTGTAACTGCACTACTATGTAGTTGTTAACTAGTTTCACAATGTGTGTTGTATACTTAAATAACTTTAAATGTGCTGTTTCTGTGGGATTGACCTACATCTCTTCTGCACCCACACCCCTGTCCTGCTGCTGCCCAGGTGGGTGACTGGTGATGGGGTATGGCTACATGTCATGCTTTATCTCCGATCTGCTGTGTGGCATGATGGTGGGTAGTGGCAGATACAAAAGCAGGAACACTTCATTAGCCATTATATGACCTTCTCACTGGCTGAATGGAGTGGCAGCCATTGCACTATCCTTCACACCAACCTACCACAGCTCTCTGACTATACCATGAGGGCTTGGGGCACAATGGTGAACATGTGCAGACCAGTAGGTTCCCTTACCGGAAAACAGCAGCACTGGGAGGACCATCAATAACCCACAATTTCCCACTCTACACAGAGTGCAGGATACAGTCTGCTGGAGGGCAATCCATTTGATTAGATGGCTGCTGTTGATCACTAGGCCTGGATATGCACATTTGAAACATTCTCTGCCACCTTTGGGGCCAATGCACAAAATGATCTGATTGCCTATACACTGCATATCTGAGAGGCATAGGTGACCCAAAGTTGGAAAGCTGTGCACCAGTGGTCCAGTAGACCCCAGTGGCATTCTCCAAAGCATGTGTCCCTTGTATACCAAGTCCCCTGACCAGTAGGGTAGATTCATGCAGGGCCAGTCCAGGGGTGGTGCAGGGGGGCTTGCCCACACTCCACACCTTTCATTAAGGTGTAGAGTGCCAGGCAAGGGGGTGCAAGCTGTGGTGGGGGGACACTTCCACAACTCTGACACTCCTCCCCAAGGTACAGCCACCAGCTGTGTGGACATGTGCTGTCACCCCTACCATGCCACCCCAGCCCTCAATGACAACAGTCCCAGATTAAACCAGTAGCATCTCAGTTGATGAATTCTTTCTGGAAAACCTCTGGGGTGAGTAATTCCAACTCATATGTGTGGTGGCAGTTGTCCTTTAATAAAGTAAAGACTACTTTTGAAATATTTTCCTACATGTGGACAGTGCAATGCTTTGCTAAAGTGCAGCAACATATGGAAATTGTTGAGACATTGTTGGGGGTTAGCAGCTCCCTGATGAATCCTTTCTGGCAAAGCACTGGTGTGAGTAGTTCGGACTCCTATGTGTGGCAGCACACATCCTTTGATGAGATAAGGATTACTTTTGAAATATTTTCCTACATGTGGACAGTCCAATGCTTTGCTAGAGTGCAGCAACTTTAATGAAAACTCATCTGGGACAACAGGGAGGGATAGGAACAGCCACTCGGGGAAGCACCGGTGATTTTGAAAACATTTCTCACTTTTGAAACATTTCAACCCTGTGTTTTACCAAGCATCCCCTGCTCCACATGGAGAAAGGGATCCACTCATGGACCTGGAATGGGCATCCCATTAGATGCCTGCAAGTGTCCACTGATCTTCCCCCCATGCACTAGCACGACGTGTGGTGGAGCCTTGGATGAGAGGTGCATGGTGGCCAGCAACTGTGAATACCAGCCACTGCACAACCATCCATGTGTGCACAGCTACACACAGTGGGTGTGCTCCTTTTGTGCATACCTGGTGTTCCACTGATGCATAGACCCCTATGTGAACAGCAAGAGGAAAGAGGTGCTGTTAAAACTTTACTACTCAACTGGGATTAAAGAACTAGAACTCTACTACTGAGACCTTCAATTCAGGGTAAAAACAAACAAAAAACAAACAAAAAAAAGAGTTAGTGTGTTTGTCTGAATTGTGTGAAGGGAATTATCTGTGCAGTTAACTAGGTGAAGAAGGAAACTGTGAATTAGGGGGAGTGGCTTAGGCAGAAGGAAGCCAGGTGTTTGGATTTAAAAACTGCCCTAGACAACTTTTGTCAGAGAACAGCAAGAGGAAGGAGGTGCTGTTAGAACTTTACTACTCTACTCGGCCAATGTGGCCCCCCCAACCTTAGCCAGTTCTACCTTTATAGGCACAGGAGGATTTGACTGACAACAGGAACTTCCTGTTTGGAAGCAGGAAGGGAGTGATCACAGAAGCACAAAAGACTCACCATCCTAGAAGGGCAAGAGTAGCTCTCCATCCCCCCCGCAGCTGCTGGAGGTCTGACTCTGACCAAGTAAGATGGAGACTACTGAGGAATATAGGAACTTCCTGTCCCAGAACAGGAAGATCAGGAGCTTTAAGGGAACAGAGACAGTAGAAAAGTAGGGAGGAAAAAAATGATATAAAATAAAAAATAAATAAACAGAGATAGGAAAGAGTAATTATACACAATAACAGTTAATGGGCCACAAATACGACATGATGGGAGTGGTGCAGTGCAGTGCAGTGGCTGTGGAGCAGCAATCTTCCAGGAGACATTCTGGAAGATGCGATGTTGTCCCATCTGCAGGCACCACTCTGGGCTGAGGAAGGAGGTTGCTCATCTCCAGGCTGAGTTGGCCAAGATTCGGGGGACCTCCTCTACCACCCAGGGACCACCAGGGCCACCACCGCTGCCTCACAGGTTGCCAAGAAAGAGGAGCATTTGGACCACAGTGGGCTCAGAGAGGGTGAGGGTGGTGAAACAGAGGTGCATCTCTCCAGTTGTACCGCTCCACAATTCATCTGTCATTCTGACAGAGAGTGGTTCCTCTATGGAGGCACCCACAGTGGAGACCAAGGAGGATGCTGGGAACCTCCACAAAGAAGACCCACTGGAGGGTGGTATGGGACCCCACAGGGGAAGGAAACAACTCCTGGTGGGGGACTCCATTGTTAGGAGGGTAGAACTGGGGAGGCAGGGAGGGGAGGGGAGAGGGAGGTAAGGTGCCTGCCTGACACCATGGCTTGGAAGGACAGGGAGCGAATCCTCAGGATCGCAGAAGCAGCTGCACTGGGAAGAGAGCTGGCTATCATTGTCCACCTAAGGACAAATGACCTGGCTGGGAAAAGGATCAGAGTAGTGCAGGAGGAGTTTGTAGAGTTGGGGAGGTTCCTTAGATAAGTAGCACAAATGGTAACCTTCTCAGAGGTGCTGCCTGCCTATGGCATGAGTGAGGCTAGGGTGCTCTTCACCATGGGATTCAATCAATTGTTGGAAAACTAGTACAGATCTCAGGGTTTTGGCTTCATTGGGGACAGGAGTCCACCTGGAGGATGCAGGCCTATGCTGGTGTGATGGTCTGCATCTTTCCAGGAGGAACCAGGATCCTAGGTGATAGGTTCAAATGCTTCATTGGCAAGCATTTAAACTAGCCAAAGTTGGAGGCACTGAAAATGACCAGGGAAATCCTAGCTCCCCGCCCAAAAAAAAATCCGGTTGGTTAGTGAGGTAAATACCAAGATAGAGAAGTCAATGGGGAGAAGGGCAAGGGTAAATGGAGAAAAAGGCAATGGCTGTAATAACAGGGATGGGGCAAAAAGGGGTAAGGCCATCCAAAAATGGAGGGTAATGAGTACCAATGCCCATAGCTTAGGTAACAAGCTCCCTGAACTGGTGGCCTTGATGGAAGAAGGATGCCTGTATATCGTGGCAGTCACAGGAACATGGTACACAGAGAACCATGACTGGGATGTCAACATACCAGGGTACACAATCTACAGTTGGGACAGGAAGGGTAGAAGAACAGGAGGAGTAGCTCTCTGTATAAGGGAAGGGATCAGAGTAACAGAAAAAAAGGGTAAACAGGGAGGAGAGGAGGCACTGTGGTCACCGTGGAGACTGGAATTGGCACCATAATCCACACAGGGGTTGTATATAGACCCCTGTCTCAGGGGAAGGAATGGACAAGGATATGATAGAAGGCATCCTTAGGTTGGCAGAGAAAGGGGAGATATTGTTGATGGAGGACCTGAATATGCCAGATGTTAACTGGAGCACTTTTGCTGCAGCCACATTCAAGAGCAGGGCCATTCTCAATGCCCTACAGGGGGCATGCCTCAGACAGCTAGTGTTGGAACCCACTCAGGAGGGAGCAATCTTGGACCTGGTACTCTCAAATGGAGACAGAGAGAGGATCTCTGATCTAGGAGTGAGTAGCCATCTAGGAAAAAGTGACCACCAAACAGCGTGGTTCATAATAAACTCAGCTGCAGAGTCAAGCCACACAAAAGTGAGGATACTGGACTTCAGGAGGGCTGATTTTGTCAAAATGGAAGAGTGCCTCAGAAAAGCACTAACAAACAGGCAAGAAGGTGGCGTGGAGCAACAATGGGGAAACATCAAAACTGCCATCACAGATGCAACAAGCCTTTGTGTGAAGCAGATGAACAAATCAAAATGAAAGAAAAAAACACTCTGGTTCTCAAAAGAGGTGGTGGGGAAGGTTAGGGAGAAAAATATAGCATTCAGGAAGTATAAGGAAACACAGAAGGAGCAGGACAGAGAACTGTATTTGTTAAAGCAGAAGGAAGCAGGGAAGGCAGTCAGAATAGCTAAGGCCCAAACTGAGAAAAAGATAGCCAGCTCAGTTAAGAAGGGGGATAGAACCTTTTATAGATACATTAGGGAGTGAAGAAAGACAAAGGGAGGGATGCTGAGGCTGAATAAAGGGGAGGGTGGGTTGGCAGAGAGGGACAGTGAAAAAGCAGGGATACTGAATGAATACTTCTGCTCAGAATTCACAAAAGAAGAGGAAGGGGAGGTACCTAATCCAGTCAAAGAAGCACTCTGGATGGGGGGGGTCGATACCAGTCCTTTTACAGAAGAAAGGGTTCTGAAAGAACTCCTAAAACTGAAGGTCGACAAAGCATTGGGGCCTGACAGGATTCACCCCAAAATTCTAAAAGAACTAAGGGGAGAACTAGTGACACCACTGACTACCCTCTTTAACAAATCATGGGAGAGTGATGTGGTACCTGAGGATTGGAAGAGGGTGGATGTGATTCCTGTTCACAGAAGTGGGAGCAAAACAAAGGCATGAAACTACAGACCTGTCAGTTTGACTTCAGTGATAGGGAAAATGATGGAATCACTTCTGAAGGATAGGATTGTTGAGTACCTAGAGGCCAGTGGGGCACAGGACACAAAGCAACATGGATTCACAGTGGGAAGGTCATGTCAGATGAATCTAATTGATTTCTTTGACTGGGTGACCAAAGTAGTAAACCTGAGAGGGGCTGTGGACATGGCCTACCTAGACTTTAGCAAGGCATTTGACACAGTCCCACACAAAAGATTAATAAACAAATTAGCCGTCCTGGGAGTGGGTCCCAGGGTGGAAGCCTGGGTAAAACATTGGCTGGACAGCAGGACACAGAAGGTAATAGTAAATGGAGTCCACTCAGAAGAAAGTGGGGTTACTAGTGGGGTACCGCAAGGTTCAGTACTGGGTCCGGTCCTTTTTAATGTCTTTATAAATGACATTACAGAGGGGCTGGAAGGAAAAGTATGCCTCATTGAAGACAACATAAAGATCTGCAACAGGGTTGATACACAAGGGGGGGGTGATGAATAGGATGAGAAGAGACTTGGCAAGGTTGGAGGAATGGTCAGAAGTATGGCAGCTTAGATTCAGTGCAAAGAAGTGCAAAATAATGCACCTGGGAAACAAAAACCCAGGGGAAGAGTACACAATGGGGGGTAGTAATAACAACAAAAATGGAAAGGGACCTGGGGATAGTCATATCTGATGACCTAAAGGCTAGCAAGCAATGTGATAAAGCAATAGGGATGGCTGGGGAGATACTAGGATGTATAGGGAGAGGCATCACCAGTAGAACATAGGAAGTTGCTATCCCTCTGTACAGACAGTTGGTGAGATCCCATATGGAGTACTGCATGCAGTTCTGGAGACCCCATCTCCACAAGGACATAGGATGGAGGCAGTCCAGAGGAGGGCAACTAAAATGGTGCAGGGTCTGCAACAGAAGCCATATGAAGAGATACTAAAGGAGCTTAATATGAATACACTCGAGGAAAGGAGGGAGGGGGGGCCATGGTAGAAACTTCTAAGTACTTCAAGGGAATCAACAAAGTTCAAGAGGGAAGCATTTTTCAAAAAAAGAGATGTGCAAGAACAAGGGGACACAATTAGAAGACAGAGGGTGGGACTGCTCTGGGGCAATGTGAGAAAGCATTTTTTCACAGAGAGGGTGGTGGATGCATGGAACGCCTTCCTGAGGAGGTTGAGGGGGTAAAAAACAGTGGGGGAATTCAAGAATGCATGGGACAGACATAAGGCAATTCTTGTGGGGGGTAGAAAGAAATAGGCAGTTGGTTAACTAGGATCTGCAACTTAGCCAGTAGGTAGGTAAATGAACAGACTAGGTGGGCCAAACGGTCCTTATCTGACATCAAAGTCTATGTTACTATGTTTCTATATGTGAATAGGTTCCAATATTAGATTGCATGTTTAGTAAGCAGTAAGTTCATGTGGGACTGATTTCTGAATGAGAACTATCTGATTGCCTATACACCATGTATCTGAGAGGCATAGGTGACTCAAAGTCTGAAACCCGCACACCAGTGGTCCAGTGGACTCTGGTGGCATGGCCAAAAGCATGCATCCCTTGTCCACTCAATCCCCTGAACAGTCAGGCAGGTCCATGCAGAGCCAGTCCGGGGGGTGGTGCAGGGGGCTTGCCCACACTCCGCACCTTTCACTAAGGTGTAGAGTGCCTGGTGAGGGGGGCACAGGCTACATAACTCTTATGCTCCTCCACAAGGTACAGCCACCTGCGGACATGTGCTGTCACCCCCACCATGCCACCCCTTTCCTCAGTGACAACAACCCCAGATTGAACCAGTAGCACTCAGTTGATGAAGCCTTTCTGGTGAATCTCTGGGATGAGTAGTTGCAAAACAATATGTGGCTGCAGTTGTCCCTTGTAAAGACTACTTTTGAAATCTTTTCCTACCTGTGGACAGTGCAATGCTTTGCTAGAATGCAGCAACATGGGGAAAGTGCTGAGACATTGTTGGGGGTTAGCAGCTCCCTGATCAAGCCTTTCTGGCAAAGCACCGGTGTGAGCAGTTCTGACTCCTATGTGTGGCAGCATGCATACTTTGATGAAATAAAGATGACTTTTGAAATCTTTTCCTATGTGTGGAGAGTGTAATGCTTTGCTAGAGCCTTACAGGGCATTACAAACATATGAACATACGAAAATGCCAGCAGAAATAGGCCTCACGGTCTGTTGAGTCTGCTCAATTGTGCAGCTAGCCCCTCCTCTCACAGCTGCACCCCCAAATTTCCCCTCCTTAGATTTACCCTCAGCCTGTCTCATCCCTTCTTGTTACTGCTCACTGTCTTATGAGCCACCACCTCCTGTGGTAGTGTTCCACTTGCACACCACGCTTTCCATGAAGAACTGTCTTTTTTCCTTCCCCCCGAATCTTCCCATCTCCAGTCTGAGACTGTGCCCTCTTGTGTCCCTTCCTCTTCTTAATTGGAAAATCCCCTCTGTTCAAGTCTTGTTTATCCCTTTCATGTACTTAAAGGTCTCAATCATGTCCCCCCATCCCTCCTCTCCTCCAAGGAATACATACCTAGCTCGCTCAGCCTTTCCTCGTAGGGCATGCCCTCCAATCCCTGCATCATCTTTGTTGCGCTACACTGCATCCCCTCCAACAGTCTGATATTCTTCTTCAGGTACCGGTGCCAGAACTGCACACAGTACTCCAGGTGCGGCCTGACCAGTGACGTGTGCAGGGGAGGATTATCGCCCTACTTCTGGAGGAGATTACCCTCGCTCTTCACCCCAGCATCTTGATGGCCTTTGCTGCCACCTTCCTACAATGAGCAGAGTTGTTCATGCTCCCCGTTATAAGTACCCCAGGTCCTTTTCCTCCACAGTGCTACCCAACTGTACCCCTCCCAGCTTATAGTCCCTGCCCTGGTTCTTTATTCCGAAGTGCATTACCTTGCACTTTTTGGCATTGAACCCCAGCTGCCATGTTTCTGACCATTCCTGTAGTTTAGTTAGCTCATCCTATAGCCCCTTCTATCCCTCAATGTCATCAACCACCACCCTCGTTTTGGTGTTATCTGCAAACAGACTGATCATACTTGGGATCCCATGTGAGATATCAGCTATGAATAATCCAAACAACACCAGCCCAAGCATCAGTTCCTGTGGCACCCCACTCATTACTGCCATCAGTGCTGAGAGTTCCCCTCCCACAACCACCTTCTGCTGCCTACCTCTTAGCCAATTAATTATTCATCTCACCATCTTCTCTTCTGCCCCCCCCCCGCCTCCCGTGCAGCACAAAGTCAAAGGTTTTGCTGAAATCCAAATACAGGACTTCCACTGTATGGCCCTTGTCTAGTTCTCTTCTCACCCAATTGTAGTACTCAATGATGTTGGTCTGGCAGGATCTGCCCAAGACAAACCCATGCTGATGCCCATCTTGGAGTCCGTTGTCCTCCAAAAAGGTCACATGCTTCTCTTTCAGGATTGTCTCCATGAGCTTCCCCACGATCGATCTGAGGCTCACTGGCCTGTAGTTTCCTGGTTCATCCTTTGAGCCACCTTTGTGGATGGACACCACATGGGCCATCATCCAGTCCTGTGGTACATATTCTGTGTCCAGGGAGGTATTGAACAGGTCAGCCAGTAGCTCTGCCAGAACGTCAGCCAGCTCCTTGAGTACCCTAGGGTGAAAGCCGTCTGGCACAGGTGCCTTGTCCACCCTCAGTGCCCTCAGTCCTTCCAGTACTCTGCCCTCAGTAATCCTCACATCTGTAACCCCCTTCCCCCTGTCTACCACACCCCTCCCCTGTGGTACCTGCCCCGCTTTCTTGTGCGTAGATGCAAAACAGAAGTATTCATTTAATTCCTCTGCATGTTTCTCCCCTCTCTCCACCCACACCCCATCCTTTTTTATTCTCACTATTTGGTCCTTGTTGTTTCTTCTTTCCCTTATGTATCTGAAGAAATCCGTTTCTCCATTTTTAATACCCTGTGCCATCCTCAGCTCCCTGGAAGCCTTGGTTGTTCTGACTAGTTTGGTGGCCTCTCTGGATTTCTTCATATACATCTCCTTGGCTTCTCCCCTCCTCGACTTTTTGAACCTCCAGAATGCCTCTTTCTTGGCCCTCATCCCCTCCCTGATCTCCTGAGTCATACAACTGGGTTTCTTTGCCCTCCCTTTCTTGCTCTGTGTTCTAGTACATGCCCCCATAGCCTCCGCAAGTCCCTTCTTTATGACATTCCACTTCTGACTTGTGTCTCAGCCTGGCTGAATCCCCTTCAGGTGTCCCGCCAGAATTTCCCCATGTTTTAAAGTCAATCATCTTGGTACCTGTACCCCCAGCTTCCCTCCCCATGTTGAGTGTGAACCACACCAAGTAGTGATTGCTTCCCACCAGTGGGTCCTCCACCCCCAGATCCCTTACCATCTCCCCACTGGACAGTACAAGGTCTAGAGTATTTCCTATTTGAGTTCGCCAGTTGACCAACTGCATTAAGAAACTGTCCTGAAATGCCTCTAACGGGACTTGCTCTCTTGCATTTGTGGTGGTTGGGGTACTCCAATCCACTCAGATGGATTGAAGTCCCCCACCACCACCGTGTTACCCTTCCTGCAGACCCTTTTTATTTGCTCAGCTAACTCCCTGTCCAGGTCCTCCAGCTGAGCTGGTGGTCTATAAACTACCCCCATCCTCAGTGTCCTGCATTTTGAGTCCTGAAAATGCATCCATAGGGCCACTGTCCTGCCCTCTTCCCACTCATCCCTTGCACACCTTATCCCCTCCCATACATAGATCGCCACCCCCCTTTTCTCTTGCTCCTGTCCTTGCTGAATATCCTATACCCCTGGACCATTAACTCCCAGTCCTGGTACTGGATGGCACATGTTTCCATGATGGTCACAATGTCCACCCTCCCCTCTGCCAATAGCACCTGAAACTCAGCTGACTTGTTTCTGAGGCTCCCCGCATTCAGTGAGACCACTCTCCAACCCACTCCCTTCCCCTCCCTAACCTTCACCCTCCTTTCTACCCCCATGTCCCCTTCCCTTTGCCTTCCCCATTAACTAGGGGGATAAGCTTCAAAGACCCCCCCTCTCCGGGACCCCTGTCTACCAGCTGACCAGTCACCAGCCCCCTTCTAGTTTAAATTAATCTTCGTTCCTGCATACTCCTCTATCTTCTGCTTCAGTATCACTTTTCCCTCCTTGCTCAGGTGCAGTCTGTCCCTGCATACAGGTCATTCCTGTCCCAGGTTCTAACCCCTGTTACCCACCAAGCCATACCCCCTTGAGTACACCATTCCCCCAGCCAAGTATTAAACTCACCTATCCTTCCTTTCCTTGCTGTACTCATGCAGATTACTGGGAGTATCTCTGAGAAGGCCACTGATCCCCCAATCTCCTCACACAGTCTTCCCAGTTCAGTTCAGGGTGTCAGCATTACATTGCCGGGACACCACATTGTAGATTTCTGGTTTTGCTGCCCCCTCACTGAGGTCCATCCCCCGGAGTTAGAATAATTATTAAGAGTGGTGTGAGGGTGCCCTGATGTGGTGGAACCTTGCTAGAGTGCAACAACTTATGGAAACTCCTCAGGGACAACAGGGAGGCTAAGGATGGCCGCTCGCGGAAGCACCGGTGATTTTGAAAACATTTCTCACTTTTGAAACATTTCAACCCTGTGTACCACCAAGCATCCCTGCTCCAAGCAGAGAAAGAAATCCACTCATGGACCTGGAACAGGCATTCCATTAGATGCCCGCAACTGTCCACCAATCTGCACCCCATGCACTAGTGTGCGGGGTGGTAGAGCCATGGATGAGAGGTGTGAGGTGGCCAGCAACTGTGAATGCCAGCCACTACTCAACCATCCATGGATGCAGAGCTGCACACACCAGGTATGCTTCTTTTTCATGTACCTGGCATTCCATTGCTGCATAGACACCAATGTGAATAGGGTCCAATATTAGATTGCATGTTTAGTAATCAGTAAGTTCATGAGGGACTGAATTCTGAATGGGAACTTACATCACATTGACAGTACTCAGATTTAATAAATGTAAGTGTGTTTAAGTGTGTTTTTTTTAAAATACATAAAAAAGTATTTACTGCTGAAAATTATTGAGGCAACAGTTTTCATACTGAATGATATTGTACTAAGATGACCTCTTTACCATGTGTATCATTGTTGTAGTATGGTGCTACAATAAAGCATATTGAATTACAAAAAAAAAAATAAATGTAAGTGTGCACACTTTCAAATACATGTTTCCTAGGCATTAACTGTGAAAACATAGAGAATAGTGGATTGACAACCATGCAGAACCAGTGTGTTCTGCCACAGAGGGGTTCTGATTCCCTTTGACCTCGAGAGCAAAGCTCGAGAAGTCCATGGAAACCAGATCCCCAGGGTGGCAGAACACACTGGTTCTGCATAGATTTGCCCATCCATTATTTGTTATTGTGTATGGTGTCCCTGACATCAATTTTTATGTAGTTTTAGCAGGGTTTTTTTAAGTAGAGGAAGACTTTGCCATCCGTGTCTTTTTCCTAGAGTTACATCTGGTTGCTAGGACCATTGGTGTGGTTGTTAGAGACCAGACATCCCTACATTCATGTTGCATACTCCCACTGGTTGAAAATCTGGTTGGGAAAGATTTTTAAGAAAAAAAGAAAACAATGACAACTGTATTTATTGCTTAGCGAGAGTACGTGGATGAAGCAAGTGTTTTCAAGTAAATGTAAATATCTGGTTGATCCTACATTTATTTATTTTTTTCATAGGACAGTATATCTGGTTTATCTTGCATATTATTTCACCATATCTGGTTGATCCTGCATCTGCAGGACTACGCGGTTGTCTGTTACTTCCGTTGTTGCCTCCTTTGATCTGGTTGATCCTACGGATTCTGTTGGTGTGGCTCATATGCTCCTGAAATCATTCTGAATGCTGTTGCACCACAGAAGGGTTAAACAGCATTCCATGACCTTTGAACTGTGGTACAACATCATTTTAGCTGATATAAAAATCAAGGTAGAACAATGTTCTACCATACATACCATTATTTCTTGTCCACAATATTATTACAACATCAATTAATAATTATGCAAACGAAATATTTTTGTGTACAGTTATTTCAATTCACAGTATTAGACTGCATTTTATTAACCTGTAGGTTCATGAAAAACTGGAATGCAGACATGGAACATCATCCAAAGAGTTACCAGTCAGTGCATTTAAGTGTAGCAGACTGACGTGATATTGTAATCATATTTTATTTACCATTCTGATTACACTATTTTTTTTTAACTTCTCTTTATGCACCATCCTTTGAAGAACTCTCTTCAGCAGCCTTCACCTTACCTTGAGCTCTACCACCCACCTGAGACACCTCCTCTCCTCGCACCAGCCCAACAGACCCCACAGCTCTGAACCCCCCGAGGTGGGGCCGCCCTATCTGCCCAGGGCACTCTATCTAGAATCTAGTATGCCAGACTGGGTGATTGGCACTGGATAGGATAGTGCCTGGTAGTTGGGAGTGTGGCCCGGCAGGGGCAGAGGTGCCTTCACCTATCCCTTAAGATGGGGATTTTTCATGTATAGTTTTCCCCAGAGTACAGACATGCAATGATGTCTACACAATCTGGTCACTGACATCAACCGCCACTCCATCCCACTTGTACGACTCAGCATAAGCAGTACCCCTGGTCTCCACCAGAGGTCACTGTTATGCCAAGTGAGCCCCAGATCTCACCCTGGGAGAGGAGCGCAGTCCATTGGGTGCTCCATCCTCTCCCTCTCCTGCCAGCTCCTGGCCACCCAACTCTACTCCCTAACCCGGGTCACAGGCATGGCATGAGGTGTGACGTCCAGTGCCTCAACCCTCAGCACCACCGGTCCATCATTGATTACACTTAAGTATTTCTTTGTGATTACATTTTAAATAAATGTCAGATAGACATAGACAGTCGAAACAGTGCCCAAGACCTGAAATAATATGTGGTTACATTTGTAAGAACAAATTTAACAGTGCCAAAAGTAGTAACATAGAGGTTACACATTACATTTTCTGTTACAGTTTGCAATATCTATAACATGTATAGTTTCCCTTGTAAGAACAAATTGCATAATGCCAGAAGAGATACAGTGGTAGCTACACAACATATTTTCTGTTACATTTTGCAACAGCTATTACATGTGTAGTTGCATATGTCAAAATGCAATTATTTGTGCCAACAGAGAGAAAGTAGTACATGTACATATATGCAAATTGTGTAACTACAAAACATGCACATGTGCATCTAGTTAACAACTACATAGTAATTACTTGTAACTGCACAGTTGTTACAGTGCAGGTACAGTGTAGTTACTTCATGCAAATGGTAAGTAAATAACACGCAAAACTGAGACTAGTTAACCACTACATAGTAGTTGCATATAACTACATAGTAGTTACAGTGCAGTTACAGTGTAGTTATACAGTAGTTACAGTGTTGATAAGGACACATAAAATAAAGTGCTACTGGATAACTTAATGCCACAAAAGTAGGGAAATGTGGCACTAAGGTTTCCAACCCCAACTCCCCACCTCCACCCCACTCCCAAACAGGAATTTTAAAAAAAAAATTAGGCATTTTTGTTCTTTGGAGTCCTGGTAAAGCAGTTGTAGAGCCTTTCTTGGGGTTGTGAACCCTAACCCACCCTATTCCCTGTTCAAACAACATAGCACATTATCTCATTTCTTCACACAGGGCCCACATATCCCTGTATGAAAAAAGTTACAACAAACTATGTTGACAACATGTGGCAAAACATACTTGTCTGCCTTTGAAGAATGTATCACTGTGATACACTGGCTTGGAGCTGTGCCTTCTGCTTTTGACTGGAGGCTATGGGCTGGGGGAGCATTAGGGTTGACAACACCAAGGAAGAACCTACCACTGATTCAACATGATTAAAGAGACCTGGTACCCTAATGTGTTTTCCTTTGGCTGCTTGGGGGGGGATTGGGGAGGAGAGTTAGAGTGGGAAACCCTAACACCATATTTCCTTGCATTTGTGGCATTGAGTTACTCTAACTGGTGCATTAACAATGTATTTTGCAATGCTGTAATCCTCCCTGGACTGGAGGCATGCCTTAGCACTTCAACGCCAGACTGGGACCTGAGGAGACCAAGTAAGCGTCATAAAATGTATTTTAATATGTTTTTAACTGTTACTCACTACTTGGTCATTTTTAAATATTTTACTTCCAAGTTTTCAATCTGGGACTTCTGACCTCACCTCATGAACAAGGGTGGCGGAATGTTTCAAGTCTGGCCTAGAAGGTGATTTTGTGGTCTCTGCTTGAAATCGCCCTTTTGTCAGGATTTGAAAATTTCCACTTGGTTCATGAGGTGGGGTCATAAGAAGGGAATTATGATAAGTTGGGGTCAAACTCCCTTCTACATTCTGCCTCATCTTGGTAAGCTCCTAGAAAAGGTAGTAAACTACCAAATTACAGAGCATATCTCCAAATATAATCTCCTTTGCCCTCAGCAACATGGTTTCCAAAAGGGGCACAGCATTTCCATGGCCCTTGCCTTCTTCACTGATCATGTGCAGAGGAATATGGATGAAGGGAAGCTAACTGGTGCAGTGTTTGTAAATCTGTCCAATGCATTTCACCTCACCTTGTAAATCACAATATCCTGATAGCAAAACACAAAGTCCTTGGTTTCTCCCCTGCCTCCACGGCCTGGTTCACTAACTACCTCTCTGGTAAAACACAGATGGTCTACCTTGGTGATGTCACCTCCCCCCTCTTGCCTGCCTCTGTGGGTGTTCCCCAGAGACCTCTTTTCCCTCCTCATTAACTCTCTCTCATTGGAGGGCCTATCATGTATATTACTCCTCTATGCCGATTACTTAATACTATACGAAAGTGACCTCTCCCCTCCTCACTATCTGCCACTCTTACCAATGATTTCTGCAAGGCACTTTGTTGGTTCTCCACCAATGAACTCTTGGTCAATGCTGCCAATACAAAGGCCATGCTTTTCAGTTCCTAACCAAAACTCTCTGTCCTTGCCCACAATGGTAGCCTTCTCACTGTCAAATCCCCAGATGGATTTCCCCTTGACACGGCTCCCATCTTCAGGTATTCAGGGGTAATCCTGGACCTGTCCCTAACCTACACTGACCACATTGTCTCACTGATCAGGTACATCAATGAGAAGATAGGACTCTGCTATCACCTGACTGACCACCTCTCACTGGAAGCCCTCTTTGCTATTGCTTGTGGCTACCTCCTCCCCCCTCCTTGACTATGGCTGCCCAGTGTATTCCCTCACCTCCATTACCAGCCTGAACCACCTGGATGCTTCTACAATCGTATATGCCACCTTGCCCTCCATGCCCCTCTCCTCACTCACCACTGCTCTCTGGCTCCATGTCAATATGGCAAAAAAATATCCTCGACTACAATTAAGACAACAGCAATATCGGTGACTATAGATATGGTAACTGGAATGTACGGCAAAGGCAATTATGGTGACATTTGCTTTCTGTGGGGGCCTTGCACCCCATGCCAGCCATTATGGGGGGCTTTGCCCCATGCACCCTCATTACTTATATATCTAACTCCGAATGTTGTAGCACCTTGGGGGGAAGCAAATATCAATGTAACTCCATTCACTGTACATTCCGGTCACTGTAATTACAGTCGCCAATTTGTCGCCATAATTGTAGCCATGGATTTGTTTTCACCATAATGTCGTGCTACTCTGCTATCTTTACCAGTCCATTAACTGGCTCCTTCCACAAGTACGGTGCTCCCACCTGCTGGCCCAGACCATTGCTGATACCTTGCACAATCCCTCCTACTCTCCACTATTCTTTCTTATCCTGCCCAGAACCTACTGCTGCAATCTACATCAGTCTTCCCACCTCCATCTAGAACTTCCTAACATAACTATGAGGATGGACCTAAAAGCCTTCTCCACAGCCATGCTCCCACTATAGAATGACCTCCCCTCCTCCATACATTCCCTTGACCACCCTCTAAATCTGATTTCCCTATTAATAATTCACTTTCTGTCCTCCACAACCTGCAACTGCACAAAGGCTGCTAGCACAGCTGCACCTCCCTTGCAGCCCACCCTTACTTCCCCAATGCTCCACTCTCCTCTCCCACCCTGAATACTATTGTTATTCATATTGTTGAATGATGAAGTGACCATAACCTGTTAACCTAAATGTTATATACCTTGGTATGCTTAATTGTTGATGTATCTGGTACTGTTTAAACTATATTTTCTCTGTTAGCTTGACCTACACAAGATTCCCTGTTATGTTCCCTGTATGATCCATGCTTTTCTTTCACTGTATTTTATACACTGTTTGTGCCAGTTTCTGGCCTGTGCCATGCCTGAGAAAGGTCTTCAGATCAGTGCACCAATCCAGTTATCAAATTAATAAATAAATAAAATAAATGAAAAATTTTTTTAAAAACAACAAAGTTATAAGTGTGCTGTACATTGACATTTTTCTATGTTTGCTCATAACTTTGGTAATTTTCAATATTTTGACTCCAAATTTTCAACATAACCATTTTGCATACCACCTCATGAATGGTTCTATGGGATAATAGCACCTGCAAAATGTCACCAACAAAAAACAGTGAGTGTACATTGCCAAAAAGCAAAACGGTGATGAGCACTACAGCATCCAGAAGAAACAGCGACCAATGTTTACTTTCTCTAAGTGGAGTGATGTGAATTTACTTTTTATGCAGGGGGGCTTTGTCACATGCACCCCCATATATATGATAATTATCACTGAAGGGAGGATAATAATGGGAGATGGGAAAACTCATGAGGGGTCTACTCCATGGGGAGGTGGAACAGAAATCAGCAGGGGGGAGAATGTTGGGGGGACAACCTGTGAGCAGGAGGAACAAAGTTGGGAGGGCAGGGGAATGGGAGGTCAACAGGAAAAAAGAAAATATTGAACAACAGCAACAAAAAAAGTATCCCCCACAGGCAGTCCCGAACCTGGGTCTGTTAACCACAGAGGTGGTGACTGTAACCACTAGACCAGGCAGCTAGCTCAGAATTTGCCCAATGAAAAAAGCCCTATAAACTCTATCAAATAAGTACTCCATACAGAAACTAAAGTGCCGAACTTACAATATGCTAATATGAGTACATAGCAAATTTTTCAGTCGCTATTTTCATGTTGATTAAATTGGATCCCTGAAAATCACTCATTGTATTTATGGGATACCCTCATGAATGGGACAGCTGTCATTTTTCAAATCCTGGCCAAAATGTCTTTTTGCATCTGTGGCACAAAATGATATTTAAGCTGCGATTTGAACATTTTCACCTACTGGGCTCATGAGGTGGGATCATAAAATGACTATGTTGAAAATCTGGGGTCAAAATATTAAAAAAAAAAGCAAAGTTACTGAGATGCATTGGCATTTTTGCAAAGCTCCCTCATAGCTAGGGGTGGGCGAAAGTGCAATTTTCACCATGCGGAACATCTGCGAAAATAAAGAAATTTTCGCCGAAGTTTCTGAACCTTCACCTGTAGTGGAGCAGAAAGCTTCCACCAAAGTTATGGGTGAAATTTCACCTCATATAAAAAAAAAACTAGTGGCACCTCCCCCCAACCACCCCACAGGTACACAACATTAAATCCCTGGTGGCTAGTGCCACCCCATCAGAGCACATGCTGGCCACAAGACTTGGAAAAAAATTGTAACTTATAAATAGTGTCCCTCCCCCACCCAACAGTGCCCAGTACCCACATCCACACAGCCCAAATGTCTTTATGCCCTGGTGGCTAGTGGTCCCTCCCCTCCTCCCTGTGTATAGTGATAGTAACCCCCCCTTCAAAGTCCCTGTCCGTAGTTTAAAAAAAAATTCCCTGGTGTTCTAATGGCTGCTTCCCCAATAGCTCTCCCCTCCCTATCCCCAGTCACATTGCCAATCCCTACCCTGTGGTCTAGTGACCCTGACCCCCACCTCAATAGGGTTCAAACCACCCATTCCTACCCCATATTAAATCCTGTAGTGGGTGACGAGGATCAAAAACATCCCTCCTCTCTTCCATGGCTGGTCCACCTACTCAGCTTTAATGAATGAGCACATTCCTGTACAGGAATGCACTCTTTCATTAAAGCTCAGTGGGCAGACCAGCCAAGGATGAAAGGAGGGATGTTCCAGTCCACCTGGCACCCGCTGCTGGATTTAATATGGGGGTTAGAGTAGGGTGGTTTGAACACCTATTGGGGTGGGGGGGTGGAAAGCACTAGACCACCAGGGAGGGATATGGAATGGGACTGGGGATAGGGAGGGGGAGAGCTATTGGGGAAGCAGCCACTAGACCACCAGGGAATCAGTTTGTTTTTTAACTATATACTACAGACATGTGAGGGAGGTTACTATCACTATACACAAGGGGTGGAGTGGAGGGACCACTAGCCACCAGGGCATAAAGACTTTTGGGCTGTGTAGATGTGGACACTGGGCACTGTCGGGTGGGTGGTAGGGATGCTTTTGATAAGTTACAATTTTTTTTTCAAGTCTGGTGGCCAGTGGGTGATCCACTGGTGGTGGAGCACCACTAACCACCAGGATTTAATCTGTACCTGTGGGGTGGGTGGAGGGACCACTAGCCACCAGGGATTACAGCCAGAACTCAGAGGAATTTGAATTTAGGGGAGGCAGAATTTCTGTGAAAGTTCGGAAGTCTAACTTTCACTTCAGTTCCGCCATCGAAATTTTTTTTCGCATACCCCTACTCATAACTTTGGTAATTGTCAATATTTTCACCCCAAATTTTCAATGTAGCCATTTTTTTCACACTTCCTGATGAATAGAGTTGTGTGGAAAAAATTCTGTGGGGGAATCTGAAAGTTTGAAAATCATTTTGGCAAGTTTCTCAGAAATTTGACCTTAGAAAAGTTGAATAAATGTATGAACTGCAGGTTAATGTATTAAACTGTGGGGGAAAAAATGCACATTACTAATCACTGTCAAAGGTCAGTTATGTGGAATGTCTTTCACCACTTTAAAATGTCCCCCTCCCTAGTGTCTAGTAGCACCCGCCACCCTCTGATAGCCAGTCCCATAAAAGTTTAAAATTTCCCTGGTGTCTAGTGGTATACGCCACACTCTGATCACCTACCTCATAAGAATTAAAAGTTTCCCTGGCATCTAGTGGCACCCCCCCCCACCCATTGATCATCAGCCCCATTAAATTTAATGTTTCCCTGGTGTCTAGTGGCACCCCCCACCCCTTCAATAGCTGGTCCAGTATTTGTTGATGTGCCTCCAACTCATTAACTAACTCATATTACCTGTCACAACTTCAGTAAATCACACCTGCACATTCACTCCTTTTCATAGTGTTTACATTGCATGGAAGTCATGGGAGGTCTCCATGACTACCACATGACATGAACACTAAGAAGGAGTAAGCACACAGTTGCGATTTACTTAAGTTGTGACAGGCATTTGAGTTAGTTAATGAGGAGGAGGAGGAGGCACATCAACATATACTGGTCCAGCAATTGGAGGGTGTTGGTACCACTAGGCACCAGGGAACCTTTCACTTCTTATTTTGGCTGGTGATTGGGGAGGGTGAGGGGTTCCATTAGACACTAGGGAAACTTTTAACTTTTAAGGCTGGTGATCAGAGGGTGAGGTGCCACTAGACAACAGCAAAACATTTACTTCTCATGGGGCAGGTGACTGGAGGGTGTTAGTACCCTTTTTGAAAGATTAAAAACTAGAGATTTCTTCTGGTTTGTTGTCAAGTGCCATGTATTTTTGTCTGAGAACTTCCTGTTCTTCTGGTCCTCTCTTTTGATATGAGGTGGAGGGTGCTTGTTCCCAACTGTCTGTCCCCCCTCCCCTTCCTCCTCCTCTTCACTCCCCCCATTCCCTCTGAAAATCCCTCTGAAAATTTCTATATGGGTAATAGTTACTTCTGCCTCTTCTGGGAGGTATGTATCTCTGTCTATTATTCCTTCCTCTCTGATATGTAGGTTTGCATCTCTGTTCATTGTGTTCTGTGCTACCAGATATTAATAGTAGCGCAAAATACCATGAACAGAGATGAACACCTGCATATCAGAGAGGAAGGAATAGTAGAGAAATCTCTAGTTTTTAATCTTTCAAAAAGGGAACTGACACCTTTAGAGGAATCTGTTTCAGTAGGGGTTTGGGATTTTGCCATAACACAAAATTAAATGGATTTGAACTTAAAATTGGATGTGGAGAGGTTCATCAGAAAACTCAGAATAAGAAAATGTTTTGACAGAAAAGACACAAGAGAAAATATATCTATGATAGAACAGGAAAAAAAAAACTATGAGAAACTTTGAAAGTAAGGAAGGCACAAAGTATCAAACAGAGGGTTGTTAAAACTCAACACTGGATCCCCAAAACAACTTTCCAGTGGCAGGGACCCAAGATAAAGGGTTTTTACAGTTGTGGAAAATGTGCCCACTGTTCAAGAGCAATTGAAGAGGAAGATTGTTTTTTAATTCCAGCACAGACAAATCATTTCTGATAAAAGACTTCTTAAATTGTGATTCAGACCATGCAGTCTTCATGCTAAAATGCCCATGTGGATTAATACATGTAGGCAAAACAACAAGACCCTTGAAACAAAAGATATAGGAATACAAAAGTGCCATCAGGAATAATGATGAGAAGCCAGCTGCAGTGAGACACTTTAATTCAGAGAGACATCATATCAGTACTTTAAGACACATGCCATGTACGACACTCAACAAACCTGCTAGAGGGGGAACTGGGGGAAACTTCTCCTCAAAAGAGAAGGCTGGTGGATAGACCACCTGAACTCTCTTAACAATAGGCATGGCTCAATGAAGAAATTGTGTGGGTAGGATTCATGTAGATGAAAATGCGAAATGACATGAATTGATGTGAGCATTCCACAAACTTACCCTAGATCCCCCTCTCCCCATGACCAAATTTATTGCAATCCTTACTGGAACCAACAAGAAGGAATAAACAACCCTCATTAATTTACACAGAGATGTAGAGATGGGGCATTTATAAATCCTCAGGACTTCACATATACTCACAAAAACAAGGATAACTCCCCCCCCAATCAGAAACTTCTTCTCCATTTTCATATTACCCACACAAGTTATTTATGCATGTTACAGCAGAAGTGTTGGAGAACATTTCACTCAACAGAAAGAATCATACTGAGCCTCGGCCTTTGGAACCTTCCAATCCAGTTACTTTTTCAAAGCACTCTGCTCCATTTTTGCACTTAGTGCACGTTGGGGTCCTTTGCCCAATAGCAGCTTTTCTTGCTGGACCAGACAGGGGAGTGCATCACTGTTGACTTCACTGCCCAGAGTGCATTGCTTCAAGAAGAAGGAAATTTGAACTGCATCAGAGCAGCAATGGAGCTTCGAGAGGACATAAGAGAAGGAGCGTTCCTCAAACAACAGATAATGCGCCCCATAGCAAGCAAGCATACATGCGGCAACTTCAGTAGAAAAAGGTTTTAAAACTGCTCTTTTTTCTGATTGCAGCACAGCAAAAAAAGAAACCATTTGAAACAAACACTAGACAAACAAGGTGAGCATAAGCAAGTGAGTGAGGCGTGGCATTTCACATTACAAACATAATGTAGTTTAAAACGTTTTCAAATCATTGTCTGAAATGTGTTGGGGTTGACATAGCATAAGAACCTAACTGAAAATGATCCTGACTATAGCAAACTACAAGAATTCAGTGTTGTTCAAAATAATTAAGGTAACAACTTGAAATCAGCATAGAATTGCATTAATCAGAGGTTAAAAATCACAAGTGGTGTTAGAAATGGAGGATTCATATAGTATTTGGTAAAAAAATGGATTGGGTTGCTAAGCACTGATTATTATATATTTTTATAAAGCAAATTATGTTACATTTAGTGAAAATAGAGTGGCTTACAGCTTATTGATCACTGTTTATATTAAGGAAGCAGAAAATAATGTGGCTGTGCATTCAGAAAGGTTTTTTGTTAATTTTTTGGGTAAAAAGCATATAATGTGATAAAACATGCTTTAAATATCTGGAGATTTAGATTTTTTGGAAAAGAATATATAAGAAATTTCAAGCAGGAAGTAGAGAGTGTATAATCAGTTGAAGCAACAAGGTAATGTGGAAATTGTTCCACTCCATGTTACAATTTTTATTTCAAATATATTCATATGTATCAGATGATGAATGAATGTTTTATACTTTTATGCCTATCATATTAAAATTTCAGCCAAAATCCCAGAAGAAGAGATCTTAAAGGTCTCAAAACAATGGAAATAAGAAGTATGGCTGATGAAAAATTAAAAATAAAAGTTACACACTTTTAAATGCATAATTTTGTGGTCCAAGACTTTGTTTTTCTGTACTGATTGAAGTCCAGTCTTATATCTTGGACCACTTGGAATATTAACAACAAAAAAAGAGGGGCCATTGTGGACTTTTACTTTTACTGCAGATATTTGGTGCAAGCTGCTGTAAATCTAGGAAACTGTCGCAACTGTGCCCAAGATTTTAAAATCGGGCGAAGTTGTTACAAAGGGGTGCGGTGCACCATCATAACCTAATCCAGCCCTATGTGTTTGTTTCTGGTCAGTACTTTAATTTATTTAAAGAAACAACACCCAAATCCCCTGTTCCCATCTGCCAAAACCACATATTCCCTTGCAACACTGATGCCCCCTTCAAAATGAATTAAAATAATTACCATTTATTTTTTCCCCATAATGCAATGACATTTGGCCTGTTATATAGATACTGCCTTTTTCATTACCTGTCCCATTTAGGTCCCACACTATGCCACATACTATGGCCACACAACCTCTGTATGCCCAAGTTGGTGGTTTGGGTGAAAAATATAATTCCTGTATAATGCATCACATGTGCAATGGAGGAGTCCCCACCCTGGATTAAGTTTATCTTGTCTGTTGCAATTTGTAGGTGCACAAACTCATGCCCAGGTTCTGCACAATGCATTTATCTAAGTATTGTTTCATACCAAAATCAATTTCAGGTTTATTGAAAAAAAGGGAAAGGTCAATATTTATCTCTTTGCCCTGTTTCACAACACATTGTTCCTCATTCTAATTACTCTGCCCAGCAAATCAATGCAATGGCATGGGCAGTATGTCTAATACTATTACCATACAACAATTACCATCTAGGGGCCAGATATTCAAAGCTTTGCCCCGAGGCAAAATTAGCATTGCACAGTGAGCAAAATTAGCCCAGAAACATTTGCAAGCCATATTCAAAGGAATAGCCCTGTGGCTAAATGAGTTGAATATAGCATGCAAACAGGGCTGAGAGTGCAGTGCAACAATAGCCTGCCAAATAAGACAGCACTGAATATAGCAACCAAGAGCAGTGTAAACTGCAACAGCAGCCCATTGTACACAGAGGTGGAGTGAGTGAAGGCTGAACAATATAGGTAACATGCGTGCTAGCAAAGCAGTGGAGCACAACAACAGCAAACAACAGTGCAGGCCAAATACTGCAGAACCATGTAATGGAACATTACAGTCTTGCATGGTGCTAATACTGTGCTAACACTGTTGCATGGCACTGACTTGTTTGCCCGGCATAATCCCATTTCCCTGGTGCTAAAGTTTGCCATATTCAAAACTGCTATGCAAATTAGTCTACTCAGAGAATCTGAGGGCAAACAGCCACATTAGCATCTCATTACAGCCTGCTTAGCATGTGAATCGCCCGGCGCTATAACATGGTGCACACAGCTCCACCTGTAGGTCTGATGGGGATTAAAGGTTGGTAGCCACATCTCTTGAGTGCTCACAGCTCACAGAACATTAGCTGTCATCTTGGTTTGGACACAGATGCAAAGACTAATATGGCCCAGGGGAGTAGCACTACATGAATTGGTGGTCATGCTGCATGCTAGAGGCAAATCATTGTTCCTGCCACAGTGTTTAACAGATGGTACAGTACCATAGTAGCCAATACTGTGAGGTACACAGCAATACCTATGGTGTGTCAGGCAACTGTCACAGGTGCTATCCACACAGTGACATGCACAGCTGGAAGGTGTGGTCTGACAGTCGATACCATGGTTGAATTGTTCTGTGACCCTCATGTGGTGCACCAGTGGAATAGGATCCCCAAACTACCATACACATGGTGTCTGTGTGTGTGTGTGGATCCTGGAAAGGTGTAGGGTATGTGTGCCAGGGGGGCACATATCCCATCATACTTGCACACTGCCATCAGGGGTATTACCATCAGTGGAATGTGTGCACTGTGTGGATGGCCCCAGCCATGTCGCAGTACCTAATATGTGGTGCAGCCTGGCCACCTATACACCCTCCCCTCAACACCCTCTATTTCTCCAGTGCAGCATTTGTCTGCTGGATTGTGTTGGTGTACACTAGTAGGGAAACTGGAGGTGTGTGCTACATGGATGCACTGCCATCATGTCCACTTGGTGCTAGGCACCCACTAATGCCTGGTAGGGTTAGGACCAGTGCCAGATGATGGTGACATGGGTGATGCCACCTGTATGCAGCATGTCTCAGCCATGTGTGTTTTCTGTACATTGTTCTGTATCACCTTGTTCACCGGATAAGCACGCTAGTGTCAGGAATAACTCAGTGACACTAGCTCTGTGGCTGAGTTGCAACAGTGTACAATACAGACATGCAATGCTCAACAGCACACAATACACAAATATCACATTAGGTACACATTACAGTATATTACAATACATTACAAATAGTTTGTTGCTGCAAGTGGTGTTCTAGCTCAGTTATATCATTTACAAGAGTGTGCACTTCACAGCACTGTTGGGGCATTGTATTCCACAGTTTGTGTGCCTGTGCATATGGAATGCCAGAGGGTGGCCATCCACCCCCACTGCCTCCTCTTTGGATGCATACAGCCTTGTTCCCTGTTGCTGCTCTGTCCATGCCTCCCATCCTGGTTTTCCCTGGAATTAAGAATACTTTTTCATAGGTGGTAAGTAGCGCTAGGTGTTGCACAATTGTGCCTCTTGCAGCGCTACAGCTTTGAATATAGTGCTGCACATGTATGCATTGTCCCGGCCCACACTTTGTCCCATGCATACATTATTTTGTTCCGGTGCTAACGGATTGGGCCGGTGCAATTTGCTCTTTTGAATTTTGCATGCCGGTGCTATTCTGGTGCAATTTTGATGAAATCGGTTTATCCCAGGTGCAAAACTTTGAACATCTGGCACCAGGTCTGTTCCCTGCTACTTAAAGTCCCTTTATTTCTTTAACTTTATGTTTATTGGTTTTCATACAAACACATAGTTGATTACCAACATTTAATATAACAGTGAGGTATCATCTATGAGGGTCACCCTCTTACTACAATCATTGGGTCCTTTAAATGTTAAAGATACATCATCAGGGAGTTCAATAATAACAATAAAAAAAAATAATGGAAGTATTTGCTATTGCTGTATAGGATTCCCATGAGCTGTATGGTGTTAAAAGATTAAGAGTTTCTCAAAGTCATTTTAAGTCCATCTTCCCCTGTTGTGGGGGCAAGAAGTTCCTCCATATTAATTGTCCTTAGTATCTGCACTAAGAAGTGCTTATTCAGAAAAAAAAATATGCTCACTGTTGAGTCATGCTAAACATTATACACATCATTCCAATTTATATACCTCTGCTATTTTAACTTTAAACCACCTAGCTAAGGTGCTTCCATCATCATGCACTACGTATTTTCATTTAAATTCTTAGAGGAACAGTAAAACAAGGCTGAAGCCTCTAGAAAAAGAGAAATCATTAGGGAGTGGTGGTATTCAATAAAGTCTCAAGTCCTATACAGGTATTCCTCTTCCTTATTACAAAATTTTGGAGACTTCAGGTTTCGAAAATGTGGCGATTTTACCTCAGTAGTTTATATACAGCAGCAAAGCACAATCAGTGTGCAACCATCTTGCTCGGGCTCCACAGCGCCCCCTTAAAGTCCCTTTAGATGACCTCATTTACTTGACTGCCTATTTCATTTTTACCCACATGCATTTCACCACCAGTTTCCTTCCTACACCCTTCAGTAATCCATTATCATAGTCCACATGTCTTCTATGTTTGTTCTAGGCCAGCACTTGGCAATCATAGTTTCCTTTTTTCTTCTGCATACTGTAATATTTGCAATGCAATACTGTGTCTCTATTTACAAAGGTCTGCTCTTTCTATGTGTTCTGAGCCCCTCCTAACCCCATCTATAGCATCACCTGCTGAATACTTTTAAACTAGTAATGTTGGAGTCCTTTAAACCTATTTGATCAAACTAATCATAGGGCGATCCATCATTTAACCCTTTTTACCTCTCTCCCCTCCCCCTCCCCAGACAGTGTGTAGAATGTCTCCCTTTTTTCTGAATGTTTCGTCATGTCTTCCTTTTCTCATTCCCAGCCTGGTTCTCACCTGTGTCCCCTTCTACTTTCTCTGATATTGCAATATTATCCCACTATGGATGCTGACAAGAGCTATGTCTTGAGGCCCTCCATGTCCTTGATCTCTTGCATCTTGCCTAGACCTTGCTTCAGCTCCTTTGCCTCCCTTACCAGATGCTGCTCATATATACATCTTGAGTGGATCTGCTTCCCCATCTTCCTTACCAATTGATATACCCTACAATGTTTGCACTTTAGAGCTAGTTCCTCTGTCCTGAAAACCCTGCAATCCAACATTCATCACACCTTAACTATGCAGGCTATCAGGTACACCTACCTGACCTCATTAGGGTTTTTACTTTTTTTCTTAATATTTAACTGTCATATGCCTACTCATATGGATGATTTCATTACCTCTTCTTTATTCATTTATTGGTCATGTTTGACCAGGAAAGGTTTACCAAGCTTTGACAACTTTGTTTCCTTGTGCACTCTGGGGGTGAGTATGTAGACCTTTTTTATTGACTGGGGGAATTTGGCCTGGATACCAAAATACATTCCTGTTCTTCAATATAGTAACATATTTGTTTGCTACTGTTGCCAAGATATTTTAAAAATAACATCAACATTACTGGAGCCTTGATTAATGGGAAACAGTATCCTCTCTAAATTTCAGGAATGATTTAGATCAAATAGTTCAACAGCAGATTACTGCTCTATACATCATGAGAACATAAGGAAGTGCCAGCAGAAGGGGACCTTGCAATCCATCCAGTTTGCCTATGAAAGGTATCCCCTCCCAGTTTCTTTACTGCCTTGGGTTTCCACAGTACCTGTCCCATGCTAGCTTGAACTCTCCCACTGTCTTTGCTGCCACAGCCTCTAGGGGCAGACTGTTCCAGGGCTCCACCACTCTTTCCATGAAGAAAAGCCTCCTGCTGTTTGTTTTAAAACTACCTCCCTTCAGGTGCATGTTGTGCCCCCTATTCCATGTATTCAAGTTTTCCTTGAAGAGATCCTGGGTTTGTACTGAGTTGATACCTTTTAGGTATTTATATGTCTTTGTCATATCACCCCTGTTTCTTCTCCTCTCAAGTGAGTACATCCTAAGATGATTTAATCTCGATTCATACAGTTCTTTGTGTAGTTCATGTATCATTTTCGTAGCTCTTCTTGGCACGGTTTCCAGGTAATCCTTGTCCTTCTTGAGGTGCGGTCTCCAGAACTTGATGCAGTATTCCAGGTGAGGCCTCACCAACGACCTGTACAGCATGACTATCACTTTGTTTTTCCTACTTGTGATGCCCTTCCTATGCATCCAAGAATGCTGCTAGCTTTTTGCACCACTTTTCATACTGCCTGATTGTATTTAAATTGTCAGATATGAGTACCCCAGATTCCTTTGTACCTTAGTTTCAGTCAGCTGTTGCCCTTAGTGTATATTTCCAGCCTAGATTCTTCCTCCCAAAGTGCATAACTTTGCACTTCTTGCTATTGAATTTCAACTGCCACTGTTTTGACCATTCCACCAGTTATTTTAGATCAGCTATCATTTCTGTGCCCACCTTGTGGGTGTCCACTCTGTTGCAGAGCTTAGTGTCATCTGCAAACAGGTATACCATTCCTTGCAAACCCTCCACAATGTCACTGATGAATATGTTAAATAGAATTGACCCCAGCACCAATCCCTGGGGGACTCCACTGGCCACCACTCCTTCCTCTGTCAGAGTGCCATTTGCTAACACTCTCTGGGTTCTGCCTTGAGGCCAGTTTCTAATCTAGCCTACTATTTAATGTCCCACTCCTGTGTGTTCCAACTTATTTATCAGCCTCCTCTGTGGAACGGAGTCAAATGCCTTACTAAAGTCCAGATGTACTACGTCTACTGCTCCCCCTTGGTCCACTGTTCTGGTCACCCAATTGAAGAAATAAATATGCCAATCTAAGGCAGCAGAGTGTTGACATAGATTTCATATACTTTATGGCTGCTTTTGATTCATTATCAAGGAAAATACTGTGGGATAAACTGAACAAAATGGGGACGACATGAATCTACTTTAAATTATTGTGAATTTGTATGCTTCAAAATGCTCTACAGTAAACTAAGGTTCAAAGAGTTCAGTAACAGAAGTATATACTGTAATACAAATAGTGGTGTGAAACAGGTGCATTTCAAAACCTGTATTATTCAGTCTTTCCATAAATAATATTTTAATTTCAAGAAATGAGGTTGATTTTCATGCACCACTGATAGTGAGCAGAAAGTATCAATTGCAGCATATACAGGTGCTTCAGCTCCAATGCCATTTACTCCATTTGGTCTGTAGAGACAATAAAATGAATCAGAGGTACTGACTTTGATCTTGAATATTACTATAACTAAGGAAAAAGTCAAATCTGTCCATTTGGAAAAGGAAGGAAATTAGCTTAGCTTCAATAACTATTTACATTAGAAAAGTCTTGTCAGCAGAGACAATAACATGGATTAGAGGCACTGACTTGATCATTAATATTACTATAAATAAGGAAAAAGTAAAATCTTTCCATTTGGAAAAGGAAGAAAATTAAAGTAGCTTCAATAACCATTTAAATTAAGAAAGTCTTGTCAATTATACAGCAGCTAAACTTTCACAGATATTAACCCTTAAGCTGCTTAAGCCTTTGCTCCGTCTAGGCCTGGCATACCCTCTATCCCTCCTGCCCCTTGGGGGGGAGGAGAGCTGCTACATTATTTATCTGTACCCTCCCCCAGTTTAGTACTTACTAACCTCCCCCTGTTGTTTGTTTGTTAAACTCTGTCTTCTTCTAGTTTATGTATTATCTTGCACTGCCGTTTGAGCTATGTCTCAGCATTTTTGACTTAGCAGAATACCTTGACTCCTGATGTTGTGTTGTTTACTTCTATGTTGTTTGCTTGCCTAGCTTTGCCTATGCCTGACCTGCTATCCCTCACCCATGTAGAGACTGTCGCTCCTGACTGTAATATTCACTTTGTACTCCAGTTTCCTTGACTTGTATTACAATACCTGTATGCTCTGTAACTCTCCCGGGTCAAACCTGAAAATAGGCACTTGGTTGTCTAGTGTGCTTACCCGGTTAACAAAAGCAAATAAATAAATAAACATAATTATAAAGTATAGGAATTTTGGACCGATATATCAGTTTGTGTCCCTGTAAGGGTTTACACACCTGGCAAGATTTAATATAAAGTACAATACCCACACAATAACAACTTTACTTGTTTGTCCAGAAAATTGTAATGTTAAGACATTACGTGCAGCTGAGGTGTGGAGGCTGATAACTATATAAAAAGTGCTGTAAAAGAACATTACTAGGTTTTGTAAATCTCTTTTTGCCCTTCCTCAAAGCAGCATGGCAGGTGCCATAAGAGCCAAGCTTGGTTAAAAAACAAAACCAGGCTCCATAATTACTGGCTTTAACTAATAAATACGGATGGCATAAGGCTTTTACAGTTGTGTTATCTGGAACAATTACTAATATTAGAGAGCATTTTTAGTGTGCCCTGGGTTACTTTATTCAATAACATTTTCCAGTATACAGTAGCTTACTTTATCTTTGGCAGTTATCATAACAAAAGATAAACTTCAGCAAGGCATGTAAAGAAGTTATTAAACATAGGCTATGTGCCATTACTAAGCAGACTGATCATGCTTCTGTTGCCATTAGTAATTGTAGCTGATGGTTAACAAAAGCAAACTTTGTGCCTATAGTGCAGCATTATATTAAAATAAAAATAATACCAGAACCAAGAAAACTGATACAGCTTTCTCAGTGTTACACTGCGGAGCCAGTATTTAGAATTAGGCCAAATTCCTTTCTGGCATGAGACTAGAACCCAAGACTTTCTAATCTTCTGACTCAAGAGATGAGTGTAGTTACTCTATCTACTAAGCCACTGACACTGACACAATGTAATGACCGCTGCCACAGTTGCTGCTAAACTCTGCACATGGGATGGGGGTATTTTATGCTACTTATTGTCCCCCAACCTCATTTCTTGTTTTGGGTTCTCTAATTGGTCCAGAAGTGAAACAAACAGTAAATAATTTGGTGTTCCTGGATTTCACAATACTACAGTATATCCTGTTGACTCAATCATTTTTTGGTACGGGACTGTATTAAAATCCACTCAGAGAACTTAATACAGTGTGCTTAAACTAACTATTCATCTTGAGTGACTGATCATCCCTCCAGTTTCATAAACTGGAAAACTGGAAGTAATTACAGAGCTATGCTGGAAAGCCTGCCAAAACACAAACTCTTTCTCTTCTGTAAAACATTTTATATACAAACATACAAAATTTGCCAGCAGATAAAGGCCTAGAGGTCTATCAAGTCTGCTCAAATGTGCAGCTAGCACCCCTTATTCTGCAGCTGCCTCTCCCTTCCACCCTTCCCCTTTATTAACCCTCCCCCTTGTCCTGTCCCATCCTCATTTGAAGCAGTCCACTGTTCTACTGCATACCACTTCAGCAGGTAATGCATTCCACCCAGCCACCACCCTCTCTGTAAAAAAGTGTCTCCTCATCTCCCTCCTGAACCTTCCTCACTCCAGTCTCATATCATGGCCCCTGGTGTCCCTCTCCTCCCTTACTTTGAACAGCCCCTCTGTACCTGTCTTGTTTATTCCTTTCATGTATTTAAAGGTTTCAATCATGTCACCCCTTCTCTTCCTCTCCTCCAGTGAGTACATGTTCAACTCCTTCAACCTCCTTTCGTGTGATAAGTCCCCCAGCCCCTTGATCATCTTTGTCGCTTCTGCGCTGCACCCTCCAGTAACTTAATGTCCCTCTTCAGATATGACGCCAGTACTGCACGCAGTACTCCAGGTGTGGTCTAATTAATGATCTATACAGTGGCAGAATCACCTCCTCCTCCTCGAGGATATACCCTTGCAATACAACCCAGCATTTTGTTGGCCTTTGCAGCTGCCTTCCTACATTGTGCCGAGTTGTTCATTGACCCTGTAATGAGCACACCCAGATCCTTCTCCTCCTCTGTCTAGGCTAGCTGCACTCCCTTAGCTGGTAACTCCTCCTTGGTTTCTTCATCCCAAAATGCAGCACCTTGCACTTTTGACATTAAAGCCCAGTTGCCAGGTGTCTGACCAGGTTTCAGGCTTTGCCAGATCATCCTGCAACCCCTGCCATCCCTAGGTCATCCACCACCATGCCTACCTTGGTATCATCAGCAAACAGACTAATCTTGCTCTTGATGTCCCATGATATGTCTGCAATGAGTATCCCAAACAACACTGGTCCCAACACTGAGCCCTGTGGAACACTGCTTCGTCACTGCCCTTGGGTGTGAGACCTCCCACCCACCACCACCCTCTGTTGCCTTCCCTGCAGCCAGTTTCTACCCATCTCACCAGCTTTGCACCCGCCCCTGTGCCTACTAACTTCCTTCCCAGCCTTCCATGTGGCACTGAGTTGAATGCCTTACTGAAGTCCAGATACAGGACATCCACTGCATGGCCTCTGTCCAGTTGCCTAGTTACCCAGTCATAGAACTTGACCAGGTTGGTTTGGCAGGATCTGCCACGAATGAAGCCATGATGTCTGCTGTCCTGTAGTCCTTTGGCCTCTAGGAGGGCCACCAGCCTCTCCTTCAGGATAGTCTCCATTAACTTACCCACGATGGATGTGAGGTTCGCTGGTCTGTAGTTTCCCGGTTCATCCTTGGCCACTCTTGTGGAGGGGCCCCACATGAGCCATCCTCCAGTCCTGAGGTACACACCCCGAATGTAGTGAGGCATTAAATAGGTCTTCCAAAGGTCCTGCAAGGACCTCTGCCAGCTCTTTCAGTACCCTGGGGTGGATGCCATCTGGGCCTGGCGCCTTGTCCACCCTCAGTGCCTTCAAACCCTCTCAAACTCTGCTCTCCATGATTTCCCCATCTGTCACCACTTCCTCCCTGCTTCTGCCATTTATCCCACCTTGGGTGTCACCCCCCTATTCTCTTTAGTAAATACTGAGCAGAAGTACTCATTTAGTGCTTCTGCCTTATCGCACCCTGCTTCCACCCAACCCCCCTCCTTCCTAATCCTTACTATGTGGTCCTTACAGCTCCTTTTCTCCCTAATGTACTTAAAGAAGTCCTTCTCCCCATTCTTAATGCCTTGTGCCAGCCTGAGTTCTGTAGATGCTTTGCCCTTACTGCCCTTGTCACCTCCTTCTCGATTCAGTCAAATACTCCTCCCTGTCCTCCCCCCACCCTGTTTTCTTGTACTTCCTAAAGGCAGCTCTTTTCCTCCTTACCTTTTCCATGACCTCCTTGCTCAACCAGATTGGTTTCTTAACCCTAGCCTTCTTGCTCTGGGCTTTGCAGCAGGTTTTGGTTGCCTCCACTATCCCAGCTTTATGTGCTCCCACCTCTGGTTAGTGTCCATACTGGGTTGAATTCTGGTAGCATTGAAGTCAGCAAAGATTTTTATTCACAACACTGGTGCTATTTGTGACAAAACAAATGCATTCTTTACACTTTTCTTGACCGCTTCTTGTGTAAGAGGTATGTACTACAATATTAAGCACACATTTCTGCCATTTAGCATGACAAGGTACTCTATCAGGGAACTACCATACTCAGAATGTCCGTTAGAGTCCAACTCTTTTCTCTCAACCTCCTTTGGCCAAGGCATACTCCTCCCAACAAGCACTCACAGCAGATGCACACAAAATACTAAGACTGTGCACAGGGCTGCTTTTTGGCAATTGCGTTTGTTAAGTATTTGGATTTGCATCTGTATTTGTTTGCTCATTTATGTTTAATAAAATATTTCTTACATTTTAGACTTGTTACTGATGTTAATGATGTCCAAACCAAGGCACTGTGAGAGTAATTAATAAAATATGCAGTTTCAATCAAATATGCCTTCATGATAAGAGCAATAGAAGTCACATGTGTGTCACACCAGCAACAGCCAAAGTCTCACTCAAATACAGATTGCCTGTAATTATATTGGTAAAAAGTGTAGCATTTCTGGGTATTTGTCCCAAATAGTGGTGGGCAAAGTGGGTTCAAACCACTCTGCAAAGTGATTCGCGGAGCAAAGGCAGATTTGCTGAGTGCTCCGCAATGCGAAGAGGAGTAATTTGCGTTATAATGAGGAACGCGAAGTGCATTGGAAACAGTTACTTCACGTTACTCCGTCTCCACTGGTCACTTCTCTTTCAATTTTTAAGGCGAAGAACATTGGTGTTAGTTCACTTCGCCTCACTTTGCCTTGTTTTTGAGCTCCAAAGGTGGATTTTGCAATGATTCATGGGAGTTCAGGTCACATGGGCTCTATATTGATCTGCACAGCCTCAGTTCAAATTAGCATGAGTAGGAAGGAGTAGGAGACAGTGTGCTCTGCTAGCTGCCTGTAGGAATCTTTTAAAAGCTGTTCAAAAGCATTTTGCTTTTTGGGGATCCAACTGTAGTTTATTGATTGTAGGAATCCCTCTTGTGCTCACATCAATGCTTTTGTTTGTGTGGATTTTGAATGTAAATTTACAACATTGAGTGTGTGTGGTGAAAGACAGTGAAGCGCTGTGTGGGGAGGGGTGTATCTGTGTAGGTAGATTTAAGTTGGAGAACTTAGTGATTTCTTTTTGTTATTTGTTACATAACTGACTGTGTTACTGTACATAGTAAAATTGTCAGTAATAATACAAATTTTCTTGCTGCTTGTTGCTTGAATGTGGTGCAACATTTCATTAGGTCAGGTTGTTTAAATTACAAATTTACATTATGTGGCACTGAGTACACTGAACTTTGCATTTTAATTGCATCACATTCCTCATTCAGCATTGTACACAAAGTGTTCTGTGTTGTGTGTGCAGTGTTGTGAATCAAATATAATACACCTTTTAAAATTTGTGACAAATATCAGTGTGGTGCAATCTGCGCAGCAGTGTGAATCTGCTATCCACTGCAGCTGCCTGATTTTGTACTGCAATCATGTTCTCTATTCTTAGTTTTGCTGCTTGTAGTGTTGTAAAATAGCACTGTCTGTATTCAGTGCCCCCCACCCCATGTTGAAAAGGTATTTTTACCAGACTGGATTGTTTTTGTGACCCCATCAGTACCACTGGTTACTGAAGTTGTTTTTTTTCCATGATAGTGTCATAACATAGTAGTCTCTTATCTGTTGTTGAAGCCACAGTTGTTTATTTTGCTTCATATCCAGCTAGTGACCCTCCAGTCAGAAAGTGAATGTATCAAAGTCTGAATTTGGTAATAATATTTATGGTTGATCCACCAAAATGCCTGAAAAGAGATGTGCAAGTAAAGCTGTTTCTGGCCATGGCAATGTTGGCAGTAAGAGGTCTGTAGGCGGGTATGGTAGGATGTGGACAGAGAAGTGCATTGCTGATGTGAGGAAAGGTATTTCTCCTGCAATGTTTTTGCAGCCCAATCAGTAGCTTCACTGATAGTTGGAGGAGATGATGTTTTCCCAGCTGGTGGTGTTAGTGGTGGTGGAGGTAGTATTAGCATTGTTGTATCGAAGTTCTAATTCCGACCAGTATACCATATCCAAACATATTGAGTGTGAAGCAATGCGAGTGAGTGACAGCGTAGATGATGTCATACTTCCCAGTAACATCCCATTAACTGAACCTGATTCTGATGATTATGTCAACAATAGCATACAATGTGATACTCCATCCACCGTGGCACTTAACGTCACTCATTTTCCATGTAGTGATTCACAGTTCAGTGAAAAAATATCAGGTGATGGTGGTGTAGATGCTGATGATGAATGTGATGATGCTGATGATGATGATGTTGCTGTTGTTGCAACATGCAGTCCACATGCTAGCATCCAAGCAGAAGATGTGGATGTGTGTGACAGTGACGCTGATGAATATGATGATGATGTAATTGACCCCAGTTGGGAACCGGAGAAAACGAAATTAAAAGTGGCTGTGTCTGAATCTGTTTGCAGGAATCCTCCCCTGAAAAACTTTGTGATTTACCAGTTTTAGTGGATGATGATGATGATGAAGACCCAGTACTCAATATGATAGGTAGTCATGGTGGTCAGTTGCAGTCCAGGTGTGCAGTGCCAGAAACATCACGTGCCCCCCACTTCAGTGCTTAAAATAACAGACTTAAATAAACCGCCATCATGGACATGTTAAAAGCAGAGCATCACAGTCCCTTGTTTGGATTTTTTGTTCAAGATGCAAATGATGATTCAGTTGCAATCTGCCAGGTTTGCCATGTGCGTGTGAGTCGAGGTAAAAAGAGGAGCCATCTTGGAACAGGAGGATAGCAAACTCATCTTAAGAATAGGCACTTGGCTCTGTAGACCCAGCATGAGCTGGCAGCTAATACCAGACTGGGGCGTTCACCCATAACACTGGCAACCATAGCCAGCATGTTATCCCCTTCCATGATTGTTAAGCCCAGTAGGAAATTAAACTTGTGCAGTAGTGCGGTTATAAGAGCAGAGGATTACTACAGGCATGATGAGGTGGAGGACCATAATGACTTTGAAATGTTGTCCAGTGCTGGTGAGAGTAGCAGTTTTTGTGGTGGTGGTGGTGGTGGTGGTGGTGGTGAATGCAGTATGTCTAGTGAAAGTGGCACATCAACCCCGGTTGGCAAATCTGGAAAAATAACATCATTTCTGGGTTTGTCATCATCACCTGTGCAACCGTCTTCATCAAAAGTCCACACTCCACCCCCTGTCAATGCCATTCATCACAGAGCACAACCATCTGTGACCAACCACACACCCAGTGTAAAACGTTTAAGTCAGCCCACGTTACAGAGTGTTTTTGCGCATAAGCTGAAGTACTCTCTCAATCATACAGTGTCACGTGAACTTAATGCTGCTGTTACAGAAATGCTGGCAATCAATCTTTTGCCCTTCTCCTTTTTGGAGAATTCTGGGTTCCAGTGGTTTGCTGCCCGTGCCTGTCCAAAATGGAAAGTCCCATCCAGGACATACTTTTCTACCCGTGCTGTTCCCAAGTAGTTCCGCACTGTCTCAGACTCAGTAAGACATGTCCTTTAACATTCCTCCTCTCCATTCATCCATTTAAGTATGGATGTGTGGACAAGTGGCAAAACAGCAGGGAGTTCATATCTGTGTATAACTGCACACTGGGCGCAGGTGCCGGGGGTTGTTTGTGATGCTGGTAGTGTGAATAATCAGTGCAGGAAGGTGAATTGTCACGATAGCAATTTTCTGGGAATTCGCCAGCATGCAACAATTGCTATGCGCAGTTTGATCTGTTGACACACTGGTGAGAACATGTTGGACATGGTACTGACTGAAATTCACAGATGACTAAACCCTCTGTCCCTGACAGCTGGGTTCATAGCAAGTGACAATGGGTCAAATGTGGAGAAATGCATCATGAATAGTGCTTTTTTTCCTGTTCCATGGATGGACCACTGTTTAAATCTTGTGGTTCAGGAATTTCTGCAGCACCCTGACATAAAGAAATGCTGACCATTGCACAATGTATCTGCTCTCACTTTTCAAGATCTGGAAAGGCCCGTGACTAGCTGCAGCAGTTGCAGATACAAAACAGCCTGCCTCAGCACCATTTGAAGCTGGAAGTTGTCACCCGATGGAACTCCACATTACATGGCACAGAGATTGTATGAACAATACAAAGCCGTCACAGAATATCTTGTTATGCACACTAGCCGTGACAGTTCTGGGGCCTCCATGTCTATGATGACTGAACAGTGGCGCCTCATGGACTCTGTAATAACAATTTTGTGGCCTTTTGAACATGCCACACAGGCAGTGAGTGGCAAGTCTGCCTCCATTAGCCAATCAATTCCACTGCTGAAGGTGTTGAGGCAGACATTAGTGAATGTATAGCATAGCCTTGATGTTGCCAGAGATGGTGGTAGCAGTATGTTGCTGCAACACATGCTGACATTATTGGACCACAATTGTCACATTGTGAGCATTCAGTGTAGTAACAACTTTGCCATGGCAACAATGCTGAACCCACAATACAAACGTGGAATTGCATCAGTACTGGAGGGAGGGCCTGAGCAGGTAAAAAATATCAGTGGTCAACTGGTTCCCTTGGTTCATGGGGCACAGAAGTCATGTGCCAAGGTTTACAAACCTCAGCAGCATAATCCAGTTGAAGATGTAGCTGGAGGACCAGCAAGCATATCAAACAAGGGTAAGAGGACTGTAGTTCCTGGTGGTCTGTCATCCAAAGTGGTTGGTGTTAACCCACTTTGGGAGGCTTTTCCCAGTGGGTATTTGTGAAATCAATGATTCCAGAGAACAGGCTGATGCTTCAACAATCAGACTTAGTGCGGCACAGAGAATGGTTGAGTCATATTTATTTGTAAACAGGCATCTGACAATAATTGAAGATCCTCTTTTGTACTGGAGTGGAAAGGTCAGTGAATGGCCAGAGCTAACTGCAGTGGCACTGAAGTGCCTCACATGCCCACCCGCCAGTGTAAGTGTTAAGAGGATATTCAGCTCATCAGGTGCAATAGTCAGGTATCGTCTGACAAACCTGTCTCCTGCAAATGTTAGTTTGCTAGCATTCATTAAAATGAATGAGAAGAACATACCAGCACAGACTGCAACCTCAGTATTCGTACCCCAGCCTAGTCATGGTGGTCTTGTTGATGTGGAAATGGAGCATCCTGATGGCACTGGCAGTGGCTGCCTGAAACGGCCCACCACTGACGTAGATGATGACACAATGGAGAAAGAATTTCCCAGTGGTCAGACTTCAGACATCGATGACTGTGAGGGCAGTTTTCTTTATAAGGATGATGATGTGGTTAATGTTGGCAGGTTTTAACTGCAGTATTTAAAAGGCGGTATGCCCCCCCCACCCTGGACCACCACCACCGGGACTGATGTTATCCAAGTCTGCTGCCACCATGAGTCTGTCTGCCCCCCATGGACCACCACCACCACCAGGACTGATGTTATCCAAGTCTGCTTCCACTATGAGTCTGTCTGCCCCCCACGGACCACCACCACCACCGGGACTGATGTTATCCAAGTCTGCTGCCACCATGAGTCTGTCTGCCCACCATGGACCACCAGTCTACCAGTGCACCACCACCACCACCACTACCAGCTTCTTAATATTTAAACCATAAAGTGAGTATGTGCACTCATGTTTGTTATGCTGCCTCACTTCCTTAAGTTGTCTGTTTTGTTTTCTGTAGTTTTTCAGAGCTGCAGTGGCAAAACACATACAGTACACTTCTTTTGTTTCTTTTACAGGAGAACAAAAACAGGCTCCATCGCTATTACTCAATGGGAAAGATGCTGTAGCTATACCGTACAGAGAGGAACCAATGTAATGTCCATGTGAAATCCATTCTGGTAAGTATGAAGATTTTATTTCATCCATTTCATTGCTTTGTAAAGACTGCTGCAAATATTGCACACAATAGGTTGTCTTAGTAGTTGACAAGATGTGTCTCTGAAATGTAACTTGACTTGACAATAGGGATTGAGATTTGAGAACCAGGGACGGACACATAACAATGAAGTTGTAACTTTTAAGAAGTCATTCATTTCTTTTTTTAGGAAAATTTGCGATACTTTGTTGTTCTGTCAAAGTGGCCTTTTCCCAAAAAGTTTGTCAACATCAGGCATACCCTCCCTGACCTGAGCTTGGGCACACATGCAACACGCAGAAGTCATTTCCTTCGATGACCATGATCATCATTAACAACTGGACTCCAGAAGGATGCTGATGAAATCTGTGAAAAAGTAAAAAAATAGGAAACCATTACAGACAAAACTGAAAATATGACCCCCCAAAAAAATAAATACTTACCTTCATGTGCTTGAGAGTTATCCATTTCCGTTTAAGTGCAAAAAATTTTCATTGAGCACTGGGAGGTGCACAGCAACAATTCGGAGCCACCTGTGTGATGCAGAACAATAGCATGAGTACATGTCCATGTCAAGTTCAACCCCCCTCATCATCACCTACAAAATACACGACCATATATCTATACATATATCTATTCAGCAAGGCTACTATTACTGTACATCCAAAGGGCACCTTTCAATCCAGTTGAGATGATCACTTTTCACTTTTCTGCACACAAGGAGGACACATTGTGGGCCTGCAGAAAAAATCTGGGGACTCTGTGCCACCACTCCGCGCATGACTGAGTGTGCCATTAATTCTGGGGGACTTTGTATGTGCTGAAACAGTGTCTTTTCACTTGGTTACCACTTGTCAATTTTCTGCACACAAGGAGGACGCATTGTGGGAATGCAGAAAAAATCTGGGGACTCTGTGCCACCACTGCGTGTATGACTGAGTGTGCCATTAATTCTGGGGGACTTTGTTTGTGCTGAAACAGTCTCTTTTCACTTGGTTACCACATGTCAATTTTCTGCACACAAGAACGCATTGTTGGCCTGCAGAAACAATCTGAGGACTCTGTGCCACCACTGCGTGCATGACTGAGTGCACCATTAATTCTGGGGGACATTGTATGTGCTGAAACAGTCTCTTTTCACTTGGTTACCACTTGTCAATTTTCTGCACACAAGGAGGGTGCATTGTGGGCCTGCAGAAAAAATCTGGGGACTCTGTGCCACCACTGCGTGCATGACTCAGTGTGCCATTAATTCTGGGGGACTTTGTTTGTGCTGAAACAGTCTCTTTTCACTTGGTTATCACTTGTCAATTTTCTGCACACAAGAACGCATTGTTGGCCTGCAGAAACAATCTGAGGACTCTGTGCCACCACTGCGTGCATGACTGAGTGCACCATTAATTCTGGGGGACATTGTATGTGCTGAAACAGTCTCTTTTCACTTGGTTACCACTTGTCAATTTTCTGCACACAAGGAGGGTGCATTGTGGGCCTGCAGAAAAAATCTGGGGACTCTGTGCCATTTTTTGTGTTCTGTGATTGTTGCTGAGAGCTCATAGTCATGATGTCATAGTGACATTTTTACAGTTAAAGCAGCATTGCAAGAATGTCCTCACAGTTCTGAACTGTACTTTTTTATGCTACTTTAAATTGCCACAGCAAACACTACTTGCGTGTGAGTCATCAGTGACTTAAATGATACAATTCTCACAATTTATGTCTGCTTCTCTTACTCCTACTTTTTTCATGTATGAAAACAAAATGAGCATGTCTTCCAATATTGTTCCGACCAGCTTTCTATTTAGTTGCAGCTGCTTTTCAATAACTATTGTTCCATGGTGTCATATAAAACACTGACTGATGCATAACTGTTAGTTAACAGCAGAACTGACATATGATAACTACTTGATGTGATGGAGAAAAGCAGAGGAAAACAATGACAAAGACCTGGTCACACTCGCTATCAGCAGCACCAGTTTAAAAGGAATGCTCCTTTCATTATTTCACACATGGAAAAAGGTAGTACAGCACACTCAACTACTGCAAATTATAGTATCATTCCAGTCAGTCAGGATGTAAGTAAAGGAAGCTGTAACACAGCATTAAAAATATCGGTCAGAGTTATCAACAGATTGTTGCGCTGCTGCTTTACAGACAGTCACCACATTACATAGCTATGGTGATGCACATAAACTAATATGTGGGGGCATTACTACCACTGGAATATTTCTTGTTCCACAGAGTGCAATATATGTCTGTGAAAACCAACCATAATTTCATTACAGTGAGTTACATGATGGAGGAATTAACAATATGAAAAGCGACCCACATTTGTGCCACACTTCCTCAGCAACGTTAAGACGTGATGGCAGGGGGAGCGCAGGTGCATGCTCCACTATACGGAATGTCCAGCAGCTATCCCAAGCAATGTTTCCTAATGTTATAAGGTTCACTTTGGGGTGAAATGTGGGATGTTTCCACTACCAAGGCTCTTCTTACTGGAAATGTGGCCACACATTTCACAACAAACTGACCATTAACATAAAGAAACTTTCCCAAACCTACACATTCCGATAGTCACTGTAAGGAGTGGAGCATGCACACTCGCTGTCCCTGCCATCATGCACTAATGCTGATGAGAAGGGAGGCAGAATGTGGGCAGATTTTCAGAATGGGAATGCCTCTGTCACATGACTCACTGTAATGCATTTACGCATTGTTTTCAAAAAAATTTATTGCACTATGTGGTGCAAGAAAGATTCCCTGGAAGGAAAATGTGTATGATTTGATAATAACAAACAAAAACCACACACCAAAAGTACAACACAGTAGTGGGTGGGGTCAGGGGGTGGGGTGGGTGTGGGTGAGAGAAAACAATACCTGGACTTACTATGGCCGTGGGATGCTGTGGTGGTCCAGCAGCAGGGGCAGCACTGAAAGTATTTGCTGCTGGTGTCTTTCCACTCTGGTAACCTGCTGCTCCAAATTAATTAAATGCTTGTTGTTTTCCTCCAGTGCTGCCCACACCAGAAGGAGGTCAGACCGGCTAACAGGGACTGTGCTGGGGTCCACTGCAGCTGGCAATCCAGGTAGTTGGGCTGGTGGTGGACAGGGTGGTGCTGGTGGCTGTGGTGGTGGTGGTGGTGGAGCACCTTATGTAGCCCTCCTCCTCCTGCTGCATAGGGTCTGCTGCGAGGCACATCTCCCACCCCAGCAGCACCCTCAGCCACTGCCATGGAGGGCCAGCAGGTGGATGCATGGACCCCTCCGTGGCAGCCTGCCACTCTGCCCTGTGGTGATTAATCATGTGGGTGTGCTGGTCACCGGTCCACAAATGTGTCCCAGGGGGCCCATGGTGCACCAGCACACCACACACATGGCACTGCACTACTGTGCTGTCTTCTCCCACACAATTAAAAAACTCCCACACTGGGGAGCTGCAGGGGGGACCAGACACAGTACTCACTTGGCTGGCACGAGTCCCACCACCATCCACTATTGCCGGGGCCACCTCCTGTGGCTGTAGAGGTGGTGGAGAGGGTGCTGCTGGAGCCCCAACAGCTTCTGCTAGTAGTGGTGGTGGAGAAGGTGGATGAGCAACAGCCACCGGTGACATTGGTGCTGCTGCTGCTCCTATTGCTTCCGTGGGGGAAGCAACACTGGCCAGGAGTCTCGAGTGGTCCAACATAACACGACTGCCCCACCCCCATGGATCCACACTTCTCCCCTACTAACACTCTCATGTGCCAGTGACTCACCTTCCCTGACCCTTCATCCTCCTGGGTCCACGGGACAACACACACACACACACACACACACACACACACACACACACACACACACGCACACACACTCACACACGTATACAGTCAGTCACACACACAAAACAAAAACAAAACTTATACAAAAAAATTTACTAACAAAAAAACAGTAACACAATACAAACACTTAAAAAAATAGCTTTTAAAAAAGCTGTTTGAAATAGCAGTAACAAGAAACGACTCCGACAGCAAATCAAACTCCTCTCCTCTCACAATTCTGCTTTCTCCCTGTACAAATGCAAAGGAGAAAGTGAAACTACTTCTCTGATTCACTTCCTTCCTGCCTGGCTAAAGCATGTGACTTACAGTACTGCAGGCCATGTGATGTGCCTACTTTCTTCTCACTTCACCTTACTTCGAGTTAAGGCATAATGAGAACATGTAGTGGCATTGTAATGATAAGACGAAGTGAGCACTTTATGAGGTCCACTTTGCATTGTGCTCCATGGACGCATAGTGGTCACTTTGCATCCACTTTGTAGGCAGATTTATAATTCACTGCATCTCTATTCCCAAATAGTATTTGTATTGCATAGTTCTATAAAATCTCAGTAGCATTTAACGAATGTAGTTTTCAGAGCACTAATGCTCCCTCATACAGACTTTTTACCTTTGACTTTCTGATTTGCAACTGCTGCTGCATTTCAAGTAGAAAGGTGCATTTTGGTCAATAACACTTAATTAGAGGGAAAAACTTGGTTAAATGCTAAAACCATTAATTTAAACTGTTAGCTGAGACCTGTGAAGCACGACAATGAGTTTTTTTTTTAATCAGTGCACACAGATACTATTGCAGTTACTGTATATGCTGTATTGTAGAAATATATTTTGTTTTAAATAGCTCTGTGACTCTTGAACTACTATAGAATGGCTTGCTATCAAAAGATAGAAACAAATTCAGCAGTCAGTATATAACCAATTAATATGTCAGATCATTTATTTTGTTTATATTTAAGTCTATCAGAAATAAGCAATGCATATGACATGTCAACTTACTAAATATGTTGTGTAATATTTATGCAGCATACCATGGTTAATTTGTCAGAATAAATTTATAAGGAAAATAAATTCTCATTTATTAATACTTTCCTTTCTTCACAGAGTTCAAGAAATGGGCCAGTAGCTACTTCAAAAGTTGATAATGGTAAGTTAAGTTTGAGAAAGGTTAAGAATTCAAGATTCTCTGGATCTAGCCTTGTGAAACATGGTGTAACAATATCACAAGTTGTATGGATACATCCTTCTAATGTGTTCAGTGTTGGAGGGCATCCAAGAAAATACTAAGCCACTTTAGCCAGTGCATGTCACATAACTTGCCTGTCTTGTCAGACTTTATTCTTGTCTGTGACTGTGTTAGATAAGCCTGCATCATTTTCTCTGGTAGCAGGTCCCAGCTTTCCTCAAAAATGCCTGAGCCACACCAGCATTCAGTGTCAAAAAGCTATTAAATGTCCTTGTTTGCATACACCAAAAAAGGAATAAACATTATCCCAATAATTATTGACTAACTGTTATGACATCAGTTGTAGACAAACAAATGGAATGAAGAATAAAGAATTTACTGAGCTTGGAATGTGAATACATGGAGGATAATGGATGGGCAACAGTGAACAACAATGCTGTTTTCACTTTGAGAGGTTGTCATGAAACCTCGAGAAGTGAACTCAACAGTGCTGTTTACTGTTGCCCATGCATTGTCTTTTATATTGTATGGGCAACAGCTAAACAAATCCTGAGCATTTCTGTCCTTCCACAACACTGCCTTCATGAGCATTCCCCACCCACCCCTTCCCAAACCCAAGAACAAGCCCTGGTCTGTCCACAGTCCTCCACTTTCACATACTCGTTTTTTTTACATAAATCAAGCTACATGGACCTTTGACATTAGCTGGCTACATTTAAATTGCCAGTTTATATATATGATGCTCAGTTTCAGGACCAGCTTCTCACTGCCACAGCCATTTCCAAACAGCGGGGCTTTTCCTACCACACATCTGCAAATTCATTTGATGTTGTTGTACCATCAATGTGATGTACTCACTATGGTACAACAACATCATGACGTCATAGTAAAAGTACAACCACACTGTGAATAAATCAAATTCAGCTAATAATAACGTTCAGTCATACACTATAATGGTATAACTGATAAACTTCAACGTGGGTTCTGAAGAGGCAGATTATGTGTAACTAACATATGTCTTTTTGTCAGCAAGTAAGTAAGGCACTATACCATGGTAGTGTGGTAAATAACATTTATTGGGACTTCAAGTAACACCTTTGCTGTCATTCCAAATAACAAACTCATTGAGGAATTAAAAAAAAGCTAAGATATTAAAATAAAACCCTTATTTATTCAGTGAATAGGCATGTGAATGAAAGATTGTATTCAGAGAGTCAAACTTAATGGCTTTTTATCTGAGAAAGGTCATATGCTGAGTGATGTAACCCTGGGGTCATTATTGGGCCTGATAGTTTTCAACATTTTCTGTATATCAATGACTTAGGAAATAACACATAAAACTGATGTAAATGTGTCAATGACACCCAAGTTGTGGGAACTGTCGATTCATTGGAAGATCAAAGTGGGTTACAAAATGATTTAGATCTTCTGGGAATCTGGGCCACTGAGTAGGACACATTATTTAAATAAGCAAACTATAAGGTAATGCACTTAGGTAAGAAAAACAATTATTACAGTTATGATAAATGGTTAAAATCTGTCTACATCAGATGCTAAAAAAAGATGTTGGTGTTATTGGATTTGTGGATTTAAAGAACAACAGCATTGTGATGACATGTTTAAAGGAGGTAACTAGCTCATAAATATAATTAGAGAGCATTTTGTACACTAATCTAGGGATGCACTATCAAATCTATAACTTTTATGTTATGCTGTTAACAGGCTATTGTCTTCAGTTCTAAGATGGCATGAGTATTGGTGAAAAATCAAAAACTGAAAGAGTCCAAGGAAAGGTGACAGAGATGATGAGAGAGAGTTTAGAATAGGAGGAACAGTTAAACACCATAGGTCTGTTTATCCTACTCAGAATAACAAGTAGGGATGACTTGATGCTGTTCTACAACATGCATATAGAGCTATGCAGAATTTTCAAATGTCACTTCCACCAGAATTCCATGGAATTTTGGAAATTCTGCCTAGTTCTGTCAAAATTCCATTTGGAGCTAAATTCTGAAATTTTGAAAACAGAATTTTAACAACTAAATTGCTTTCTGTAGATCATTAAACTGCAGACTCATTTTCCATAAGCCATGAAATAATTTTACACAGCATACATACAATTGCAGAAATTGCCACAGTCAGTTATTTCCAGATTTTTAGTAATATTTCTAAAGAGATTCTTTGGTGGCCCTACAGTGATACTGAAGGCAGGCAATGCTTTTCACTAGCTATATTACAGAAATTCCAACAAATATCTGACAACGTCAATTGCCGCAACTGTAATCTACAGAATATTATTCTGTTGTTTACCTAGAAATGCTTCTTAGAATCCCACAGAATTAAAAAAAAAAATCAATAAAAAAGCATTTTGGAAGCAGAATTGCCATTTTATACAAATTCTGCCAGCAAGATTTGGCATTCTGCAAAGCTCTAATAAAGATATAAGCCTCATGGAATGTTTAAATTTCATCACAACAAATCATACTAATAAAGTAAGGGCAAGAAACTTTAAAACAAATAAAAGTAAACTTTTTATATACAGCATATTATCAGAATTTGGAATTCAGTGCCACTGGATGTTTTTCACAATACTGTAATGGCCTACTGGGTCATAATGTCATACGCTTAATAATGTATGACATTATAGCTAACCCAAAAGAGCACTGTCCAGGACAAAGAATGGTGCAATACCACGTATACTGCTGTACACGGTATTGCACCATTCACACACTCCCAGGCAGAGGATAAGACCTCTGCTGGGAGTGCTTTCTGCTGAACAGCTGCCGTGGCTCACTGGACTGAGTCATAGCAGCAGGAACCCAAGCACTGCATCTGGGACCGGGTTTGATTCCTGGTCCCAGACATTTTATTTTTATTCCCAATTTGTGCACTCCCAGGTTAGACCCCCTCAGAGTTGAGAATCTTTAGTGGGGAGGTCCGGCAATGTGGGGAAGAGCCCCCCACAGAAAAAAAGAATTGTGTTGCATGGCAATATCACGCTGTATTGGCAGTGTGATTTTGCCATGCTGCATAATGTCTTGCAACATTATGACCCCATGTCCTGTAATGGCCTAGACATTTGCAAACATAAATGAGACAGTTATACGGATAGGACAGTATTACAAGATTATTATCATTGAAACAAAGGAATGGCTTAATGTGGAAATATAATGTATGGAGAACCCTTGTTACCAACTGAATTCAAACAATTTACAAAGTTGTTATGCCATCGATATGATGTCAGTCTGTTGTCAATCCTTCTTGAATATGTCATATTGATGGGATAACAAAACAGAATACTCACTACATTCAGGATACCTTTTTTGAGAATGCCAATTGCTAGTCTCTAGTCGCTAGCAGCTCCTCGTCCGATGAAGAATAACAGGTAATAACATCTATATGAAATCAAGCAGATTAATAAATTCGTCAACCCAGTTTTGAATGACTGAAAATGTTGTTTCTTTTCCCTTATAGTTACCTCCACTGAGGAGCAGTTCACAACAAAGGCCACTCTCTGCTGCATACGACTGGGCCGACTGACATCTGTGATGGTTACGTGGTGATGTTACCCATGACATAGTTCTACCAGTCACCATGTGAACAGTGCCAATCAACCAGATTTCTTCACATGTTGTGTTCAAAAATGTTATCATTTTCTCAGGATGTTTCTTTATAAATATGTTAGAAAATTTTTTAAGTGATAGAAAATGTTCCGTTTAGAAAATTAAGTAATTTGGTATTACATTAAAAGAATCTCTTCAGTCTGTACAGTATTAGAGAATAGCCAATCACACTGAATAAATGTGTTTGATTAATCATTTTGCCTGATTAATGACTGCATTATAAACAAAATGAGATCAAACTGTGAGTTCATTTCCTGGAGCCCATAAACTATAAAACCCAATGGCTAGTCTTCCATTAATAACCATGCTCAAATCACCTCTCAAGGTTGCCATGACAACAGTAAACCTCTGGAGCTTTGCTCTTGAGGTTTACAATGTTGTCCTGGTAACCTCTCGAAGTGATTACAGTTTGGTTATTAACTGAAAACTAGGCTATATCCTTTATGTATTGTCGACTGCTATCTAAGAATTACAGGTATGAATAAGTATGAATTTGTCTTCAGATTATCACTATTTGAGTCTTCTTCTTCTATGTCACTAGCATCAAATGAAGTCAACAGAAGAGGAGGCGCAGTATGATCAGAAGGTTCTGTATGCATAATCTTGCCAGTTTTTCCAAGCTGTCTTTGCTGCTAAATCATACATGCCCCAACAGTTTCTGTTTGTAATACTTTATGAATCCAAGGGGAATGAACACATCTCTATATTTGGGATAATGTAGTGTTGCCATGCCTCATATTGTGTGTGCTCTAATGCTGTAAAACCATCTGCAAGTCTTGCCAGAAACACCTCTGCAACTTCTTTAATAAGCATTGAATCCTGCAGCAGCGAAGATTCAGATGAACTTGTGATATCACCACCTGCTCCTCCATCACCATCACTCATTGCTGCTGCCATCACCAGTGCCACCTGGGCTATCACCACCAGCCTTGCTTTGTTAGATTGCTGTAGAAGATCACAAATACTGGCATGTGTTGTGCTCAAATAGAATCAACATGGAAATGACAGAATTAAGGGTTGCTGATTCAGCACTGAAATCTTTTGTTCCTGGTCATATGGTCACAGAAAAGGACAAACTTTTACAGAACACAACACTACACCAATGGCAAATGCCTCCACAGGACACAGCATAACATTTTATAAACTTAAACACAGGTTGATATTGCAAACATCTTACCATCATACAAAATACAGTGTTCCATTTTGTGAAAGCATCTTTACTCAAGCAATGCTGGGGATCACTGAACTTCTGCTGGTGAAAGCAGAGGAGCTCATCAAGTTTGGGGGAGTGATGGAAATAATTAGTGATGTGCTATTCAGTTTCAAGTGTTTTTGTTAACTGTTCACATTTGTCAAGCGTGCCACAATCCACCAAATTTAGTGTGTCAGTAAAAGAAGGAGCATGGGGGAATAAAGCAAGCAAAATAAAGCAGCAATACCAATCAAATATTGTGAGAAATCTTCAGAAGAATTATTTGTTTCAATCACAGCCAAACTCTGTGTTAATTGTTTTGCTTCCTCAGAGGACGGTGGCTCTTAATTAAAAATAAAGCAATGTATAATCACTTTTCAGTCCAACCAAAAGTAGATAATAAAAATCAATAGGATCACACAATTTCTTAAATGGCATCAGACCAGTTACAAGGCCATTACTTGCTAGTGTTCAAGGAAATTTGCATTCTTCACTTTCGCCTGAACCAGTCCCCACCTTGTATCATAGAACACCCAGAGACTAGGTGTACCCAGTTAAATCTCATAGACTTTCCTGGGGGGAATCCCCATGATACAGCACCATCAGCATGTTACTGTCATTCTATATCATGAAGATTCCCACTCTCAGATTGTAAGGGTATATTTAGATGTCTAGCATTGACTGGATGTACCGCAAAATGTATTTCCAACTGTGCATTCCCTCCATGATGAACACATTAGGTAATGCAGTTCCTCTATTGGTGTGCCTGTGCCTGTTAGGCTGTCTGCTTCAATGTAACTCCTGAAGGGGCTGGTGGTGTTTGAGATGGGAAGAGAATGATGATGGAACTTGATTTGGGTATGTCTGAATGTGCAGTGAGACACTAGATGATTTGGTTTACACTGCTGCTACAGATATCACTAGTGAAATGTACATAACTCCCTCTGCCTCTGACCGAAGTGTCATCATCTCTGTGCATATTGCCTCATACATATAGTACTGTGGAGAAAATGCATGAAAAATCTGAAGCATGATTGAAAGCTCTATTTGGGATTCACTTCTTGTAACAGTTATTGATAGTAAGTGTCTTTTATTGCTCCTAAACATTTTATTGGTATATTTCTTTCAGGTACAGCAGAAATAAACAGCAGTATTGTACAGGTACAATATGAGTTGTAAACTGCATAGTAGGCTACACATGTGTAGTGATGCCGAGTGGGCTTATACATTGACATGACACATCCATACTGCAGTGAACAGCTCTGGGTCGATCATTTCTCTGGAAGGATTAACTTAACACACAATGAGTAAAAAAACTTAACATGGTAACCACACATCATAAACAACAGAAACTCAGAGAAAGATCAGATATGTTATAGAGCAGAGTCACACTACAGAGTCTATATTGATATAGTTGTGCCTTGGCACCCTAAAGGGGAAACATAGATTTTACCTAACCCTGTTCTCAGATGCAGGTATGCAGGAAGGATTGCCAGCAAGACTGAAAGTTTGCCAGAGTATCAGAGGCCAAGTGAAAGAGGTGATCCCAGGAGGTTGTCTGTGCTAGGCCAGCAAGTACTTCCCGGTAAGACAGTACTTCTGATGAGCACCAACAGCACAAAAGCAGATGTTTTTCTTGCATGTTGAACTGAACCAGCCACCTATGCTCCAAATGTGATATGAATAGGGCATCAGATAAGAGGACAAGTAATAGGAAGTGTTGTGCAAAATGTGAAAATTTTGCTTAATTTCTCAATTTCGCAAAATTTTTCGACCCGGTGAAATTTGGTTTTGCCCAGGTTTTCTATTTTGCATAATTGCAAAATTTCACATAATATGGTTTCAGAGAGCAGTTTTGCCAATCCATGTTTAAGTTTCGCCTTGTGGTGAAGATTTTGCTGGCAAAATCAAAAGTTGCACTTTATAGGCTGGTGTTAAGGGTTGAGGGGCTGGATGCCACAACTTGCACCATGCCAGTGACCTGTGTTCAAGAGTGAGTGTCGGCCACCCAACATCAGCAGGGAGGAGAAGGATTGAGCATCCCATGGACAGGTCTCCTTCTCCGGGGAGGTGGGTGACCAAACGTCAGTGCATGCCTGGCCTCTAGTGCCAGCTGAGGGCTGGCACACTGACACTGCAGGAATTGGGAAGAGGCAGGACAGACACCTGATGGGGTGCATGCATGGGAGCATGTGCGGCACCTTCACTGGCATCCTTGCATGCTCCAACCCTGGGGGACCAATGCAGAACACGGAAAAGGGTCCTGGCCAAGCAGCATGAGCTTCTGTCCTTCACAGGCACTGACCCTGAAAGGCACTTCCCTGGAATTTGGATCCTTCTCAGGTGAGTCATGCTGGGGGGGCTCCTCACCACTCTGCCATGCAGAGGAAGCCATGGGGGAAGAAAGGGAAGCTGGCCTGATGTCGGGGTATGGGGTTGGGAGGACGGTTGGGATGTAGAGCAGAACAGGACCGGGGGGAAAAAAATTACACTTTGCAATGCATTGTGGGTATACAGGTCAAATATCATGTGCAGGCTGTTTCCAGCACAGTCTATTGCCTGTTTAGTCAGAGAGCAGTCTGTTGTGATGCATCATAGCCAATTAACCTTTTAAAACCTCTTTAAAAATTGTTTTTGAGAGCAAATTTCTCCCAAATAAACAGTTTTTTCCTAGTGCTGCTAGGGAACATTTTCTAATTTTGTGGATTCTTGCATACTATGTAGTTTAATTAGTTTTGTCTGTATATGTGAAAGAGTTGAGTGGGGGACGGTAGGTGTGTAAAAAGCATGCAGGCTAGTTTCTAACCTTTTACAAACAGATTTCTCACAAATTGTGAGTGATTTACTGTCATTTCTTTTAAGCCTTTATATTTTTGTTGGTGTTCTACTTATTCACATTACTTTTCTTATATCTTGACAAGTATTTTTTTTCACTTTCTCTGAAAGTTACTCCTTCTGAGAGTTCCTGCTCCTGTTACCCTGTGTTACTGTACACACCCTTCTTCTGCTTTAATTGTGAATTCTAAAGTTGTGAACACACAGTACTGATCACTTATTTTTTGGGGGGTTTGTGGTCAGTTCTGTTTGCTGTTAACTTTTGTCACTTAAACTGTGAAAAGCAACAGTTCTATATTTTTTCTATTGAAAGTACTTTTTGTGGCCTACTTGTCTATATACAGTTTCACTACTTTGGTGAATTGCTCCCCAGTATTTTGTTATTAGAGCTTGCCTTTCCATTGCAGTGTTCCTGTTTCAATTTAATTTGCTCACCCTTTCTCTGTTACAGAATTGTTTACTAACTGACCCATGCAATATAAAAACTAAATATTAATATAGTAGTTGTCAAGAGATTTCTGAGTCCATCAGACTCACACCCCTGTGCCTTCCCAGAATCACAATCTTAACATGTGCACAGGGAAGGTTGGTACCCAAATATCAGTCTTTCATCTCAAGCCTCATCTTGAAGAGCTAGAGTTTCTAGTCTACACCTCTCTCAAGATGAATATACTCAAGGCTACGAAGCCTTCTACCAGGGCTACTTAAAACTCCAAATGAAACAGATTTTCTATATAATGTTCGGAAAAATATTTCCCAGACCGCCTGATTTACCCACAGTTCTAGATTATGGTCATCTAAACACCTTAGGGCTGACAACAGCCACCCTGAAGGTGCATTTGGAAGCTGCCTCTGCATTTCTCAGCAGGTAAACTCTCTTTCATCTCACCTGCATTTGCCAAGGCTCTGTAAGGCTGCACCCACTAACCTCTATTCAGGGACCCTGCCCTGCCTGATCTAATATTTGCATTGCTCAGCATGCAGCCTCCTTTCGACCCCTTGTCCTCAGTGAGCTTAAGTCTGACTTGAAAATGTTTTGGTAGCTATCACCTTCCAGATGCAAAATGAATTTACTACTATCAGTGAGCCAGACTTTATCTCCTTTCACAGAATAAGTAGTCCTCGACTGAGGAAGTTCTACCTAAGGTGGTTTTGGTCTTCCACCTTAATCAATCAGCTACTCTCCTGTTTACTTCACTGACCATTCTTCTCTGAGAGAGAAGGCTATGCGCCCAGAGGTGAAGAGGGCCCCAGCTACTACATAGAGTGTACCAAGGGTCACAGAGATTTGACTCCTCAACTGTTGCTCACTTCTGCTGAGGTTGGGAAGGGAAACTGCCACTAAAGATCATTGCCCAGGTGGATTGTCTCTGCATGTCTAGTTCTGTAATTGATTTACCCCTCAGGCTGAGGGCTCATCTCAAGAGGTACAGCTGCTTCTACCAAACACTGCCAGAGACATCCCATTCTGAGGATATAGCGCTACCTGGAAAATGGTTCCCTTTTCCAAACATTATTCCCGAACTAAGCTAGAGTGATGCTCAGTTTGGCACAGCATCCTTCAGGCCATCTACAAGTAGGTTCTGTATACTCCATAGGGGTACTGCTGTAGTCAGAAGAAATAATAACATAGCAAGACTTAACGTTATCAAGAAAAAATTACTACCTTAGTAATGTTGTTTCTTTAAGGTCTTGCTATATGACCTCCTCCAACCCCTTCTCAGAACCTCGTTTTGCGCTTGGGTGGGCACCACAGTGACACTCTTTTCTTAACACTTTATTATTTTGTTTCACCCTCCTAGGGTGAGTGTGTTTTATTTCATTATTAGATCTTGACTTGAGTCTCTTTAGATCAACATATTTTGTTAGGTAGTAGCCAGTTGGCTAGTGTGGTTTACAGCTTCCACACAGAACGTTAGTGGTTTTAGCTCAGAAAGATCTGACGTTTAGGTTTGAAAGCAGACAGACTTTCTTCCGACTCATCAAGATTCCATACCTTGCAAGGTATATTCACCTCCGGGAAAGTTCTAACCTGCAGTAACTGCAATCATCATATAGCATAAGACCCATTAGAAACATCACTAAGGTGGTATTTTCTTCTCGATGTCCTGCAACGTGCAGAACAAAAACATATATCAATGCTGTCTATCCTGAATTTGAACGTTTGCAATGGCTTAACAGTTCTGATATGCAGCTTACACAGGAGTGGTACATGGCCTTAATACCATGTGTAGAGCAACAATGCACTAATTATATTTCATTCACAGGAAACAAAAAAAGCTGTTCCTGTGTACTGCTCATTCCTCTCTATGTGAGACAGTTGTAAATGATATTGTGAAATCAGTAGACTGAACTGTTAATCACCAATCAACCAACCAATTGAATAATAAATCAGTCCCAGAGTGAACCAGGTGAACACCTTGAGAGGATTCATTACAAGGTAGACTTGCGCGGTTTCCCAAGGTCACAAGACCGAATTACTCCGCTGCACAAATTATACCCCTCAGCAGCCAAAGGGAAACGATCACTACTTTTACAAAGTGTATTTTATATCGATGCCCACTTACATCTGGGTTCTGTCTGGAAATACCAGAATGCAATATAACATGGGAGGAATGAGCTAAGCAAACCAGAGTACTACAAACACAGAGACTGATTAGTTCTTTACCTATAACAGCTGAAGTGTAGCATCTGAGTTACGAGGTACATCCCTTCAAATGATTGCATTACAAAGGGGCCACCACAGCTTGTTTTCAGTACCTTCAAGCGGTGCTGTAGCTCTCCGTCCTGCTAATGATTTATAATGAATGGAGGCACTAAGAAGTCATGGACCTGAGGACATCACAGTTCCCAAGGAGGTCATGGAAACTTGCTAAGGGTGAGAGGTAATGACTTTAGTAGTATCTAAAACCAGAGTTTCTAGTTCTTGTGCCTGTGCTTTAAAGTAGATTACTCTACTTCCATATGCTGCAGCTGATGTCCTGGTAACCTATTCCTTCAATATAGCTGAACTTTTATTGCCTTACATCAGCCATCAATCATTGCCTGCCTAGTTACAAAGGAAAAATGAACCATCTGTGACATTACCAATCTTGTGAAGATGGAGTCTGCCACTCACCTCAGCTAGGGGAGGTTCAAGAACAGGAACAGAACTGGTCAGAACCACATACTTGGGACCATTTGGGCCAATAGCATTAAGCACGGGCTCTGACAAAACTCCTATCGAGACCCAAAATAGCTTCATCAGTGAGGGCACCCTGAAGTCATCAGTCAAGGGTTCACAGCAAGGAGTACTTACCTACTTGAACTAGCGCCAGGAGAACTCCATCATTCAGAGAGGAGACAGAGCAGCCTGAGGAGACTGGACCATGGTCTGTAGTGAGCTCTTCAGTTGACTCAAGGTTGAAGCCCAGAGTCCTAAGAACTGCAAGGAGGAACCATTGACTCGGACAACCTTCAAAACACCACCTTGGATATACTCTCCACGACCACCCTGACTCATCCAGAGTGGGTGATCAGATGAGCAACCCACCGAAAGACTGGTAGCAAGCGACAGCCTTATATGCCACCTCACTGCAACTGTCTTGGGTGGATGCTCTATGTAAATTACAGGAGAAGCCAGTGTAGACTTGACCAGATCAGGCAAAACCAGAACAGGTGCACCAGGGAAGACCAGAGAGCACTGGTGTCTGTCGAAGGACCACCATGGCCAAGGACCCATGCTGCCACTTCAGCTCCTCATAGTTCCTGCAACAACACGCAATGGAGTCTCATCATGTGAGGACAATCAGGAAGGAGCATGACAGCCTTCCTAATCAAAGGCTGAGTGTGGGAATACAAAGATGGGGACCTCAACCTAGACCTCTACCAGCAACAAGAGTTGTTGCTTGAAAGGGGATATGGGGAGGTGGAAAGGTCTGGTACTATCATTACAGGTCAGATCCTGCCATGGAACACCCAAAGGGTTTATCTCTTGGGAAGAGGCAGTCTAGCTGGGGCTGTGTTTATCGTACTTCTCCAGAGAGAGACTGAAAGGACTGAAGTTCCAGAAATCAAGTCATCTTCAATTTCTTCAGACAACAGGTCACACTGGGTCAGAAAAATCTTGACTAGCTGGTCAGCCCACATCTTGGCCAAGAGACATGATGGGGTTACACCATGGAGCTATTGGCCTGCCCTTTGACCCAAGGCAGTTCATGCCAAGCCAAGAGCTCTGGCCAGTCACCAAGTGGTCAAAGATATTGCTAGAGCAGGAAAAGCATGCTCATTCCCAGTCCACAATTGACGGCCAGGTCAATAAGACTTTTCTGACTTATCACCTTGAGAAGGGCCCTCCCCCAAGGGTCTACAGGGACTAGCACATTGCTCTGAACATGCCTATGAAAAAAGCTCCAATGCTGATGCCTACTGTGAGCAACATGGGTGCCAAGGATGAAACAGCCACAGCCTGAGCCATCACCTCCTCAAAGGCCACAAACTGGGAGGTCAACCACCACCAAAACCGCTTTGCAGGGGTCCTTAGAGGACCAGTTCATCTGGGCAACCCAGGAGGAGACAGGTGTACTGGTCCTCAAGAGAAGAAGGTAGTAGAGATGTGCAAATACACGAAGGTAGATACATAAGTCGGGTGGTTGAGTATGAGACATTTTCAGATTGCAGGCAACGAATCTCTTAAACCGGGACCAGTTTTTAGGTTTGTCGTGTTCCATCCTTGAGAAAAGCAGGCAACAACTCAGAGATTTCACTTGAAAATGATTGAATAAAAACCGCCCTACACTGCACAAATGGAGCTGCGAAAAAGGAGACCTGATTCTTTCCAGCAGAAAGAAAGATCTGAAATCATGGGGCAGACCCTTGGAGGATAACACCCAGGTGGGTGGGAGGAACTTAGCTTGAAGATGTTCCAGCTAGACTTAAAGGAAAGGAAGATTGCCTAAGAGTGAATAAGCATCAAATCCACATCTCTAGAACCCCTTTGCACATTGTTCTGTGATTAGAAGATGACCTCATTTATTGATAATCTGTTTCAGATTCCAACCACTGCCAAACAGTTGCCACAGACAGTTTCTCTCCCAGCAACAGAGTCTGCAATGCTGCCAGTTTTCACAGACCTTCAGATGCCTGAATGGGTCACCTTGGTATTCCACCACTTTGCATGACTCTCACTCTATCCTAGGCCCTGATCCCACTAGATCCCTACTCAACAGTAGTGTTATTCCAATGGGCAAATGATCCATCCCTTTGTCACAGCTGAAAACACTTTGCTTTAAAATGGTATTTTGGAAAAGTAGATGATATTTGAGTAACAATGATCTGTAATGATGCATTACAAACTGTAACTGTGTTCTCTGTTATATAATGTATGAGTAGTATCTATTACCTGCTGGAAGTATCAAGTTTACAGGCTTGTAATCCCACTGTCATGATGTCAGAACCGGTAACCAACTCGCATGGACGCCATGGTAGTGGGATTACAAAATGGAATGGCTGTAGTCATCAAAATTCTAAACACTCAGAACATGATCGCTAGTCTCAGTGACAAAAATTCAAACAACATTCCTATTTACAGTTTACTGTTACTGAGTCTAGCAATCACCATGTCAGAAAGATTTCAACTCAGATGTTATTTCAGTTATTTAGATGACCTCACTCTCCTTTGTGCAGAGTTCCTCTCAAATTATCGGATCTTGGACCAGGCTGAGGACACCGTCTCTGCCACATTTCCTCCTCTTCACCTGTCAAATCGCCAATTTCTATCTGTTAGCTAAAATGTTGTTTGGCTGTTTATTTTTATGTTTTTTTTTTTTTCATTTAACCCCCATTACAAAAAAAGGCCGTGTTCAGCTGTGAACAGATTTTCCTATTTAACTTTTGTGACATTTTCTGTATTGTAGCAAGTTACTTAAGTTTAGAGTTGTGAAGAAATACGAGTTTCAGTGCCGCTCAGCCTGTGTATATTAAATATTTTTTTGTAACGAACATACATGGTGCAGATTCATTCATATGGCAAGGCATTTTACATGAGCTGGGTGGAAACTTCACAGGTCAAGTCAGATACACCATAAACCACAATGCCAGTTTACAGGTGATAACCATATCTGTAACTGCTCCCACGTTGAGAAAATATTAAACCTCTTGAGCTGTGCTCTTGAGGTTTACTGATACTGTAGCAAGCACTGAGACTACAGCACCTGCCATCACATGCACACCAGGTAATATCCCCCATGTTGTTTGTTGTTGTTACAAAAAGTCTGGTCCATATTAGGTAAACGTGCATGTTTCACTCTAATAATGTTAAATACAATATAGTAATGAATAAGATGTGTAATCAGTGGAAAACCAATGTATCTATAACTGTAGCCTCTACGTCCACACAAGTGTCATGTAATGTTAGTCTACTCTTTTTTTATGAAAGACCTAGTAATACACGAAAGTTTGAAAAAGAAATGGTAACTTTAGAGCCTCCTCTCAGAAGGCGCAGATCACTAGACTACGCCAGTTTACCACTGGTTACGTATACCTGAAATGACTGAGTCACAGAAACAGGAAATGTATAAAAATCATATTTAATATTCCACAATATGTATGTACATTACAGGATAATAAACCACCAAAAACTAGTGATGGATACAGAATTTTGGCAGAGATAAATATAAAATGGCACTTGAAATAAGAGAGGTCACAGAAAAACCTAACTCAGTGCTATCTAGAATCTAAGTAGAGCAGAAGGAGCTTACCCCTTAACTGGGAACTGGTGAGTTATAACAGACTCACACCCATGATGTTCCTAGTTCAAAATCCCAAACATAATGAAACTCTCTTTGTAAACATCTAACAAAAGTTTATTTGGCTGGCTGGCCCACTACACCCACATCACCATACATGCTTCTCTGATATCACAGGCTGGACCATTCCATTGACCTTTGTGGACCACCCTTTTCCAAGAACAGGTCCAAACTGATTTTGTGGATTGAAGCCTGGCTCTTTTGTTGTCCTGACTGGCTAAACCAGCAGGAAATCATATCAATCTGCCTTAACCCTGTTTACATTCAAAACATTTATTTTTTGATAGTCTTTTGAAGTTTGAGTCCCTTTTATGAAAAAGAAAAAAGCCTTCTACTGGACAGAAAAAAGACTGCTTACACAAAGGTCTCCTTAGCTGAGTGCCCCAAGGCCTCAAACTGCAATATAAAGCTATTTTCAATTCAACTCCATAAATCCCACAACTAAAATATTTTACAGACAATGTAACCAGTATGATAAACAAAACAATGTCTTGGGTGTTACATCTGTTAGTGTACCTGTAGCATTAGCAGAGCTGTAGTGTTAGCTTAGCTGTAACCTTAGTGTAGCTGTAGCATCAGTATAGCATTAGCATAGCTGTATCATAAGCTTAGTTGTAGCATAAACATAGTGGCATCATTGGCATTAGCTGTAGCATTAGCGTTATCTTAGCTGTACCACTGCTGTAGCATTAGCAAACGTTATAGCATAAGCTGCAGCATTAGTTTTAGTGCAAGCGTATGCTTTAGCATAAGTGCAAGATGAAACCCCCAGGAAAGGTTTTCATTATCTTACTAGTTATACCTATAAAATTTTGTAGTTGTGGCAGAGAGAAAACTGAAAATTGCCTCGCTATTGCAGCCTAGATCTTTTGTGTGAGCATTGCCAATTTCTCAGAGGTTGGGCAGGGACTGCAACCGTACCTGTCCTGTAAATGGTTTTTAATTTTGTTAAACTTCAAAGGTTTTGACCCATTTTCATAAAAAAAGAGACAATGTTTTGAAAGTAAACAAGGCCGAGGCAGTAAGACGTTTTTCTGCTGGGTAGCCAGCTAGGATAGCAAAAGGCAATCCACAAAATCAGTCTGGCCATGTTCTGGAAAAGTGGGTTTGCCAGAGATTAAAGGAGGCGGTACAGTGTGTGATGTCAGAGAGGCATATATGATGGTGATGCAGGTGTAGTGGGTCAACCATCCTAGAAATATTTTGTGTGAATGTGCTCTTAGAGTTATGTTTGAAATCTGATTTACTCAACATCACAGGTTCAAGTCCACTCATAACTAATCAGTTCCCAGTTAGGGTAAGCATCTTCTACTATTCTAGTTAGAACTTACAGTAGATAGATGTATTTATCGACACCTGGGAAATATATCTGGAATTTCAGCTTAATTCACCATTTGAAAAACTTTAACTTTATGTTTTTTAACCTGGGCACATATGGACCTTCAGGGGACACACTGAGGAACATGTACAGCATCTGGAATTTCTTGTGTATACCACAAGAAAAATCACAATTAATACTACTTCGGTGGTGTTTGTCATGCAAATGCTGAGGATGTGAGAAGACATTCTAGCTGCATGTTGCCCAACATCCACCATACAGATGCATCACTTGAAAACACTTTACAGAGTATACTATACAGAATAAATATACACAGACACTAGTGGTACCATTAAATATATATTTGTTATAGTTATATAATATATATTTTCTTGTACTGTATTTTAATCCAAGTGCTGTATTATACTTTACTTTTTCTTTCTTTTTGTCTATTTCTAAAGTTATACAGTGGCTAGGCCAGTGTGGTTCACAGGATCCATGACTCCTATCCATTACTGTTGGTCTGAAAGACAGACAATGAAGATATGATTTTATTACTGGGCACACACAATATTTTACTATTGTCAGTACTCAGGGTGCCCTACAACCTGCCACTCCCTGTTGCGGGGGGTCTACATAGTGGTTCCTTTTGCGGGTCGGTGTTGGTTGCAGTGGAGTGCCATCTACCAGCACTGGTCAATGCTGCCCTCTTCCAACTGTGCTCCTTCCTCTTGGGATCTGTCTTATAGTGGTGGCCAACCATCCTGAAATGAAACAAGACTGAACATTGTTTTTTTTAATCTGTGCATTGCATATTACATTCACAGTATTACAAATGATAAATATCTAAAACATGCATGTACTGTACTGACTGTTAAAAGTCAGGACTTACACTGTATGGATGCAGTGAACACCCACCCCCGTGGCCAAGTAATCCCATTATGAAGTGGCTTAGAAGTGATGGTAGTCTTGCTTTAGCAGTTTTTAAAAACACCTGTACTGTGCAGTATGTTCTATGGTTCTTATTCCTGGGCTTTACCTTTCCTAGAGGGGAATCAGAGGTGTTCACCACAGTAATATTCATATCAATAGTGTCAGTATTTGCCCAGTTTTAGTCTTGGGATATTGTGTGCATATAATTAGTTAACTGTCCTAGTCACATGACTTTTGTACATAAGCATGTAAGTGCACATGTATTTCATCTAGTCATAACCCGACACCCCACACCACCAGTGACAGTGCACAAAGTACTGTACTATAATTTGGGTGTGACCTTAAAGTTTCATGAAAGGGACTTTATGCCACAAAACAGTATGGCATTCAACAATTAGAATTTTCTCTCTGCCCTGGCTGAACTCGGACCTCAACCTTGTACTAAAACATCTAAGCATTGTGCCCTGCTCATGTGCTCACTGCCCACATTTACTCATTTCATAAGTCTGTGGGCCTGTCATTGAAATCTAAATAAGGTGACAAATGCTTTACCTCACCCTTACCACATTGTGATGTTGTCATAGTAACAAGGTGAGAATTTGTTTCTTAGTGGTTGGAAACTCAAATCATCCTACTGGAATTGTCCCAGGGGATGGAAATTTCTAGTTGAGCGCTCCTTACATCTAGATAAAGTATATGCATGTTTCCTTGACTTTGAACAACTCAAGGTACATTATGGCTAGGCAGTGTATTCCACAATATTCCTTCCTCCTGGCAGTACCTGATGTACTCACTGGGGCCAAACCACTATGTTACATGATGGTGTTTTATACGGACACACTTCAAGTGCTTGGTTGTTTTATCACATTCGTTTGGCCAGGTTGCGTTATTCTCAACTTCCAGGCACTCTGGAGAGAAATAAATGACAGTAGCATAATTCTCTGAAACCATGGCCTTGAATGAGGTTCCTCTTCCTCCCAGAGGTACTTCATGAAATGTTGCCACCACAGTTTGAACATCTATTTGATGTGCGTGATGTACTGTATTTGTGACTTAGGCATTGCACAGTGCATGATGTGCACATGAATTGGGCTTTGTTTATGAAGTACAGCACACGTGTAAGGGTCTTATAAAAGTGGTACAAGTTTTTGTCAGACAGTGTCATTTCACAACATTCAGGCACAAAGAAGAGTTGTTTAAAAAAAAAAAAGCAGAGGTAGAAATCTCTGGGAAACCAAGTTTTTGGATGTTTCTCTCTTCCTCCAAGGAGCACTTAATGAAATGTGGCCACCACTCAGTTTGAACATCAGTTTAGTGTGTGTGTGTGTGTGTGTGTGTGTGTGTGTGTGTGTGTGTGTGAGAGATATTCTGTAGTTTGCAGCTGATGCTTACTTGCACAGTGCATGAAGTATGCCTGAAAATGTCTGTGGTTTAGGCTTTGTTGACAAAATACAGCCGGTGTGTGAGGGTCTTATAAAAGTGCTATACATTTTTGCTAGATCTTTTCACACAACAAATACAGCTAATGACTATACTCTGGACACATATGTGATTCACATTCCTGATCCTGAAATGAAAGCTTTAGGAAACAAAACATTGATTATGACATCTAACTGCATGTGATAATGAAAGATAAAATTATCTTGATAATCACCTTATTTGGGTGGCTTTAATGTGCCTACCCATATTTCCATCCCATCTGGCAGCACATTCTCTTTACAGAGGAAACAGATGCCACTACCCCCTGTACATTATCCAGACATTCTACAATTTCCATCACAGCAGTATCATTATCCTCAGTTAACACTGTCAACAAGTAGCATTGTTTCCCATGTGCAGAAAGAACAGTAATGTCAGGCAGATAAAATAAAACAGGTAGACAGTAAACTACAGATTCTGTAATGTTCTAATACTATAGTATATCGTATAGTGTATAATTGGGTGAATAACAGTGCTAATTAGTACTGTATGGCATAAATCTAAAGTGTGCACCTGGAGCAGATAATAGGCCATGGGCCACACGGAGCTGGGACAGGGCATTTTAAGTGTGCCATCAGTCCACTATCTGTAAAGGAGATCCCAGTGCTCTTCAGAAACACAGATCTTTCTGATGCTTTCTTCAGCCATCATCCTCCTGTTGCCTGCTCTGATATCTGCTATCTTCTCCAGGATTGGCACTGGCAGATATGATTACAGCAAAGGAGTGCCCAGCTGTGGAAGTGCATCACTTATTTGAAATATGATGCAGCAAAAGTTAATAATAAGGTAAGATGTTCATGCCAGGGGTGCATCACCAGATGCCATCTGTGCTCAAAACAAACATGAGGCCCAAAAAAGTGCCATAATGACAACTGTACTGTACATTTTCTGAAGAACTGTCAGTGTGGTTTCATTTAACTACTGCACCATGGAAAGATTATTCTCTTTGGGTTGAAATCCCATGAAGCAGCATCTCTGCCACTAAAAAGAAGTCTTGACCTGGCAAATAAGATGTTCCCTATGAACAGGCTGTCTGTTGCCGCAGGGAAGGAGAACTTTGAAAGAATGAATAAATGCAAATGGAGCAAATCAATGGATAAGACAACAAATGGTCAAGGGCAAATGTACCCAAGGCAATGTACAGTACAGTTACTTTATCTTCTTTCTGCATCCAAGATATTAATAGTAGTAGTTTTAGTTGTACTGCACCCTCTACCTGAGGCTCAGGGCACATTACATACAGTAAATGGCTCTACATGAAAAAGGGGTACCAAAGTGTGGCACTGGAGTAAAATTTAAAAGTCAAAAAATAGCAATGATTATCATTTTTTTATGCTGTGACTTACCTTATAAATATGTGGTATGCCACAGAATAACTCCCATTTCAGATCCTGAGAAAAAGCCTCCTCAAAGTCAGACGTGTAATGGGGACATGAAGGTTAGGGCTGCACGTGTGACAAGGACATGAAAGTGACTGCCCATGTAACTGGGGACATGATACATACAACAGGATGTAATAAAAGACAGAATACCTGTTCAATTTTCTAATTTTTTATCATTCAAGGTAAAAAAAAAAAAAGTCAAATGGGTAATACAACCAAACATGTAACCATATAAAAATTAAAATGTAATATTTACAACATTAGCACTCAAGTATTACAACAAAAAATAAATAATTCTGCATAAAGCAATAGGCTACTCTACTATAACTACAAGGCTACTCAACTATGACTACAAGGCTACACTATCCCTATACAAACACACTATTATGAATTTTTTTTGCAAACTGGATATTTTTGGGGGGAGTTCAGCACTGTACACTGAAAATGAAAGTCCTTTTAATTCCATTTGTCCTGAAATGTACAGAACTTCTCACTGATTGCACCAAGTTCACCATTGTTAATTTCAAAGGTCCCACCTTCCTGCAAAAACTGAATTGGCCCATGAAAAAGTCATCTTCTTCAAATACAGTCACTGTCCTGATGCCATGGCCATGTAAGAAAAAATTACTCACCTTAGTAATGTTGTTTCTTCTAATGGAGTCTTGCTATATTATGACAATTGCAGTTTGTCCCACCATTAGAACTGCTCCCAGAGGTGAAAGAGTTAACTTCCATGCCTGGCATGGAACTTAGAGCATGAGCTCAGTTAGAAAAGCTCTGTCTGGAATATTTCAAACTGAAACGGTCAGATCTCTATGAGCAAAACTCACTAAGGTTCTGTGTGGAAGCTGTAACCTACACTAGCCAACTGGCTACTTAAATATTAACACATTTTCCTGGTCCCAACACCAAGACTCAAGTCAGGGGACCAGAAAATAAGATGAAACAAAACACAACACACAAACACCCCAAAAAAGAAGGGGTGGAAAACATAAAATGGGCATCGATAAGTGCCAACACTGGACTGCCCACCCCATACCCAAAGTAGAAGTTCTGAGAGGGCCTGGCTGTGGGGAGGTCATAATATAGCAAGACTTCATTAGAAGAAACAACATTACTAAGGTGAGTAATTTTTTCTTCAAACATGAAGTCTTGCCATATATAATGACACTGCAGGACCACACAGCAGTACCTCCATGGAGGAGGACAGAACCTACTTAGGGAATAGGCTCCTGAAGCACAGCTGTGCCAAACCGAGCATCCCTCCTGGCCTAGATATCCAGGGAGTAATGCTTGGTGAAAGTGTGTACTGTTTTCCAAGTAGCTGCTTGACATATCTCCAAAATAGGGATGTCTGTGCCAGCAGCTAGAGACGCAGCTGTACCTCTGGTAGAGTGAGCCCTCAGGCCTGAAGGGGGACCTTATCCAGTTTTTGATAGCAAAATTGGATACAAGAGACAATCCACCTGGCAATGGATCTCTTAGTGGCAGGTTTCCCTTTCCCAACCTCACCATAAGTGAGAAATAGTTGGAGGGAGTCAAACCTGTGACCCTTGGTATGCTCTATGTAGTAACTTAGGGCCCTCTTAACATCTAAGCTGTGCAACCTCCTCTCACCAGAGGAAAAATGGTCAGCGAAGAACACTGGAAGAGAAATAGATTGATTAAGGTGGAAATCTGAAACCACCTTAGGCAAAAACTTCCTGTTAGTCCTGAGGACTACCTTATCCCTGTGAAAGGAAATAATGCCAGTCTCCACTGACAAAGCTTGTAACTCACTTATGCACCTGGCAGAAGTGATGGCTACTAGAAACACAGTTTTCCAAGTCAAGTACTTAAGTTCTGCCGAAGACAGAGGTTCAAGGGGGGGTTGCAGCAGCCGAGCAATGCAAACATTAAGATCCCAGGCAGGGGCAGGGTTCCTGAATGGTGGATTAGTAGGAAGCAATCCCTTGAAAAACTTGGAAAGTACAGGGTGAGCGGAAAGAGAAGAGGGCTTCCCTGCTGAAATAAAAGCAGAGATAGTGCCAAATGCACTTTCAGGGTAGCTGGTCTCAGTCCCAAAGAATTAAGATGGACCATATAGTCCAAAACAGTGGGCAAATCAGCAGATTCTGGTGAAATATGCTTCCCAGAACACCATATGGAAAACCTTTTCCATTTGGAGTTATAAGTAGCCCTAGTGAAAGGCTTCCTAGAAGCTTTCAAGATTTCGAGAACACCTTGAGAAAGGTGTAGGTCAGAAAACTAACTCCTCAAGAGCCAGGCCTTGAGGTTGAGGGATTTGAGATTCGGATACCAAACTCTCCCCTGGGTACAGGTCAACAGATTGTGGTTCCTGGGAAAACACAGGGGAAGATGGACTGCTAAGGACAGAAGGAGTGGGTACAAGGGCTGCCTGGCCCAGTCTGGAGCAATCAGAATCATCTTGCAGGGCTGAGATCTGATTTTGACTAGCACCATGAATAGGAGAGGGAAGGGGGAAAGGCATAGAGAAACTTCCCTTCCCAATCGAAGAGAAAGGCATCCAGGAGGACTGAGCCCAACACTAGGGGCCTGTAACAAAACAGTGGAAGTTGATGATTGTCTGGGGCTGCAAAAAGATCTATCTGAGGGTGCCCCATCTGGCAAAAACTATCCCCAGTACCCAGGGATCCAGTGACCATTCATGATGGCCCTGGGAAATCCTGCTGAGAGCATCTGCCAGGACCATTGTCCTTGCCTGGGAGGTGAACTGCTATGAGAGAAGTGTTCAGGGAATAAGCCAGAGACCACAACTTCATTGCCTCGGTGCACAAGGCCGAAGACAGAGTGCCTCCTTGTTTGTTGATGTACCACATTGTAGTGGTGTTGTCTGTTCTGACCTGTACCACTTTGTTCTGAACAGATGCAGAAAAAAACCTGAAGTACTAGAAAAACAGCTCAGAGTTCCAATAGATTGATGTGGAGCAGAGATTCCTGAGGGGACCACAATCCCTGGGTGGAGAGACCGCCCATGTGAGCTCCCCATCCCAAAGGACGCAATTGTAGTAAGGGTCAAGAGTAAGATAGTAGGGATGAAGGGAACTTTGTCTCAGATTGCTCTGATCCTGCCACCACTGAAGGGCCTGGATCAGGGTTCGAGTCACTGGGATCAACTTGGATATGGGATCTCTTCTTTGAGACCAAAAGGCTCTCAAATGGAACTGAATGTCCCTCATCTGAAATCTTGCTCCTTGCACTACAGCTGTGGAAGCAACCATGTGTCTTTAGGCACTGTAGGAAATGCCTTGCTGGTCAAGAGACCTGCAGAGAGAAGGAGGAGGCCAGGGTCACCAGGGTCCTTACCCTTTCTAGGGAAAGGAAGGCTCTGGCCTGCTTTGTGTCCAGTTCTGCACCTATAAAGGCGAGTACCTGGACAGGTTCCAGAACTGACTTTGGAAGATAGAGAAGGAAGCCCAGAGAGATAAGCAGCTGCTGGGTAACTTGCAGGTGTGATTTGACCTGGTCTGGAGAACGACCCACAATGAGCCAGTCATCTAGGTAGGGAAATATGGAAATCTTTTGCCTTCTTAAATGAGCAACTGCTACTGCCAGGCATTTTGTAAATACCCTTGGGGCAGAGGCAAGGCCGAATGGCATTGCTCTGAACTGATAATGGCCTGAGGGCAGTTCTAATCCGAGGTACTTTCGGTGGGAGCTTCTGATAAGAACATGGAAGTAGGCATCCTTGAGGTCCAGGGAAGCTAGCCAGTCCCCTGGCCTTAGGGAGGGTAAAATCATTCCCAGAATCACCATTTTGAATTTCTGTTTTAAAAGGTGCTTGTTCAGCTATCTTAGGTCCAGGATGGGCCACCATTCTCCTGTCTTTTTTGGGGGTAAGGAAGTACCTGGAGTACAGACCCTTGCCCTGGTGTAGTGGAGAAACCCTTTCTACAGCTCTGAGAGCCAGGAAGGTTGAGACTTCCGTTTCCAAAGCAAGAGTCTCTAGAGGATTTGCAGGTGGAAAACATCTGATTCTCATCTTTGGAAACTTTTGAGCTGAGAACTAGACCAAGGGCCTACTTCTAGGACCCACTAGTCTGATGTTAAAGACTCCCAGTCCTGGATGAAGTAAGCCAGACTTCCCTACAGGTACAGAACCGGCCTGGGCATCCCATCAGGGTGCCTGTTTGGCAGGGGCTTTAGGCTGAGGGGTGGGAGCAGGCCTGCTTGTACCCAGTCTGCCACTCCCTCTGAAGAACCCCCTCTGGGCATAAGTTGAAGAGGAGGCCTGGGTTTGGTAAAAAGGCCTATGAAAAGGCCTGCCTCTACCCCTGGTGGGGCTACCTCTGAGGAGTGGCTTGCAATTCCTTGGCTTGTGCACTCCTATAAGTGGTTCTATATGCATCCATTTTCTTCATATAATTCTCTGTCTGCTCCCCAGAGAATTTCCCACCACAGGAAAATCCATAGCCTTAACCTGGGTATCCTGTGACAAACTAGTACACCTGAGCCAAGCCAATCTACGAAAAGCCACAGATGTAGCCATGACTCTAGAGGATACATCATTAGAATCCACTGCAGCATGGAATTGCACCTTAGATGCTTCAATACCATCAGCAGCCACCTGCTCCAGCTCCTTGGCAAGCTGGCCAGGTGCCTGTTTGGCTAAAGCCATGACAGTATCCCATCTAGATTTCTGGTATCTTGCCACATAAGCCACATAATTTGCTTGTCTGAGTCCCAAGGACGCTGCCATGTATTGTTTTTTAGCCATGGCATCAATCTTCCTGGAGTCCTTGTAAGGAGGATGTGAAGCCAGGGGAATATTAGCCTTATCACAGGCTGCAGCCTGAACTACCCCAACATGGCTGTAATGCTGTGAAAGAAATTCTGTATCAGGACCTGACAAAGTACCTCCTGTCCATCTTTTTATCCACAGGAGACACAGAATTAGGAGCTTTTAAAATTTTTATTGTTTGTTTCCTAAATGATTTATGTAAAGGAATAGACAATCTCCTGGACTCTGGGATATCCATCATCTCTACAAAGTCAGGCTCCTCTTGCTCATCCACAGCTTCCTCCAATGGAAGCTGGAGGGTTTCAGCAACTTTTTTATAAAACAGAAAATGAGAAGGGGACTCAAAGCCTAGGGGGAAGATTCTCCTAAAGGTCTGTCTGGGGAGATGTCCGGTTCAATGGGCACATCCAGACTTTCAAAGTCACATTCACACTGTTTATAATCATCCTCCCCCTCCTCTGGTTCATAAAACTCCTCTATATCATATTCTTGAACCGGTGGAACCGTCCGAACAGACCTTTTGCCAGATAGTGGTGGTTCAGACGGAACCAGGGAAAGTAACTGGACAATTTGGATTGCTTTGGCTATCTCTGCAGCAGTTGGAGAAGAAATTTTGACTCCACACCTGCTGATTTTCTAGTTCTCTTTGCTGGAACTGGCTCCTCTGAGTCAGCTTTACGTTTGCCCGAGGAAGTCTTGCCCTGGTCAGAGGGCACTCCCTCTGGTTCAGCTGGCACCGACTGGGCTGGCCATCTGGGTCAGTGGACTTTTTGGCCTCTCGTTCCCTGAGCCTCAACTCTTATCTAGGGTAGCTGCAGGGGAAATTCTTGCAAATCTGGCAGTCTGCACTGAGGTGGTCAAACCCCAGCCAATAAACACATGTGGTGTGTGGGTCAGCCTTGGCAAAGGCTTCCCCACAGACACTACAGTGCTGACACCCAGTGGGCCCGGTTTTTCTTTTGGGTTTCTCAGACATAATGCCAGCCTAGCCAAAAACTTGCCCTTTTTCCGGCACTGCCGAGCAAGAGACCCTTATCGGTTCCCAACCGTGTCACGGGTCGTGGAAAAAACCATAATGAAATCAGTTTTTTTTTTTTTTTAACCGATAAGAACCAGGAACCGCACTCTAAAAAGCTTTTAAATGCTTCAGAATAAAGTTTTAAAACAACCTGATTGGTTCAAACCGAACCGATAAACATTTACAAGTTCCACACAGAAATAAACCTATTACTTACAATACCACAGACAGAGCTTGAACCGATCAGTTTGCGGTTAAAATAATAATAATCGTGGTTGAATTTAACTGAGAAAAACTCTTTTAAACCGAGAAATGAACAGAGCAGTAGGAGGAATCTCCGGAGCGACTGTTCAGTAAGGTGGAGTAAAGAATCTGACAGTTTCAGTTTGAAATATTCCAGAAAGAGCTTTTCTAACTGAGCTCATGCTCCAAGTTCCATGCCTGGCATGGAAGTTAACTCTTTCACCTCCGGAGCAGCTCTAATGGTGGGACAAACTGCAATTGTCATAATAAAGCAAGACTTCATGTTGTTTGAAAGATATTTCCATGCTGTTTCATGAACTTCAGTGAGTCCCACTGTTCCACAGGATCCACAGCAGCTAGTTGCCCCACAAAATATTCTTTTGAGTAGTACACAGCGTAATACTGACTGGTCTGTATCATTTGTGGGTCTAGCAAAGTTCTCCGCTTTTTTAAGGACTGTGTTTCATGGATAATGGAGCTGAAGCATCAGTGGTGATTGTAGTGCTTTCACTTCTGGTGGCATCCTCTTCAGCAACCTTTGACTCACTGTCATGTGCACCATCGTTGTCTGTGGATTCCTCAGGTATGGCCTCAGCAGGCGCTAGAGTCTCATTGCAGGCTGTTTGAGACTCCCAACACAGGATCATCACTTGTGGCCAGAAAGTCATGGGTTGTGTTGACATGCGAGGCAGCAGCTTGGGAAGCTGTTGTGTGCACAGGAGCAGAGGGACCAATGGGTTCGGCGTTGGCATCTGAAGACAACATTCTGTATGATGCTGAAGCAGTTAGTTTTTTAACCTTCCAGTCTTCAACATGATGTACATTTTCGCAGGGTCCATCTTCAGGAGCAGTGTGTGCAGAAACAAGTCACGTTTCTTGTTATCACCACACCTTCTGTTGCACACTTGACACTGTGAAGCTTTCATGTTCCAGGTATCATTTTAACATTGTTTCGGGGTGGTCTAATTTCATTTTCATCAACCCAGAAAAATGTACATCTGAAACGTTTGCTGCACCCTTTTGTGTCATGCTCTCTAGTCAATGTTGCATGGCAGAATTTAGAGAGCTCTTTAGCTTTTCTAATTATGGCCCATCGTGACTGTACAGCTTTGCTTGCTGCTGATTTTATAGTGCCACTCTCACCATCTGCTGGACCCTATGTTGTGAGCCAAAAAAAAAACCTCTCGATGGGGAAGCCAAATTCCTTGGATGACATTGAAATGTCAAAGAAGGCCCATTTTGATTTATACTGGGCACAGCGTTGCCACAGACCTTTCAAAAGAAGAAAGCATGATTCTGCAGCATGCTGGTGAAATAAAAACTGGGCCAATAAATGGTGTGGCCCTTGCCAGGCCTATGCAGGTTTTCTCAAGGGGAGAATGAGGCACTAGGGGCTAGTGAGCCCTCTGACAGTTTTAAGCAATAAACTTCAATTCATTTTCTTTACTTCTGGTTCCTGTTTATTAATTTGCTACCAGTGTGCAGTTCCTTTGTATTCTATAGATTGCCCGAGTTAGCCACCCATACCTGCACCCTGACCTTCCTGAGACACGCCGCTTCTTTGTTCTACTGAAGCTAGTGAAGACTGTGTGAGAAATCTTTATGCACTGTCTAGCATAAGGGTTAGTGCCAGGAGATTGAAAGCAGGCTATTGTGGTACCATTTTACAAGAAGTGTAACTGGAACAAAAATGTCAACCTACTGACCAGTTTGTCATCAGTAGCATGCAAGAAAAAATTACTCACCTTAGTAATGTTGTTTCTTCTAATGGAGTCTTGCTGTATTCTGACATTTTGCAGTGATGTCCAACCTTTGAACTGCCCCGGAGATGAAAGAGTTAACTTTCCATGCCAGGCATGGAACGCTGAGCTCGAGCTCGGTTGAGACTATCTGTTGCTGTTTGAAGTCAAACCATTAGATCTTTACAAGCTATACTCACTGGGTGTCCTGTGTGGAAACTGTAAACTTACACTAGCCAACTGGCTACTAAATATAATTAGCAGATTTTTTTGGTCCCAAAACAAAGAACCAAGTCAGAAAACCCCAAAAATAAAACAAAACACAACACCCACACACCCAAACCAAAGGGGTGAGAAAATAAGGGGTGAGGACACCTACTTACTGCCAACACTGCTACTACCCATCCACATCCCAAAAACAAAGGTTCTGAGAGGGGGGAGGAGGTCAGAATACAGCAAGACTCCATTAGAAGAAACATTACTAAGGTGAGTAATTTTGTCTTCAAACAACATGAAGTCATGCTGTATTCTGACATATTGCAGACTACCAAGCGGTACCTCCATGGAGGAGGGACAGAACCTACTTAGGAAATAGGCTCTGAAGCACTGCTGTGCCAAACCAAGCATCACTCCTAGACTGGATATCCAGAGAGTAATGCTTGGTAAAAGTGTGTACTGTTTTCCAGGTGGCTGCTTGACAAATCTCTAAGATAGGAATATCCCTGGCAGCAGCCAGAGAAGCAGCTGTACCTCTGGTACAGTGAGCCCTCAGGCCTGGGGGTAGAGTCCTACCTAGTTTTTCATAACAAAATTGAATGCAAGAGACAATCCACCTGGCAATAGATCTCAGTGGCAGGTTTTCCCTTGCCAACCTCACCATAAGTGAGGAACAGTTGGAGGGAGTCAAACCTATGACCCATGGTGTGCTCTATGTAGTAGCTAAGTGCCCTTTTCACATCCAAACTGGGCAGCCTCCTCTCTCCAGAGAAGGAATGGTCAGTGAAGAAAATAGGAAGAGACACAGACTGGTTAAGGTGGAAATCTGAAAACACCTTAGGCAAAAACTTCCTATTAGTCCTGAGGACTACCTTATCTCTATGGAAAGAGATTAAATCAGGCTCCACTGACAGGGCTTGTAACTCACTTATGCATCTGGTAGAAGTGATGGACAAGAAAACAGTTTTCCAAGTCAAGTACTTAAGCTCTGCTGAGGACAAAGGCTCAAAAGGGGGTTGCATAAGTTGGGCAATGCAAACATTAAGGTCCCAAGCAGGGGCAGGATTCCTGAATGGAGGATTGGTATGAAGCAATCCCTTGAAAAATTTAGAGAAAACAGGACGAGCTGAAAGGGAAGAGTGCTTGCCTGCTGAAAGGAAGGCAGAGACAGCTGCCAGATGCACTCTTAGTGTAGCTGGTCTGAGTCCCAAACTATTAAGATGAGCCATATAGTCTAGGACTGTGGGCAGGCCAACAGACTCTGGAGAAATATGCCTCCCAGAGCACCATATAGAGAATCTTTTCCACTTGGAGTTGTAAGTGTTTCTGGTGGAAGGCTTCCAAGAAGCCTTTAGGATATCCATAACACCTTGAGAGAGAGGTGCAAATCAGCAAACTAACTCTTCAAGAGCCAGGACTTGAGATTGAGAGATTTGAGATTCGGATACCAAACCCTCCCCTGAGCACATGTTAACAGGTTGTAATTCCTGGGAAGAGACAGGGGAAGGTGGACTGCTAATGACAACAGGAGAGGGTACCACGGCTGTCTGGCCCAGTCTGGAGCAATCAGAATCACCTTGCAGGGTTGAGACCTGATTTTGACTAACACCTTGAACAGGAGAGGGAAGGGGGAAAAGCATACAGGAACTTCCCTTCCCAACTGAGAACTAGGGCATCCAGGGGAACTGAGCCCAACACTGGGGGCCTGCAGCAAAAGAGAGGAAGTTGGTGATTGTGGCTGCAAAAAGATGTCTGTGGGGTGCCCCATCTGGAGAAAATCACCTTCAAAATTAGGGGATCCAGGGCCCATTCATGATGTCCCCGAGATATCCTGAGAGCATCTGCAAGGACACTGTCCTTGCCTGGGAGGTGTACTGCTGTAAGAGAGGTGTTCAGGGAATAGGCCAGAGACTATAACTTCATTACCTCTATGTACAAGGCCGTAGACTGAGTGTCCCCTTGCTTGTGGATATACCACATTGTGGTGGTACTGTGTCCTGATCTGAACTACTTTGTTCAGACTTGGAAAACACTTGAAGTGCTAGAAACACTGCGCCAAGTTCTAACAGACTGATGTGAAGCAGAGATTCCTGAGACTGCAACCCTTGGGTGGTCAGGTCTCCCAAGTGGACTCCCCACCCCAAGAGGGAGGCATCTGTAGTAAGGATTAGAAAATGAGACTGAGTGACAAAAGGAACTCCCTGTCTTAGATGGTCTTGATCCAGCCACCACTGTAATGCCTGGATCAGAGTTCGAGTCACTGGAATTAGTTTGGTCAGAGGGTCCCTTTTCTGAGACCAGAAGGCTCTGAAGTGGAGCTGAATATCCCTCATTTGAAATCTTGCTCCCTGCACCACTGCTGTAGAGGCAGCCATGTGTCCCAGGAGCTGCAGAAAATGCCTTGCTGGTTGAGACACCTGGAGGGTAAATGAAGAGGCCAGCGAGATAAGGGTCCTTGCCCTGTCCAGGGGAAGGAATGCTCTTGCCTTTACTGTATCTAGCTCTGCCCCTATGAAGGTGAGGAGCTGCACAGGCTCTAGAACTGACTTTGAAAGATTCAGAAGGAAACCTAGAGAAGTGAGCAGTTGCTGAATTATCTGTAGGTGTAACTTGACTTGGTCTGGAGACTGGCCTACTATGAGCCAGTCCAGGTATGGAAAGATGGAGATCCTTTTTCTCCATAGGAAGGCAACTACTACTGCCAGGCATTTTATGAACATCCTTGGAGCAGAAGTTAGGCCGAAGGGCATTGCTCTGAATTGGTAATGGCCTGAGGGCAGCTCAAACCTGAGGTACTTTCAGTGGGAACTTCTGATGAGAATATGGAAATAGGCATCATTGAGGTCCAGGGAGACTAGTCAGTCCCCTGGTCTTAGAGAGGGTAGAATTATTCCCAGAGTCACCATTTTGAACTTTGGCTTTAAAAGGTGCTTGTTTAAATATCTGAGGTCCAGGATGGGCTGCCATTCTCCTGTCTTTTTGGGGGTTAAGAAGTACCTGGAGTACAATCCTTTCCCTTTGTGTAGGGGTGGGACCCTCTCTATGGCTCTGAGAGCCAAGAGGGATGAGACCTCTGCCTCTAAGACAAGTGCCTCTGAAGGATTTGCAGATGGAAAGGATCTGGTTCTCATCTTTGGTTCTTAGCTTCAAAAAGTTTCCAGTCACTGGCTTACTACTTCCAGGACCCATTTGTCTGATGTTAAAGACATCCAGTCCTGGACAAAGTAAGCCAGACTGCCCCCAACCGGTGGTGGAGAATCGGCCCTGGCAAATCCATCAGGGTGCCTGCTTGGCAGGGGCTTAGGGCTGAGGGGCGGAAGCAAGCCTGCTTGTACCCAGTCTTCCTCTCCCTCTGAAGAACCCCCTATGAGCATAAGCAGAAGAGGAGGCCTGGGCTTGGTAGAAAGGCCTATGAAAAGGCCTGCCCCTGCCCCTGGAATGCTGCCTCTGGGGAGTGGCTTGCCTTTCCTTGGCCTGAGCACTCCTATAGGTGGTCCTGTATTTATCCATTTTCATGTAGTTCTCTGTTTACTCCCCAGAGAATTACCCACAACAGAAAAATCCATGGCCTTAGTCTGGGTATCCTGAGACAGGCTAGAACATCTGAGCCAAGCCATCCTATAAAGGGCCACAGATGTAGCCATGACTCTAGATGAAACATAATTGGAGTCCACTGCAGCATGGAATTGCACCTTGGATGCCTCAATACCATCCGCAGCCACCTGCTCCAGCTCCTTGGCAAGCTGGCCAGGGACCTGTTTAGCTAAAGCCATTACAGTGTCCCATCTAGATTTCTGATATCTAGCTGTATAGGCCATATAAATAGCCTGCCTGAGTCCCAAGGATGCTGCCATGTACTGTTTCTTTGCCATGGCATCAGTCCTCCTGGAGTCCTTGTCTGGGGGGTGTGAAGCCAAGGGTATATTTGCCTTATCACAGGCTGTAGCCAGCACTACCCAAACATGGCTGCACTGCTGGGTAAGGAACTCCGTATCTGAGCCTGAGAAAGTACACCTCTTGTCCATTCTCTTGTCCACAGGAGGTATAGAATTAGGAGTCTTTAAAATTTTTATTGTCCGTTTCCCAAAAGACTTATGAAGGGGAACAGACAGCCTCTTGGACTCTGGGACATCCATCATTTCAACATAGGCTCCTCCTGGTCATCCACAGCTTCTTCCATAGGAAGCTGAAGAGTTTCAGCCACTTTTTTGTAGAACATAAAATGGGAAGGGGACTCAAAGCCTAGGAGGAGAAACCCCTGAAGGTCTGTCTGGATCAATAGGCACATCCAGACTTTCGTAATCACCATCACTATCTTCATACTCTCCTCCGGTTCATAAAAATCCTCTAAATTATAATCTGGAACCAGGGAACTGACCAAACCGAGCCCCTTCCTGATGGTGCCGGTTCTGTTGGAACCGGGGTTAGCGACCGAACAATCCTTATCGCTTTGGCTATTTCATCAGCGGTCGGAGAAAGAATATGTGGATCCGCACCGGCTGATTTATCCTTTCTTTTTCTTTTAACCAGAACAGACTCCTCGGAGTCGGTTCTCCTTTTGGCCGAAGAAGTTTCACCCTGGTCAGAGGGCATTCCTTCTGGTTCAGTTGGAACCGAACCGGGCTGGCCATCAGGTCAGCAGACTTCTTGGCCTCCCTTTCCCTGAGCCTACCAACTCTCTTTTCCAGGGTAGCTGCAGGAAAATTCTTGCAAATCTGGCAGTCTGAATTGAGGTGGTCAAACCCCATACAATAAACACAGATGGTGTGGGGGTCAGCCTTAGCAAACGCTTCCCCACACACACACACTACAGTGTTGAAACCCAGTGGGCCCGGTTTTTCCTTTGGGTTTCTCAGACATGGCCAGTCCTAACAAAAACTTACCCTTTTTTCGGCAATCCACCAAGCAGGACACCCTTATCGGTTCCTGACCGTGTTACTGGTCGTGGAAAAAAACATAATGAAATTTTTTTTTTTTTTTAATAGAACAGATGAGGACCGGTTACCACACACTAAAAGTAGAATAAACTTTTTTTTTGAACAACCTGATTGGTTCAAACCGAACCGATCCCACGTTTACAAATTCCACACAGAAGAACAAGAAAATAAACCTATCTAGTACTCTCAATACCACAGAGACTGAACAAACAGGTTATGGATTAAATTTGGTTGAAAACCGAGAAAAACGGTATTTTAACCGACAAACTTGAACTGAGCAAAGGAGAAATCTCTGGAGCGACTGTTCAGTGAGGTGGAGTAAAGAATCTAACGGTTTGACTTCAAACAGCAACAGACAGAGTCTCAACAGAGCTCGAGCTCAGCGTTTCATGCTTGGCATGGAAAGTTAACTCTTTCATCTCCGGGGCAGTTCAAAGGTTGGACATCACTGCAATGTGTCAGAATACAGCAAGACTTCATGTTTGAAAATTATGGAACATGGAAACAGTTAGAAAATGATGGCATAGAAAGACCAATGGTCCATCCAGTCTGCCCACATAAGCCTATCATACCCTGGGACCTAATGTATCTGTTGGGTCTTCACTTACAGTACACCTCACTCATGAGCCACAACGGCTTCTTACCACTCTTATTCTTCCCTATTACCCTAACAGAGATTTCTCGCTTATGATATCCAATTGTTTTTCACTTCCTCCCCCTCTACCATTATTATCCCTTCTAGTTCCCTCTGCAGCAGCTCCTCATCCTAGCAAAATCAACACTCTTTGAATCCAGGACTTTTAGCTGGGCTTGACTTCTTTCCACTTCAAGTCAATTAAACCATACTGTGTGGTGGTCACTGGCTCCCAGCAGGTCCATCACTGTAACCTGACCTATACTATATCCCGGTTTGTAAGGACCAAGTAGATGATGGCTGCCTCCCCTATAGGATTCTCCACCCTCTGTACTAGGAATGTTTGCTCAAAAGCCTCTACCAGCAATAGATTTCTTGCACTTGCTGCTATTGAGATCCTCCAGTCCATGGTAGGCATGTTACAGTCATGCAGTAGCAGCTTCTCAGCTTGCCTTGCTTCCATTTTAATCGCATCCCCCAGCTCCCTATCCACCTGCTCCCTTTGAGATGGTGTCCTGTACACCACCCTTATCTTGATGTTACTCCATTACATAACTACCTGCGCCCATATTTTCTCGGTGTACTCCTCTTTCCCCATATCCCTGATCTCCATAATCTTTATACTCTCCTTTATGAATAATGCCAAACCCCCTTCCCTCTCTAACCCTTGTAAATACTGCATACCCTGGCATGGTTATGTCTCAATTATGGCACTGAGTTGCACACATCTCTTGTGATTGCCACAAGGTCCAAATGGGCTTCTGCCACTACTGCTTCTAGATCACCGGTCATGTTATCCAAGCTCCTGGCATTTGTGCACATCACCCCCCCAGGTTGCCTACATGCCCTCCTTATTGGCCCTGACCCCCTTTTCCAATCTCTGCTGCAGCCTTGCCCATGCCTCCCTCCCTATGTCCTTCCTAGATACTTCTCCTACAACTTGCCCTAGTGTTCCTACAGTGACTTTTAAACATGAAAAAAAAAAAAATACAGAATAGAAAAGGCCCACTGGCCAATATTGTCTGCCCATTCCTACCTAATTAATGCTTAATGAAAGAGCCCTAAAGGTTCCTCACTCCCCCACCTTCCCCTCCTTTTCTGGTGTGGTCTTTAGTTCAAGTTTGTTTATTGTTGATCAGTTAAAACCATTACAACATGACATTTCTAAAAATTACAATAATACAATTAACAAATTAACATCAAATTCCAAAGTTTCTATAAATAGAATACTTTCATATTAATTTAGATTTTTTTATTTTATTTGGTTGTTTAACCAGGTATATTTACAATTAGTTAATAAATCCATTCTAAATCTCTCCATTCAGAAACATTTATAACCAGCGTATAACATTCAATCAGTAAGTGATCTAATTAAAACATTATGTGTCTGAATAAATTTGAATACATCTTAAATTTGCGAATATTTTCATAAATGAGTGGCCTGAAGGAAACCAACAACTTTCTCCAGTATACGTGGATTTTCATTATTCATAAGATATTTCACTATATCATGGGGAGATAGAGATTCGCCATGATGTCACTAAGCCATTTCATGCATATTCCCTTATATAAAGGGCATAACAACCATATATGTTTTAGGCCATCCTCTGAAGACTTGTCACATTGACAATAAGGGATAGATATATTTCCCCTTTTTTGTCTATAAAATACATAGCATTGTATATTTCAAGCCTAAATTTAACCATAGTTGTTCGGTTAATCGGTTTCTCTAGGTAAGGTTCGAAACCATGTGTTAGCTTAATCTGTTTGAACCACCTATGTGACTTCAATTGCTTCATTTTTTATTAAATCTTTAGTTATTTCCTTATCCCTTAATCTATTCTTCACTTCTTCTACAATCATCTGCCAAGAATATATGTATATTCTCCACAAAATGTCTCCAAGTCCATTTGGAAAAATAAAATATTTAAAAATATCCGGAGTTGGGGCAATATTTCCCATCCGGGTATATTTAATTTCTTCCTCCAGACATATCCTAGGTAGTCTAATTTCATTTAGTAAAAATGTCTTTAAAGAAGAAAGAATCAATCTTTCAATTACTAAAGTAGAAATGGAAAATTGACCCAATTCCAAATTCACTAACTCAACTGGTACTGATTGAGGTACTTTTAAAATATGCCTTTTTATTTTGTTACATAATATTTCTAAATTTTTCAAATCATCTGTTCCCCATATTTCAGCAGCCTAAAGAATACTAGAGTTTATTTTAGCTTCAAATACCCTTAGGATGCCCTTAACCCGATGTGTGTCCCATCTTTGAGTTAAATATCCTAAAAGCATTAAATGTTCTCTTTATTTTCATTAAGATCTGTGCAATGTAATCTCTCCATCTTAAAGACTGGCTAAATCTAATTCCCAAATAATCGTAATATTTAACTCTCAATTTTTTTCTGATTTTATCCATAAGGTTTTGATATATTTTTTATTTCCAAATGTCAAGGTTTTTATTTGACATTTATTTTTAATTTATGATCACATAGTTCAGAAAAATGACGGTTTCCTCTGATTGAGGTGGATATTAAAACCAAATCAAATCATCGGCATATGCCAAACATTCAACCCAAATATTTCCCCTTTTTAGGTGCACGAAACTGAATTTTCTAGTTCCTTCAAGATGTCATTTATATATAAATTAAACAGGAAAGGTGCCAATAGGCATCCTTGCCAGACTCCTCATGTCATCTTAAAAGGCCTAGAGATATTACCAAGATGATCATATGTGTAATCTTATAAGGATGTTAAGGAGTTCTGGGTCTAACTCTAATTTCTTTAACTTATTCTGTAAAATGACTCTGCTTATGTTATCAAATGCGAACGTAAAGTCCACAAAACTGCAGTAAAGTGAAGCATTTTTTAATTTTATGTATTTCCAAATTAAATGTTTAAGTGTGTAACAATGTTGTATTGGGGATCCGTTTCTCCGGAATCCATTTTGATTTTCATGCAAAATATTATCTTCTGCCCACGCTTCTAATCTTTTTAGAATAAACTTATTGGACAATACATTATAGGATCACTTGGATCACCTTTTTTAAAGATAGGGAATATAGTACTCCCTTTCCAGCTCATGGGGTAGTCATGTCCTTGCAAAATGATGCTGAATAATTTTTCCAAAATTGGAGCCCACAAATCAGCATACGATCTATACACATCTATTGTTATCTGGACCAGGTGCTTTATTAAGTTTTAATTGATTAATTGCAATTTGTATTTCTTCTATATTTATTGAAATTGGATAAATCACTTGCGAATATTTTAAATTCTCTGTTTTTATTAATTGTTAGTACAGCTTCATCTTGTTAGGTATAAGGGTTCTGTGAAATAAAGAACCCAAGTTTCAGGATGAGTATACGCATCTACTATCTTTGCATATTTGTCAAATCCTTGACTAACCAAAGTCTAGAACTTCTTAGTATCTTTTTCTTTTACCATTTTCCTCAGTTTTTCCCATATTACAGGGGCTGTCTTCATCGACCTAACCAAAGCGTTCGACCTTGTTGACCATACCTTACTACTTTCCTCCCTCAGAAATCTGGGCTTCTCTCCCCCTGTCGCTACTTGGTTCAACAGCTACCTTGCTAACAGGACTCAGGCGGTGAAATTTAACACGGCGATCTCTGACAGTGCAGTTATCAATACTGGTGTCCCTCAGGGCTCCATACTTGGTCCTCTCCTTTTTTCACTATTTGTAAACAATCTCCCTGATGTAGTAACCTCTGGCCACTCACTACTGTATGCAGAAGACCTGGTCATCTATGCGCACTCCGAAAATATCAACCTGAATGCTGCCCTTACCACAGACTTCCACTCGGTGCAGCGCTGGCTACACACTCAACGCCTTGTTCTCAACGCCAACAAAACTAAAGCCATGCTATTTGGATCCCTTCACAAACTAAGATCCTGCCCTTCTCCTCTCTCTGTACTGGACATCGATGGTAACCCTCTGGAGTCTGTCAACTCTTTTCGCTACTTGGGCATTCACCTTGACCAAACTCTGGACCCAAAACTGCACATCCAGGAAACTTGCAAGTCTGTCAATTGTAAGCTAGGGGCTGCTTACAGGACTAACTACCTGCTTACCCCTGCCACTAAACTGGCAATTGCTAGAGGAATCCTATTGCCAACCTTTACCTATGGTGGCCCCATCCTATCCATGGCCAACAAAACTGCCCTGCATCAATGGGACACCACCTTCAACAATGTTTGCAGGTATGCAGCCAAAGCGCCACGCCTGAAGCATCATTGTCAGCTATACAAAGACCTTGGCTGGCTATCTCCCTCCTCCACCAGGCAATACTACCTCTACAACCTTTCGGACACCATCATCAGAACATCCAAACCAGCTGTTCTCTCTAAACTACTCCAACCGGCTATACCTTCACGGGACCTTAGGTCTGCTGACAAATCCTTATTAAATAGTCCTCTCTGCCGTACAAAAAAGGGCACGGGATCCTTCAGTTATGCTGCCCCTCACTTTTGGAACTTGTTGCCTCAGGAACTAAGGAATGCTCCTTCTCACACTGTATTTAAGCGCAACCTCAGAACTTTCCTCACTTCTATGGACAAATGTGTTTGTTTTGATCCCACCCGATCCCCCTGCTCCTAACCTGTTCTTCCCCACTCCCCCATTATGTATTATATGCACTTGCGCTTTTCCTCTTGGTTGTTTTTTGCTTATGTTTACTGTTAGTGGATGCTGTTTAATTTTGTTGTACTGATGCCAATTGTAAAGTTATTCATTCACCGCCCCCCCCTTTGGTCATTTCTCCTGTATCCCTTTCATTACCCCTTCCTCTTACCCCCCCTTCTCCTGCTCTTTGCCGCCTCACTCCCCCTCTAACCGATCGCTTCTCCCCTCCTTGCCGTCTCTCGGTTCCACCGTCCCAGCCGTACATTGTAACCTATTACCGCTAATGCCGTAACTTGCTGCCTCACTCCTCCTCTCACTGACCTCTACTCCCCTCCTTGCCGATTTTCGGTTCCACCTTCCCGGCCGTATGTTGTAACCTTTTACCGCTAATGCCGTAACTTGCCATAACCCCTCTTACCCTTCTTCCTCTTTTGCAGTCTTTTGGTTCCACCTACCTGGACGCAGGTTGTAACCTTGTACCGCTGATGCCGTAGCTGGCTGTCACCAGTCTTACCCTTCTTTCACCCTCTGCCCCTCTCCCAGCCAGCCTTCCCCGCCTCCTACCAGTCTTGCCCTACCGTGACTCCCCTCTCTCTCTCCCTCCATCTCCCAGATCCATCGGCTCGGACATAGGTTACTACTCTACCCCGCCTATGCCATTCCTCGTGTCCCCTCCCCTTCCCTCGTGTGCCACTGCACTCCTTCCATCCTACCAGGTGCATTCCATCTACCTTCCCTCTCTCTTTTCCCTTTCGGCCCCCTGCCCTGCAAACCTTTCCCCCTTACCCTGCCCTTCCCACCTTTCACTGTCCTTTCCCCGACCTCTCCATTCTCTCCTGCCGACCCTGGGTTCCACCGCTCCGGTCACAGTTGGTAACCTTCTCCCACCAATGGCGCACTAGTTGCCCTTACCTCCCTCCTGTCCCTCCCCTTTCTTGCTGCTCGTCCACTCCCTCCTGTCTTCTCTCCTGCCCTACCCTTACACCTGTCCTCTCCACCTATCCCCCTAGTTCTTAAACTACTGATTACATATATTTTTAACCCTGGCTCTATGCTTAACCACACTGTGTGATATTGTCCTTTGCAATGTATCCTGCTTTGCACATTTTTCTTTGTATTCCTGCTATCATGCTAATGTATCCTGCCTTGTGTATTTTCTTATGTATCACTGTGTTTTGTAATTATACCTCCCGGGTTGTGCCTGAAAATAGTCACTTGTTGGCTAGTGCACTTACCCGGTCAACAAAAGCTAAATAAATAAAAATGTATATTTCTCCACTTCTAATATGTGTTTATACTTCTTCCTCTCTGTTAATATTTATATTAACTTTATTGGTCTCTATTTTCGTTTTTTTAGTTTTCCTATATCTCCTAATAGCTTTACTCAGTTCTTTACAATTTTTATTAAACTAGGCTTTACCATGTCTGGTCTCTTTTTGAAACCCTTTCCTGCTAACAGTAAAGTAGGGGCGTACCAGACTAGTTAAAATCAGCCCAGTGTTGTAATACCATATAATAATTAGTATTTTCTACTATCAATGTTCTTATATCATTTATTGGTCCTTTAAATAAGGTATCAAATTGTTTAATTTCCTTAGAATCCCATCTTATCCTTTTTAGATTGACTATTTCCATATCTTTAATAGTACTTAAGTTATTCTTACAATTGTCTCCTTTTATAATTTGATTAGTTTCGATTATAAGTTCAATTGGGTTGTGTGATGACTCTGGTCTGTCAACAATAATCATTTCCTTAATCATTTTTGTTCCCTCTAAATTACTCCAAACATGATCAATAATAGAGGAGCCTTTGGGACCATTATAAGTAAATTCTCCATCCCTACCCCCATTATTCTTCCATTAATTAGGAGCATATTATCCTCAGAAAAATAGGGGTGAGCGAGTCTCCCTCTCATATTATCCCTTTTATCTTATCTTTTGAAGCTCTTGTCCAGGTTATTTTGGGGTTTAGTTATTTCCAGAAATCCTGGCTCCTCTAGATTTTCCCCCAATCTTGGCACTGAGGTCTCCAATTATAAACACAGGAATATTCAACTCTTCATCTGTCAATTGATCAAATATTACTTAATTCTATTCATTATTTTAACTTTAATCATAGGAGACAAGTATATGTTTACTACTATGATTTTAATTTTCCCTTCTCCTTTATCATTTCCTTCTTCAACTCTCACCATTAGCATATCTTCCAGAGTAGGATATTGTCTGGTGATTTTATACTTATTTTTAGTTGTCAAATATATAGCTACGCCTCCTTTATGCCTCCCATATTACTTTTAATTGCAGATTTAGATATATTGGCATATCCCAAAATTTTAGGAGCATTCTCGGAACTACACCAGGTTTCTTGAAAACAAATAAGATCAAAGTTTGCAAGAAACTGATCAATTTCTGGGTCTGCAATTTTTAAGTAAGTACCTTCAATATTCCAGGATAGAATTTTACCAATATTTTGCTTTCTTTCCTGATTATTCCTTTGTATTTTTAGTCAATCTTTTTCTTTCATGTTACCTAAAACATGAAATCTGTTGGAACTCAGATATTGGTTCCAACTATCATTCTTTTCTTTTAATCCTTTGTCTATCTTTATCTTGGCGTCTATAATTTTAGTTCTTACAGCCTTTGGCCACTGCTGTCCTGAAATCAAGTAAAGTCCCATTTTCCTAAACAAATGTTCTTTAAATAACCGTTGAACTACCTGTTTTTTTTTTTAAATGTAATATCTATTTGTGATGTTAATTCCTTATTTTTGTGTAATGTTATATATTCTATTGAATTTTTGGTTATATTCTCCCCAATAACTCTTGGGAAGAAAAAAAAAATACTCACCTTAGTAATGTTGTTTCTTCTAATGGAGTCTTGCTATATTATGACATATGCAGTGAGTGCCAACCTTCGAACTGCTCCGGAGGTGAAAAAGTTAGCTTTCCATGCCAGGCATGGAATCGTGAGCATGAGCTCGGTTGAAAACTGTCTGTTCTTCAGACTCAAACTGTTAGATCGTTACGAGCAAAAACTCACTAAGGTTCAGTGTGGAAGCTGTAAACCTACACTAGCCAACTGGCTACCAACATAAACACCCATTTTTTGGCCTCAAAGACTCAGGTCAGGGGATCCAAAAAATAGAAAACAGCAAACACCCCAGAAAGGAGGGGTGGGAAAAAAAACAAAAAAAAAAAAACACAAGGTGGGCAACTACTCGGTGCCAACACTGCATTGCCCACCCACAACCCAAAACAGAGGTTCTAAGAGGGGCAGGGAGGGAGGTCATAATATAGCAAGACTCCATTAGAAGAAACATTACTAAGGTGAGTATTTTTTTCTTCAAACATGAAGTCTTGCTATATTATGATATATGCAGACTACAGAGCAGTACCTCCATGGAGAAGGGGCAGAACCTACTTAGGAAATAGGATCTGAAGCACAGCTGTGCCAAACTGAGCATCACTCCTAGCCTGGATGCCCAGGGAGTAATGCTTGGTAAAAGTGTGAACTGTTTTCCAGGTAGCTGCTTGACATAGCTCTAGGATAGGGATGTCCCTGGCCACAGCCAGAGATGCAGCTGTACCTCTGGTAGAGTGAGCCCTCAGGCCTGAGGGAGGAACCTTACCCAGTTTTTGATAAAATTGGATACAAGAGACAATCCACCTGGCAATGGATCTTTTAGTGGCAGGTTTCCCTTTACCAACCTCACCAGAAGTGAGGAATAGTTGGAGGGAGTCAAACCTGTGACCCTTGGTACGCTCTATGTAGTAACTAAGGGCTCTTTTGACATCTAAACTGTGTAATCTCCTCTCGCTGAGGAGGAATGGTCAGTGAAGCACACAGGGAGAGACAGACTGATTAAGGTGGAAGTCCGAGACCACCTTAGGCAAGAACTTTGTTAGTCCTGAGGACTACTTTACCCCTATGAAAGGAGATAAAATCAGGCTCCACTGACAATGCTTGTAGTTCACTTATCCGCCTGGCAGAAGTGATAGCTACCAAAAACACAGTTTTCCAAGTCAAGTGCTTAAGCTCTGCTGAAGACAAGGGCTCAAAAGGGGATTGCATAAGCTGGGCAATGCAAACATTAAGATCCCAGGCAGGGGCAGGGTCCCCGAACGGAGGGTTGGTGTGAAGCAACCCCTTGAAAAACTTGGTGAAGACAGGATGAACTGTAAGGGAAGAGGGTTTTCCTGCTGATAAGAAAGCAGACACAGCTGCCAGGTGCATTTTTAGGGTAGCTGGTCTCAGCCCCAAAGAATTCAAATGTACCATATAATCCAGAACTGCGGGTAAACCGGCAGACTCTGGGGAGATGTACTTGCCAGAGCACCACATGGAAAATCTTTTCCATTTGGAATTATAAGTAGCCCTGGTGGAAGACTTCCAAGAAGCCTTCAAAATATCCAGCACACCTTGAGAGAGGTGTAGGTCAGCAAACTAACTCTTCAAGAGCCAGGCCTTGAGATTGAGAGATTTGAGATTCGGGTACAAAACTCTCCCCTGGGCACAGGTTAACAGATTGTGATTCCTGGGAATACACAGGGGAAGGTGGACTGCTAAGGACAAAAGCAGTGGATACCAGGGTTGTCTGGCCCAATCTGGAGCAATCAGAATCACTTTGCAGGTTTGAAATCTGATTTTGACTAGCACCTTGAACAGGAGAAGGAAGGGGGAAAAGCATAGAGAAACGTCCCTTTCCAGTTGAGAAGGAAGGCATCCAGAGGGACTGAGCCCAACACTGGGGGCCTGCAGCAAAAAAGTGGAAGTTGGGGATTGTCTGGGACTGCAAAAAGATCGGTGGAGTGCCCCACCTGGCAAATACTACCTCCAGGATTAGGGGATCCAGTGACCATTCATGATGGCCCTGGGAAATCCTGTTGAGAGCATCTGCCAGGACATTGTTCTTGCCTGGGAGGTGAACTGCCATAAGAGAGGTGTTCAGGGAATAAGCCAGAGACCACCACTTCATTGCTTCCGTGCACAAGGTCGTAGACCGAGTGCCCCCTTGCTTGTTGAGGTACCACACTGTACTGGTGTCTGTTCTGACCTGTACCACTTTGTTCTGAACAGATGTGGAAAAATCTTGAAGTGCTAGAAAAACTGCTCTGAGTTCCAACAGGTTGATGTGGAGCAGAGATTCCTGAGGGGACCACAATCCCTGGGTGGTGAGGTCGCCCATGTGAGCTCCCCACCCCAAGAGGGATGCATCTTTAGTAAGGGTCAAGAAGTGAGACTGAGGGATGAAGGAAACCCCCTGTCTCAAATTGTTCTTGTCCTGCCACCACTGAAGGGCTTGGATCAGGGTTCGAGTTACTGGGATCAATTTGGTTAGAGAGTCTCTCCTTTGAGACCAGAAGGCTCTCAAATGGAACTGAATGTCCCTCATCTGAAATCTTGTTTCCTGCACTACTGCTGTGGAGGCAGCCATGTGCCCTAGGAGCTGCAGAAAATGCCTTGCTGGTCGAGAGACCTGCAGAGTGAAGGAGGAGGACAGAGAAACCAGGGTCTTTGCTCTTTCGAGAGGGAGGAAGGCTCTGGCCTGTTTTGTGCTCAGTTCTGTGCCTATGAAGGTGAGTAGCTGAACAGGTTCTAGAACTGATTTTGGAAGATTGAGAAGGAAACCTAGAGATGTGAGCAGTTGCTGAGTAGCCTGAAGGTGTAATTTGACTTGGTCTGGAGACTGGCCTACTATGAGCCAATCGTCCAGGTAAGGAAAGATGGCAATCTTTTGCCTTCTTAAATGAGCAACTGCTACTGCCAGGCATTTTGTGAATACCCTTGGTGCAGAGGTGAGACCGAAGGGCATTGCTCTAAACTGGTAGTGGCCTGAGGGCAGTTCGAATCTGAGGTACTTTCAGTGGGAGCTTCTGATAAGAACATGGAAGTAGGCATCCTTGAGGTCCAGGGATGCCAGCCAGTCCCTTGGCCTTAGAGAGGGAAAAATAATTCCCAGAGTCACCATTTTGAATTTTGGTTTTAAAAGGTGCTTGTTTAGGTATCTGAGATCCAGGATGGGCCGCCATTCTCCAGTCTTTTTTGGGGTAAGGAAGTACCTGGAGTACAATCCTTTGCCCTGGTGTAAGGGAGGAACCCTTTCCACAGCTCTGAGAGCCAGGAGGGTTGCAACTTCTGTTTCTAGGGCTAGAGCCTCTGATGGATTTGCAGGTAGAAAGGATCTGGTTCTCATCTTTGGAAATTTTTGAAGCCGAGAACCAGTCCCTGGCTTACTACTTCCAGGACCCACTTGTCTGATGTTAAAGACTTCCAATCCTGGACAAAGTAAGCCAACCTGCCCCCTACGGGCAATGGAGAATCGGCCCTGGCCATCCCATCAGGGTGCCTGCTTGGCAGGGGCTTTAGGCTGAGGGGTGGAAGCAGGCCTGATTGTACCCAGTCTACCTCTCCCTCTAAAGAACTCCCTCTGAGCATAGGCTGAAGAAGAGGCCTGGGCTTCGTAAAAAGGCCTGTGAAAAGGTCTGCCCCTGACCCCTGGAAAGCTGTCTCTGAGGAGTGGCCTGTCTTTCCTTGGCCTGTGCACTCCTACAGGTGGTCCTATACTCATCCATTTTCTTCATGTAATTCTCTGTTTGCTCCCCAGAGAGCTACCTACAACAGGAAAATCCATGGCCTTAGCCTGGGTATCCTGCGATAGGCTAGTACATCTGAGCCAAGCCATTCTGCGAAATGCCACAAATGTAGCCATGACTCTTGATGATACATCATTAGAGTCCACTGCAGCATGGAACTGCACCTTGGATGCCTCAATACCAATCAGCAGCCACCTGCTCCAGTTCCTTGGCAAGCTGGCCAGGGACCTGTTTCGCTAAAGCCATAACAGTATCCCATCTGGATTTCTGATATCTTGCAACATAAGCCATATAATTTGCCCGTCTCAGTCCCAAGGATGCTGCCATGTACTGTTTCTTTGCCATGGCATCAATCCTCCTGGAGTCCTTGTCAGGGGGGTGTGAAGCCAAGGGAATATTTGCCTTGTCACAGGCTGCAGCCTGCACTACCCCAACATAGCTGCATTGTTGTGAAAGGAACTCCGTATCACATCCTGACAATGTGTACCTCTTGTCCACAGGAGGTATAGTGTGAGGAGCTTTCAGAATTTTTACTGTTTCCTAAAAGATTTATGTAAGGGAATAGACAGTCTCCTAGACTCTGGGATATCCATCATTTCCACAGTCAGGCTCCTCTTGATCCTCCACAGCTTCTTCCATAGGAAGCTGGAGGGTTTCAGACACTTTTTTTTTTTTTTTTATAAAATATATAATGAGAAGGGGACTCAGAAAGCCTAGGGGGAGACACCCCTGAGGCTCTGTCTGGGGAAATGTCCGGTTCAAAGGGCACATCCAGACTTTCAAAAATCACATTCACTCTTTTCATACTCCTCCACCCCCTCCTCCGGCTCATAAAATTCCTCTAATTCATATTCTTGAACCGGTGGCACCGACCGATCCGAACGCTTACCTGATGGTGCCGGTTCGGTTGGGACCGGGGACAGTGACTGGACAATTTTAATCGCTTTGGCTATCTCCTCAGCGGTTGGAATGGGGAATTTTGGCTCCACACCTGCTGATTTTCTACTCCTTTTTGCTGGGACCGACTCCTCAGAGTCAGCTCTCCTTTTGCCCGAGGAAGTCTCGCCCTGGTCAGAGGGCACTCCCTCGGGCTGGCCATCCGGGTCAGCGGACTTCTTGGCCTCTCTTTTCCTGAGCCTACCAACTCTCTTATCCAGGATAGCTGCAGTAAAATTCTTACAAATCTGGCAGTCTGCATTGAGGTGGTCAAACCCCAGACAATAAACACATGTGGTGTGTGGGTCAGCCTTGGCAAAGGCTTCCCCACAGACACTACAGTGTTGAAACCCAGTGGGCCGGGTTTTTCTTTTGGGTTTCTCACAGTGTCAGCCTAACCAAAAACTTGCCTGTTTATGGCAATCCGCCAAGCAAGACCCTCTTATCGGTTCCTAACCGTGTCACGGGTAGTGGAAAAAAATGTAATGAAATCTTTTTTTTTTAAGAACCGATAAGAACCGGGAACCGCACTCAAATACAATTTAAATGTAGTTTAACAACAACCTGATCAGTTCAAACCGAACCGATAATACCGTTTGCAAGTTCCACACACAAATGAAATGTAAAACCTATTACTTACGATACCACAGACAGAGCTTGAACCGACTGGTTGTGGTTTAAATTCGGTTAAAAAAAACGAAAATAACTTTAACCGACAAAATGAACCAAGCAGAAGGAGAAATCTCCGGAGCGACTGTTCAGTGAGGCAGAGTAAAGAATCTGACAGTTTGAGTTTGAAGAACAGAGTTTTCAACCGAGCTCACGCTCAAGATTCCATGCCTGGCATGGAAAGTTAATTCTTTCACCTCCGGAGCAGTTCGAAGGTTGGGACTCGCTGTATATATGTCATAATATAGCAAGACTTCATGTTGTTTGAATTGCCATTTCCGGATTCATTTGTCCTATGGTATCCTTTTCCGATGTTCCCCATCTAAATACAGTCAGTCTTATTTTCCCATTTCTCTTCCTGTTTTCATTCAAATTGTTTGATAATATCTAGTAATCTAAAAGATTTTCCTCTCGTTTCCCTAGACTCCTCAATTCTTTCTACTTTGGTTACTTCTAACCCTTTTAGTTTCTGGAGTATTTTGGATCTCCATCTGTGGGGCAATTTGTGTTGGCATAATATGAAGTCCTACTGATTTAAAATTTTCCACTTCATTCCAAATATCCTCCAGTAAATGTCCTTTTTTTGTATAAAATCAATACGCAATCTTTAAAGGACTTATTGAGTGCTCTCATCGTATAGATTTCATATTTAATAGAAAGGTCAAGGTGGAGAATCTCAACAATCCAATCCTTCAATTTCCCCATTTTCCATACCCAATCTAGGTGCTCCATACATCTCAAGTAAATACTCCATATTTGTTCCCTCTAGATCGACAAATCTATTCTTCGTTGCTATAATCCCTTTCCTAGGTGACTTCATGGCAATCTTGACCTCCCCTTATTCATCACCTTTCTCTCATTCTGTTCTTTACACCTATCAGTGTGTCCATTTTCCTTTGTTAGTCTCAAAAATCAAATCCTGTGTTAGTATCTCAGTTATTTCTTTAGTGAAGAGTGATTTCCCCCTTTTTATATGCATTAGCTTTCTTTCTGCATTATGTTCTGATCATGCCCATCCTTTTTCTCACCAAATATTTCACTGGACGGATCCTGTATTTTCTCATTAGTGCCTTTATTTGGAAGTATTTTACTTTTCCCTTTCTGGTTTATTTTTAATAAACCTTGTATATATTCTTCCAAAATCACCTTATTCCTTTGTTTAGGGATTGACTTTTCCTCCTTTAGATTGTAACTGGGTGGTTCTTATTTTATTATCCTTGCTTTCCATTAGCACTTCTTGAATAATTTATTCAAAATGACAGGTGCAAGGCTGATTCTTATCAAAAGGTGGTGGCAAATATACCTGTACGGCTTTGTTTTCCCTTTGCCCAAGATTCTATGGGCTCAACCTTTCTTTAACACAATTACCAGGCTTAGGTTTCCTATTTCTTTGGAGCTCTGACTTAAGTTATGCAATATTCTGAATTACAGTTAACTGCTTGGTTATAGCCAATAATGATGAGTGATACAATAGCGCCTGTGTTTGTTCACTACTACGGGCTAAAGGGTTTCTCCTAACACTCGACTGCTTTTTATTTTTATCTAGTGACCCTTTGCTCTTGTTATAATATTGGAGACTAAGTTTTCAGAATTTGGGGATTTACTTTTAGTTTTATCTAAATGTTTTAAACCATCAATTATAACACTAAGACTTTTATACTCTGAATTTCAGTTTCATTTTTATCATTATTCTCCTTACTGTAAGATCCCTATTTATTCAAAGTAGTCTCTTCTCCCAACATTTTGCCTGGCAGTCTTTCTGAGATTTGACCATTTCTACTATGAATACTTGCAGGAGAAAAGCTTGCCTCTTCGTAGTCATCTCTACTATCACTATTATAAGATACATAAGAATCATAGGACTTTCCACTATGAAGATGTGGGGTCATTTGATCTAAATTTATGACTGACAAGGGAGAAACTGGTGATGCAAAGGTATTCCATTCATACGCATCAATCGTGATGCCCTCAGTTGGTCCTAAGGGAGTTGAGATATTTACCCCTAACAAGGAGTTACAATTCCCCATATTAACTCTTTCCCTAATAGCCTGTTTCCCCATTTCTTTTTGAAATGTTCTCAGTCTGTTTTAATTTGTCATTTTTAGGGTCTCCCTCTTTACTGACCACACACTTAATGGTAGGCCATATTTCTGTTAATTTAGTTTGCAGGGGATCTTCTCTAAGAGCTTCCCTGCATCCATTAGTAACCTTCTCTTCCCTTGGCCTTACTGGTATTACACCAATTTGTTTATTCCTCTTCGTACCACTATGCCTCCCTAGTTTCCCTCTAGTTGCTTTATCCATTATGGTACTAATTTTGCAACTTCTTGTTAGAACCATACTTAATTAGGCACAATAATAGGAAATAAAATATAACTGCACAATTTTATCAGTTGACAAAGAATTATATTTTTAAACCCACCAAAGATGGTCAAGTAAAAACAATAGGACTATATTTGTCGCCAAATTAGTACAGTGCTCAGTCAGGAATAGTAAGTAAATTTTACGGGCTTGCGCACAAAGCGCATCCCAATAACCTTAAATATCCTCCTGAGCAATTTAAATTAAGACCAATTATCTCATCATAGGGGAGTATTCTTATAAATAACCAGACGTACTAGGTACTAGATCAGACTAATCAAGCTAATCAAATTACACCTGAAAATAAATATCCAGGATTAAACACAGGTTAAATATTTAACCTAATAGACTATGCAATAAAAACATTTAGTTCGCAAAAACTGAAATGCTGGCATATATTATTAAGCTAGTTAGTAATTTTTAAGTACACCTTGTATTGTCCTTAAACAAACCACAAGTTACTAGGAATGTCTCTTAAAACAGCCCGTAGATCGCTTCTTGACCAACCCAAAAGTCACAAGCTCTGTCAAAGTTCCTTGATATCGCCTCCTTGGTGTCCATCGCCAATGCAGAAAAAAAATCTTCAATCCCCAGGGATGGTATCCCAATCAATGTCAAAACAAGGCTGCAATACAAACTCCCATGTGATAGCACGAAAGTAGATTTTCCAACTTTCCAATATCTGGCCGAGGTTTGTATATCGATACTTCTCCTATCCCTCGGAAGGGTCCCCACTATAGTAGATAATAAAATAAAATCTTACAAGTAAAAATGTTTAAACATCTGAATATCTAATAGTCTAACAATCTACTAATCTTCACTTATCCTAACTTATACTAAGCAGATACATAGACAGTGTCAGCAGATTAGGGCCTATGGTCCACCCAGTCTGCCCATTTGAGCTTGTAAGTTCAGTTTATGTTTTCCTACAAGTCTGTTGCCCCCTTTTTTTTTTTTTAGTTATTTTAACTTGGGTAATTAATGCTGGGGTTGTGCACACTGCCGAGGGATTCTGCCTTTTGGAGTATATAAAAATCAACATATGACCCAGCATGAAATACATGAAAATAATATAATCAATACACTGAAAATTTTTTTTTTTTTTAAACTGTTTACTGTGAAGAACGAGTTGCTGAACGTTGAGACGCTGTATGCAGAGCAGGAGAACACCACCAACAGCCAAATCGTTTTAAATAAATATGGTAATAACAAAACCCAAATCCGTATCTAGAGAATAAAACATGAAAAATAAAAATACTCACTTTTAGTCCACGAGGAGTTTTGGATGAAGTCAGAAAGTGAAGCTATTTCCTTATTTTAAGCAGACAGTCAGGGATAAGCTCACCCAATATTGCAAAAAGTTTAGTCTCAGATTTTTATAAAGTTCCCAGGCTAAACCGCTTGGAATTCAATATCACAATACAAGTAAACTGTGAAACTGGTATAGCTGATGCACCTCCTTTGTTCAATACAACCTTCTTTCCCTCGAGTGTTTCCTGCGGTTATAACATTTCTAGTTGCTCTGCCTCTATCAGGCTATGAGACTGACTAGGAGTGAGCAGCTCATTGGTGGGTTTAAGCTTCAAAACTGATGCTTTCCCATCAGACAATCAGCAGTCTTATCTTGGGAAACAGCATGAGGAAAAGTGAGTCCCTCACTAATTAATTTGGGACCAATTGATACCAATTAATTTCAATTGACCCGAATTATTGGAAGGAATACAAAAGAGATGCTTCAGCTTACAAAACAGCAGGATTTGTCTAGTGCACTTAGCCGGTCAACAAAAACTAAATAAATAAATAACCCCCCTCTCTCTCTCTCTCTTCCAGGGAGTACATGTTGAGTGCTCTCCGTCTTTCCTCGTAGGGTTTCTCCTCCATTCCTGTTACCTTGGTTGCTCAGTACTGGACTCCCTCCAGCAGTCTAATATCCTTCTTTAGGAAGGGACGCCAGAACTGCATGCAGTACTCCGAGTTTGGTCCGACCTGTGACCTGTATAGTGGCAAGATAACCTTTCAAGGCGATTCCCCTGGCAAAACACCCCAGCATCTTGTAAGCTTTAGCTGCTACCTTCCTGCACTGTGCTGAATGATTTTATTGCCCTGTTACAAGTACACCAAGGTCCTTCTCCTCTGCAGTGCCCATCTTATAAGGCCCCCCTCACCCCTGCTACATTGTCCTCCCGCAGCTCTCCATGTTTTAAAGACGCCTTATACCCCGCTTTACCTATATGTGATGGACCATATCCACAGTACTTCACCAGTGCTGCTGAAATGGTTTCCAGGACAGAAACCCTTTTATCAGGGTACTCCAGATCGGATTTCTCTAAGGGTCTGCCAATTTGTTGACAACACACAGAAACTACCGTTTGTCAGTCCCTTAAATTCCCACAGGTTCACTATGCGTGTAGAGCAAAGCTCCCTCTGTGTCTTACCTGTGTTCCTCATCTACTCTGGGCAGAGTCCCTTGCAGAACTGTGAACTACCTGCAGATGTCATCCTCCTTCTCGTGGTCCTCACCCTAGGGATCATTAAAGTGAGGGGTCAATTGGACTTGTGTTCCCTTGTGTGCCACCACAGGCTTGTTAAACCTTCATAATCAGGTGGCCTGTTATGCTTTGTGCCCTATTCAGGCCAGGGGCATAAACTGTCCCAAATATGAGAGGTGACACCCAGCGCTGGCCAATCCACTGACAAATTTGTGCAATGACACATATCAGAAGAGTGAGAAGCTCTTCAGTGTACATGTCTGTCCTATCCTCCTGGAATACCAGGCGTGTCACTAACCCTCTCCAAGAGGAACAAACTGCACTTGGCCCACTTCCTAGCTAGGCTGAAACTATGCGATGTGCTCATACAGCAAGGAAACAAATGCCTCCATGAGCACGATCCCAAATATCTCTCTGATTTGCTAACTGACCTCTTATGCCTGCAAATTTAAAACTTTTAGCTGTCCCTAAATACCATCTAAAACTGCTGGTTGTAGGGCTGTTGCTGTTAGGGTTCTGTAATGGAATGCCCTCTATCCAGTCCTTAAGCAAAGTGACCCCCTAGACAGGTTTATGTCTTCTCTGAAGACACGGATAAATTTGCATACACATTTAACATTTCATGAACCTAATGTAGCCAAGTTGTTTACTACAATGTTTACCTAATTGTGTAGTGTACTGTTTGAAACGGTTTATCAAATCATTTACATGTTCTGTCATTTTGCTTGTGTGCTTAAGTCTATCTGTGTATGTCCTTTATTGAATAATTTTTCGTGGGATGCCGACAGGGAGCTCTAGTCCTCCGACCTGGTATAGTCAGGTCATCATACATACTGTCAGCTCCCAATTTTACTGTTTTGCCCTGGGCCCACGGTCGTGTAATGAGTGGAGTGGCTGGCTCCACGGAGGTAGTCTAAAGCCCTGGATGTGGGTCTGCCTGCTGACAAAGGAACAAAAAGGACACGGCACCAACACTTCTGTAACAAATCAATATTTTACTCACACGAGTGTAGAAAAGTAAAATACAGTGGCGCCATGCAAGGTGACAACAGCTCCCAGAACACACAAACAGTCCGACCGGTTTCGCACTGAAAGCGCCTCCTCAGGGTGTCAGTGTACAGCATGCTGCGCAATCCCCCTCCCGCAAGGAAGGAATGCTGTCTACGGATGCTCAATCTTTCTTAACCCCCCCCGACACCAGAGCAACCAGAGTCTGTTCCCGAACTTGGATTGCCGATGTGGCGAAAAATGTGACGTTCAGTGCCTCAACTCTCAGTGAAACCGGGCTGGCCTAATGTTTTGCATTTTAATACAATATGTCAGGTATGATCACTTTAGCCGTACAGTCCTCAGAGCTTGTTGGATGAGACCTTTATAAATTAAGCTTGATCGGACTGAACTCAACCATAGGAACACCCAACTGGCTCAATCTAGGAACTTTAAAAGTGATCACTCCTTTGTCACCCAGTGTCCCACAGTTGGTCTGTCACACTTCCATGAGGGTAACCAGAATGTAAGATCTGAGAAGCAAGGTTTGTGAAATTATAAACAGAGTTTATTTTCCCTTTTTCAGTCAACCCAGGATAGTCCACCGGATACACAATATCCTGTTTACAGTGGGGATCTAGTTTACAGTGGGGTCTTATTTGGTAGCTTGAAGCAAAGGGAGGCCAAGCGACTTACTCAAGGTCAGGTTTTACTTTTGTTAGTGTCTGCTATACAGAAGAAAACTCATTCATTATTATACACTGCATATATTTCAACTAGAGGATGCATATACAGTATCTTGTTTTAAGAGAACCAAACCAGTTCTCTAAAAAAGCACTGTACATTTCAAAGAGTGGAAACACCAAGAAATACAGGTTACTCACCTGTAACAGGAGTTCTAGGAATGGTATATGTTGTTCATCCACACTTATTGGCAGGTTCTTTGCCGCTTTAAATCTTGCTGGAAGGTCTTCAAGCTGGCTCCTCCCACCCACCCAGGTGGAAAAACCCTTGGCTCCACCCCATGACGCCAGATCTAGTCCGCTTGAAGCCAGGTTGTGCGTCGAAGCCGCGGAGGTCAGGTGGGTCGTGTGGATGAACATATACCATTCCTAGAACTCCTGTTACAGGTGAGTAACCTGTATTTCTAGGGACATGGATATGTTGTTCAATCCACACTTATTGGCAGACTCCTAGCAGTTCTCCGGGAGGAGGGAGGCAAGGCGCACCCCCCCGATACTTGGGGGGGAGGGGGGGGACTGGAGAACCGAGGCCCCAAAACCAGCATCCTGGCGTGACTCAAGGTTGATGTGGTAGTGGGTAATAAACGTATGTGCCGACTTCCAGGTAGCAGCCCTGCACATATCCTGTATAGGGACATCCCTGGAAGCAGCTACCGATGCAGCGATATGGCGGGTAGAATGAGCTCTTATCCCTCTGGGAGGCTCCAAGCCTGCCAACCTATAGCAGAGATCTATGCAAGAAGTGACCCACCTGCTTATCGTCCGCTTGGCTGCAGGTCTGCCAGGTGCGGCTTCAGCGTAGGTGACAAACAGCTGGCGAACCTCTTCCCAAACTTCAGCCGTCCGCTCCTTATAATAAGTGAGCGCTCGTCTAGGGTCCGAAGTATGGAGCCTATATTCGGCCTCCGAGGTGTGATTGGGGTAGAACACTGGCAGAGTCGACATCTGGTTAAGGTGAAACTCAGACACCACCTTCGGAAGGAATTTCGGGTGGGGGCGCAGGACAACCTTGTCCCTGTGGAAGACCACATAAGGAGACTCGATGGAAAGCGCCTGAAGCTCTCCCATCCTTCTGGCTGATGTGATAGCCACCAAGAAAGCAGCCTTCCACGACAGGTGTGAAATATCGCACCTAAGCATCAGTTCGAATGGCTTGCCCATGAGCTTGGCCAGTACCAGCAGTTGATCCCACGGAGGTAGGTTTGTTGGTTGAATTTTGTTGACCCGGTAAGCCCACTGGTCCTACAAGTCCCTTTTTCAGGGGCGACTGGGGGGGGGGATACAGATGGTAAGCAACTGAAATTGACCCAGATTAAGCTGTAGGTGGTATTTTTAGTGAATGAGGGAAATTTGACCAGGACACCGGGGAAATTCCCCTACTCTTTTCGATAAGTGCCACGGGATCTTTAACATCCACCTGAACTACCACCTATCCAGGCAGATGGGACCTTGGTTTAACATCTCATCTGAAAGACGGCACCTCAGAAGTGCAGCACCCTCTCGCACCGGAGGGGAAATGTGGTCAAAGCCTTTGAAAAAGCGCCTGACCACCGACTGCTTCCCGGCCCGCGCCCGGTAAGCAGAGATGGTTGCCAGGTGCACCTTAAGGGTAGACGACCAAAGCCCTTGCTGAGAAAGAGACCACAGGTAGTCCAGAATGCTTGCCAAGTGGCAGGCGGAAGGGTCTAAGCCCTTCCCCTGACACCAAATGGAGAATCTCTTCCATTTGAAGGTGTAGCATTTCCTGGTCGACTCCTTACGGGATGCCTCAACGACGTTGAGGATCTCGTCGGAAAGACCTAAGGCCTGGAACTCTAGCCGCTCAGGAACCAGGCCGTCAGGTGCAGGGACTGAAGGTCCGGATGGAAAACCTTCCCCTGGTTGATGGAGATCAGGTCCGGGCGGGCTGGAAGCCGCCTCAGGAGCCTGGAGTTGAGGCTGAGGAGATCTGGATACGAGAACTGGCGGGGCCAGTCTGGGGCTACCAGAATCACCTGTGCATTGTCCCTCCTCACCTTGAGAAGCACCTTGTGGATCAGGGGAAATGCGTAGAAGAGGCCGGGGTCCGCGACCTGAGAAGGCATCTCCTGCAGTGAGCCCTGCTTGGGGGCGGCGGGCATGGAACAGACTCAGCTTTGCATTCTCCCTGGAGGCAAACAGGTCCACCTGAGGCGTGCCCTAGTGGGAGAACAGGTCTTGTACTACCTCCGGCAGGACAGACCACTCGTGAGACGCAGCCCCTTTCCGGCTTAGGGCATTGGCCAGGGTGTTGGAGGCTCCTGCCACGTGAATGTCTAAGAGATCCGCCTCCAGGCTGCGCACGAGGGACCATATGCAGAGAGCTTCCTTGCATAACAGAATGGAGTGCATCCCGCCCTAGCAGTTCAGATGGTACATGGTCGTGGTATTGTCCATCGGGACCGGAACCACTCGACCCCGTAGAAACGGAGCGAAGGCGGTGAGAGCTACAGACCGTTCGGAGCTCCAGCAGGTTGATATGGCATCGGGACTCCCGAGGGGACCAGAGGCCGTGCGCTCGGTGTTCTCCCCCAGATGGGCACCCCAACCCATCAGATATGCAGCGGTCGATAGAGAGACCGTAGGCTCGGGGCGGACGAACAGGATGCCCTCCTGCAGATGTGACGGAACGATCCACCATTGGAGAGCGTTCCACATCTCCTGGGACACTGTCACGGGCCCGTCAAACGGACCATGCTGGTGCAGGCCGCCATGAGGCCCAGGAGGCGCAGGAAGTCCCTGGCAGGGCGCAATTGCCCAACCAGAAATGACTGGGCAAAGGAGGAAAGAACCTCGGCCCTGTCCGCCAGGAGCCGTGCTCTGGCTCGCAGAGAGTCGAGCTCTGCCCCAATTAATTGTATCACCTGCTTTGGCACGAGTTCCGACTTGGCCTCGTTGATGAGACCAATCTGAGAGCAAACCTGGAGGGCCAGATCTCTGGACCGCTCCGCCTCCGCTCTGGAGGGGGCTGCAATCAGCAAGTTGTCCAGGTAGGGGTACACCTGGACCCTTTCTCACCACAGGAACGCTTTCACCACTGCCATGCATTTGGTGAAGACCCTGGGAGCTAGGGAGAGGCCGAAGGGCATGGCCCGGAACTTGTAAAGGGATCCCTCCGCTCAGAAGCGGAGGAATCTCTGATGGGACGGATGGATTGGGATGTGAAAGAAAGCATCCTGGAGGTCCAGGGAACAGAACCACACGCCTCTTTCCAAGGATGGGATTATCTGAGCCAGAGTGACCATCCTGAAGGTCCGAGACCTTAGGAACTTGTTCAGGTCGTGCAGGTCGAGAATGGGGCGTGAGCCCTTCCCCGTCCGTTTTGAGACCAGGAAGTACCTGGACACAAACCCGGGTCTGGAGGAGGATCTGCCACTTTCCTGATCATCACCTCTTTTCGAGGAGCAGGCACACGGCTTGGTGGCCGACAGGAGGTTGTGGACCCTGTGGCCCCCGAGGGGCGACGGCTCGAAAGGGTGGAGCCTGCTCGAACTCCAGAGGCAGGTCTTTTCCTACCACCTCCAACACCCAGCGGTCCGTGGTGATAGCGGACCAGGTGGAAAGGAAGTGGCAGAGCTGTCCCCCCATGGGGGGAACCCGGGGGGAGTGACGAGGCTGGGGGCGGCACCCGACAACCCGTCACTGGGCAGGCTTGGAAGAAGAACTGGCCAAGGGACCTCCTGGGCCTTTACCTCTGTGCTTCCTGTTGGAGGAAGCCGTCGGCTTGGGTTTGGGATGCCAAGCGTGAGCCTGCTGGCCCTGTTGCTGGTGCTGCTGGGCTGGTCGAGATGCAGGGGCCGAAGGACGAAAGGACTTCTGCTGCTGACGACGGCCTTTGTCCCTCTGGGCGGAGGTGACAAGAGCCAGGGTGGCACTGGACTTCTCGATCCACTGGAGGTGTCCCTCCACTCCAGGGCTGAAGAGGTCAGTCCCCAAGAAGGGAACATCCGCCAACTTGTGCCAGGTATCCGCGTGAAGGTGGATATCCTCAGCCACGCCCTGTGGCGCATGGCCACTGCAACCACTACTGACCTGGCACAAGAATCACCTATGTCCAGAGCAGTCTGAAGCTGCTGCTTCGCCACCACCCTACCCTGGTCCCGCACCTGACGGACCGTGGTCTGCAGGTCAGTCAGGAGATGAGGAACCACCTCATCCAGGGAGCCCAAGAGGGCATGGGAGAAGTGTGCCATCAGCACGGCAGAGCTGGCCTGTCTGAGGCCAAGGGAGAACGCAGCGTACACCTTGCGCCCGGCAAAGTCCAGCTTTTTGGACTCTGTCGGGGGGGCTTATCCACATCCAGAGCATTACCGGAATGCTGGAAAACGCTGTCGGTGACTAACCCCTTAGCAGAGGATCTCCGAGAAACCGGGCAAAGAGCTGGTAGGGACCGCATACTTCCTGGCCAAGGGCGCAGGACAGGAAGCAGGCCGCTGCCAAAGCTACAAGGTTGGGCCGACAATGGCCTCAGCCACCGGAAAGGCCTCCGTGGGGGAATCCCCTCAGTCCAGTATCTCCATCAGGGGATACTTGGCCCGTTTGGACACTGGCTCGAGCTGCATCCGGGTGGACTCAGAGGAATCGAAGCAGACCTGAGAAGGACGATGGGCTATCGTCCAATGACTGGCCCCCGGAGGACTCCAGGTCGACCTGCCTGGAGAACAGGGAGGAGTCGTCGTCTGATTCCGAAGAGTCTGCAAAGAGCTGCCTCGGCCCTGAGCCACCCGCAGAGGACGGTCGGGAGTGAGGGTGACAGACAACCTGTGGGGCAGGCTGTGACCCAACCAAGAATCCTTGGTTGGTGCCCCCGACTTTGGAGGTTCCACCATAAAAAATCGGTGGAGCAGCTGGTTTTGGGCGAGCAACTCAACTGGGGCGAGTGGTTGCTTCGGTCATTCAGGTGACAGCCACTTGATGGCCAGGGTCTGGACTGGGGTCGGCTTAGGCCCGGACAACAGCAACTGCTGCCACATAAGCTCCTCGTAGCGCCGGCGTAATTTACGGCAAAGCCTCCCCTCATCCGAGGAAGAGGAGGAACAGTGCCACCACTTACCTCGGTATCGAGACAGAGACCACCGATGTCAACGGGAACGGCTAGACCGAGAAGAGGTCCGACATCCTCTTGGGGGGGGGACAGAGGGTGGGTATGGGAAGGGGCAGGGGACACCCGCTCTTCCCTCGGCTCGGGCACTTTAACCGGGGACTGCGGCCCAGAAGGCACAAGCAGATCCTCGGTAGCCACCCGGGGGAACGGTGAAGGAGGGACATCTGCTTCTCTAGTCAACAGCCCATCTAATGGACTGAGAAAAATCTCGACTTCGACAACGGAAGTCTTGGCAGGCTGGCCTGACGGGGGCACTGTGAAGCCAGCGGCCCAGCTGCAACCTCGACCGAAGTCGACAGTCTGCTGTCCGGGGAAGGGGACCTCTCCTGCTCCCACAAACACTGACGGTGGGACTTACCCTTCGACTCCTTCTTGGGCCGAGAAGAATTTCCCCGATGGCCCCTCTCCCTTCGTGGAAAGGGACTGACAAAGCTCCTTGAACGAAGCCAAATTCGAGCAACTGAGAGACAGAGAGAGAGAGAGAGAGAGAGAGATAAAAGCCCCGGCCGAGGAAGATGCGGCCTGGGCTGCCTCCTCCTCGAGGGCAATCATCTGCTCGAGCTACTCAGCCGAGCCAGCCACCACAGCACTGCCCAACGAGCCTCTTTGATTTTACCGGCAGGAAACGTTTCTCGGGACACCCGAGCTTCAATCGTGCAGCGCGATCGTCCAGGATGTTGGCAGAGAAAGAGCAGCACAACTCGCAGGCCTGCAGGTCATGATCTAGGCCTAGGCAGTAGACGCACGTGGAGTGCGGATCCGTTCTGGACATTTTCTGCCCGCAAGGGCACCTCTGAAAGCCAGGAATAGATTTGTCCATCGCAGCCGCGAGGGAAGATGAAGACCGAAGTTTAGAAAACTTCAAAACTAGTTTTGGATGAACCGAAGAGTTAGGATCCAATCTAAAATGCAGAGCGCTAAGGAGGGAACCTGAGCTTCCAAATGGTAAGGAAGATCTGGCGTCATGGGGCAGAGCCAAGAGTTTTAGCACCCGGGTGGGTGGGAGGAGCCAGCTTGAAGACCTTCCGGCAAGATTTAAAGCAGCAAGGAACCTGCCATTCAGTGTGGATTGAACAACATATCCATGTCCCTAGAAATTAAATTTTTTGAATATTATTGCAGATGTCACATTAACATCGATATTTTATCTATGAACAAAGTCTGAAAGAAAATGTAACAATGGTACATTTAAGTAACCATAAACAAGATGATGACAGACTGAAACGACACTTCACTGACAGAACTCTTCACTTTGTGGCTGGGAATAATGCAAACCGAGAACCTTACAGACTTTATAGTTTTTGAATTTAATAAATTACTATGCAACTAATTTTATAATTAAATTTATATTCAGAACCCTGCCTCAAAAAAAGAAAGCACCTATATCAGCACACAGTTCCTGAATTCATTTTGAATCAGTCAGGTGAGAACAGTGAACCCGTCCTTCCTTCCACAAAGACCACCTCTGTGATACAGACCACCATGACTGCATAAGGCCTAGTGCAATCCTCTGAAGCGAGCTTCAATTTGTTCTAGGGTCTTTCCTTTTGTTTCAGGAACACAAACGCAAGTAAAGATGACACTCAGGACACAGAAATTGGAGAAAAGCCAAAACGTTCCATAGGAGCCGAGGAGATCCTAATGATAAAAGATGGAGAGAGGAAAAAAAAAAAAAAAAAAACAAGTGGTTTTGAAAAGCAATGAAATAAGCCTCAAAACAACAACGTAGGTCATTTGCTACCTCTTATTGGACTAATAATTATTTTTTATATTTGTACGTACACATGCACAGCAAACATTTTGTTATAAGAATGGCATTTCAGAGGTGTGTCACAGTTGGGTCAATGCAGCTCAAGTTACAGTGGCTCGACAGTCACAGACCAATGATCAGCGCAGATGACTGTGACGCTGTTCAGCGCTTGCAGTGCAGAAACGCCCTGTAGTTGAAAGGACTAAACCACTCCCATGACAGAGCAGCTCGATGCTTTCACCTGCATGACACCACCTGGCAAGCAGCTGAGTGGAGTCATCATCAGCCTAGCTGATCAGCGTTCCAAGATCCATTATGAGTCGGCATCTGCAATGTAATCACACACCCCCGTGCAGTATTCCCCTCACCACTTCATGTGTGCAGACACTGGTGTGCCCATCCCCGGTTTCACCATGCTGCTGAGACACGGAATTTGCAGACCATCAGCACAGCGATGGCACAACACCGCCAACTGGTGCTGTGCTGTCATTTGGAGAACTTACATTTTCTGTGGGAGGCTTTGCCCCCACACCCCCCATACTTAAATTAACCAACTCCAAGTCAGAGCTGGTTCGGGGAGGGGGCCAACACCCCGGAGACAACAGTGCCGGGAACCCAGTGAACCATCACAATGAACTGCCAAAAATATTGCTGTGATGGTCTTCGCTGTATTCCCGTCACAGTTGTAACATGTTACCCCCATCCCAATCCCACAATACCACATCTGTAATGTAATCAACCCCCCACCCACTTCATGTGTGTGGACCCTGGGGTGCCCACTCCCAGTGCCGCCATACATTTACGACAGTGGGGTGCACAATCTCCAGAATCACTCTTACACCGGTAACAAAAAAAAAAAAGTTCCCTTGCAAGACTTTTTTTTTTTTTTTTTATAATTAGTAACTGTAACCTAAAAAGCAGAAAACCATCCATTCTAGTCTATTGTTTTGCCCAGGGTTCCCATCTTGGTAGGTGAACGTTTTCAAATCTGGCCTAAAAAGTGACTTTGCAGTCACTCTGTGAAACCACGTTTCAGGCCAGATTTGAAAAATGTCACCCACCAAGTTCACGAAGGGGTTTCATAAAAAGAATAGGTTAAAAATCTGGATTCAGAATCTTAAATGCCAAATTAGGAAGGTACATTGAAAATTTTCTACACTCATAGCTTTGGTAATTTTCAATATGCATTATACGAAATGTACTACACATGCATTTAGTGTGTCCCCCAAATGTGGTCTCTCTAAGCACTCAAACAGTGGGCATTGACAAACGCTTAATATTCAAGCTTTCTAGCCTACACAAGGCCTTCTTCAGATAACAGCATTTTTTTTTTTTTTTACCAATATAGACTTTAGCTGTAAAAGACACCCTGAGCCAAAGCTAATTTCCAGGTGTGACTGGGGACCACATGAAGGTTAAGAGACTTGCTCAGGGTCGTAGAGTATGAATGGGATGGTTATGGGATTCAAACCCAGGTCTGCAGGGTTTCCAGCTTCATAACTCACTTCTCTAATCATATCAGCTATACTGCCTTTACAAAAAGCAAAACAAACTTGCTTTTGTAAAAACTACCATCATCTGACGAACAGTCTGTGTAGACCTAAAAGCTTGTGTACTAAAATGATTAATGGGTCCAATAAAATCTCTCAAATCACCTAACAGTTTGTACAAGGATCAACATGGTTACAAACATTTCAGTCCCTCAAAATTATCAGAGACCTTTCATAGGCCTCATTAGCAGTCAGCCACTTTATATTACCAAACATATTTTGAGAAGTACAAAACAGCACAGTTCCTTTGTTGCAGATATTTATTTATTGTCTCAGATTGCAACCTTTGAGTCGAGAAACTCTTACAGAGGTTCCATTTCAAGGTTAAAAAAAAAAGCAAAGACATGACAATACACAATACACAGCAGTACAGAGTATTGGAAGAAAAACATAACATAACCTAAGAGAGAAACAGTATCTTCCAACAGTACGGCAGAACCATTACACGCTGGCGATTTCATTTATTTTTTTTTTTTTTTTTAATATAAACACATTTGTGCAGACTGAGGCAGAACCATTTGAAAGCAATCGATACTGATCTTGTCAGAAACATCAGACAAAGGCAGTTACAGTCGTATTAGTACATTTGTGCAGGATGAGGCATAACCATTAAAGAGCATTCAATTGATGCAGAACTTGTCAGGTAATCCAGAGTGGAGAGGTGGACTAAGTGGAACAGTCACACCCATACCTCTCAACTGTCCCTGATTTTGACTCAAATTTCTTCTGTCCCTCCTAAATTTGGCATTTCTGTCACTGAAGATTAGGGATCTGAATCACAAAATACCACCAGCCATTGGTGTTACAGTCTAGTTCTCATTAAGAAAATGCTATTCACACTAAGAAGCATGTTGTACACATCTTCTGGAACTAATATTTCTATTTTTTCAGATGTGTCCCTGATTTTGGTCATTTGTCCCTGATCATTTTAAACCTTGTCCCTGATTTATGGTGAGGGAGGTTGAGAGGTATGGTCACACCTATCAAGCGTCACAAGGTATTCCTTGAGCATCCACTAGGTTTCCTTGGTTTCCTTAGGTGAGACACCAGGTTCCCCCTATTCCAAGATACCCTTACTGCCTAATCAGGTCACCCACTAATCCTAGAGACAGTCCCACTGTACACCAGTAACTCTGTTACTAGGTGCAGTACAACACATTAAACATGTAAGGAAAATTAACAACTCCCTAAGCTCCTCTCTCCTGGCCTTTAAATTCAACCCCCAGTGGCTAGAACTACATGAGCTGCACCAGCAGCCTTTTCCTCCAATTGCAGGGCAGGTCTTCCTAAATCTGCAGACTTCTGGGGAGGGAGGGTGGGTGAGGGTGGGTCTTGGGCAGACACCTGACAAGAGAGAGTGTATCAGCCCTGTCTCCTCCAAGCCCTGCAGCTAAAGAACCAGGCCCAAGCAAATCCCACCAAACAGGTTTTAAATCAGAAGAAATAGGCCTCTACCAGCGCAGCCTGTTACAAAGTGAAACATCCACAAAAAGAGCCCCACTTACAGCCACTAAATCAGTTTACAAACATCCAGGATACCCCAGAACAATACCCTGCTAGCCCCTTAGAAGCAAGAAAGAAAAGAACTAACCTACCAAGTAAAATCCACAAGAACCCTGTGAAAACAGCAGCAGCTACTGTCCTGGAACACAACTGATCCTGCCCCCTTCCAGTTCTTTCTGGAGAAAGGAGAGACTAGTGGAACATCTGGTTGTCAATGGACTACAGGACCCAAGGCAGCATGGTTTCACCAGGGGGAGGTCATGTCAGACCAACCTCGTTGAATTTTTTGACTGGGTGACTAGGGAGGTGGATCAGAGGAGGGCAGTGGACATGGCCTATCTGCAGTTCAGCAAGGCCTTTGACACTGTGCCACATAGAAGACTATTACACAAACTGGGGAATACAGGTGTGGGCAGGACAGTAGTGTGGTGGGTAAGTAACTGTCTGGGTGGCAGGACACAGAGGGCGGTGGTAAATGGCTGTCACTCCACAGAGGGAAGAGTGACCAGTGGGGTACCACAGGGATCAGTGCTGGGACCGGTCCTATTCAACATCTTCAGTGACACTGCGCAGGACCTAGAAGGCAGAATTTCCCTGTTTGCTGATGACACAAAGCTCTGTAACAGAGTAGACACACCAGAGGGTGTAGACAGAATGAGAAGGGACCTGCAGAAACTTGAAGAATGGTCAGAGGTTTGGCAGTTGAAATTCAATGCAAAGAAGTGCAAGATAATGCACATGGGGCACAAAAACCCTGGCACAATATATCACTTGGGGGGTGAGGATATAGCATGCACCAAGCAGGAAAGGGATCTTGGGGTTATCTTCTCTGATGACCTCAAGGTAGGAAAAAGTGCGACAAGACAGCAGGTAAAGCAAATAGGATGCTGGGATGTACAGGCAGGGGAATCACCAGCAGGAAAAGGGAGGTCATAATTCCGCTATACAAGACACTAGTGAGGCCCCACCTGGAGTACAGTATACAGTTCTGGAGACCATGCCTACATAAGGACATAAACAGGGTAGAGAAGGTTCAGAGGAGGGCAACAAAGATGGTGCATGGATTGCATCACAAGTCCTATGAAGACAGGTTGAAGGAACTGAACATGTACTCCCTGGAGGACAGGAGGGAGAGAGGGGATAGGATAGAGACATACAAGTATCTTACAGGGAGGAACAGGGTGCAGGAATACACTATTTTTAAGTGAAAAAGATGTTCCAGGACTAGAGGGCATGGGATGAAGTTGGAGGGAGGACGATTCAGAGGAAATATGAGGAAGAATTTCTTCACAGAATGGGTGGTGGACAAGTGGAACACCCTGCCAGAGGAAGTGGTGGGGGCTGAAACAATCACGGGATTTAAGAATGCATGGGATAGATAAAGGAATTCTAGAGGTCAGGGGTAAGGGGCAACAGACTTCTAGGAAAACAAACTGAACTTACAAGCTCAAATGGGCAGACTGGGTGGGCCACAGGCCCCTATCTGCTGACACTGTCTATGTATCTATGTATGTTAGAAATAGGGATACAATCACAAGAGGGAATGACTGGAAGTTAGTCGATAAATGCAAGAGAAATAGGAGGACGTTTTACTTCTCTGAGAGGGTGGTAGTACCATGGAACAGAGACAACTTCATGTGCGATTTGAAAAACGACACATATAATGTTCATGAGGTGGTTTAAAAAAAAAAAAAAAAACAGCCCATGTTGAAACACTTGGGTCAAAATCTAAAAACACAAAGTTAGGGCACAGCTTCTGTTTATGCATGGCCCAAGTTAAGACTTAACTTGCGATTTGTGCAGGACACGAAGGACCATGTGAAAAGCAAGTTGGGACTTAGCTCCTCTTTTGTGACTCTGTACCAAGTTGCCTTGCAAAGGGCACAGAGGGTTCAACACAATGCATCCACCAAGGTACTATTGCTATCTAATGGAAAGTCATGGCCCAAAAAAAAAAAAGTTAATGGACTAGTTAAGAGTTTCTGAAACATGAAAAATAAGGAAATACAATGTTAAAGATATTTGGAACCATAACTCCCCCATCTCTGTGAACTCTAACAAGCTGAATGCCAAAGCACAATCCAGATCAGTATCCCGAAGGGTTCTGAGCTATGCAAGTTAAGACTTGGGAAGAGGGACCAGCATGAAGCAAGTATGGACTTGGCACCTGCCATTTTGTGTAAAAGGGCCTTGCGTAATGCAAGTTACAACTCTACTTTTTTAAAATCTAAGGATATTAACTTGGTTCAGGAAGGCCATTTCAGGATTAGAAGCTAGATTGTGCTTTGGCATTCATTCAGTTCAGTTCATAGGGTGGTGCATGGTAGTGGGTCCCGACTCCCTAACATCCATTTTCCTTATTTTTGATGTTTCAAAATCTCTCATCTCTCTCTCATCTCTCCCCCCCACCTTGGGGCTCAACCCCCACCCGTCTCTATGCACTAACCCCCTCGTGTTGCTGGCAACTAACAGGCTCCCTTGCTGGGCACAGTTATTTAGTCTCTTACTTATTCCAGTTTTAGTTCTCACTGTATTTTTTGCATTCCTTTGTTTAAAGACCAATTGTACCAAATGTTCTCATTCTAATTCTATTGCCTTGTTTGTCTCAGTCCTCTGTATAATCACCTATTTGTTCTAAATGTACTAACGTGGAACCTATATTAAGAGCTCTGAGCTCAAATTGTTAATCCGAGATCAGAAATAGATAAAAAATGATTTGAGAACATACATACATTATATATTTTATATACATATACACACACACACACACACACACACACCCCTACCTCTATCTGTCTATATCCATCTCTGTATCTAGACGCACACGGCACCCCTATAGTTAGGGTTGAGTACAGTGCTCAATGTTTTCTTATTTTCACTTTTTTCAATTTATTTTTCCCTCCAGCCACTGCTCTGTCATGACTCTCAGGCATCCAGGCTTGTTCCTACCTGCCTGAGACCTGCCCCAGCCAGAGTCTCCCCAGCGGTGCTCCAACCCTTGCACCTCCCTTGCAGCTGGAAACCCTTGGCTTGTACCCACTCAGTGCTCCTTTGAAGTCTAGATTCTGCTGCAGGCAAGGCCTGGGAGGAGGGACTCTAGGAAGCCAGGTGGGTGGGTTCCTGCAGTGAGCAAGGAGGCCAGGTGCTGTCGCATACCCAATGGTGCAGGGATTTTCCTTGTTTGTGCTTATTGCCCACCCCCCGAGGTGCAGACATACAATGACGTCCAGAGCAGGCGTGCGTGCTCCCGCACCTGCCTGCAGGATGTCCGACACCTTGCCCCAACTTGTAAGTGGTCCCAGGCTGCAGTACACCCAGCCTCTGCTTGGCGTCACTTGCACCAGGAAGACACTTCCCACCCTCCCCCCAGGAGAGAGAAGAGCTAGACGATGGACGCTCAATCCTCTCCTCCCCTGCCAAACCCCGGCAATTCGAGCTCGCTCCTGAACCCAGGGTCACCAGCGTGGTGCGAGGTGTGGCGTCCAGTGCCTTAACCCTCTGCACCACTGGGCTGGCTAGTACTCAATGCTAAATCCTTAAAACTGCACCTTAATAACTTTAGTGGCATTAAAACAGAATAGCCAAAAAAAATATGCAAGCACTTTCACACAGGAATAGTCTCAAGATATGGAAAGTTTTATGATGGCACTTTATGCAGTTTCTGAGATCTGGATTCTCCCTCCTCACCCTTATTTTGTAAAAGGATCACCCCCCCCATACTCAACATTTTTTTTTTGGGGGGGGGGTTGCTTTTATGTACAGTCTAGACTAGGGGTGGCCAACCTGTAGCTCGCGAGCCACACACTGCTCACAAAGCAGTTTGCTGTGGCTCATGAGGGGTTTGTCAATTACGTGTCAAGTACATGTCACAGTTTAAATTTAAGAAAAGTCAACGTACAGGAGCTGAAAAGTGCCAAGAGTGCTTAACAACCTACTTTGACTAAGATTGCAGGTGTCTCTAAAGCTCCAGAGCGGCTTTGAATAATTATTTTAAAATTATAACCATTTCTTAAAAATACCGTAACTTAATAAAATATGATTGACTGTTAGAACCCTTAAATATGGGTTAACATGGGTATCGTAAGAGGCGCATGTTGGGTATGGTGTGGCCGCATGTTGTGGTTCACATCTTACTCAGAAATTTAAACGAGTCTCATGACTCCGAAACGGGTGGAGACCCCTGGCCTAGGTGGTAATGAATGTCTCAACGAAGCTTTCAGGGTAGAAGCTGCCTGTGCCGAGGTAGTGCTTTTCAAAGGTTACATGAAAAAAATATTAAATAATTCCTGAGTTATAAGGACTTAAAGTTTAGTTTTGGATAGCCGTTTGCTGCGAACCAGAAACTTTTTGGTTCACAAAGTCATGAACTGAAAATGCTACTCATGAACCAAAATGGATTTTTTTCTGTTCATGATGGCTACCATCTAGTTTCTTCATTTCAATTACCACAAAAAATATGAAAAACACATAGAAATAGACACTTTGTGAAAAACAAGAGTATGAATTTTGTTAAATGGGACCGCCTAAGGAAGATTCTGCTGTTTCTTTCAAAACATGCCAGAAATAGTATTTCTGGACTTTAGGGCTGTCTTCATCCAGTTTTCAGTTTGTTAAACCTTTTTTGGTTTGAATTTAAACATTTTTGATTTGCAAACTAAAAATTTCAGTTTGCAAACCAAAAGCTTCAGCTCACGGGGTCTGTACCAAAATTTTCAGTTTGCATAAAAAATGTATGGTTTGCGGACCGAAAATTTCAGTTCAAACTGAAAATGAGGGTTCACAAACCAAAATGTTTCAGTTCCAATCGAAAGCAGTCCTCAGTGAGTGCAGTTACTGCTAGCAGGCAAAATGTCCTCTAATCCCCCACAATAGAAGTCCCCTTTGTTCAGTAGCTCCCATTTCGAATCTGTTCACGTACACATTCCAAGTAACCATACAGTGAAGATAAGTCTTCTGTTCTGCATAGGGTCCTGCACCTCTGTACCCACAGCTGTATGGAAGCACAGGGCCTAGAAGGCCCTAAGCTTCCACAGCCATAATGAGTTTTGGCCATGCACGTCTGCATCTGCAGTTACACAGAAACACAGGGGCCAGAAGGCACTGTGGTTCCACAGCCTCTCAGACAACCCCACAAATTCTTTGCATTCATAGCTGGCAGGCAGATGGACACGTCAGAGTGCATACAGATTACTTCCTTGGCGCAGGGCAAACAGGGCACTGTGTGTGTGCTTCTGTTAATGAAGGGACTTGTGTGAATGAGGATACGATTCCATTATCTCAAAAAGAAAGGAAATGCATTGCAAAAAAACTGTACTTATGCACCAGCTAGGTTTCAACTTAACGCAACAAAAGTAGGGAAATACGGAGTTAGCCCCCCCAGCAGTAAAAAGGACAAGACCACAAAAGCAACTACAGACACCCATCATCAGGTAAGACAAACAACATACCCCGTTTCTGGATGACACAAATGGAATAGCACTGGTGTGATGCCCTGTGAGCCCCATGTGAAGAAAGGGTCTGATGTTATTTGCTTATGGAATGGAGTGGGAATTAGGGTCGAGAACCCCAAGCAAGACCCCACCACTGATTTACCGAGACTCCAGAGCTCTGAAAACCTAATATTTTTTCCATGTGCTGCTTTTTTTTTTTTGGGAGAGAGATTGGAAACCCCATCATATTTCCCTACTTTTTTGGTGATAAGGTAAACCCTAACTGGTGCATTAACAGTTTTTTTTTTTGGTTTTGTTTTCCAGTGAGTATGTACTGTAGCTATATCTACATTTACATATAAAATACAAGGATGGATCCTGTGTCCCATTAAAAAGCCCATCAACTGCTGCTCATATATCACACCAGTTAAAGACAGTATATGACCAACTGAAGTCACATACCACAGCTGACCATCATATATAACTGGCATAATACACCAGTCTGCCACTGAAGCCCCAGTCCCCCAATGTCGTTAGCAGCATTTTCTTTTTAATTTCCGGGGGGGGCACGGAGAATAATGTTGCAGCGATAAAAATAAAAGTGTGTGGAGGCAGTGTACTCTCCCAAGCCCGTCACGCAACTGCCACCAAAGCCGAAAACAGGACACCTTCATGCGCTCGGTCCCAAACGAACACTCCCAACCACCATACCGACTCGAACTGCACTCCCGACTGCCACGCTAGCACAAGGGACAACATGTATCAAGGCAAACCCAGAAATGATCACAAATGTGATCTTAAACAAAAAGTTAGTAACCCTTGTAATGTGTTGTATAAAACAAAACTAGAAAAGTGTAGTATATGAGGATATAAAATGTTAAGGGGCTAATTAGCTTAATAAACCTACCGCTCTTGGGTCATGGGTTATTGACTAATTAGCCCTCGATGGCATTATATCCTCATATACTACAGTTTCCCAGCATTTATTCATTCTCTATATATGGTGACTATTTCATGTATTAAAAAGGTGGCTGTTACAAAAGTTAACATGCATGTGTCAATGCCGAACGTTCGCTTGCAGGTATCTGCAGTGGTGTTTGGCATGTATGGTGCTTTACCCTAATGCCCTGTGCGATTGCTGGTATTTGCACAATAAATTGTCAGCATGACCTTTTTGTTACCCACATTGTGCGCTACATAGGCGGAAACACGTTTTGGGCAGGATGTGAAAAATGACAGCTGTACTGTTCATAAGGAAGTGTGGTAAAATGCCAATGTTGAAAATCTGGAGTGGAAATATTGAAAATTCACAAACCTACGGGCGTGCGTGGGCACGCTCGTAAAAGTCATTTTTAGGAATTTTTTCACCAAATTTTCAACATTGCCATTTTAAAACCTCTGCTAATGAACAGAGTCACTGTGATTTTCTTACTGTGTCCCATACATTGATTTTGCACACTGACTGCGCCACTGTGCACTACACAGGGGAAAACGTTTTGGGCAGGATGTGAAAAATGACAGTTGTACTGCTCATAAGGAGGTGTGGTAAAATGGCAATGCTGAAAATCTGGAGTGAAAATATTGGAAATTCGCAAACTTATGAGCGTGCGTAGGAACTGCACAACGCATGCTCGTAAAACAGTTATTTGTAGGAATTTTTTCGCCACATTTTCAAAATAGCCATTTTAAGATCTCTGCTCATGAACAGTGAAACTGATTTTCTTAATGTGTCCCATACACCGAGTTCACACATAGACTGCGCCATTGTGCGCTACATGGGCGGAAACACGTTTTGGGTGAGGTGTGAAAAATGACAGCTCTACAACTCATAAGAAGGTTTGATAAAATGGCAATGTTGAAAATCTGGAGTGAAAATATTGAAAATTCGCAAACTTACGAGCATGCATAGGAACTGCGCAACGCACGCTCGTAAAAGTCATTTTTTGGAATTTTTGCATGAAATTTTCAACATGGGTTTTTTGGGACCCCTTCTCATGAATGATGTCACTGTCATGGCGTTATTCAAGGCCGATGGGTGATTTCATGCAGTGACTACGCAGTGCCTGCATAATCACCCTTCGGGCCCAAATAACGCCATGACAGTGACATAATTCATGAGAAAGGGTCCCAAAAACCCCATGTTGAAAATCTGGTGCAAAAATTCCAAAAAATGACTGAGATATGCAATGAAGTTGAAACCCCCCAATCTAGCCCATTATACAGCTTACCGGCATTTCCTCAGTTCGCGGTCGGCTTTGAAGAGTGCAAACGTGTTCCCAGTCCACCGAAGATAAGTATGGGGTGGGGAGAGGAGGCTGGGCGAGGGTTGTGGGAGGTGGGGCTGGGAGACTCGCCGTGGGACTGTTTTTATTTTACAGGTTAAATAAAAAAAAAAAAAAAAAAAAGGACGCCGTGGGACATTTGCCACGCTGGGGTGGGCTCCCATCGTGGCAGAAGATGTGTGTTTGGGGGCCCGAGGAGCCGACGGGGGATTGGGCACCCCCATCGGCAAACAACCGCAAAACGCTTGCCACACTGGGTGGGCCCAGCGTGGTACCTAAAGCTTTGGGGTGGGCGTGACGTGGCTGGGGGGGAGCGCGTGACACAAGGGTGGGGGGACAGTTTTTATTAATACTGAGGTCTAAGGGGTTGCCAGTGTTACTGTAAGAGGTAAGGATGGAGGTGGATCCTTTGAAAAAGGGTTCTCAAGCAAAATCTATCAGGCACACCATTAAGAGTGTCACTGTATCTACTGCACAACGCAGCATGCATTTTTCACAAACTATGCATTAATAAATTTGTTTAAAGCACCTTACAGCTTTGCTACTGTTCCTATGAGGGGATGAGTGTTCTGTTTTTCTTTACTAATTTAAAAGTACCATAAGTGGTTAACGTCTGTCGTGTATGGATTTCCATCCTAACTAAAAAGTTGTTGTACTACAGTTCAAAGGACATGGAATCCTGTTGCACCTTCATGTGGTACAATAGCTTTTTAATCACAGAGACTAACTAACCCCCACTCGAAGAACAGGCTGGTAGCTTCACACCGAGTGAGTGTGGTGACACCATGGGCACAAGATCAAAGCTGGGATGCCCTTATGATGTCACCACACTCATGAGGTGTGAAGTCAAGAGTTCTTCATGAAGTTTTTTTTTTTTTTTAATTATTTCATTATATATGATATTTGAGCAGAGTCCAGCACAGTGGCTCGAAGGACTAAAGTGCTTGTGCGTTACCTACTGCCATGCTGACAACCTGGATTCAGGAATGACATCAGGTTGCTGGGGACTAGCTCGGGGGGAAGGGGAGAGAGAGGATCGAGTGTCCAAGAGACAGCTTTCCTCGCCCAGTGAGGGGTGGCCAAGCCATCTTAGCCTTTGACTGTCACCAGATGGAGGCCAAGGGGTAGTGCAGGTTCTGAAAGGCTTCTAAGGGTGGGATCTGCAGTTCCGCAGTACGTGCGTGCCTTCCTGCACGAGCACTTACATAGATACATAGACAGTGTCGGCAGATAAGGGCCTATGGCCCACCTAGTCTGCCCATTTGAGCTTGTAAGTTCAGTTTGTTTTCCTAGAAGTCTATTTCCCCTTACCCCTGACCTCTAGAATTCCTTTATGTCTATCCCATGCATTCTTAAATCCCGTGATTGTTTCAGCCCCCACCACTTCTTCTGGCAGCCACCCGTTGTCCACCACCCGTTCTGTGAAGAAATTCTCTCATGTTTCCTCTGAATCGTCCTCCTCAACTTCATCCCATGACCTCTAGTCCTGAAACATCTTTTTCGCTTAAAAATAGTGTTTTCCTGCACCCTGTTCCTCCCTGTAAGATACTTGTATGTCTCTATCATATCCCCTCTCTCCCTCCTCTCCTACATGTTCAGTTCCTTCAACCTGTCTTCATAGGACTTGTGATGCAATCCATGCACCATCTTTGTTGCCCTCCTCTGAACCTTCTCTACCCTGTCTATGTCCTTACGTGGGTATGGTCTCCAGAACTGTACACTGTACTCCAGGTGGGGCCTCACTAGTGTCTTGTATAGCGGAATTATGACCTCCTTTTCCTGCTGGTGATGCCCCTGCCTATACATCCCAGCATCCTATTTGCTTTACCTGATGCCTTGTCACACTGTTTCCTACCTTGAGGTCATCAGAGATGACAACCCTAAGATCCCTTTCCTGCTTGGTGCATGCTATATCCTCACCCCCAACTGATATATTGTGCCAGGGTTTTGTGCCCCATATGCATTATCTTGCACTTCTTTGCATTGAATTTCAACTGCCAAACCCTTGACCATTCTTCAAGTTTCTGCAGGTCCTTCTCATTCTGTCTACACCCTCTGGTGTGTCTACTCTGTTACAGAGCTTTGTGTCATCAGCGAACAGTGAAATTCTGCCTTCTAGATCCTGTGCAATGTCACTGATGAAGATGTTGAATAGGACCGGTCCCAGCACTGATCCCTGTGGTACCCCACTGGTCACTCTTCCCTCTGTGGAGTTTCAGCCATTTACCACCACCCTCTGCGTCCTGCCATCCAGCCAGTTACCTACCCACCCCACTACTGTCCTGCCCACACCCATATTCCCCAGTTTGTGTAATAGTCTTCTATGTGGCACAGTGTCAAAGGCCTTGCTGAAGTCCAGATAGGCCATGTCCACTGCCCTCCCTGATCCACCTCCCTAGTCACCCAGTCAAAAATTCAGTGAGGTTGGTCTGACATGACCTCCCCTGGTGAAACCATGCTGCCTTGGGTCCTGTAGTCCATTGACAACCAGATGTTCCACCAATCTCTCCTTCAGTAGTACTTCCATGATCTTTCCCACTACCGAGGTGAGGCTGACTGGTCTGTGGTTCCTGCTTCCTCTTTGTTCCCACTTTTGTATAAGGGACTACATCTGCTGTCCTCCAGTCTTTGGGTACCTCCCGTTTCCAGTGATTGGCTGAACAGGATAGCCAGAGGTTCAGCCACCACCTCTTAGTTCTTTAGGACCTGGGGTGCACCCATCTGGCCCCATTGCTTTATCAGCTCTTATTACTTCCAGTTCCTTCAGGACCCTTTCTCGTGTAAAGGGACTTGTGTCCATTTCTGCACCATTCTCACCCCTTGTACTCCCTTCAGACCCATTACCCCCCTCTTCCTTAGTAAAGACTGAGCAGAAATACCTGTTCAATATGTCAGCTTTACTGTTATCCTCCACGCGGCTCCCATCCTCCCCCTTCAGTCTCACTATCCCTCCCTTTGTCTTTCTTTTTTCACTTATGTACCTGTAAAAGGTTTTGTCCCCTTTACCCACTGATTTTGCAATGTGTTCTTCTGTCTGAGCTTTGGCTTCCCTTACTGACCTCCCTGCCTCCCTTTGCTTCTCCTGGTACTTCTCCCTATCCCCTTCTGCCTGTGTCTTTTTGTATTGCCTGAATGCAATCTTTTGGCTTTCACTTTCTTTGCTACCTCTTTGAAAACCATAATGGTCTCCTCTTCCTTTTCCTCTTGCTAACCTGCTTAATGCATAATTCTGTTGTTCTTATAATCCCCATTTTAAATACTGCCCACTGTTCCTCAACCCGATTCCTGTCCCATTCCCCTTAATGCCTCTCAAGTATCTCCCCATTTTCCCCCAAAGTCTGCCCCCTAAAATCCAGGATACGTGTTTTTGTGTGGTTTGGTTCTGCTCTTTCTGTGATTTCAAACCACAATGACTGATGGTCACTGTTACCCAGGTGCTCCCCTACTGTTACCTCCATCACTCTGTCCCTGTTTGTGAGCACAAGGTCCAGTATTGCCTTCTGCCGAGTTGGTTCCATGACCAGTTGCTTGAGGAAGGCACCCTGAAGGGAGTCCAGGATAAATCTGCTCCTAGCTGATGCTGCTGCTGGGATGCTCCAGTCCACGTCTGGTATACTGAAGTCTCCAACCAGTACTACCTCACCTTGTCTGCCATCCTTTGGATGGCTAGCATCAACTCTTCTGTTTCTTCCTCCTGGGCTGGTGGTCTATAGACCACATCTGTGCGGATGGCTGGCCCATTTTCCTTTCCAGCTAACCCACAGTATCTCTCCCCATTTTGTTCTTCCTGGATCTGTGTGGCCCTTATGTCATTTTTCACATACAGTGCCACCTCCTCCCTTCCTGCCTGCTCTGTCTCTTCTGAATATGTTGTAGCCAGGTATGGCCAACTCCCAGTCATGATTATCATTACACAGGTTTCAGTGATGGCCACAATGTCCAGGTCTGACTGTACCATGACAGCCTCCAGATCTTCCATCTTGTTGCTAAGGCTCCTGGCATTTGCACACATGGCTTTCCATGATTTGACCTCCTAGACTGCTTCACTGTTCTACTCCAGCCCCTTCCTTGGTTGTCATTTATCCCTGGTTCTCCTTGCTGTTTGCCCTTCTGCTGAATTTTGCCCTTTTCTGCTTATCCACCTTTTGGACACTAATCTCCATCTTTTGCACACTGCTTTGCAGAGATAGCCACTCCTCTGGTTCACTGGTTCCACTACTAGCTGTGGGGGGTGAGCAAGTAGGTACCGTCCTTGCTGGCCTGCTACCCCCCTTTGCTAGTTTAAATGCTTGTCAATGTAGCATTTAAACTTAGCATTGAGTGCTTGGATTCCCCTCCAGGATGGATGCAGGTCGTCAGGCTTGAACAAACCTCCATCCCTCCAGGTGGGTCCCCAGTCACCAATGAATCCAAACCCTTCCTCACAGCACCAGTTCTTCAACCATGAGTTAAAGTTCCTGGTGCATGCACTCCTATGCTCTCCCTTGCCTCTTGCAGGTAGTACTTCTGAGAAAGTGACAGAAGTAGCTACTTGCTTGAGACCCCTTCCCAATTTCCTAAACTCTTCCTGAACTTCCTTTGGCTCCCCATTTGCCAAGTCATTAGTACCTAGGTGGATAATGATGCTGTTGTAGTCGAGGGGGGGTGAGGAAACAATGGAAAATTGAGTCAGGTGGGCTTACTGAAGCCCCACCACTCTCCCTTCACCACCATTCGGTCTCGAAAGTCCCCCCCTCCCCACAGGATCTGCTGCCCTAATCAGCTAACACTCCAAGTCGTGTATCCAGATGGCTGGAGAGCGAGTCCGATTAGGGCAACTGTGTAGAGAAATAATTCACATTCTAAACTATGAATGCTTCCTCAGAATGTTCCAAGCAGTTTGATTTTTGAAAATGCATCTGAAATAGGCTGATCCTATATTATAATGTAAACCCCCTCGATGGAAACACAGTCTTCTTGAGCATGGTTACTCATGCATTATTCCCTATGTACGAATAAATTGTACTTGTACATAACATATCATGGTGATGAAAGGGATGTAGAGTCCATCTTGTCCACCCTTCCTGCTGCATGGCATATAAGCAACCAATGACAGGACATGCGTTTCTTAGGTATTAACGAATGCCCCAAGTGCACTGTAACACAAGAAGCTGAAGATCAAGTGTCCTTCAAACACCTGAGACGTGCATTCATTCTAACAAAAAAACAAAAAACAAACATGCCTTGTGGGTTATGGCACTTATGTTCTGGCTGATAAGCTTAACTGTGTCTCTTGCGACTGAAAAGACCTAGGAATCCTACATAATGTACATCATTAGTTGATTAACAAAACACATCACATGACTAATGTATTAATTACTATGGGCCTCACACACATACCTCGGGGCATTTGGTCATCCCAGGAGAACCACACATCAAAGCATGCTCTATTACTTACTCACCACTAGATCCTGTCCAAAGTTGCACTTGACTACATAGGGTGCATGTATAACCAAGATTCTTTGCTCCTGAGATGTACTGCCTTACATTTCCTCATATTAATAAACCATTTCTTAGCTCATGCTGTTATTAATTTACTGGATTTTTGTTACTCTGTTGAGCTCACCAAGATAAATGTTCTTTTATGAGCAAGTTCTAATTTTAAGTAACTGCAAGATGGATCATTCATTCCACTGACCCAGCCACTCTTAAATATGGCACTGCCTAACTCACTACTTATACACCAATGACACCACCTAAATTTTATTAAATCAGGATCCTGAGGGATTGGGATGAGACCACGGGCTGTGGACCCAATTTGATACACAAGCAAAACCCTTTTCCTTGCCTAGGCTTCTTCACACAATTCATCCCCACTTAGTGGCATACTCTCCTCTCTTCCCCAATGTACGTTATAGTACATGGTAGTACACAATATAATTTTTCATTACCATGTTTATTAATTTCATCCCTCTCGCCACTTACTCCAATACCATGACTGGGGGGGAAAAAAGTCTCGGCGGGGGGGGGGGCCAATGCAATAACGGACAGCACTGTAATTCTTCTCCAAAATAAACTTTATTCATATTTCTTTATGGCCCATTGCTCAACATTTCACCTACACCATGTAGGCTTCATCAGGAGGTGCCTCCTAATATCGTTATCAATGGCCTGGCTTCCCTTTGTGCCATAAAATGCCCTCTGAATGAGGATAGGTCAATCCTGGTTGTTATTCTGATAAAGACTTCCCTTTATATTTGCCGTTTCATTTTCCTGTTTTAACCTTTTTATCCTTCAAGGCTTCTTTCAAAACAAACCCATACTATTTACTTCAGAACGCCACCAATTCTTTTACATGTTCTATTGTAGCTTCTCAGGACATACTATCCAATACTGTGACTGCCATGGCTCCACCCTTCCTGTGGCCAAGGGCTGTGCAGTTGCTGCCTTCACAGCCAAAAAAGTACAGTTACCCAAGAACTTACCGTAACAGTAGATCTTCGAGAGAGGCTCTTGCAGTAGGTAATCACCTTGAGGACTGTGCCTACTGGCATCAGGACCACATGGAAACTTTAGCTAGCAGTGTGATGGGGGACTGCCCACCTGACGTCATGCGATGGACGTCAGCATGACACTATATGGTGGGTAGTCCCCACGCCCGCCTTCCAGTTCTCCCACCAGAGACATCCAAGGAGGTGCGACAGGAGAAAGGATAAAGGAAGCACCTGGAGCTTGAAATGTGCTGATGGAAAAGGAGCAGCCAAAAAACTCAGGGGGAAAGAGGGAAGGGGAAAAGGTTACCTACTGCAAGAGTTTTTTTTCGAAGATCTTTTGTTATGGTAAGTTCTTGTATAACAACTGTACTATCTTATTTTGAGAGGGCTCTTGCAGTAGGTAATCATTTTGAGAACAGAGACCCAAGCAGTGTGAATCAGAGGAAACTGAAACATGGGAGGCAGGAAAGGCTGCAGTAAAAGCAGGAAGCTCAGGACAGAAGACCCTGAAGCACAGCTAGGCCAAAACCTGCCCTTCACCCAGAGGCAATGTCCAGACTGTAATGTTTGGTGAAAGTGTGGACAGAACTCCAATTAGCAGCCACAGAAATATCAGCGGCTGACACATTCTTAAAACAAGCAGTACAGGCATCCATGCTTCTAGTGTAATGCCCCTTAACTTCCCCGGGAGAGACTGCCCATATTTCTGGTAACAGAAAACAATAGTTTGCCAATCACTTAAACAGACATTGCTTGGAAACTGCTGTGCCTTCTATCCGTAGCGTGAAAAACATGACAAGCTGGTCCAACTTTCTAACAGACTTGGCACTATTAGTGTAATAATACCAACTTCTGTGAACATCCAAAGAATGCAGAAGTGCTGCCCCCCCCCCCCAAATTAGAATGCTCAGGGTAATAAATTGACAGTTGAATTTACTGGATTAAGAAATTTAGATACCACCTTTGGTAGAAACTGAGGGTTTGTACGTAAAGCTACCCTATCCTCATGAAAAATCAAATAAGGCTCCTTAGACATCAGGGCCTGAAGCTCAGAAATCCTCCAAGTGGAAGTGACAGCAACCAAATACAGCACTTTCCAAGACAGTGCATATCACAAGAACCGGCCGGTTCGAAGGGAGGTAGGGTCAGTGTCTCTAAAATAAAATTAAGATCCCATGGCGGCACGAGATTGCGCACTGGGGGTTTCAAGTGGAGGACCCCTTTCAGAAAGGGATTAGAAACCTCCAACTTGAGACACAGTTTTGTCTTCCACCAGGGTGTGGTAGAAACATAGAATTTGACAGCAGATAAGGACCACTCTGCCCACCCAGTCTGCCCATTTCCCTACCTAATGGACAAGCTGCAGATCCTAGTTAACCAGCAGCCTACTTCTTTCTATCCCCACCCCCTAGAATTGCCTTATGGCTGTCCCATGCATGCTTGAATTCAACCACTGTTTGACTCTATGACCTCCTCTAGAAGGCTGTTCCATGCATCCACAACCCTCTCTGTGAAAAAATACTTCCTTACATTACCTCTGTGCCCCCTTTATTCTTGTACACCTCTTTTTTTGAAAGATGCTACCCGGTTGGACTTTGTCGATTCCCCTGAGGTACTTGAAAGTTTCTATCCCCTCTCCTTCCTTTCCCCGAGGCTATACATATTAAGTTCTTTTAGTCTCTTCATGTCTCTTCCGGTGCAGACCCTGCACCATTTTAGTTGCCCTCCTCTGGACAGCTTCCATCTTGTCTATGTCCTTGCGGAGACTGAGTCTCCAGAACTGCACACAGTACTCCAGATGGGATCTCACCAGCTGTCTGTACAGAGGGATAACAACTTCCTGTCTTCTACTGGTGATGCCTCTCCCTATGTATCCCAGTATCCCCCCAGCCCTCCTTACTGCCCTCTCACATTGCTTGCCCAACTTTAAGTCATCTGATATGACTACCCCCCAGGTCCCTTTCCATTTTTGTTGTTAGTATCTCACCCCCCACTGTGTACTCTTCCCCTGGGTTTTTGTTTCCCCAGGTGCATTACCTTGCACTTTTTAGCATTAATCTAATGCTGCCATACAGTTGACCATTCCTCTAACCTTGCTACGTGCCTTTTCAGACGTGCTTGAGCCTCTCCTGGCACAGGTTGGGGCCTCCCCATTTGAGAACCCCTGCCTTAGATATATTACAGTGGCAGCATCTTGCTGCTCTCTGGTACTGAATACATAGCGGTGTAGAAGGTCTCAGATATTTCTTTAGCTTCAAAGGAAGCCCTAAATTCACCACATAGCTTCTGGGGTCCTGGTGGCCCCAAGACCCACAGCTTTTTTTAAAGGTTGCAGACTGCATATAAAAAAATAAAATAAAAACCACCCTGTGAAAATCATGGCAACAGCCCTGGTGTACACCATGAAGAAGAGACAGAATGATTTTAACATTAGTCCTTGCTCCTATGGTTTGCTTTCACATGTGGACTCATGAGTTTTACAGTATTTTGTTCTTTATGCAACAAATGGTTTACTTACTGTGAACTACTAAACAGTAATAGGAACCAAGAACAAAAAGCGACTTACATCAAATCTTCTGAATCACTCGCAGAAGTTGGTCCGTCATTAATGCTATCGGCTGAACCCAAAAGTGGTTTATATTCTTCTGAAGCCATTCTTCTGTTGTCCACCATACAAAAACAAATAAGAACCTCAATTTTAGAACTGTCCAAGTCAGATGTATAACTATGAATTTTCGGCAATTATTTAGATTAGGGGGACACATAGTGCCCTGCAACTGGAACTCTGCAGATTAAGGTAGTCGTCCCTTGAAACCGCGTTAATTAGCCACGCCCCCTTAACGTCAGTTCTCCATGCCCATGTTACTGTATTGTCTCTCCCCCCAAACAAATAGGTAACTTCAAAGCATGAGACTCACTTATTCTTTCTGTTATGCCTTTTTTTTTTTTTTTTTTTTTTTATTAGGTTCAACACTGAAAGCAAGAATATACAACCGGCTTGGTCATTTGTTCTGGAATATGTTTAAACAATTAAACTTAATGTTTTACCTTACGACTTACACATCCTAATTTACACATTTTGGTCGTTTGTTCTGTGGGGGGCGCTCCGCTCTCCCCCCCCCCCGGTCCAGGAATATGTTTAAACAATTAAACTGAATATTTTACCTTACGATTTACACATCCTCAGTTGTAAACTAAACTACCCATTTTGGTCGTTCTGTGTCGGCGTGACTTAGTGACTGCGGACGTATTTCTCACTACGAGCACTCACTTCCAAGGTGTGCCCCCTAAAGTAAATATATGCCGAATTTTCAAGCATTTTGTTGATACTGACTTATTTGGATAAAATTGTAAGAAATGCCAACAGTTAATACTCTATACGTGCAATAAGTATTAAGAAATTAACCAATTATACTTACATTTGTCCGATAAATACATCTTCCAGTTACTGTACCGCGGCCTGGCCCATTCCCCTCGTGAAATCTTACAACAAAAAGCAGAAGACCGTCTTCATATGTTTCTCATGCGACAGGACAACACCTGCCTCTTGTAGCTTTGGTTAGCTCGGTTTTGCCGGGTCCTACTGAAAAGTTTACAGCATTCTGCTTTTCCAGTTCGGACTTATCTTCCTGAGTGTTGAAAACCGCCTACTACGCTCAGCAGCCGGGAAACAAATGGCGCACAAGCTTTCAAATCTGAGGTTACATCGGCATTTAGAAAGCAAACACATTATGTGACGTCATATCCTGTACGTCATATCCGGCAGAAGTCAGTAGCCCGAACAGATGTTTGCAAGCACAAGAAACCAGAAGAATAATGGTTTCCGGTTGAATTTAATTAGCCCGTTTTCAGGGAAGGGGTTTAAATGAAATAAGGAAGTGACGTTTTCAGCAGTGCTAGAATTATGTTTTAGACAAACCGAAATAATGGTCTCTAATTAAAGAAAAAAGTGGCCACTCGCACTCTTTTACAGGGCATATATTTACTTTAGGGGACAAGTACAGTAATCCGCAATCTTGCAAGAGATGTGCTTGGGGCGGGGAGAAGTGACGTTGAAAGGACCGTGGCTAACTCTCGCTGTTTGGAGGCACAAGTACCGTAATCCACAATCTTGTAAAAAGTGTGTTTGGGGGTGGGGAGAACTGAGGTTGGAAAGGGGGCGTGGCTAACTCGCTGTTTGGAAGAACAAGTACCGTAATCCACAGAATTACTGAACCAGGGCACTATGTGTCACCTAATATAAATAATCCCGAAATCTTTACAAAGTATATTGTTTTGCATAATACTTTCAGCTGCTGATATAGGCTCGTCACGGATGGCCGTATTATTTCTGTCTCTTACTTACTGCTGCGTACCCATCTGTGGTGTCAAATGCTGCCGGATGCGCGAAGTACAGATGCAGCAGTTAAAGGAGCACGTCTGCCTCAAGCGGCTCATAAGGCCTAGAAATGGCATCCTGAGCTGGCTGCCCGCATATCTGCCTCTCAACTGTCCCCGATTCCGAGGGCCGTCCCTCATTTTACTTTTTAAAACCGCCCTGTTCCTAATGGAAACGTTCTGCCCACACAGAGAATGTGCTATGAATTCAGGCTTTGAAGCAGAAATGTATCCTGCTTTAAGATGCTAAATCAAAGCGAAACTTTTTACAAGTAAACACAATGGATTCCCACAGTGTTCTGAGCTTTTTAGCGCCATGTCTGAGGAACGCGTCCTTCATTTTGAGTGTCCGAAACTGCTCCTGTTCCTCCGAGAAAAGCTTGGGAGTTATGCAGGCCCAGCCGCCGCCGGATGTGACGTCACAGTGTATCCGCCTATTCCGAGGTCATTACTCGCACAGTATTGGAAGCTGCTGGCGCTGCAGTGGCAAAGTGGTTCATCTGTGTTCGGGGATTGGGAAGCCGTAAAATGTCTCCACGCTAAACTGCGGTCAGGAAGAAGTTGGGGAGGCGGCTGCTAGGCGGACTGTTCTGTCCCGTGGCATTGATGAAAAGCTGTCACCTGTGGGTCTGGTATCGGTAAATATATTTTCTTGCCGAACTGTTTTCAGACACCGGTGCCGGAATACCAGTTGAGGATTTAGGCACAGTATCATGGTGGTTTTGGTGTGCTCCTTTACACTTGTTCGGTGTTTACTTTGTTGAAAGAACATTTGCGGCAGCAGGAAGGAGGTGGCTGCATGTAAAGTGCACGGGCCGGCCAGCTGGCAAACTTTTCGGAGGGTGGGGTGGGGGTGTAGTCCGGTCGGATTAACTGTGTGTTTCTTGTCACCCCTCCACCACCACCATCGTTGGTACATGGAATCGCTTGGCAACAGGCCATCTCCAAAAGCGTGTCTTTTTAATGTGTGTGTGTGTGTGTATGTGTATATATATATATATATATATATTTCTATTATTTATGCCTTTTTGTTTCACCTACAATTGTAATTCCAGGGCAACCACCCAGCCCCAGGCCAGCACCCATCACCATACCTCTCAACAGTTTGTCACTCAGATGAGTGACATTGACCCTCATAATGAGGAACTCCTCTTCAGAAATGAGAGATGCATGCTCAGAACACCGTGAAAACCACTGCATTTACTTGTACAAAGTTTGTATTTTATTTAATATGTTACAATATTATGTATTTTTTGTTTTAAAGCCAGCATTTACTGAAATGTTTGGGCAGCACCTTTTCTGTGAGAGAGAGAACAATTTTGAGGGGTAAAATGAGGATGCTCCTCATAATCTGTGACAGTTAAGAGTTATACCTATCACTCTTGCATCTAGCTTCTCCTTATAGCACCTGCAGATGTCCAGCATTGGTGGAAAGTGACAAACAGGCTGCCCAGGCCCCAAGTGAAGAGGGCTTTCTTCATCCTGCTGAGTCAGGGCATTTTCTGTTTTGATGTTTGATGAACAGAGTGTGACTGTACTTGTGTGTGACTTTGTAGCAAACATCAGGCAGTGCCTGACCGCCGCCCTATTTTGGTATCTCCCACTCTGCACCTCTGCCTGTGGATAACCACTTGACAGCGCTTTTCTTAAGTTCACAGTCCTCCTTCCCTTGGTGGATCAGAGCATCCAATGGGATGCTTATTCCTCCTACTCTGGCAAGCCCCCAGTGTGCAAGGCTCATTTCCAAACTTGAATTGCTGGCGTCATTCACAAATCTGGACTGTCATGTACGGTATGGGCTGCACGCCCAGTGGCTCTAGCTCTGCACCAATGGGCGTGCAGCCCTACCGGACAGTCAGTTGGCGGAGCGGCGGGTGGCAGGCGGGTGATGCTGCCGACCGCCGGGGAGCAGGTGTGAGGGGCCTGCTGGTGGGTGGGGTGGGGACACTAGACACCAGGAGATGTTTGGGGGTTGTCACTGGACATTCTGCCCGCAATCGGGCATTACGGTCCACTGGACCACCAGGGAGATATTCGGTTGGGGGGCTTTTACATTCTGCCCGCGATCGGGCACTGGGGATTATCCGCCTGCCCGCGATCGGGCATTGAGCCGTTTGGGGTGTATTCCTTCATACTGCCTGGATCGGGCATCGGAGATGTTTGGTGGGGTGGGAGGTATTCTTCATACTGCCCGTGATCGGGCATCGGGAGATTTTGGGGTGGGGGGTGGGGAGTGTATTACCTAAATTTTTTATCTTTAGTTTACATTCGAGATAGACCTTTTGCTTCAAGTACAGTGTAGCCCTCATGAGCAGACACGAGATAAATGAGTAGATCAGATAAACAAGTTTGCTGTGCACATGTTTCTGTATGACATGTAAATACAGTGAAGCCTTCATTTCTGAATACCTTTATAAAAGAATAGACTTGCTAAGGAATTTTGACAGTATTGAGTGAAATTGTTGAGTAAAATGGGTTTTAGAGCTATTAAAAGACTAGACCTGATAAATGAATAAATTTGGTGCGCATCAGTGTTTTCTGGTGCAGTTACCTGCCGAAAGGTATAACCGATAACTTTAGCAGCAAGGGCTCTGACTTTATTTAGCATCTTTTGTACACACATCTTGCAGAACTTTATGAATAATAACATAACATAACTAAAAACCAAGAGGAATCCAAAGTAAATAGGCATTTTAAAGATGTTCTGTGTAGCCTGACCCAGGGGTGCTGGGGACAATGTGCATGGTCATGTGGGAGACTTGGGTATGTATATTACATATAATTCCCTCCTTCAGGCTAGTAGAATGTGGAGATCAGAATACTATGGAGGTTGCATGCTCTGACTGTAGGGGAAGGATGCTGGCCATCCTGAAACACAAGCACCTTCTCTGTACAGGTTAAGAATGGTTTTGTCATGGGTGACCATGCAGCAGCCACCCTCCCTGACACTGAGGTTGCTCATAATCTGCTTCCAGATACCCAGAGCAAAATCATCTCTCGGCTCGGCTGCAGTTCAGTTCCCCTTTCCTTCCTTATGGAATACAATGCAAAGCTCTCAACCCTTCCTGGTCCATTTACTTTCAAAGCACTGATAACTGAGTAGCTGAAGGAATCCGGCAACTGTTATAGGTGACCTATACGCTCTTAGTATCTGGTGTCCCACAAGAATCTTCTGAACCTAAGGACCGCTCGGCTCCCATCTTCCCTAATAGGGAGCCCCAGCACTTTGCAACCTCATTTCTCAACCCCCTGGCCCTCACCACCCTACTTCTCCCATGTCTCATATACCCTCCTCCTTCCAGGTCCAATATTAGAATACCCACTGGTCTACATATACTAGTCAGTGTCCAGGGTTAAACCATTCTAAGTTTTTGACCTATTTGTTTACTTGTTTAGTGTGCTACAATTAGCATTTAATTGTGTTTATCCTTGAATGTGTAGGCCTGACTTAACTCCTCGTATGTACAATGTTTTGTTTTGCCTGCCCTATACCTGCCTGTTATTTGTTTGTCCAGGACCACTTTGAAAATGAGCTTGCTCAGTGGTGTTATGCCTGGTTAAATAAAGTTTGATTGATTGATTGATAGATAATGGAACGTGGAAGGGCCCAAGACTGGACAAAAAAGTGTGCACCAGTGACCTGCCGGCTACCCCAGCAGTCTCTTTGCAGTTGGATTCTGAGTTGGGCTGCCTGTGGTGAGATTGGCCACAAGAATGGAGTCGGGTGATGGCAAGAGGAGAACCAAGGGGCTGTTTGTGGAAGGTTCTCCTTAGTGTATCCACGGGTCTGCCTAGTGGGTTTCCTTTTTGTGTCCCTACCCTTGCTATTTGTAGTCCTGTTTGTTTAAAATGTGTATGTCTTACATGGACTGGCCACCCATGTATCCCCTGTCTGTGTATATTTGTTTTATTTGCAATGTTTGTGTTTTGTCCCCCCCCCAAGTTTGGCAACAACCTGTCCGTTAGCATACGTTTTAATGAATAAATAATGAAAGTCCTTATGAGGGACAGAGGAAAACAAGTGTGCCTGCATTTTGAGAGGTTATGTGCACTAGCGTGCCAGGATAGCTACATTTGTAATGCCTCTGATATACAGCAAGTTATAGATATACAAATATGTATAAAATGAACTGCTGTTGTGTTGTTGCGCTGCTTGGTAAACTGCGTGAAAGTCTAAAGAGGTAAGGGACAGAACAATATGAACGGCAAGCGCCCACAATATAAACGTCCAGTATTGTGAATGTACATAGCGAGGCTATATGTGCTGCTTTTAATGTTTGTTAAAGTACTGGTTGGAAAGGCAACAAGGTGTCAGGGAGCACTCCTTCTCTCTGTTTTGTTGCCCCCCTGAAATAAGACACCTCTGGACTGCAGAAGCAGTCCTGATAAGACCTCACGATGGTGCGGTTTGCCTAAGGACTGCCACGAAGGTCCACAGAGTCGCAGCAGCTGCAACCCACTTCCGTATAGCCGCATGGAAATGGTTGTTCTTGCAAGACGCTACTGAAGTATGGACATTAATCCCGTAGCGATTGCAAACATAAACTGTAGCTACTGTGCACCTCTGCTGAAGCCTTAAAAGGAAAATGGGTTATTTATTTATTTATTTTATTGCTGCAACTGCACTCTGCTGTGCAAGTACTTACACAAATCCAAATGAGGTCTTCTGCTACTGTTCCCTGCCCTCAACTGTTCGCTCTAAGAGTCGGCCGGCCTCATTTCTACTACTTTTATATAGAGCCCAGCTGAAGGAGGGACATATGGAACACCTTTTTAATAAAAACTGGATCCAGTGCTCTAAAATACATGAAAACATAATGATCACCCTCTTATAAGGTGTTACAGATACCTGTACTGTTTGTAAGTAATAAAAATGATTCATAAAGTGAACAAAACATGTTTAGTAAAATAATAAATGAGTGACAGCCAGGGTAGACCAATCCTAGGCTACAGCCCTCTTTATATGTCTAGCATTGAGAAAGACAAGTTGGATTCGAATTGGGTGTGGAAGGTGACACACCCATTTGGACTAGTTCCTGCGAGTCATACTGTATGTATATTCTGGGATTATTGCTGCTTTGAAGCCATCTTTAGTTGTTGTTGTTCTTTTGTTTATTTTGACGAAAACAGTCCGCTTAATTTTTGTTCTGTACTAAATAAAAAAGGAATTGAAGTTCCAAGTTGGCGTATGTGTCCATCTGTTACCCACTATATCTCTCACACTGTCTGAATAGGATCAGAGTTAATATCTGCTGACTACTGTACGGACAAATTAAAGTGGGACAGTAAGAACTGCACACCAAAGTGTGGCTGGCCCCAGTTTTCACTTAATGTGCAGAGACATCTCTTTGTTACTTGCTGTTCGTTATGATAGTGGATTGTATCGGACTCATTGTACATACTTCCAGGCTGACATTTTCTGCAACTGCACATCTCAGAGTCCCCTGCAGCTGACATCAGAGCAGGGCTGCAGCAGTGGAAGAGTCAGTCACCAGCAGTGCATAATACAGTTTATAGAAGCACTAATTTGTTGTTTGCTGGTCCCCACTCCTCCTGGGACAAAGCACAGCCAGGGACGGACTGTACTTAGCCCCAGCAGGACCGGTTAACGGCTGATAAGAGCTTAAAAAAACTCCAACATGCACTGCAGACTATTGAATCTCCCACTGCTGCCTACTACTGTGATATAAGCTGCAGGGGACTTGAGATGTAGAAACAGAAAGTGTCAGCCCAGAACTAAGCAAAATTACTCTGATACAATCTACTATACTATAGTAAACAGTAAGCAAACCAAAATCTTTTTACGCTTGGAGTGCACATTGGAACCAGCCCCACACTTGAGCGTGGGGCCTTTTGTGCTGACTATTCCCCTTTAAATAGTTGCTTTTTTGCAATGAATGTATAATAGTGTTTTTTTGTTTTTAATTTGTATACTAAAAAAAAAAAAGCTTTAGAAAGGAAGTACAGCATATTCTAGACCACATGCAAATATGGTCATCACAGCTGTGAGGTCTTGCAACAAACAGAGGGTGATCTGAATTAGAAACATGAAAGAATGTTGGATCTTGAATAGCTCAGTATTAGTTACTGTATTTGTTTAGGAAATGAGGTCTAGAATAGCTCACTGTTTTCTGGGTAGATGAAATGAATTTGGCAAAATATGTGCAAGGAGGAATATGTAAGCATTAATCCACGACAAATGAGGGCTCTACTAGGGAATTAATGTTTGGTTGAGGTGCAAGGCCGCAGGCTGAGTGTGTCCAATCACCAATCAGGGATTAATTCCCGAGTAGGGCCCGACTTTGGAGTGGATTAATGCGCTTGTAACATGGCAAGCGCTAATTTACTACTGTTAAAAGTCACAATTATATGTCACATATATGAACAGCAACTTATTATATTGTGTAATGCAATATTATGTGCTCTTCAACTCTGTATTCTGTGAGTACATCTGCAGAAGGCAGTATTTAGTTATATTGTTACTGCTGTTTTTTCCACGTTTACAACTGCTGTTTAAAAAGACTATGCCGCTACATCTAACGTGACACGGTACCTTTCTTTCCAACCTAGATGGCTGTCTTTACTTGTTTCTTCCCTTTACATTTTTACTTCAATACGGGATTCTGGGAACATAAGGAATATTTACATATCTCGCATTTCACTTCATTCGAGATAGCAAGGTATGCAAATATACATTATGTACTCGCAATCCTCTGATTATTTCAACTTTTCCCCGTAAACGCTGATCGCAGTCACAGTACTGGTAAGCCTGTCACAGACTGGTTCTTGCACTCCTTGTCCTTCTAGTACTGCATTGCAGGGTTTTATTTCCCTCCAATAATTGATTAGCGTTTTACTCATATAAGTGCTAAACATTGTGAAAATGCATAGCACTTGCCTCATTATTAACAAACATAACACATCTAGAAAACCTATATAAATACTTTTTGTACGGTTAGAAAACTGCTAGTCAGTTATTTAAAACCCTGGCATCGCCTTGCTGACATAGCTCCTGGGATTCCTGCTACTTGATTGTGCGGCATTACATTATGCTTCTTGGGCGCATAGCTGCCTGTCGCCCTCCCGATCGGTTTACTAGCCTCCATTGAGCAGCGCGCTCCACATTTGTGCGGCTCATGCACAGTGCCAAGGGTGCTCTAATGGTTCACTGTGCACGCTCCTGATGGCAGCATGGTATCTATCGTGGAATAATGCTGTGTTGGTGTTGTGCCACTTGACGCGATTCAGCCAATTGTATTGCTTCTCTCGACTGCTCTGATTTTTACCATGTTACAAGATGGTTTTAAAGCTTGGTCCAAGTCATCAGGCTGTTCTTTTTAGATGAGTAGTAGGCAAGGAGGACCCGTTGACTTTCAGAAAACAAGAAAGTAAAGGAATATTTAAAAAAAAAAAACTTTTTCAGATAGAATTCAAAATCCTATAACATTTTGGCTAAATGCCACTAAAATATTTTAGTCACTAACCAAAATGGTGAGCCAGCAAGCCAATTCACTGGATCATACAGACATGAGGCAGTGTTCCTACCTGGAATGTCTGCTGCTTAGTGATTTTGTCATATAGCACTTTGCCTTATGTTATTGCGTACATTAAGGAGGGAAGTCATTCTGCAGTATGTTTTATATTTAATTCAAAGTATATAGTTTGATATAAAAGATCGCATTTCATCCACTAGAAGGTGCCCCAGCCGATTCTTGTAGTTCCTTACTGCCGAACACGCCCCTGTGCTGTTATGTCCGCCAAGGCAGAGTGTGGGGACAGACTACATTGAAATGAATGGGGCTCGAGTCTGTGTCTGATAAATACCTTAAGATGGCCAGTTGGAGATTAATGAAGGATACCGCTCAACTAATAAAGCCCTTGTTAGTAAAGTGGTTTCCTTCGTTAATCTCCAACTTGCCATCTTAAGGTATTAAACCAGATGCAAAATCGAGCCCCATTCATTTCAATTGGGCACGTCCCATTGCTCTCCTTGGTGGCGACATAGGTGCCGGGGGTGGGGGGTGTTCTGCAGTCAGAAACGGCAAGAATCAGCTAGCACCCTCTCGAGGACGCAATAAAATATTTTATATCACCATATATGCGGATTAACTATGAAACATACTGCAGAATGACTTTCTCCCACCTAAGGTATACAGTAACATAAGGAAAGATGCTAAATGATGAAGTGAGAAAATCACTTTAACTGCAGTAACCAGTGATAACCCGTTCTACCCATATAAGTATCTAAGCTATCCGTTATAGTGTTGCTTTAAACCATCCCAATCAGTAGTTTATTCCATATTATTACTACCCTCTGGCTGAACCAGTACCTCCTTTTCTCTGTTCCAAGTCCCCCCCCCCCAGTTGCCGTCTGTGTGATCTCGTCTGGAATTTATTAGTTCCAGTCCCATGCCAGATCTAAGGTCTTCAGCATGCAGTACCATATATATCATGATCATGTCTCCTCTCATTTTCCTATTGCTAGAGTACAAATAGATTTAATTTCTCCAGCCTTTGTTTATACAAATAGTCCCTTAATCGAGTTTTGTAAATCTGCGCTATTATCTGTTCTAGTCCAATGATATCTCTTTTTCTTAAATGGCTCCCATACCTGAGCACAGTACTCCATGAGAGGTCTTACCAGGGACTTGAATAATGGCAACATTACCTCTCTATCTCTACTTAACAGCATTTCTTTTTACAGTTTATAATTCTGTACTTTGATTTTTTTTTTTTCCCTATCTGGTCGCACTGTGCCTGACTGCTTAAGGTCAGACTCATTGTATATAACAACCCTCACAAACAGAGTATCTCAACTTTTTGCCATCGAAGATATATGTAACTTGTTTGTTGTTCATCCCAAAGTGCACCACAACACATTTTTCCAAGATAAAGGATATCTTAATACTGTCTCCCCCACTCTGAGATTTTTCTCCAGAAGTGTTTGCAGTCTCTTCCAACATGTTCACTATCATGTCAGTTCTGGCATCATTGGCACTTTTGCCAGCCAGCCACATTTTGCCAGCATGTTAGCTATGTATAGGCTAAATAGCATATACCCTAATACAGATCCTTGCAGGATTCCACTTGTCAAACAGCCTAGTCGAAACCTGCATTTCACAAGAAGGGCAGCTCGGCTACCCTGTCTTCACACACAAACTGTGTACAGGCTAAATCTTTTATTGTCAAAGGTCCAGTACAAAGATGCCAGGCGCAGATGACTTATTACAGCGAGCGTTTTTGCACCTCTTGCGCTTTGTCAAGGCTCAGTGTGGAACAGGGTAGCAGGCTGCCTCGTCTTGTGAAATACTGTGTGATTTTATTTGCTGCGGCATCAGCCTTTACCGCAGTGCTAGGCACCTTGGCAATGACCAGTCTGAAACATGGTAGTTTGAATCTGACTCTGAGTCTGCTCAGGTTAGCCATGATGCAGTCCATTTTACAATGGTGGTTGGTAATCCCATTTTTCCTGTGTTTCAACCAGTTCCCTATGTGGCACGGTTTCGGATGCCTGACTGTAATCTATACAGGCCACATCCTCAGACTGCCCTTCATCCAAAGCTGTGCTTATAGGTTCAAAAAAAGTTTAATAGATTGGTTTGACCCAGCCTACCCCTTCTAAACCCATGGTGGGTCCTATGTCTCAAGTTATTTACCTCCAGATAGTCATCAAACTTTCTCCTAATGATAGTTTCCAGGATTTTTGCCCAGCAGAGAGGTTAGGCCAGCAGGTCTAGAGTTAGCTTTATTGCCCCCCAACCCTCTTTTGTTGGATCAGTACTGCAGTTGCCTCTCACCAAATGCACAGGACCACCCCAGTTTCAAGGGATTTTTTGAAAAGTGTTGTTACAGGCGCTGCTATTTCAATTCCCGGAGTGCATGTTGTCTGGCTCTGCTGAGTTAATATGATCTATACCCTCAAGTAGCCTTCTAACAGACACCTTGATAATTAGTTTTTCCCACTGCTCAGTGCTTAATGAAACCTTATTCTGTTCTGATTTTTGGAAAATCAAGCAGAAATACTTGTTGAAGGCATTTATCTTACACCTTTGTCATTTTTATATTATCCTCAATTAAAGGTCCAGCCCAACTTATCACTCCCTTGGCAGCCTTGGTGTATTCGTAGAGCTCCTTATAATTGTCACCTGATTTTGTTGCTATACTGTATCTACTTCTAGGGTTAGAAATTATTGGTATTTTGCCCTGTTTTGCATACCTGTTTTCGGGGCAGAATGCCGTGTTTATGTGGTATTTTGACTGGAATACCACTCTTGTATTCCCCCACTGTGCAGTTTAATCTACAGGAAATATTTTACTAAAAAACATGTTTGCATAGTTGCAATGTTAATATATGAAGCATTTTGCAGGTGACCTTGTATAAATCAGCCGTACAACCATTCGAGCGAACTCCAATGTGTTGCAAATTACTGTTTGCTACACAGAATGGTTAATGTGTATATGTTGTGGAAAATTGTGCAGTTAAAACATTAACTGTTAATCTGTAGCATGCTGTTTTGGATAGGTGGAATACCATCTCTTAAAACAGAATAACTAAATATGAGTTTTTGGTATTCTGCCTCCCTCACCAGATTTTCTGAATTTCTATTTCTGACCTCCATGTACTTTTTCACTCTCCTCACCTCTTTTTTTGTGCAGTCTCAGAAGTTTACTGTACCTCTTCCAGTTTGCTGCTGTGTTGCTTAATTTGGCCACCGATATGCAGCCTTCTTTCCGTCAGAGATTTGCCTTTATTTTATTTTTTTTTTTTTCTGTACGTCGTAGTGGAATTCTACCTTTTTGAGATGTATTTTATTACTGATAGAATATGCTCTTTCCCAACTCTGATTTTCTTATCAAGTAGTTCCCACATTTCCTATGCACATTTTCCCTTAAAGTGAAATAAATTGTGATTCGGTGAGCGGCAGCTTAAAGAGCTACTGACTCCTCAAAGAAAACTTTAAAAAAACATAATAATTGGGTACAATTCTGCTAGCATTCCATTATTAGTTTATATATTTTTTACCCATAATTTATTACTAAAGTAACATGTATGAATGTATGATTGTTGTCCCTTACAGGTCATTTTAAGTTTGTCTGCCTCTGTAGCTTACTCCCTACTTCAGGTCATAATCCTCTGTTGTTATATCACAATCTGTTGCCATGGGAGTAACTGTGATGTCACAAGCAGTGCTGTATGACTTCAGGTAGGGAGAAAGCAGCAGGAATAGGCGAACTCTTTGGAGTCCAGATCCTATTTTCATGCAAATGACCTCACTACTAAATAACGGGAAGGAGGAATACAGAACTAATGGGAAATACAAGCTGAACAGTGCCTAAATATTATGTTTTGTTAAAGTTCTCCTGACCGTGTCACCAGATCTTTAAATGCTGATCCAGAGGCTGAATAACAAGCAACAGGCCCCATATTTAAAGACATATTATAACATGGGATATGATGAACAAGCAAGACAGTTGGTGAATCAGTGTCACCTGACCACGCATTAATTGTCAGTATACGCACAGTTGCTGTAAATTACCAGGAAAGATAATCAATGGGCAGAGCGGGACTCGTTATGTACTTGACAGCAGCAAACTGAAAGGCAGCCATTACTGAAGAGAGGGGAGCGAGAGGTACTGAATGACATGTAAAATCTTTGTGTATGGTGTAGATTAATGGACAGTCAGGTTAGGCTGATTCAGCAGTTGTCTTGCTTGTTGAGCATACCCCATATTGTTTTCCATCCCATCCCATCCTGCAGCATTTGTAGCCGCTGTGCCCCTTAGTGGCTCTTGTTTCCTCGGCTGTTTCCTTCTGAAGCATTGCTACCCTCCATTCCCATCCGTGGCTGTTTGTCCCATGCCCTGCCACAGCATTTGTCCCCGTTGTTAACGGATGCAGCCCTTCAGTGACAGGCAGTCATTGGCACCACCAAATATAATGAAAAGTCCTGCGGTGTCCTGTCTGCATGTCCCAGTTGTGCATGGTTGGCTGTCTGTTTGGGGGGCCCCCCACCCCACAATCTGCACTCTCTCCCGTGTGCAGATCGGGGGAGAGAGAGAGAGAACGGGGTCACCTGACATTGTCTGCTTCCCCTAAACAATGTCAGGGATTTATTTAACTTTGAAAATTGATTAGCGTTTTGCTCATAAAAGTGCTAAATCTTTGTGAAAATGCATAGCTCTTGCCTCACTGTGCTTAACAAACACAGGACTTTTGGAAAATCTATATAAATACTTTCTGTACAGTTAGTATAGTCCCAAGGAAAAACTGCTAATCAATTATTTAAAACCCTGAATGTACAGTGTATCACACAGACAAACCAGTGCTGCAGAAGCCATCTGGACGCGCCTGTTAGATCGTGTGTGTCCGGGGGGGGGGGGAGAGACAGAATGAACAAAAACATGTTTCTATATGTTGCAAACTATGTTATGGACAAGAAATGTTAGAAATCATCGTAATAGTATATTTTTTGTATTTCTGTGTTTATAACATCAGTATAATATGCATTACTTGTTCGGGACTAAAGTCAGCAGGATACAGTAACAATTCTTGTGTTTGAAGTGGTGTATAAAACCTTTTTGTTATTTATTTTATTTCTTTTTTAACAAAAACCCTATAAGTACAGTAACCCACTCCAGGGTATGGGGTAATTGGGGATTAATCAACACCGTGGGTGCTATGAGGGCACTTGGCCTGTGGCCTCATGCCTCACAATGCACCCAGGGTGTTGCTTAATCCCCTTCCCCCACCATACCCTGTCGTAGGTTATTGCTTACTTAACCACCAGAATGGCCGTTGTGCCTGACCTGTGAGGACTGCCATATTGGAACAAGTCAGGTTAGGCCCACTGATGGTTTATGATGACTGTGTTTATGAAGGGTTGTGGACCCAAATGTGGTCTTTGACAGTGTCCAGTGCTGGTTCCATTCAAACCATTTCTCAATAAATGCCAAATAAACTGTCTCCAACTGTGGATGGTAACATGATTGAACATGTACCCAGCTTCAAGTACTTAGGAGTGTGCTTGGACCAGAACCTCCGCTTTTCCACCCACATTGGCACCATGTGTAAGGAACTTTGTACTAAGGTTGGTGTGCTGTACTGAAACAAATCCTGCCTTCCTTTCCCGGTCCACTGAGACATCATTCTCAAGATAATCTTGCAGGTGTTTGACTATGCAGCTGTAGTCTACAGCGCTGCCCCAAAGTCTACACTTGCCAGGTGGTTTCATTTGTTCTGCCGCTTTACCCTTAGTGCACCATCTCTCCTCCATCACTGCTATCTCACTTTCCCTCCCTAGAAGTCTGTTGAAATGTTACACTGTTTCATTCTGGTCAAATACTGGCTTGCCACTGTTCCCCTTTTACCACTCTCTGTAACCCTGCTGTTCTGTCCTCCTACTTCCTTTGATCATCTGCTGCTGGTTCCTTTCATATCCCTCACAGTAAATTTGTAGCAGGCCAGTCTATTTTTTCCGTCTGCCTTCCAACACTGTGGAACAGCCTACTTCTCCCAAGCTACGTCTCATCCTCCCTGCACTCTCTTAAACCGCTCTTACTGGGACACTTGTCAAAAGCATACACCTGCAGCTAGTCATTTTTCTTTTGTTTCCTCAGAACACAAGACACAAGTTCGTGTTGGAAAATTTATTAGCAATCTTTGCTAATCAACCAAATTTTGATTAGTAACAAGCCAAGCTTGATGAGCGGCTGTGGGGGAAAGTTTCATACTGCGAGATACATTATATAATACTGAATTTTATTTATTTTTTTCAGCAATTGCGGGAGAAAATTACGGTAGTTAGAACTTCTTTCCACAGTGCGGCAAATCAGCTGATTAGCAACCTCTCCTATTCGGGGCTGCATTTGATCAGCAAACAGCGTTTTTTAAGTAGCAAATTGCGATGCAAACCGGCTTATCTTATTTATTAGAACAGTTTTTGCCTAGGTCACCCACTAATTACCCATTTTGCCCCTTACCGAATAGTATAGCTTAAAATTCAGTGTACTCTGTCATTTTAATTTTAGGCCATCGTAATTCTATTAGATATCTTGCCATACGTTGGTGGCACACTCCCCTTGCTTTTATCCCTGTAACCTGATTACCAATGTATTCTGTATACTTTCTACATTGTTTTACATATTTCTGAAATTTATTAGTTGTACCTTGCTTTTACTGTTCATGTACACGCACCCATTGTTGGCACCGTATTTGTTACTGCTGTTCACTTTGTGCTGTACCGCCCCCCCAGTCAGATTACATCTGGAAAAGTGCCTATCATGGTCAATCAATTTTAAAAATAAAAAATAAATATTCAAAGGCGTGTAGCTTTCACAAACTGATGATTTGTGATTGGCTACGTTAGGAGTTCTGAAACCATACTTAAAGAGCATCTTTTGTGCCTTTTCTAAAATTGAGCACCCCCCCCCCAACTCCTGACTTGCAGGCTGGACTCAAAACGTGTTTTGAATAGCAGACTGTTGGAAGTGAAGGTGTCATATTTTGGCTCTGTGGAGTTGAGAGCCTGATCCCTTCCACTTCCCTATTAGGAGTGACGCCCCCGTGCTATCACGTTTTGTGCTGTAATAGTCGGAAAGTGTGGTATGTGCTCCACTGATCTCAATATGGCTTCTCTTTCAAAGACTAATTTTGAGATTTTAATGGCCTGATTGGAACTAACCAAAGCCACCACTTAACTAAGAAGGCTCTTCTTACTTGAGCGGTGGCCTTGATTAGTTCCATTCCGGCCATTACAATCTCAAAATTAGTCTTTTAAAATAAAATCTTTATTGACGTCAATGGAGCATGTCGCACGCTTTCCCGACTGTCGTATCACAAAACGTTCTAGTGCAGGAGTGGAAAGTCTAATAGGAAGTGGAAGGATTGGGCTGGCCTCTACGGAGCCAAAATGTGATCTCTTCCTTCCTAAATCCTGCTATGAGAACACTTTTTTTTTTTTTAATCCAGCCTGCAGGTTTGGGGAACCTAAGGATCCTTCTGGGGTGGGGATGATAGTACCAGAAAAGGTGTTCTTTAAGTCATTCACAAGGCACTCGGGGGACTCCAAGGTAGTAGTAATTATAGTCAGAAGGGACTCTGGCTCCATCAGAGCTCCCTCATCACCACTACTTAATAAGCAGAGATTCATAAGTACTAGTTAATAAATTCATAAGTTGGATTTTCTGTATTTTACAGGGGAATTGAGCAACGTAAGGAAAACTTACTGTAGCCCTGGCGCCGTGCCTTCGGCCCCGTTTGCACTACAGCACAGTTGCAAAATTCATTTTCAGTAACGGATTTGTGCTTACCATGCTGTTGCATTCGCACTGAAACTCACTTCTGTGATCTGTTTCAGGAGAAGCGGTCTCTGGCGTTCACATTATGGCCATAATCTGTGTGCAGCGCAAGTCCTGTTCAGCTGCTGCTAAAAGCTGCTTACCATCATGCACCACTCGCTTCACCAGCCAACATGGCTCAAAACGGACTGGACCGTTTGCACTGTAAGTAAACCTGTTTATTTTCAAAAACGGTTTATGGAACCGTGCTCAAACCTTGGTCTTATCAGGGTTTGAGCACAGTTCCATAAATCTGATCTGAAGTGCATTAAGAGCGAAAGCGATCCGGGCCAGCACACATTTGAAATGGTTCAGTCGTTGAGAACTGTTTCAAATGCCCCAGTGCGGAAAGGGCCTTAGAGGGCTACTAGCCCAGCCTTGCCAGATGGTACAAGGTTGAGGGACCTGGGTTCCCATTTTGCTGTTATATTGGGGGGGGGGTTGGTCTCTACCAAGATAGAGCAGTTAAAAAGGGTGGTGCCTCCACCCAGAGTACATATTAAGTAGGTCAGATAGTTAACAATACAACCCCCTGGGATGCTGTACCAACCCACTTCCCCATACAGTCACCCCAACACATGGTTTAACATAGACCAAACTCCCAATTTCAACACTTTGAATTAATGGCTTAAGCTAATAATATGCTCACAAGTCAGAAATTTTCCAAAACAGTTAAACCATTTGTTTACAGGAGGAGGGTAGGAAGGGGTGAATGGAGTAGAGGTTAAACAACATTTTCATTTTGTGTTGGAGTTTAAAGATCAGCACCAGAACAAAAGTCTTTTGCATTTTGAATTTACACACATTCATAGACTTACAACCACCAACTCACTGATGGACCAGATATTCACTTTCTGACTAACAGGCAGCTCAGAATGAAAGTCAAACAACCCCCAACTGGTACCAGTCCTCAGTTCAGATTAGACCCCCCAAAACTCTGTCCCTGGGTACCCAGCACTAACATGTTGCAAGCCTGTGGTGCAGTTGGTCGGCCGGCATTGGCACGCTTGCTTTAATCGGAGATTAATTTGGTTCTATGTGCATCTATTAGCTACTTTAGGATTTTACTGTACCATTGGGCATAGCTTGAAAACAACTATATACAGTTCCCAGGTGCAGGATAGTCCCTGCTTATACTCACAGTTCTGCAGACAGTCACGAGTGGCATTGGGTCTGTAGCTCTGGGGTAGATGGAACAGCAGAACTCTGGAATTTAAGAAGCTTGGGATGTGTGGCGGGCACATTGAAGCCTGGGAAACTAGCACCTTTCTACTTGCTTGTAGAATCTAACAGCTTGTCCCCTTCAGCCCACCAGGCAGGCCAGATTGCAGAGCACAAACGCAAGACTTAATATGCCACAAAGGAACCCAGACCCAGGAGTGACCCCATGGTCCGGCTCCCCAGGTGGGTCCAGAGTGCCCTAGCACCCAGGCATGCGCCCGTGGCCCCCCCTACAGGCCACTCTACCTCACTCAATAGGGGTTTGCGGTTTACCTACCTGGCTCCAGGTTGCAGCTTGCAGTCATGGTCTTCCAGTGCTTTCTTTTGGACTCTGCCTTGCTAGTGACTGTTGCTAGAAACTCAGTCTCTCTCAGCTTCGCATCAAGTTGGCAGCTTTAGAAGTTTAGTCACATCTGGCTACTGAAGACATTTTCAGCCACACTACCAGTGTGATAGCTGTGGCCCTTTGCGTACAGGACACATTCTCTAGTTTCTCATTGAACACACATTCTCAGTGAGACTTGGGTACACACACCATGGATTCCTCCAAGGACCCTGAACCTGGCACTGAGATGCAGACCTTTACTTGACCTTCCCATACTACCAGACCTCACGAACCAGAAGGGGCTCTCTCTTCATCTTTGAAGACCAACCTTAGCAATACCGCCGAGTCCCAGTGTGTCAAGGAGACTCTCATACCAGTTTCCATAAACCAGAACCTTCCATGACCATTTCCTTAAACCAGTGTGCACCCCTTTTTCTGTGATGCTGTGTCATCTAGGGAAGCAGACAAACTTTCCCTTAAACCAAGGGCATCTGCAGCCCCCAAGAAGATCACCCATCTCCTTGAAATTCCAGATGGCCTTCTCCCTCCAGAACCTTTAAGCTGCTCACCACTGAAGTGTAACTGGGCCTTGCAGCTCTCCTTCAGCTGAAGCTGCAAAACTGGATTCCTGAACCAAAATTCCTCTGAAATGGGGAAAGGCAAACTGCAGGCCCTGGGGGATAGGTAGCTGGCAACCCCCAGGCAGGCCTTTCCCAAGACTTGTAGGTCCCTTCCCTCTGGAGGGGCGCCCACCAAACTGAGTCCAGAACCAACAGTTGTTGGGTTTTGCGAGCTCTCTGGCAGCTCCCTGTTGGCTGCCTTAACTGTCCCATTGAAAAATTAATATGCAACAGGCTCCCTCGACACCTGATTGGTCCTATAAAAGAGCACTGAGTATTTCCCCAGCTTCTTCCGCCACAAGTCCTCTGAACAGTCCCATAGTCCCTTGGCAGCAATCCTGGCTCTCTGATTGGCCCCCATGTACCTTCTTCTGGTCTTCGGTCCCCGATCAGCTAAATTTAGGGATCAAGACAAACGAAATGGCTCACATTTTACTGCAGTCGTGGTAAGAAAATTTTTTTTGCAGTACTGCATGGCGCCAGACGCACTGAAGTGCAAACCGATAGTGGCAGTGCCATGGTTTTGCTCTTTTGTCCCCAATCTGGATTAAAAAAAAAAAAAAAGTAGGGGCCAGACAGAGGATTTAGGGACATTGCTGGGGTCAGGACCAGATGGAGGTGGAATGGGGGATCCGGGGAACCGGGGCAGCCCCAAGGAGCAAGCACGTAAGCCCCCTGAAGGGGAGGGGTTACATTACCCTAAAATTGTATTGCTTATACAGGAAAATTGAGCAAACTGGGTTCCATAGCCAGTGATGGACTATAATTTACAGGAACACATGGGGAAATTCCCCAGGAATTGTAGAAAAAAATGTTACATTGATCTAAGAGCCCAGCATTTGCAAAGCATATGAAGGACTGGGTACAAATTTTACACTAATAAATCCTTAAACGTCACCAAATTGAACAGTAGTTGGTGCACAGAAGTGCTCAGTGTTCATGGGAGTGTGCTCAGACAAGTTGGGTGTGGAGAACCTAGTAGGGGAACATAGCAGAGAGTAAATGACCACTCACTACTGTAAGGGATGGCCTTCCATCCACTGAGAAAAATAATTTAACTTTTTTTTTTTTTTTTTTCTACTCGGTTTCCAGCTTAAAAAAAAAATACAAACTCACGCCGAGAATTCTTTTGAAACTCAGCTACTGTTGCAACAAGCTAGGCAGTAAATTCCTATACACCTGATATATCGATATCTGCAGTCTCTAAGCATACCAGAACACAGTAAGAATCTGCTAAGATACATTTTTTTTTCTCAAAGGCTTTAAGGGTCTGCTGTAGTGGACCAGTTATCTATTGTATATTTATATTGTGCCATCATAGTTAGGGTTGAGCAGGGGGTTGGTTCTATGTGAAACCTTAAACTTTGCACTTTAATAGCTTCGCAACTGTTGCACAGATTTGCACGAAAGTTTGCTTGGGGGGGAATCTCTTGAATTTGCCAAGTTCTGTTGTGGTCGGATGTGTGGATTTATTTTTTAGACATTTTACAAATCTTTTTTTTCTGTGGCACCCACATTTTCAGTTGGTAGTCATTACAGCTGGGTAGTGTGCACCCCTACTAAGGGAAATGGCACAGCCCAAAGCTTTAGACTGTTGGGCATATGAGGATTCCTGACAACAGCAACTCTCCAGTCTTAGCTGTGCCATCAAAGGGAAATACTTCTGAAGCTTCTCTGAGGTAACTTTCAGCTTCAAGGCCTTGGAGCTGCAGTTCTGCATAGCAGGTCGAGGCTTCCTGGAGGCAGAGGGTACTCCAGATTTAAGTGTGCCTGCTAAGCTGCGGCTTTCAAATTGTCTAACCAGCGCTTCCCATTTCCACTGCATGTGCTTGGATTGGGAGCCACGTCTGCCACATTATTGAAGGGTGTTTTAATTTTTCTGGAGGTCTCTGATTTAGTTAATATGTTCTTGGTGCTGCAGATAAGTATCGAGTTTATTTTCTCTTAGCTAGTCGATTAGTGTTTTCTGGTGCCCCTTCCCCCCCAAGATCTGTAGGCATCAGTACCCCCCACACACACGCACACGTGCACACACACACACACACTCTTAAGTCTTGTTTTTTTCTTTTTGTCCCTGGGGGACATTGACATTTCACTTGATCTCCACTTTGCAGGGACATTTCCCTTTTATTTTCTCTATAACCAAAAAAGAGAGAAAAAAAATGCAGCCTGCTTAATACTGAGCATTCCTCTGTACTGCTCTCTGTTTTTGTCAGGCATGTTTCTTCCTTAGTGTAAGCCCCTGCTCATCATTGACAGGGTTCTCTCTCTCTCTCTCAGGATAAGGTTAAATGGGATTAATGCATACAGTATGTAAATTTGGTTTTGTTTTCACTTTGGAGGGGGCAGAAGTTGGGAGGGTCACTAATGAGTTGCATTCTGCAGTCTCAGAATATCCTCCCCCTCCCTCTGTTTTGTTTTTTTGTTTTTTTTTTTCACTCTCAGTGGTTTTTCTTTTTGGCTTCATTGAGCCGCACTGCATTTACCGATGTTTAACTCGCTCCATGACTTTTGGGCATGTACATGTGGCTTTCCCCCTTTTCTGTGAAGCATGGTTTTGTTTTTGTGTGCCTAGTGGTGCGTGCTCCTTCCATTGACGTGCTGATGTCATGCTTAGCATTGTGACGTCCTGCACGTATTCTCATGGAAGTGCGTGTCCATGTCGGGCCACTTTACAGTGATAGATGCAGCTAATAGGTTTTGTTTTCCTTCTGCTTGGGCATCCACTACTGAATTTGGGTTATGTCAAAGCGTTTCACTAGGGAAGGCTTCCTGAGCCGATATCGGCTCGCTGCACATGAGTCTTGGAAGGCCCAGCTCTTCAGCATATCCTTCTATTCTTGTTAATGCGCTGCAATGCTGGCTTCATAAAATAAAATAAAAAAATTTAAAAAGAGCAGCTGCTGTGTATGAGATCACTGCAGCACACTCTTTCCATAGAGCGTGTGGTGATTTTCAGTTGTCTGTTCCCAGCTGTGTGTGCTTCAGTGGATGTAACAGAAGCACAGGAGAGGCCTTGAATGGCATTATGGTTCACTATGCCAGTACTTTCCTCCTTAAAGGGCTTTTTGGCAGATCTGAGGCAGAAATCAAATTGTAAGAGAAGAGGGGCTACTAGATAACTCATGAGAATATATATTATTTATATATTGAAACCATACTATACTATGTAAGCAATAATACCAGACAGGGTGGGTGTTACTGGGATATAATGGACCTCCCAGGGACATAATGAGGCCTGATGTCATAGGCAGAGGGCCTTATAGCCTCTGGTAGGTCCATTATGTCCCATAATGCCCACCCTGGATATATTATTGTGCTTAGAAATGGCTTACATTATTTTTATTTAATAATGATTTCATGGAAAAAGACTAAGATATAAAATGAACAGAAATGTTGGGTTCTAGAAAATAATCCCTTTGGTGCCACTAGAGGGTGCTGCTGTTTATGATAATGTTATTATATTATTTTTTTTTTTTTTTATTAGCTTGGAATATCAGTTTTCCATAGCGCTACCCAGAGAATTGTTGGTTTTAATTTTTCGGCCTCCCCATTATGTCTTTGTGCTCTGTGGATTAATGTGGCTTTGGTTGCCAGAGTGAGAGCGGGGTGAGAGAGTCTCAACTGTGGTGCGGTGTCCTGTGACACGCTATCCAGGGTCTCTGAACTCGGCCGATGACCTCTGGAGAAGGGGGGAAAGGGGAGTACTTATTTTTTGTTTAAAAATGTGAAGGCTGCTGTTGTGGGGCCGATTTGTGTGTATCTGGAAGGCAGGACTCCATGGAGCGCAGCAGTAGTAGTGTTTCAGCGGTATGGGTGGATACTTAGTGAGCGGAGGAGCGGGACTTTCCTGTGAATCGTTGGCAGAAATGGAGTCGCGCTGCTGGGTAGCGGCAGTTGCAACAGTGGGTTGAGGAACGAAGTTCCTGTGTCTTGCCAACGCTTGAGTTAGGACAGGCTTAGTAGTGAAAAAAAGTATCAAAAACAAGATTGTTACGTTTTTTTAAATACTTTTGTTACATTTTGAATTTCGTTACTATGGACTGCTTTGAGGACTGACTGTGTGTGTGTGTGTGTGCACGCCTATACCTCGCTCTCTTGCTAAGCATACAGTAAAAAATGGCAGCTGACGGGGCGTGGGCAAAGGGATAACAGGTGATGGGTGCTGCCAGGAGGAACTGATTTGCAGGGTGTTGTTAATAAGTAACAGCTTGGGTGCAAGGGTGTTTCAGCCAGTTAGACTGCAGCTTTTGCAGTGACCATTTTCTAAATGTTTTTTTCTCTTGGCACCATGGCATATTCAGTACAGTGTCAGTGGCTCAGTAGGTAGCACACTCGCCTCTGAGGCCGGGAGATCAGAGGGCTGTGGGTTCAGTTCCCACATCTGGCACTTGGGTTAATATCCCAGTACTGACACTGTAGTGCAGCATGAGAGGGGTGCTGCACTTCTGAGGTGCCGTCTTTCGGATGAGACGTTAAACCAAGGTCCCATCTGCCTGAATTGGTGGTAGTTCAGGTGGATGTTAAAGATCCCATGGCACTTATCGAAAAGAGTAGGGGAATTTCCCCGGTGTCCTGGCCAAATTTCCCTCATTCACTATAAATACCAGCAACAGCTTAATCTGGTTTCAAAGTCAGTTGGCATTCATCTGTATCCCCCTCCCCCGGGTCGTGCCTGAAAATAGGCAGGATTTGTCTAGTGCACTTACCCGGTCAACAAAAGCTAAATAAATAAAATAAATATCAGAGACCATTAAAAGATGCATGTCCTGCAAGGGGGTTAAGTGAATCGCTACAAATGGGTTCCTGTTGCTCCCATTGTTTTTCACCAAGTTAATATGTCCCTTACAGCGCCCCCTCCCCATATCTCACCCTTGAGCTGGTGTGTGTGTGTGTGTGTGTGTGTGTGTGTGTGTACCAGTTGGCAATAGCAAGCAGAATTGTATAAACCTTTGTTGTGGCTCTTAGGAGAATTTTTAAGCCTCTGTATACCGCAGGACACCACATGAGATACACCCGACCCCACACAGGGCTCCTCAGATCGGGGGGCACACAGGCACGTCCAGGTGCTCCACAGTGGAACAAGGCTGCTTCTATTCAGAGTTGCTGGCAGACCTCGACCCTGCTCTTTACGAGGGACAGGATGAGGAATTCTGAGATCTTGGGGAAAATTCTTGACCTAAAGAATTTATTTTATGAGGAGGAGGAGGAGGATGTTCCCTCTTTCAGAGGAGGATGGGGAGTGGATGGAGCTGAGAAGGGGATTCCTATCCCTTTCCTGTATTGATATTATGTCTTTATTCTGTCTGATAACTGAGGCGTGTAGGGCTTCTCTGCTCAAGGAAGTGCAATCCATGGAGGCACTGGATGTCAATCATATCCTGTTCATGTTCTCCTCCATTCCAATGTATTTTCTAAAATGTCTGTGTCTAATTTATTGAACAGGAGTGGGCAGGTGCGGACGAAGAAAATATCTGCAGAATCCTAAGGTACAAAATAAAAATACTTGCAGGGGATCCCCCCCAGCAGAGGGGGCAGTTCGTGTTTTGCGCCAGACTCCACCATTCTTACTGAAGGGTCCTTGGCCTTCATGGAGCTGCACGACAGCAAGTGGACACTGTGTACAGAAGAGCCTGCTTATCCAACGGAGCTATCCTACACTCCTTCTATGCATCCTTTAGTTTTTTGCCAGAGCTTTAAGCTGGTAGCTTTTTGGTCCTGAGTAGCTATGAGCCCCCAGATTTGCAGGGGGCGGACATCTTATAGTTGGTACCCATGGCCCCCATCAGCAAAGGGTGAGTGAGCTAACACCGCTAGCATTCTCCCTATGTGTTAACGGGATACCCAGCTCTTTTTCCAGCCAGTCCCTGTAGCTCAGGGATAGTTAGCAGCTCTTAGCTTAGACTAGTGGTTGGACTAATGAGCTATGAGCCAGCTTGTTCCATCCATCAGACTGGGGTTTAATCCCCACAACCTCTACTGTTGCATATTAGCACTTCTGTACATATTTTGAAGCCTTGTGGCTCCATCTTTAGTGCTATAAATATAATCGGAGAAAACAGGTCAATGTGTTGTGTTTTCTGTTAGCACTTTTGGCAATTTGGAAACCTCCAACTATTATAGATGTCTCCTGTGTGTGTGTGGGGGTAATGACTCCCTTTTCCATGGGTTCCCAACCCCCCCCCCATTGTTTTCTCCACAGTAAGGGTCCCTGCAACCATCTCAGTCTCTCTTTTTCCTTAGAGGAAGACTGCATAACTTTTACTCATATCGGGCCCAGATTTCAGTAGCTGCTTGAGTTTTGAAGATTCTGGCCTTTAGGTTATACAATCTTTTTTCTGACATTCCTGGTTTCAAGGGTTTGGGGAAGACTAACAGTGTCTCAAGCCCTGGACTGTGTCTGCCAGTCAGGGTGAGTGGGCCCCCCCCACCAAGCGAGCAAGGCCAGTAGTTCTCTTAATTTCTTTCTAGTTCTTAAGAAATCGGGGGGGGGGGGACAGTTTTTTCCTGGATCTGGAAATCCTAAGCAGCTTTGATTGCTACACAACCTTTAAGTTTGAGTCCCTAGGGGCCGGCCCGGTGGTGCTGAATGTTGACATACTAACATACTAAAAGCCAGCAGAATGGGCCCTATGATCTGTCGTGTGTGCTCGGTAGCCAGCACCCCTGTTGAGGTGCTGGTTGCTATACCTTATGCCACACTGGTGACCCGGGTTTGGGAATGAGCCTGGATCGCCGGGGGTTGGCTGGGGCGAGGGAGGATCGAACATCTGGAGGGACTGCTCTCCTCTCTCTGGGGAGATGGTTTGTCGTCTGGCTTGTTGAGTACCCTCTGGCAGCGACTGGAGGGCAGTACATCGATAAGGAGGGGGATGGGAGTAATGGTGGAAAAGGGAGCTGGCGGGCTGTATGATAGCCCCATGTCCCTGTGCCAGCTCCAGATTCTGGATTGCACTCTCGGGGGGGGGTTGGGGTAGCTGGTGATCTCTCTTCCCTGGCCCCGCCATGGGGGAACTACTGGAGGTTGGCATAAGCGGGGATGCACATGGCCGGAGGACAAGTGCCTCCGAGGGAGGGCCATAGCTGCCCATCAGGCTCCAGGGCGCAAAAACAGAATAATTACAACCAAAAAAAAGTTGGACTGTCTGCGTTCCATTCTTTCAGGTTGTCTAGCCAGGAGCTTGTTTTTATTTAATTTATTTTTTCTTATTTAGTTGTTTAACCAGGAGTAGCACACTAAGCTGAAAGCTTTTTGACAGGTGCGACCTGGGAGCATAGGGAAGTTAAATGACTTGCTTAGGGTCATACAGTATACAAGTGGAAGCTGTGGGATTCAATTCCAGGTCTGGTCTGCTGGGTGGCAGCAGATTTGCAACTCAGAGCCTTACCTAGCATCCTGGGGTCTAAGGGGCATGCATCTCCGCCCATCCTTCCCATCCATCAGTCTCTCAGACACTTCTAGATAACTGGCACTGGGACAGCTTTTCCAGTGCAGGGTGTTTCCTTTTTTGAGCTGGTTCCCATCCCTAGGGTTTTTTCCCCCTGGGGGCCCATAGTCTGGGTGGCTTGTCTCTTATCAGGAGGGACATCTTGTCTGTCCTACCTGGATGATGTTCTCTTTCAAGCACCGTCAGCACTGTTGGCTAGGGAATCAGTGCCAAGAACCATGGAGGAATTGGGGTACCATAACTGGATGGAGAATAGGTAGGAAAGGGGCGACTCCAGGAGCAGGGACATTCTGTGAGTAAGAAGGGTATCATCTCTTCCTGTCAATAGCCCTCTTGGCAGAGAAGTTACTCTTTCAGGCAGACTGGCTAAGTCACAAAATGCTCATCCAGGGGGGAGTGGAGTTTGATCTCACAGGCATTCGGCCTCTGGTGTCAAGGTTCGGTCACCTTCAGATTGATTTGTTCCATCCTGCCAGAATGCTCAACTACAGCAGCGCTTCAGCCTTGACTGTTTTCCACAGACGTACACAGTGGATGTTCTGTCACTGGAGTAGAATTCGGTGGTGTCTTCCCTCCAAGTTAATTTGCAGTTTGAAGCACTCGAGAGGCAACTTTCTCTAGTACCTCTGGAGTGGCGCAGAATTCCATGGTTTCGGACCTGATGAACCTCACTCCAGGCACTCCTTTCTCCTCATGCATGGAGGACCTGTTTTATCTTAGGGCCTCATCCTGTATCCCAGGCTGGCGAGTGATGTAGCTCTTGACATAGCTCCTGAAAGGAACAGCCTTCAGACACTAGTTCCTCTAAGATGGTGGTGGTCATCCAGATATTACCAGGAAGAATTTGTATGTCAGTGGCTTATGCTCGCGTATGGCCCATCTTTTGAACAAAAGAATAAAACAAAGAAGGAGTCTCCTTGGGATCCTCCTTAGGGCCCAACTGGCAGATTATTCCTTTCTCTGGGGTGTTTTAGATGGGATCCGGCTTCTGTTCCGATCTCGTGTTCTTCCATGGTATATAAATCTGTTCCTGAATGATCTTGGTAAAGAGCTTTTTGAGCTGCTTCCTTCAGTATCTTTGGGCACACTTTCTCAAGGTGTGTTTTTTACTTGCTATATGCTCAGCTAGGAGGATTGGTGAGCTCCAGGCTTGGTCCATACAGAACCATGCCTCGTTATGTATTTGGATTAGGTGGTGCTAAGAACAGTTCTGCTTTTCTTCGTAAGTCTCCTTCGACCTTCCATGTGAATCATGAAATCTGCCTTCAAACAACATGAAGTCTTGCTGTATTCTGACATATGCAGTTAGGTCCTGCCTTTCAACTGCCCTGAAGAACAAAGAGTTAAACTTTCCATGGCCAGCATGGAATGTTCACCACGAGCTCGGTTGAAGCCCCTGTCTGCTGCTGTTTAAACTGCAGCCGTCAGATTCTTTACTCCACCTCACTGAACAGTCGCTCCAGTGATTTCACCTTTGCTTGGTTCAGAAAGGTCACTTGGGAATATTAGCAGCAGGCTGGTAGGGACAGAGGTATGGGGTTATATTCTGTTTTAACTGAAATATTTGACTAATTTTGTAAGTGAAATTAGTTCTGTGTGGTAAAAATTATTACCTTGAGTTAAAACTGTTACTTGGGCTGTGATATTGTAACTTTGGAGGCTTGGGAACAGTTGTTTAGCAGGGATAATTAGAGTGAAATTTAAATGTGTTGTTTGCCTGGTGTTTGGTAAGAGCCCTCACACCCACCCTGTTTTGTAGGCTTTCTTAAATACTGAAAAGCCACTGGAGGTTGGGATCGAAGGGCTGAGTATTTCTGTTTGGGACTGAAATTCGAAACAACAGGAGCTGGTGGGCCTGTGACATCACACGGTACCTGATGTCTGCATACACACACTGTTAGTGGGACTGGACACACACTGGACTGTATGTGTTGTGAGACTTGGGAACTTTATTGGTGGGGTTGAAATTGGGTTTGTAAATAACTGCAGTCAGTATAGAGAGAAACTGTATTCCAAGGGAAAAGGGACTGAGAAAAGGGAGTGTGCGTATTATAAACCAGAGGATAAACAGGGTGGCATATTCCACCATAGCAGGCATCTTCGGAAGGGTTGTAGGCTGCACAGGCTGTGGGATGTGAATACTAAATTGGGCCTGGAGGGGAGGCTGCCCACTCTGTAAACAGCTATCTTGTATCAGGAGGAGTATATTAGTTAGGAGTAAGCTGGGGCGGGGTCCAAGGATAAGGGGTGTGGATATGGGAAGCAGAAGGGTGGGGCTGAGGGGAGGCTGGGACAACGCTTTGAAATTACAGGACGTTATGTTACAGCAAGCAGGAGGGGGGATATTAGGGACAGAGGACCCTTAGATAGGGATGTTGACTAAAAGGGGAAAGTGTACGGGGTGAACATTCTGACTACAAAGAGAGTGGAGGAGGAAGAGTCGGGAGGGGCTGTTGTGTGGAAGCCTAAAACAGCAGACTGTGGGAAGGGAGCTCCTAAGGTGAACAGAGCAATAGGGGGAAGAAGAGAGGCAGTTTAGAGGTGCAGTCAGGGGAAACTCGGGTTACTTGATGGAGGCTGACATAGAGTGTCACAATAAATTTGAGCTACTAAGCAACCTAGAGGGGGAGGAAGGGGTTGGTGGAAATGAGGAAACTTATACAGAGGCCGGGGGGAGGGAGTCAGATACCCATAGGGCATCACAGACTGGCTATGGAAAGGATAGAAATAGTCCCAGAGGGAGAAGGGGAAACATAAATGTTAAGCAAATGGGGGAGATGCAACATATTGCAGATATGAGGAAGGAGAGCATGATTGGAGAGAAACTGGGAGACAAGAAGGTGGGAGAGGAGCCCCTTCAGCAGGGGTCAGTACCAAGGATGGGGCCCTAGCTAGGGACCCACAGAAACCTCTGGAGGCAGGGGTACTATTACTAGGGAGGATGGTGTGGTGTGGGGGAAGGGAAACCATCAGGGCCAGGATAAATGGCTCAGATAAGAGAGGTTAAAGGAAACATATTCAGAGGGGTTTGAGTTAAGTGGGCAAAATAGCAAGGGAGGCAGAAAGGGAGGTGACAAGGGGTCTCTAATAAGGCAGGAAGACTCCCATGGAATTGAGATCATGAATAAAGGGGAAGGGGGCTGAGAGGGCATAGTGAAGGTAACTAAGGATGATGGCGGTGTTAAGGTTCTGTTATTGGGAGACTCGATGATTAGGGGTATCCAGTGGGAGGGACAGGGGGGTGGATGCCATAGCCAGGTGAAGGTAGTGAGTATCTCTGGGCTGACAGTGCACAGAGAAAAGTTCATGGTGTATGAAATGGTTAGGGATTGTGGAGGGAAACCGGATTTCCTGGTACATTTGGGAACTAACGATCTAGAGGGAAATGGTGTTTTGGAAATCCAAGCATGGTTCCAAGAACTTGCCAGAGTCTGTCGGGATAATGGATGCAACATTTCCTTTTCGGAGATATTGCCAGTACCAAAGACCTCAGTGGAGGAAAAAAGGAAGCTCACAGAGGTAAATGACTGGCTCAGGAAGTGGGGTGAAGAGAGTGGGTTGGGGGTGTTAGGGAACTGGAATGGAGTTTGGGAGGATAAGGGACTATATGCCAAGGACAGGCTTCATCTTGCCCCATTAGGGAAGAAAGTCCTTAAACAGGGGATGGCTGACTACATTCAAGAAAGGTGGGGTTTAAACTTGTGAGGGGAAGGGATAAGGGAGGGGCTGACCAGAAGCCCTCTCCTCCAGATGAGGGTAGTAGCCTTCAAGCCCAAGGGGGGGAGGGAGGAAACAGACTAGGGGTGGAGGTTTCAGGAGGAGCAGAGGGAGGATGGAAGTATAACGAATCTGGGTGGGGTTTGACAAAGAGGATCAGGGATAAGGGGTGGGGGTTGGTGTTAGTAAATGCCAGGAGCTTGGGAAACAAGTTGTCAGAGTTCCAAGCCATGCTGTTCGGAAGTGGTGGATGTGGTGCAGTCACGGAGACGTGGGCCAACAAAAACCATGACTGGGACCTAAGCGTGACAGGGGTACACTATGCTTAGGAAGGATAGAAAGGAGGGCAGAGGGGTGGAGGGCTATGTTCATTAGAGATGACATAGAAATTGCTAGGGTAGAAGAGGCAGGGGAAACGTGGAGGCCTTTTGGGTCACTCACGATCCCCAGCAGGAGATAAGGTCAGGCTGGGTGTAGTATAGCGGCCCCAGGGATGAGTGATGTTCTGAAGGATGGTTGCTGGACAGCATCATTGCCCAGTGTGGACCAAAAGGGAAGGAATGGTGTTGATGGGGGACTATGTACCAGGTACAAACTGGGGACCATGTCCTCTAAGGTAGCCAAGGAGCAGAGACTGCTGGACGGCTTCCAGGATGTGTTCTTAACACAGCATGTGATGGAGCCCACAAGGGAGGGGCATGACCTGGACGTGGTTCTGGCAAATGGGGATCTGGTAAGGGACATGGTTGTACAGGACCCCCTGACTGGGAGCAACCACAATACTGTCTGGTTTCAAATAAGCATTGGGGGGGTGAGATCTAGGACACTGGCAGTGGACTTCAGGGGGGCAGACTTTATGGGCATGGGAAATATTCTCAAGGATCACTTGAAGGGGATTACATCAATGACAAGTGTGGAAAGATGGGAGGTCATAAAACGGGGACTTCATGAGGCAGTCGGGATCTGCGCTAAGTTGAAACATAAGGGAGCAAGGTCACATAAACCATGCTGGTGGTCCAGTGAGGTACAGGTAGCAGTCAGAAGAAGGCGGCCTACAAAAATATAAAACAACAAGAGGATAGGGATAAGGAATGTACCATCTTGCATCTAGAAAAGTCACCCAGATGGTGAAGGGGAGCAAAGTCCAGTAAAGAGCAGCGTCTGGGCACGGGATACATGGAGGGAAAAAGGGTTCTTCCGGTACATTGGGGAGCGGAGAAAAATTAAGGGCCATCTCAGCAGATTGAGATCAGGAGGAGGGTGGGTGGAACAGGCGAGGGACCAGGCAGAGGTATTTAACGAGTACTTTGCCTCTTTTATCACTAGGGAGGGGGATGGGTTATCTACAAAGCAAGGCATGAAGGGGATAGAAGCGGCAGTAAGTGGGATCAGGGGAGTAACAGAAATGGAGCAAGAGGGAGGGAGAGGTACTCCAAGGGTGTCACATCTAGGTAAGGATAAAAAGGCCAGTATGGTGGAGGGGACGGATGATGCTATCTCCGCCAAAAGGGTGTGGTTAGCCCTCAGGGCCCTAAAGAAAGACAAATCTCCTGGGCCGGATGGCATTCATCCGAGAGTACTATGGGAATTGGCGGACATACTGGCTGCATCCCTGGCAGAGGCTCTTCAACGGTCACTTGAGACAGGAGGGTACCTAGGGATTGGCGAGAGCACATGTGGTGCCAATCCATAAAGGGTGTCGAGGAAGTACCAGGTAACTATAGACCCATCAGTTTGACCTCGGTGGTGGGAAAATTATTGGAAGTGCTACTAAGGAGCGATTGGGGGTGTACTTGGAGGAGGTGGGAGGTCTGGATAGTCGGCAGCATGGGTTTGTGCCAGGTAGATCATGTCAAACCAACCTTGTGGAGTTCTACGAATGGGTAACATCAGAACTGGGCAGGTGAAAGCCTGTGATGTATTATTCTTAGACTTCAGCAAAGCGTTTGACTCTGTTCCCCACAATGGTCTGGTGGAGAAACTGATGGGGTTAGGAGTAGGCCCTTTGATGGTCAGATGGATTGAAAACTGGCTAGCTGGACGCACCCAGAGAGTAGTGGTCTGTGGGGAGCTCTCGAACCCTAGAGAGGTTGGTAGTGGGGTACCGCAGGGCTCGGTCCTGGGTCCAATCCTGTTTAATGCATACATATCGGACATCAAGGAGGGTTTAGAGTGTGAAATGAGTCTCTTCGCGGATGACTCCAAGATGGGAGCAGTAGTTGAGGGAGAAGATGGGAGGTTGGCCCTGCAAGGGGACCTGGACACCCTGGAAAGCTGGGCTCACACATGGAAATTAAATTTCAATAACACCAAGTGCAAGGTGTTGCATCTTGGTCGGAAACCTAAACACAGGTACACCCTGGGAGGGAGGCGCTGGAGGCCTCAATGAGGAAAAAAGACCCTAGGGTTCATGGTGGATGCACGTATGAATAACTCTGAGCAGTGCAGGAGGCTAGTAAGGCAAACAGGATGCTGGGATGCATGGTAAGGGGATCACCTCTGGGAGCAAGGAAGTGATTCTGCCACTGTACAATGGACTGGTTAGACCACACCTTGAGTACTGTGTACAGTACTGGAGACCACACTTGAAGAGGGACATACAGCTCCTGGAGGAGGGTACAGAGGAGGGCAACAAAGATGATACAAGGGCTAGGGATTTGACTTATGAGGACAGACTTGATGAGCTCTGCCTGTTTCATTGGAGGAGAGAGAGACGGGACATGATTGGGTCTTTAAGCACCTCAGGGGAATAAATAGGGTAAACATGGAGGGATCTTTAGAACTAAACAAGAGGTATCACCAGAGGGCATGGTTTGAAGTTGGAAGGTGGAAGGGTGAGGGGAAAAGGAGGAGGTTTTCACTGAGAAGGTGGTGGACCCTTGGAATGCACTGCCTGTGAGGCTGGTTCAGAGATCCACAGTGGAGGGCTTCAAGAGAGGGTGGGACAGACACAGAAAGTGGATGTATCAGATGCTGGCCTGTCCCAGGGGGGTGGGGATGGATGATAGGGTTTCTGGAGCACAAGGGATGGGAGGGCCTCGGCACCCAACTAAGGACCTAAGGTTCGAGCAGACTCTATAGACCATAAGGCCTAATCTGCTGGCAAATAGTACGTTAGTATGAAGTGTCGTATTTTCGGTTGGTTTCTACCGAATTGCTGTTACTGCTCAGTCGGTTCAAATCTCTGCCTGTGGTACCGTGAGTATTAGATAGGTTTTCTGTTTCGTTTCTGTTTGGAACTTGTAAATTGAGGACTGGTTCGGCTGAACTGATCAGTCTGAGGAAAAAACTTTGTGCTGATTTAGAGTGTGGTTACCAGTCCGTATCAGTTCTAAAAAAACGGATTTTATTACGTTTTTTCCAAGACACTAATACTGTCTGGAACCCATTGGGGCTTGCCTGGCATGATTGCCGAAAAAAGGGTAAGTTTTGGATAGGATTGGCCATGTCTGAGAAACCCAAGAAAAAATGGGTCCACTGGGTTCAACACTGCAGTGTATGTGGGGAAGTCTTTGCCAAGGCTGATCCCACACCACCTGTGTTTTATTGTCTGAGGTTTGACCACCTCAATTCAGACTGCCAAATTTAGCAGAATTTTCCCAAATCTACCTGGAAAAGAGATTAGGTAGACTGAGGAAAGGGAGGCCGAGAAGTCCGCTGACCCGGATGGCCAGCCCGCCTGGGTTCCGACCAAACCAGAAGGAGTGCCCTCTGACCAGGGTGATACTTCTTCAGGCAAAAGGAGAGCCAATTCTGAGGAGTTGGTTCCGGTGAAAAGGAAGAGAAAAGATAAATCGTCCAGTTCGGACCCAGAAATTCATACTCCAACTGCTGATGAGATAGCCAAGGCGATAAGGATAGTGCAGTCGCTTACTTCAGTTCCAACTGAACCGGCACCATCTGGCAGGGGTTCGGTTTGGTCACTTCCCCCGGTTCCAGATTACAATCTGGAAGAATTTTATGAACCAAGGAGGAGGAAGGAGAGTATGAGGATGATTATGGTGATTATGGAAGTCTGGATGTTCCTGTTGACCCGGACATCTCCCCAGACAGACCTTCAGGTGTTTCTCCTCCTAGGCTTTCTGAGTCCCCTTCTCACTATATGTTTTACAAAAAAGTGGCTGAGACCCTCCAGCTTCCTGTGGAGGAAATAGAAGAGGATCAGGAGGAGCCTGATTTTGTTGAGATGATGGACATCCCAGAGTCCAGGAGATTGTCTATTCCCTTCCACAAATCCTTTGGGAAACAGACACATAAAATTCTTAAGTCTCCTAATTCTATACCTCCTGTGGACAGATGAATGGACAAGAGGTACACTCTCTCTCTCAGGCTCAGACACGGAGTTCCTTTTCCAGCAATGCAGCCATGTTGGGGTAGTGCAGGCTGCTGCCTGTGATAAGGCAACTATCCCCTTGGCATCAAACCCCCCAGACAAGGACTCCAGGAACACTGATGCCATGGCAAAGAAACAATACATGGCAGCATTTTGGGACTCAGGCAGGCTAACTATATGGCCTGTACGGCTAGATACCAGAATTCCAGGTGGGACACTGTGCTGGCTCTGGCTAAACAGGCCCCTGACCAGCTTGCCAAGGAGCTGGAGAAGGTGGCTGCAGATGGGATTGTGGCATCCAAAGTACAGTTTCATGCTGCTGTGGACTCCAGTGATGTTTCATCAAGAGTCATAGCTACATCTGTGGCTCTTCATTGGATGGCTTGGCTCAGATGTACTAGCCTCTCACAGGATACCCTGGCTAAGGCCATGGATTTACCTGTAATTGGTAATTCTCTGTTTGGGGGCAGACAGAGAACTACATGAAAAAGATGGATGAGTACAGGACCATTTACAGGAGTGCTCAGGCCAAAAAAAGGTAAGCAACTCCTCAAAGGCAGCAGTCCAGGGGCAGGCCTTTTCAAAGGCCTTTTTTCCAAGCTCAGGCCTCCTCTTCTTTCTCTCAGAGGGGGTTCTTTAAGGGGAGAGGCAGACTGGGGATGAGCAGGCCTGCATCCACCCCTCAGCCTAAAGCACCTGCCAAGCAGATACCCTGATGGGTCTGCCCGGGCCGATTCTCCCATACCAGTAGGGGGCAGGCTGGCTTACTTTGTCCAGGACTAGAATTCTCTCTAACATCAGACAAGTGGATCCTGGAAGTAGTATGCGGGGCTGGTTCTCAGCTTCAAAAATTTCCCAAGATGAAACAGATCCTTTCCACCTGCGAATTTCTCAGAGACCCTTGCCCTAGAGGCAGAGGTTTCTTCTCTCCAAGCTCTCAGAGCTATAGAGAGGGTTCCCACCTTACACAAGGGCAAATGATTGTACTCCTGGTACTTCCTAACCCCCAAAAAGACAGGAGAATGGTGGCCCATCCTGGACCTAAGATATCTGAACAAACCTCTTTTAAAGCCAAAGTTCAGAATGGTGAATCTGGGAATTATCCTTCCCTCTCTAAGGCCAGGGGACTGGCTAGCCTCCCTGGACCTCAAAGATGCCTACTTTCACATTCCCTTCAGGTGCTCCCACAGAAAGTACCTCAGGTTTGAGTTGCCCTCAGGCTACTATCAATTCAGAGCAGTGCCCTTTGGCCTAACATCAGCCCCAAGGGTTTTCACAAAGTGCCTGGCAGTAGTGGTTGCTTTCCTAAGGAGAAAATAGATCTCAATCTTCCCATACTTGGATGACTGCCTCACAGTAGGTCAGTCTCCAGACCAAGTCAATTTACATTTGCAAGAGACCCAGCAAGTGCTCACTTCCTTAGGATTCCTTCTCAACCTTCCAAAGTCAGTTCTCGAACCAGTATAGCTCCTCACCTTCATTGGTGCAGAGCTTGATACACTAAACAGGGCCTTCCTTCCCCTGGAAAGGGCAAGGACCCTCATGGAACTGACCTCTTCATTCACCCTTCAGGTGTCTCAACCAGCAAGGCATTTCCTTCAGCTTCTGGGCCACATGGCAGCTTCCACAGCAGTGGTCCAAGGAGCAAGATTCCAGATGAGGGACATTCAGTTCCACTTAAGATCCTTCTGGTCCCAAAGAAAGGATTCCCTTTTCTTCCCAGAATCTTGTATCCATTACAGATGTTGCCAATAGGGTTGACAGGGAGAGGTATAAAGGCATTTGAAAAGGATTGCTCCAGGTTTATATAGCAAGAGAAGAAGCCCAGGGCTAGTTTAAATAACTGAAAGCTGACCAATATCAAGGAGGGCTGAACTACCCAGATATGAAGTTATATTTTTGTGCGGCACAATTGAGGATCATTAAAGATTCTGTGTACAGGCCAAAAGAGGCCAGTTGGATGGACCTGGAGGAGGAGGGATATGAGGTTCGAATCTCTTCTTTGTTAGCAGAAGCAGGTAGAAGGAGATTGCGAGTAAGTGGTACTCTAGTGTCTTAGTGAAGGGGTAATGGATAGCTGAGATCAAATTAAGAAGGTGATGGGGCATCAAAAGGGGGAATCTTTTATTTTACCATTAGTTGGGAACCCGTTCTTTATCCCTGGGGTAGGAGATCCAGTATTTCAGAGTTGGGAAGAGAGTAATTTGTGCTTAATGATATAAAGGAAAAAGCGGTTATCTGCCCATTCAACTTCCGAACTAGGGAAGAACTGAACTTCCGCCCATCATTGTTTGAGATATTTCCAGGCGAGGAACTACGTTCAGGGGCATTGAGGAGAAGAGTCCCTGGTGCCTGGATTCATGTTGTGGAGGAATGTGCTGCACAGATTAAACAGAAACCTGTAGGTATTATAAGGAAGGCTACATCTCTCCTGCACCTCCAGTGGCCAGATTTGACAATTAAAACTAAACACCTGTGGGAAAGAGACTTGGGAGGTATACTGGCCAAGGAGCAGTGGACTTTAATGAGAGGGACTTACTAGGGGTTATTACTTTGTAATAAATATAAGGAGGCAGCATATAAATTTGTGGATAGGCTGTATACTCCACCAGTTGCAGTGAGCAGGTACAACCCAACAATATTGGCTATTTGTCAGAGAAGTGGGTCAGCCTTGGGTACCTACCTACACTCATTTTGGACATGCCCGATACGCCAAGCCTTTTCGGGGGAAATGGCAAAAGAGTTGTCAAATATGAAGGGGCAGCAGGTTAGAGTGGAGCCACTTATAATGTTGTTTGGTATAGATGATACACACCAAGATGAGTGGGAGATGCTAGAGAGATGGGTGAGAATACTTTTGGTATTGGCAAAGCAATGTATTTTGAGTACATGGGTTTCTGGGGATAAACCTACAATTAGGCAGTGGAAGAATCTTGCATGGGATGCACTGCAACTAGAAAGTTTGACAAATAAGGCTAGGGGGATGAGGAAATCAGTTTGTGAACATGTGGACACACTACTTGCATGCTATGCACCCCTTGTAACAAGAGGCATTAAGATGAGGACAAAATAAACTGCAGGGAACAAAACTAGGGAGGTTAATAGTAAAATATTAAAAAACAGAAAGAGAGTACCTATGGAGTGATGGATGATCCCCTCTATTTGGAGAAGTTGGCTCCAAAGGGTAACATAAACAAAAAAGAAAAGGGGGTCACTGTCTGAGTATGGTATCAGAGGCTATAATGAAAGGTATGGATATTCATGATGGATGAAGTAAATTCTCGATTGATCGGGGGAGGTGGGAGGGATTGAAGGGCCTTTTTTTTTTTTTCTTCTCTCTGCTTCTTCTATCCTTGAGCACTTTTGTGTCTCTTTCTTTTCTTTGTTTCTCCTCTTTATTTATTTAGTTATTATAATGCAACATCTTAAAATCAAATTAAGGAGACATACGTATTCTGAGAATGATGTATAAGGTCTGTAAGAACGGCACTTAAATTAATTGGTGGAAATTGATGGATGTAATAAGTGAGGCCTGTAAGATGTGTATAAGAATACTAAGTGTCTGCTGAGATGTAAACTATTGTTTTGCTGTGGTATGAAAAAGATAAACTAATAAAGAGATTATGCAAAAAAAAAAAAAAAGGATTCCCTTACCAAACTAGTCCCAGTGACTCGAACCCTGATCCAGGCCTTGCAATGGTGGCAGGATCAGGACAGTTTGACACAAGGGGTTCCTTTTGTCACTCAGTCTCATTCACTGATACTCACCACAGATGCGTCCCTGCTGGGCTGGGGAGCCCATTTGGGGTATCTTATCACCCAAGGACCCTGGTCACCTCAGGAATCTCTGCTTCACATCAGTCTCTTGGAACTCAGAGCAGTGTTTCTGGCACTGCAAGCTTTTTCCAAATCTGTACAGAACAAGGTGGTCCAGGTCAGAACAGACAACATCACCACCATGTGGTACATCAACAAGCAGGGAGGCACTCGGTCTACGGCCTTGTGCAGAAAGCAATGAAGTTGTGGTCCTTGGCCTATTCCCTACAAACCTCTCTGATAGCAGTTCACCTCCCAGGGAAGGACAAGGTCCTAGCAGATGCTCTAAGCAAAATATCCCAGGCCCATCACGAATGGACCCTAGATCCTCTAGTTTTGAAAGTGATTTTCTCGAGATGGGGCACACCAGAGAGAGATCTTTTTGCAGCCCCAGACAATCACAAACTTCCTCTCTTTTGTTGCAGACCCCCAGTCTTGAGCTCCGTTCCCCTGGATGCTCTGATTCTGCACTGGGAAGGGAAATTTCTGTATGCCTTTTCCCCCTTTCCCTCTCCTGTTCAAAGTGTTAGTCAAGATAAAGGTCACAACCATACAAGTGATTCTAGATTGCTCCAGACTGGGCGGACAGCCCTGGTATCCCCCTGTTGCTGTCCTAGCAGTCCATCATCCCTATCTCTCCCAGGAATTACAGCCTGTTGACATCCTCTCTAGGGAGAGGATTTGGTACCCAATCTTCGATCTCTCAATCTCAGGGCATGGCTCTTGAAGAGTTAGCGTTTGCAGATCTGCATCTTTCTCAAGGGGTTCTCTAAACCTTCCACCAGAAGACTAACTCAAATCGAAAAGATTCAGCATTTGGTGTTCTAAGAAGAATATTTCTCCAGACTCTCCCTGAGGTTGCCTGTGGTTCTGGACTATTTGTTAACATAATGGCCTAGGCCTCAGACCAGCTACCCTTAGCATTACACTTGGCAGACTGTTTCTGCTTTCTTGTCAGTAGGCAAGCCTTCCTCTCTATCATCCCATCCTGTGTTTTGTAAGTTTTTTAAGGGATTGCTTCACACCAATCCCACCTTTAGGGTTCCTGCTCCTGCTTGGGACCTCAATGTTTGTATTGCTCAGCTTATGCAACCCCCCCTTTGAGCCTTTGTCCTCTGCAGAGCTTAAGTACTTGACTTGGAAAACTGTGTTTTTGGTAGCCATTACTTCTGCTAGGCGTATCAGTGAATTGCAAGCCCTGTCAGTGGAATGTGATTTCATCTCTTTCCATAGAGATAAAGTGTTCCCAAGAACTAACAGAACGTTTGTACCCAAAGTGGTTTCAAATTTCCACCTCAAAGAGTCTATATCTCTCCCTGTTTTCTTCACTGACCATTCCTCCTCTGGAAGAGGGAGGCTACTGCAGCTTGGATGTTAAAAGAACCCTTAGCTACTACATAGAGCGTACCAAGGGTCACAGGTTTGACTCCCTCCAGTTGTTCCTTGCGTATGGAGAAGTTGGTAAGGACAAACCTGCCACTAAGAGATCTTTTGCCAGGTGGATTATTTCTTGTATACAATTATGCTATGAAAAACTGGGTAGAACCCCACCCTCAGGCCTGAGGGCTCATTCCACTGGAGGTACAGCTGCTTCCCTGACTACTGCCAGGGATGTTCCTCTCTTAGAAATTTGTCAAGCAGCCACCTGCAAAACAGTCCATACTTTCACCAAGCATTACTCTCTGGATATCCAGGTTAGGAGTGATGCTCTGTTTGGCACATCAGTACTTCAGAGCTTGTTTCCAAAGTAGGTTCTGTCCCTCCTCCATGGAGGTACTGCTTGGTAGTCTGCATATGTGAGAATACAACAAGACTTCATGTTGTTTGAAGAAAAAATTACTCACCTTAGTAATGTTGTTTCTTCTAATGGAGTCTTGCTGTATTCTGACCCCCCGCCTCCCCTCTCAGAACCTAGATTTTGGGATGTGGGTGGGCAGGAGCAGTGTTGGCACCCTAGGTGTGTCCTTTTGTTTTTTTTTTTTCTCAATCTCCTTTTAGTTTGGGTGAGTGGTTGTGTTTTGTTTTTGGGTTTCCTGACTTGAGTGTTTCTTTTGAAACCAGAAACCCTTTTATATAGTTGCCAGTTGGCTAGTATGAGTTTTGCAGTTTCCACACAGAACTTCTAGTGAGTATTGCTCGCAAAGATTTGACAGTTGCAGTTTAAACAGCAGGCAGGGGTTTCAACCGAGCTCGTGGTGAACATTCCATGCTGGCCATGGAAGGTTTATTTTTTTTAATTTTTTATTATTATAATCTTTATTTCATTTTGCTTACTGTTACAATCAATTATGTCCAAGCAGTACATATAAAGGAATCAGGAGAAGGTACTTACTGAGAATCCAACAACAATCGAGCATTAGATATTCAATAGTAGAGTTGCTAAGAGAGTATACCGAACTGGTTAGAAAGATTGTCCATAAGAGTCCGAAAATTCAGGGCACCCAATTCAGAGTAACTCGACTTCAATGCAGCTAATAAATCAGAAATTTGATTCTGGGGAGATTAGTATGAGATTAAGCATATATCTTATACAACAGTATGCATCTAATTATGACATTTCCAATGTAAGCAAGTGTTAGAAGATGGGGGGGGGGTTCCCCATAGGATCCACACAGGCACACCCGCAAAACTGATGGGCCAGAATGGGGAGAGAGAGGAAGGAGGGACTATGGCACAAAAGTCAAGTCCTTAAGCATATAATATAAAAGCCACCTGCTCCATCTATTCCTGAATTTATCCTGTCTGTTATTTAAACTGTATGTTATTTTTTCCAACTGGTAAATTTGTTTAGTAATTGTCCACCAGTCCTTAACAGTCGGGATTCTGGAAGTCAACCAATTTTTTTGTAATGGCTTTTTTCCCCACTGCCAACAGTATGGACAGAAGGTAGCAGACTCCTGGGTCCCTGAGGATCCTCAGGAAAAACAGACAGAATAAATACTTGGGGGGAATTGATAGATCGGCCTATCAAATATTTCCTGAATCTGCTGCTGTAACAAATTGAATATATATCTCCAGTTTTGGGCAGGTGCTAGAAAACATCGTGAGATGGACCTCAACCTCACCACATAACCACCAACATACGTGCAGAATATCCCGGGAGTAATGACTAGTAACCACGGGAGAGTTAAAATAACGGGCCAGAAATTTCCACGAGAATTCCCTCCACTGGTGTGAACTTGACGTGCGTGACACTTGTCGACAGGCCTGCTCCCAGCGTTCAGCTCTATAGGGAGGCCTAGTTCTTGTTGCCATTTATGATGAAGGTCAGTCAGAGCTGCCAGGTGGGACGTAATCAGAGCCTGATAGAGAGTTGAGATCAAGTGTCTCTGATTTGGAGTGGATAGTAAAAAGTGCAATTTAGTAAACAGCGGTGGCCAGTGTTCAGGGTGACGTACCTCAGCTGGAAGTGACTCATAATAATGTCTCGGTTGTAAGTATCTATAATGGTGGGTGTTTGGCAATTTAAATTTTACCTGTATTTCCAGAAAAGACCAGAGTGTACCCGAAGTTATAATTTGAAACAGGTAATTCAGACCGTACCTTACAGTCGAAAACGAGTGGTCAGTTCTACCAGGGTGAAAATCTGGAAGTATAGCAATTGGGCAGAATTAGCGGAATAAGCGGTGTGATTGAAAATTGCCTTTTGATCTGGTTCCAGACTGTCAACCTGTGTTGCAGCTCAAGGTAAACTTGACACTCAACTGGGTGTCCTGCCCCATGGTAGAACTTGGCAAAATACTGTAAGTCTGGAATGGCTGCCTGCTCTCTAGGGTCCATCCAGTGTGGTTCGGCTCCTGACAACTGCCCGCCATTACATGTGAGGTGTGCTGGCATTGGTACGCAATAGAGATCAGGGATGGACAACCCTCCATGGTCACTCAGATTAGTGAGCAACTTCAGTCTAACTCTTAGTCTATAGCCTGCCCAGATGAAGTAAAGAAAGTGCCCTCTCCCAGTCTTGAAAGACAGTCTGGGGTAGGGTGATGGGGATATTATTAAAGAGGTATAGGGCCCTTGGCAAAGACCAGTATATATAAGTTCAGTCTTTCTAGAAAGGCTCAGTGGAGATCACAGTCCAACTAACTAGGTCTTCTTTTAGGTGTGTGGTAAGGGGATATAGTTGGCTTTATAAGGCGTCCCTCAGGTCCTTGGTTAGATTGATCCTAGATATTTTATTTCACTAGGTCCCATCTACAAGGAACTGTTTTCGTATATCTGGTATTGAGAATATTTAAATGTCAAATCTCTGTTTTGGTGATATTAACTTTCGTAGCCTGAGAAGTGCCAAGCATTTCTAATAATTCACTAATTTTAGAGGCGATTTGCTGGATTCTGAATGTACAAAAGCACATCATCTCGTAAAGTGCAATTCGATGCTCCTCCTCAACTCGGAATCCCTGTATATCCTGAGATTGTCTAATATGCTGTGCTAAGGGTTCCATAAACAAAGCGAACAGAAGGGGTGACAAAAGGGCATCCCTCTTGCACCGCCTATAAAGAGGAAAGAATTTGAATGATGTCCGAGATTACGCACATAGCCTTCGAAATCGAATACATATTTGCAATTACCTGGTTAATGACTAAGGAAACCCCATAGCCTCAAACTGAGTATAGAAATGGCCAATACACTCTGTGAAGGCCTTTTTCTGCATCAAAACTCACTAAAGGCCGCCTAGGTGGTCAGAGTAGCCATCTCCCGAATAATGTGGTAGGTTCCCTCTTTATATTGTCTGTTGTTGTCGGCCACCCACAACCAGTCTGGTCCCTGTGTATATTAATTGCGGAGCACCGTTTCCAGTCTGCGGCTGTTATTCCGTAAATAGTTTATAATGGAATTTAAGACGCGAATTGGACGATATGATTCACAGTATTGGGGGTTTGCCGGTTTGGGGATAACAGAGGTTGTAGCAGAGGCCGGGGGAAGTTTCGTTCAGCACACAGTTACAGGCACCTAGAAGGGTGCGGCAGGGAGCTCTTCTTTAGTGGCTTATAGAATTCTGCATAACAATCCGGTCCTGGAGCTTTCATTGTTTTAGCTCGAGGCAATAGCATTGACTAGTTCCTGCCTAGTGATAGGGCTGAGCAACTGTTCACGTTCGGGTGACTTTCGGAAGGGTCAGAGGCTGTAGGAATTCCTTTATTTCCTTCTTTCCCTGATATTTGGTGTTCTAGGGTGTAGAGTGTTGAATAATAGTCAGTGAATGCTTCTGTAATCTCCGAAATCTTAATCAGAGATCTGCCTGCAGTTGGTGTATAATAGTAGTTATGGTAGCGACCTTCCTTTATTTCCCTTATTTGATAGGCTAAGAGCCTAGAGGCTCTAGGTCCCACCTCATAGTACCTCTGCCGTAGAAATGTCAAGGCAATTTCTGTCTGTTGTAGTGCCTGCTTGTCAAGGTCCTGTTTAACCTGCCGTAGAAATGTCAAGGCAATTTCTGTCTGTTGTAGTGCCTGCTTGTCAAGGTCCTGATTAAGCTGCGGGAGGACAGAGTTGTCCCCCTGTTTATGAGCTCTCTGTAGGAAGTGCAAGGTTTCCTCTATGGTGTTTTTTTTGTTGCCTACGAGTTTAGCCTGCATCAATGTATATTTAATGAGGTAACCACAGAACAGTTTTATAGGTGTCCCAGAGAATACCTGGGGAGGTTCCTGGGGTTGCATTATCTACCAAGAATCCCTGAGATCTTGTCTGACATAGAATTCCATAAAATAGCTTAGACTTTAAGTAGTATAGATTTAAACATACAATGTGGTCCTTTTTGCAGACCCAGCTTCCAGGAACTTATTATATGTGAATGATCGACAGAGAAATATCTAAGCTGGACATTTTCCAATAAGTTTAAGTGTTCTATTTGAGTAAGGCATAAATCAATTCTGGAAGAAGTACGGTGGAGCGACTGAGGTAGTGCATGCAATCACTTGCTTGGGGTGCAAATATAGCCATAATGTGTCAGTCCAACCACTTCAGCCAAGAATCTGTTCAGTAGCCTCTGCTGGGGTTTTCACTTGAGGGTATTAGGGCTTGAGAGTCACGTTCAGGGTTGGGCAAAACATTAAAATCACCCGCCAAGCAACAGTACTACTAGAAAACTAGACAATTCTAACAGTAATCCCTAAATTCAGTTACTGTTATGTCTGGTGGGAAATATACACTTTGCTAAGAGTGACCTCAGTCGCTATCTGCCCCCTAAACAGCACCAACCGAAACCATGAGGTCCAACCATTTAGCTTGCATTTGCAAGGAGTATGTTGGCGGGATAATTATTGCCACTCCCCTCCTCCTCCTCCTCCTCCCACCCCGAAGGTTGAGCGAAAGCTCACCCTTTGAGATCCTCACCAACTTGGCATGTTCAGTGCTACTCAGGTGGGTCTCTTGCAGATAGATTGTCAGCTTTACATTTTTAATCTGCGAGAGAACCTAATTAAGCTGATTGGAGTAGAGGCCATTAACATTCAGGATAGCAACCTCACGGGGTCTCAGCCATAGACAGCATGATAGAATCAGGGTTTAAAATTAGTGCGCTGCATGGATCCCAGGGGACCCCAAGACCACCACACCCACCACATGGGACTGCGGAAACAAGAAAGACATAATTGATAATCTGCTAATACTAGCTGTTACAGTGAGTTTAACATGGGTATCAAAACACATTTGTTGCTTTCCTTCTGGCAGTTCAATAAAACCAAACAACCAGGTAAAGAATGTCTAATTTAAAGCAATGAATAACAAATATACAGTGGGTTAAAAACCAACTGGGCCATAACAAATTATTAACTATGCTTGTCAAATAACAATAACTTCCAAAAGTCAAGAGCTTCCAAAGCTCTACATGAGTAGTATTCATCGCTGCTAAAGGAAAGCGTCTACAATGAGTGAGACCCTTGAACAATTTGACTGCCTTGATGGGATAGAGGAAAAAGGGTTTTGGTTAATCACGCTCCGGTGATTAGCCACATGAGAGAGTTTGTTATTTCGCGGGGAGAGCAAGGGGATAGCGTGGTAATACCGGTATAGCTAATTCAGGTCCATAAATGATGTTACAACAATAGGTTACAAGATTCAAATGACCCCATGAAGCTGGCTTAAAGGATGGGTTAGTACTAAATGCAACCCGTTGAGTTAAAATGTGTAGCGAGGGTGGGGGGATGGGGGAGGAACCATGTCTCCTGGTTCAGCAGACGAGGTCAGTGGACCTCTGAAGAACATGCATCACCAGCAACAACCCCGCCCTGAGGAAGCAGCTAGTTCAGTTGCTGCCTGTGGTCAGAGTGAGCTGCATATCACCTGAGACATACCACATGGTTACTTATGGAGATACAACATGCTGATTCAAACGTAGCTTGGGATACAGAGGTAGGGAAATGCAATTCTGGCCAGTCAGCAGACCTCACTCAGGGCACACATGCAGCCAAGTGGCGATCAGAAATATAGAGACAGGCTGAAGTCCCTTAGCACATCAACCAAAGCAACCATTGCGTTAGGGTGCCTGTTATATAAGTAGTAGGTAGAAAGGAGAATAGGAAGGAAGGAAGTAAATCAGCAGTTAAAACAAATTTAAAGAAAATCAACACCATTTAAAAAAAAAAAAAAAGGGGTGGGGAGGCTGTGTTAAACAGGGATTTAGTGGTAAAAACTAGAAGGTTGACTCATCTGAGTGTTGTTGAGTAAAGCCAGCAGAGAGAGGTCGGAAGCAGAGTGGTAGCGAGCAGTGTCAAGAGTCCATTTCGAGAGATGCTATGGACCATCTCCATTAGAGTCAGCTTGTTCCACTGAACGAATCAGTGAGTTGTATAATTCTTCCAGTGTCAGATTGAAAAGTCAGGTATTCCATATGCTTGCTCCCGGAGAGAGATGACAATGCAACATATTGCCTCAGTCCCTGACGCTTCCTGGTCTTGCTCTGTCCAGACTGCCAGGCCTGCTGCAATAATTTTGCAGCTAGGTTCCCCTCAGATGAGGCAGGCAGTTTCTGTATCTCGATCACGGTATTTGAAACGGCCTTCAGTTGCTTCTTCTGCTGAGGATAAATGAGTTGCCCATCTGGATGAATACTATCAATCTGGCTGGATAGGGGTCCCGAGCGTAAAGCCCGACAATTTAAACACTTTTAGTATAAGGTATGTAGACTCTGCGTCTGGCCATCAATTCAGGTGCATAATGGTTTTCAAGAATCGCTGCCCTTTACAACGACCTGTCCCTTTTCCACGCGGTATGTAGCGTTAGCTTTTTCCTGGAAGCGAAGAAACCGAACCAGCACGAAACTCAGGGGCTTGACTCAGGAGGGTTTCGGGCCATGAAATCTGATGACTCTTTCAAACTCAAAAAGGGTGGATTCAGGTGGAATCTCAAGCACTTGCTGCAGCAGAGAGAGCGAATAAACTTATGAAGATCATTCCCTCCTCTCCTTCTAGTATCCCGATATTAAGTATATTATTTCCGGCAGTTTCGACTCTCAGACGTCCTTAGCTCACTCTTTCTGGTGTTGCACTCTCTGATTTAGTTGTACTATGGCCTGTTCACCTATCAATTCTGGTGTCAGAATTAGTTGCCTGTTGTTCCAACTCATCTTGTCGCTTCTCCAGTTTTCCAGTGTCGGTTCTAAGAGCTGCCATAGTGGTTCAGAATTCATTACAGAAGTCCTGGAGTTCGAGAGTACGGAGTCATCTGTCGCTGCAGTGTGGTCAAGGGGCTGGCGGATGATCCCACACTCCTACACAAAGATGCATGAGGGGCCTGTGATAGCTCGCTACCAGAATCTGATAATCCCCTTCATCTGGGATTGTGGGGTCTTTCCCAGCTCTCTCCCCACGCTTTTATCTTTATTATACACTCTGAGAGTGATTTAACACCTTTATGCTGTTGAGCAGTGAAAAAGGAGATTTTGTAGGCTATAATGGGAGGCTCCCAATTGAGCCTTACATCGGGAGGGTGACGTCACGGAAGTCCTGGCCATGGAAGGTTTAACTCTTTGTTCTCGGGGCAGTTGAAAGCCAGGACCTACCTGTGGCACACGTATGTCAGAATACAGCAAGACTCCATTAGAAGAAACAACATTACTAAGATGAGTAATTTTTCTTTGTCATAACTGCTCATTTGAAGAAAAAACAGTGGGCATAACATAGATGATGGACCATTAAAGGCACTCCTTAGATGGAATACTGGGCTCCCAAAATCAGTCAGGTTGTTAGTTCCTTTCTGAGAGGCTAGGCAGTGCTCAGAGTTTTATCAAGACTACCTAGCCAGGTGGTGAGGCCTGTTCTATCTTTATGACACCAGTTAATATGGGGTTTCCGGCCCTTGAAAGGCTTTCCAATAGGACTGTTGTCTTCTCCTGGGCGCAGAAGGGAGAGGCATCTGTTGTGCGGAGTTCGTAAAGGCACCTCGTGGTCCTCCATTCAGATTTTCTCCAAACTCTGTTGTTGGGATGTTCTGAGCCCTATTGATGTGGCCTCTGAGTACTTGAGTCTTGGAGTCATGAATATATAATTCCTTTTCCTGTATGGGAAGCAGCATTCTCCCACACCCGTTTTTCTTCTCTGGATACTGCTTTTTAGAACCCAGCTATAACTGACTACTCATTGATTGATAGTGGAGAGCACTACAGAAAAGACATGTTTTCATACTTACCATGATTTCCTTTTCTGTTAGCTCAACATTGTCAATGGGATCCACACACAGGAGCCTTGCTCTGTGGGTGAATATGTCCATGTGTTGGTGTGGGGATGTCTGTTGTTTAAACTCTACTGTTTTCTGAGGCTGTTTAGACATCCATCTGTAGTTTTTTTTCCTGCTGGCGCTATGTCTATATGAATATATCTGGAAAAAACAAAAAAAAAACAACTACAGTTTTCCATTAGAATACTGTTTGCACTGTCGCACTTTGCCTGATTCATATTTGAGGCTAACCATGGTTACCTCCTTCATACATGAGTAAACTGCTTTTCTATGCAGAATTTTCTTTTGCCATTTATGAATCTGCCTTTCTTCCAAGTTAGCTTCACTGCTGCAGGCACTGTTGGGGTGCTGATTTGGAACTCCATTTCCTTCTCTTCATGCTTTTTCGACTGATAAGGTATCCATGGTTGATGCCAAGATGCAGGATATATTCTCTAATCCTTTTGTTGTATGACAAGGTAGGCCACTGTTTACAGTATTTTCTTCTGACCAGAGATACATTTGTGTGAGCGGCTATTTGTGTGCCTTGGTTTTGATCAGCCGGTGTGGTTTGTCTTGTATTTAGAGGAACTGTGGACAGTGGTGACTGGAAGTTGCTGCTGTCTAGAATACTCATATGCCCAACATTCTAAAGCTTTGGGCTGTGCTATATCCCCAGTAAGAGTGCCATTACCAGCTGTAATGACTACCCATGACCATGTTGGAACTAACAGAAAAATAAATTATGGTGGATGGTAAATGTGAAAGAAATTTGTGAGCTGATTTTCTTTTGTAAGCTCTCGAAAAATAATGTCCTCATGCAAAAAAGAATTTGTACTTTTTGTTTTCCATTCTTTCCATACCAACACCTATATCGCTTGCTCATGGGACCCGTCGGGTAGATTCTCATGCTTACTTTCTGGAAATGCGATGCAGAAATGTGTGAGGAATTTTTACATAAAAGGAAAACTACCCAAAACATGAAAAATATATCTTGTGCTGAGTGTTTTAATTTGTATATGAAGTTCTAGTGTTTCCTTCCCTCTGACTGGTATTAGGAGTTTTTCCCAAATTAGCCTGCTAGTTTTACGACCCCTGGGGATCTCCATACCTGATAGTGTAATTGTATTTCTGGTTCCCACAGTGCATTTTGTCTCGTGTGACTGTGATGTAAGAAGAGACCCAACATTCAGCACACACATGCCAAACAGACTAAATATCATGGAAGCTTTACAAGCTGCACAAAAATTACCAGCAGCAAAGTTTTTCAGGACAGTAAAACCTTTAGGATGAGGTGGTCACCAAGCTGAATTCTACAGATTTCAAAATATAGCCATCTCTGTTGTTGTGAACTGATTAGGCAATGCAATACTTTCTGCTGGATTTATGGGCTCTGCTACATCACCATTACATGAAACAAGGTGCACTGTGGGACAAAAAATGCAATAAAACTATTTGATATGGTGATCTCCAGGGTCGTGAAAACTACCTAAAGCCTAGCAGGCTAATTTGGAAAACTCCTAATACCAGTCAGAGGAATGAAACACTAGAACTTCACATACAAATAAAAAACTCTGCACAACATATATTTTTTCAAGTTTTGGGTGTAGTTTTTCACTAAAGTCCTTTTTTAGGTAGGCTGGTTTTCTGTTTTGTATGCTTTTTTTTTTCATTAAATGCGAAAAAAGAATGCCATCATACCTGTCCTGGCGAAATCCCTGGCAGACTTTCCACCATCTCTCTGAGGACAGGGTGGGACCCCAGGACTGGAAGGTGGGCGCTTATAGTGCCTATCCACAAGGGAGGATCAAGGGAGGTGGCAGGGAACTACAGGCCTGTCAGCCTGACATCGGTGGTGGGCAGGGATGGAGGGCATTGTCAAGGAGAAGGCTAGGGGGGACCTGGAAAGGTCAGGGTGCCTGGACAATAGACAGCACAGATTAGTCCTGGGAAATCGTGTCGGACAAACCTTGTGAGTTCTATGACTGGGTAATGAGTGCCTTGGACCTGGGTAGACAGTGAATGTCCTCTTTCAGACTTTCAACAGGCATTTGACTCTGTTCATGAGGGCCTGTTGGATAAGCTGGGAGAAATGGGGTGGGAACCAGATGATCAGATGGATGGGCAATTGGCTCCAGGACTGGACCCAGAGGGTCGTAGTTGGTCGGATAGTCTCGATCCCCAAGGAGGGTCATTAGTGGGATCCCACAGGGATCAGTCCTTAGGCCCCTCCTGTTCCAGCGCCTCCATCTCTGACACAGGACAGGTATCCAGGAGTGAGATGAGTCTCTTTGTGGATGACTCAAAACTGGGGGCGGTGGTGGATGGGGAGGGAGGAGGTGGCCTACAGGGGGACCTGGAGCTCTGGAAAGATGATCTAGAAAGTGGAAGCTGAGGTTCAATGCAGGAAATGCAAGGTACTCTACCTAGGGGCCAAAAACCTGGGCCAAGTGTACACCGGGGGATGCTACAAGTCCCGATGGCGAGGAGGGACCTGGGGTGGTGGTGGATGTCAAGATGGACAACTCTGAGACTTGTAGGAGGGCAGCAGCCAAGGCCAATAGGATGCTGGGATGCATGCTAGAGGATCACCTCCAGAAGAAGGAAGTATACTCCCCCTGTATAACTACTTGGTGAGCACACACCTCAAAGTACTGCGTGCAGTTTGGAGACCACACTAAAGAGGGACATTAAACTCCTGGAGAGCAACCAAAATGATTTGGGGCTTGGTGGACAGGACCTATGAGGAGAGGCTCGAAGAGCTAAATATGTACACACTGGAAGAGAGGAGGGACTGGGGGGACATGATAGAGGTATTCAGGTACATGAAGGGGGTAAATAGGGGAGGAGCAGTCAGGGTGCTTGAGAAGGAAGGAGGACAGGGCCACTAGAGGGCATGAGTGGAAGCTGGAGGAAAGATTCAGGAGAAAGGAAGAGGTGCTACTTCACTGGAGGAAGTGGGTGGAGCCATGGAAGGGCACTGCCTAGGGGGCTGGTGGAGGCAGAGATGGTGGAGGTGTTCAGAGTGGGTGGGACAGGAACAGGGAAGGGTTCTTGAAGCAAAATCCAATGCAGCGAGAATATCCGGAACTGGGAAGGGAGAAGGCGAGGGGGCAGCAAGGTCAGGTCCCAGGGTGGGGCTGACCAAACGAGCAGACGTGAAAGACCATTAGGCATATTCTGCTGGCATTTTAGTATGTTAGTATACAAAAAAAAGATTTTGGACTAGTCTTCCCCCCCCCCCGAAACTTCAACAAGCCATAATTCCCTCCGTATTTGGACTTCAGGACAATCTGTGTTTCACAACAAAGGTTTTAATGAGTACTATAAGAACAATGCATAACCCCCTAAACAAATTTAGGGCCCACATAAAAAAAAAAAAAAAAAAAAAAAAAATCTCATAGGATAACATTAGAACTTTAACAAGCCATAACCCCTCAATATTTGGACTTGACGGCAAATCTGTTATCAGAACAAAGGTTGTAATAAATTCCAGAAGAATAACACACATCTTCCCCCCCCACCCAAACATTTATGGGCAATATAAAAAAAAAATCCTATAGAGTTAACATTGGAATTTCAACAAGCCATAACTCCTTCAATATTTTGACTTGAAGGACAACTCGTATATCAAAACAAAAGGCCGTAATAGGTAACAAGATTATACAATAGCAAGAAAATTTCCTGGACTCTGTTTGGTCAGTAATGCGCCTGAGACAGTGATGTTATTACAATAACATCACTGTATTGAACCCTGGATGATTGTTGGAACCACTTTTTTTTCTCAGAAACAAAATACACTGCCTCACTTAAAATCTACTAAAACATTTTTATTTTTATTTTTTTTCTATAACATCGAGCCATTGTATAATTGCAATAAGGCACTCAAGGTGTGTGTGATGTGTAATAACGTCACTCCTGGGTGGTGGAAGCACTGCTCAGACTAAGTGCTTCATCCACTCCAGGAGTGGCAGTTCATCTATGATATACACACACCTTATCGTCATAATTCTAAACATCACTGTGTTGATTTTTTGAGGATTATATAGTTTTTCCCCAGAAACAAAGATATACTGTCCTAGCTAAAATCTACTAGAAACATTTTATTTTTTTTGTTTCCTATAACATCAAGGCCATTATATAATTGCAGTAAGGCACTCCAAGGTGCGTGTTGTCGTGTAATAACGTCACTGCTGGGGTGGTGGAAGCAGTCTGTACGCCTCCATGCTTCAACCCACCCAGGAGTGACATTGTTACGATAACACTACCTGTAACTATACTAACCAAACGCTTACACATTCCCTGTTAACATTTGGGGCAATATTTATAAAAAAAAAATAAATAAATAAATAAATAAATAAATAAATAAATGAATAAAAAAAAAAAAAAAAAGGCATAAAAAAAGAATAATGCAAATTCCCGTAGAATAACATTGGAATTTTAACAAGCCATACAAGGAAGGAAAAAAATTGCACTTTTTGCAGAAATGATTTGCTTTCACAGCAACAAACATGTATGCATCTGCACTTCAACTGGCAAATGAGAATACGATTATACTTTTTTTTTTTTTTTTTTGTGACTTGCTTCCATTTTTTTTTTCCGTTTGGACGTTCTTATGAAAATTTTTGCGTGAGCGAAAATTTCATATGAAAATTTTTATGTGATTGAAAATAACGCCCTCTAATTGCATCCCGTGTTGTTCAGTATTTCCCTGGTGTCTAGTGGCATCCCCCACTCATCCAATCGCCGTCCCAGTAATTTTCAGTGTTCCCCTGGTGTATGGTGGCACCCTCCACCCTCCGTCTGCCATCCCCTAATGTTTTGTTTCCATGGTGTTTAGTGGCACCCTCTTACCCTCTGATCACCGTTCTGTATTTTTGATTGTTTCCCTGGTGTGTGGTGCACTCCTCTCACCCTCTGATCACCATCTCTGTATTGTTTCCCTGGTGTCTAGTGGCACCCCCACCCTCCAATCGCCATCCCCATATTACATAGCTCTGTAAAAAAACAAACAAAATAAAACGGACACTCGCAGATCCAGTTCCACCCCCCCCAACCCCTACATCCCACTGGGAACCCACCCTCAGCCCCACACCCTCACTCACCTGAATAGGTCCCAGGATGAAGATCCTCTTTTGATTGAAGACATGTCTTGCTGCTGGCACCTCTGACTATGATATGAAAACTAAGAAGTGCAGTTCAATGTGTTTCAGTGGAGGTTAACTGATGCATAGCTTTGTCATTTTTTGCATGTTTGACCCCACATTTTCAACATTGCTGTTTTACCCCAACCCATGAACAGTGTTGGTGGAATTAAGACAAATTTGTCTCGAATGGCGATTTTGTGGTAGATTGGTTAAAAAAAAAAAAAAACCTTTTGGTGGGAATGGGATTGAACATTTTCACCACACTTGATGAGGAGGTGTCTGAAGAAGGCTATCTTTGAAATTCGGGGTCAAAATATATAAAAATGCCAAAGTTATGCACATTAGTTGAAATTTTGCTACACTCTCTCATAACTTTGGGAATTTTAAATATTCAGACCCCATTTTTGAACTGAGCCATTTTTTAAACCACATCACGAAGGTGACAGCTGTCCTTTTTCAAATCCTGGCTAAACAGCGTTTCTGCACTGGTGGTGCGGTAAAACATGGCGAGGATTTGAAAATGTTCACTGTTGGGTTCATGAGGAGGGGCAATAAGAAAGCTATGCTGACAATTTGTTGTTGTTTTGCTACAACTGCTGGGCCCTGCACGTCCACAGCAACATACGTGTACGCGTCTTTGGAGAGATGGCCCTTCGCTCCCACTGGCAAATGAGCATACAATTATACTATCTCAAAAAGTAAGGTAATTCTTTACAAAAAAAAAAAAAAAACTTTGTTAATGCACTAGTTAGGGTTAAACCACAAAAAGTAGGGAAATGTGGTATTTCCAACCCCAACACCCAACCCCCACCTTGCAGGCAGCAGCAGGAGAAACCATTGTGATTTGACCGCTTCTGCATCTTCGCAGATCAGGTATGCGGTGTGCATCAGGGTTGTCAACACTGACACTCACACCAGTCTCATATATTCTACACATGCCAGCTTCTTTCTAATGATGAAGTGGGGAGAGTATTTCTGTTGACAACCCCAGGCACACCCAATACCTGATTTGCGAAGATGCAGGAGAGGTCAAACCATAATGGTTTCTCCTGTTGCTGCTACGAAAGTTAGTGGGTGGAGGTTTCCAACCCCTAACACCACATTTCCCTACTTTTGGCAGTTTAACCCTAATTAGTGCATTAACAGTTTTTTTGCAAAGAATATGTGTGTGTGTATGTGTATTTTATGTATAATACATATACTCTGTGTGTGTGTGTGTGTGTGTGTGTGTGTGTGTGTGTGTGTGTGTGTGTGTGTGTAGCTATGTATATATTTTTCTAGGATTGTGGATATGTTGTTCATCCACACTCTTTGGCATGTCCCCTTCCATTTTAAATCTTGCCAGAAGTCTTCAAGCTGGCTCTTCCCACCCACTTGGGTGGTATAACCTTCGGCTCTGCCCAATAATACCAGATTTTCAAACATGAAGTCTTGCTATATTATGACAATTGCAGTATGACCGCAGGTTAGAACTGCTCCGGAGGTGAAATAGTTAACTTCCATGCAGGGTATGGAATCTTGAGCGCGAGCTCGACTAAGGAAGCTCTGTCTGCTTGCTTTCAAACCAAAACCGTCAGATTCTTTACTCCGCCTCACTGAACAGTCGCTCCGGAGATTTTCTTCTTTTGCTCGGTTCATTTCACGGTTTAAAACAGTTTTAAAGTTTAAAATTCATCTTTATTTAACTGCAACCATTCGGTTCAAGCTCTGTCTGTGGTAACGTAAGTAATAGATAGGATTTACATATGAATTCTGTGTGGAAGTTGTAAAACATTTATCGGTTCAGTTTGAACCGATTAGGTTGCATTTTTAAATTGCTAGTCCTTTTTAGAGTGCGGTTCCCGGTTCCTATCTGTTCTAAAAATAACGGATTTCCTTACGTTTTTTTCCACGGCCCGTGACACGGTTGGGAACCGATAGGAGAGTCTTGCTTGGCGGATTGCCATAAACAGACACGTTTTTGGTTAGGCTGGCATAATGTCTGAGAAACCCAAAAGAAAAACCAGGCCCACTGGATTTCAGCACTGTAAGGTCTGTGGGGAAGCCTTTGCCAAGGCTGACCCTCACACCTCCTGTGTTTATTGCCTGGAGTTTGACCACCTCGATTCAGACTGCCAGATTTGCAAGAATTTCCCTGCTGCCACCGTTGAAAAGAGAGTTGGTAGGCTCAGGGAAAGAGAGGCCAAAAAGTCCGCTGACCCGGATGGCCAGCCCAGTTCGGTGCCAGCCGAACCTGAGGGAGTGCCCTCTGACCAGGGCCTTACTTCCTCGGGCAAACGAAGAGCTGGCTCCGAGGAGCCAGTTCCTGAAAAAAGGACTAGAAAGTCTGCTGCTGTGGAAAAAGTCCTTTCCCCGACAGCGGAAGAGATAGCCAAAGCAATCCAAATTGTCCAGTCTCTTTCCCAGTTCCTGAACCATCCCCATCTGGAGGCGTTAGGTTCATCATGTCCCATCGGTTCAGGATTATGATTTTGAGGAATTTTATGAACCATGGGGGGAAAGTATGAAGAGAGTAATTATAGTCTGGAAGATCTGGACGCTCCTATTGAGCCAGATACTTCTCCAGATAGACCTTTAGGGGTCCCCCCCCCAGGCTTTCTGAGTCCCCTGCTCATTTTATTTTTTACAAGAAGGTTGCTGAAACTCTTCAGCTTCCTGTTGAAGAAGCTGTGGATGATCAGGAAGAGCCTGATTATGTGGAAATGTTGGATATTCCAGAATCTAAGAGACTGTCTATTCCCCTTCATAAATCTTTCAGGAAACAGACAGTAAAAGTTTTAAAAACTCCTCATTCTATACCTCCTGTGGATAAAAGGATGGACAGAAGGTATACCTTATCAGGTCCCGACATAGAATTTCTCACACAGCAATGCAGCTATGTGGGTGTCATGCAGGCTGCAGCTTGTGACAAGGCAAATACCCCCCCTGGCTTCACATCCTCCTGAAAAGGACTCCAGGAAGATTGATGCTATGGCTAAGAAACAGTACATGGCAGCATCCTTGGGGCTCAGACAAGCAAATTGCATGGCTTATGCTGCCAGATACCAGAAATCCAGATGGGATACTGTTCTGGCTCTAGTCAAACAACTCCCTGACAAGTTTGCCAGGGATCTGGAACAGGTAGCTTTAGATGGTATCGAGGCATCAAAAATGCAATTTCATGCTGCAGTGGACATAATGATGTATCTTCTAGAGTTATGGCTACTTCTGTGGCTCTTCGCAGAATGGCCTGGCTCAGATGCACCACATTGTCTCAGGATACCCAGTCAAAAGCCATTGATTTTCCTGTGAATGGCAATTCTCTGTTTGGGGAGCAAACAGAGAATTATATGAAGAAAATGGATGAATACAGGACCACCTGTCGGAGTGCACAGGCCAAGGAAAGGCAGGCCACTCCTCAGAAACAGCCCCCCAGGGGCAGAGGCAGGCCTTTTCATAGGCCTTTTTATCAGGCTCAAGCCTCCTCTTCTGCCTATACCCAGAGGGGATTCTTTAGGGGAAGTGGCAGGAGGGGTTCAAGCAGGCCTGCTTCCACTCCTCAGCCCAAAGCCCCTGCCAAGCAGGCACCCTGATGGTGTAGCCAGGGCCGCTTCTCCTCTACCAGTGAGGGTCAGGCTGGCTTAATTTGTCCAGGACTGGAAGTCTCTCACATCAGACAAGTGGGTCCTGGAGAGGTAAGCCAGGGACTGGTCCCCAGCTTCAAAAAATTCCAAGCTGAGGCCAGATCTTTTCCTCCCGCATCTCCATCGGAGGCACTCGCCTTAGAGTCAGAGGTCTCCACCCTCCTCGCTCTCAGAGCCGTAGAAAGGGTTCCACCCCTACACCAGGGCAAGGGGTTGTACTCCAGATACTTCCTTACTCCAAAAAAGACAGGGAGAATGGCGGCCCATCCTGGATCTCAGATACCTAAACAAGCACCTTTTAAAACCAAAGTTCAAAATGGTGACTCTGGCAATCATTTTACCTTCCCTAAGGCCAGGGGACTGGCTAGCATCCCTGGACCTCAAGGATGCCTACTTTCATATTCTCATCAGAGCTCCCACCCAGTACCTCAGGTTCCAGCTGCCCTCAGGCCATTACAGTTCAGGGGCAATGCCCTTCGGACTTACTTCAGCTCAAGGGTATTTTACAAGTGCCTGGCAGTAGCAGTAGCTTGCCTAAGAAGGCAAAAGATTTCCATCTTTCCTTATTTGGACAATTGGCTCATTGTAGGACAATCCCCAGATCAGGTCAACCTACATCTTCAGATAACCCAGCAACTGCTTACATCACTAGGTTTCCTTCTGACTCTCTCAGAGTCAGTACTGGAGCCTGTCCAGCTCCTAACCTTCATAGGCACAGAGTTGAACACCCAGAAAGCCAGGGCCTTCCTCCCTCTAGACTGGGCAAACGCCCTTGTCTCCCTGGCCTCTTCATTCACCCTGCAGGTCTCTCGACCAGCAAGGCATTTTCTGCAGCTCCTAGGGCACATGGCTGCTTCCACAGCAGTGGTACAAGGAGCAAGGTTTCAAATGAGAGACATTCAGTTCCATATGAGGGCCTTTTGGTCACAAAGAAAGGATCCTCTTACCAAACTGATCCCAGTTACTCAAACCCTGATCTAAGCCCTTCAGTGGTGGCAGGATCAGAGCAATCTGAGACAAGGAGTTCCCTTTGTCACTTAGCCTCACTCATTAATCCTTACTACAGATGCCACCCTCTTGGGGTGGGGGGCCCACATGGGCAACCTCACTACCCAGGGACTGTGGTCCCGACAGGAATCTCTACTCCACATCAACCTGTTGGAGCTCAGAGCAGTTTTTCTAGCACTTCAAAGCTTTCTCAGAATCTGTTCAGAACAAGGCAGTGCAGGTCAGAACAGACAACACCACTACAATGTGGTACATCAACAAGCAGGGGGCACTCGGTCTATGGCCTTGTGCACCGAAGCCATGAAGTTGTGGTCTCTGGCGTACTACCTGAACACTTCCCTTTCGGAGTTCATCTCCCAGACAAAGACAATGTCCTGGCAGATGCTCTCAGCAGGATCTCTCAGGGCCATCACGAGTGGTCCCTGGATCCCCTGGTTCTGGGAGTGGTATTTGCCAAATGGGGCACTCCGCAAATAGATCTCTTTGCAGCTCCGAACAATCATCAACCTCCTCTCTTTTGCTGCAGGCCCCCAGTCTTGGGCTCAGTCCTCTGGGCATGGCCCTCAGCTGGGAAGGGGATTCTCTATGCCTTCCTCCTTTCCCTCTCCTGTTCAAAGTGCTAGTCAAAATCAGAGCCCAATCCTGCAGGGTCATTCTGATTGCCCGGATTGGGCCAGGCAACCTTAGTATCCTCTCCTCCTGTTCTTAGCAGTCCATCCTCCCCTGTACCTCCCAAGAACCACAATCTGTTACTTGTGCCCAGGGAAGGTTTGGTACCACGAATCTCAAGTCTCTCAATCTCAAGGCCTGGTTCTTGAAGAGCTAGGTTGCTAGCCTACACCTCTCTCATGGTGTAATGGATATATCAAGGCTTCTAGGAAGCCTTCTACCAGGAGCTACCCACAACTCCAAATGGAAAAGATTTTCCATATGGTGCTCAGAAAAGAATATTTCCCCAAACACGGATGTTGCCCACAGTCCTAGATTACATGGTCCATCTAAACACTTAGGGGCTGAGACCAGCTACCCTGAAGGTACATTTGGCAGCTGTCTCTGTTTTCTTTCAACAGAGTAAACCCTCTCCTCTTTCATCTCACCCTGTATTTACCAGGTTTTTAGGTTTGCTTCACTAACCCTCCATTCAGGGACCCTGCCCCTGCCTGGGACCTCAATGTTTGCATTGCTCAACTCATGCAACCTCCTTTTGAGCCCTTGTCTTCAGCTGAGCTCAAGTTTCTGACTTGGAAAACTGTATTTCTGGTAGCTATCACGTCTGCCAGACGCATAAGTGAATTACAAGCATTGTCAGTGGAGCCAGACTTTATCTCCTTTCACAGAGATAAGGTAGTCCTTCGGACTAATAGGAAGTTCCTGCCTAAGATGGTTTCAGATTTCCACCTTAATCTGTTTCTCTCCCTGTTTACTTCACTGATCATTCTTCCTCTGGTGAGAGAAGGCTGCACAGCTTAGATGTAAAGAAGGCCCTTAGCTACTACATAGAGAAGGCTGCACAGCTTAGATGTAAAGAAGGCCCTTAGCTACTACATAGAGCGTACCGAGGGTCACAGGTTTGACTCCCTCCAACTGTTTCTCACTTATGGTGAGGTTGGGAAAGGGAAACCTGCCACTAAAAGATCCATTGCCAGGTGGATTGTCTCTTGTATCCAATTCTGTTATGAAAAGTTGGGTAAGACTCCCCCCTCAGGCCTGAGGGACTCACTCTGCAAGTTACAGCTGCTTCTCTGGCTGCTGCCAGGGACATTCCTATTCTAGAGATATGTCAAGCAGCTACCTGGAAAATGGTACACACTTTTACCAAGCATTATTCCTTGGACATTCAAGCTAGGAGTGACGCTCTGTTTGGCACAGCTGTCCTTCAGAGCCTATTCCCTAAGTAGGTTCTGTCCCTCCTCCATGGGGGTACTGCTGTGTAGTCTGCAATTGTCATAATATAGCAAGACTTCATGTTGTTTGAAGAAAAAATTACTCACCTTAGTAATGTTGTTTCTTCTAATGGAGTCTTGCTATATTATGACCACCCCCCCTGCCTGCCCCTCTCAGAATCTCGTTTTTGCACTGTGGGTGGGCATCACAGTGTTGGCACTCTGTTTTTCTTGCCACTTTGTTGTTTTGCTTCACCCTCCTTAGGGTGAGTGTGTTTTTATTTCATTTTTGGGTCTCCTGACTTGAGTCTTTTTCGAGACCAACAAGTGTGTTCGTTAGGGTAGTAGCCAGTTGGCTAGTGTAGGTTTACAGCTTCGACACAGAGCATTAGTGAGTTTTAGCTTGTAAAGATCTGACGGTTTTGGTTTGAAAGCAAACAGACAGAGCTTCCTTAACGAGCTCGCGCTCAAGATTCCATGCCCTGCATGGAAGTTAACTATTTCACCTCTGGAGCAGTTCTAACCTGCGGTCATACTGCAATTGTCATAATATAGCAAGACTCCATTAGAAGAAACAACATTACCAAGGTGAGTAATTTTTTCTTCCTTTCCGCTGGAAGATTCGGGTTGCCTCCCTTGTGCTCACACATTTTGTAGGTCCTGGCTCAAAAACCTGCGGTTATTCCGAAAATCCGTCTAGTTCGCATTAGCGATCGCGACTCTATACCTTCGATTATGGAAGACTAGTCTTCCCCCAGATTTCATCGGTGCCCTTGTGGCCAGAAGATGTCACACACCGATCCACCGCGTGCGTTTACTGTCTCGTTGTCAACCATGACACTTTGAAATGTGATTTGTGTCTCGCTTTCCATCCTGACATCCTCGATGACTGTCTCGCATGCCTGAAGTTGGGGAGGCAGAAACTGAACCATCGGTGAAATCCAAGGAGGCTCAGTGGGCAGTTTCCACGGCTGCGGGATCCGCCATGCAATTGGAACGCAGGCAAGCATTCAAAGAGGAAGCGGCTCGGGCTTCAAAACTACTCTGAGCTTCTTTGTTCTGCTCAACCTGGGCTCCACCTTCTCAGGTTCCTTCTGAGAGTTGTGCCAGTCTCTCCCAACTAAAGGAGAGGGTCCTGTGGGCATGCACTCCTCTCGATCCCACAAGTGGGAGAAGGATCCTGGAACATCTTCGTCCAGCGGAGACACTCTTGGTCCTAGGAACATGCGGTCTCAACCGGTCGAGATTGCTTCTTGACCGCTGGCTTCTCAGCTTTGCCGTCTAGTCAGTCAACCGAACAGTCAGTCGATGTAGAAATCATCATCGATCTGAGTCGATCCTTTATCGCCCGACTCAGTCGGCGTTTTCGATCAAACTCAAATTCTGACTTTCCCCAACGAGGAGACCCAGCCTGCTGGGACTCCCATCGAAGAAGTGGTCCTGACCCCAGGAAATCACTGGTCCCAGCGGTATCTCCCGAGCGACTGAATCAGCCTGTCTGATCTCAATTGAGGTCTCGGACCAAAAGGCAGAGGAAGAGCCATAAACTCTGTAAAAAGAGGCAAGGCCATCGGTTGTCCTCGTCCTCCTCAGATGAGGAGAGGCTCCGGCAGAAACTCTGGCGCTACGAGGACCTCATGTGGCAGCAGCTGATTTTCACTGGGCACAAGCCGACCCCGTCTTCCACCCCGGCCGTTACTTGGCTTTCATCTCCTAGGTCGAAGCCGACTCCTTCGGAGCCGATCAAGTCTGTTCCCCTGCCCTCGGAGCCAGGCGAAACCTCTGGTTTGACCTAAACCAGTCTCTCCACTGATTGTGGTGGAACCACCGCCCAATCAGTCTGTAGGAGACCTCCTTCCAAAGAAGATAAGTCGGACACCAGGCTCCCCCAGCATCTGTCGGTCACTGTCACCCCGGACCATCCTCGCCGGGTCGAAGGTGACCTGGGTGGTCGACCATTATATCCGGATTCCTCGGACTCGGATGTGACCGGCCTGCATTCTCATTCCGGGGATGACAAATCAGCTGGGGTTAGAGATGGAGGAATGTCCCTCGTCTTTTCAGGGCATTCTTTGACTCATCTCTGAGTCCACAGGGGATGCCCCTTGAGCCAGTCCAGAAAAAGGCAGAGTACCCTCTCACAGACATCCTTAAGAGAGGGCATACCCCGACGGAGGCCCTTCCTGTGGCTGAGGCCATTGTTGGCCTGGTCTTAGAACTCTGGCAGTGCCCTGCCTCTTGTCCAGCTCCATCTGCCTGCATGGCTCGCAAGTATGTGGTGCCCATGGGGTCCCTTGCGGGGTTCGCAGAGCACCCTTTGGCCGAGAGCCTGGTGACAGCCTCTGCGTTCAGGCATACTGGCAGTTCTGCCAATACTGACCGACCTCCTGAGAAAGAGTCCAAGCTTTTGGACCATTCAGCCAGGAAGGTCTATGCAGCTTCTTCCTTGGGCCTTCATCAGGCAAGTTCGGCCATCATCATGGCACACTTCTCAAATGCCCTCCTGGGTCTTTGGATGAAGTCCTCCCAAATCTCCGAGGACATGCAGACCACGATCAAGCAGTTCTGGGATCAGGGCCGAGCTGTTGCTAAACAGCAGTTTAAGACAGTCTGGTATTGCGGATTCTTGTGCCCTTTCTATAGCAGCCACAGTTATCTTGTATCGCGGGGCTTGGCTGAGGCTCTCCTCCTTCCAGTGGATACTCAGCACAAACTAGCTGACATGCCTTTCCTAGGAACGGACCTGTTCAGCCGAGGTGGCTGGTCACCTTCAGCGCATTGAGCAGTCTGCCATGTACCTCAGTGGTCCGTTGGGCCCGGTTGCACATGCACCCCCTCCAATGGGAGCTGGCCGCCCAGTGGACTCAGCGCCACGGTCATTTCGACCAGCTGATCACTGTAACCCAGAAGATGTGGGACACTCTCCACTGGTGGACTGCCCCAGACTGGTTGCCGGAAGGGATCCCGTTTGTCTGCCCCGAGCAGATGGTCGTCCTTACGACTGATGCCTCTCTCATGGGCTGGGGAGCCCACATGGGGGACAAAAGGGCCCACGGGCTCTGGACCTCCGAGGAGTCCTGATGCCACATCAGCCTTTTGGAGCTCAGAGCAGTCAGACTGGCACTGTCAGCTTTCGCTCCTCAGCTCCGGGGTTAAGTGGTTCAAGTCCAGATGGACAATACCACGACCATGTACTACCTTAACAAACAGGGCGGCATGCACTCCCATCTGCTGTGCAGGGAGGCGCTCCACATCTGGACCCTCATGAGCTGTCTGGAGGCAGATCTCCTAGCCATCCATGTAGCAGGAGCCTGAAACCGTCTAGCGGATGCTCTCAGCCGCTTAGGCGAGACATCCCATGAGTGGTCTCTCCATCCAGAGGTAGCTTACAGCCTGTTCTCCCACTGGGGCAAACTGATGGTGGACCTGTTTGCCTCCAGGGACAACACCAAGCTGAGGCTGTTCCATGCCCGCCCCCCTCAGCAGGGGTCGCTGCAGGGGGATGCCTTCTTAAGGCAGTGGATCCCAGGCCTCCTCCATGCCTTCCTTCCATTTCCCTTGATTCACAAAGTGCTTCTCAAGGTGAAGAGGGACAAGGGGCAGGTGATCCTGGTAGCCCCAGACTGGCGCGCCAGTTCTGGTATCCAGATCTCCTCAGCCTCAGCTGAAGGCCGCCGGAGCAGTTTCCAGCACGCTCGGACCTGATGTCTCTCAATCAGGGGAAAGTATTCCATCCGGACCTTCAATCCTTGCACCTCATAGCCTGGTACCTGAGCGGTTAGAGTTCCAGGCTTTGGGTCTCTCCGAGGATGTATTCACCGTGGTGGAGGCATCCAGAAAAGAATCGACCAGGAAATGTTACGTCTTCAAATGGAAGCGGTTTTCCATTTGGTGTCAGGGCAAGGGCTTGGACCCTTTGTCCTGTCCAGTGGCTAACATTCTGGACTACCTTTGGTCTCTCTCTCTCTCAAAGGGGTCTGCGGTCATCAACCCTTAGGGTGCACCTGGCAGCCATCTCTGCTTACTGGGCGTGGGCCGGTCAGCCGATGTTGGCGCAGGAGACAGTGGTCAGGTGCTTTTTCAAAGGCTTGGATCACATATCACCTCTGGTGCATGAACCTCCACCTCAGTGGGATCTGCTGCTGGTACTGGCAAAGCTCATGGGCAAGCCATTTGAACCAGTGCACAAGTGTGCCTTGTCACACGTCTCATAGAAGACGACCTTCCTTGTGGCTGTCACATCTGCCAGAAGGACAGGGGAGCTCCAGGTGCTTTCGGTGGACTCCCCTTATCTGGTCTTCCACAGGGACAAGGTTGTCCTATGCCTCCACCCAAAATTCCTTCCGAAGGTGGTGTCAGAGTCTCACTTAACCAGGTGTTGACTCTGCCAGTTTACCACACCAACTACACCTTGGAGGCAGAGTATAGGCTCCATACTTTGGACCTGAGACGTGCTCTCTCCTACTATAAGGAGAGGATGGTGGAAATTTGGGGAGGGGTTCGCCAGCTGTTTGTCTCCTTCGCTGAAGTTGCTTTTTTTTTTGTTTAACCAGGAGTAACACACTAAGCTGAAAGCTTTTTTACAGGAGTGACCTGGGAGCACAGGGAAGTTAAATGACTTGCTCAGGGTCACACAGTATGCAAGTGGAAGCTGTGGGATTCAAACCCAGGTCTGGTCTGCTGGATCTCACCAGATTTGCATCTCAGAGCCTTAAACCACTGCAGCAAAGCGGATGACTGCAAAATGGATTACATCATGCATTAGTCTATGCTGTGAATTGGCAGGCAAGGAGCCTCCCATAGGGATAAGAGCTTATTCTATCCGCCATACCGCTGCATCGGCGGCTGCTTCCAGGGACTTCCCCTATCCAGGAGATTTGCTGGGCTACTACGTGGAAGTCAGCAAACACCTTCATCACCCACTAACACATCAACCTTGAGTCATGCCGGGATGCTGGTTTTGGGGCCTCAGTTCTCCAATCTCTGTTCCCTAAGTAGGGGGTGTACGCCTTGCCTCCCTCCTCCTGGACAACTGGTAGGAGTCTGCAAAGAGTGTGGATGAACAACATATCCACGATCCTAGAAAAACAGGTTACTCACCTGTAACAGTAGTTCTAGGAGTGGTATATGTTGTTCATCCACATGGACCCACTCGACCTCCCTGACTGCAGGCGCACAACACGTGGCTTCCAGCGGGCTAAGATCTGGTGTCATCGGGCGGAGCCGAGGGTTATACCGCCCGGGTGGGTGGGAGGAGCCAGCTTGAAGACTTCCAGCAAGATTTAACGTGGAAGGGGACATGCCAAAGAAGCGTAGATGAACAGCATATACCACTCCTAGAACTACTGTTACAGGTGAGTAAGCTGTTTATACAGTGGTTGTCTAAAAGTTTCCTACCTCGAGGTACCGCTGAGGCAATTTGCACTGACTGTAATGTGATCCTGCCTCATTCTGCCTCGGTATATAAATTTATTTATTCTCACTGGTGTTGAATAAGCGGTGGTTCTAAGATTTATGCAGCACTCTAACGTCAGTCAGCCACTGTTTATTCAACACCCTACTATTAATCATCACCCCCTCCTGTTGGAACTAGATCCCTCAGCCCCCAGCCATTACTGTGAGGACCTGATTTGGCTGCAGACATGCACACAGTCCTTTGGAAATGTTCATCCCACCCCATCTGTCCTAACCTCACAGTACCTCCGTACACTTCCCCATCTCCAGTCAATAAAACAGTACTTTTCCCCAAATGTTTCACCAACATTAAGTTGATCATTTTCTTCTCTCAATTTGTCAGCAGCCTGCATCACTTACTCTCTGGGCATGCAAATTTTCCTTGCTCTTTGGCTAAACACACACTGCTGCAAAAGCCATGGAAAGTGGGATCAACCAGATACAATCCAACCCAAAATATCCGGGGAATCTTTCAAATCTTCATGCTCCAGTCTAGATCGTTATCTACCAGAAATCCTAGTACAAAATATCCAAACGAAAATATCTTTGAGCTCTTCATGCTGCAATCCCAGGCCACGGAAAACACTGATTCCCCCGTCCAGATCACCACCATCGCTACAACACCTTTCCCCAGCCACTCCCTTTACACATCACCTGTGAAAATCCTACACTGCTCAATCACCCAAGGCCATCAGATCCATGGAAGACACCTTGAAATTCCACAGGCGAACAGTCCTTCACGAAGCCTCCTCATAAACTGAGCCCAAACTGCGCCATAAATGCTAAACTCTGCCCAGAAATGCCATATAACGCCATCCTCCAACGGAACAGTTTTCCCATTTCCAGCCACCCAATTGAATCCCACAACTGCATCCATTCACAAAAGAGACCAATCACAGCTCACACCACGAATTACCTAAACAGTATACTTCCACGAAACAACTGAATCACAAATAGCGCCAAATAAAAATACAGAAAACATAAAAAATAACACAAAAAAAAAACCTGTTGCATAAATTGTACATGTGACGGCTTTCTGTCAGCTATATCATTTATTTGAAATCTGTGTGTGACCTTGGGATCTCACGAGTGGCGTCAACCGAGGTCATACAATGTTCGTTCAAATAAATGGTGTATCTGACAGAAAGTCACTCATATCTCCTATATAATTACTGGTGACTCCCTTTAAAAACCTGAATTTAGGAGCAGTAAAAATGCTGTAACAACCTGAAATAGAGTTATTACGATGTTCACTAAACTTTTTTTTCACTGTTAGTGCCCATTGTCTGTCACTCAAACATATCGAACCACTTCATTGTCTCGTGCTCGGCTTTCAGACAGGCTGAGCAGTATTTCAAAAATGGTGGCTCGGTTTACTGAGGAGCCACTTTTGTTTACTTCCCTCTCTGTTTCTCTATTCATTTTTCATCTTTATTTGGTTGATGCTGCCTTTCAAACACAAAATAAATATCTGGTTGATCCCACCATGCCCCCGAATTGGTAGACGTGCCAACTCCCAACTGAAATCCAGGACAGAGCCTACCTAGCACGCACAATGGCTGACACCTAAAAGAAAAAATAAAGTAAGTCTGAGCAGAGCGGAAGAAAGGGAAAGTAAGTGTTGTGTGTTTATGTTGGTAGGGAATACACTGAGACACTGAGCAAACTCTGTACCAGTAATTACAAAAAAATAAACTGTGTGTTTTGTGGATTTTTTTACATACCTCAGATGTGGAAAAAAAAAATCCATAACACACACAGTTGCCTGTCTGTTGTTCTCTATATAATGTATTATACACGTACACATATTGGCACACACACAAAATACAATATTGTTTTATAGATGTAGATAAGGAGCTCCACTTGAACATTGGCAGCTGACCCCCCCCACCCAGCCTGAAAAATCACTTGCACATTTTTAGTAACTTGCTCCCAGGGATAATGATGGCAAACTTAACATTTGTTATCTGGCAAGTTAGACTGTCTCTTTCAGAATTTTCTCACATTTAAAACAGGGGAAAGCATATTTCCAGCTTCCTTAATGGAATGAATTCACATTCACAAAACAGCTCCGGACAGACATTTCAGTACTTGAAGCAAGTTGAGGCTGTGACGTGCAGGAATTACTAGCAAAACTAACAGAAGACTTCTTTGGTCAGAAATTCAATATACTAGCAGTAGTCAGTGGGGCTACTGTCAGTTGTTACACCTGAGAGTTGAGTAGAGCTTCTCTGGGGAAAGTTGTAAGCTCTAGGCTGAACTTGCTTCACTTTTGCATTTTTAAACTTCATATTGAATTTGTATGCTTCTTACCTCACATATTTACCGTACTAGAAACAGCAAGTTCTAGGGATGTGGATATGATGTTCTAGCCATGCTGTCTGGCAGTTGCCTTTCTCATTAAGATTCGCCGGAAACATCTTCAAGCTGGCTCGTCCCACCCATCTGGGTGGTAACTCTCATGGCTCCGCCCCATGATGCAAGATCTTCCTTGATGCTGGAAGAAGCAGGTTCCCTCCTTACTGCTCCCATGTTGAGCAGGCCCTGGGCGCTTAAAGATCATGTGCAACAGTTTTTACATATTTTTTTTATAAAAGCTTGAAAAGCTGACATTCAAGTCCCTGTGTCATGATTAGTGTTTCCTGAAAATGTCATGCTGTTTGATTTTGTGGTTTTCATTAAATCAGCATGTGTTAACTTCTACAGTGACTGAAAACAATGAAGTTATTTTGTCCTCTCAGTCAAACTTAGAGTGTGATGACATCATTTTGGAGTAGCTTACTGTTTCAGATTCCCAGTCAGAGCAGTACTTTGTAGAGTTAATGGTTTGCTGAGCTCTCCAACTTTCTTACAAACCCAGTCTCCGGTTTGTGATTAGATAGATAAACTCAAAACATATCATTATCTTCTGATAAAATACTGATAATTTCAGTTTCAACGCGGAATTGAAGTAGTGGAAATCTTTCTCTGTGAGAAATCAGCTTGTCTGTATCACAGTTTTCGGTTCTTTCTAATCAAAAGTCTGATTTTTTTTCTAGCTACATAGCACAGGGCTGTTTAATAAATATAAAATAAATCCAAATTTTGTTCATTCACAGAAACAGTCTGTCTTTGATGTAGCCTTCATAAATATGTTAATGTAAGAACATTTTTTTTATGTCAGATTGACAAACAGTACCTGTGCTTGAAATACTGTAGCAGAGTGTGACAGGCACCTGTCTGAACGCACACATTTTTGTTCTTTGGTGGTTTCTGTGTGAAAATATATCATGTACGTGTACAACTCAAAACACTGTGTGGCATCCCGATGCATCATGTCTCTTCCCCACAGTTGAGGCAGCTGCAGCCTACAGCCACCTGTCCCTGCCCCACAAGCCCCCTGCCTTCCGCTCCACATGTGAGACTGCTGCATCCTGCTGCCCACTGTCTTCTCCCACACAGTCAGGGATTGTGCATCCTGCTGCCTCCATCCCCTGCCTAAGGAATCAGGACTGCTGCACCCTGCCACCCCCTGCCCAGACAGTTGGGGATGACGCACCCTGCTGCCCTCTCTCCCTCCCTCAGCCTCACAGTTAGGAAGCTGCACCTGTTGGCCCCTGTTCCTGTCTCCACAGTCATGGCTGCTATGCCATGCTAAGCCCTAGTGTGCCAGTTTCCTGCCTCCACAACTGGGGCTGCAGTACCATGCTGCCCTAGCCACGAGAGGTGGGGCTTTTGCTACACCCTGCTACCCACTTCCATTGCCCCAGATGGGCAGGGCTGCTGCACCATCTGTACCCCATCTCATAGTCAGGGCTGCTGTACCCTGATGCCCCCTGTGTTCTGCACCACAGTCAAGACCTCTGCATCATGCTGTCCTCTATCCCTTGTCGCCAGAGACAGGGCTGCTGCACCCTGCTCCTTTCTACACAGTTGGAGTTGCCATGGCCTGCTGTGCTCTAGTTCTCCATGCCACTGCAGTTTTGAGCTGCTGCACCATGCTGCCAGTTGCCACAAGATGCAGGGTATTTGCTGTGCCCTATTGCATGCCTCCACAGTTGAGGCAGTTGCACCCTGCTGTCCCCTGCCACCAGAGTCAGATCCTTGCTATACCCTGCTGCCCACATCCCTTGTCCCAGACAGGCATGGCTGCTACACCCTGTCCCCCAGTTTGGGCTGCTGTATCCTGATGCCACCCCTATCTCCTGCCCAAACATTCAGGGCTGCTACACCCTGCTGCCCTCTGTCCCCATGCTCACAGTCAGGGCCATAGCACCCTGTTGCCCCCTTGTCCCTGTCTCCATAGTCAAGGCTGCTGTGCTGTGCTACACCCTAGAGCCTCATGCCTGCATCCACATTTGGGGCTGCTGAGCCCTGCTACACATTTCCATTGCCCCAAATGGGCTGGGCTGCTGTACAATGTACTCCCTGTACCACTGTCAGGGCTGCTGTATCCTGCCCACCTGTGTCCTGCCCCACAGTCAGGGCTTCTGCACCATGCTGTCCTTTGTCCTCTGTCACTGTTGTGTCCTGTTGCACCACACAGCCCCTTGCCTCCACAGGCAGGGGACAGGATACAGCAAATGCCCTTACTTTTGTGCTGCACCCTCCCCAAACAGTTGGGGTTGCTGCACCCTGCTACTCTCTCTCTGTCTCTCTCTCTCTCTCTCTCACACACACACACACACACACACACACACACACACACTCACAGTCAGGGACACTGCACATGTTGCCCCCGTTCCTGTCTCAGCAGAGTGTAGCAAAGGATCTGACTCTGGTGGCAGGGGGACAGCAGGGTGCAACTGCCTCAACTATGGAGGCATGCAACAGGGTGCAGCAAATGCCCTGAATCTTGTGGCAAGTGGCAGCATGGTGCAGCAGCCCTAACTGTAGAGGCATGGTTCTCTAGGGTACAGCAGGCCACAGCAACCCAACTGTGTAGAAAGGAGCAGGGTGCAGCAGCCCTGTCTGTGGTGATGGGTGATAGAAAGCAGCATGGTGCAGAAGCCTCAGCTGTGAGGCAGGACACATGGGGCATCAGGGTACAGCAACCCTGACTGTGAGATGGGGTACACGTGGTGCAGCAGCCCTGCCTTTGGAGGCAGGGAACATAGCACTTTAGGGCCTAGCGCAGCACAGCAACCTTGATTGTGGAGACAGGAACAGGGAGCAACAGGTGCAGCTTCCCTAACTGTGAGGGCAGAGGAGAAAGGGCAGCAGGGTGCAGCAACCCCAATTGTTTGGGCAGGGTGCAGTAGTCCTGATTCTTTAGGCAGGGGATGGAGGCAGCAGGGTGCACAATCCATGACTGTGTGGGAGAAGATAGTGGGCAGCAGGGTGCAGCAGCCTCGAATGTGGAGCAGAAGGCAGGGGCCTTGTGGGGCAGGGGACTGGTGGCGGTAGACTGCAGCTGCCTCAACTGTGGGGCAGAGACACAGTGCATTAGGATGCCACATAGTGGTTCTACTTGTATAGAAACATAGAAGTTGATGGCAGATAAGGACCACAAGGCCCATCCAGTCTGCCCATTTCTTTTTCTACCTTATAAATGTGCCTTCGGGCTTTGCTCTGTCAGTGGCCTATCTATTCATACTCATTTGTATTGCTCCCTTTGCCTATCCATGCCTGTTTGAAGCCCTGCACTATATTCATAGCCACCACTTCTTGAGGTAGGCCATTCCATGCATCCACCACCCTTTCTGTGAAAAATAATTTCCTCATATTCCCCTTAATCGGCCCCTCTAATCTCATGCTGTGTCCTCTTGTCCTGCTATTTTCTTATATTTAAACATGTTAGACTCTTTCACCTTGTTAATGCCCATAAAGGTGTTTGAATGCCTCGATCATATCACCTCTCTCCCTTCTTTGCTCAAGGGTATACATATTGAGCTCTGTTAATCTGTCCTCATATGTCTTCTGATGCAGTCCCTGCACCATTTTGGTTGCCCTTCTCTGGACTGCCTCAATTTGGTTAATGTCCTTGTGAGCTGTGGCCTCCAATACTGCACGCAGTACTCAGATGGGGCTAACCAGTGTCTTGTAAAGAGGGATTATTACCTCCGTCTTATGACTTATGATACCCTACTAATACACCCTAACACCCCCTAGCCTTACCTACTGCTTTAGAGGTCTGCTTGGATGATTTCAGGTCATCAGTGATGATGATGCCCAAGTCTCTTTCGTCCTTTGTGACTGCTAGCAACTCCCCTCCCAGCCTATAGGTGGCTTCAGGGTTTCTCTTCCCTGTGTGCACGATCTTGCACTTCTTTGCATTAAATCCCAGTTGCCATTCTTCTGACCATGTTGCTAGTTTATCCAGATCTCTTCTCATTCTGCTCACCCCATCTGGATCATCTACTCTGTTGCAGATCTTGGTGTCATCTGCAAACAGACAAGCCTTATCTAGTCCATCTGCAAGGTCACTAATGAAGATGTTGAAGAGGACTGGCCCCAGGACTGATCCATGAGGTACCCCACTTGTGACTTGCATCTCTTCTGACTGTATACCATTTGCCACCACTCTCTGTTTTCTGCCCGTCAACCAGTTTGCCACCCAGTTGACCAACTTCTGACCCACCCCGAGCCTACCCAACTTATTTATCGATCTTCTTATGGAACAGTGTCAAAAGCTTTGCTAAAGTCAAGGTAGGCAACATCAACTGCTCCCCTTGGTCCACAATCTGGTCACCCAGTCAAAGAAATCTATGAGATTAGTTTGACAGGACCTTCATGTACACGTACATGTGTATTTCACACAGAAACCACCAAAGAGCTTAAATGTGTGAGTTCTGACAGTACATGTGCTTAATACTGTAGCAGAGAGTGACAAGCACGCTTGTCAATCTGACATGAAAAAAGTTCTTAGTGTTTGTATTTATGAAGGCTACAGCAAAGACAAACTGTTTCTGTGAATGAACAAAATTTAGATTTATTTTATATTCATTAAACAGCCCTGTGTTATATAGTTAGAAAAAATTGATGTTTGATTAGAAAGAACAGAGCTGTAATACAGACAAGCTGATTTCTCACAGAACATATTTGCACTACTTCAGTTCAGCATTGGTGCTGAAATGATCATCTTTGTAAAGGAAGAGAATGATGTATTTAAGCAGATCTATCTAAACACAAACCAGAGACTGAGTTTGTAAGGAACCTGGGAGCTCAGCAAACCATAAACTCTACAGAGTGCTGCTCTGATTGGGAATCTGAAACAGCAAGCTACTCCAAATGATGTAATTGCACTCTAAGTTTGACTGAGACAGAAATAACTCCACTGTTTTCAGCCACTGTAGAGCAAGTTAGCAAATGCTGATTTAAAGAAAACTACAAACCCAAACAACATGCAATTTTCAGGAAACACTAATCATGACACAAGGACTTGAATTTCAGCTTTTAAAGCTTTTATAAAAAATATGCAAAAACCGTTGCACATGATCTTTAAATCTTTGGATTTACTTCCTAAACTTAAACTCATTCAAGTACCACCTTTACTCTGATCTTTGATCATGACTGCAATGGAGGATAGATCTTCGCACAGATTTTGCTGGTGCCCATGCAGGCAGAAGATGTTGTGTACCGACCATCACACCTCGTGCGTATACTATCTGGGCCACGATCACGATCCGAAGGCCTGCTACGTGTGTCAGTCGTTTCATTTGATAGTCCTGGAGGACTGCGCTACCTGCCTAAAGTTGGGTCGTCTGGAGAAATGCTATCTGCCGGTCAAATCAAAGGATGCCCATTGGGTGGTGTCCACGGCTGCAGAGTCCGCTGAGCAGTTAGAACAACTTAAGGCCTTCGAGGAGAGGCCCAGGCCGCTGCTCAATCCTCTTCTGCCTCTGCGTTTGTTCCACTCCAGTTGGGCTCCACCTATTTGACCTCCTTCAAGAAGCTGTGCCAGTCTCTCTTGACCAAGGGAGAGGACCCTTCCGAGGTAAACAGTTCCCACTCACGCGAGAAGGAGTCCAAGAAGGATAAAGAGATGACTTATTGTTGACGCTCCTAGGACTGGGAACATTTCTGCTCTTAGGAAACTTGGGTTTTGACTGCAGTCAAAACTGCGGCCTTGGCCACTGGCTTTACGGTAAACCTGACGGACCAGTTACCTGAGATGAGGTCAACAGTGCGGCTGAGATTTTTCTCGATCCTGTTGACCAGTTTTCATCGGAAGATGCCAACAACTCTCTTTTCAGGACTCCAGTCTTGCCAGTGACCACTGGCGGGTCAGCCCAGCCTGCTGAGCTGGACCTGCCGGTCATCAACCCAGACCAGGAAAAGCTGCGGACCTGCCGGCTCCCTCCAAGGCCGCCTGTTGGCACCACCAATGGCTGAGTTTGAGGTCTCGGTCATCCACAACTTCGAGGTCGAGCAGGTCCCTGCCATCGCGGTCTCGCTTTCGTCACCATGGTAAGTGGCGCCATCGCTACTAGTTTTCCTCGGGTGAGGAGGAGCTTCGGTGCATATTGCATTGATGCTATGAAGACCTCATGTGGCAATAGTTCTGTCCGGGCCGAAGCTGACACTGGCTACCAACCCCCACCCCGGCCAATACCTGGCTGTCGCCCGAAAGGCCAGTGCCGACTCCCCCTGCGGGGCTGGTCGACACTGTTCCTCCCCTAGTGGAGCCAGTTCAGACCACATTGGTTTGGCTGAAGCAGGCTTCACCAGTCGTGATGGAGCTGCCACCAAAACAACCAAGGACTGGGTCTCTGACCAAGGAGTCTCAGCAGGCCAAGGGGCTTCCCCATCGGCTGTCGGTCACCCTTACGCCTGACTGGCCAGCGGGTCGAGGGTGACACTGGTGGCTGCCCACTTTATGGGGACTTCTCAGAGTCTGAGGATTCCTCCTTGCACTCCTGTCCACTGGACACTGAGTCGATCGTGGATCTCTCCATGGACGAAGGCCCCACTTCATTCATGGGCATTCTTTGCCTCGTCTCCGAGTCTGCGAGGATGAAGATGAAGCCCATCCAAAAGCGGGCTCGATATCCCCTCACAGAAATCGTGGACAAAGGGGATTCTCAAACGAAGACCTTCCCAGTGGCTTAGGCCATTGTTGGCTCTGCCCTGGAGCTTTGGCGGTGCCCTGCTTCTTGCCCTGCACCCTTGGCTCGGATGGCCTGCAAGTATACAGTGCCCAATGGCACTCTTTCTGGGTTCCTGAGCCTCCCTCAACTGAGGGGTTGGTGGCTGACTCCGTGTTTTGGTACTCTGGCAATAGTGGGGACATCGATATGCCACCTGACAAAGAGTCCAAAGTTGGACCATTCAGCCTAGGAGGTCTGTGCTGCCTCTTGCTAGGCCTCTGCCAGGCAAGCTCAGCCATCTTGATGGCGCACTTCTCTCATGCCCTATTAGGCTCCCTGGATGAGGTGATGCAGGTACCTGCAGACCTTCAGACCACGGTCAAACAGGTCCGAGACCAGGGTAGGGCAGTGGCAAAACAGCAACTCCAGATGGCTGTGGATATTGTTGATTCTTGTGTAGGCTTGGTGGTGGCCATGATTGCCGTACGCTGTAGGACTTGACTGTGGATCTCGACCTTCATGGCAGATACCCAACACAAGCTGGTGGATGCCCCCTTTTGGGCACCGACCTGTTTGGGCCTGGTGTGGAGGGTCACCTCCAGCGCATTGAGAAGTCCAGTGCCACCCTGGACTTTGTGACATCCACCCAGGACAACAAGGGCTCAAAGCAGCAGAAGTGCAAGCACTTTTGGTCCTCCACCCCTGCGACAAAACCAGTCCAGCATCAGTCTGGCCAGCAGGCTCAGTCCTGGTGACCTTGCGCCAAGTCTGTGGCCTCAGTGGTCCGAAGCCTGGAGAGAAGGGATCCGGTGGCTTCTCAGCCAGATCCTCCTCCCCAAGCCTGCTCAATGACAGGATGGAGGTTGTGACCCTCATGCCCGTCACGCCTGCCCTGGGTCCTCCCGTTGGGGGCTGACTCTGCCACTTCTTTCTGCCTGGTCCACTGTTACCATGGACAGGTGTGTTCTGGAAGTGGTCGGTCAAGTTCTGCCCCTGGAATTCGAGCAGTACCCTCAAAGCCAAGTCTGCACCCCACGGGAGGACTTGGTATCCGCAGACACTCAAGTCGGCTCTTCGAGATGACATAGCCTAGTTCCTCCGCAAGGAGGTCATGGTTAGAGTTGTGGATCTTCCAGAACACCCAGGGTTTTTCTCCAGGTAGTTCCTGGTGCCAAAGCAGATGGGGGACTGGCACCCTATTCTAGATCTGCACGACCTGAACAAATTCCTCAGGTCCTGCACCTTCAGGATGGTCACTGTGTCTCAGATCATACCATCTCTGGAGCAAAACATGTGGTTTTGCTCTCTGAATCTTCAGGATGCATTCTTTCGTGTCCAGATCCGTCTGCCCACTGATGGTTCCTCCTCCTCTTCCGAGCAGAGGGAGCCCTTTACAAGTTCCAAGCCATGCCTTTAGGCCTCTCCTCAGCCCCCGTGGTCTTCACCAAATGCATTGCAATGGTGGCAGCTTATCTGAGGCGTCTGGGGGTCTGGATGTACCCCTATCTGGATGACTGGCTGATAGCAGGTCCCTCCAGACAGGAGGTGGAGTGGTCTAGGGACCTGGCCCTCCATGCCGGGCCAGAGGGTGGCTCCCGGCAGACAAGGTAGACGTTCTCTCCTCCTTTGCCTAGTCATTTCTGGTTGGGCACTTTTGCCCTGCCCGGGACGTCCTGTGCCTTCTGGGTTACATGGCAGCCTGCACCAGCGTGGTCTGATGGGCCTGTTGGCATATGCACTTCTTGTAGTGGGAGCTGGCCAGCCAGTGGTCTCGGCACAAAGGTCACTTTGACCAGATGATCACTGTGACCCAGAGGATGTGGCCACACTCCAGTGGTGGCTCATCCCAGAGCATCTGCAGGAAGGGATCCCGTTTGTCTGCCCTGAGCCGATGGTCATCCTGATGACCGACGTCTCTCTCTCTCTCTCTCTCTCTCTCTCTCTCATGGTCTGGGGTGCCCACCTGGGGAACACGGTCTATGGGCTCTGGACCCCAGGAGTCTTGATGCCACATCAACCTGCTGGATCTCTGAGTGGTTCAGCTAGCCCTGACTACATTCGCTCCATTTGTCTGGGGTCAAGTGGTCCAGGTCCCGACAGGCAACACCATGACCATGTACTACCTCAACAAGCGGGGGGGGATGCCTCCCTTGTCTCTGTGCAAGGAAGCTGTCTGCATCTGGACCCTCGTGCGCAGCCCGGAGGCAGATCTCCTGGCCATCCAGTCAGCTGGTGGATGCCCTTAGCCAGATGGGTGAGGCATCTCATGAATGGTCCCTCCACCTGGAGGTAGTTCAGTTTGCTTTCCCAGTGGGGCATCCCTCAGGTGGACCTGTTTGCCTCCAGGGAGAATGCAAAGCTGAGGCTGTTTTGTGCCCCCAAGCAGGGCTCGCTGCAGGGGGATGCTTCTTGAGGCCATGGACCCGGCCACTTCTATGCCTTCCCTTCACTTCCTTGATCCACAGAGTGCTCCTCAGCATCAGGAGGGACAAGGCACAGGGATCCTAGTGGCCCGGACGGGCCCCGACACTTTGGTACCTGGATCTCCTCAGCCTCAGCAACAGGCTCCTGAGGCGTCTTCCATAATGCCCGGACCTACTTTCCATCAATAGGGGGAAGGTACTCCACCTGACCTTCAATCCCTGCACCTGATAGCCTGGTTCCTGAGCTGCTAGAGTTTCAGGCTTTGGGGTCTCTCCAAAGATGTCCTTACCATGGTGGAGGCATCTGAAAAGGAATTGACCAGAAAATACCATACCTTCAAATGGAAGAGAGTCTCCATTTGGTGTCAGGGCAAGGGCTGGACCCTTCGACCTGTCCTGTAGCTAGCATTTAGGACTTTTTGTGGTCTCTCTCCCAAGGGGGACTTCGGTCGACGACCCTAAAGGTGCACGTGGCAGCCATCTCTGCTTACCAGGCATGGGCTGATCAGCAGTTGGTGGCTCAAGAGAAGGTGGTCTGGTGCTTTTTCAAAGGCCTTGACCACATTTCCCCTCCAGTGCGTGAACCACCATCATTGTAGGACTTGTTGCTGGTTTTGGCAAGCTCAAGGGCAAGCCATTCGACCCGATTCACAGGTGTGACATGTCTCACCTGTCATGGAAGACCACCTTCCTGGTGGCTATCACATCAGCCAGAAGGATCAGTGAGCTCCAGGCACTCTCAGTGGAGTCTCCTTACCTGGTCTTCCACAGGGACAAGGTTGTTCTGTGCCCCAACCCAAAGTTCTTCCCAAAGGTTGTGTCAGAATTTCACCTAAATCAGGTGATGACTCTGCCGGTGTTCTTCCTGAATCACACCTCGGTGGCTGAACACAGGCTCCATACTTTGGACCGGAGGTGAGTGCTCGCTTACTACAAAGAGCGCACGGCTGGCGTTCTGAGAGGTTCACCAGCTGTTTGTCACCTATGCTGAAGCCACACCTGGCAGACCTGCAGCCAAGTGGATGATTGGCAGGTGGATCACTTCCTGCATTGATCTGTGCTATAGGTTGGCGGGTAGGCAGCCTTCCATAGGGCTAAGGGCTCATTCCACATGTCATACCACTGCGTTGGTGACTGCTTCTAGGGACAACCCTAGCCAGGAAATCTGCATGCTGCTACCTGGAAGTCTGCACACACCTTCATTTCCCATTACCACATTGACCTTGAGCCACGCCGGTATGCTGGTTTTGGGGCCTCAGTTCTCCAATCTCTGTTCCTGAAGTAGGGGGTGTGTGCCTTGCTTCCCTCCTCCCTGAGAACTGCTAGGAGTTTGCCAGACAGTGTGGCTAGAACATCATATCACATCCCTAGAAACAAAGGTTACTCACCTGTAACAGTAGTTCTAGGAGTGGTATATGTTCATCCACACAAACCCATCCGACCTCCCCAGCTTGGCGCACAAACTCTGGTACCAGCGGGCAAGATCTGGCATCATGGGGTGGAGCCATGGGAGTTACCCCCCAGGTGGGTGAGAGGAGCTAGCTTGAAGACGTTTCTGGCAAATCTTAAAGGGAAAGGCAACTGCCAGACAGTGTGGATGAACATCATATACCACTCCTAGAACTACTATTACAGGTGAATAACCTGTGTTTACTTTACTCCATTTACCTGAAATTACATTTTGTCTATGTATCTGGTCAGCAGTGAGCAAAATTAAGGTTCAAAATCCATGTTTTTTGATAATATTCTTTTAACTTTTTTTTTTTTTTTTGTAGAAGAATGAATATAGTTTCCTTCAAAGGTTGTCAGATTCTGCAGTGGTTCATCAAGGGTCCAAGATTAACCTGACTGCTGTTCTGGGATGGGTGCATTTTTAATCTGGATGGACACATTTAGTCTGCCAATCTAAAGAGACTGGTAAGAAACGTTTAATTTTTTTATAACTTTAAGCTCAGTCAGGGAAAGGATGTCCAGGAATAACTTAATTCACAGTCAGAAATGTTGAGGTGCAAATGATCCCCAGCACGATTCCGACTGGTTACTGTTCTTCTCAAGTTTGACTCACTGCCCTCACAGTTGTTCAATGCAACTAAAATCTGTGATGTCCCCTTCAGCATTTGTTGGCTGTGCGAGATGATTGCTGTTGATTTAAATAGAATCAGACATTGTTCCAGTAGACAGCATCTAATAAAAATTGTACAGTGGGATGCATTGTTTCACTCACCAATGGGGACAAAACAATTAGAATCCATTTTCTAACCATTTGGTCATTTTTATGCATGACCTATAAAGAAGGTAAGCACGACCTGGTGCCTTGCTTTTTTTTGCAAACCATTTTTAATTTCTGTATGAATTGTTGAAACATTGTTTCTAATTTATTTTCCATTTTTAACACATATTTAAAGATTCTGTTCATAAGGTCTTATTTTTATCTAAACAGTTCAATTTGATGTAGTACAGTTGTGGAGTATGATTTTGTGTTTTTTTTTTTTTTTGTCAGCCAAATAAAAAAAAAAAAAAATATACTTCCTTGATGTATTTGACTGCCATTTCCACCGAGGCGCATCATTGCTCTGGTTCTCCCACTGTGCAGCATCTTGGGCGTTATGTTGATTATATCATTCAGTGGCATTCATGGCCGAAAGGCACTGCTAGCATTAAACAGGTACTGTATTTACAGTCTATGCCTTAATCAGCATTTATTTCTAAAAAAAAATGCCCTTTGAAGATATCGGTAATACAACTTTGTCTTGCCCTGCCATTTATCAAGTGTCCTTATTGTTTGCGAGATCATTTCCTGACATTGGTCGCTATGCTGAGTGACATGACATTTCACTATGTATAACCCCATTCCGTGTCTGGCTGATTAGGCTTCTTAGGGCAGTTGGTATAGTGGCTTATGATTATTTTTTTTTCTTCCTGAGACTACCACTAAATAATGTTGTTTAGCCAGAATCTGCTAACTAAGCCACACATGACAGAAACACTGAGTTGCAGTGTCAAATACATCCATACTGAATTGCAGCATGGAAATTGCAGTCTGAGCGCTGGTGATCATAAAAGCAAGTGATAGAAAAGGTTTACTGTCCAAAAACAAAACAAAAGAAAAGCAGATGACATAACATTTTAACTGATTTCCTAGCAGACTAATACAGGACACAAGGCTAATTATGGCTGTAAGTAGAGTTCAGTGCTGCCCTCAATAATGGGGAAACAGCAGGTGGGAAATATAAGTCAGACAGACAGATGAGAGCAGTAGTCACCAGATAATGTCCCTACTCAGTACGTGGCTTGGGCAGCAATGCAGGCGGCATCAAACTAAGAGTGGAGCACAATAAAAAAAGGGACACAATACAAGTAAGGTAAAATAAGATTTTTATATGACTCTTGGGTTACCTTTATTATTAAATCTAAGCACAGAATAAGTGTGTAACACAAAAAAAAAAAAAGCTTTGTACATGATCTTTTAGAATAACCGTTTTTTTGTTCTGTTTACAGTTAAGCTGATGCTGTGCCCCCTCTTCTGTATATGCACTCATACCCACATTTGTATTTGTTTTGTTTTTTTACCACAAAAGGCATACTGAGCTGATAACAGCTTGTTTCCCGATGCATCCTAAAGGGGAGGGACTGGTGTGAGGATGATAATACAATACGATGAAAGAAGTAATAGTACATTAACAGATATGCATCAACAATCGTTGGTGTGAAGCAGTACAGTACATAAAAAGCATTCGTCAATGCCGAATGTTTGCTTACTGGCATTGGCAGTGGTAGTGTAGAAGTTACAGAGCTGCGTAATAGGAATGGCAGTGAAGTATTGAACTGAAGCCAACCGCACCACCACCCTGCAGAGAGTGACAGGCATTGGGGTGTGCATTTGGGTCGTCAGGCATAACGGCCACGCCATTTCACCACACCCCACTCTGCAGAGACTGACAAGTGTCACGTGTTCCTTGGGGTCTTTGGCCCTTATGCGCACCCCATTTCATTAGGAAATCACGGTGAGATGGGTGCAATATGGAGAATGGGGTGAAGTTTGGGGCTAAGAGTCCAAGGCATACCTCGATGCCTCTCAGTGACTGCAGGGTGTGGAATGGTATGAGCATCACAGGCAAGAATCCCAAGTCACACCCCTGATTCCTGTCATTCTCTATAGGGTTGGGCGATTTAGTTGAAAAGCCTAATACCTCAGGCATTCGTTGGTATTTTAACTCCAAACTTTCAACATGTTTGTTTTGTGACCCCACCTCATGAACAGGGGGAATATCAGTTTGGTAGTCGAAAGCTGCTTATGCATAGTGAGTACAGGATTTAGCACCACAGGTGCAAAAATATTCCGAACAGACTGTAAAAAATGACAGTTGTACTCTTTCATGGGGAGGTGTAAAAATGGCTATGTTGCAAATGTGTAGTAAAAATATTTAAAAAAATGGTGAAGTCAAGCGACATAGAAACTGCAACGCATTAACTGCTATATAAGTAGGTTGGGGATATTTTATAGCAGATTGTCAACTCAGGCATTTTGGTACCTCGATCATGAACAGTGTCACTGTGATTTTCTTTATCTGTGCCGAACAATGATTTCCCACAGCGACACGCATCTCTGCACTGAAAGTGTGAAACACACTTCGGCCATGTTGTGAAAAATGGCAGCTGTACTGTTCATAAGGAAGTGTTGAAAAATGCCAGTAGTGAAAATCTGGACTGAAAATATTACAAAGTCATGAACTAATGAGGATGCGTGAAAACTGCACAATGCTCACTCGTAACACAGTCATTTTATGGACTTTTGTCACCAAATTTTCAACATAGCCATTTTAAGACCTCTGCTCATGAACAGTGTAACTGTGATTTTCTTAATCTGTCCTAAACATTGCTTTCGCACACCAACAGCACCATTGTGTGCTATATGTGCGATAACGCATTTTGGGTGACATATGAAAAATTGCAGCTGTACTGTTCATAAGGAAGTTTAATAAAATGGACATGTTGAAAATCTAGAGTGAAAATATTAAATTTGCAAACTTACGAGCATGCATAGGAACTGTACAGCTGCCTGCGTAAAAGTCATTTCTAGGCATTTTCCAAGTTTTCAACATAGCCATTTTAAGACCTCTGCTCATGAACAGTGTCACTGTGGTTTTGTTAATGTGTCCCATACATTGAGCTTGCACCGACTGCACCATTATGCGCTACATGGCGGAAACACGTTTTGGGCAGGATGTGAAAATGACAGCTGTACTGCTCATAAGGAGGTGTGAAAAATGGCAATGTTGGAAATCTGGAGTAAATATTGAAAATTCGCAAACCTACTGACGTGCGTGGGGCACAATGCCAGCATACTTTTCATTAAAACAGTCATTTTTAGAATTTTTCACCAGATTTTCAACATAGCCATTTCAAGACCTCTGCTCATGAACAGTGTCACTGTGATTTTCTTAATTTGTCCCGTACATTGATTTAGCACACCGACTACGCCATTCTGCGCTACAAGGGCGGAAACACATTTTGGTGAGATGTGAAAATGACAGCTGTACTGCTCACAAGACAGTGTGGTGGAAATGGCAATGTTGAAAATCCTGGAGTGAAAATATTAAAATTTAGCGAACTTCAGAGCCTGCGTAGGAGCTGCATAGCGCGCTAGTTAAACAGTCATTTTTTGGAATTTTGGCACCAAATTTTCAACATGGGGGTTTTGGGCCCCCTTCTCATGAATGATGTCACTGTCATGGTGGTATTCAGTCCCAAAGGGTGATTTCGCGGTCACTGCGGCGAAATCGCCCGCCGGCGCCAGATAGCGCCGCGGCGGTGACATCGTCGAAGGTCCCAAAACCCATGTTAACGACAAGAATCCCAAAAATGCCTGAGATATGCAATAAGTTGAACCCCTCCTATCTAGCCCATTATACAGCTTACGGCATTTCCTCAGTTCGCGGTCGGCTTTGAAGAGTGCAGAGCGTGTTCGGTCCACGAAGATCGTCGCGCGGAGTCCGGAGGTAAGTATGGGATTGAGGGGGTGTGGGAAGCTGGGTGTGCAGTGGGTGGGTGCACGGGTTGTGGGAGGGGATTGGGAAGCGCCGCTGGACGTTTTTGTTTTACAGGTTAAAACAAAAAAAAGGCGTCGTGGGACCGCTTGCACACGCTGGGGTGGGCTCCCAGGTAACTGTACTCTTTAGAGGCGTTCAGCCCGGCAGAGATTAGGCACCCCGTCGAGAAAAAAAATATAAAAAACCTCTTGGGGCGTTGCCATCGCACAAGGACTTTGGGGGGTGTTCAGCCGGCGGAGGATTGGGCACCCCGTCGGCAAGTATTGATTGCCACGCTGGGGTGGGCTCCCAGTGTGGCACCAAATCTGGGAAGGGGAGGCGATGCAGCTCAGCAGGCGGGGGTTGGGCACACGTCGGCTGATCGCTGCGTGCGAAGCGTGCGCCTGCGGCTGGGGGAGCTGCGGCGGGCAACTGCTATCGCTGCTCACTCAAGCGTAACTCCCCATTTCCAACTGTATGCCACTGCATTTGGGCGTGTCATAGACAGCTCAAAATGCGATAACTCCCAGGGAGCAGCGCCTGCCAGCTCGCTGCCTGAATTGGGAGGAGGAGGTGACACACACCTCTGAAATCTCCGATGATAGCACTATGTTTCTTACATGTGCGTACAAGCAAACATAAAAAGGAACAAGCTACAAAATTACAGATGTGCAAACTCATGCTCTGTGCAGGGTAAAACAGTTCAATAAAGTGCTTAAGGAAGACGATATTACACTTGGACAGGTGCAGTGAAACAACCCCAACAGGACATATTGGTAGAAATGCCATAAGTATTTAGGGCTCGGGCTGTCTGTGGAGAGGGTTGGGGTAGCCTCTAACATCTGGGGTGAAGGCAGTTGCAGAGGGGTGTGAAAAAACACAAAGAAGAAAGAGAAGGAAGAGAGAGAGAGAGAGAGAGGGATGGATTGGAGAAATTAGTTTAGGGTATCTGTGAGAAGGCAGCTTGACCAGCAGTAGGAAGCAGTTGCTAGCGGCAGGAGTAGGAGGTAAGGGTTGGGGGGTGGACATAAGAAATATAGGAAGGGATCCAAACCATAATCTGGATATTAAGGAAGCACAGTGGGCAAGGTGCCTAACATCAAGGAAGTGGTGGGAGAAGGAGGGAGTAAAAGAGCAGTGGTGGGTATGAGGGCCAGTTCTAAGCAAAACAGCAGAAGAAGTGAGCGATAGGGTCCAGTGTAGAAACAATGGATTTTGGAATGGCGCTACAGACTGTGTCGTCATAGCTGAAAATAAGGAGGATCATCTTCAGTGCAATCTCACATTTGGCTGGAAGTGGGATCCTTGCCTTCATTCCAGTAGGGGCACCAAGCTTGGAGTGGAGCTTAAGGTGGATTAAGCTTTAATGTATGCCAAGAAATTGAAATGGCGGTCAGCCAGACTCTGAGGTACCTAAAGGAGGAGACATCCTCTATCACAGCACCATCAAGGACATAATGATGAGCTTGGTGACCCTCTAGTTGGAGCCAAAGCTCAGGGAAACAATTTTCTTGGCATTGAGGGACAGTTGGTTTGACCTGAACCTGTGCTGAAAGTCCAGTTGTAGCCTTGCAGTAAGGTCGAGGGCAGAGGGCCAGAGGCAAAAGCAGTGTATCATCAGTTTACATTGAAATGGTTGCTGAGAGCAGGCAGTAGAGGAGGTCATTCAGGAAAATAGAAAGAATTGTGCCAAAAATTTACCCTGTGGATGCCTGAGCAAATGGCAAGTGAGCAGGGGTGACATCTTTCTACGAACCTTGGTGAAGCTCACAGCCAGAAGTAGTATTTTCCCTATGGCCAAGTTCCATAACAGTCCTTTTGTGAACAGCTGTTAAAACATTGAAGGTGCTAAAGCCCTCTTTGTGGTATTTGAGCCCCATGGGTTGGCACCTATGGGAATGGAGAGGATGAGAATTGCTACTAACCAGGACAAGCGTAGAGATAGGGTGCTACTGATTGCAGAACAGCTGGAAGGGTAGGTAGGTATGCATTTTTGTAGATGACACCAACATCTGCAATAGGTTGGACACTCGGATGGGGTGAGGGAGAATGAGCAGAGACATGAGAGAACTTAAGGAATTGTCAGCAGTATAGCAGCTGTGCTTTAATGTGAAAAGTGCAAAACCATGCAGTTATGGCATGAAACCCAGAGCAGAGTATAAGATGGGGAAGATGTATTGATGGTCACAAAACAGAAAGGGGACCTTGGGGTAATCAGTTGGATGACCTCAGGGTGTGGTGAGGCAGTGAGACAAGGCAGTAGGTTGGGCAAGTGGGATGCTGGGGTGCATGGGAAGGGTATCACCAGCAGAAGAGAAGTGGTGTTACCACTGTGTAGCTCACTGGTGAGAACCCACCTGGAGTACTGTGTCCAGTTCTGGAGGCACATCTCAGGAAGGACATAGGGTGAGAGCTGTCCAGTGGGGGGCAACTAAAATGGTGCAGGAGCTGTATCAAAGGCCTCACGAGAACAGACTAAGGTATCTCAATATGTACAAAGAGGTGTGAGAGGAGGGACAGGATACAAGACCTATAAATGCTTCCCAGGGTGAATAAGGTACAGGAGGAAGTATTTTCAAAAGAAGGTGCACAAGAACAAGGGGGCATGCAGTGAATCTGGAAGGAGCAATTGGGGTAAATGAGGAAGTTCTTCACTGTAAAAGTGATAGATGTCTCTAGGCAGCCTAATGGAGGTGGTAGCACTTCCACATCCCACAATGGTGACCTGTGTTCATGAAATGGACAAGGGTCTTTCGATTGAGCCAACCAGCTGAGGGAAGATCGAGGCACAACAGCAGCTCATCTTCGGCCGAGGGGAGACCAGGTCTCGCTGCAGAGACTGCCACCTGGTGGGGACTGGGCAGCAGTGTAAGAAGTGCACAAGTGGCAGGGGCTGTAGTGTGACCTGCTTGGTGCCACTCCATACCTACAGCCCAGAGGGCAAAAGGATGCAAAAGATGCTGGGCTGCCCGTGTGTGGCACCCACAAACAAGGTTCTGAGCAAGTTGTGGATAACTGGTAAATACACAAGAAGGTCAGTGATGGGGATGAGGGGTGTCATTGGGCTGACTGGAGGATAAAAACAACTGAAAGAGAGTGGTGGATGCCTGGAACGGTCTTCAAGCGAGTAGTGGGCGCAAAACAGTGATGGACTTCAAGCATGCATGGGATAGGCACAAGGGGATATTGGTGTAGGAAAGTGGGGGTAGCCTCTATCAAGTAGAGTTCTATGGTGACCATAAAGGCAGGGAAAAATGGGCAATCTAGGTGGGCCAAATGGCCCTTTTCTGTTCCGTGTTGAGACCTGTTTTCAAGATAGGAGTGGAACCAGTTGACTGAGGCAGCAGAGATCTGCCACCATAAGCTTGTCCGAAGAGGGAGAGAGCAACTCTGTCAAAGGCTCTGGCCAGATGCCAAAGATGACAGAGGTGATTTGACCCCTGGTTCATACCTGAGAGGATGGAGTGAGTAAGCTGCAGGAGGGAGGTAGGCGTGGAGTGAGATTTCCTGAAGCCAGACTGAAAGGAGAGAAAAAAATGAAGAAAGCTGAGGGAACAAGGGTGTTCCTGTAACATAGCCAGAGTGGCAAGGAGAGGTAGGTCAGTTACCAGGGTGGAAATATCGCCCTTTTAGGAAGGGGATGACTGGAGCATGTTTCAGGAATGTCAGGGATGGTGGCAGAGGAGGAGGAAAGATTGAGAAGAAGGGTGCTTGGGAAGGGATGGTAGGAGCAGAGTGATGAAGAAGTTTGGGGTTAAGACCATCAGAGACACAGCCTTGTGGGTGCTAAGAGAAAGGATGGCCTTTGAGGGAGCAGAGGAGTAGTGGGAGAGGAGAATGAGTACATGGGAAGCAGGGGGTGAGGAGGGTGTGGAGGAAATGAGGAAAAGAGCACAGGTAGTGAAGTAGGAGTTGAAGAAGGAGGCAAAATTTGAGAGGGTCTAAGATGAAGGTTGCCAGCCTTGAGGGCGAGGAGGAGGAGACTAGCTTGGAGGAGAGAAAGGGTGAATAGCCTTCCAGGACATGATGGGTTCATTAAGATTGTTTTGCAGTGCTGATGCATAATACTCGAACCATAAAGCCTGGTAGCATTTGAACAGGTGTTGCGAAGGGTGGCGAGTGATCCAGTGATGTCATAGGACTGACAAGCTAGGTCTCTGGTTCAAAGGCAAGCTATCAACTTTGCTGAGATCCAGGGGAGGTGGGAGCCCGGACTATGGTTTTCCTGGGGGGGGGGCATGGTGGTCCCAGACAGCCATGAATGTGGACTGTAATGATTAGAGGGCAGAACTGATATTGGTGGCTGCAGAATGGGAGACCAGTTGATGGCCAGCAGTCTGCATGGAGGGAGGACAAGTCCAGCGAACTCAAGCACTGAAGAAAGATGAATAGTGGGGGTGCTGTAGGTCTTAAAATTCATGGAGGATATAGTGCTTGATGTGTGTTTTATGAAGGCCTCCACTAATTTTGTCAGCCTGAGGTGGGACAGTCCCATGTATGGGCGTGCCACAGCTTCAATGTACTAGTGCAGGAGTCACAGAAGTCTGTGAGGAGTTCTGGTGGCTGAGAGGCGGCATTGAGCCAAGGCTGGGGCAGGACTTTGGCAGCATGAACAGGCACAAAGACCATAAGGCCTATTCTACTGGCATTTTAGTATGTTAGTATGTTCGTTGTAAGCCAGCATCCTGTGGTGAGGGGTGTGGGTATGGGGCAAGATTACAGAAGAACCATGTTGAAAGTGAGCCAATATCAAGTGAGTTAGAACAGGCATGAGGGCTGGATTACAGGTCTGCTGCTATGAGCACTGCTGAGCAAGAGGGGAGGATCTGATGTTGTTCCAGAGTTGCGGACTGTAAATCTCTGCCTGGTTTCCAGCAGAAGTTACTATATATTTTGAAAGCACAGGCTGAGTGTCAGCCTGTACTATAAATATTTGTAACATGGGCAGAAAAAGAGATTCCGGGTTATTGGATGAACAGCATCATGTGTGGTCACCGTGTCCATACATTATTCTCAATTAATATATGAGCACGCTACAATTAATGTATGGAGTGGTTCTCACTTTTGCCACCACTGCGTAGGATTTCTCTGTTGTAATTCATAGCGTGGTGAGTTGTGACAGTTACAACATTTAATAGGGCGCAGCATGTCAAATAGTAGCATCGTAAATGTCAGAACAGTACCAACTTTTAAAGTATAAGAAAATAAAAGATGTTGAGCACTTACATCTTGTCCATGCGCTCCTGTATTCAGTCACTGTCTCTGTATAGCACTATTGATGATCCCACCACCTGAATGGTTCAGAAGAACCTTCGACTCGATCTAAGTTCCCTATCTGCTTTTATTACTTTTCCAATCCTGTTCAATTAGACTGCGGACATAACTTCAGTGAGGGTAGCGTTTTGAAGAACTTGGGAACAGGTGCCCGATGACGGTCTCTGCCACACTGCGGCAGAAGTCACTGCCTGGCAGGTACTATCTGAACCGGCATCTAGCCAGTATTGTAGAGAATGTCGGCGCCTTCTGTTGTGAGAAGTCTGGAAGCAGAGGACCTGTGGTGCATCAGTCACAAACAGGACCAGGTCAGGCTGTCCTAAGATGACATGATGTACTGCTTTGCAAAGACTGCATCAACACTGGCCATGAGGACACTACACCGTACTCATTTATGAAACAGGGGAATTGTGCAAGATAGGGTGTGATGCAGGTCTGAGTGTGTAAAGATTTCTGCCTCAATCGGTAGCATAAATATTAGAAATGTACCAGGCAAAACAAACAATTTCTGCTCGGAAATGTACTCATGTACGTGGGAAAAAAAAAAAAAAAAAAAGGAAGTTCAAGCTCAGACCTAAAACTGCAAAATAAGCTGTTAAAACCTGTAACATAGGGAAGAAAACATTCTCAGAAGTGAGACAAAAGCCTTTTCCTTCCCCCTGTTATTAGTAATTAACCCACTCCAGAGCATGGGTCTACTTGGGAATTAATACGCCTGGGTGGTTGGAACCACCCGACCTGTAACCCTCGTGGTCCAGCCCCCACCACCTCCACCTGTGCATTAATTTCCAAAATAGACCCATGCTGTTGTCGATTAATCTTATATAACTTCTGCTTTCAACCAGGCAGCCTGGGAGGTTACAGTCCGCAACTCCAGAACATCATCAGATCTTCCACCATTCCTGCCTCAGCAGTGCTCATAGCAACAGACCTGTAATCTGGCCCCATGCTTGCTCTAACTCAGTCGATAACTGACTCATTCTTGTGCATGGTCCTCTCGGAGCACTGAAGACAGAGAAGGACACAGATTTCATTTGCCTGTGGGCTGGGCAGCTACATGAGGGTTTGTGTGACCCCTCTCCCACATAGAAGGTTATTTATCCTGATTTGCCTAAGAAAAATCAAATTAGTTATCAATCAGAGCCTGAAATGTACTGCAGACATTTAGAGACAAATTTGTTCAGGGTAGAGGAAAACCTCAAATACAGAGCAGGCTCAGTGAGTTTGTAGGCAGAAAGATTTTAGAACATACTGGTCCTTGGAAAGGTGAGTCATGGAATAGTTTGCTTAACTTGTATTGTCTTGTACAAAGATAGTATAGTACACAAGCTTTCAAATCCACAGGTCCCTTCTTGAAGTGAATAGCAAAATAAACAGGATTTACATGCAGTAGAGTGAAAAGAAGACTTACAAGGAAGGTGAAAAACTTTACAGAAATGGTGGGTGGGCACAGAGTAGGACAGGTTTATAGGTGTGAGGGGATGATTCATAGAAAAGTGCTAAGATATTCTTAAGAGGCTGAATGGATGCCTTGAAGTATTAATTTGAAAGGTATCTTGATAGGAACCTGAATTAATGAAGACCTGAGATACACAGAGTGCAGAAATTGGGAGGGTTGGGGGTCACAGAAAAGAAAAAACATATTTGTAAAAAGTAACATACAGTATTAAAGTTTTCCATAGTGTCATAAATCAGATGTCTTGATTTGAGCCTATTACAGTTTAAATTCAAATTGTTTGATACATTTTAGTTCCCGTGTCGTCCTCTCCTGTGTGTTTCTGTATGTACTTCATAGTATTAGGATTGAGCTGGTCCGAGAAGGAATGATTTGGTTGAGATAAATATTGTCCTGTTGATGCATTGATAATCTGGTTTACTATTGTGTGTTGTTGGTAGTTAATCCCTAGTTTGCAGTGGTTGCCTTGTTTCCCCTATATGGCATCCTTTGTGCACTTTGCACTGAAGTAGGGTAAGTGTTTGATTGACATGTGTAGGATCCATTTATTTTTTTGTGCTGTTCCGGCCTGTTTCAGTAGTGGATCTCTGTGCATAATGTGAGTGCAGGTCTTACATCTTGCATTGTATGGTGGTGGTTCTTTCACTCTACAGTATTTTGATCTGTTTGTTGTTTGCTATTATGTTAAAAAGTTGGAATTGCTGCTTGTGAGCAATAGGCGGGTGGGTCAGGGAAATGTCTCTAAGTCTGTCTCTGATATATAGATGAAATATTCCTCATCTGAACAAAAAGGTGACCACTCCCTTAAAAGTTCCATCAGGATTTAACAACTTTCCCATTCTATAAAACTTACCATTGAGTACTCCTCTTTTTACCACAGTCAGCATCGCCATTGATAGATACAAATTGCTACTTACAGAAAAGCACTAACAGACACAGATTCCTTCATGTTTGGGCACACACACAGTAAATCAGTGATTAGTCAGGCAATTAGATACCATCAAGATCTCCTCAGATGAGATGACCAGAAACAACTCACTTCATTTCATTAATTCCCTTCATCCACCAGGGCAACTCCCAAGACAAGCTGACAGAAAATGGCAAGTGCTATACAAATACCACAAGAAAATTTACTGGAATACCATAAAAAAAAAAATCCGAACTGATTGCACACTAGTTTATTGTAACCCCGTGCTAACACCCTTCTGCACATGATTAAAGAACTACAATTCATGCTGAATGAGGATGATGAGACTTGGACATTTCCCTGAACCACTTGTCATTGCTTACAAGCAGCCCACAACCTTTATAACATAATAATTCACAACAAACTCCCAGCAGATAAAAATAACAGATTGAATGAGAGGAATACCACCCTGCAACAATACAAAGTGTGACGAGGGGCTCCTGCCACTCTTGAGGACTGACCTTTTTAGATCTGTTGCAATAGTTCTATTTCTAAGCTTAATCTGTCCTTTACTGTTTCTAGTCCCATAAGGGTTGGCCACCTATGGCACCCCTCTTCTTTCTTGACTGTGTTATACTGTCCTCTTTAATTTTCCTTTTCCCTTTCAGGTCTCGTGCAGGAGGTTATTGGTGACCTCAAATGTATGTAAAACAGGTTGTGTTTATCGTTGTTGGATTTAATATGTAATAGCACTGTGTCATAAATACTTTGATGTATATATCTTTATGTTTATGAAACCTGTGGATGTTGAAAATACCATAGGTGGTAGGTGTTTTTGATAATGGTAAAAAGTACTAAGTGACTATTATAGAAATTAAGTTAGTTGTGCTATTTAAAATGCATATAAATTATGTAACCTGAACAAGTCTAAAAATGTCATGGTGATTTGCATATATTCCATGTTGCTTTGCATTGTGGAAGTATGTATGATGTTGTATTTCTTTGAAACTTGATTCGTTGCCAGTGCCTTTGGGGTAACCACTTTTTCAGTGATTCTGCATTGAGATTCTTTGTCTATAGAATTTTTTTTCCTTTTTTCGTTTTGAGCCCCACTACCAAGCAAACAAAGCCCACACAGGGATGAAGGGTTTTCACAAAAATGTTTAGATCAAGTCAGTGTCAGTAGAGTGTTAGCTAAAGTGCAGAGAAAGGATATACATAGTTTGTTCTACAAACTGATGTACTGAAGAAAGGATATGCCATTGTAAAGGTTCTCTTTTGCATTTTAAATAAACATCACACAGGGATTAGTATGTTGAACTTGAAGTTCTGTGTCTGGGCCATCTGTCATCCTACAACAACTCCACAAGATATAAGACACCTCTGCACATAGACCACTGTCGAAAATAAGTCAGAACAACACAATAAAATAAATGAATCCTGCATATATAAGCTCAAGCAACGTGGTTTATCTAATTCAGAGCAAAGGTGCTCACCAGATACTATAGGAGAAACAAGGCAACAACTGCAAACCAGGATGAACCACCAACACCACACACAATAGAGTAAACCAGATTATCAGCACACCAGTAGGACAACCTCTGGAGCAGTTCTAACCTGGGTCATACTGCAATTGTCATAATATAGCAAGACTCCATTAGAAGAAACAACATTACCAAGGTGAGTAATTTTTTCTTCCTTTCCGCTGGAAGATTCGGGTTGCCTCCCTTGTGCTCACACATTTTGTAGGTCCTGGCTCAAAAACCTGCGGTTATTCTGAAAATCCGTCTAGTTCGCATTAGCGATCGCGACTCTATACCTTCGATTATGGAAGACAAGTCTTCCCCAGGATTTCATCGGTGCCCTTGCGGCCAGAAGATGTCACACACCGATCCACCGCGTGCGTTTACTGTCTCGTTGTCAACCATGACACCTCGAAATGCGATTTGTGTTGCTTTCCATCCTGACATCCTCGATGACTGTCTCGCATGCCTGAAGTTGGGGAGGCCGGAGAAACTGAACCATCCGGTGAAATCCAAGGAGGCTCAGTGGGCAGTTTCCACGGCTGCAGGATCCACCATGCAATTGGAACGCAGGCAAGCATTCAAAGAGGAAGCGGCTCGGGCTTCAAAACCACTCTGAGCTTCTTTGTTCTGCTCAACCTGGGCTCCACCTTCTCAGGTTCCTTTTGAGAATTGTGCCAGTCTCTCCCAACTAAAGGAGAGGGTCCTGTGGGCATGCACTCCTCTCGATCCCACAAGTGGGAGAAGGATCCTGGAACATCTTAGTCCCAGCGGAGATGCTCTTGGTCCTAGGAACATGCGGTCTCAACTTCGGTCGAGATTGCTTCTTCGGCCGCTGGCTTCTCAGCTTTGCCGTCTAGTCAGTCAACCGAACAGTCAGTCGATGATGTAGAAATCATCATCGATCTGATCGATCCTTTATCGCCGACTCAGGTCGACGATTTTCTCGATCAAACTCAAATTCTGACTTTCCCCAACGAGGAGACCCAGCCTGCTGGGACTCCCATCAAGGAAGTGGTCCTGACCCCAGGAAATCACTGGTCCCGCCGGTATCTCCCGAGCGACTGAATCAGCCTGTCTGATCTCAATTGAGGTCTTGGACCAAAAGGCAGAGGAAGAGCCATAAACTCTGTAAAAAGAGGCAAGGCCATCGGTTGTCCTCGTCCTCCTCAGATGAGGAGAGGCTCCGGCAGAAACTCTGGCGCTACGAGGACCTCATGTGGCAGCAGCTGATTTTCACTGGGCACAAGCCGACCCCGTCTTCCACCCCGGCCGTTACTTGGCTTTCATCTCCTAGGTCGAAGCGGACTCCTTCGGAGCCGATCAAGTCTGTTCCCCTGCCCTCGGAGCCGGCGAAACCTCTGGTTTGACCTAAACCAGTCTCTCCACTGATTGTGGTGGAACCACCGCCCAATCAGTCTGTAGGAAGACCTCCTTCCAAAGAAGATAAGTCGGACACCAGGCTCCCCCAGCATCTGTCTGTCACTGTCACCCCGGACCATCCTCAGCGGGTCGAAGGTGACCTGGGTGGTCGACCATTTTATCCGGATTCCTCGGATTCGGATGTGACCGGCCTGCATTCTCATCCCGGGGATGACAAATCAGCTGGGGGTTAGAGATGGAGGAATGTCCCTCGTCTTTTCAGGGCATTCTTTGACTCATCTCTGAGTCCACAGGGATGCCCCCTGGAGCCAATCCAGAAAAAGGCAGAGTACCCTCTCACAGACATCCTTAAGAGAGGGCATACCCCGACGGAGGCCCTTCCTGTGGCTGAGGCCATTGTTGGCCTGGTCTTAGAACTCTGGCAGTGCCCTGCCTCTTGTCCAGCTCAATCTGCCTGCATGGCTCGCAAGTGTGTGGTGCCCATGGAGTCCCTTGCGGGGTTCGCAGAGCACCCTTTGGCCGAGAGCCTGGTGACAGCCTCTGCATTCAGGCATACTGGCAGTTCTGCCAATACTGACCGACCTCCTGAGAAAGAGTCCAAGCTTTTGGACCATTCAGCCAGGAAGGTCTATGCAGCTTCTTCCTTGGGCCTTCATCAGGCAAGTTCGGCCATCATCATGGCACACTTCTCAAATGCCCTCCTAGGGTCTTTGGATGAAGTCCTCCCAAATCTCCCTGAGGACATGCAGACCACGATCAAGCAGTTCTGGGATCAGGGCCGAGCTGTTGCTAAACAGCAGTTTAAGACAGTCCTGGTCATTGCGGATTCTTGTGCCCTTTCTATAGCAGCCACAGTTATCTTGTATCGCAGGGCTTGGCTGAGGCTCTCCTCCTTCCCAGTGGATACTCAGCACAAACTAGCTGACATGCCTTTCCTAGGAACGGACCTGTTCAGCCGAGGAGTGGCTGGTCACCTTCAGCGCATTGAGCAGTCTGCCATGTACCTCAGTGATCCGTTGGGCCCGGTTGCACATGCACCCCCTCCAATGGGAGCTGGCCGCCCAGTGGACTCAGTGCCACGGTCATTTCGACCAGCTGATCACTGTAACCCAGAAGATGTGGGACACTCTTCACTGGTGGACTGCCCCAGACTGGTTGCCAGAAGGGATCCCGTTTGTCTGCCCCGAGCAGATGGTCGTCCTTACGACTGATGCCTCTCTCATGGGCTGGGGAGCCCACATGGGGGACAGAAGGGCCCATGGGCTCTGGACCTCCAAGGAGTCCTGATGCCACATCAGCCTTTTGGAGCTCAGAGCAGTCAGACTGGCACTGTCAGCTTTCGCTCCTCAGCTCCGGGGTTAAGTGGTTCAAGTCCAGATGGACAATACCACGACCATGTACTACCTTAACAAACAGGGCGGCACGCACTCCCGTCTGCTGTGCAGGGAGGCGCTCCACATCTGGACCCTCATGAGCTGTCTGGAGGCAGATCTCCTAGCCATCCATGTGGCAGGAGCCTGAAACCGTCTGGCGGATGCTCTCAGCCGCTTAGGCGAGACATCCTGTGAGTGGTCTCTCCATCCAGAGGTAGCTTACAGCCTGTTCTCCCACTGGGGCAAACTGATGGTGGACCTGTTTGCCTCCAGGGACAACACCAAGCTGAGGCTGTTCCATGCCCGCCCCCCTCAGCAGGGCTCGCTGCAGGGGGATGCCTTCTTGAGGCAGTGGATCCCAGGCCTCCTCCATGCCTTCCTTCCATTTCCCTTGATTCACAAAGTGCTTCTCAAGGTGAAGAGGGACAAGGGGCAGGTGATCCTGGTAGCCCCAGACTGGCTGCGCCAGTTCTGGTATCCAGATCTCCTCAGCCTCAGCTGCAGGCCGCCGGAGCAGTTTCCAGCACACTCGGACCTGATGTCTCTCAATCAGGAGAAAGTATTCCATCCGGACCTTCAATCTCTGCACCTCATAGCCTGGTACCTGAGCGGTTAGAGTTCCAGGCTTTGGGTCTCTCCGAGGATGTATTCACCGCGGTGGAGGCATCCAGAAAAGAATCGACCAGGAAATCTTACGTCTTCAAATGGAAACGGTTTTCCATTTGGTGTCAGGGCAAGGGCTTGGACCCTTTGTCCTGTCCAGTGGCTAACATTCTGGACTACCTTTGGTCTCTCTCTCCAAAGGGGGTCTGCGGTCATCAACCCTTAGGGTGCACCTGGCAGCCATCTCTGCTTACTGGGCGTGGGCCGGTCAGCCAATGTTGGCGCAGGAGACAGTGGTCGGGTGCTTTTTCAAAGGCTTGGATCACATATCACCTCTGGTGCATGAACCTCCACCTCAGTGGGATCTGCTGCTGGTACTGGCAAAGCTCATGGGCAAGCCATTTGAACCAGTGCACAAGTGTGCCTTGTCACGCCGTCTCATGAAGACGACCTTCCTTGTGGCTGTCACATCTGCCAGAAGGACAGGGGAGCTCCAGGTGCTTTCGGTGGACTCCCCTTATCTGGTCTTCCACAGGGACAAGGTTGTCCTATGCCTCCACCCAAAATTCCTTCCGAAGGTGGTGTCAGAGTCTCACTTAACCAGGTGTTGACTCTGCCGGTTTCACACCAACTACACCTTGGAGGCAGAGTATAGGCTCCATACTTTGGACCTGAGACGTGCTCTCTCCTACTATAAGGAGAGGATGGCGGAAATTCGGGGAGGGGTTCGCCAGCTGTTTGTCTCCTACGCTGAAGTTGCTTTTTTTTTTTGTTTAACCAGGAGTAGCACACTAAGCTGAAAGCTTTTTTACAGGAGCGACCTGGGAGCACAGGGAAGTTAAATGACTTGCTCAGGGTCACACAGTATGCAAGTGGAAGCTGTGGGATTCAAACCCAGGTCTGGTCTGCTGGATATCACCAGATTTGCAGCTCAGAGCCTTAAACCACTGCAGCAAAGCGGATGACTGCAAAATGGATTACATCATGCATTAGTCTATGCTATGAATTGGCAGGCAAGGAGCCTCCCATAGGGATAAGAGCTTATTCTACCCGCCATACCGCTGCATCGGCGGCTGCTTCCAGGGACTTCCCCTATCCAGGAGATTTGCTGGGCTACTACGTGGAAGTCAGCAAACACCTTCATCACCCACTACCACATCAACCTTGAGTCATGCCGGGATGCTGGTTTTGGGGCCTCAGTTCTCCAATCTCTGTTCCCTAAGTAGGGGGTGTATGCCTTGCCTCCCTCCTCCTGGACAACTGGTAGGAGTCTGCAAAGAGTGTGGATGAACAACATATCCACGATCCTAGAAAAACAGGTTACTCACCTGTAACAGTAGTTCTAGGAGTGGTATATGTTGTTCATCCACATGGACCCACTCGACCTCCCTGACTGCAGGCGCACAACACGTGGCTTCCAGCGGGCTATCTGGTGTCATCGGGCGGAGCCGAGGGTTATACCGCCCGGGTGGGTGGGAGGAGCCAGCTTGAAGACTTCCAGCAAGATTTAACGTGGAAGGGGACATGCCAAAGAGCGTAGATGAACAGCATATACCACTCCTAGAACTACTGTTACAGGTGAGTAAGCTGTTTATACAGTGGTTGTTGTCTAAAAGTTTCCTACCTCGAGGTACCGCTGAGGCAATTTGCACTGACTGTAATGTGATCCTGCCTCATTCTGCCTCGGTATATAAATTTATTTATTCTCACTGGTGTTGAATAAGCGGTGGTTCTAAGATTTATGCAGCACTCTAACGTCAGTCAGCCACTGTTTATTCAACACCCTACTATTAATCATCACCCCCTCCTGTTGGAACTAGATCACTCAGCCCCCAGCCATTACTGTGAGGACCTGATTTGGCTGCAGACATGCACACAGTCCTTTGGAAATGTTCATCCCACCCCATCCGTCCTGACCTCACAGTACCTCCGTACACTTCCCCATCTCCAGTCAATAAAAACAGTACTTTTTTCCCAAATGTTTCACCAACATTAAGTTGATCATTTTTCTTCTCTCAATTTGTCAGCAGCCTGCATCACTTACTCTCTGGGCATGCAAATTTTCCTTGCTCTTTGGCTAAACACACACTGCTGCAAAAGCCATGGAAAGTGGGATCAGCCAGATACAATCCCAACCCAAAATATCCGGGGAATCTTTCAAATCTTCATGCTCCAGTCTAGATCCTTATCTACCAGAAATCCTAGTACAAAATATCCAAACGAAAATATCTTTGAGCTCTTCATGCCGCAATCCCAGGCCGTCGGAAAACACTGATTCCCCCGTCCAGATCACCGCCATCGCACAACACCTTTCCCCAGCCACTCCCTTTTACACATCACCTGTGAAAATCCTACACTGCTCAATCACCCAAGGCCATCGAATCCATGGAAGACACCTTGAAATTCCACAGGCGAACAGTCCTTCACGAAGCCTCCTCATAAACTGAGCCCAAACTGCGCCATAAATGCTAAACTCTGCCCAGAAATGCCATGTAACGCCATCCTCCAGACGGAACAGTTTTCCCATTTTCCAGCCACCCAATTGAATCCCACAACTGCATCCATTCACAAAAAGAGACCAATCACAGCTCACACCACCGAATTACCAAAACAGTATACTTCCACCGAAACAACTGAATCACAAATAGCGCCAAATAAAAATACAAAAAACATAAAAAATAACACAAAAAAAAAACCTGTTGCATAAATTGTACATGTGACGGCTTTCTGTCAGCTATATCATTTATTTGAAATCTGTGTGTGACCTTGGGATCTCACGAGTGGCGTCAACCGAGGTCATACAATGTTCGTTCAAATAAATGGTGTATCTGATAGAAAGCCGTTCCATATCTCCTATATAATTACTGGTGACTCCTTTAAAAACCTGAATTTAGGAGCAGTAAAATGCTGTAACAACCTGAAATAGAGTTATTACGGCGTTCACTAAACTTTTTTTTCACTGCTAGTGCCCATTGTCTGTCACTCAAACATATCGAACCACTTCATTGTCTCGTGCTCGGCTTTCAGACAGGCTGAGCAGTATTTCAAAAATGGTGGCTCGGTTTACTGAGGAGCCACTTTTGTTTACTTCCCCTCTCTGTTTCTCTATTCATTTTTCATCTTTATTTGGTTGATGCTGCCTTTCAAACACAAAATAAATATCTGGTTGATCCCACCGTGCCCCCGAATTGGTAGACGTGCTAACTCCCAAATGAAATCCAGGACGGACCCTACCTAGCACGCACAATGGCTGACACCTAAAAGAAAAAATAAAGTAAGTCTGAGCAGAGCGGAAGAAAGGGAAAGTAAGTGTGTGTGTGTTTATGTTGGTAGGGAATACACTGAGACACTGAGCAAACTCTGTACCAGTAATTACAAAAAAATAAACTGTGTGTTTTGTGGATTTTTTTACATACCTCAGATGTGGAAAAAAAAAATCCATAACACACACAGTTGCCTGTCTGTTGTTCTCTATATAATGTATTATACACGTACACATATTGGCACACACACAAAATACAATATTGTTTTATAGATGTAGATAAGGAGCTCCACTTGAACATTGGCAGCTGACCCCCCCCACCCAGCCTGAAAAAAATCACTTGCACATTTTTTAGTAACTTGCTCCCAGGGATAATGATGGCAAACTTAACATTTGTTATCTGGCAAGTTAGACTGTCTCTTTCAGAATTTTCTCACATTTAAAACAGGGGAAAGCATATTTCCAGCTTCCTTAATGGAATGAATTCACATTCACAAAACAACTCCGGACAGACATTTCAGTACTTGAAGCAAGTTGAGGCTGTGACATGCAGGAATTACTAGTAAAACTAACAGAAGACTTCTTTGGTCAGAAATTCAATATATTAGCAGTAGTCAGTGGGGCTACTGTCAGTTGTTACACCCGAGAGTTGAGTAGAGCTTCTCTGGGGAAAGTTGTAAGCACTAGGCTGAACTTGCTTCACTTTTGCATTTTTAAACTTCATATTGAATTTGTACGCTTCTTACCTCACATATTTACCGTACTAGAAACAGCAAGTTCTAGGGATGTGGATATGATGTTCTATCCACGCTGTCTGGCAGTTGCCTTTCTCATTAAGATTCGCCGGAAACATCTTCAAGCTGGCTCGTCCCACCCATCTGGGTGGTAACTCTCATGGCTCTGCCCCATGATGCAAGATCTTCCTTGATGCTGGAAGAAGCAGGTTCCCTCCTTACTGCTCCCATGTTGAGCAGGCCCTGGGCGCTTAAAGATCATGTGCAACAGTTTTTACATATTTTTTTATAAAAGCTTGAAAAGCTGACATTCAAGTCCCTGTGTCGTGATTAGTGTTTCCTGAAAATGTCATGCTGTTTGATTTTGTGGTTTTCATTAAATCAGCATGTGTTAACTTGCTCTACAGTGACTGAAAACAATGAAGTTATTTTTGTCCTCTCAGTCAAACTTAGAGTGTGATGACATCATTTTGGAGTAGCTTACTGTTTCAGATTCCCAGTCAGAGCAGTACTTTGTAGAGTTAATGGTTTGCTGAGCTCTCCAACTTTCTTACAAACCCAGTCTCCGGTTTGTGATTAGATAGATAAACTCAAAACATATCATTATCTTCTGATAAAATACTGATAATTTCAGTTTCAACGCGGAATTGAAGTAGTGGAAATCTTTCTCTGTGAGAAATCAGCTTGTCTGTATCACAGTTTTCGGTTCTTTCTAATCAAAGTCTGATTTTTTTTCTAGCTACATAGCACAGGGCTGTTTAATAAATATAAAATAAATCCAAATTTTGTTCATTCACAGAAAGTCTGTCTTTGATGTAGCCTTCATAAATATGTTAATGTAAGAACATTTTTTTTTATGTCAGATTGACAAACAGTACCTGTGCTTGAAATACTGTAGCAGAGTGTGACAGGCACCTGTCTGAAGCACACATTTTTGTTCTTTGGTGGTTTCTGTGTGAAAATATATCATGTACGAGTACAACTCAAAACACTGTGTGGCATCCGATGCATCATGTCTCTTCCCCACAGTTGAGGCAGCTGCAGCCTCAAGCCACCTGTCCCTGCCCCACAAGCCCCTGCCTTCCGCCTCCACATGTGAGACTGCTGCATCCTGCTGCCCACTGTCTTCTCCCACACAGTCAGGGATTGTGCATCCTGCTGCCTCCATCCCCTGCCTAAGGAATCAGGACTGCTGCACCCTGCCACCCCCTGCCCAGACAGTTGGGGATGACGCACCCTGCTGCCCTCTCTCCCTCCCTCAGCCTCACAGTTAGGGAAGCTGCACCTGTTGGCCCCTGTTCCTGTCTCCACAGTCATGGCTGCTATGCCATGCTAAGCCCTAGTGTGCCAGTTTCCCTGCCTCCACAGCTGGGGCTGCAGTACCATGCTGCCCTAGCCACGAGAGGTGGGGCTTTTGCTACACCCTGCTACCCACTTCCATTGCCCCAGATGGGCAGGGCTGCTGCACCATCTGTACCCCATCTCATAGTCAGGGCTGCTGTACCCTGATGCCCCCTGTGTTCTGCACCACAGTCAAGACCTCTGCATCATGCTGTCCTCTATCCCTTGTCGCCAGAGACAGGGCTGCTGCACCCTGCTCCTTTCTACACAGTTGGAGTTGCCATGGCCTGCTGTGCTCTAGTTCTCCATGCCACTGCAGTTTTGAGCTGCTGCACCATGCCTGCCAGTTGCCACAAGATGCAGGGTATTTGCTGTGCCCTATTGCATGCCTCCACAGTTGAGGCAGTTGCACCCTGCTGTCCCCTGCCACCAGAGTCAGATCCTTTGCTATACCCTGCTGCCCACATCCCTTGTCCCAGACAGGCATGGCTGCTACACCCTGTCCCCCAGTTTGGGCTGCTGTATCCTGATGCCACCCCTATCTCCTGCCCAAACATTCAGGGCTGCTACACCCTGCTGCCCTCTGTCCCCATGCTCACAGTCAGGGCCATAGCACCCTGTTGCCCCCTTGTCCCTGTCTCCATAGTCAAGGCTGCTGTGCTGTGCTACACCCCAGAGCCTCATGCCTGCATCCACATTTGGGGCTGCTGAGCCTGCTACACATTTCCATTGCCCCAAATGGGCTGGGCTGCTGTACAATGTACTCCCTGTACCACTGTCAGGCTGCTGTATCCTGCCCACCTGTGTCCTGCCCCACAGTCAGGGCTTCTGCACCATGCTGTCCTTTGTCCTCTGTCACTGTTGTGTCCTGTTGCCACACAGCCTTGCCTCCACAGGCAGGGGACAGGATACAAGCAAATGCCCTTACTTTTGTGCTGCACCTCCCCAAACAGTTGGGGTTGCTGCACCCTGCTACTCTCTCTCTCTCTCTCTCTCTCTCTCTCACACACACACACACACACACACACACACACACACACCTCACAGTCAGGGACACTGCACATGTTGCCCCGTTCCTGTCTCAGCAGAGTGTAGAAAGGATCTGACTCTGGTGGCAGGGGGACAGCAGGGTGCAACTGCCTCAACTATGGAGGCATGCAACAGGGTGCAGCAAATGCCCTGAATCTTGTGGCAAGTGGCAGCATGGTGCAGCAGCCCTAACTGTAGAGGCATGGTTCTCTAGGGTACAGCAGGCCACAGCAACCCAACTGTGTGTAGAAAGGAGCAGGTGCAGCAGCCTGTCTGTGGTGATGGGTGATAGAAAGCAGCATGGTGCAGAAGCCTCAGCTGTGAGGCAGGACACATGGGGCATCAGGTTCCAGCAACCCTGACTGTGAGATGAGTTTACGTGGTGCAGCAGCCCTGCCTTTGGAGGCAGGGAACCTGCTAGCACTTAGGGCCTAGCGCAGCACAGCAACCTTGATTGTGGAGACAGGAACAGGGAGCAACAGGTGCAGCTTCCTAACTGTGAGGGCAGAGGAGAAGGGCAGCAGGGTGCAGCAACCCCAATTGTTTGGGCAGGGTGCAGTAGTCCTGATTCTTTAGGCAGGGGATGGAGGCAGCAGGGTGCACAATCCATGACTGTGTGGGAGATAGTGGGCAGCAGGTGCAGCAGCAGCCTCGGAGAATGTGGAGCAGAAGGCAGGGGCCTTATGGGGCAGGGGACTGGTGGCGGTGAGACTGCAGCTGCCTCAACTGTGGGGCAGAGACACAGTGCATTAGGATGCCACATAGTGGTTCTACTTGTATAGAAACATAGAAGTTGACGGCAGATAAGGACCACAAGGCCCATCCAGTCTGCCCATTTCTTTTTCTACCTTATAAATGTGCCTTCGGGCTTTGCTCTGTCAGTGGCCTATCTATTCATACTCATTTGTATTGCTCCCTTTTGCCTATCCCATGCCTGTTTGAAGCCCTGCACTATATTCATAGCCACCACTTCTTGAGGTAGGCCATTCCATGCATCCACCACCCTTTCTGTGAAAAATAATTTCCTCATATTCCCCCTTAATCGACCCCTCTAATCTCATGCTGTGTCCTCTTGTCCTGCTATTTTTCTTATATTTAAACATGTTAGACTCTTTCACCTTGTTAATGCCCTTAAGGTGTTTGAATGCCTCGATCATATCACCTCTCTCCCTTCTTTGCTCAAGGGTATACATATTGAGCTCTGTTAATCTGTCCTCATATGTCTTCTGATGCAGTCCCTGCACCATTTTGGTTGCCCTTCTCTGGACTGCCTCAATTTGGTTAATGTCCTTGTGAAGCTGTGGCCTCCAATACTGCACGCAGTACTCCAGATGGGGCCTAACCAGTGTCTTGTAAAGAGGGATTATTACCTCCGTCTTATGACTTATGATACCCCTACTAATACACCCTAACACCCCCCTAGCCTTACCTACTGCTTTAGAGGTCTGCTTGGATGATTTCAGGTCATCAGTGATGATGATGCCCAAGTCTCTTTCGTCCTTTGTGACTGCTAGCAACTCCCCTCCCAGCCTATAGGTGGCTTCAGGGTTTCTCTTCCCTGTGTACGATCTTGCACTTCTTTGCATTAAATCCCAGTTGCCATTCTTCTGACCATGTTGCTAGTTTATCCAGATCTCTTCTCATTCTGCTCACCCCATCTGGATCATCTACTCTTGTTGCAGATCTTGGTGTCATCTGCAAACAGACAAGCCTTATCTAGTCCATCTGCAAGGTCACTAATGAAGATGTTGAAGAGGACTGGCCCCAGGACTGATCCATGAGGTACCCCACTTGTGACTTGCATCTCTTCTGACTGTATACCATTTGCCACCACTCTCTGTTTTCTGCCCGTCAACCAGTTTGCCACCCAGTTGACCAACTTCTGACCCACCCCGAGCCTACCCAGCTTATTTATCGATCTTCTATGTGGAACAGTGTCAAAAGCTTTGCTAAAGTCAAGGTAGGCAACATCAACTGCTCCCCCTTGGTCCACCAATCTGGTCACCCAGTCAAAGAAATCTATGAGATTAGTTTGACAGGACCTTCATGTACACGTACATGATGTATTTTCACACAGAAACCACCAAAGAGCTTAAATGTGTGAGTTCTGACAGTACATGTGCTTAATACTGTAGCAGAGAGTGACAAGCACGTTTGTCAATCTGACATGAAAAAAAGTTCTTACGTGTTTGTATTTATGAAGGCTACAGCAAAGACAAACTGTTTCTGTGAATGAACAAAATTTAGATTTATTTTATATTCATTAAACAGCCCTGTGTTATATAGTTAGAAAAAAATTGATGTTTGATTAGAAAGAACAGAGCTGTAATACAGACAAGCTGATTTCTCACAGAACATATTTGCACTACTTCAGTTCAGCATTGGTGCTGAAATGATCATCTTTGTAAAGGAAGAGAATGATGTATTTTAAGCAGATCTATCTAAACACAAACCAGAGACTGAGTTTGTAAGGAACCTGGGAGCTCAGCAAACCATAAACTCTACAGAGTGCTGCTCTGATTGGGAATCTGAAACAGCAAGCTACTCCAAAATGATGTAATTGCACTCTAAGTTTGACTGAGAGGACAGAAATAACTCCACTGTTTTCAGCCACTGTAGAGCAAGTTAGCAAATGCTGATTTAAAGAAAACTACAAACCCAAACAACATGCAATTTTCAGGAAACACTAATCATGACACAAGGACTTGAATTTCAGCTTTTAAAGCTTTTATAAAAAATATGCAAAAACCGTTGCACATGATCTTTAAATCTTTGGATTTACTTCCTAAACTTAAACTCATTCAAGTACCACCTTTACTCTGATCTTTGATCATGACTGCAATGGAGGATAGATCTTCGCACAGATTTTGCTGGTGCCCTTGCAGGCAGAAGATATTGTGTACCGACCATCACACCTCGTGCGTATACTATCTGGGCCACGATCACGATCCGCAGGCCTGCTACGCGTGTCAGTCATTTCATTTGATAGTCCTGGAGGACTGCGCTACCTGCCTAAAGTTGGGCCGTCTGGAGAAATGCTATCTGCCGGTCAAATCAAAGGATGCCCATTGGGTGGTGTCCACGGCTGCAGAGTCCGCTGAGCAGTTAGAACAACTTAAGGCCTTCGAGGAGAGGCCCAGGCCGCTGCTCAATCCTCTTCTGCCTCTGCGTTTGTTCCACTCCAGTTGGGCTCCACCTATTTGACCTCCTTCAAGAAGCTGTGCCAGTCTCTATTGACCAAGGGAGAGGACCCTTCCGAGGTAAACAGTTCCCACTCACGCGAGAAGGAGTCCAAGAAGGATAAAGAGATGACTTATTGTTGACGCTCCTAGGACTGGGAACATTTCTGCTCTTAGGAAACTTGGGTTTTGACTGCAGTCAAAACTGCGGCCTTGGCCACTGGCTTTACGGTAAACCTGACGGACCAGTTACCTGAGATGAGGTCAACAGTGCGGCCGAGATTTTTCTCGATCCTGTTGACCAGTTTTCATCGGAAGATGCCAACAACTCTCTTTTCAGGACTCCAGTCTTGCCAGTGACCACTGGCGGGTCAGCCCAGCCTGCTGAGCTGGACCTGCCGGTCATCAACCCAGACCAGGAAAAGCTGCGGACCTGCCCGGCTCCCTCCAAGGCCGCCTGTTGGCACCACCAATGGCTGAGTTTGAGGTCTCGTTCATCCACAACTTCGAGGTCGAGCAGGTCCCGCATCGCGGTCTTGCTTTCGTCACCATGGTAAGCGGCGCCATCGCTACTAGTTTTCCTCGGGTGAGCGAAGCTTCAGTGCATATTGCATTGATGCTATGAAGACCTCATGTGGCAATAGTTCTGTCCGGGCCGAAGCTGACACTGGCTACCAACCCCCCGGCCAATACCTGGCTGTCGCCCAAAAGGCCAGTGCCGACTCCCCCTGCGGGGCTGGTCGACACTGTTCCTCCCCCAGTGGAGCCAGTTCAGACCACATTGGCTTGGCTGAAGCAGGCTTCTCCACCAGTCGTGATGGAGCTGCCACCAAAACAACCAAGGACTGGGTCTCTGACCAAGGAGTCTCAGCAGGCCAAGGGGCTTCCCCATCGGCTGTCGGTCACCTTTACGCCTGACTGGCCAGCGGGTCGAGGGGTGACACTGGTGGCTGCCCACTTTATGCGGACTTCTCAGAGTCTGAGGATTCCTCCTTGCACTCCTGTCCACTGGACACTGAGTCGATCGTGGATCTCTCCATGGACGAAGGCCCACTTCATTCATGGGCATTCTTTGCCTCATCTCCGAGTCTGGGGATGAAGATGAAGCCCATCCAAAAGCGGGCTCGATATCCCCTCACAGAAATCGTGGACAAAGGGGATTCTCAAACGAAGACCTTCCCAGTGGCTTAGGCCATTGTTGGCTCTGCCCTGGAGCTTTGGCGGTGCCCTGCTTCTTGCCCTGCACCCTTGGCTCGGATGGCCTGCAAGTATACAGTGCCCAATGGCACTCTTTCTGGGTTCACAGAGCCTCCCTCAACTGAGGGGTTGGTGGCTGACTCCGTGTTTTGGTACTCTGGCAATAGTGGGGACATCGATATGCCACCTGACAAAGAGTCCAAGAAGTTGGACCATTCAGCCTAGGAGGTCTGTGCTGCCTCTTCGCTAGGCCTCTGCCAGGCAAGCTCAGCCATCTTGATGGCGCACTTCTCTCATGCCCTATTAGGCTCCCTGGATGAGGTGATGCAGGTACCTGCAGACCTTCAGACCACGGTCAAACAGGTCCGAGACCAGGGTAGGGCAGTGGCAAAACAGCAACTCCAGATGGCTGTGGATATTGTTGATTCTTGTGTAGGCTTGGTGGTGGCCATGATTGCCATACGCTGTAGGACTTGGCTGTGGATCTCGACCTTCATGGCAGATACCCAACACAAGCTGGTGGATGTCCCCTTTTTGGGCACCGACCTGTTTGGGCCTGGTGTGGAGGGTCACCTCCAGCGCATTGAGAAGTCCAGTGCCACCCTGGACTCTGTGACATCCACCCAGGACAACAAGGGCTCCAAGCAGCAGAAGTGCAAGCCCTTTTGGTCCTCCACCCCTGCGGCAAAACCAGTCCAGCATCAGTCTGGCCAGCAGGCTCAGTCCTGGTGACCTTGCGCCAAGTCTGTGGCCTCAGTGGTCCGAAAGCCTGGAGAGAAGGGATCCGGTGGCTTCTCAGCCAGATCCTCCTCCCCAAGCCTGCTCAATGACAGGATGGAGGTTGTGACCCTCATGCCCGTCACGCCTGCCCTGGGTCCTCCCGTTGGGGGCCGACTCTGCCACTTCTTTCTGCCTGGTCCACTGTTACCATGGACAGGTGTGTTCTGGAAGTGGTCAGTCAAGTTCTGCCCCCTGGAATTCGAGCAGTACCCTCAAAGCCAAGTCTGCACCCCACGGGAGGACTTGGTATCCGCAGACACTCAAGTCGGCTCTTCGAGATGACATAGCCTAGTTCCTCCGCAAGGAGGTCATGGTTAGCGTTGTGGATCTTCCAGAACACCCAGGGTTTTTCTCCATGTAGTTCCTGGTGCCAAAGCGGATGGGGGACTGGCACCCCATTCTAGATCTGCATGACCTGAACAAATTCCTCAGGTCCTGCACCTTCAGGATGGTCACTGTGTCTCAGATCATACCATCTCTGGAGCAAAACATGTGGTTTTGCTCTCTGAATCTTCAGGATGCATTCTTTCGTGTCCAGATCCGTCTGCCCACTGATGGTTCCTCCTCCTCTTCCGAGCAGAGGGAGCCCTTTACAAGTTCCAAGCCATGCCTTTAGGCCTCTCCTCAGCCCCCGTGGTCTTCACCAAATGCATTGCAATGGTGGCAGCTTATCTGAGGCGTCTGGGGGTCTGATGTACCCCTATCTGGATGACTGGCTGATAGCAGGTCCCTCCAGACAGGAGGTGGAGTGGTCTAGGGACCTGGCCCTCCATGCCGGGCCAGAGGGTGGCTCCCGGCAGACAAGGTAGACGTTCTCTCCTCCTTTGCCTAGTCATTTCTGGTTGGGCACTTTTGCCCTGCCCGGGACGTCCTGTGCCTTCTGGGTTACATGGCAGCCTGCACCAGCGTGGTCTGATGGGCCTGTTGGCATATGCGCTTCTTGCAGTGGGAGCTGGCCAGCCAATGGTCTCGGCACAAAGGTCACTTTGACCAGATGATCACTGTGACCCAGAGGATGTGGCCACACTCCAGTGGTGGCTTATCCCAGAGCATCTGCAGGAAGGGATCCCGTTTGTCTGCCCTGAGCCGATGGTCATCCTGATGACCAACGTGTGTGTGTCTCTCTCTCTCTCTCTCTCTCTCTCTCTCTCTCTCATGGTCTGGGGTGCCTACCTGGGGGAACACGGTCTATGGGCTCTGGACCCCCCAGGAGTCTTGATGCCACATCAACCTGCTGGATCTCTGAGTGGTTCAGCTAGTCCTGACTACATTCACTCCATTTGTCTGGGGTCAAGTGGTCCAGGTCCCGACAGGCAACACCATGACCATGTACTACCTCAACAAGCAGGGTGGGATGCACTCCTTGTCTCTGTGCAAGGAAGCTCTCTGCATCTGGACCCTCATGCGCAGCCCGGAGGCAGATCTCCTGGCCATCCAGTCAGCTGGTGGATGCCCTTAGCCAGATGGGTGAGGCATCTCATGAATGGTCCCTCCACCTGGAGGTAGTTCAGTTTGCTTTCCCAGTGGGGCATCCCTCAGGTGGACCTGTTTGCCTCCAGGGAGAATGCAAAGCTGAGGCTGTTTTGTGCCCCCAAGCAGGGCTCGCTGCAGGGGGATGCTTCTTGAGGCCATGGACCCCAGGCCACTTCTATGCCTTCCCTTCACTTCCCTTGATCCACAGAGTGCTCCTCAGCATCAGGAGGGACAAGGCACAGGTGATCCTGGTGGCTCCGGACGGGCCCCGCCACTTTTGGTACCTGGATCTCCTCAGCCTCAGCAACAGGCTCCCGAGGCGTCTTCCATAATGCCCGGACCTACTTTCCATCAATAGGGAAGGTACTCCACCTGACCTTCAATCCCTGCACCTGATAGCCTGGTTCCTGAGCTGCTAGAGTTTCAGGCTTTGGGGTCTCTCCAAAGATGTCCTTACCATGGTGGAGGCATCTAAAAGGAATTGACCAGAAAGTACCATACCTTCAAATGGAAGAGAGTCTCCATTTGGTGTCAGGGCAAGGGTTGGACCCTTCGACCTGTCCTGTAGCTAGCATTTAGGACTTTTTGTGGTCTCTCTCCCAAGGGGGACTTCGGTCGACGACCCTAAAGGTGCACCTGGCAGCCATCTCTGCTTACCAGGCGTGGGCTGATCAGCAGTTGGTGGCTCAAGAGAAGGTGGTCTGGTGCTTTTTCAAAGGCCTTGACCACATTTCCCTTCCAGTGCGTGAACCACCATCATTGTAGGACTTGTTGCTGGTTTTGGCAAAGCTCAAGGGCAAGCCATTCAACCCGATTCACAGGTGTGACATGTCTCACCTGTCATGGAACACCACCTTCCTGGTGGCTATCACATCAGCCAGAAGGATCAGTGAGCTCCAGGCACACTCAGTGGAGTCTCCTTACCTGGTCTTCCACAGGGACAAGGTTGTTCTGTGCCCCAACCCAAAGTTCTTCCCAAAGGTTGTGTCAGAATTTCACCTAAATCAAGTGATGACTCTGCCCGGTGTTCTTCCTGAATCATACCTCGGTGGCTGAACACAGGCTCTATACTTTGGACCGGAGGTGAGTGCTCGCTTACTACAAAGAGCGCACTGCTGGAGTTCTGGTAGAGGTTCACCAGCTGTTTGTCACCTATGCTGAAGCCACACCTGGCAGACCTGCAGCCAAGTGGATGATTGGCAGGTGGATCACTTCCTGCATTGATCTGTGCTATAGGTTGGCGGGTAGGCAGCCTTCCATAGGGCTAAGGGCTCATTCCACATGTCATACCACTGCGTTGGTGACTGCTTCTAGGGACAACCCTAGCCAGGAAATCTGCATGCTGCTACCTGGAAGTCCGCACACACCTTCATTTCCCATTACCACATTGACCTTGAGCCACGCCGGTATGCTGGTTTTGGGGCCTCAGTTCTCCAATCTCTGTTCCTGAAGTAGGGGGTGTGTGCCTTGCCTCCCTCCTCCCTGAGAACTGCTAGGAGTTTGCCAGACAGTGTGGCTAGAACATCATATCCACATCCCTAGAAACAAAGGTTACTCACCTGTAACAGTAGTTCTAGGAGTGGTATATGATGTTCATCCACACGAACCCACCCGACCTCCCCAGCTTCGGCGCACAAACTCTGGTACCAGCGGGCAAGATCTGGCATCATGGGGTGGAGCCATGGGAGTTACCCACCAGGTGGGTGAGAGGAGCTAGCTTGAAGACGTTTCTGGCAAATCTTAAAGGGAAAGGCAACTGCCAGACAGTGTGGATGAACATCATATACCACTCCTAGAACTACTATTACAGGTGAATAACCTGTGTTTACTTTACTCCATTTACCTGAAATTACATTTTGTCTATGTATCTGGTCAGCAGTGAGCAAAATTAAGGTTCAAAATCCATGTTTTCGATAATATTCTTTTAACTTTTTTTTTTTTTTTTTTGTAGAAGAATGAATATAGTTTCCTTCAAAGGTTGTCACATTCTGCAGTGGTTCATCAAGGGTCCAAGATTAACCTGACTGCTGTTCTGGGATGGGTGCATTTTTAATCTGGATGGACACAACGTTTAGTCTGCCAATCTGAAGAGACTGGTAAGAAACATTTAATTTTTTTATAACTTTAAGCTCAGTCAGGGAAGTTATTCCTGGACATCCTTTAATTCACAGTCAGAAATGTTGAGGTGTAAATGATCCCCAGCACGACTCCGACTGGTTACCGTTCTTCTCAAGTTTGACTCACTGCCCTCACAGTTGTTCAATGCAACTAAAATCTGTGATGTCCCCTTCAGCATTTGTTGGCTGTAAAGAGATGATTGCTGTTGATTTAAATAGAATCAGACATTGTTCCAGTAGACAGCATCTAATAAAATTGTACAGTGGGATGCATTGTTTCACTCACCAATGGGGACAAAACAATTAGAATCCATTTTCTAACCATTTGGTCATTTTTATGCATGACCTATAAAGAAGGTAATCACGACCTGGTGCCTTTTTTTTTTTTTTAAACCATTTCTAATTTCTGTATGAATTGTTGAAACATTGTTTCTAATTTATTTTCCATTTTTAACACATATTTAAAGATTCTGTTCATAAGGTCTTATTTTTATCTAAACAGTTCAATTTGATGTAGTACAGTTGTGGAGTATGATTTTGTGTGTTTTTTTTTTTAATTGTCAGCCAAATAAAAAAAAAAAAATATGTACTTCCTTGATGTATTTGACTGCCATTTCCACCGAAGTGCATCATTGCTCAGGTTCTCCCACTGTGCAGCGTCTTGCGCGTTATGTTGATTATATCATTCAGTGGCATTCATGGCCGAAAGGCACTGTTAGCATTTAACAGGTACTGTATTTACAGTCTATGCCTTAATCCGCATTTATTTCTAAAAAGAAAATGCCCTTTGAAGATATCGGTAATACAACTTTGTCTTGCCCTGCCATATATCAAGTGTCCTTATTGTTTGCGAGATCATTTCCTGACATTGGTCGCTATGCTGAGTGACATGACATTTCACTATGTATAACCCCATTCCGTGTCTGGTTGATTAGGCTTCTTAGGGCAGTTGGTATAGTGGCTTATGATTATTTTTTTTTCTTCCTGAGACTACCACTAAATAATGTTGTTTAGCCAGAATCAGCTAACTAAGCCACACGTGGCAGAAACACTGAGTTGCAGTGTCAAATACATCCATACTGAATTGCAGCATGGAAATTGCAGTCTGAGCGCTGGTGATCATAAAAGCAAGTGATAGAAAAGGTTTACTGTCCAAAAACCAAAAACAAAAAGAAAAGCAGATGACATACACATTTTAACTGATTTCCTAGCAGACTAATACAGGACACAAGGCTAATTATGGCTGTAAGTAGAGTTCAGTGCTGCCCTCAATAATGGGGAAACAGCAGGTGGGAAATATAAGTCAGACAGACAGATGAGAGCAGTAGTCACCAGATAATGTCCCTACTCAGTACGTGGCTTGGGCAGCAATGCAGGCGGCATCAAACTAAGAGTGGAGCACAATAAAAAAAGGACACAATACAAGTAAGGTAAAATAAGATTTTATATGACTCTTGGGTTACCTTTATTATTAAATCTAAGCACAGAATAAGTGTGTCACAAAAAAAAAAAAGCTTTGTACATGATCTTTTAGAATAACCGTTTTTGTTCTGTTTACAGTTAAGCTGATGCTGTGCCCCTCTTCTGTATATGCACTCATACCCACATTTGTATTTGTTTTGTTTTTACCATAAAAGGCATACTGAGCTGATAACAGCTTGTTTCCGATGCATCCTAAAGGGAGGGACTGGTGTGAGATGATAATACAATACGATGAAAGAAGTAATAGTACATTAACAGATATGCATCAACAATCGTTGGTGTGAAGCAGTACAGTACATAAAAAGCATTCGTCAATGCCGAATGTTTGCTTACTGGCATTGGCAGTGGTAGTGTAGAAGTTACAGAGCTGCGTAATAGGAATGGCAGTGAAGTATTGAACTGAAGCCAACCGCACCACCACCCTGCAGAGAGTGACAGGCATTGGGGTGTGCATTTGGGTCGTCAGGCATAACGGCCACGCCATTTCACCACACCCCACTCTGCAGAGACTGACAAGTGTCACGTGTTCCTTGGGGTCTTTGGCCCTTATGCGCACCCCATTTCATTAGGAAATACGGTGAGATGGGTGCGATATAGGAGAATGGGGTGAAGTTTGGGGCCGAAGAGTCCAAGGCATACCTCGATGCCTCTCAGTGACTGCAGGGTGTGGAATGGTATGAGCATCACAGGCAAGAATCCCAAGTCACACCCCTGATTTCTGTCATTCTCTATAGGGTTGGGCGATTTAGTTGAAAAGCCCTAATACCTCAGGCATTCGTTGGTATTTTAACCCAAACTTTCAACATGTTTGTTTTGTGACCCCCACCTCATGAACAGGGGAATATCAGTTTAGTAACAAGCTGCTTATGCATAGTGAGTACAGGTTTAGCACCACAGGTGCAAAAATATTCGAACAGACTGTAAGAAATGACAGTTGTACTCTTTCATGGGGAGGTGTAAAATGGCTATGTTGCAAATGTGTAAAAAATATTTAAAAAATGGTGAAGTCAAGCGTACATAGAACTCTGCAACGCATTAACTGCTATATAAGTAGGTTGGGGATATTTTATAGCAGATTGTCAACTCAGGCATTTTGGTGCCTCCGATCATGAACAGTGTCACTGTGATTTTCTTTATCTGTGCCGAACAATGATTTCCCACAGCGATCACGCATCTCTGCACTGAAAGTGTGAAAACACACTTCGGCCATGTTGTGAAAAATGGCAGCTGTACTGTTCATAAGGAAGTGTTGAAAAATGCCAGTAGTGAAAATCTGGACTGAAAATATTACAAAGTCATGAACTAATGAGGATGCGTGAAAACTGCACAATGCTCACTCGTAACACAGTCATTTTATGGACTTTTGTCACCAAATTTTCAACATAGCCATTTTAAGACCTCTGCTCATGAACAGTGTAACTGTGATTTTCTTAATCTGTCCTAAACATTGCTTTCGCACACCAACAGCACCATTGTGTGCTATATGTGCGATAACGCATTTTGGGTGACATATGAAAAATTGCAGCTGTACTGTTCATAAGGAAGTTTAATAAAATGGACATGTTGAAAATCTAGAGTGAAAATATTAAATTTGCAAACTTACGAGCATGCATAGGAACTGTGCAGCGCACCCTCGTAAAAGTCATTTCTAGGCATTTTTCCACCAAGTTTTCAACATAGCCATTTTAAGACCTCTGCTCATGAACAGTGTCACTGTGGTTTTGTTAATGTGTCCCATACATTGAGCTTGCACCGACTGCACCATTATGCGCTACATGGGCGGAAACACGTTTTGGGCAGGATGTGAAAATGACAGCTGTACTGCTCATAAGGAGGTGTGGAAAAATGGCAATGTTGGAAATCTGGAGTAAATATTGAAAATTCGCAAACCTACTGACGTGCGTGGGGCACAATGCCAGCAACTTTTCATTAAAACAGTCATTTTTAGAATTTTTCACCAGATTTTCAACATAGCCATTTCAAGACCTCTGCTCATGAACAGTGTCACTGTGATTTTCTTAATTGTCCCGTACATTGATTTACACACCGACTGCGCCATTCTGCGCTACAAGGGCGGAAACACATTTGGGTGAGATGTGAAAAATGACAGCTGTACTGCTCACAAAGACAGTGTGGTGAAATGGCAATGTTGAAAATCCTGGAATGAAAATATTAAAATTTAGCGAACCACAGAGCCTGCGTAGGAACGCTGCATAGCGCGCTCGTTAAACAGTCATTTTTTGGAATTTTGGCACCAAATTTTCAACATGGGGGTTTTGGGCCCCCTTCTCATGAATGATGTCACTGTCATGGTGGTATTCAGTCCCAAAGGGTGATTTCGCGGTCACTGCGGCGAAATCGCCCGCCGGCGCCAGATAGCGCCGCGGCGGTGACATCGTCGAAGGTCCCAAAACCCATGTTAACGACAAGAATCCCAAAAATACCGGATATGCAATGAAGTTGAACCCCTCCTATCTAGCCCATTATACAGCTTACGGCATTTCCTCAGTTCGCGGTCGGCTTTGAAGAGTGCAGAGCGTGTTCCGGTCCACGAAGATCGTCGGCGGAGTCCGGAGGTAAGTATGGGGTGAGGGGGTGTAGGAGGCTGGGTGTGCAGTGGGTGGGTGCGGGTTGTGGGAGGGATTAGGAGGAACGCCGCTGGACCTTTTGTTTTACAGGTTAAAACAAAAAAAAGGCGTCGTGGGACCGCTTGCCACGCTGGGGTGGGCTCCCAGGTAACTCTACTCTTTGAGGCGTTCAGCCCGGCGGAGATTAGGCACCCCGTCGAGAAAAAAATATAAAAAACCTCTTGGGGCGTTGCCATCGCACAAGGACTTTGGGGGGTGTTCAGCGGCGAGGATTGGGCACCCGTCGGCAGGTATTGATTGCCACGCTGGGGTGGGCTCCCAGTGTGGCACCAAATACTGGGAAGGGGAGGCGATGCAGCTCAGCAGGCGGGGGTTGGGCACACGTCGGCTATCGCTGCGTGCGAAGCGTGCGCCTGCGGCTGGGGGAGCTGCGGCGGGCAACTGCTATCGCTGCTCCACTAAGCGTAACTCCCCATTTCAACTGTATGCCACTGCATTTTGGAGCGTGTCATAGACAGCTCCAAAATGCATTGACTTCTTACAGGGGCCGCGCCTGCCAGCTCGCTGCCTGAATTGGAGGAGGAGGAGGTGACACACCTCTGAAATCTCCGATGATGGCACTATGTTTCTTGCACATGCGTGCAAGCAAACATAAAAAGGAGCAAGCTACAAAAAATTACAGATGTGCAAACTCATGCTCTGTGCAGGGTAAAACAGTTCAATAAAGTGCTTAAGGAAGACGATATTACACTTGGACAGGTGCAGTGAAACAACCCCAACAGGACATATTGGTAGGGGAGTACGCAAGTATTTTAGGGCTCGGGCTGTCTGTGGAGAGGGTTGGGGGTAGCCTCTAACATCTGGGGTGAAGGCAGTTGCAGAGGGGTGTTGAAAAAACACAAAGAAGAGAAAGGGGAAAGGGAGAGAGAGAGAGAGAGAGAGAGAGAGAGAGAGAGGATGGATTGGAGAAATTAGTTTAGGGTATCTGTATGAGAAGGCAGCTTGACCAGCAGTAGAAACGGTGCTAGCGAGCGAGTAGGAGGTAAGGGTTGGGGGGTGGACATAAGAAATATAGGAAGGGATCCAAACCATAATCTGGATATTAAGGAAGCACAGTGGGCAAGGTGCCTAACATCAAGGGAGTGGTGGGAGAAGGAGGAGTAAAAAGAGCAGTGGTGGGTATGAGGGGGCCAGTTCTAAGCAAAACAGCAGAAGAAGTGAACGATAGGGTCCAGTGTAGAAACAATGGATTTTGGAATGGCGCTGTAGACTGTGTCGTCATAGCTGAAAATAGGGAGGATCATCTTCAGTGCAATCTCACATTTGGCTGGAAGTGGGATCCTTGCCTTGTTCCAGTAGAGGGCACCAAGCTTGGAGTGGAGCTTAAGGTGGATAGCTTTAATGTATGCCAAGAAATTGAAATGGCGGTCCAGCCAGACTCTGAGGTACTTAAAGGAGGAGACATCCTCTATCACAGCACCATCAAGGACATAATGATGAGCTTGGTAAGCCTCTATTTGGAGCCAAAGCTCATGGAAACAATTTTCTTGGCATTGAGGGACAGTTGGTTTGACCTGAACCTGTGCTGAAAGTCCAGTTGTAGCCTTGCAGTAAGGTCGAGGGCAGAGGGCCAGAGGCAAAGAGCAGTGTATCATCAGTTTACATTGAAATGGTTGCTGAGGAGCAGGCAGTAGAGGAGGTCATTCAGGAAAATAGAAAAGAGAATTGTGCCAAAAATTTACCCTTGTGGATGCCTGAGCAAATGGCAAGTGAGCAGGGGTGACATCTTTTACGAACCTTGGTGGGCGCTCACAGCCAGAAGGTAGTATTTTCCCTATGGCCAAGTTCCATAACAGTCCTTTTTTGTAGACAGCTGTTAAAACATTGAAGGTGCTAAAGCCCTCTTTGTGGTATTTGAGCCCCCATGGAGTTGGCACCTATGGGAATGGAGAGGATGGGGTGCTACTAACCAGGACAGCGTAGAGATAGGGTGCTACTGATTGCAGAACAGCTGGAAGGGTAGGTAGGTATGCATTTTTTGTAGATGACACCAACATCTGCAATAGGTTGGACACTCCGGATGGGGTAGGGAGAATGAGCAGAGACATGAGAGAACTTAAGGAATTGTCAGCAGTATAGCAGCTGTGCTTTAATGTGAAAAAGTGCAAAACCATGCAGTTATGGCATGGAAACCCAGAGGCAGAGTATAAGATGGGGGAAGATGTATTGATGGTCACAAAACAGAAAGGGACCTTGGAGTAATCGGATTGGATGACCTCAGGGGTGGTGAGGCAGTGAGACAAGGCAGTAGGTTGGGCAAGTGGGATGCTGGGGTGCATAGGAAGGGTATCACCAGCAGAAGAGGAAGTGGTGTTACCACTGTGTAGCTCACTGGTGAGAACCCACCTGGAGTACTGTGTCCAGTTCTGGAGGCACATCTCAGGAAGGACATAGGGTGAGGCTGTCCAGTGGGGGGCAACTAAAATGGTGCAGGAGCTGTATCAAAGGCCTCGAGAACAGACTAAGGTATCTCAATATGTACAAGAGAGGTGTGAGAGGAGGGACAGGATACAGACCTATCTAAATGCTTCACGCGGGTGAATAAGGTACAGGAGGAAGTATTTTTCAAAGGAGAGGTGCACAAGAACAAGGGGCATGCAGTGAATCTGGAAGGGAGCAATTGAAGGTAAATGAGGAAGTTCTTCACTGAAAAGTGATAGATGTCTCTAGGCAGCCTAGTGGAGGTGGTAGCACTTCCACATCCCACAATGGTGACCTGTGTTCATGAAATGGACAAGGGTCACTCGATGAGCCAACCAGCTGAGGGAAGATCGAGCGCAACAGCAGCTCATCTTCCGGGGGAGACCAGGTCTCGCTGCAGAGACTGCCACCTGGTGGGGACTGGGCAGCAGTGTAAGAAGTGCACAAGTGGCAGGGCTGTAGTGTGACCTGCTTGGTGCACGCATCCCGACTACTAGCCAGAGGGCAAAAGGGATGCAAAGATGCTGGGCTGCCCGTGTGTGGCACCCACCAAACAAGGTTCTGAGCAAGTTGTGGATAACTGGTAAATACATAAGAAGGTCAGTGATGGGGATGAGGGGGTGTCATTGGGCTGACTGGAGGGGATAAAAACAACTGAAAGAGAGTGGTGGATGCCTGGAACAGTCTTCAAGCCGAAGTAGTGGGGGCAAAAACAGTGATGGACTTCAAGCATGCATGGGATAGGCACAAGGGGATATTGGTAGGAAAGTGGGGGGTAGCCTCTATCAAGTAGAGTTCTATGGTGACCATAAAGGCAGGGAAAAATGGGCAATCTAGGTGGGCCAAATGGCCCTTTTCTGTTTCCGTGTTGAGACCTGTTTTCAAGATAGGAGTGGAACCAGTTGACTGAGGCAGCAGAGAGATCTGCCACCATAAGCTTGTCCGGAAGAGGGAGAGGGCAACTCTGTCAAAGGCTCTGGCCAGATTGCCAAAGATGACAGAGGTGATTTGACCCTGGTTCATACCTGAGAGGATGGAGTGAGTAAGCTGCAGGAGGGAGGTAGACGTGGAGTGAGATTTCCTGAAGCCAGACTGGAAAGGAGAGAAAAAATGAAGAAAGCTGAGGGAACAAGGTGTTCCTGTAACATAGCCAGAGTGGCAAGGAGAGAGGTAGGTCAGTTACCAGGAGTGGAAGTATCGCCCTTTTTAGGAAGGGGATGACTGGAGCATGTTTCCAGGTGTCAGGGATGGTGGCAGAGGAGGAGGAAAAGATTGAGAAGAAGGGTACTTGGGAAGGGATGGTAGGAGCAGAGTGATGAAGAAGTTTGGGGTTAAGACCATCAGGGCTTACAGCCTTGTGGGTGCTAAGAGAAAGGATGGCCTTTAGGGAAGCAGAGGGAGTAGTGGGAGAGGAGAATGAGTACATGGGGGAAGGCAGGGGAGGTGAGGAGGGTGTGGAGGAAATGAGGGAAAGAGCACAGGTAGTGAAGTAGGAGTTGAAGAAGGAGGCAAAATTTGAAGGGTCTAAGATGAAGGAGTTGCCAGCCTTGAGGACGAGGAGGAGGGGAGACTAGCTTGGAGGAGAGAAAAGGGAGTGAATAGCCTTCCAGGACATGATGGGTTCATTAAGATTGTTTTGCAGTGCTGATGCATAATACTCGAACTTCGCAAGCCTGGTAGCATTTGAACAGGTGTTGCGAAGGGTGGCGAGTGATCCAGTGATGTCATAGGACTGACAAGCTAGGTCTCTGGTTCAAAGGCAAGCTATCAACTTTGCTGAGATCCAGGGGAGGTGGGAGCCCGGACTATGGTTTTCCTGGGGGGGGGGGGCATGGTGGTCCCAGACAGCCATGAATGTGGACTGTAATGATTAGAGGGCAGAACTGATATTGGTGGCTGCAGAATGGGAGACCAGTTGGTGGCCAGCAGTCTGCATGGAGGGAGGACAAGTCCAGCGAACTCGAGCACTGAAGAAAGATGAATATGTGGGGGGGGGTGCTGTAGGTCTTAAAATTCATGGAGGATATCGTGCTTGATGTGTTTTATGAAGGCCTCCCACTAATTTTGTCAGCCTGAGGTGGGACAGTCCCATGTATGGCGTGCCACAGCTTCAATGTACTAGTGCAGGAGTCACGAAGTCTGTCGGAGTTCTGAGTGGCTGAGAGAGCGCTTGATAGACCAAGGCTGGGGGGCAGGACTTTGGCAGCATGAACAGGCACAAAAGACCATAAGGCCTATTCTACTGGCATTTTAGTATGTTAGTATGTTCGTTGTAAGCCAGCATCCTGTGAGTGAGGGTGTGGGTATGGGGGCAAGATTACAGAAGAACCATGCTTGAAAGTGAGCCAATATCAAGTGAGTTAGAACAGGCATGAGGGCTGGATTACAGGTCTGCTGCTATGAGCACTGCTGAGCAAGGGGGGGAGGGGATCTGATGTTGTTCCAGAGTTGCGGACTGTAAATCTCTGCCTGGTTTCACAGCAGAAGTTACTATATATTTTAGAAAGCACAGGCTGAGTGTCAGCCTGTACTATAAATATTTGTAACATGGGCAAGAAAAAGGGTTACGGGTTATTGGATGAACAGCATCATGTGTGGTCACCGTGTCCATACATTAATTCTCAATTAATATATGAGCACGCTACAATTAATGTATGGTGTAGTTCTCACTTTTGCCACCACACGTAGGATTTCTCTGTTGTAATTCATAGCGTGGTGAGTTGTGACAGTTGCCAACATTTAATAGGAAGCGCAGCATGTCAAATAGTAGCATCGTAAATGTCAGGAACAGTACCAACTTTTAAAGTATAAGAAAATAAAAGATGTTGAGCCTTACATCTTGTCCATGCGCTCCTGTATTCAGTCACTGTCTCTGTATAGCACTATTGATGATCCCACCCACCTGAATGGATTTCAGAGAGAACCTTCGACTCGATCTAAGTTGCCCTGTCTGCTTTTATTACTTTTCCAATCCTGTTCAATTAGACTGCGGACATAACTTCAGTGAGGGTAGCGTTTTGAAGGCTTGGGAACAGGTGCCCGGTGACGGTCTCTGCCCACACTGTCGGCAGAAGTCACTGCCTGGCAGGTACTATCTGAACCGGCATCTGGCCAGTATTGTAGAGAATGTGCGGCGCCTTCTGTTGTGAGAGAGTCTGGAAGCAGAGGACCTGTGGTGCAGCAGTCACAAACAGGACCAGGTCAGGCTGTCCTAAGATGACATGATACTGCTTTGCAAAGACTGCATCAACACTGGCCATGAGGGACACTACACCGTACTCATTTATGAAGCAGGGGAATTGTGCAAGATAGGGTGTGATGCAGGTCTCGTGTGTAAAGATTTTCTGCCTCAATCGGTAACGTCAAATATTAGAAATGTACCAGGCAAAACAAACAATTTCTGCTCGGAAATGTACTCATGTTCGTGGGAAAAAAAAAAAAAAAAAAAGGAAGTTCAGAAGCACGACCTAAAACTGCAAAAATAAGCTGTTAAAACCTGTAACATGAGGAAGAAAACATTCTCAGAAGTGAGACAAAGCCTTTTTCTTCCCCCCTGTTATTAGTGAATTAACCCACTCCAGAGCATGGGTCTACTTGGGAATTAATGCACGCCTGGGTGGTTGGAACCACCCGGCCTGTGGCCTCATGGTCCAGCGCCGCCCCCCTCCCACCTGCGTGCATTAATTTCCAAGGAGACCCATGCTCTATTGTGGGTTAATCCTTATATAACTTCTGCTTTACAACCAGGCAGCCTGGGAGATTTACAGTCCGCAACTCCAGAACATCATCAGATCTTCCACCATTCCTGCCTCAGCAGTGCTCATAGCAGCAGACCTGTAATCTGGCCCCATGCTTGCTCTAACTCAGTCGATAACTGGCTCATTCTTGTGCATGGTCCTTCTCGGAGCACTGAAGACAGAGAGAAGGACACAGATTTTGTTTGCTTGCCTGTGGGCTGGGCAACTACGCAAGGGGTTTTGTGCTTGACCCCTCTCCCACATAGAAGGTTATTTATCCTGATTTGCCTGCAAGAAAAATCAAATTAGTTATCAATCAGAGCCTGAAATGTACTGCAGACATTTAGAGACAAATTTGTTCAGGGTAGAGGAAGGAAACCTCAAATACAGGCAGGCTCAGTGAGGTTGTAGGCAGAAAGATTTTAGACATACTGGTCCTTGGAAAAGGTGAGTCATGGAATAGTTTGTTAACTTGTATTGTCTTGTACAAAGATAGTATAGTACACAAGCTTTCAGGGCCCCACAGGTCCCTTCTTCGGGTGAATAGCAAAATAAGCAGGATTTACATGCAGTAGTGAAAAGACTTACAAGGAAGGTGAGAAAAACTTTACAGAAATGGTGGGTGGGCACAGAGTAGGGACAGGTTTATAGGTGTGAGGGGATGATTCGCAGGAAAGTGCTAAGATATTCTTAAGAGAGGCTGAATGGATGCCTTGAAGTATTAATTTGAAAGGTATCTTGATAGGAACACAGATTAATGAAGACCTGAGATACACAAGAGTGCAGAGGTGGGAGGGTTGGGGGTCACAGAAAGAAAAAAACATATTTGTAAAAAGTAACATACAGTATTAAAGTTTTCCATAGTGTCATAAATCAGATGTCTTGATTTGAGCCTATTACAGTTTAAATTCAAATTGTTTGATACATTTTAGTTCCCGTGTCGTCCTCTCCTGTGTGTTTCTGTATGTACTTCATAGTATTAGGATTGACTGGTCCGAGAAGGAATGATTTGGTTGAGATAAATATTGTCCTGTTGATGCATTGATAATCTGGTTTACTATTGTGTGTTGTTGGTAGTTCATCCTAGTTTGCAGTGGTTGCCTTGTTTCCCCTATATGGCATCCCTTTGTGCACTTTTTGCACTGAATTAGGTAAATTGTTTGATTGACATGTGTAGGATCCATTTATTTTTTGTGCTGTTCCGGCCTGTTTCAGTAGTGGTCTCTGTGCATATGTGAGTGCAGGTCTTACATCTTGCATTGTATGGTGGTGGTTCTTTCACTCTACGAGTATTTTGATCTGTTTGTTGTTTGCTATTATGTTAAAAAAGTTGGGTGCTGCTTGTAGGCAATGGCGGGTAGGTCAGGGAAATGTCTCTAAGTCTGTCTCTGATATATAGATGAAATATTCCTCATCTGAACAAAAAAGGTGACCACTCCCTTAAAAGTTCCATCAGGATTTTAACAACTTTCCCCATTCTATAAAACTTACCATTGAGTACTCCTCTTTTTACCACAGTCAGCATCGCCATTGATAGACATACAAATTGCTGCTTACAGAAAACGCACTGACAGACACAGATTCCTTCATATTTGGGCACACACACAGTAAATCAGTGATTAGTCAGGCAATTAGATACCATCAAGATCTCCTCAGATGAGATGACCAGAAACAGCTCACTTCATTTCATAATTCCTTCATCCACCAGGGCAACTCCCCAAGACAAGCTGACAGAAAATGGCAAGTGCTATACAAATACCACAAGAAAATTTACTGGAATACACACAAAAAAATCGAACTGATTGCACACCCCTAGTTGTTATATACAACCCCGTGCTAACACCCCTTCTGCACATGATTAAAGAACTACAATTCATGCTGAATGAGGATGATAGACTTGGACATTTTCCCTGAACCACTTGTCATTGCCCACAAGCAGCCCACAACCTTTATAACATAATAATTCATAACAAACTCCCAGCAGATAAAAATAACCGTTGAATGAGAGGAATACCACCCTGCAACAATACAAGTGTGACAGGGAGCTCCTGCCACTCTTGAGGACTGACCTTTTTTTAGATCTGTTGCAATAGTTCTTCTATTTCTAAGCTTAATCTGTCCTTTACTGTTTCTAGTCCATAAGGTTGGCCACCTATGGGCACCCCCTCTTCTTTCTTGACTGTGTTATACTGTCCTCTTTAATTTTCCTTTTCCCTTTCAGGTCCTCGTACAGGGAGGTTATTGTGGTGACCTCCAAATGTATGTAAAACAGGTTGTGTTTATCGTTGTTGGATTTAATATGTAATAGCACTGTGTCATAAAATACTTTGATGTATATATCTTATGTTTATGAAACCTGTGGATGTTGAAAATACCATGGTGGTAGGTGTTTTTGATAATGGTAAAAAGTACTAAGTGACTATTATAGAAATTAAGTTAGTTGTGCTATTTAAAATGCATGTAAATTGCTGTAACCTGAACAAGTCTGAAATGTCATGGTGATTTGCATATATTCCATGTTGCTTTGCATTGTGGAAGTATGTATGATGTTGTATTTCTTTGAAACTTGATTCGTTGCCAGTGCCTTTGGGGTAACCCTTTTTTCAGTGATTCTGCATTGAGATTCTTTGTCTATAGATTTTTTTTTTTCCTTTTTTTCGTTTTGAGCCCCCACTACCCAAGCAAACAAGGCCCACACAGGGATGAAGGGTTTTCACAAAAAATGTTTAGATCAGAGATCAGTGTCAGTAGGTGTTGGCTAAGTGCAGAGAAAGGATATACATAGTTTGTTGCTGCAAACTGATGTACTGAAGAAGGGGATATGCCATTGCTTAAAGGTTCTCTTTTGCATTTTAAATAAACATCACACAGGGATTGTGTGTTGAACTTGAAGTTCTGTGTCTGGGCCATCTGTCATCCTACAACAACTCCACAAGATATAAGACACCTCTGCACATAGACCACTGTCGAAACAAGTCAGAACAGCACAATAAAAATAAATGAATCCTGCATATGTCGCTCAAGCAACGTGGTTTATCTAATTCAGAGCAAAAGGTGCTCACCAGATACTATATAGGAGAAACAAGGCAACAACTGCAAACCAGGATGAACCACCAACACCACACAATAGAGTAAACCAGATTATCAGCACACCAGTAGGACATTTTTTTTTCTTCCATTCAAACTATTCCCTCTTTGACTTGTTTGACCTAATACTAATACGCAACTTCAGAATCACACAGGAGAGAAGGACATCTGGGACTAAAGTATATCAAATAATTTCATTCCAGCTATAACTAGCTCAATCAGGATACTGGATTTTATTTTTATTTATTAGAGCTAGGATTACAATACCTTTGAGTCAGGGCTCTTTTACAAAGGTTCCACGTCAGGTTACAGTTCTAAACATAAGACATGTAAATCGGGTTACAAATTCAATACACAAGACAAGGTTACAGAGCATCTGAGAAACAAAACAAGTCTTGGAGGCTAGGTTACAAGGAGATAGCGGATCAGGCGCAGAGAAGATAGAGGACAAGAAAGAGGAATAGTAGAGGGGGCGAATAGCTATAAAGGAGGAGCGCAGCCAGAGGTATTGTCATAGACATAACATGGGGAAGTGCGTGCTAAGGGGTAACCAAGTGCTAATAGGAGAGAGAACTGCATAAGGTTAGGGAAATATTCATGGGGTCAGCTAGTGGAGGCAGTCACAGGAGCTAGAGGCAGTGAGAGAGCGGCAGAGCCTTGATTTAAATGCACCAAGGGTAGGAGTGGAGGAGATGTAACTGTTTAGACCATTTTGCCAGCTGGGCACCCTTTAGGCAAAATATCTTTGACCTTGTGAGGTATGCAGGGCCCCTGGTGTTCTGCGGCAGAATTTTCCGATTTCTGTGGCAGGGCTCCTTGACTTTTGCAGCAGCATTTTCTGATTTCTGCGGCATGATTTATTCATTTCTCTGGCAGAATGCAGTCCTGTCATTGGCTAAATATGATGTGATGTCATCGATGACATCATATGCTGAGCATAGAGGAGGGGCTTCAGGATAAACTAGGTGGGAAAGAAAGCCTGACACTATGGAAAAACAGTATATTTATATGAAAATTCACCAAAAACAATGAATTCTGCGGCACTGTATATATTCTGCGACATGATGCAAATTCCGCAACCGCAGAACCGCAGAATTCAAGGGGCCTTGGAGGTATGACAACGTGGAACCTGCAGGAGCAGTGATTCAGACCCCCTGGTTGAGCGGGGGTTATTGCTAGGGTGCAGGAATGCACACACACCAGGGAGCGCAAGCCCATAGTCCTTTTCTACGCAATGGTGTGGGTTAGGTACCTTATCTGTTTGGTGAGTTGCAGCCATCCAGTTTGTGCATAAAGGTCGCACGTAGGTGTGAGGTGGTGGGATCCAGTGAGAAATCGGCAGGCCTTATTGAGGGAGGCGGATATGCGTCTAAGAGTGGTAGCGGGGGACAGAGCCATAGATGATAAGCCCATAATCAATAATGGAGACAACAGAGCTCTGAATGGCGACAGTCAGGGCTATTTTTTCTTTCAATTGTTTAACCAGGTGAGACACACTAAGCTGAAAGCTTGTTTACAGGTGCAACCTGGGAGCACAGGGAAGTTAAGTGACTTGCTCAGTGTCGCACAGTATGCAAGTGGGGGCTGTGTGATTCAAACCCAGGTCTCCAGATTTGCAGCTCAGAGCCTTAAAATACTGCACCATAATGCTTCCCTGTCTGGAGTAAGATGTTGCCTATGTTGGAAGAGAAGGCCAAGGTGAGTATTTGCTGCTTTGGCTACAGAGTCAGTAGGCGCTTTTACACACAGGTTTTTAAAATGAAATGAGCGTTACCTGTGGCGCCATTGTGCTCTGTTGCGTTTTTAGGATCCCTTTACACTCCACAAGTTTTCCGGTAGCTCCCACCTCCATTTGTGTTTCAGCACCCCCACAGAGCTTGCTGCTCTATTGCTGTTTGTCCACCGCTTCGGGATGGCTGTTTTACACAGCCCGACAAAACGGAATGCAACGATGCAAATCGCGAAAAGCAGAGATTGTGGTTTGGATGAACGTTCGCCTATGGAATGAAACAGATGCACTTTACACAATAGGGATGTAACGGAATACTGTTTCCGTAACAGTTATTCTGATACATAAACCTGTGTGTAAAAGCACGTAATGTGGGCACTGCAAGTTAGATGAGGGTTTAGAGTGTTCCCAAGGTACTTAAAGGCTTCAACCTGTTATGTGTGTTATGACACACTACGGAAAATTAATACTGTATGTTACTTTTTACAAATATGTTTTTTCTTTCTGTGATCCTCCTCCAGACTCTGTACTTCTCAGGTCTTTATTATTCTGTGTTCCTGTCAGGATACCTTTTAAATTAACACTTCAAGGCATCCATTTAGGGTCTCGCATGAATATCTTAGTACTTCCTGCTAATCATCCCCTCACAGCTATAAACCTGTTTGTATCATTGCTCACCCACCGTTCCTGTAAAGTTCTTCTCACTCTTGTATGCCTTTTCACTATCCTGTCATAACATTTTTTGAAACCATGCATCACAGTGTATGTAAATGCTGCCTATTTTGCTTAGTTTGCTATTCACCTGAAGAAGGAACCTGTGGGGCCCTGAAAGCTTGTGTACTATACTGTCTTTGTACAACATGTACTGTATGTTGGTCCAGTAAAAGGAATCGAACTATGCAGCGACTGCTGAGGTGGTAGTCATAAATGGTTTGGTATCCTCATGTTTGTCAGTGAAGGAAAGGATTGGTACAATGGAAACTTCCTGGAGTCATCGTCTATGTGTCTAGGTTTCTGTTTAAATCTTTGTTCATTGTTTTAATAGACAGATCTTACTTCGAGGAAGGCTCTTGCAGCAGGCCACACCAGTAGGACTGAGCCGCCAGGCACCAGGACCACACAGAAAACTTCTAGCTAGCAGTCTGTGATGGGGGACTGCCCACTACCAATGTCAGCTGACATCAGCCCAGTCTATAAAGGTGGATGGTCCCCCACACTTACCCCAGTTCTTTTCCCACAGTTGATCCGCACACGTTGGACCTTAGCGGACGCCGCAGCTACTGTCGACCGCCATTACCCATGTTTGCCACTCTTTTTAAAAAACAATTTCATCATTCTTCTTTAGTGTTAAACATTGAATTTTTATCGTTTTCGTTGAGTTTGTCTTCTCCACCAGCCTCATCTTCCAACCACTCCTCAAGGTGTGCCTGTGGCAAACAGATCCCTGAAAAGGACGGCCACTCTGCATGTCTCATCTGCCTAGGCCCCAGCCATGAAACCAAACCTGCCAGTTTTGCCAAAAATTCAACCAGGCCACTCTGAGACATCATCTAATAACTCTGGAGGACCACCTTTTGAAGGAGAAGTTGGTCACAATGGAGAAGGGGCTGCAGGCCAGGAGTTTTTTGGCCTTGCTGGCACGGTCCGCCGAGGCTTCTTCCTCTTCTCCTCACAAGGAGAAATCCGGGAAGCATAAGCACTGGGACAAACACCGGGACCGGTCAGCTTCCTGTTCACGGTCACCCCACAAACTGCCAACCCTGACTGAGTTGTCCTCCATGGGGGGTCGGCTCCTACAGCCCGGCCAGCCCTCTCTTCCTCCAGGCTCCTGGTGGCTGTGCTGCCTGCCCTTATTGTTATGTCGGGCAGTGGCTTTTCAGGGCAGGGGACTTCATCTCCTGCTCCTCTGACGCTCAGGCCCATGTCATCCTCTGACTCTCAGCCAGGTGGCTTGGCCGGTGTATCCTCTGGCGTCAGTTCCATGACCGTCTCTGGCTACAGTACTGCCTTCATCGGTTCCCAATACTGGGACTGACATCGGCCCTCCCAGGCAGTGCCTGTGGCAGACTACCACCATCTCCTCTTCTCTGGCATCACCTCTGCCTTTGCCTCAGGGGTCTCCGTCCCCTTGAGTGCCTGCTTCTCCTGCTAGACTGGTACTGGCGCATCCTTCCCCAGTCGCTCCAGACCGATGCCTGCTGGGCCGCCACCAGTGCTGCTGCTGCCAATGTCTATGGGTTCAACCCCGTAGCCCCGGCCACAACCTATGCCGCAGCCGACACCCGTTGGACCGATGCTGGATCCTCAGCCTGTGCCAGGTGGGCCTTCACTTGGGTACCCTGCACCGGCTCCTCCACTGTCGTAACCATACCCAGTGCCCTCTTATCTTTTCCCTCCAGTGTACAATGTGCTGCCCCCGGTGGATTACAATGCCCTTTTGTCAGTGTAGTGGTCCTTTGTCCATAGGCAGACCCCCGGCCCTCAAGGGCTGCCTCTAGCTCAGTGGGGATGGGGGTTTTACTCCAACTTCTTCCTCGTCCCCCAAAAAGACCGGGGATCTTCAGCCTATCCTGGACCTCAGCCATCTGAACCTGTACATCAATACAAACTCTTCCGTATGGTCACTCTCCAGGGGCTGTTGCCCCTTTTGCACCAGGGCAACTGGCTGTGCTCTTTGGATATGCAGGATACTTACCTGCACATCCAAATCTTTCCTGCCCCTTGTCACTTCCTCAGCTTCCACTTTCAGGGAGCTCATTTTCAATTTCGGGCCCTTCCTCTTGGTCTTTCCTCGGCTCCCCCCACTGGGTTTTAACCAAATGCCTGACAGTAGTGGCGGCAGCATTGAGGAGGCAGGGCTTCTATGTGTTCCCCTGCCTGGATGATTGGCTGCTAGCTGCCCCCTCCAGGGATCTTCTGCTTCAGACCTTGGAATTCACATTCTCCCTCAGACCGTGGAATTCATGTTCTGTCTCCTTCAGGCCTTTTTTGGGGGGAGGGTCACTGTAAATCTACCGAAGTCCTGCCTCTCTCCATGCCAGTGCCTTCAATACATTGGGGCCATCCTGAACACCAGCCAGGGCAAGGCCTTTTTGCCTGAGGACAGGGTGGAGTGACTGATGGAGCAGGCACATCTGGTTTCCTCCTGCTGACAGGTCCCCGCCAGAGTGTTTCTGTGTCTTCTGGGCCACATGGCAGCAGCTATCGCCACAGTTCCCCTGTCCTGTCTGTATATGTGGGTTTCTCAGTGGACCATGATGGGTCCAGTGGGATCAACTCATGGACGACCTGGACCAGTTGGTCCTGGTTTCTGATCCAGTCCGGAGGGTTCTGTCATGGTGGCTGGATCCAGCCAACCTCCTTCGGGGAGTCTCCTTTCAGCTTCTGGCCCCCTGTCAGATTCTCACTACGGATGCTTCCGGCCTGGGATGGGGTGCTCATCTGGCCAATCATCAGACCCAGGGTACATGGACGGACGTAGAACAGGATCTCCCAGATCAGCGCCCTGGAGATGCAAGTGGTCCTTTGTGCTCTGCAGGCCTTTCAGACTCATCTCCTTCCTGGTCCACTGTTGGTGCAGACAGACGTGTGTGGTGTATTACATCAACAAGTTGGGTGGGGGGACTCATCCCCCCTGTGTCGGCAGATGATGAGAGTGAGGTACTGGGCCATTGAGAACAGTCTGGAGCTCTTGGCCATTCATGTTCCAGGTGTTCAAAACGCATGGGCCAACGATCTCAGCTGCTCCAGGTCATGAGTGGGAGCTTCTAACCTCGGTAGTTGAAGACCTCTTCTACAGGTGAGGTTGTCCAGACTAGAGTTGGACCTCTTTGTGTCCCCACCCTATGCAAAACTGCCGCATTTCTGCTCGCTCAAGCCCAGGTCTAAGTCGAGGTGCATTGATCCTCTCTGGGAAGGGGAGGTTTCTGTACGCCTTGCCACCCTTATGGAGGGGTCTGCTGAAGCTCCAGTTGGAAGAGGCGGAGATGATTCTCATAGCTGTCTTCTGGCCATGTCAGATTTGGCTCCCCATGTTGCAGCTGCTGGTGGTAGAACCTCTGGTACCCTTACCTCTGTGCACTGGCTTGCTCTCCCAGGATCAGGGCACCCTGGTTCATCCAGATCTAAAGTCCCTGCTTTTCCTTGCATGGCTTCTGTGTACCTAGCTATTGCTGTTTTGGGGTGTCCTCTATGGTCACAGACATCTTGGTAGCTGCCAGAAAGTCCTTCACCAGAGCCACTTATGCTGTGATGTGGAAGCTTTTTACCCTTTAGGCTACTGCTTGCCATTTGGAGCATTTCACCTGCCTGGTGAGTCAGGTACTGGAGTATCTCCTTACCCTCTCAGATTCAGGCTTGGGGTACTCCTCATTCATGGTGCACCTTTTTGCCATCTCTGCATACCATGCATATGTTGAGGACAAAGTGATTACCCAGCATGAAGTGTCCCGCACCTTCCTGCAGGGCATTCTGCATCTAAAACCTCCCATTCAGGACCTGGTCCCTCCATGGGACTTCAACTTTATGTTGGAGAAGCTCACTTTACCTCCCTTTGAAGTGGCTGCGAGTACCGAGCTGCGCTTTCTGTTTGGGGAAAGCGCCCTTTTTAGTTGCTGTTACTTCTGCTTGAAGGATTTCTGAGCTACAGGCTGTTATGTGTAAGTAGCTTTACTTGGTTTTTAACGAGGACAGGATGTCTTTGCGTACCAGTTCTAAGTTTTTATTGAAGGTGGTGCCTGAGTTTAATTTGAATCAATTCATCCACCTTCCAGTTTATTTTCCTGCGTATTCTAATCAAGGGGAGGCCTTGCTTCGTACTTTGGATGTACATAGGATTTTGTGGTAATATACGAACTGCACAAAGCCTTTCAGAAAATCTGACCAGTTGTTTGTTCCATTCGCCCCCAAGGGACAGGGTCCTCCTGTTTCCAAACAGTGTTTGTCTAAGTAGTTAACAAATTGCATTGTTTATTGCTACCACAAGTACGTCAAGCCCCTTCCAGGAGTAATCAAGCGCCATTCCACCAGCGGTATGGCTGCTTTGATGGCTTGTTTCAGAAATGTTTGCTGTGGACATCTGTGCAGCTGCCACCTGGAGTTCTGTCCACACCTTCACCAAACTCTACAGTCTGGACATCGCCTCTTGGCATAGGGCCAGTTTCGGCCTAGCAGTTCTTCATGGCCTTCCCTCCTGAGCAGTTGGCTGCTGATCTGTCCTCCCGGTGTTATCCTGTTGATACCCAGTACTGCTTGGGACTCTGTCCTACTGCAGGATTTTATTTAACTCCAAAAACTGATTAGCGTTTTGCTCATAAAAGTGCTAAAACATTGTGAAAGTGCATAGCACTTGCCTCATTGTGTTTTAACAAAAATAACATTTCTAGAAAACCTGTATAACTACTTTTGAGTTAGCATTGTCCCAAGGAAAAAAACTGCTAATCAGTTATTTAAAACCCTGTACTGGTTGACCTGCTGCAAGAGCCTTCCTCGAAGTAAGATAGTACAGTTATTTAAGAACTTAACCATAATAGTAGATCTTGGAAAGAAGCTCTTACAGCAGGCCCTGCTTTCCCTCCTCCATCCCCCTGCTGCTCATTTTCTCTCACATTTCTTCTGCCTTTCAGTTGGCTCTCAGGGAAACCTCTTCAGTTCTCCGTTAGCTGCCCGTACAGGGTCTCCAGTGGGAGAACTGAGGTAGGTGTGGGGGACCGCCCAACTTTATAGGCTAGGCTGAAATCAGCTGACTAACATTGGTGGTGGGAGGTCACCCATGGTAGACTGCTAGCTAAAAGTTTTCCGTGTGGTCCTGGCGCCTGATGGCTTAGTCCTACCGGTGTGGTCTACTGCAAGAGCTTCTCTCGAAGCTCTACTGTTATGGTAAGTTCTTACATAACTGTACTATCCTTCTTCCAAATGTAGTCATGAAGAGTTACAGAGGCAGGATGTCTAGCAATTTGTAGGAAAAAGTGTTGCTTCGGTTAGCTGAAAAAATTGCGGAGTAATGTACATTAAGAGACTGGGGTCTGCCTGGCAATATATGGCACATAAATCCATTTTGTGCAAGAACCCCCAAAGTTAAGCCGTCTCCCCCAAAAGGTTTGTACCTCCCTCTCCAGTTTGATGGACTCTGGGGGGATTCCCCCTGAATGTGAAACCAGATTTTGAGTCTTGGGCTTTAGAGTGGCAGATATGGTGGTCACTGAGGGCGTCCGAGGGGATACCTGCATCAACGATTGAGTGGGGGTGGGATGAGGAGAGACTGTTCAGGAGGGATTGGTTTAAGGATTTATGACTGAGATGTGTTGGGTCCGAAATCAACTAAGGTAATTGTAGGGATTTTTTACATTTTAGGAAAATTTACGGGCAGAGGGAGAAAGCCAGTTAAATAGTAAAGTTGCCAAGGATGAGCAACTTCCCTATGGAGGAGAGGGAATAGATGGAGGAAAGGAGCTCAGTGACCAATGCAGGAGACATTCCAGGGTAGTAGTAGACCCCTGCATCAAAGATGGAAACTGAGAGTAAACAAAGGTGTGTATATATAGGAAGAACTTTCATTTACTTATGTGTTTTTATTTCACAGGTTAGTTCTTCCACAACCATATGGAGAGAGAGGATTTTGAGGCATGGCTTGGAACCATTTCAAACAACATGAAGTCTTGCTATATTATGACATATGCAGCGAGTCCCAACCTTTGAACTGCTCCGGAGGTGAAAGAGTTAACTTTCCATGACGGGCATGGAACTTTGAGCTCGAGCTCAGTTGAAAACTCTATCTGTTGTTCTTCAAACTCAGACTGTCAGATTATTTACTTTGCCTCACTGAACAGTCGCTCCGGAGATTTCTCCTTCTGCTCGGTTCATTTTGTCGGTTAAAGTATAACGTTTTTCGGATTTTTAACCGAAATTAACCCGCAACCGGTCGGTTCAAGCTCTATCTGTGGTATTTGTAAGTACTAGATAGGTTTTACATTTACTTTCTGTGTGGAACTTGTAAACGGTTTCATCGGTTTGGTTTGAACTGATCAAGTTGTTTCTGTTACTATCTTTTAGAAGTGCGGTTCCCGGTTCTTATCGGTTCTAAAAAAAAGGGATTTCATTACGTTTTTTTCCACGACCCGTGACACGGTTGGGAACCAATAAGGGAGTCTTGCTTGGCGGATTGCCATAAACGGGCAAGTTTTTGGTTGGGCTGGCACTATGTCTGAGAAACCCAAAAGAAAAAACGGGCCCTCTGGGTTTCAACACTGTGTTGTCTGTGGGGAAGCCTTTGTCAAGGCTGCCCCCCAATATGTGTTTATTGTCTGGGGTTTGACCACCTCAGTGCAGACTGCCAGATTTGTAAGAGTTTTCCTGCAGCTACCCTGGATAAAAGAGTTGGTAGACTCTGGGAACGGGAGGCCAAAAAGTCCGCTGAACCGGATGGCCAGGGCGATACTTCCTCGGGCAAAAGGAGAACCGGCTCTGAGGAGTCGGTTCCAGCAAAGAGAACTAGAAAATCAGCTGGTGTGGAGCCAAAACTTCCTTCTCCAACCGCTGAAGAAATAGCTAAAGCAATAAAAATTGTTCAGTCACTCTCCCTGGTTCTGACCGAACCGGCACCATCAGGTAAGTGTTCGGTTCGGTCAGTTCCACCGGTTCAAGGGTATGATTTAGAGGAATTTTATAAACCAGAGGAGGGGGAAGAGGAGTATGAGGAGAGTGAATGTGGTTTTGAAAGTCTGGATGTGCCCACTGAACTGGACGTCTCTCCAGACAGACCTTCAGGAGTGTCTCCCCCTAGGCTTTCTGAGTCCCCTTCTCATTTTATGTTTTATAAAAAAGTGGCTGAAATCCTCCAGCTCCCTGTGGAGGAAGCTGTGGATGATCAAGAGGAGCCTGACTATGTGGAAATGATGAATATCCCAGAGTCTAGGAGACTGTCTATTCCTCTGCATAAATCCTTTTGGAAAAAGACAGTAAAGATTTTAAAAGCTCCTCACACCATACCTCCTGTTGATAAAAGAATGGACAAAAGGTATGCATTATCAGGCTCTGATACGGAGTTCCTTACACAACAATGTAGCCACGTGGGGTGGTGCAGGCTGCAGCCTGTGACAAGGCAAATGTTCCATAGCCTCTCACCCCTGACAAGGACTCCAGAAAGATAGATGCCATGGCAAAGAAACAGTACATGGCAGCTTCCTTAGGACTCAGACAGGCTAATTATATGGCTTATGTTGCTAGATATCAAAAATCCAGATGGAATACTGTTTTGGCTCTAGCAAAGCAGGTCCCTGGCCAGCTGGCAAAGGAGCTGGAGCAGGTGGCCGCTGATGGTATTGAGGCATCTAAGGTGCAGTTCCATGCTGCAGTGGACTATAATGATGTATCATTTAGAGTCATGGCTACATCTGTGGCTCTCCGTAGAATGGCTTGGCTCAGATGTACTAGCCTGTCTCAGGATACCCAGACTAAGGCCATGGATTTCCCTGTTGTGGGCAACTCTCTGTTTGAGGAGCAAACAGAATTACATGAAGAAAATGGATGAATATAGGACCACCTATAGGAGTGCACAGGCCAAGGAAAGGCAAGTCACTCCCCAAAGGCAGCCTCCCAGGGGCAGGGGCAGGCCTTTTCATAGGCCTTTTTACCAAGCCCAGACCTCCTCTTCAGCTTATGCACAGAGGGGGTTCTTTGGAGGGAGAGGCAGATGGGGTGCAAACAGACCAGCTTCCATCCCTCAGCCTAAAGCCCCTGCCAAGCAGGCACCCTGATGGGGTGCCCAGGGCCGATTCTCCACTACCTGTAGGGGGCAGGCTGGCTTACTTTGACTAGGACTGGGAGTCTCTAACATCAGACAAGTGGGTCCTGGAAGTAGTAAGCCAGGGACTGGTTCTCAGCTTCAAAAAATTTCCAAAGATGAGAACCAGATCCTTTCCACCAAATCCTTCAGAGGCTCTTGCCCTAGAAGCAGAAGTCTCTGCCCTCCTAGCTCTCAGAGCTGTGGAAAGGGTTCCACCCCTACACCAGGGCAAAGGATTGTACTCCAGGTACTTCCTTACCCCCAAAAAAACAGGAGAATGGTGGCCCATCCTGGATCTGAGGTATCTAAACAAGCATCTTTTAAAACCAAAATTCAAAATGGTGACTCTGGGAATTATTTTACCCTCTTTAAGGCCAGGGGACTGGCTAGTATCCCTGGACCTCAAGGATGCCTATTTTCATGTTCTCATCAGAAGCTCCCATCGAAAGTACCTCAGATTCGAACTGCCCTCAGGCCATTACCAGTTCAGAGCAATGCCCTTCGGTCTCACATCTGCCCCAAGGGTATTCACAAAATGCCTGGCAGTAGCAGTTGCCCATTTAAGAAGGCAAAAAATTGCCATCTTTCCTTACCTGGATGACTGGCTCATAGTAGGCCAGTCTCCAGACCAAGTCAGGTGACATCTTCGGGTAACTCAGCAACTGCTAACTTCTCTAGGTTTCCTTCTCAATCTTCCAAAGTCAGTCCTAGAACCTGTCCAGCTTCTCACCTTCATAGGCGCAGAACTGAACACAAAAGAAGCCAGAGCCTTCCTTCCTCTAGAAAGAGCAAGGACCCTGATTTCTCTGGCTTCCTCCTTCACCCTGCAGCTCTCTCGACCAGCAAGGCATTTTCTCTAGCTCCTAGGGCACATGGCTGCTTCAACAGCAGTAGTGCAGGGAGCCAGATTTCAGATGAGGGACATCCAGTTCCATTTGAGAGGCTTTTGGTCTCAAAGGAGGGACCCTCTAACCAAATTAATCCCAGTGACTCGAACCCTGATCCAGGCCCTTCAGTGGTGGCAGGACCAGGGCAGTTTGAGACAGGGGGTTCCCTTCACCCCTCAGTCTCACTCCTTAACCCTTACTACAGATGCATCCCTCTTGGGGTGGGGAGCTCACATGGGCAACCTCACTACCCAGGGATTGTGGTCCCCTCAGGAATCTCTGCTCCACATCAATCTTTTGGAACTCAGAGCAGTTTTTCTAGCACTTCAGTTTTTTTCCAGATCTGTTCAGAACAAAGTTATTCAGGTCAGAACAGATAATACCACCAAGGTGGTACATCAACAAGCAAGGGGCACTCGGTCTATGGCCTTGTGCACGAAGCAATCAAAGTTATGGTCTCCTGGCTACTCTCTGAACACCTCCTTGTAGCAGTTCACCTCCCAGGCAAGGACAATGTCCTGGCAGATGCTCTCAGCAGGATTTCCCAGGGCCATCACGAATGGGCTCTGGATCCCCTAGTACTGGAGGTGGTATTTGCCAGATGGGGCACACCCCAGATAGATCTTTTTGCAGCCCCAGACAATCACCAACTTCCCCTTTTTTGTTGCAGGCCCCCAGTGTTGGGCTCAGTCCCCCTGGATGCCTTCCTTCTCAGTTGGGAAGGGAAGTTTCTCTATGCCTTTCCCCCTTTCCCTCTCCTGTTCAAAGTGCTAGTCAAAATCAGATCTCAACCTTGCACGATGATCCTGATTGCTCCAGACTGGGCCAGACAGCCCTGGTACCCACTCCTTATGTCCTTAGCAGTCCACCTTCCCCTGTGTCTTCCCAGGAATCACAATCTGTTATCCTGTGCTCAGGGGAGAGTTTGGTACCCGAACCTCAAATCTCTTAATCTCAAGGCCTGGTTCTTGAAGAGTTAGAGTTTGCTGACTTACCCCTCTCCCAAGGTGTATTGGATATCCTGAGGGCTTCTAGGAAGCCTTCCACCAGGGCTACTTATAATCACAAATGGAAGAGATTTTCCACATGGTGCTCTGCAAAGCATATTCCCCCAGAATCTGCTAGTGTACCCACGGTCCTGGATTATATGGTCCATCTAAATACTTTGGGGCTGAGACCAGCTACCCTAAAAGTGCACCTGGCAGCCATGTCTGCTTTCTTATCAGCAGGTAAACCCTCTTCAAACAACATGAAGTCTTGCTATATTATGACCATTGCAGTGTGTCCCACCATTAGAACTGCTCCAGAGGTGAAAGAGTTAACTTCCATGCCAGGCATGGAGCTTAGAGCACGAGCTCGGTTAGAGAAAAGTTTTGTCTGGATAATTTCAAACTGAAACTGTCAGATTCTTTACTCTGCCTCACTGAACAGTCGCTCCGGAGATTTCTCCTACTGCTCGGTTCATTTCTCGGTTTAAACAGTATTTTCTCGGTTAAATTCAACAGCAATTATTATTATTTTAACCGCAAACCGATCGGTTCAAGCTCTGTCTGTGGTATTGTAAATAATATGTTTATTTCTGTATGGAACTTGTAAATGTTTATCGGTTCAGTTCGAACCAATCAGGTTGTTTTAAAACTTTATATTCAAGCATTTAAAAGCTTTTAGAGTGCGGTTCCCGGTTCTTATCGGTTCTAAAAAAAATGGATTTCATTACGGTTTTTTCCACGACCCGTGACACGGTTGGGAACCGATAAGGGTGTCTTGCCTGGCACTGCCGTTAAAAGGGCAAGTTTTTGGTTAGGCTGGCATTATGTCTGAGAACCCAAAGAAAACGGGCCCACTGGGTTTCAACACTGTAGTGTCTGTGGGAAGCCTTTGCCAAGGCTGACCCACACACCACATATTATATTGTCTGGGGTTTGACCACCTCAATTCAGACTGCCAGATTTGTAAGAACTTCCTGCAGCCACCCTGGATAAGAGAGTTGGCAGACTCAGGGAAAGAGAGGCCAAAAAGTCCGCTGATCCAGATGGCCAGCCCGGTTCGGTACCAACTGAACCGGAGGGAGTGCCCTCTGACCAGGGCGAGACTTCCTCGGGCAAATGTAAAGCTGACTCTGAGGAGCCAGTTCCAGCAAAGAAAACTAGAAAATCATCAGGTGTGGAGTCTAAAATCCCTTCTCCAACTGCTGCAGAGAGATAGCAAAAGGTATACAAATTGTCTAGTCACTTTCTCCGGTTCCGTCCGAACCGCCACTGTCTGGCAAAAGGTCGGTTCGGCCGGTTCCACCGGTTCAGAATATGATATAGAAAGTTTATATGAACCAGAGGAGGGAGGATGATTATGAACAGTGTGAATGTGACTTTGAGAGTCTGGATGTGCCCATTGAACTGGACATCTCCCCAGATAGACCTTTAGAATCTCCCCTATGCTTTCTGGGTCCCTTCTCACTTTCTGTTTTATAAAAGGTTGCTGAAACCCTCCAGCTCCCATTGGAGGAAGCTGTGGATGAGCAAGAGGAACCTGATTTTGTGGAAATGATGGATATCCCAGAGTCTAGGAGATTGTCTATCCTTTACATAAATCATTTAGGAAACAAACAATAAAAATTTAAAAGCTCCTAATTCTATGCCTCCTGTGGACAAAAAGATGGACAGGAGGTACACTTTGTCAGGTCTTGATACAGAATTTCTTTCACAGCAATGCAGTCATGTTGGAGTAGTTCAGGCTGCAGCCTGTGATAAGGTTAATATTCCCCTGGCTTCACATCCTCCTGACAAGGACTCCAGGAAGATTGATGCCATGGCTAAAAAACAATACATGGCAGCGTCCTTGGGACTCAGACAAGCAAATTACATGGCTTATGTGGCAAGATACCAAAAATCTAGATGGGACGCTGTCATGGCTTTGGCCAAACAGGCCCCTGGCCAGCTTGCTAAGGAGCTGGAGCAGGTGGCTGCTGATGGTATTGAGGCATCCAAGGTGCAATTCCACGCTGCTGTGGATTCTAATGATGTATCCTCTAGAGTCATGGCTACATCTGTGGCCTTTCGTAGATTGGCTTGGCTCAGGTGTACTAGTTTGTCACAGGATACCCAGGCGAGGCTATGGATTTTCCTGTGGTAGGAAATTCTTTGTTTGGGAGCAGACGAGAATTACATGAAGAAAATGGATGAATATAGAACAACTTATAGGAGTGCACAAGCCAGGGCGGCAAGCCACTCCTCAGAGGCAGACCCCAGGGGTAGAGGTGAGCGCCTTCACAGGCCTTTTACCAAACCAGGCCTCCTCTGCTTATGCTCAGAGGGTTCTTCAGAGGAGGGCAGGCAGAGGTGCAAGCAGGCCTGCTCCCACCCCTCAGCCTAAAGCTCCTGCCAAACAGGCACCCTGAAGGGGTGCCCAGGGCCAGTTCTCCATTACCTGTAGGGGGCAGGCTGGCTTACTTCGTTCAGGACTGGGAGTCTTTAACATCAGACAAATGGGTCCTGGAAGTAGTAAGCCAGGGTCTGGTTCTCGGCTTCAAAAAATTTCCAAAGATGAGAATCAGATCTTTTCCACCTGCAAACCCTCTAGAGAACTTTGCCTTAGAAACAGAAGTCTCAACCCTCCTGGCTCTCAGAGCTGTAGAAAGGGTTTCTCCCCTATACCAGTGCAAGGGTATGTACTCCAGGTACTTCCTTACCCCAAAAAAGACAGGAGAATGGTGGCCCATTTTCGACCTAAGATATCTGAACAAGCACCTTTTGAAACCAGAATTCAAAATGGTGACTCTGGCAATGATTTTACCTTCTCTAAGGCCAGGGAACTGGCTAGCTTCCCTGGACCTCAAGGCTGCCTCCTTCCATGTTCTCATCAGAAGCTCCCACCAAAAGTACCTCAGATTCGAACTGCCCTCAGGCCATTACCAGTTCAGAGCAATGCCCTTCGGCCTTACCTCTGCCCCAAGTGTATTCACAAAATGCCTGGCAGTAGCAGTTGCTTATTTAAGAAGGCAAAAGATTGCCATCTTTCCCTACCTAGACGACTGGCTCATTCTAGGTCAGTCTCCAGACCAGGTCAAATCACACCTGCAAGTTACCCAGCAGCTGCTCACCTCTCTAGGCTTTCTTCTCAATCTTCCAAAGTCAGTTCTGGAACCTGTCCAGGTACTCACCTTTATAGGTGCAGAATTGGACACAAAGCAGGCCAGAGCCTTCCTGCCCCTAAAAAGGGTAAGGACCCTAGTGGCCCTGGCCTCCTCCTTCACTCTGCAGGTCTCTTGACCAGCAAGGCACTTCGTACAGCTCCTAGGACACATGGCTGCTTCCACAGCTGTAGTGCAAGGAGCAAGATTTCAGATGAGGAACATTCAGTTCCACTTGAGAGCCTTTTGGTCTCAAAGAAAAGATCCCCTTTCCAAGTTGATCCCAGTGACTCGAACCCTGATCCAGGCCCTTCAGTGGTGGCAGGATCAGAGCAATCTGAGACTAGGGGTCCCCTTCATCCCTCTATCTCACTCCTTGACCCTTACTACAGATGCGTCCCTTCTGGGATGGGGAGCTCACATGGGCGACCTCTCCACCCAGGGAGTGTGGTCCCCTCAGGAATCTCTGCTCACATCAATCTGCTGGAACTCAGAGCTGTTTTTCTAGCACTTCAGGTGTTTTCTCCATTTGTTCAGAACAAAGTGGTACAAGTCAGAACAGATAACACCACTACAATGTGGTACATCAACAAACAAGGGGGCACTCGGTCTTCGGCCTTGTGCACCGAGGCAATGAAGTTGTGGTCTCTGGCTTATTCCCTGAACACTTCCCTCATAGCAGTTCACCTCCCAGGAAAGGACAATGTCCTGGCAGATGCTCTCAGCAGGATTTCCCAGGGCCATCACAAATGGTCAGTGGATCCCCGAGTACTGGGGATAGTTTTTGCCAGATGGGGCACCCCTCAGATAGATCTTTTTGCAGCCCCAGACAATCAACAACTTCCACTATTTTGTTGCAGGCCCCCAGTGTTGGGATCAGTCCCTCTGGAAGTTTCTATATGCCTTCCCCCCTTCCCTCTCCTGTTCAAGGTGCTAGTCAAAATCAGATCCCAGCCCTGCAAGATGATTCTGATTGCTCCAGATTGGGCCAGGCAGCCCTGGTACCCACTGCTTCTGTCCTTAGCAGTCCATCTTCCCCTGTGTCTCCCCAGGAATCACAACCTGTTAACTTGTGCCCAGGGGAGAGTTTGGTATCCGAATCTCAAATCCCTCAACCTCAAGGCCTGGCTCTTGAGGAGTTAGAATTTGCTGACCTACACCTTTCTCAAGGTGTTCTTGAAATCCTGAAAGCTTCTAGGAAGCCTTCCACTAGGGCTACTTATAACTCTAAATGGAAAAAGTTTTCCATATGGTGTTCTGGGAAGCATATTTCCCCAGAATCTGCTGATTTGCCCATTGTTTTGGACTATATGGTCCATCTTAATTCTTTGGGTCTGAGACCAGCTACCCTGAAAGTGCATTTGGCAGCTGTCTCTGTTTTTATTTCAGCAGGAAAGCCCTCTTCTCTTTCTGCTCACCCTGTATTTTCTAAGTTTTTTAGGGGATTGCTTCATACCAATCCACCATTCAGGGACCCTGCCCCTGCCTGGGATCTTAATGTTTGCATTGCTCAGCTGATGCAACCCCTTTGAACCTCTGTCTTCAGCAGAACTTAAGTACTTGACTTGGAAAACTGTTTTCTAGTAGCCATCACTTCTGCCAGGTGCATAAGTGAGTTACAAGCTTTGTCAGTAGAGACTGACTTTATTTCCTTTCACAAGGATAAGGTAGTCCTTAGGACTAACAGGAAGTTTTGCCTAAGGTGGTTTCAGACTTCCACCTTAATCAATCTATCTCCTTCCAGTGTTCTTCACTGACCATTCCTCCTCTGGTGAGAGGAGGTTGTACAACTTAGATGTTAAGGGGCCCTAAGTTACTATATAGAGCGTACCAAGGGTCACAAGTTCGAATCCCTCCAACTTTTTCTCACTTATGATGAGGTTGGGAAAGGGAAACCTGCCACTAAGAGATCCATTGCCAGGTGGATTGTCTCTTGTATCCAATTTTGTTATCAAAAACTGGGAAAGGTTCCCCCTTCAGGCCTGAGGGCTCACTCTACCAGAGGTATAGCTGCGTCTCTAGCTGCTGCCAGAGACATCCCTTTCTTAGAGATATGTCAAGCATCTACTTGGAAAACGGTACACACTTTTACCAAGCATTACTCCCTGGATATCCAGGCCAGGAGGGATGCTCGGTTTGGCACAGCCGTGCTTCAGAGCCTATTCCCTAAGTAGGTTCTGTCCCTCCTCCATGGAGGTACTGCTGTGTAGTCTGCAATTGTCATAATATAGTAAGACTTCATGTTGTTTGAAGAAAAAATTACTCACCTTAGTAATGTTTCTTCTAATGGTGGCTTGCTATATTATGACCTCCCCCCCAGCCTGCCCCTCTCAGAACTTATACTTGGGCATGGGGTGGGCAGTCCAGTGTTGGCACTTGTTTATGCCCATTTTATGTTTTCCACCCCTTTTTTTGGGGTGTTGGGGTGTTGTGTTTTATTTTATCTTATCTTATCTTATTTTCTGGTCCCCTGACTTGAGTCTTGGTGTTGGGACCAGGAAAATGTGTTAATATTTAAGTAGCCAGTTGGCTTTTGTAGGTTACAGCTTCCACACAGAACCTTAGTGAGTTTTGCTTGTAAAGATCTGACAGTTTCAGTTTGAAATTATCCAGACAGAGCTTCTGTAACCGAGCTCGCGCTCTAAGCTCCATGCCTGGCATGGAAGTTAATTCTTTCATCTCCGGAGCAGTTCTAATGGTGGGACAAACTGCAATGGTCATAATATAGCAAGACTCCATTAGAAGAAACAACATTACTAAGGTGAGTAATTTTTTCTTCTCTTTCAGCCCATCCTGTTTTCTCCAAGTTTTTCAAAGGGTTGCGTCACACCAACCCCCCCATTCAGGGATCCTGCCCCTGCCTGGGATCTTAATATTTGCATTGCCCAGCTTATGCAACTCTCTTTTGAGCCCTTGTCTTCAGCAGAGCTTAAGTGCTTGACTTGGAAAACTGTGTTTTTGGTAGCCATCACTTCTGCCAGATGCATAAGTGAGTTACAAGCATTGTCAGTGGAGCCTGATTTTATCTCCTTTCATAGAGATAAAGTGGTCCTCAGGACTAACAGGAAGTTCTTGCCTAAGGTGGTCTCAGATTTCCCCCTTAATCAAGCTATTTAAAAGACAAAGAACCTCTGTGCGCAAACACTGAGGCAAGGGTTACCCCTAAGGGCATTTGGCTGGGAAGCCAAGTTTCAAGAAAATACAAAATCACACATGCCCACACAATGCAAAGCATCATGGACTGCATATGCAAATCACCACAGAATGTTATGCTGGTCCAACTTTAAGCAGAAATGCATGGTGCCGAAAGGCCTCTCACACAGTTTGCAAAGGGTGCTAACAGAAGACATAGACACGTGTTTCGTCCTACCAGGACTCATCAGTATGACTCATCTGTTTGACACCCAGTGGAATGGACCAGCTACCCTTAAGAAAGTGTGTCTTGGATATGTTGTGGTGAACCCATTTAAAATAAACTATTTAAAAGACAAAGTACCTCTGTGCGCAAACACTGAGGCAAGAGTTACCCCAAAGGGCATTTGGCTGGGAAGCCAAGTTTCAAGAAAATACAAAGTCACACATGCCCACACAAAAACCTGATCAGCCTGAGTGGGGGTGTTCAGCTCCGGCACCTCTCGAACAACCTGGAGACTTTGCTGAAGCGGGACTTCCTGAAACTTCTCCCTTTGGAGCTCAGTTTTTACTTGTTAAGATAGCGCAACCCTCAGACCCTTCTCATATGCTGCTTGGTCTGCAAGCAGTGGAACAAAGTGATCGGTGCCTGCACTGAAGTGTGGCAGGCAGCCTGCAGAAAGTTTGGCTGACAGATGGATGATTCAATTCAGGATGCTTTGCATTGGAAAATACTGTACTTGAAGGCAAATTTGAGGATGAAACAGCTGAAGGACCAAGAAGCTTTTGAGACCTCCTCATTGATTGGACACAGTGCTAGAGTATACGCTCTTTATTATAAGGATGGGCTCCTTTGTACAGGTAGGTCACTGTACTGTGGATACCTACAATGTCAGAGTCTTCTTTTTATGGGTTGCCTTTATAGGCTGCTTATGCATAGTGGATATTCAAACAACATGAAGTCTTGCTGTATTATGACAATTGCAGTGAGATCCAATCTTCGAACTGCTCCGGAGGTGAAATAGTTAACTTTCCATGCAGGCATGGAACCTTGAGCGCAAACTCGGTTGGAAACTCTGTCTGTTGTTGCTCAAACACAAACTTTCAGATTCTTTACTCCGCCTTACTGAACAGTCGCTCCGGAGATGTCTCCTTCTGCTCGGTTCATTTTGTCGGTTAAAAGTATTATTTTATCGGTTTTTTAACCGAAATTAAACCGCAACCGGTCGGTTCAGGCAGGGGACTGGTTAGCGTCCCTGGACCTCAAGGATGCCTACTTCCATATTCTCATCAGAAGCTCCCATCAAAAGTACCTCAGGTTCGAGCTGCCCTCAGGCCATTACCAGTTCAGAGCAATGCCTTTCGGCCTCGCCTGTGCTCCAAGGGTATTCACCAAATGCCTGGCAGTAGCAGTTGCCTATCTAAGAAGGCAAAAGATTGCCATCTTTCCTTACCTGGACGACTGGCTCATAGTAGGCCATTCTCCAGACCAGGTCAACTTCCATCTTCAGATAACGCAGCAGCTGCTTACCTCTCTAGGTTTCCTTCTGAATCTCTCAAAGTCAGTTATAGAGCCTGTCCAGCTTCTCACCTTTATAGGAGCAGAGCTGAACATACAGGAAGCCAGGGCCTTCCTTCCCCTGGACAGGGCAAAGACCCTAATCTCCCTGGCCTCCTCATATCACCCAGCAGGTCTGTCAACCAGCAAGGCATTTTCTGCAGCTCCTAGGACACATGGCTGCTTCTACAGCAGTAGTGCAAGGAGCAAGATTTCAGATGAGGGACATCCAGTTCCATTTGAGAGCTTTTTCATCTCAAAGAAGGAATCCTCTTACCAAGTTGATCCCAGTAACTCGAACCCTGGTCCAAGCCTTACAGTGGTGGCAGGATCAGAGCAACCTGAGACAAGGGGTTCCTTTTGTCACTCAGTCTCACTCCTTAATCCTTACTACAGATGCATCCCTCTTGGGGTGGGGAGCTCACATGGGTGATCTCACTACCCAGGGACTGTGGTCCCCCCAGGAATCTGTGCTCCACATCAACCTGTTGGAGCTCGGAGCAGTTTTTCTAGCACTTCAAGCCTTCTCCAAATCTGTTCAGAACAAAATTGTACAGGTCAGAACAGACAACACCACTACAGTGTGGCACATCACAAAGCAAAGGGGCACTCTGTCTACGGCCTTGTGCACCAAAGCCATGAAGTTGTGGTCTCTGGCTTACTCCCTGAACACTTCCCTTATGGCAGTTCACCTCCCAGGCAAGGAGAATGTCCTGGCAGATGCTCTCAGCAGGATTTCTCAGGGCCATCACGAGTGGTCACTGGATCCACTGATCCTGGGAGTAATCTTTGCCAGATTGGGCACCCGCAGATAGATCTTTTTGCAGCCCCAGACAATCACCAACTTCCCTTTTTTTGCTGCAGACCCCCTGTGTTGGGCTCAGTCCCTCTGGATGCCCTAGTCCTCAGTTAGGAAGGGAAGTTTCTCTATGCCTTTCCTCCCTTCCCTCTCCTCTTCAAAGTGCTAGTCAAAATCAGATCCCAATCCTGCATGGTCATTCTGATTGCTCCAGATTGGGCCAGACAACCCTGGTATCCACTCTTGCTGTCCTTAGCAGTCCATCTTCCCCTCTGTCTTCCCAGGAATCACAATCTGTTAACCTGTGCCCAGGGGAGGGTTTGTTATCCGAACCTCAAATCTCTCAATCTCAAGGCCTGATTCTTGAAGAGTTAGAGTTTGCTGATCTACATCTTTCTCAGGGTGTAATGGATATATTGAAGGCTTCTGGGAAGCCTTCCACCAGGGCTACTTACAATTCCAAATGGCAAAGGTTTTCCATATGGTGCTCGGAGACACATATTTCCCCAGATTCTGCTGATTTACCCACAGTCCTGGATTATATGGTCCATCTAAACACTTTGGGGCTGAGACCAGCTACCCTGAAGGTACATTTGGCAGCTGTGTCTGCTTTTATTTCAGCAGGTAAACCCTCTTCTCTTTCAGCTCATCCTGTATTTTCCAAGTTTTTTAAGGGGTCACTTCATACCAACCCTCCATTCAGGGATCCTGCCCCTGCCTGGGATCTTAATGTTTGCATTGCTCAGCTTATGCAACCCCACTTCGAGCTCTTGTCTTCAGTTGAGCTTAAGTATTTGACTTGGAAGACTGTGTTTCTGGTAGCCATCACCTCTGCCAGACGCATAAGTGAATTACAGGCGTTGTCAGTGGAGCCGGATTTTATCTCCTTTCATAGAGTTAAGATGGTCCTCCGGACTAACAGAAAGTTCCTACCTAAGGTGGTTTCAGATTTCCACCTTAATCAATCTATTTCTCTTCCAGTGTACTTCACTGACCATTCCTCCTCTGGTGAGAGGAGGCTGCACAGCCTAGATGTGAAGAGAGCCCTTAGTTACTACATAGAGCGTACCAAGGGTCACAGGTTTGAATCCCTCCAACTGTTCCTCACTTATGGAGAGGTTGGTAAAGGGAAGCCTGCCACTAAAAGATCCATTGCCAGGTGGATTGTCTCTTGTATCCAATTCTGCTATGAAAAGCTGGGAAAAGTTCCTCCCTCAGGCCTGAGGGCTCACTCTACCAGAGGTACAGCTGCTTCTCTGGCTACTGCCAGGGACATCCCTATTCTAGAGATATGTCAAGCAGCTACTTGGAAAACAGTTCACACTTTTACCAAGCATTACTCCTTGGACATCCAGGCTAGGAGTGATGCTCGGTTTGGCACAGCCGTGCTTCAGAGCCTATTCCCTAAGTAGGTTATGTCCCTCTTCCTTGGAGGTACTGCTGTGTAGTCTGCAATTGTCATAATATAGCAAGACTTCATGTTGTTTGAAGAAAAAATTACTCACCTTAGTAGTGTTGTTTCTTCTAATGGAGTCTTGCTATATTATGACCTCCCTGCCTGCCCCTCTCAGAACCTCTTTTTGGGACGTGGGTGGGCAGTACAGTGTTGGCACTTCATTGATGCCTACTTATTTTTTTTTTCACCCTTCCCCTTTTTTAGGGTGAATTAGTGTTGTGTTTTTCATTTTTTGAGTCTTTGTGTTGAGACCAAAAAAATGTGTGTTTATGTTAGTAGCCGGTTGGCTAGTGTAGGTTTACAGCTTCCACACAGAGCCTTAGTGAGTTTTAGCTCGTAAAGATCTGACAGCTTGTGTTTGAGCAACAACAGACGAGAGTTTCCAACAGAGCTCGCGCTCAAGGTTCCATGCCTGCATGGAAAGTTAACTATTTCACCTCCGGAGCAGTTCGAAGATTGGGTCTCACTGCAATTGTCGTAATATAGCAAGACTCCATTAGAAGAAACAACATTACTAAGGTGAGTAATTTTTTCTTCTGTGACTGTCAATAGTGGCTATACTGAGACTATCCATAGTGGCTATACTGAGACTGTCCATAGTGGATATTCTGTGGCTGTCCATAATGGATATTCTTTGACTGTCCATAGTGGCTGTTCTGTGACTGTCCATAGTGGCTGTTCTGTGACTCTCCATAGTGGATGTTCTGTGACTGACCATAGTGGTTGTTCTGTGACTGACCATAGTGGTTGTTCTGTGACTGTCCATAGTGGCTGTTCTGTGACTGACCATAGTGGCTGTTCTGTGACTGTCCATAGTGAATACTCTGTGACTGTCCATAGTGAATACTCTGTGACTGTCTATAGTGGCTATTCTGTGACTGTCCATAGTGGCTATTCTCTGTCCATAGTGGATACTCTGTGACTGTCCATAGTGGATACTCTGTGACTGTCCATAGTGGCTATTCTGTGACTGTCCATAGTGGATACTCTGTCCATGGTGGATACTCTGTGACTGTCCATAGTGGCTATTCTGTGACTGACCATAGTGGATACTCTGTGACTGACCATAGTGGCTATTCTGTGACTGTCCATAGTGGATACTCTGTGACTGTCCATAGTGGCTATTCTGTGACTGACCATAGTGGCTACTCTGTGACTGACCGTAGTGGATACTCTGTGACTGTCCATAGTGGCTATTCTGTGACTGTCCATAGTGGCTATTCTGTGACTGTCCATAGTGGATATTCTGTGACTGACCATGGCTTCTGTCAGCTAGACTCTGTAGTCAAGTTTTTTGGTACGAGAAAATGGTCTCTGTGGCAACAAAGCTAGAAAAACAAATAAACTGCATTTAAAAACTTTGTTTCTTATAAAAAAAATTATTTTTACAAAGTTTAGAACGGAGTACATATAAATAAGCCATAAAAGTACAATGAGTAAACCTTAGAAATACGACATGATACAACTAGATATTAAAATGATCCAAAACATAAGCAGTAAACATTATGTTGCTAAATCAGAATATATTTATCCTGTTATTGATGGTGCTAAAACCACAATATCCTAAAAATGTAACCATATTTATTGATTAGAAGTGAGACCTAAAGCCATAGTTAACTCCAGAAAGGAAAAACTGTCCAGAAAACAAAATAATTATTAATCAGAAAAACAGAAACTGGAAAAAAAAGATATGAAAAGAAAGATAAGAAAAGGAAGAAGGCTTGCCTGATGCACTGCATGCCTCTGATGTCGAGGGGAAATGAATCCTTAATAACCCCCAAAAGGGTCTGTCTTTTTAGAAACAAAAGTAAGGTGTCAGCGTGGCTCAGTTGGTAGCACATCTGCCTCTGGACCAGAAGGTTGTGGGTTCTTGTCCCACACCGGGATTGGACTTGCACCTAAAAATCACTGGCATCTGAGTGCAGTATTGGGGGGTGCCGTCCTTCGGATGAGACGTTAAACCGAGGTCCCTTCTGCCCATCCTGGTGTTGTCCTGATGGGTGTCCAGGTGGAAGTAAAAGAACCCAGGGCACTCTTCGTAAAGAGTAGGGAATATTCCCGGTGTCCTGGCCAACATTCCCCTTCCCATAAACCGGTTCATGCAATTATCCAGGCTGTGTGTGGGTGGTGATGTGCGATATGGCCGCCTCCACACATTCAGTCACTTCACTACCAGTCTAGCATTGCTTGTAAAGCGCTTTGGGATACTGTGTATGAAAAGTGCTATATAAATGCTGATTCTTCTTCTACTTCATTTTTCATTAGATTTTGAAGATATGACAGACCACCACCCTTGACTGAATGAAGACGGTACTTGTACGAAGCATTTCAAACATTTAGCTTCACGCAGTCTGAAGAAAGCACATATATTTAAAATGGAGAACTAGATTTAACGCAAAATGTTTTTCCACTTTCCTGGAAACTATTTGAAACTATAATATTCTGACACAGTTCATCGTGTAGATTTCATTCATTTTCTGTATTTTGTTCTCTCATTTATTACTGAAGACATGTATTGTACCTAAAAACAGGATCTCTGTGTCTCACTATTATTTCAGTCCTTGCCCTGTTTCCCCCACTGGTGTCATAATCTTGTGTGTCAGATCACAATAATTTCCACAGCAACTGATGATTATGTCACAAAAAGAGAATTATGACCGGGGCAGCAGGAGGATATGATGGAGTCTAGGGGAGTAAATAATGGTCTCATGCAAATGACCTCAGTAACAAAGAATGTAGGGCGTCAATCAAAGTTGATTAGTGTCTCAATATTATATTTTGAAAAGTGTTCCTTGGTACTGGAAAAAAAGCTTTAAAAAGCACCATTGCAGCTCTGAACACCAAACATTTAGGAATCTTGACCGAGTCCCATTGGAATGCAGACACCAAGCCCCCCTCTCTGTTCTCAGGAACCAGTGTAGTGCCTTATTACCCCTTCCAGCAGTACTGTGTTTTACTGAAAATTTCAGCCAGGATGGCAATGCCCACAGCTGTGCTACCAGATCCAGTAAGACAGACGTTAATGGAGCTCGTATCTCAGAAGCCAGGCAGGTAAAATGGTCTTTACCTTTCAGAAAACTGCAGGAGCTAATATTATGAAATACTTATTTATATTTTCTTTTTAGCTCTATTTGTTCACCTTGCCTGGAGCAATCAGTCTCTTCTGCCCTTCCCCTAGCCCAACCCTCAGCTTTTAGAGGGCTGATAACTTTTCCCCTAGGAACCACTGCTAGTCTCCTCTAAATAAGCATTGGGGACTTATCCCTCCCCAGAATAGTTGGATTGACTGATCTGGTCCACCTGAAAACGCATATAGTGAGGGAAGAGGTGGGGACACACAGTTCAGTGCAGGCCATCTGGATTTGGGAGTGGGGGTGGGAGGCTTAGGTTGCTGGTGTGGTAATGTAATTCTCTTAAGTTGCCCTCCATTTTCTCTGTTTTCTCTCACAGGCAAAGTTGGAGTTGTCTCTCACTCCTATGCCATCAGGCCTGCCCCCCACCCCCAGTGCGGAGGAAGAGGAGAAGCGTTATATGAAAAGCTGCTCAGTCCTCCTCCTGCAGCCCCAGTGTGATGCTCCAAGTTTGGAACATAAACCCAGATTGCCGGCTTGCTAAGGAGCTCCCCGATTGTCGCACTATTGGTTCGACCAACATATTTAATTTTTTAAAGAGGAATTCTGCACCTCAGCATGTACTTTCATAAACATATTTCAGTTGTTAACATGTACAAGAGACTATATTTTCATCTGCAGTTTGCATTTCTAGGGTTGTCTAATGCATCTTGTTAAACCTGTCCATATAGAAAGCATTTTCCTGTCCCAGACTGACCTCACAGTGCCTTTAGTTTGTGATATCGTTGTGTGCACCATGACAGCAGTTTGCTATGTCACAAACCACAATTGTGAGGTCAGTTGGGGACATTGTTTTTTTAAAGACTCTGGCAATTGTACTGCATTATAGATGCATAGAATTTGTCAGCAGATAAGGGACTGCCTGGCCCATCTAGTCTGCCCATTAATCTGAAATATTTGGTAGATCAACAATAGGAAAAAGTAAAAAGAAAAAAAAATTACTGGAAAATACTGAAGTTGACCATAATTTTTGTGAATGTAATGGTTTTAAGCTTTTTATTTTAGTAGGGAGACACTCTTACTAATTGCATTCTAAACTGTTATTATTATGCAGTTGTATATAGGGACAGTATGATGCACTGGGTAGATTTTCACAGAAGGACACTTGAAAGATTGATTGCAGTAATTCCCTTCTGCCGATAAGCAGCTAAAGAACTGGGTTTAAAACTGAAAACTGCAGCCCCACCTCCTCCAGTTCAGAAAACTGGCAGAGGTACTACTCCTTAAAGGAAAACTACACCTTCATGTCTTGTACATTTTATTTCCATGTCAACAGACAGTGCTTTTCGTATAGCTGTTGGGGATCTACGTGTTTGTTTTAGTTTGTTTTCACTGTTCATGCTAACCCCTCTGTGACCATCCTGGGGAAAGGGGGATGTCTCCATTTTATGGTTGTTGAAATCTCATTATCTGTGAGAGCTGCGTTAGCATATGAGAATATGATGTCACAACACCCATCTGTACAATGTAGCTGTATGTCGAAGGTACAGATGTCCTGAGAAACACTCTGGAAACACACAAGCTAAATGTAATTTAAAGGGAAACACCTGTGTTTCGCCATAGTTGCAAGGCTAACTGAACCTGCACTTCATCTCAGTTTGCAAAGCTAACTGAAGGTAAATGTGGTACTATATTTCGTGCCTTGCTGTAACTTGTTTTGCTGTATTCTAATTAAGCAGACAGGCATACTGTGGAGTATAAAGGGTGCTGACACAACATTGTGACATATGATAGTGTAGCTCTCGGTGACAATGAGGCTTCAGCAACCAGTAAATGGAGACCCCCCCCCCAGGATAGTTACAGGGACCAGTATGAACAGTGAAAATAAACTAAAGCGATCACATATGTCCCTAACAGCTACACAAAAGGAGTTGTCTGTTGACATGGTAACAGATAACATTTATGAGATATGAGGATGTAGTTTTCCAAGCTTCATTCTTTCACAGACTCTGCTCACAGCTCATTTAGTTCCTAGTATAGTTGGGCACTATTTAAAGGGCATTTCTAGGTAACAAAAAAAATCTGTTTTGATTCCAGCATTACAGGGCCCGAAACAAGGATTTGGCAGGCCAGTGCCAGAAATAACTCCTGGGTATTGGTGTTTTCAGGCTGACTAGGAGCAACTCTGGCAAAACCAGGAGCTGACGGTTAAATATATTAAAGCAGAACTGTTAGTAGTAAGACTGACTCCAACTGTTTACTGCAGTGCAGTAGACTGTATCAGGCTAATTTCATTGACTAATAAGCTGACATTTCCTGTAACCAGAAATGCCAGACTCCCTTGCAGCTGACATCAGAAGAAGGCTGCAGCAGTGGGGGATTCAGTAGCCTTCAGTGAATGTTAAAGTTTTTATTAGCTGTAATCTTCTGTTTGCTGGTCTGCTGTTCTCTGGGGCTAGGTACAGTCACAAAGGAATGTACTAAGCCCAGTGAGCACAGCAGGACCAACAAACATCCAATTTCAGCTTACAATATCTTTAACATGTATACCGTGGGCTATTAAATCTCCCAGTTCTGAAAGCTTGTCCTCTTATGTCAGCTGCAGAAGATCTCTAGGATTTCTGGTTACAGGAAAATGTCTACTAATGCATCAGAATTAGCCTAATGCATTCTACTATACTGCAGTAAACAGTAAGTAAGTAAAAATGTTTTTGTACACAAAGTGCAAACTGGGATCAGCCTCACACTTGGGTGTGAGACTCTTATTGCTGACAGATCCCTTTTAAAAACATGATTAGATGCAGAGTGGTCAACTAGGAGGCAGTCTTGCTACTAGGAGGTTCTCCTGTAGTGGTTACCACCAGCTTGGGAACAGAGAGATTGCAGGTTCAAACCCCACTAGAGCCAGATATTCATTGTGTGATCTAAGACATTTACTCACCCTGTCCTCCAGTTCACCCAGCTGTGAAAGGGTAGAAGCAAGACCCCCAGGAACAAGATGTGTTATTCAAACAACATGAAGTCTTGCTATATTAAGACATATGCAGTGAGTCCCAACCTTAGAACTGCTCTGGAGGTGAAAAAGTTAACTTCCATGCTAGGCATGGAATCTTGAGCGCGAGCTCGGTTAAAAACTCTGTCTGTTGTTCTTCAAACTCAAACTGTCAGATTCTTTACTCCGCCCCACTGAACAGTCGCTCCGGAGATTTCTCCTGCTGCTCGATTCATTTTGTCGGTTAAAAAGTGTAATTTCTCGGTTTTTAAACCGCATTTTGTCTATATTTAAACCACAACGGTCGGTTCAAGCTCTGTCTGTGGTATCGTAAGTAATAGATAGGTTTACATTATTTCTGTGTGGAACTTGAAAACGATATTATCGGTTCGGTTTGAACCGATCAGGTTGTTGTTAAACTTTATTAAATTGCATTTAGAGTGCGGTTCCTGGTTATCAGTTCTTAAAAAAAAAAAAACGATTTCATTACAGTTTTTTTCATGACCTGTGACACGGTTGGGAACCGATAATGGTGTCTTGCTTGGCGGATTGCCGTAAATGGGCAAGTTTTTGGTTAGGCTGGCACTGTGTCTGATAAACCCAAAAGAAAAACCGGGCCCACTGGGTTTTAGCACTGTAGTGTCTGTGGGGAAGCCTTTGCCAAGGCTGACCCACACACCACATGTGTTTATTGTCTGGGGTTTGACCACCTCAGTGCAGACTGCCAGATTTGCAAGAATTTCCCTGCGGCTACCCTGGATAAGAGAGTTGGTAGGCTCAGGGAACGAGAGGCCAAGAAGTCCGCTGACCCAGATGGCCAGCCCGGTTCGGTGCCAACCGAACCGGAGGGAGTGCCCTCTGACCAGGGCGAGACTTCCTCAGGCAAACTGAGAGCTGACTCAGAGGAGTCAGTCCCAGCAAAAAGGAGTAGAAAATCAGCAGGTGTGGAGCCAAAATTTCCTTCTCCAACCGCTGCAGAGATAGCCAAAGCAATCAAAATTGTCCAGTCTCTTTCCCCGGTTCCGACCGAACCGGCACCATCAGGTAAGCAGTTGGTTCGGTCGGTGCCACCGGTTCAAGAATATGATATAGAGGAATTTTATGAACCGGAGGATAGGGAGGAAGATTATGAAGAGTGTGAATGTGATTTTGAAATTCTGGATGTGCCCATTGAACCAGACATCTCCCCAGACAGACCTTTAGGAGTGTCTCCCCCTAGGCTTTCTGAGTCCCTTTCTCATTGTATGTTTTATAAAAAGGTGGCTGAAACCCTCCAGCTTCCTTTGGAAGAAGCTGTGGACGAACAGGAGGAGCCTGACTATGTGGAAATGATGGATATCCCAGAGTCCAGGAGACTGTCTATTCCCTTACATAAATCTTTTAGGAAACAGACAATAAAGATTTTAAAAGCTCCTCACACTATACCTCCTGTGGATAAAAAAATGGACAAGAGGTACACATTGTCAGGCTCTGATACGGAGTTCCTTTCACAACAATGCAGCCATGTTGGGGTAGTGCAGGCTGTAGCCTGTGATAAGGCAAATATTCCTTGATTCACACCCCTGACAAGGACTCAGGAGGATTGATGCCATGGCAAAGAAACAGTACATGGCAGCATCCTTGGGACTCGGGCAGGCAAATTATATGGCCTATGTTACAAGATACCAGAAATCCAGATGGGATACTGTTATGGCTCTAGAGAAACAGGTCCCTGGCCAGCTTGCCAAGGAGCTGGAGCAGGTGGCTGCTGATGGTATTGAGGCATCCAAGGTGCATTTCCATGCTGCAGTGGACTCTAATGATGTATCTTCAAGAGTCATGGCTACATCTGTGGCTTTTCGCAGAATGGCTTGGCTCAGGTGTACTAGCCTGTCACAGGATACCCAGGCTAAGGCCATGGATTTTTCTGTTGTGGGTAACTCTCTGTTTGGGGAGCAGACAGAGAATTGCATGAAGAAAATGGATGAGTATAAAACTACCTATAGGAGTGCACAGGCCAAGGAAAGGCAGACCACTCCTCAGAGGCAGCCTTCCAGGGGCAGGGGCAGGCCTCTTCACAGGCCTTTTTATTAAGCCCAGGCCTCCTCTTCAGCTATGCTCAGAGGGGGTTCTTCAGAGGGAGAGGCAGATGGGGTACAAGCAGGCCTGCTCCCACCCCCAGCCTAAAGCCCCTGCCAAACAAGCTTCCTGATGGGATGACCAGGGCCGATTCTCCATTGCCTGTAGGGGGCAGGCTGGCTTACTTCGTCCAGGACTGGAAGTCTTTAACATCAGACAAGTGGGTCCTGGAGATGGTAAGCCAGGGACTGGTTCTCAGCCTCAAAAAACCAGATCCTTTCCACCTGCAAATCCATCAGAGGCTCTCGCCCTAGAAATAGAAGTTTCAACTCTCCTGGCTCTCAGAGCTGTAGAAAGGGTTCCTTCCCTACACCAGGGCGAAGGACTGTACTCCAGTACTTCCTTACCCCAAAAAAGACAGGAGAATGGCGGCCCATCCTGGATCTCAGATACCTGAACAAGCACCTTTTAAAACCAAGATTCAAAATGGTGACTCCGGGAATTATTTTACCCTCTCTAAGGCCAGGGGACTGGCTAGTGCCCCTGGACCTCAAGGATGCCTACTTCCATGTTTTCATAAGAAGCTCCCACCGAAAGTACCTCAGATTCGAATCGCCCTCAGGCCATTACCAGTTCAGAGCAATGCCCTTCGGCCTCACCTCTGCCCCAAGGGTATTCACAAAATGCCTGGCAGTAGCAGTTGCTCATTTAAGAAGGCAAAAGACTGCCATCTTCCCTTACTTGGATGACTGGCTCATAGTGGGCCAGTCTCCAGCACAAGTCAAATTACACCTTCAGGTTACTCAGCAGCTGCTTACATCTCAAGGTTTCCTTCTCAATCTCCCAAAGTCAGTTCTAGAGCCTGTTCAGCTACTCACCTTCATAGGTGCAGAACTGAACACTCAACAGGCCAGAGCCTTCCTTCCTCTAGAAAGAGCAAGGACCCTGGTTTCTCTGGCCTCCTCCTTCACTCTACAGGTCTCTCAACCAGCAAGGCATTTTCTGCAGCTCCTAGGGCATATGCTCGCTTCCACGGCAGTAGTGCAGGGAGCAAGATTTCAGATGAGGGACATTCAGTTCCATTTGAGGAGCCTTCTGGTGTCAAAGAGATCCTCTAACCAAATTGATCTCAGTAACTCGACCCTGATCCAGGCCCTGCAGTGGTGGCAGGATCAGAGCAATCTGAGACAAGGGGTTCCCTTCATCCCTCAGTCCCACTCCTTGACCCTTACTACAGATGCATCCCTCTTAGGGTGGGGAGCTCACATGGGCGACCTCACCACCCAGGGATTGTGGTCCCCTCAGGAATCTCTGCTCCACATCAATCTGTTGGAACTCTGAGCAGTTTTTCTAGCACTTCAAGTTTTTTCCACATCTGTTCAGAACAGAGTGGTACAGGTCAGGATGGACAACACCACCACAATGTGGTACCTCAACAAGCAAGGGGGCACTCGGTCTATGGCCTTGTGTACCGAAGCAACGAAGTTGTGGTCTCTGGCTTATTCCCTGAACACCTCCCTTATTGCAGTTCACCTCCCAGGCAAGGAAAATGTCCTGGCAGATGCTCTCAGCAGGATTTCCCAGGGCCATCACGAATGGTCACTGGTTCCCCTAATTCTGGAGGTAGTATTTGCCAGGTGGGGCACTCCTCAGATGGATCCTTTTGCAGCCCCAGACAATCACCAACTTCCTCTTTTTTGCTGCAGGCCCCCAGTGTTGGGCTCAGTCCCTCTGGATGCCTTCCTTCTCAACTGGGAAGGGAAGTTTCTCTATGCTTTTCCCCCCTTCCCTCTCCTGTTCAAGGTGCTAGTCAAAATCAGATCTCAGCCTTGCAAGATGATTCTGATTGCTCCAGATTGGACCAGACAGCCCTGGTATCCACTTCTTTTGTCCTTATCAGGCCACCTTCCCCTGTATCTCCCCAGGAATCACAATCTGTTAACCTGTGGCCAGGGGAGGGTTTGGTACCCGAATCTCAAATCTCTCAATCTCAAAAGAAGTGTCAGGGAAGGTTAAGGAGAAAAAGGCTGTATTCAAAAAGTATAAGGAATCACAGACAGAGCACGACAGGGAACTGTATCAATTAAAGCAGAAAGAAGTGGGGAAGGCAGTCAGAAAAGCAAAGGCCCAAACCGAGGAAAGGATAGCCAACTCAGTTAAGAAGGGGGATAAAACCTTTTATAGGTACATTAGGGAACATGGAAAGGTTAAAGGAGGGATAGGAAAGATTAATAAAGGAGAGGGGAGGTGGGCAGAAGGAGACAGTGAAAAGGCAGAGATAATGAATGAATACTTTTGCTCAGTATTCACAAAAGAAGAAGAGGAGGAGTTGCCTAAACCAAACAGTAGAAGCACTCTGGATAGTGGGGTTGATACCAGTCCATTTAAAGAAGAAAAGTACTGAAAGAACTTCTAAAACTCAAGGTGGACAAAGCAATGGGGCCTGAGAGATTCACCCTAGAATCCTAAAGAGCTAAGGGAGGACCTAGTGACACCACTAACCACACTTTGTAACAAATCATGGGAAGATGGGGTGGTACCTGAGGAGGGATGTGATTCCCTTCACAAAAGTGGGAGCAAGGCAGAAGCAGAACTACAGACCTGTTAGTTTGACCTCAGTGGTGGGAAAATGATGGAATCACTTCTGAAAGAAAAGAATTGTTGAGTACCTAGAGGCCAGCGGGGCACTGGACCCAAAGCAGCATGGATTCACAGCAGGAAGGTCATGTCAGACAAATCTAATCGATTTCTTTGATTGGGTGACTAAGTAATAGACCAGGGAGGGGCTATGGATATGGCCTACCTAGACTTTGTAAGGCATTTGACACAGTCTAGCACAAAGATTAATAATCAAGTTAGCCAGCCTGGGAGTGGGTCCCAGGGTGGTAGCATGAAGTAGAAAACTGGCTGCACAACAGGACACAGAAGGTAATAGTAGAATGGAACACATTCTGAAGAAAGGGGTTACTAGTGGAGTATCTCAGGGCTCAGTACTGGGTCCAGTCCTCTTTAACGTCTTTATAGGTGACATTGCAGAGGTCTGGAAGGAAAGGTATGCCTCTTTACGGATGACACAAAGATCTGTAACAGAGTTGATACACAAGGGGTAGAAAGGATGAGAAGGGACTTGGCAAGGTTGGAGGAATGGTCAGACATATGGCAACTTAGATTCAGTGCAAAGAAGTGCAAGTAATGCACCTGGGAAATAAAAATCCAGGAGAAGAGTACTCAATAGCAGGGGAGGTACTAACAACAATAATGGAAAGGGATCTGGGTGTAGTCATATCAGATGACCTAAAGGTGGGTATGCAATGTGTGAAGTCAGTAGGGAAAGCCAGGGGGATACTGGGATGCATAGGAAGGGGCATCACAAGTAGAAAAAGGGAAGTGGTTATCCTTCTATACAGACAGTTGGTGAGACACCATCTGGAGTACTGCGTGCAGTTTTGGAGACCTCATCTACGCAAGGACATAGACAGGATGGAAGCAGTCCAGAGGAGGGCAACTAAAATGGTGCAGGGTCTACATCAGAAACCATATGAAGAGACTGAGAGAGCTTAATATGTATACCCTTGATGAAAGGAGGACAGGGGCATGATGAAACCTTTAAGTACTCAAGGGAATCAACAAAGTCCAGGAGGGTAGCATCTTTCAGAAAAGAGATGTGTAAGAACAAGGGGGCACAATTTAAAGTTAGAGGGGGGACGGCTCAGGGGTAATGTGAGGAAATTCTTTTTCACGGAGACAGTGGTGGACGCATGGAACTGCCTTCCTGGAGAGGTTGTGGGGTCTAAAACAGTGGAGGAATTCAAACATGCATGGGACAGACATAATGCAATTACAGTGGGGGGTTGCAGGAAATAGGCTGTTGGTTAACTAGAATCTGCAGCTTATCCAGTAGGTAGGGAAATGGGCAGACTGGGTGGGCCAAGTGGTCCTTATCTGCCGTCAAAGTCTATGTTTCTATGTTTAATAAAGAAAAATGCTGCACACCAATTCCAGCAAAAGTGTGTGATAATGTCCAACAGAAATTAGGTGTTACAATACTAGTAATAAGACTTCACTTAGTAAAAGCAGAGCTTGTTTCATCTTCACTTTCCTGAGGTGCCTTGCTCATGTGTTAACCCACCTCCGCATCACATTACTCCGGGTTATATTTGTACATATTCCTTCCCTTCTCTTGAGCACACGGAGTCTGTGACTTATTTCAGCACTCCACCTCTTCCTCCTGTGACATTGCTCACTAACCTCTGATTCTCATATCCACGCCCCCTTCTCCTCTTGTACTTTCATGGACTCAGTTCTGGCTCCAACTTCAAGCCTGCGTGTCACTAACTGCAGAGCTCAGACACTCCCCATCTCCCTATGCTACACAGCAACACATTGCAGGAAAACAAGTTGTACAGAGACTGGGAGCTGCTGATAACGCTGCTGACTTGCCATTTGTCAAAGTGACAGGTGCTGATTACCTGGATACAAGTGCAGATTGGCAATTAGCGCCCCTCTTATTTCGGCCCTTGTACTAGTGTCATAATCGAGTGGGAATTCTGTTAGTCAGCCACAGTATACCAGTCCTGGTCAGAGTGGGACTTTTCAGCAGTACATATAGGGATTACAGAAATAGGCTTGTCACAGTATGAGATTCTGATGGTATGATAACAGTCGTATGCAATACTGCAGTAATCGTCATACTGCGGTATTGCAGAATGAGTCATTTTTGCACAAAAAAGAAGCCTCCAATTCTTGCATCAGAGAGAGTTGGTGTGAAGGGACAGTTGTCCATGAAAATACAAAAAAAAAAAAAAAAATTGCTGAAATATCCCAATACTGCAGTATATCATGAATCATGGTTATCGTAGTATTGGAAATTGCCCAGGGTATCAATACCGTGACTTCTGATACTGTGGTATACTGTAAAACTGTGATACCTTGACAACCCTGTACAGAAATGTTACAGCACGGCACAATGCATAAATAGCAAGGGTACTAAATTGCTGTCTAAGTATTTTCCATTCATGGAGAGAAATTATTCACCCAGAAAACTAGTGTCTGACTGGCCCACTCACAGTTCACGAAACAAAATGCAGCACTCGCTGGCAAGAAGTAAAAACATTTATTCAGCAGCAGCAACCAATGGCGATGCAGAAAAGGGTATTTTCTATGTCACCATTGGTTCTTGCTGCTGAATTAAATGTTTTTACCTCTTGCCAGCAAGTGCTGCATTTTTGTTTCTTTTACGGTGTTGCAGGTTGTGGATGGCATGTACAGTATATGCATGCACCTTTGGAGACAGGTGTGCACTTATTAATTTATTTTCCAGTCATAATTTGCATCAGATAATCAGCTGTCGGTGTACAACTAGTCTAAGTAAGTTCTACTTTTTTTTTTGATTGATTGACCCCCCCCCATCCCACTAGTGAATCTGGTTTAGACTGGGGACACATACTACTAAATGCAGGGTTTCAAATAATTGATTAGCAGTTTTTTTTCTTGGGACAATACTAACTGTACAGACAGCATTTATATAGATTTTCTATAAGTGTTATGTTTGTTAAACACAGTGAAGCAAGTGCTATGCATTTTCACAATGTTTTAGAACTTTTATGAGCAAAACGCTAATCAATTTTTAGAGTTAAATAAAACCCTATAAATGCTCTACATGAGTGATGGAGTGATCTACAGACCTCCAGCATAGGGGAAGAATTGGGTAAAGTACTGGAGGAAGCCACTGGCAAGATGGCTGAAAAGGGGAGGTGCTGCTGGTGGGGATGTCACCCTGCCAGATATAGATTGGAGCCTCCAAGCAGTGGCTTTAGCTAGAAGCAGGGACATCCTGAACTCTCTGTAGGGGGGCATTCCTCAATCAAGTAGTCAGTGAACCCACTCATGATGGGGCAGTACTGGACCTGGTGCTCACTAACAGGGACAGCTTTGCAGACATCAGCGTGGGAGGCCACCTGGTGAGCAGTGATCACTGTGTGGTGTGGTTCAGTATAAGGACAACTGCAGAATTGAACCACACAAGAGCGAGGGTTCTGGATTTCAGGAGGGCATATTTTATAAAGATGGATGAATGCCTCGGGGCTGGCCTGGGGGGAGGGTGGCCTGGCCTGAGTAGATGAACAGTAGGTGAAGCTGAAAGGGAGTATAGAAAAGGCACCAAACCTCTGTATCAAACAAGTGAGCAAAAGCTAGAGGAAAAAAGAGTGCTATGGTTCTCGAAAGAAATGGCTGAAAAGGTAAAGGCTAAAAGGGCAGCATTCAGAAGGTATAAGCTGACACAAAGGGAGCAGGATAGGAAGGTGTATCGGGGAAATAGAAGGAAGTGGGAAACATTTCTTAGGATAATCTTAATATGGTTGACGGAATCTTACTTGACCCCTTGGAAGGATATTGAATTTCACCTAAATGATCATTTTGATATCAAAAAAATTCTTTCTTCAGAGGAGAGGTCTTTATCTCCCACTTCTTTAACTGGCATTACGACTCAAATTTATAAATGTTGTAAAAGTTCAAGGCAAACTGAGCCACTCCGTATTATATACGAATACACTAAATTAATATCAGAAGATGCTACATTTACACCCATACATATGGATTCCACATTTCAGGAATGGAGAAAACTAGGCCTTACACATTTTTTCCCATTGTTATCCCACCAAGGGATACTCCCTTTTGAAAAACTACAGTCCCAATATAGTCTTCGTAGATCAGATCTATTTCGCTATTTCCAGGTTAGGAACTATATACTTAGAAACCGAATTATACAACCCAGAACTCCTCAGAACATTTATGGAAGCTATAAAGAATTTGGGTAAGCATTTAATCGAATAATATACAGGAATTGAGAAATGAACAAAAGGAATGAACTAAATCCATATTACAGGAATGGAACAGAGATCTCCACCTAAAGTAACTATGGAGGGGAGGATGAGCTGTAAGTGCAGTTAAGATCACTTCCTCCCCATTTTGAAGAGAATTTGCATGGAAGTGTCGTTCCCGCTTTTTTACAGCTCCAGCAGTCCTGCTTAAATTCCTCCTGGAAGAATACTGAGTTTGTTGGGACAAATGTGGGTGCCCGAGGGTGGCACTGGGACACATTTTCTGGCAGTGTCCTTGTTTGATGCCCTTATGGATATCCCATTGAACAGAATGAACTAGCTTATTAGAACAAGAGGTAGAATTAACAGCTGAGCAGGTACTGCTGGGGATCTTTCCAGACCATTCCCCTCCATGGGAACAAACTCTTTTACCTCTCGGTTTGTTGGCGGTCAAAAGGTCTAACTCACAGGTGGAGGACTAGCACCATTCCAACAGTATTAGAATGGAGATCTGTCATGTCCGAAATGTATGTTACAGAATCCCTTAATGCAGAAATCCAGGGTAAAGCTCCAGCATACATGATGAGATGGCAGAGATGGGTGCTCTACCACGGGGCGGTAGAATCAAATTGTTGATCCTAGTATTGGTAGAATTATTATGGGGGGGATCAGGAGGGAAGGATTGAATAATGATAGAAGAGTTGAGAGAAAAGAGAATTTAATTTAAGCAGGGGGGTCTAATCAGGAGAGAGGAAATGCCTCACCCAGATATAAAGATAATAAGGACTAAATAAAACATAAGGGGTAAATAAGGTAAAATTTAGGTGAAATGGACCTGGAGCTTTACCTTTTGAATAATCTTTGACTAGAACATTGTATACATATCACGCTAAACATTCAACCCTTTGTGTAAAATTATATAAACTGTCAGTCATATAAACTGACTGGAGATATATGGCAATATTAGAAAATGTCTGAAATGTACTCTTGACCAAGTGTAACAAAAACCTTTTAATAAAAAAAGAAATAAAAAAACAAGGAAGTGGGGAAAACAGTAAGGGGCGCAAGGGAACAAACTGAAGTGAGAATAGCCCAGGTGGTAACAAATGGGGACAAGGCATTTTTCAGGTACGTAAGTGAAAAGAGGAAGACCAGGGGTGGGATTGTAAGGTTAAAAAGGGAGGGGGGCTGTGCAAAGGGGGAGCAGGAAAAGGCAAACATCCTGAACAAATACTCTTGTTCAGTGTTCACAGTGGAAGGAGAAAGAGAAGGAGAAGGGCACAAAAAGTAACGGAACCTTTGGAGGGAGGCAGGTAGACACTATTCCTTTTTTGAAGGCGAGGGTCTTGAAGGGACTTGCTAATTTGAAGGTGGACAGATCAGTGGGGCCAGATGGAGTGCATCCAAGGGTTTTGAGGGAGCTCGGAGAGATACTGGCTGCACCTATGACAGTTCTGTTTAACAGCTGACTGGAAGGAGGAGTGGTTCCAGAGGACTGGATGAGGGTAAATGTAGTCTCACTTCAGAAAAGTGGTAATGGGGAGGAGGCTTGCAGTTATTGGCCAGTCAGGCTGATATTGATCATAGGAATGTTAATGGAATCACTGCTGAAGCAAAGGATTGTGGAATGTCTTGAATCCGGTGGGTTGCAAGACCTGAGGTAGCATGGTTTCATGGTTGGGGGGGGCATGTCAAACGAATCTAATAGGTTTCTTTGACTGGGTGACAAAGGATTTATATCATGGTGCAGTGGTGGATGTGGCCTACCTAGATTTAGTAGGGCTTTCAACATCATTCCACATAGGAGACTAGTAAGCAAGTTTGGTAGCTTAATGGTGGGTCCAAAGGTGGTAAACTGGATAAAAAATTAGTTGTGGGCCGGCTCTCCGGAACGGTGGATAGAGCTACTGCTTGCAGTGCTGATGACCCAGGTTCAGGAACAACCCCTGGATGTCTTGAGAGCTGGGCAGGGGGGTGGGGGGATCAAGCATCCTTTGGACACACTCCACCTCGCAGAGGAGGTAATACATGCCTCCAATACTGTGCCATCGTCTGGGTGACCATGGGCAGCAGATGAACACTGGAGCCCAGAGGGGAAGGGACAACATCAGCGGGTTTGGCATGCATGGGAACGTGCACGTTAGATGTGTTATTGATGTCATTTGGTGAGGGGTGCAGCTATATGGAAAACCCTCAGCCGCAGGATGATACCGCTCTTACTTCAAGAGGATTCCTTCAGTAGGTCATCACATATAGGACTAGCACCACCTGACGTCTGGGCCGCATGGCAGACTTTTCCAGCAATACCTAACAGATGACCACCCACCCGAAGTCAGTGTGACCCTATATAGTGGGCAGTCCCAACGCCTGCCCTCCAGTTCTTTCCCACCATCACCTCATGTCAGTCGCCTTGCAGTAGACTTACTCTGTGATTGTCGTTGAGAGCTGAGTGAGGGGGAGGACTGGGGGGGAGAGAAATCACAGTGGATAGGGTGAGGGAGGCTCTTCTGAAGCTAAAATCTGATAAGGCGCCAGGGCTGGATGGACTATACCCGAGGGTTGTGAAGGAAATGGAGGAACTGGCAGCTCCACTGGCTGCACTCTTTAATACCTCTTTGCAGACAGGATGGGTGCCCCAAGACTGGAGGGTGGCTTATGTAGTGCCTATCCATAAAGGGGGGGTCTAGAGAGGAGATGGGGAATTATAGGCCTGTCAGCCTAACGTCTGTGGTAGGCAAAGTAATGGAGGGCTTTACCAAGGAGAGGATTGAGAGGCAGCTGGAATAGTTAGGTCACCAGGATGATGAACAGTATGGCTTCGTCCCGGGGAGATCGTGTCAGTCCAACCTTGTAGAGTTTTATGACTGGGTGACTGGGGCCTTGGACAGACATGGGCCGGTGGACATCCTCTACCTGGATTTTAGCAAGGCGTTTGATTCAGTACCCCATAATGGGCTGATAAAAATGCTGGGGGAGATGGGGTGGGAGGACAAAAACTCAAGTGGGTTGAAAATTGGCTTTCGGGGTGAATACAGAGGGTACGGTTGGTGGGATTGTCTCCTCCTGCCCTAGGAAGATAATCATTGGGGTCTCCCAAGGTTCAGTATTGGGGCCACTCTTGTTCAATGCCTATGTCTCTGATATAGGAAGGGGGGGTTAGAAGCAGGCTGAGTCTCTTTGTAGATGATTCCAAACTGGGAGCACTGGTGGACTGGGAAAAAGCGAGAGTGACAGTCCAGGGGTACCTGGATACCCTGGAGGGGTGGTCAAGGAGGTGGGGATTGGAATTTAATGCCGGGAAATGTAAGGTACTTCATTTGGGGGTCAAAAACCCAGGCCATGTTTACACCCTGGGGAGGTCACGCTGCAAACCACATTGGGTGTGAGGGATCTAGTGGTGGTGGGAGATCAAAATGAATAACTCTGAAAATTGTAGAAGAACCGCAGCCAAAGCAAACAGGATATTGGGCTGCAGAGCCTGGGGAATTATGTCCAGGAGGAGGAGGGAGGTGATCCTCCCTCTATATAATGCCTTGGTCAGGCCACAACTCGAGTACTGTGTACAGTACTGGGGACCTCATCTGAAGAAGGATATAACGCTGCTGGAGAGAGTCCTGAGGAGAGCAACCAGGATGATTCAGGGCATGGAGGGGAGGTCCTATGAGGAGAGACTGGAAGAGCTTGGGCTGTACACATTGGAGGAGAGGAGGGACAGGGGAGATATGATGGGGTCTTCGAGTATGTAAAAGGAATAACTGGGAGTGGAACCAAGGAGCTGTTTAGGCTAAAGAAGGGGGGGAAAAACTAGGCATGAGTGGAAGCTGTGGGAGGGGGAGCGTAGGAAGCATTATTTCTCTGAGAGGGTGGTGGAGCCGTGGAATGTGGTGGCTGGTGGAGGAGGGCACAGTGGAGTGCTTCAAGAAGGGGTGGGACAGGTAGAAAAGGAAACTAAAGTCAAAGATGACCTTCTTGGGGGGCTGGGGAAACAAGCACCCACTAGGCGGCTGGCTACAAGCAGACATGACCGACCATTGGGCCTATTCTGCTGGCTTTTAGTATGTTAGAATGTTATGTTAGTTATTTTCTACCTTCCTTCTCTGCATTACTCTTTGTCTCCTCCAAAAGTGCCAGTCTTGCGGCACGCAAATTCCACACAAAGAGAGCCACGTAAGTCGTTTTCCTTCTGGGCCTGGACCATCCAATCTCGTCCTGTGCAGTCTGCCAGCCCTTTAACCAGGCCACACACAAGAGGATGCAGCAGGCTCTGGAGGCCTCTCTCTTGAGAAACCGGCTGGCGTCTCTAGAAACAAATGGAGCGTGTTTATGATTCCTCTTTTCTTCTCCTTTCCTTCAAACAGCACAAGGGAAAGCGTAAGGAGGCGGGAGGCGCTCCGGATGGTTCTCAGGGAGAGTCCTCTAGGCACTCTACCCATGAGCCTCTCTCTGCTGCCTCTGCAACAACAGTCAGCAGCAGGGGATCCAGGTAAGTCTGGGAAATCCTCAGCAGCAGGTAAGGCGACCACCAGCTCAGATGGCAGCACCGCATCTGCCATTAGATTGGCCCCCGGCTCCTCCAGGGACCGCCCGACCACCGGTAAGTTGGCTCCTGAAGCCTCAGGGACCTGCCCAGCCTCAGCCGTTAAGTCGGCAGGGTGCTCCTCCCCCTCCTGCCTGGCTGTGTCTGGTCAGATGGCCACCTCTGACGACCACACAGACGTGGCTGTCTCCTGGGACCTAATAGCAGCCATGCCACCTGGATGAGCCCAGGGGAGATGCCCATCTCCTCCCCTTCTCTGCCACCGTAGCCGGTCCTTCACTGATTCTACCCGGCGAAGATGGTGTGGGGCCCCTGGATGTAGAACACACAGGGTCTAATCATCACTCACTGCATGGGACGGGGTCCCTCCTCAGCCATCTGGCACCACGGAGCTCCTCCTTGTCCCTTCAGAGAGGAATGATTCTGCTCTGGTGGTTGTTCCTATGCCGGACACCCTTCCTCCGTCGGATCCAGTGAGACGTATTCTAACACTGGACCCTCTGACTGTCCCTGTGCCTGGGCCCTCGCATCTGCCTCCGCTGTCTGCTGCTTTGGCAGACCAGGTCCTTCCATTGGATCCCCTTCGTCGGGTCCCAACGCCAGACACTCGTCCATCACAGGACCCAGTGGTGCCGGTTCCTGATGGCGCCCCCAATGCCTGCACCTCCTACGCTGGACCTGCTGCCTATTTATACTTCTGCAGGCCCTACATGGGTTCCCCCACTGTCAGGCCCCTGGCGTTGGGACTCTATTTGAGACCCCAGCGCAAAACTTCACAGTTTTTGCTCGCTCATTCCAGGGCGTGGTGCTTTCTGGCACGACATGTTGTCTCTCTTTCTTGTACAGGGAAATATTTGGATGCCTTTCCTCCATTTCCCATTCTCCAGAGGGTTCTCCTCAAGCTTCAGGCAGAGAAGGTGCAAATAATTCTCATTGTCCCCCGCCCCCCAGCTGAGACAGATTTGGTTCCCACTTCTGCAGCAGCTAGCAGAGGAACCCCCGGTTTCGCTTCCATTGACACACAATCTCTTGACGCAGAACCAAGGCCAGCTCATGCATCTGATGCTCAGGACCCTGCACTTGCATGACAGCGATTTCTCGCTTTGGGATTTCCAACAGAGTTGCTCAAGTCCTGGTTGAGGCTAGAAAGCCCTTTACCCAGTCCACTTATGCCATGAAGTGGAAATGTTTTTCCATTTGGGCGGCTTTCAAAGATTGGAACTCCTTTTTCTTGTTCTGCCCCATAGGTCATGGAATACGTCCTCCATCTTTCAAATTCGGGCCTTTCCTGTTCCTCTTTAAAGGTCCACTTATCATCAATTTCGGCATACCATGAGCTGGTGGATGGCAAACCCATGGCTCAGTTGGAAGTCCACAAAACCTTTCTGAAAGGGATTCTCCATCTGAAACCCCCCATCCACAGCCCTACACCTCCTTGGGATTTAAATTTTGTATTGGAGAAGCTCACTGTCCCTCCTTTTGAACCAGCGATGAGCTGCGATTTGCGCTACCTTTCGTATCTTTCGGTTGCGGTTACTTCTGCTCGAAGGATTTCAGAGCTTCAGGCTCTCATGTGCAAGGAGCCTTATTTAATTTTTCATAGGGACTGGGCGATCCTCCGAACAAATCCTAAGTTCTTGCCTAAGGTGGTCTCTGAGTTCACACTGAACCAGACAGTGGAACTTCCAGTTTACTGTCCGTCTCCTGCGAATAGAGTGTGAGGTGCTCCTGCACAGTGGATGTCACCATATTCCCGGTGCTATACCCATCGATTCAAAGATTTCCGGAAGGATTATCAGCTCTTTGTTTCATTCACTCCCAAATCCTTGGGGAAAGCTATCTCTAAGAAGTGCCTGTCCAAGTGGTAAGCCAGCTGCATTCACTTCTGTTATCAGAAGTATGACAGACCTCTGCCGGTGTCTGTGAGAGGTCATTCCACAAGGAGCATGGCTGCATCCGCAGCTTTCTTGCGTATGTTTCTGCAGCAGATTTTTGTGCAGCAGCAACATGGAGTTCTGGCCATACCTTTACCAAGCACTGCAGTCTGGACATTGCTTCTAGGCGGAGGACAGGTTTTGGCCTAGCTGTGCTGCAGGGCCTTCTGCCCTAGGCTGGTTCACTCTGTTCCTTTGTTGTTGGAGTTTCTCCTCCCCTGAGTTTCTCTCACTGTCTCTTAGGAGGGACTGCTTGGGACTCTGTCCTATATGATGACCTACTGAAAAGAACCTTCTTGAAGTAAGATAGTACAGATTACGTAGAACTTACCATAACAGTAGATCTTGAGAGGTTCCTTTAGTAGGTCATATTTCCCTCCCTCCCTCCTTACTCCAATTTTCTTTTGGGACTCAAGACTGTTTCCTTCTGCTGTCAGGCCTCTTTAGGTCTCTGGCGGGAGAGCTAGAGGGCAGGATTGGGGACCGCCCACTATATAGGGTCACACTGACGTCAGTCATGTGACATCGAGTGGGTGGGCCCCCAGCAGGTATTGCTGGAAAAGTCTGCCGTGTGGCCCAGATGCCAGGTGGCGCTAGTCCTGTATGTGATGACCTACTGAAGGAACCTCTCTCGAAGATATACTGTTAGGGTAAGTTCTTGCGTAACTGTACTTTTCCTCATACCGGCCCTGGCCCTCCACAATCTGCCGGACTCTCCACCGAGTATCCCTACTAGAGATCCTTCCAGGCTAATGGTAAGTGGCCCATGGAGCGCCACTGGGGGGAGGGGTAAGCCATGGGGCACTGCTGTTAGTGAGTACTGAAAAATGAGTCGGACAAAGCCAGGAGGAACTGGTGCTGATATGGGCGGACTGGGTGACAGGGTATGAAGCATACTAAGTTATATAAACAAAAAAAGAAGAAAAATAAATTGGTTAATTGGTAGGTGACAGGGGTGGTGGTAACGGAGTTCAGTCCGAGGAAGGAGGATGACCAGCGGGGTGCCTCAGGGATCAGTGCTGGGACTGGTCCTCTTTAATGTCTTTATAAGTGACATTGCAGCGGATCTGGAAGGGAAGGTCTGCCTCTGTGTGGAAGACACCAAACTCTGCAGTAGGGTGGGCACTCCAGGGTGTGTGTGGAAAGGATGAGCAGAGACCTAAGAAAACCAGAGGACTGGTCAAGAATATGGTAGCTGGCTTTCAGCGCAAAAAAGTACAGAATAATGCACTTAGGTCACAGAAAACCAGGGGCGGAGTGCAGAATATGTGGAGCGGTATTGACCACCTAGCAAGAAGGAGACAGGAGGGGGAGTAATCATATCGGCTGACTTTAAGTTGCCCAAGCAGTGTAATGCGGCAGTTAGGAGGGCTAGTGGGATGCTGGGGTGCATAGGGATGGATATCACTAGCAAAAAGAGGGACATGGTGTTGCATCTGTATAAATCGCTGGTAAGTCCCCACGTAGAGTACTGTGTCCTGTTCTGGAGACTACATCTGTGGAAGAACATAGACTGGTGGCGGTCCAGAGGAAGGCAACTAAAATGGTACAGGATCTGCATCAAAAGCCCTATGAGGAGAGACTAAAGGACCTCAATATGTACACCCTGAAATGGAGGAAGGAGAGGGGGGGATATGATAGAGACCCTTAAATACCACACGGGGAGTAAATAAGGTACAGGAGGGAAGCACTGTCCACCCAGTTGTGCGCCCATCCCTCCCCCTACTCTCGACTCAGGGTCCCTCAAGGCCCCACGTATTTCTCCAAAATCCCCGGCCTGGTATGCCAAGATTGCTGCCTAATTGCCTTACCAGTTTTTAAGTTTTGCCTGGATGGCTCCTCTGTTCAGTTACTGTAAATACTGCCTGTTTATGTATGTCCTCTACTGTATTTGTCTACCCTCCACCCTCTGTAACCGACGTGGAGCCTTTGCAAAAGAGTCTGTAACTCAAAGGTTTGTTATTCCGATTGTATTCCAATAAAAAAAAAAAATTTCCAGAAGAATAGGTGCTCAAGAGCCAAGGGACATGTTGTAAGGAGGGGGGCTGATTCAGGAGAGATGGAGAAAGTAGTTTCACAGAAGGTGTGATGGATTCCTGGAATAGCCTTCCAGCTAAGATAATGGAGGTGAAAACACTGGTGGGGTTCAAGAATGCATGTGATATGCACAATGGAATCATAGTGGAAAGGAAGGTGGGGAGAAAGAGCTGTAGATCGGATACAGTCTGCGGTAATAGTGAAAGTAGGGAGGGATGAACAGACTGGATGGACCAAGTGGTCCTTAACTGCCGTCAGATTCTATGTTTCTAAGACCCAACAAGGGTATGGAGTGTTTGAGGAATACTCACATGCTCAGAAGGCTCTAAGGCCTAACATTGTAGACAGAGGCTTTAAAGTCCCTAGAAGTGCAGGTATCCCCAAACACCCGACACCCTGAAGGGTCTTATTGCACTTAAAAAAATGATCTTTTGCAGTAACAAAAAAGTATTTTAAAACATTTAAAAACAGATAGGCCTTATGCGGGTATAGTTCCAGCTCTTTTCTTAGGGACTCTCTTGCCACACATAAACTTATGCTTTCTGACTACTGTCAGCCAATCCGTTTCAAGATTTTTTCATATATTTTCTAAGTAAGATGTGAACCAGGATATCCTGGCTGAGCCTATTGCTAGAATAGTTGTACACACTACGTCTGAAGGGCAACTTGTCTTTAACTATCCAAAATTCTGAGCCATCCTAGAGAAACTTTTACTTTTGTTAGTGCAGATCTTCCATTAAACCCATGGCAAGGGTTTCAGGACTCTCATTTTTCATTTGAGACTCTTGATGAGACTAACAGTAAGGTCCAGTATTCATGGTGAGTTTTGATCCACCTTTTATTTAGTTAGTTATTTATTTGAAAGTATTTCGCCAGGTGAACATACAGCGGTACAAGAACATTCTCATTTACAGATGAAACGGGGGGGGGGGAATGAGGGAGAGGAGATAAACACAGTATATAAAATGAGCAAGGAAATCCCTGCTTCCCGATTGGCAGGGACTTATTTCAAGTCATGGCACAAACCATGGATAAAAACAAGTCCCTGCTAACCTGATTACAGTGCCTTCTGTATCATGGTGCCAGTGAGAATCTTCAGTTTCATGCTGATAGCCATGTTTTTTGTAAAGTTGCCTGTGGCTGTTCCTCATGATCACTAGTCTCTCTCCCATCCCTGACTACACAATCTGTTGCGAAAAAATCACAACTTGCTTCCTTTTAGAAGTACATGTTATTTTATTTTCATTTATTCTCTACTAGTTGTGCGCTTATAGTCCACAGGGCAGCTAACTCCCACCCACCCATCGCCCCCTCTCCAACCTCCCATTCGCCACTTTCTTGCCCCCACTGTTCCCCAATCCACCACACCACTTGTTTTCTAATGAAGTAGGTTTCATGGCGTCCGCCTTGTAAAACTGGAATTCTGACTGGAGGATGGCTCATTGCGCACTGTTTCATGAATGTAACAAGCTACAGCCTGTAACACGACCAGTGTGGCAGATGACTTGAGCCAGCAGCATGCTTCCATCTGTGGTGCTATCGCTCTAGAAAATGTGGGTGTTCTCTTCGGACACAGTGCACACACATGGTAGAGTACATCAACCAGCTGTCCTCTGGTGCATAATGCTTTTTTTTTTTTTTTAATGGAACCTTGCAGACAAAAAAAAAAGCTTATGGCAGACCTGATGTACTGTAAGCTCACAATGGTGAGTACTCGCTCTGCTAACTGCCCCTTGTTAATTTCCTGTCTGCTGTACCCACTACCAATCGCATTAATGAGCCCCTGACATTGTTGTGACAACTCTGAGAAAATGTAATGTTTAAAACAAATGAGCTTATACTTTAATATTGTTTCTGTATCTCTCATTCTTCTTTATTACTAAGAACATTTGCATGTGAACAGGATCACTGCCCTATCTTGTTCTAGCTGCTTGCCTATATGACAACATCAGGTTCTGTTTATGACATCACTGTCTGTTGATGTGTGGATAATTATGATGCCATAAACATGGGATTATTTATTTTATCTATTTCTTTATTTAAAAGTTGGTAACCAGAAAAAGCGCCATGACCAGAAGCTCGTTTCCAGGTGCAACATGGATTATGATGTCATATGTAGGACAGCAGAAAGAGCAGATAAGGTCTAAGCCTCTTTCATTCATCTATCCTCAGTAATAAAGAAAAAAGGTAAATAATTATAGAAAATACATGAACTATAAACTTGAACTATCTAAATCTTACATTTCTTCCAAGTTTTTCTAACGGTGTCAGGGGCTCTTTAAGACCACTGTTAAACAAACAAAACAACTTCACACAGGACATAAACACTTTTTTTAAATCCCTTTGGTTTCTTTTGTTTGTATCAGTCTACTCTGTATTAAATCTTAATTCACAGGCAAGAAACAGTGACCCCTGTTGGCGCCAAATAGGTGGAGAGACTATTTTACACCCCCTTTGTTACATTTTAATAATCTTTTTTTATATTTTTTCTTATACTTGGACATGTTTACCTTTGACTGTATCTTTATTTCAGTAAACATCCATTTTATATAAGCAGTAAGGCATAATGGGCCATGGGTTGTGCTGGGTGTACCGTATGCCCAGGGATTGAAGGCCCTCTGCCTGCAGCGCAATGCCTCACAGTGCCCCTGGGCATGCGGGAAACACAGCACAACCCACAGCCCATTGTGTCTTACTACTTAAACAAATCATCTACACCACTTAAATTGCAGTCATTTTCTTTGGTAAATATGATTCCATGAAATGGAAATCCTATATTTTCATAACTGTCTGTGTAACTCCCAAAATCTTTCCCAGTAGAAGCATTTTCTCTTGGTGCACCCTGCTGGCTCTGTAGTTTTATGTAGTATGACTGGAAAGACTCTAAATCTTGCTCTGTTTTCTGCTGTCTAGGTTCTGACGACTTGTCTGCCAAACTGTGGGATGTGTGTACAGGGCAGTGCATCTACGGCATCCAGACACACACTTGCGCTGCAGTGAAGTTTGGCGAGCAAAAACTGGTGATGGGGTCCTTTGATAACACCATAGCCTGTTGGGACTGGAGCTCGGGGGCCAAAACCCAGCACTTCCGAGGGCACACAGGGGCAGGTCTTTTGGGAGCTAAGCTCTGTATGTTAGTTTAAGATATGTCCAAAGCTGGAAGAATGGGCATGTTGATTTAAAAATATAAATCGGTTATTCCATCTACAAATTTTAGTAAAGCAAAAAAGCCATTATTATTTGCACTTAGTTCAGATGCCATTGTGATTACCAATCCCTACTTTAGCTGAAACATACAGGCATGGCATCCTTGCTCTCACTGCAGAAATAAGTGGTTATATAAGAAAAAGAATATGACTTGTTATGCCTCTAACATTTAATATTTGGGAGTGTTGGCATCTAAAAATACAAACCTCAATGCATATGTAGTAGACTTGTCTTACTGAGGCATAACTATCAATGTAATGAATGTATTCAGCAGTGCAAACTATGAGGAGGCCAGTCAGAGTGTCTGAACCCTAATTTCTAAAAGATCTATTTGTAAAAGTGGCCCAGTGGTGCTGAGGGTGAGGTGCTGGACGCCACACCTCGTGCCATGCCAGTGACACTGGTTTGGGAACAAGCCTGGGCCCCGGGGTGTGGGGGAGAGAGGATCGAGCATCCGAAGGACTGCTCTCCTCTCTAGGGGGAGGGTCCCACATTGTCCTGCTCATTGATTGCCCTCTAGTGATGACTGGAGGGCAGTACGATTTGGGAGGCACGCTCTGACATTGTTACGTCGGGGGGGGGGAGATGGGAAAACAGGAGGGAAAAAGCCTGGCAGGGCTCCATGATGGTCCACCGTGCCAAGGGCTGACCCCGGATTCTGGATTGGGTCTCCAGGGAGGGGGCCCCATCTCCCCAGCCCCGCCACGGGGGAAGGCTGTGGGAGAATCTCCGGGATTGTCGAGTGCGGTGTGGTGGGGACCAGAGAGAGTGTCCCTGCCAGGGCTTGGGGACCATAAATAACTGAATGGAAAAAAAAAATCTATTCGTAAAATGGGTCAGTATGTCTCAGACTTGAGGCTCACACTGCTAAGCAATAATTCTTGACATTTCTGTATTAAACAGCTACTCTGCACTTCAGTACTTGCTTTCTTAAAGGGAGAGTCCCTTCAACCTGTTTTCTGAATACAGTACCTGTTTAGTTTGCAGGAGATGTACAATGATTCCTCTTTTATCCCCTATTTTCTTCCTAATTTAAATATAAATAAGATTGCTACACTCTGTTTTGCTGTGGTGTAAGCAAAGGTATCTTGAAGTTGATACATACATGCACAATCCAGCAGTTACACTCTCATTCAGTTCTGTTACATGTCTTGTGAAGTCCTCAGTATTCTCTAAAATCATTTTTCTAACTTAGATACATTTTAAAGTACAGAAAACAGGCAGGGCATAAGAAGTCTTGTGGCCAGCATAGGACAAGAACATAGGGATTGCAGAGAACAGCAACAACACTGACTGATATAGTAACTCCTGCAGGCTTTAGCACCAAAACAACACAAAATTCCAGGATGCCTTACATGAGTTGGGTCATGACCTTTGCAATGGGTGAGGCAGATTTTCACACCCGATGTTAAAGATCACATGCAAATGTTTGTTGCATAATGGTAATAAAGCGAATTCAAGTCCCAATGTCATGATTAGAGTGTCCTGGCATTTCATGCAGTTTGGTATTGTGGTTTCTTTAAAATCAGAAATTGTTAACTTGCTCTGTAGTGGCTGTAAACAGTGCAGTTGTTTCCATCTCTCTCAGTTAGGCTTGAAGCAATGACATCATTGTGGAGTACTGTAGCTTGCAGCTAGAATTCCCAGTCTGATAAGCTGTAGAGTTAATGGTTTGCTCACAGGTTTCTTATAAACTCGGTCTGTGTTTGATGTTTAGACAGAGTAACACAGTCTATCATTCTCTTCTTATAAAGTTGATAATTTGAGTTTCAGTGCTGAACTGAAGTATGGGAAATCTTTCTCTGTGAGACATCAACTAGTCTTTATCACAGCTTTCCATTCTTTCTCGTCAAAACTCATTTTTTATAACTATATAAAACAGGTTTTGTTTAATGAATATAAAACAAATCTAAATTTTATTCAATGATAGAAATAGTTTGTTCAGTGTAGCCTTCATAAACAATTCATGTAAGAACATTTTTATGTCAGATTGACAAACAGGTGCTTGCTGCATTCTATTTAAGCATCTCCTGTCCGAACTCATAAATTCAGTCTCCTTTGGTGGTTCCTGTGAAAATACATCATGTATGTGTATAAATGGAAACACTATGGCATCCTAATGCACCATGTCTCTTCCCCACAGTTGAGGCAGCTGCACTCTCCTGCCACCTGTCCCCTGCCCCTGCTCCACAAGCCTTCTGCTTCACATTTGAGGCTGCTGCACTGCTGCCCTATCTTCTCCCACACAGTCAGGGATTGTGCACCCTGCCTCAAGTCCTTGCCTAAGAATCAGGCACTGCAGCCTGCCAAACAGTTAGGGTTGCACCCTGCTTCCCCCACAGTCAGGGATCGGCACCTGTTGCCCCCTGTTCCTGTAGGGATTGCCGGGGTAAGTAGGCGGGTCTAGGAGGCCCGAAGGAGTGGAGGTCGCCGGAGTGAGGAGGAGGTAAAAAGTATCATGCAAAAAAAAAAGATAAGGCCTGGACAAATTCCTACCCTGACTTAGGTGCCAGAAAAACATGTTCTCTCCCAGCTATCCACATGCCCTGACTCCTCTTCTTTCCTCTTCCCTTTCCAGTCTGGCTTCTGTAAACACCATTTCTTCATCTCCTCCATCCTCAAGGTCATTGTCTCTGTGCTGTAAGGCGTGGATCAGGGTTTGTTCTCCATGGCTAATTTCATAGACCTAGCAAAGACCTTCCATGCTGTGACCCACCCCATTCTCTAAGCTAGGTGCTGTTTGTCTATCCAACTTAGCAGACGGTGGATCTGCATCTGCCTGTTGGTGGACTTAAGTCAGTCCAGGTTGTTGATGCACTGTACTCCCCATCCTATCAAGTTCAGTATCCTCCAGGGCTCCATCCTTGGCCCAATCCTTTTCTCCATCTTATTGAACAACCTCCCCTTCATCTGTGGCTCCTCTCATATTCACATGTATGCTGATGACACCATTCTCTTTGTTTCTGGTACTTAAATCCCTGCTCTGGAATCATCACTGCAGTGTGATTTTGATAATGCCAGATGCTGCTTCCTCTCAAGCCAGTTCTTGCTAAATGCCAGAAACTGTCTCTCTGACTTCAAACAACATGAAGTTTTGCTGTATTCTGACAATTGCAGTGATTCCCAACCTTTGAACTGCCCCAGAGAAAAAAGAGTTAACTTTCTATGCAGGGCATAGAATGCTGAGCTCGAGCTCGATTGAAGTCTTTGTCTGGAGTGTTTCAAACGTAAACCATTAGATTCTTTACTCCGCCTCACTGAACGGTCACTCTGGAGATTTCTCCTTCAGCTCGGTTCGAAAGTCGATTAAAGTTTCAGTTTTTGTCGTTTTTTTAAACTGAAAAAGTTATCCGCATAGTCGATTCAGTCTCTGTCTGTGGTTCTGTGAGTACTAGATAGGAATTGTTCTGTTTTTCTGTGTGGAACTTGTAAAAGTGTGGCTCAGTTCGGCTGAACCGGCCATTTGATAGTGAAATATTGTGTTTTGTGTTGTTTTACTTAGTGTGTGGTTACCGGTTCTTATCGGTTCTTAAAAAAAAACGTGTTTTAGTACTTTTTTCCAATACCTGTGACATGGTTAGGAACTGATAAGGGAGTCTTGCCTGGTGGTTACCATAAAAAGGGTAAATTGGTTAGGTTGGCCATGTCTGAAAAACCCAAGAAAAAAACTGGGCCCACTGGGTTACAACTCTGCAGTGAGTGTGGGGAGGTATTTGCTAAGGCCGATCTCCACAACACCTGTGTTGCTAGGGGTTTGACCACCTCGATTCAGACTGCCAAATATGTAAAAACTTTCCCAAATCTACCCTTGAGAAGAGATTAGGTAGACTGAGGGAAAAGGAGGCCGAGATGTCCGCTGACCCAGATGGTCAGCCCGGTTCGGTTCCAGCCGAACCAGAAGGAGTGCCCTCTGACCAGGGCGATACTTCTTCGGGCAAAAGGAGAGCCGATTCCGAGGGATCGGTTCCGACAAAAAGAAAATGCAAAGACAGATTGTCCTGTTCGGATCTAGAGGTTCATGTTCCGACCGCTAAAGACTTAGCCAGAGCAATTCAGATTGTGGAATCACTCTGGAATCACTCTGTCTGGTTGCTACTGATCTGGCTCCTTCTTGCAGGGGCTCGGTTCGGTTGGTTCCCCCGGTTCAAGATTATACCCTCGAAGATTTTTATGAACCAGAATTTGAAAAGGAAGGGGAATTTGAGGAGGATGATGGAAGTGAGGGTCTGGATGTGCATGTGGAACCGGACATCTCCCCAGACAGACCTTCAGGTGTTTCCCCCTCCTAGGCTTTCTGAGTCCCCTTCTCACTTTATGTTCTACAGAAAGGTGGCTGAAACCCTCTGGCTTCCTATGGAGGAGGCTGTGGAAGATCAAGAGGAGCCTGATTATGTAGAGATGATGGACATCCCAGAGTCCAGGAGACTGTCTTTTCCCCTCCACAAATCTTTTGGGAAACATACACAAAAAATCCTTGAGTCTCCTAACACTATACCTCCTGTGGATAAAAGAATGGACAAGAGGTATACAATTTCAGGCTCAGACACAGAGTTCTTATATCAGCAATGCAGCCATGTTGGGGTAGTGCAGGCTGCCGCCTGTTACAAGGCAAATATTCCTTGGCTTCACACCTCCCAGACAAGGACTCCAGGAAGATTGATTCCATGGTAAAGAAGCAGTACATGGCATCTTCTTTGGGACTCATGTAGGTGAATTACATGGCCTATACAGTCAGGTACCAGAAGTCCAGGTGGGTCACAGTACTGCCACTTGCTAAGCAGGCCTCCCCCCAGCTATCCAAGGAGCTGGAGGCGGTGGCTGCAGATGGGATTGAGGCATCTAAGGTTCAGTTTCATGCTGCTGTGGACTCTTTAACGATGTGTCATCAAGAGTCACGGCTACATCTGTGGCTCTTTGGAGGATGGCTTGGCTCAGATGTACTGGCCTCTCACAGAGACACCCAAGCTAAGGCCATGGATTTTCCTGTAGTGGGTAATTCTCTGGGGAGCAGACAGAGAATTGCATGAAGAAAATGGATGAGTACAGGACCACTTACAGGAGTGCTCAGGCCAAGGAGAGGCAGGCAACTCCTCAAAGGCAGCAGTCTAGGGGCAGGGGCAGGCCTTTTCAAAGGCCTTTTTACCAAGCACAGGCCTCTTCTTCCTTTTCTCAGAGGGAGAGGCAGATGGGGGATTAGCAGGGCTGCATCCACTCCTCAGCCTAAAGCCCCTGCCAAGCAGACACCCTGATGGGCTTGTCCGGGTTGACTCTCCTATTCCAGTAGGGAGCAGGCTGGCTTACTTTGTCCAAGACTGGATGTCTGTTACATCAGACAAGTGGGTCCTGGAAGTAGTAAACCAGGGACTGGTTCTCAGCTTCAGAAAATTTCCAAGATGAGAGCCAGGTCTTTTCCACCTGCAAATCTCTTGGAAACCCTTGCCCTAGAGGGAGAGGTTTCTTCTCTCCTAGCTTTAAGAGTCATAGAGAGAGTACCTACCCTACACTGGGGCAAAGGACTGTACTCCAGGTACTTTCTGCCCCCCCAAAAAGACAGGGGAGTGGTGACCCATCCTAGACCTAAGATATCTAAACAAACATGCCTTAAAACCAAAGTTCAAGATGGTAACTCTGGGAATAATCCTTCCCTCTCTAAGGCCAGGGGGCTGGCTAGCCTATCTGGACCTCAAAGATGCCTACTTTCACATTCCCATGAGGTGCTCCCACAGAAAGTACCTCAGGTTCGAGTTGCCCTCAGGCCACTATCAGTTCAAGAGCAATGCCCTTTGGCCTAATCTCAGCCCCAAGGGTTTCACAAAGTGCCTGGCAGTAGTAGTTCCTTTCTAAGAAGGCAAACGATTTCCATTTTTCCATATCTGGACGATTGGCTAATAGTGGGTCAGTCTCCAGACCAAGTCAAGTCTCACCTGCAAGTGACCCAGCAAATGCTCACTTCTCTAGGATTTCTTCTCAACCTTCCCAAGTCAGTTCTCGAACCAGTCCAGCTTCTTACCTTTTATAGGGGCAGAACTGGACACTCTCAGAGCAGGAGCCTTTCTTCCTCTAGAAAAGGCAAGGGTTCTTATGGAACTAGCCTCTTCTTTCAGCCTTCAGGTATCTCGGCCAGCAAGACATTTCCTCCAACTCTTGGGCCACATGGCAGCTTCAACAGCAGTGGTCCAAGGGGCAAGATTCCAAATGAGGCATATTCAGTTCCTCCTGAGAGCATGTTGGTCTCAGAGGAAGGATTCCCTTACCAAACTGATCCCAGTGACTCTGACCTTGATCCAAGCCCTCCAATGGTGGCAGGATCAGGACAATTTAAGACAAGGTGTTCCTTTTGTTACTCAGCCTTGTTCAGTGGTCCTTACCACGGACACTTCTCTTCTAGGCTGAAGAGCCCATCTGGGGTCACTCACTGCCCAGGGGCTGTGGTCCCCCCAAGAATACCTTCTCCACATCAGTCTCCTAGAGCTCAGGGCAGTTTTTCTGGCCCTAAAAGCTTTCTCTCAGTCAGTACAGAACAAGGTGGTTCAAGTCAGAATGGACAACACCACCAGCATGTGGTACATCAACAAGCAGGGAGGCACTTGGTCCACGGCCTTGTGCACAGAAGCCATGAAGTTGTGGTCCCTGACTTATTCCCTGCAAACCTCTCTTGTAGTAGTTCAGCTTCCAGGCAAGGGCAGTGTGCTAGCAGATGTACTGAGCAGGATCTCTCAGGGCCATCACGAATGGTCCCTGGATCCTCAGGTGTTGAAAGTGATTTTTTTAAGGTGGGGCACTCCAGAGATAGATCTCTTTGCAGCCCCAGACAAATCACCAACTCCCTGTCTTTTGTTGCAGACCTCCAGTCTTTGGCTCAGTCCCCCTGGACGCCCTGATTCTGAATTGGGAAGGGAAGTTTCTGTATGCCTTTCTCCACTTCCTAGTCCTGTTCAAAGTTTTAGTCAAAATAAGGTCAAGGTGATTCTGATTGCTCCAGATTGGACCACACAGCCCTGGTACCCTCTGTTGCTGTCCCTAGCAGTCCATCTTCCCCTGTCTCTTCCCAGGAATTACAACCTGTTAACATCCTCTCAGGGAAGGATTTGGTACCCCATTCTTCAGTCTCTCAATCTCAAGGCATGGCTCTTGAAGAGTTAGAGTTTGCAGATCTGCATCTTTCCCAAGGGGTTGTGGATATCCTCAAGGCTCCTTGAAAGCCCTCCACCAGAAAGACTTATAACGCCAAATGGAAGAGATTCAGCATTTGGTGTTCTAAGAAGCATATTTCTCCAGACACTGCTGGATTGCCTACGGTTCTGGATTATATGGTCCATCTTAATGGCCTAGGCCTCAGACCAGCTACTCTCAAGGTACACTTGTCAGCTGTTTCTACATTTTTGTCTGTGGGGAAGTCTTCCTCACTATCTTCTCATCCTGTGTTCTGTAAATTTTTTAAAGGATTGCTTCACACCAGTCCTCCTTTTAGAGACCCTGCCCCCGCCTGGGATTTGAATGTTTGCATTACTGAACTTATGCAACCCCCTTTTGAGCCTATGTCTTCAGCAGAGCTTAAGTACTTAACTTGGAAAACTGTGTTCTTGGCAGCCATTAACTCTGCCAGGCGTATCAGTGAATTGCAAGTTCTGTCAGTGGAATCTGATTTTATCTTATTTCACAGAGATAAAGTAGTCCTTAGAACCAATAGAAGGTTCTTGCCCAGAGTAGTTTCAGACTTCCATTTAAACCAGTCTATGTCTCTTCCTGTTTTCTTCACTGATCATTCTTCCTCAGGAGAGAGGAGGCTACACAGTTTAGATGTTAAAAGACCCCTTAGTTACTACATGGAGCGTACCAAGGGTCACAGGTTTGACTCCATCCAGTTGTTCCTCACTTATGAAGAAGTGGGAAGGGCATACCTGCCACCAAAGATCTGTTGCCAGGTGCATTGTGTCTTGTATACAATTCTGCTATGAAAACTGGGAAAAACTCCACCCTCAGTCCTGAGGGCTCATGCCACAAGAGGTACAGCTACTTCCCTGTCTGCTGCCAGAGATATCCCTCTCTAAAAATTTGTCAAGCAGCTACCTGGAAAACAGTCCATACCTTTACCAAGCATTGCTCTCTGGATATCCAGGCTAGGAGTGATGCTCGGTTTGGCACAGCAGTATTTCAGAGCCTATTCCCAAAGTAGGTTCTATCCCTCCTCCTTGGAGGTACTGCTTGGTAGTCTGCAATTGTCAGAATACAGCAAGACTTCATGTTGTTTGAACAAAAAAATTACCTTAGTAATTATGTTTCTTCTAATGGAGTCTTGCTGTATTCTGACCTCCCTCCCTGCCTCCCCTCTCAGAACCTGTTTTGGGAAGTGGGTGTGCAGGTGCAGTCTCACTCGTCCACAGCCTCCACTTCTGGCAGCCCATCAACAGTCCCTGCTACTGCCTTGCACAAGGAAAAGTCTCACTCAAACAGGACATGGCCTAAGTAGACAACCACCCTCCCAGTGCTCTCGTCGATGGCCCTATCTACAGCTTTAGCTACAGTGACCACAACTGCTCCTTCAGCGTCCCTGGGTCACCCATCAACAACCACAGGTCCTCCAGCATGGACCCTAGGACTGTGTCACCAAAGTATTCATTCACATATTTAGCCTCATCCTCTTTCTAGCCTCTGTCAACGAAACATACGGCAGACTTTGGGTATGTTATCCGAGATAAGGGGTTCTTTCTCATGGTGATACCTAAAGAGCCACCCCTCCTTCACAGGTAGTCACTCACTGAAGCCAGGCCAATGCCTTATGAGGTACGACCTCTCACAGACCAGGTGCTCAGCTGTTTCTGCACCCACTCCCTACCCCTTGTATCTTGCTGCCTCTGGCTTATGCCAAGGCTGGGATGGGTGCCATGAACCCTGCTCCCCATCAACAAATTCCTCCATCGATGTTGCTACAGTTGTGCAGGCTGTTCTTCAGGTCATGCAAGGCCTGCCTCCAAAACAACACCTTCAGCATCAAGCTTCTTCTTCTCTCGCCCCTCTGCATAAAATACCTTTCTAGGAGCCTTCCTTTGCATCTCACAGGAGTTTTCTCCTGCTCCTCCTACCATTCATTGGAGGACTAAGAGGAAGATATGGATACAGGGCATGGACTGTGCCCCCTTTGAGTAACTCAACAATGTCCTCAGTTGATGAGGATCCAGGGCTTTATACTCCCTGCTCCACTCTGGACGACCCAACCTTTCTAGGACTGATGACCCAAATTCAGCAAGTAATGGGATTTACTACTGCTGAACAAGACAAACAGACAACATCTGGCCAACTACTTGGATCTCCCAGAAGATCCTGCAGTGGTGATCCTGCCTTTCATACAGACCTATCAGGACACCGTTCATGTGGCCTGGCACCACCCATCAGTGGTCCCACCAGTACCTAGACAGGCTGATCGCCTCCTTCAGGCACAGACAGCTTATCCTTTCCTTGCTGCGGCACCACAAGCTCTGTGGTTATCAATGCCACACGACAGGACAAATCGTCCAAAGCATTGGGGTTCCCTCCCGCCAGATAAGGAATCCAGATGCCTGGATATTATGAGGAAAAGGGTGCATTAGGCTGCTACTATGAATCTATGCATTTTAAACTACCTTGGACATTTGCTAAACTACCAGAACCTCTGGACAACAGCATCAGAGGTTGCCAATAAATTCCCTCCATCGTCGGAATGGGACCAACTCTTGGTCACTTTCTCAACTGGCATTAGCCTCTCCCACCATCTGCTTCGAGCAGGCTATGATGCTGTGGATGCCTCCACTAGAACATCGGCTATGGGCATTACCCTTCACAGCCATGACTGGCTTTAGGTGTCGGGGTTTATGCCTGATGTGCAATAAACCATTCCAAATGCCCCTTTTAATGGAGAAAAGCTATTTGGCTAATACCCAGACTACCCTGGATGATCACCAGACCTCAAGTCGCACCCTTCGTATGGTACCTGGCATGTATCATACCTAACTGGCAGGTAGGCCAAAGAAAATATTTTCAAAACTTTCAGTTTTGCAAGGCCAGCCGACAGCGCAATAACGGAAGACAGTCAAGCAGGGGACAGCAGCCATCAGTCTTCTAACCATGCCCCTGCCTCTAAGGGCACCTGAGCCATTACTCCAGCAGCAGTAGGTGCTCCCCAGTCTATCCGACTCACCACCTCCCTCCCAAGTGACTTTCAGCCAGCCTCAGAGGCTGTGGGAGGAAGTATTTCACTTCATCTACAGGCATGGCAACAAATCACAACTGAGTGTGCTCTACAGATTGTGCAACAAGGACATATGCTAGAACTCACCTCCACCCAACCCCCTCCTCAAACCATTACATACCCAATCACATTCCAATTCTGTTGGAGGAGCTAGCCTTCCTCATCCAGAAACACGCCGTGCAACCGGTACCCCAGAAGAACATCAAAAGGGATTTTACTCCCATTTTCTTCTGGCACCAAAATGCCCAGGAGATTTACAGCCAGTTCTGGGTCTGAGAGACTTAAATCTGTATATTCATTCTCCGAGGAGATTGTCTTTGTGCTCCGGATATGAAAGACACCTACCATCACATCCTCATACCCCCTGCGCATGGCCGCTATCTTCAATTTCAACTACTGGAACAACACTACCAGTTCAGAGCATTGCCCTTCGGCCTATCCTCAGCACCCAGAGTTTTCACAAAATGCCTCGCAGTAGTGGCTGCTGCCCTACAGCATCAAGGACAGCATTTTCCCATATCTGGATGACAGGCTCATCAAAGCCTCCTCTAGAGAGGGTTTGCTGCAGTCCCTACATGCCACCCTCCACCTTTTCCAGCAAGAGAGAATTACTGTCAATTTGCCAAAATCCCATTTGGAACTGAGACTGTGCCTACAGTACATAGGCGCCATCTTGGACACACATCTAGGTCTCGTATTTCTACCTGAAGACCAATGTTAAACTCTCATGACACTCGCAGACCATTGCCGGTCTGCCCCACATGTCATGGCCCGGCAGTATATGTGCCTTCTAGGCCATATGACAGCCATCATCTTGACTGTACCACATGCGACCAGTATAATAGGTTTTACAACACCAATGGCAACAGCACACAGGGGATCTTGAAGATCGTATCTTCATTACCACAGCACTCTGCAGGGCCTTGACTTGGTGGACCATGCGATCCAATCTGGTTCACGGCATTCTCTCCAGACACCACCGCCAGATCAGGCCTTGACCATGGATGCCTCCACTGCAGGCTGGAGTACCCATCTCGGTCCTCACCAAACCCAGGAACCGTGGAATCAGGCCACAGCCTCCCTTCACATAAACCTTCTAAAGCTGAGGGCATACCACCCCGCACTGCGGACCTTTCAACCATACTTGACACCGTGTCCCCTTCTGGTACAGACAGACAACACCAGTGTGGTATACCACATAAACAAATAAGGAGGCACAAAATCCTAACGCTTTTGTCAGGAAGCTGTCCACGTTTGGCAAGAGGCCTTAAGACAACTAATCCTTGTGGCAGTTCATGTCCCAGGAACACAGAATACCCTGGCAGACCACCTCAGCTGCCACAGCCTGAGCCACGAATGGACCTTGCATGCCTCGGCCTTTGGGACATCTTCCATCTCTGGGGCATGCTGGAAGCAGACTGCTTTGCCTCGCTGGACAACCACCAGCTACCTCACTATTACACCATTATACTGAATGAAAAGGAACTCTCTATCCGTGCCCTCTCACTGACGTGGCTGGGATAGTTTTTATATACCTCCCCCCCTCCCCCGTTCCTCTTCTCCAGTGCATCCTCATTAAACTCCAACTGGAGCTCACGAAGATGATACCAATAATGCCATTCTGGCCTCACCAGGTATGGTTTCCTCTACTCCAACAACTGATGGTGACCAATCCTGTCCCACTTCCCCTTCACCCAGACCTGCTTGCACAACGTCAAGGGTCTCTTCTGCATCCCAAACTTCGATCCTTACACCTTCATGCCTGGCTCCTGAGGATGTCTTTATAGCTGGACAGAAAGTATCCGCACCAGTGGCGAGACATTTTGTTAGCTTCAGAAAACCGTCAACTAGAAAGACTTATCAAGCCAAGTACAAGCGATTCGCTAATTGGGCAGCTCACAGGCTCTTGCCCCATTTTCCTGTCCCTTCCTGCTATCCTGAATTATTTATCCACTCTTTCTTCACAGGGATTGGGTTACTCATCCATTAAGGTGCATCTAACAGCCATTTCAGCTTTCCATGAGCCCATTGAGGGCTATCAAATCGCCCAACAGGATCTTGCCTGTATGTTCATAAGAGGCATTATTACATCTTAAGCCTCTCATTCTGAAGCCAGTGCTGCCTTCGGATCTCAATTTCATCATTGAAAAATGAGCATTTGCACCATTTGAGCCTGCAGCTATCTGTGACATGCATTTTCTGGGATGGAAAACTGTTTTTAGTTGCTATTGCCTCCGCTCACTGCATTTCCAAGCTCCAGGCTCTCGTGCTCCGACCCTTACTTTATCTTTCACAAAGACAGGGTTTCTCTTCGCACTAACCTAGCCTTCCTTCCAAAAGTCATGTCAGAATATACGCTGAACCAGGCAATACATTTGCCTGTCTTCTTCCCCGAACACTCTAATCAGGATAAATACCTCCTCCATACACTGGATAAGTACTGCATTCTGTACTACTAGAATGTACATTCTACAGCCACAAGTAAGTCCAAACAACATTTTGTGGTCTTTGCTCCTGGCAAAGAGGGCTTACCCATCACCAAGAAAACCTTATCAAACTGGCTTGCTCATTACATAACTTACTGTTACAATAAACATAATAAAACTGTACCAGGCAGTGTGCATGCTCACTCCACCCAGGCTCCGTCTACGATTACTGCCTGTTTCCACGGTGTCTCCAATACTGACATATGTGATGCTGCCACCTGGTTGACTGTACACACTTTAACAAGACATTGTAGCATAAATTTGGCCTCTCTGCGCTGTGCCACTTTCGGGCATGCCGTTCTGCAGGGCCTCCTCTCTTGATCTTACCGCCCTTCCTGCTCCACTGCTTGGGAATCATCCAAAGAGTATTGCCCACTGCAAGAGATTCCCTCGAAGAAGATAGTACAGTTTCGTACTTACCGTAACCGAAGAGCTTAGAGAGAATCTCTTGCAGCAGGTATGATTCCTTCCTCCATCCCCCACCTTCTCATGGAGTGCATTCTTCTAAATTATTACAAAACATAAACATTTAAGCGTACCTCCAGACCCCTCAGTTCCCTGTGGAGTCTTGTTCTGCAAGTTAATCACTGGTGGGGAACAGAGGTCTCTTGGGACTGCCCACCTATTTATACTAGTATATGTGATGACGACATTGTGGGCGGCCCACAGTCAACACTGCTAGTGAAAGCTACCGTTGACAAGAGTGCACTCTGGTGAACTCCCAAGAGAATTGCCTGCTGCAAGAGATCCTCTCTAAGATCTACAGTTACAGAAGTATGAAACTGTACTTTCTCCTAAGATGGGTTTTGCTGTAAAGAGAACTGGAAGTGTAATTGACTGATTCACATAAAATTTAGACACTGCTTTAGGGAAGAACCTCTTAATTCTTAAGTCCACCTTGTCTATGTGAAATATGATATAGTTAGGATCTGTGCAGAGAGCTTGCACGCTGGCAGAAGTCACCACCACCAGAAAAACTGCTGCACAGGTGACAAACTTCAAAGCAGCAGTGACCACAGGCTCAAAAGGGGCATATGTTGGCTGGGCAATGCACAGATGCGGGTCCCATGGGGGACAGGATCCAGTACTGAAGCGTACAGGTGATCAAGGCCTTTAAAGAACTTTCTGAAAACGGGCTGTGAAGCCACTGACCTGACTTTGCCAGCTGAAGTGTATACTGACATTACTGCCAAAAGAACCTTCAGGGTTGAGGGCCTGAGGCCCAGGGACTCTAGGCAGACCAGGTAGTCCAAGACTGCAGGGAGGCCTGCTTGCAAAGGGCTGAGCTGCCTAGAGGAGCACCACAGGGACAATCTTTTCTACTTTAGAGTCATAGGTTTTCTTCGTTGCTGGTTTTCTGGATACCTTAAGTATTTCCAAAACCTTCTCAGAGAGGTTTAGTGCTGAGAACTCTAACTCTTTAAGTACCATGCTTATTTATTTAGTGATTTGGAAAAGTCCTTTGAACACAAGCTCTTTTACAAAGGTTCCATGTCATAGATTGCAAAACAAAGTACTATAGGAGAAAGCAAAGGTACATCACAATGAACGATACAGGTAGGATTCAGAACTTACAGAATAAATCAAAACATAGGTACAAGTTAAAATAAAAAAAACACTTTATGAGGGTGGAATAAGCAGCCACAAAGTGCCTTGTCAGTACAAAGGGACAGGATAGCTGGCAGTGGGGAGAAGAAGTGAGGTGAGAGAGAGGTAGGTACTGTGGTGGAGGTGAAGGGTGGGGAAGAAGCTAATAAGGTATAAGGAGAAATGGGAGGGTGAGAGGAGGCTGAGTGGAGAAGACATGCTAGACTAAATGGTGGGGTGTGAGGGGCTTGGTCAGGCAGCCTGCATTAGTAGTGACTGTTAGAAACTCACGGGACTGGGAGTTGAGGGAGGTGGGGGCGGGTGCCGAAGGGACATGACGCAAACTGATTGCTGAGGCAAGTCATGAGAAGGGACAGAGGGAAGGGGGTACCTGCTCTTGAGATGCAGAGTTCTCAGATCTAGGAATGTTATCCTGCCCTAAGACAAGGTCAGCAGATTTTACCCCAGTGGAAGGGTGATGGGATGTTTGATGGAGAGGGACAGGAGGAGTACTTACCAGGTCTGTATGGCCCGATCTAGAGTTATTAGGATCACTGTTGTAGACTCCTTTCTTAGTTTTGGGAGCACTCTCAGTAAGAGTGGGAATGGAGGGACGGCATAAAGAAACCTCCCTGTCAAATCAAGGACTAGGGCATCTTCTGACTGTACCCACCGAGAGGGGCTTGCAACAGAACAGAGGGAGCTGGCTTTTTTCCCAGGATGTAAACAGATCTATCTCCGTTGTACCCCACATTCTGAACACTGTGCCAGCATCTACTTGTTCAGAGTCCATTTGCACTTTCTTTGGCTGATTCTGCTCAGGGAATCTGCCAAGACATTGTATTTCCCTGGTGGGTGTACTGCCAACAGTTGAACCTCCAAGGAATATGCCAAGTTCCAGATTCTCATTGCTTCTGTGCATAGTTTTGAAGGTCTTGTTCCTCCCTGCTTGTTTATATAATAAATGGTAGTGGTGTTGTCTGTTCTGATCTGGACAGGTTGTCACCTGATATGGGAGGAAAAGACCTGCATCACCAGGTACACTGCCCTAATCTCCAGGAGGTTCATGCGCTTCTGAGACTCCTGTGGGTTCCAAACACCTCTTACAGTGAGGTCCTACAGGTGGGCACCCCAGCCTAGGGGGGGAGGAATCTGTAGTGAGGACAACCCTTAGTGAATGTTGGAAGAAGGTAATGCCTTCTCTGAGGTTATCTTCTTCCTTCTACCACTGTAGTGCCCTTAGCAGACACCTGGAGACAGGCGCTAGTTTTGATAGTGGATCCCACCTTTGGGACCAATGACTTTCCCAGGTAGTACTGAGAGCTGCCGTTTGGAATCTGGCACCTGGTACTGCAGTAGTGGAAGAGGTCATGTGCCCCAGCAACTGAAGGAAACCTCTTGCAGGTCTGGGCAGATCTGCCTTGAAGGATCTTGCAAGTACTATCAGGTTTGCCACTCTTTCCCAAGAAAGGAATGCTTTCCATTGGTGGGCGTCTAACTCTGCACCTATAAAGTCCAGGACCTGAACTGGTTCTGTCTGGGACTTTTGGGCATATATCAGGAATCCCAAGTCCTCTGGGACATGCTGTGTGAGAAAGGAGGAATTGGCCTCCAGGTGTGACTTTCTTCATGCTAACCAGTCATCTAGGTAGGGAATTACCACCGTCCCTTGTTTCCTCAAATGTATTGCTACTACGGCTAGGTGCTTTGTGAACACTCTGGGTACTGAGGACAGGTCAAAGGGTAGGGCTGCAAATTGATAGTGGCAGCTCTCTACCCTGAATCTAAGGTATTTTCTGTGAGTGGCCCTAAATGGAATGTGGAAAGTAGGCATCTTTCTGATCCAGTGGCCCTAGCCAGTCTCCTTGTTGCAGTGATGTAATTACTGATCCTAGTGTTACCGTCTTGAATTTTTCCTTTTTTTAAGCATTTGTTCTGGTATCTCAGGTCTAGAATGGGTTGCCACTCCCAATTTTTCTTGCGAGTCAGGAAGTATCTTGAGTAATCGAGTCCCTTCCCTTACTGTGTTGGGGGGGACTTTCTCCACTGCATTTGCTTGTAGCAGCTTTATTTTTTACCTCTAACTCCAGCAGATGTTTTCTGCTGGAGTATGAGGGGCGACGGTTTTGTGACTCTGCAATCTTGGACATTTTTTGTACTGCAAGGTCCAGCCATGACTCTCTGTTTCGAGGACTCACCTGTCTGTGGTAAGTCCTTCCCATGTCTGGAAATTGTGAAATCAGCATCCCCCCCAACAGTAATGGTTGTCAACCTGTGCAGACTTCTCAGGGGTTCAGATTCACCTGGGCTTTAGGGGCTGGTGATTTATCCACATTTCTAGGGCCCCTTCTGCCTTTATCTCTGAAGAAACCTCCCTAAGGGGCAAAGTCATAAGTAATGTAAGTGTGGGGGCAGTAACCCCTGCCCCTACCTCCCCTTCCAGAAGGCCTATGAGAAATGGAGGCTTTTTCATTCTCAGTATTGCTCTTGCAGGTGATCTTGTACTCATCCACCTTTTTCATGTAAGCATCTGTCTTCTCACCAAAAAATTTCCCTTACAAGGGAAATCCATTGTTTTTGTTTGAGTGGCCTTAAAGAGGTCTGTAGTTCTGAGCCCAGCAAACCTTCTTAGGGACATTGTATGTAACATGACCCTAGATGCAGTGTCATTGACATCTACTGCCATGTGAAACTGGTACTTGGTGGCATCCATGGCAATCTTTGCTGTGCCTGTCAGATCCTAATATGTCCCAGTAGCTTCCTTGTTCATTGCCAAAACGGAGCTCCAGAGGGCTTTTTGGTACTGAGCTGCACAGGCCATGTATGCTGCCTGACTTAAAAGCCGGGAAATAGAGGTATAGGCTTTTTGATCATACTACCCAGCTTCCTGGAATCCTCTTCCAGAGGTTGGGCAGAAAGGGGTACTTTGGTGGTGGGTAAGTGGAACACCCTGCCAGAGGAAGTGGTGGGGGCTGAAACAATCACGGGATTTAAGAATGCATGGGATAGACATAAAGTAATTCTGGAGGTCAGGGGTAAGGGGCAACAGCCTTCCTGGAAAACATAAACTGAACTTACAAACTTAAATGGGCAGACTGGGTGGGCCATAGGCCCTTATCTGCTGACACTGTCTATGTATGTATCTATGCTTCATGGGTGGTAGTCTGGACCACTCCCTCAAGATCAGGGTGGGATTGTGCCAGCAGCTTAAGTGGGTGCTGACAACACTTTGCACGTGGCCTTTATGAGGGATTTGTGGATGGGTAAAAGCAATATTTTTGTGGGGCTTAAGCCCATCCTATTCAAAAACTCCACCTCATTGTCATCTTCAGCAGTATCTTGCAACGATATAGACAGTGTTGACTATTTGCTTCACATAGGTGTAGTCATCTGAGTGGCGAAGAGGGAAACCAAACTCTTATTCAGGAGAATCAACAGGGTCCATAGGTTCTTCCTCCTCATTGTAAAATCTAGCCACCTCATGCACAGGCACTAGAACTCGTACTGGAGCCGGGGTTGGGGGGCGCACGCATATTCATGAAGCTCCCCATGGCCTGGGAAATCTGGAAGAGCTGCCATACCTTCATTCAAGGGTGTCTTATTTTTGTCCAACGGTGTCTCCTTTCCTTCTTCAGGAGGAGGGACAGTGACATGTTTTGCTTTTTGTTTTTTCTTTGCAGGCACCGAATCCAATGCCTTTTCAGAGGCTTTTTTTTTTTTTTTTGCTGGATTCAGGGTTTCCCTTTCAGACACCTGATCTCTGAACCATCTTTAGCAGCCTTATCCTTCTGCTTACTTTGAGGGGCTAGAGCCTGCTCTGAGCTTTTAGGTGACCTTGACACAGTGAGAAACCATAAGATCATCTAATTTTTAGCCCTTTTCTTCTGTGTTTTATGGCAAAACCTAATACAGAGTTCACAACTGACAAAATTGTGATCCGGACCCAGGCACCTCAAACACAACTTGTGGCAGTCTGCCTTATCCAGGAGTTGGAAACAAATTACAATTTTTTAAAGCCTGCAGGTCCTGTCCCCTTTTTGAGTCTGTCAGACATGCCAAACACTGAACAATGTGGAAGATTGCTTTGGTTCCCCATATACCTAAAAATATAAAAATGTGGTTTGGTTCCTTTCTAAAAAGAACTGCTGTAATGACGAGCTTAAACAGGAAAATACAGCCAAGTAGCATCTCAATGTTCATATGTATGCAGATGACACAGTTTTCTATTTCTCAAGCCCATCGACAGAGGCTGTGGGAATCTCACTCCAGCAAAACTTCCACAATGTTCTGCACTGGTTCCAGGCCAATCAAATTCGGGTCACCACCAAACAAAAACTGTCCATAAGCTTTGGTTCCAGCCAGAAACTGGATATACTTGCTTCCCTCCCTTCTTTTACCACCCCTGGATGGTTCCTCTAAGTGGTTCAGTCCTTCAAATATCTTGGTGTATGGCTTGACTGCAGGCTTGACCCTCTGCCCACATCAATGCCATCCATGCTAATCTCTGCCTCAAGCTTGGTGCTCTGTATCAGAAAAAAGACTGTTTATCCCCACATGTCTTTCAGGAATTCGTTACAAAGATGGTGCTCCCAGTCCAACTAAGCAGATGTGGTCTATGGTTCCATCCCTCCTCTTTCCTTGTCAGACTGGACACCCTGAGTAACACCTTCTGTTATTTTACCACCAACTCACCCCTCAGTACTCATCAATGCACTTTTATTCCTCCTCTCTGTACTCCCTTCCTCCTGTCACCTGTACCACTGTGCTTCTTTCGATCTCTAAATATTGGTTTGAGTCAATGCCTTCGATATATTACCTCTCATCTCTCCCCTCCAGCCACCTCATACTCCCTTCGTTCCAGGGATTCCCGTTCCCTTTCCTCCCTCACTCTCACTCCTCTGCTGGATGATCTGCCTTCTCCTGTTGGCTTCCCTCATTCTGGAACCTCCTCCCTCTTCCATCCATCTATCACCCTCCCCAATTTCCCTAAAGCTTCAGCTTCAACTCACACCCTGCAACTGTCAACTCCCAACCTGACCTGCTTTTTGCCTCCTTCCCACCAGTTTCTTGCCCCCTCCTTGGGGTCAATCTTGCTTCTCATAATGTTCTTTGCACTGGGTGTTTTAATCTTTTGCTGATTTGCATGTATGAATGTTTATTGTACCGTGCCCCAGTCAGTTGCTGCACTATTTTTGCTTGAACTTTACTTATATTGCATTGCTCCATCCAGTTGTTACTCTTTGACTGTATCCTTACTCTCACTCATGGCCCATGGGTCACACCTGGAAATGAGCCTTGGCTCAGTGTGTCTTTCCCAGTTACCAGATTTTAAATTAATAATAAAAGGCAACTGTGACAAAGGAAATATAGAACCACTAAGCAGTTTGTTTTTCTTTTTTTATGAAATTTAATAAAGTGAAGTGCTTCCCTAAAAGTGGGCACCGCAGCAACAGGCTTTCTCTGGTTCCTGGTAACTGATATGGAATCAGAGAATATCAGACAAAAACATACCCTAACACAGACTTATCAAAAAACTGAACTGCACACTAAACTAAATAAAAATAGAAAAGCAATAAACCGTGAACGGCTCCAAAGTAGAAGAGAGAACTTCGGGGCAACTGCTTCCTTCAGGGGGAGAAATAAATCTGCCGTTAAGAGGGCAGAGGTGAGCACAACCATGCAGCAGAGATCATCATACAGTTCTAGCTTCTGGGCAGCCCATTCCAGGATGATTTGCAGTTGTTAAGCATAAGTGAGGGATTCCTAGGGCTAAGGACTTGTGCAGACGGAGTCAAATAATGGAGGCGATTACTACAATGGTAAGATTAGAAACCAGAAAATGTTATTCTAGATGGCTGTCATTTTGGAACTGGTTATTCATGCAGGAAGGGCCACTAGTCCTGGATCAAACTGAATTGTCACCTTTTATTGGATTAAAAAAAAAAACTATGCTTATGGAAACGTACAATAAGAACTCAGGCATATTATGTTAAGTTTGGGCCTAAGGTTCAGGGCTAATTGTTTATACAATTATGTTATCTACTTTATTTTCACATGCAAGATACAGGTTCTAAATGTAACAAATCTTATGTGAATATGAAAGCTGTACCGTGAAATGACTTGCTCAACTTATCTCAACGAATTTGTCACAGAGTGGTTCTCTCTCAGAACTCAGTCTGCACTGCTACACATTTTCACAACCTTTCAGATGCCTGAATAGTCACCTTGGGATGATGCCACCATACAACTTGGCTCTCTCGAGGTACCCTTAGGTCTAATTATAAAATTGGCATCCAAAATAAAGAAGTCTCATTGGTCAAAATAAATCATGTGAGCGTACATGAAATCTGTTTCATGCACAGTCATCCTGGTTCTAAACCACATCACACAATAAGCAAATTAGTCTTTCTACAACCAGAACTATCTGCCATCAGTTCCCCCACAACCAGAACTGATCTTCCATCACATAAATGGCTGCTACTGTTACACTGTAAAAAACTTCAACTGAGTCCTAAAAATAAAACTACCTTAAATAAAAAATAAAACAAATTAAATGTCTCCTTAATCATCACACTTTCCATATACATAAACACATTAGAAACATTGGGCCAGATATTCAAACTCCATCAAAATATGCGCAATAGCAGGAGCAAGCACAAGTCAACTGTGCGTCATGAAAGGAGCGATATTCAAGCGAACAAGTCAGATGCGCAACCAGCCAACATCTAAATATCGCACAACCTGCACCATAGCGCAACCAGGTAGGGAAGCTGAGCACATATGTTGCGCCATCAGCGCAACAAGGCCAGTCCAGCTGAGCAGTCGAGATGCGCCATAGCGCAAGCAGGGTGTCCCCCCAGCAGCAGAGCAATGGAACTGCACAACCAGGGAGGTAGGCAGGGGCCCACCACCCATGCCACAGACGGGCACAGGAACACACTGCAGAACTAACAACACACCCCACACCTGAAGCACAGCATCACCGGTGGAGGGACGGAATTTCCACTGGCCCATGGGGACAAACCTACAAAGCATAGCTAGGCCACGGCACCCCAGCACGCCCACTGGCAAGCAAAGACTGGCACACAAAGGGCGGACAACCCAAGGTACCACAGACCCCTGTACAGCACACCTGCACTGGAACCCCAAGACACCCCCATGAGCAGTAACTGTGACTGGCACTGCCGAAATCACCATGCGCCCCCGCACAATGCAACTGTGTGTACCACAGAACCATACAAGCCAGACCCACAGGAGCCCACAGTGGTATGTAGCAGCACACGGCCAGACTGGCTGACAGCCACCACCACACCAGGGACACCCCCATGCAGACACACACACAATCCCAAGACAACACCACACCAGATGCCATGCACATGACTGCAACTGAGCACCTATAGCCAGCTGTAAATCAGAGACCACCACAGTATTCATAATAAAATAGATATATATAGATATATATATATATTCAATGAATAACAGAACAACAACAGGATCAACCATAACTATTTACAAATATATACTATTTAGGGGTGGGGGTAGGGGTGGGTGTGGGAGTAAAGTGTGAAACTTGTGAGGAAGGCAGGGTGTGAGGGAAGGTGAAGGGTGTAGTTGTGGGGCAGCTACTGCCCCTGGCTGCAGATCTGCAGGCTGGCTCGGACCCGTGTCGTCCTCCGCGCACACCCTCTGGTTCATCTCCCTGAGGATGCGTAGGATTCATTAGACAGCTCCAGCAGGCAGTGGATGGCCTGCTCTATTCTGTGCAGGACCCGAACACCTAGGGCAGGGAACAGAATCAATGGCTATGACTGTACACAACCCTGAAGCCCACCCAACATGCATGGCATACAGCCAAGTGCCCGCCCTGTGATGGACTGCACACACTCACAGTGACTGTGCACAGGCTAAGCCCAACCAGGCAGCAACAGCCATGTGTACCACTACACACACCCCACCCATGCCCAGCACAGCACAACCAAGGCAGTACAGTGACATGGCTACGTGGTGGGAAGGTAGTGCCGCAGCCATGTGCCCAGTGCATGCATGGACCACCAGTGACGCACTCACAGACATGCAGTGCCACTGGACAGTGCTGACTGTCGCACGTCGTGTGAATGGTAGTGTTGTCCATGGATGGTGGCCATGCCCTATCCCCCCCATACCACGCAATAGCATCCATGATGTAATGACACTCACCCTCATCCAGCCGCTGCTGCTGCTGTTGTGGGCCCACACTGCTGACACCTCTGCCGGACACCTCTGCAGCACCACTCTGCGCCTCAGCTCGTGCCCTCCTCCGCTCCTCCACGCCTGTGGGAAACAAATGTTGAGAAACACGTTGGTGAGATTCAAATGCAGACAGCCCCCTGCCCCATTGAGTGTGCCTGCCCACACTGCCAGGCCCATACATCACACACCTGCAAACACTGTCACAGCCAACCATGGAACAACCCTCCCCCATGCTCTGGCCACAATACAGTTATACCCCTACGGACAATACAGGTGCATAGATGGTTTCACCCACCTGGCCTAGGCACAATGCCCCTCCTGACATGGGACCTGAGGCATGCCAGCACTGCCTGCTCCCTCCTGTGCAGGTCACTGTGGCGATGCCTGCACTGCTTTGCTGTCGGTGCCACCCTGTGACCTGCTCAGCTCGGTGGCCACCTGCTGCCACACTTGAGTGCAGGCCATGTCTAGGTGTTCTGCCCCAAACAGTGGCCCATAGTGAGGCTCCACCACGGCCTCTGAGGTTGGCCACCTCCAAGCCACTCCACTTGGGAGCTCCTCGTGCCATGTCCACAGGTTGATAGTAGGCAATTTGGCGCTCTGCAGTGGCAGCAGCCTGCAGTAGAAATGTTCATAATACAACCCCATCTGTCCCTATCATGCTGTTCAGGCAGCGTCGCGTCTGTCCCTAATGCGCTGTTACTGAACTGCGCAATAAACTGCACACATGCCAGACGTACATCGCCAAGGGGGCAAAGGTCGGGCATAAGGTCATGTCTCTGGCACAAGGCCACACACAGCGCCATTGGGCGTCTAAACGTCCAGCACAATCAGTTGCCTGCGTGCCAGTGCCAGAGTGGACTATTGTACAGTTGTGCCACAGCGCCATGTGGTGACCAGCGCTGTAGCACCACTGGCACAATGGTGGCTGTGTCCTGAATAGCTGATCGCACACAACACGTCATCAGCGTGGCAGACGCCTGCATAAGGTACCTGGGCATGCACAGTGCGGTGTACTATGCAGTCACAGAACTGCGCCATAGGCTCAGCCGGCTCAACTGTATTGCACAAAGCGCAACAGCGCGATATTCAGCCGTCATATGCAGATCAGCTGATCAGCCATTCAAAGGCACAGCAGCGCGATTTGCATCTCATTAAATTTGCTCCGCTCCTAATTTGCATACATTGCGCTATAAATGTGCGACAGTGATCTGCAGTGGCCATATTCGGTTACTGCAGGTGATAGGTGGGTTGCATGCTGTGTGATGTTATGGACTATGGTCATGGGATAATGCTGTAAACTGCACAGTCACAGGTGTCCACTTCCACCCGTACAGACCATGCCATGGCTGAGCAAGGACTGGGTGAGGAGGATGATGGTGGGCAGAAGAGGAGGCCCAACTTCACAAAGGCTGAAACAGAGGCACTCTTTGAGGCCTACCTGGATGAAGAGCCACTACTCAGTGGACGTCGGGGCACCCCTCAGGCCCATGCTGTTGCATGGGAGGGGGTAGCTCGTGCCGTAAACCTGCATGGAAGCCACCAGCGCTCCATGCAGGAATGTAAGAAGAAGATGGGGACCGATAGGAGACGGTGCGGGAGAAGGTGGCAGCCCTCAGGCGGCCGCGCGCTGCCACATGCGGGGGCCAGCCAGAGGTGGTGCAGCTGACCCTGGCAGAGGACCGTCTTGCTGCATCCATGCAGTGCAGTGCCATCGAGGGCGTTCAGGAGGTGGCTTCCAGACAGGTGGTAGCCCATCACTACATGGTATGACATGGTCGGGGGGGAGGTTGATCCCATGCACTAACATGTTCTCACTTTCTGTTACGGATCCTGTGCATCTGCAGGGGACAGTGGTTGTGGGCCCGTTCACTGTGGACATCCAGCCAGAGTTGGAGGAGGGTCCATCCACCTCTACTGGTAGCCAGCATGCATTGCACCAGTGTGCATGCCTGGCTTCCATCTCTGATGTTGGTGAGTCAGGTGTGGGGGGTGCCCTTCCTGTGTTCCAGCAGTCTGGCATGCAAGCATGCTGGCACGCTGTGGCTGTGGCATGAACCTGCACCATTGATGATGCAATGACCGCTATGGGCAGTGACGTGTGTGTCACATAATGGACACACAGCAGGACAGCTCATGCCCATGGACCTAGCTGGTTCCAACTTGTGTGCCAGCACGTCAGCACAGTCCCAGGCTGTGCCTGTCAGCACTGGTGGGGCAGCATCGGTGGCTGTGCAGGTCTCTGGCACTGTTGCAGACACAGCAGTGGAACGACTGGTCCCTTGGGCACAGCAGGTGGAGGGGCAGAAGCAGCAGTCACCCACTGGGTCTGGGGGTACAGGGTTCAGCGGTGGCGTATGCACACCGCCTTTGACTGCCATACCTGGTCCTGGTGAACAGCGCCCACCCTCAAGGGTGTTGAGCATCAGGCCCTCCCATACCCTGGGGACAGGTTGCCGGATTTGGCAGGCGACCCATTTGGCGAGCACACCCGCCTACTGCGGGCATCAGTACCGCAGCAGATGCAGGTTGCAGCGTCCGTGGAGGCACTGTGTGACTGTGGAGTGGCACAGCAGGGACAATGCAATGATCCTTGCAGAAATGGTCCAAATGCAGATGGATGTGACTGCTGCCACTGACAGGCAGACCCAGGCATTGGTCGTTGTCGTGGCGCGTTGGGCCAGTCAGATGCCCTGTACCGTGCACCCCATGCGGTACGCTCTCCACTCACCGTTCCGGTGTTGTCGTACACCAGCCTGTCGACGCCGGGTTCAGCTGTGGGCATCCCGAGCACCCCTGGTGCAGGTATGTTCAGCATGCTGCAGACCCCTGTGCGGACAAGGTCGTGCTCGCGCAGTGGGACCCCTGGTGATCCATCGGTGCCACCCCATGTGGCCCATGCTCAGCCTGCCAGTGCTGCTGGGTCTCTGCGGGGCCACAGTACCACCTGACTGACCTGTCTCCCAGTGCGAGCCCTGTTTGGTGCTGCCCTGTGCGCTATGTGTGTCTTGGTGGGCAGGGCACCGGTGGGTGCCCTGCCCAACACGCTGACACATGAACCACCTGCACACCCACCCGACTGCTGTCCACAGGTGCGTGTGTATGATGATGCCTGCATTGTACTGTACACCAAGGTGCAAGGGTGCCCAGCATCTGACACATGTACATGGACAGTACAGGTCGTGGGGTGGTCTGTGGATCTGTGTGTTTGACATGTCTGTTCCTGCTCTGCTGTGCATCTGCCCCTGTGCACTTTGTGCCTGGTGTGTGTGTGTGTCTGTCCATGTAGCATGTAACTATTCACCCCTCCCTGGTGGTGTGTTTGTGCCCCTGTACCCTTCCACTCCCCTCGCCGTCATACACCCCTGGTGTGTTACCCTGTGTGCATGTGGGTTGCACCCTGGACAGTGTTGGTTGCACATGGCCCCATGACTTACCTGTGTTGTGCAAAATGCTCCTCTGCAATGGTGTCCCGGTACAGCTGGGCCAGCCAGATCATTCAGAGGTCATGCCGTCCAAGTAGGGGCTGCTCATCCCCATCATCACCGGCGTCCCCATCGCTGTCCCCCTCCTTGACCTGTATGGCTATCCCACAGTCTTTGGCCATGTTGTGCAGGATACAACAGGCCAGGAATATCCCACAGGCCTTTGAGGGGCTGTACTGTAGAGCACCGCCGGAGGTGTCTAGGCTTCGGAAGCGTGCCTTCAGCATCCCAAACACCCGCTTGATGATGTTGCGTGTGGCGGCATGTGCCTCATTGAAGCGTTGCTGCGATGGGATCGTGGGGCGCTGGTAGGGTGTGAGCAGCCAGGGATGAAGTGGTTATCCACTGTCACCTGTGTGGAGATAGTGGAGGTTAGTGTCATGTTCAGGTCCATATTGTCCCTAGCCCTGTGTGCCACTCCCATGGCACCTGTGACTGGCCCACCCATCCCCCAACTTTGCCACTCCTACATGCATACTCACCCACTAGGTGTCCTGTGGGGATGTCCCCACTCTCGAATCGATGTCACAGTGCAGACTGGTACCATATGAATGAATCATGTACTCCGCCAGGGTGCGTGGCACAGACATTGATGATGCGCCTACTGGCATCACACCACCTGGCAGTTGACACTGGAGAACCCTTCCGGTTGTGATATGCGGCACCATCGGGGCCAGGCGGCGTGCGAATAGCCAGATGGGTGCAGTCTATCGCTCCTAGCACACCAGGCATACGTGCTACCCTGTGGAACTCCTATATGTTTGCTGTACACTCTGCCGTGGTGCTGGGGAAATGGATGTACTCCGCAGCATATGGCAGCAGTGCGCTGAGGAATTGGGTGAGGATGCGTGACGTGGTCGACTGTGTTATGCCTGTCTTGTCCTTTGTTGGCCTTTGGAAGGTACCCGTGGCGAGCAAGCACATGCAGGCTGTTACCTTTGTCTCCACTGACAGAGCGTGACTCCGTCGTGAGGGTGCCTGCATCACATCACTGCACAGCTCACAGAGCTACCTCAGTATTGCCCTGTTCAGGCAGTACCGGCCCACATCTCTACATCCGAATACAGCTCAAAGCTGATGCGGCATGGTACGCTGCTGGGGCTGCATCGCTGATGGCCCTCACGGCCACATCCCCTGCAGCATGCCTTCTCACCCCTCACTACAGCTTCCATGTGGAAGGTGGCACTGTCCATCTCCCTGGCTTGTGTCCCCCCCAGCTGTTGTTGTTCTGTTCCCCGCGCTGTCCTGACTGCTACCTCCACTGCACCGGGTACACCTACTGGCCTCTGAACTCTGTGGCCCCACACGCCTTCAGCTGCCACTATTCCATCCTGCCTACACCCTGGCCTGCACTGGTTGCTGCTGTGGCCTACTCTCTGTTGCTGCCTCATAAGCATTCCTTGTCGGGTTCTGGCAATATGGCATATGAATGAAAAAAGCATACGAAAAGGATGCCTCCATATAAAAAAATATTTAGGACTTTTAGTTTTTTTTCCCATTCTTTTTTCGTATGAAGGCATCCTTTTTCGTATGCTTTTTTTTTTTCTGTTCATACGAAAAAAAGAATGCCTTCGTATAAAATAAAAAAAAAAGAATCTGGGGAAATTCATATGAAGTCATCCTTTTTTCATATGCTTATACGAAAAAGGAAATCTGACAAAAAAGGATTTTTAAATGTTAAAAAATACATTTCTAGGGACATGGATATGTTGTTCATCCACACTGTCTGGCAGGTATCCTTGCCACTTTAAATTTTGCTGGAAGGTCTTCAGGCTGGCTCCTCCCACCCACCCAGGTGGTAAAACTCTCGGCTCCGCCCCATGATGCCAGATCTTCCTTACCGCTTGGAAGCTCAGGTTCCTTCCTTAACTCTGCGTATAAGACTGGTTCTAATTCTTGATTTTCAGAATTTAAAAGTTTTTGCTTAAAGATTTCAGTCTTCTATCCCTCGACTGCGATGGACAAATCAACTCCCGGTATTCGGCAGTGCCCTTGCGGGCAGAAGATGTCTCTGACGGATCCGCAGTCCACGTGTGTGTACTGTTTAGGCCTTGAGCACGACCCGCAGGCTTGTGACCTGTGCTCTTCCTTTTCGGCCTATGTCCTCGAAGACCGTGCCGCCCGTCTACAACTAGGGTGCCCGAGAAACGTTTTCCTCCAGTAAAGTCAAAAGAGGCCCAGTTGGCTGTCTCCGCGGCGGTGGGCTCGGCGGATCAGCTAGAGCAGATGATCGCCCTCAAAGAGGAGGCGGCGCAGGCCGCTTCTTCCTCGACCGTGGCATTTATTCCGCTCTCCCTGGCGTCCTCTTACACAGCTTCCTTTAAGGAGCTTTGTCTGTCCCTCTCCACTAGGGGAGAGGGACCAACATCTGCTGGACCTTCTTCTCGGTCCAAGAAGAAAGACAAGGGTAAGTCTCTTTGTCGACGCTCTTGGGAGTGGGAAAGGTCCCTCTCCCCGAGTTGTTGGCCATCGACTTCGGTCGATCGTTCGACTTCGGCCACTGGTCTCAAGGTGTCTCCGTCAGGTCAGTTGACCGAGACTCCCATTGACACAGTCGAGATATTTCTTGAACCGTTGGACAGGTTGTTGACCGACTAAGCCGAAAATCCTCTCTCCCGGTTCCCCGGTGGGAGTTGAGGATCCCATGGCTTGCCCGTGCCTCGGTTCTGGAGCCCTCGGGCGAACTCTCAGAGCTGAGGGAGAGCGGTTCCACCCGTCCTCTCCCGCACCATCCCTGAAGGCCGAAGTTCTCGGTCTTGGACTTCTTCACGGTCCAGCCGATCCCGCCGTCAGGCGGTCGATCTCGGCACCGTGGTGTCAAGCGCCGCTGCTCATCCTCGCCCTCCTCCTCGGATGAGGGGAGGCTTCGACGTAAGTTACGTCGATGATACGAGGACCTCATGTAGCAACAGCTCCTTCTGACCGAGAACAAGCCGACGCCATCGCCTTCCCCGGCCATTAAGTGGCTGTCACGGGCGGCGAAACAACCCTTGATTTACCGAGGACCTGTTCCCAGGCTGGTTGTTCGGCCAAAACCAGCTGCCCCACCGATTCCGGTGGAACCTCCGCCTCCACAGCCGCTGTTTGGGGCTCCGACCAAGAACTCTTTGTCGGCTCAGGGTCTTCCCCATAGGCTGTCGGTCATCCTCACTCCCAATCGCCTGAAGGCAGCTCTTTGTGGACTCTTCTGAGTCCGACGACGATTCCTCCTTTTTTTCCAAGCGAGTGGACTTGGAGTCCTCTGGAGGTCAGTCGCTGGGCGGCAGCCCCCGTCCTTTCTGGGGTTGCTCAGACTCATCTCAGAATCCACTGGGATGCAGCTCGAGCCCATATCCAAGCAGGCCAAGTATCCCTCATGGAGATATTGGACTGAGGATTCCCCCTGGAGGCCTTCCCTGTGGCTGAGGCCATTGTGGGCCCGGCCTTGGAGCTCTGGCGGCCTGCTTCCTGCCCTCGCCTTAGCCAGGATGGCCAGGAAGTATCACGGTCCCTACCAGTTCCTGTCGGTCTCTCGGAACATCCCTCGGCCGAGGGTTAGTTACTGACAGCGTTTTCCAGTGTGCGGAAGCAGCTAGGGGCGTGGACAAACCTCCTGACAAAGAGTCCAGAAAGTGGACTATGCGGGCGAAAAGTCTATGCTGCATCCTCCCTTGGCCTTCATCAGGCCAGCTCGGCCGTACTGATGGCACATTTTCTTCACGCCTTGCTGGGCTCCTGGGACGAGGTGGTTCCTCATCTCCCGGCTGACCTGCAGACCACGGTTATGCAGGTGCGGGGGCAGGGCAGTGGCCAAGCAGCAACTTCAGACTGCTTTGGATATCGGTGATTCATGCGCCAGGTCAGTAGCGGCTGCAGTGGCTATGCGTTGTCGGGCATGGCTGAGGATATCCACCTTCTCAGCGGATACCCAGCACAAATTGGTGGATCTCCCTTTCCTGGGGACCGACCTCTTCGGCCCTGGAGTGGAAGGCCACCTCCAGAGGATCGAAAAGTCTAATGCCACCTTGGACTCTGTCTCATCCGCTCAGAGGGACAAGGGCCGCAGACCTCAGCCCAAGCCCTTTCGTCCGTCTGCGCCCCTGGCACGCCTGGCCCAGCAACACCAGGGCCAGCAGGCTCGCGCTTGGCATCCCAAACCCAAGCCTGCAGCTTCTTCCTCCAGGAAGCAGGGAGGTAAAGGCCCAGGTGGTCCCTCGGCGGTCCCTCCTCCAAGCCTGCACAGTGACAGGTTGAGGGTGTCACCCCAACCTCGTCACCTCACCCAGGTTCCCCCGTGGGGGGATGGCTCCTGTGCTTCCTTTCCGCCTGGTCTGCTATTACCACAGACAGGTGGGTGTTGGAGGTGGTAGGAAAGGGCTTGCCTCTGGAGTTCGAGCAGGCACCACCCTTCAGAGCCGTCGCACCTCGGGGGGGCCTCAGGGTCCAAGGCCTCGCTGTCAGCTCGCCGAGCCGACATCGCTCTCCTCCTCGAGAAGGAAGTGATAAGAGAGGTGGTGGACCCTCCCTCAAACCCGGAGTTCGTGTCCAGGTACTTCCTGGTTCCGAAACGGACGGGGGGCTGGCGCCCCATTCTCGACCTACACGACCTAAACAAGTTCCTAAGGTCTCGAACCTTCAGGATGGTCACTCTGGCTCAGATAATACCATCCTTGGAACATGTCATGTGGTTCTGCTCTCTGGACCTGCAGGATACATTCTTTCACGTCCCTATCCATCCGTCATATCAGAGGTTCCTTCGCTTTCGAGTGGAGGGGTCCCTTTTCGAGTTCCAAGCCATGCCCTTCGGCTTATCTCCAGCTCCCAGGGTCTTCACCAAATACATTGCAGTGGTGACAGCATTACTGCGGCGCCGAGGGTCGGTTTACCCTTACCTGGATGATTGGCTGATAGCAGCCCGCTTCATACAGGAGGTGGAGTGGTCAGAGATCTGGCCCTCCAGGTTTGCTCGGGTCGGCCTCCTCATCAGCGAGGCCAAGTTGGAACTTGAGCGAAGCAGGTGATTCTTTTCATCGGGGCAGAGCTCGACTCTCTTGAGCAGAACACGGCTCCGGTGGACAGGGCGAGGTTTTTCCTCCTTTGCCCAATCATTTCTAGTTGGACAATTGTGCCCTGCCGGGACTTCCTGCGCCTCCTGTGTCTCATGGCGGCCTGTACCAGTGTGGTCCGTTGGGCCCACTGGAACATGCGCCCTCTTCAGTGGGGGCTGGCCGACCAGTGGTCCCAACGCCACGATCCATTGGACCAGCTAGTGATGGTAACCCAGGGGATGTGGTCCACCACTGGAGAGCGTTCCACATCGACTCGTTTCTTTGGGGTCAAGTGGTCCGGGTCCAGATGGACAATACCACGACCATGTACTATCTAAACCGCCAGGGCGGGACGTGCTCCATGTTCCTATGCAAGGAAGCTCTCTGCATCTGGTCACTCATGCGCAGCCTGGAGGTGGATCTCCTAGCCATTCATGTGGCAGGGCCTCCAACACCCTGGCCGATGCCCTAAGCTGGATAGGGCTGCGTCCACAGTGGTCTCTCCTGCCGGAGGTAGTACAAGATCTATTCTCCCATTGGGGCACACCTCAGGTGGACCTGTTTGCATCCAGGGAGAATACGAAGTTGAGAGCTGTTCCATGCCCGCCCCCTCAGCAGGGCTCTCTGCAGGGATGCCTTCTCGAGGCCGTGGACCCGGGCCTCTTCTCCTCTTTCCACCTTCCCTTGATGCACAAGGTGCTGCTCAAAGCAAGGAGGGACAAGGCGCAGGTGATTCTGTAGCCCCAGACTGGCCCGCCAGTACTGGTACCAGATCTCCTCAGCCTCAGCTCCAGGCTCCGAGGCAGCTTCCAGCTCGCCCGGACCTGCTCTCAGTCAATCAGGGAAGGTATTCCATCCGGACCTTCAATCCCTGCACCTGATGGCCGTGTTCCTGAGTGGCTAGAGTTCCAGGCCTTGGGTCTTTCCGATCGAGGTCCTCAACGTAGTTGAGGCGTCCCGTAAGGAGTCGACCAGAAAATGCTACGCCTTCAAATGGAAAAGGTTTTCCATTTGGTGTCAGGGCAAGGGCTTGGACCCTTCCTCCTGTTCCATGACAAGCATCTTGGACTATTTATGGTCCCTTTCTCAGCAAGGGCTTAGGTCGACGATCCTAAGGGTGCACCTGGCAGCCATCTCTGCTTACCGGGCGTGGGCCGGGAAGCAGTCGGTGGCAGGAGAAGGTGGTCTGGTGCTTTTTCAAAGGCCTTGATCACATTTCCCTCGGTGCGAGAACCTCCACCTCCGTGGGATCTACTGCTGGTACTGGCAAAGCTCATGGGCAAGCCATTCGAACCAATGCACAGGTGTGAACTCTCTCACCTGTCATGGAAGACCACCTTCTTGGTGGCTATTATGTCAGCCAGAAGGATGGGAGAGCTCCAGGCGCTCTGCATCGAGTCTCCTTACCTGGTCTTCCACAGTGACAAGGTTGTCCTGCGCCCCCACCTGAAATTCCTTCCAAAGGTGGTGTCAGAGTTTCACCTTAACCAGGTGTTGACTCTGCCGGTGTTCTACCCCAATCACACCTCAGAGGTCGAATACAGGCTTCATACTTTGGACCCTAGAAGGGCGCTTGCTTATTATAAGGAGTGCACGGCTGAAATTCGGGGAGAGGTTCGCCAGCTGTTTGTCACCTACGCTGAAGCCGCACCTGGCAGACCTGCAGCCAAGTGGACGATAAGCAGGTGGGTCACCTCCTGCATAGATCTCTGCTGTTAGTTGGCGGGCTTGGAGCCTCCCAGAGGGATAAGAGCTCATTCTACCATACTGCTGCATCAGTGGCTGATTCAGGGCGTCCCTATCCAGGAAATCTGCAGGGCTGCTACCTGAAGTCAGCACACCTTCATCACCCATTACCACATCAACCTTGAGTCACGGCGGATGCTGGTTTGGGCCTTGGTTCTCCAGTCTCTCTTTCCCAAGTAAGTATCAGGGATGTGCGCCTTGCCTAGAGTCTGCCAGTGTGGATGAACAACATATCCATGTCCTAGAAATACAGGTTACTCACCTGTAACAGGAGTTCTAGGAATGGTATATGTTGTTCATCCTACATTTCCTGACCTCCGGCTTCTCCACAACCTGAGCTTCAGCGGGCCAGATCTGGCGTCATGGGCGGGCCGAGAGTTTTACCACCCGGGTGGGCGGGAGGAGCCAGCTTGAAGATCTTCCGGCAAGATTTAAAGCGGCAAGGATACCTGCCAGACAGTGTGGATGAGACAACATATACCATTCCTAGAACTCCTGTTACAGGTGAGTAACCTGTATTTCTGGGTCATTTATCCACAAACAGTATAGAATCCATCTAACAGGATCCCGATAAGCAAAACACGTGTTGGTGTGTGTGCAGGATGTCATTTTTGGGGGTTTTGACATTTTCCTTTTTTGAAAAAAATGGAAACAATGGTGGGCAAATGAAAAAAGATTTTTCCTCACAAAAAATATCTGCAGCCATACAAAAACGGATAATATTTCGTATGTACTAAATTCTTTTGTAACCAAGGTGTGGGTTGGGGTTTGTTGTTATTTAGTGCCCAGTGCCTCCATTTTTGTAACCCACTACCTGGCTAGCCTGGGTTCGGGGAGAAAAACATTCACTTGGCATCAGGGCTAGATTTGTACTTCTGGTCAGGGGCACCCAAGTAATTCTAGACACAGGAAGCAAAAAATGAGAATGTCCAAACCAGGTTTGGGATTCTAAAGTGGGGCTTTTATTCACTTCAACACATGAATACTAAACAAGATGGACCCCCACGGGGCTACACTCACTGGTTATGCAGTTCTGTAGAGGTCAGAACACATCTTCATCATCACAACAACCCTCAGGTTCAGAACACACTGGGCTCTCAGCCCGAACTGGTACTCTATCTCGGATTTCCTGGCATGGCCCACGGCCAGCTCTGGTACACGCTTTCCATATGGCATGGACATTTTTGTTGGTGTCTCCCTCAACCACCCGTGAGCACTTCATAGCTCCAAGGGGAAAACACACATCCTTAATCCCACGTCTGGGTACTTCTGCAGACATTGGCCAAGTGCCTGGGAGAAAGCTATAAGTGCCCAAAGTGAATCCGTAGAGGTAATCTGGTTACTCCAGATGGGGGGGGGTCTCTTCCACCTCTTGTCCCCAAATCCATACCCGGCCATTAATTTGGAGTCAGCACCTTTCCTATTTGAACTCTCTGTTTGTAGAATGCTATCTCGAAATGTATATCACATTTAACATTCTGCTTTCTAGGTAACTGGTGTCCTGACTTGCAGTGTTCTCTACGTGGCTATGTCCATCCCTGTTGACCTCCACTGTTCCAATGTATTTCAAGTCATACACATAACTTGCAAATGTACTGTCATTGCTGACAATTTTGTATAAGTGTACTATGTCTGACATCTACTTGTTCCGATGTTTCTTGTATCTACTTTTGTCTACGTACTCTTTGTTGTAATCTCCCAGGTCGTACCTGAAAATAGGCAGCTATGCTGTCTAGTGTACCTACCCGGTTAACAAAAATTAAATAAATAAACTTAAAAGTATTGTACTTGGCTGTCCTTTCCTGACCCACAGTAGCAGATACTTTACACAACTATCTTGGTGAAAACATAGACTCTCTGACAGAGCAGACTCACCATGGTTCGCAGGTGCCCCAGGGCTTCTCTCACAGGGAAAAACATACTTCTGGTGCCTCAGCACAAATTCTCTTCAGGCAGCTTTTCTTCCTCCAGCAGGGCCAGGGGATTGCCCCTGAAAAGCTGGTCTTGTTCCCCCCATCCATCTTAGGGATGGGGCACTGGAACAAACTGGGGTATGGTCTCAACCACTTCTATTTGTTCTTTTTCTTTGTCCTTCGTTAGGGTGAGAACACACACCCTCTTTCCTGTGGTAGCTCTGTTACAGAGCTGGGCTGTGAGGGGCTGCCAACTGCTGTGCACCTCCTCCCTCCACTGAGTCTCCCACTAGACTACTACAGACTTCACTACAGATTATGAAAACCCCAACATTCTAACCTAACTCCCATCTGCAACATTCCACTGTGGCTAATGCTGCTACAAGAATTCTATATGATGTCATCCCTCCTGCTCAGCTGAGACTGAGGACAGAGTGAGACAGTGTGAAACCCATTTAACTGGTGTCTCACAAGCTGCCGTTCCCTGCCTGCCACTAGATCTAAGTGGGATTCTAGTAATCCTGGGTAACGGGTGTTACACCCACCCTCGTCCAGGAAAATGACTGTCCGCAGTCATTACTCACGTGGCCCAGGCCATCTAACCTTATGTGTTGACTATGGGGAGGTAGCGCTACCTTCTCCCCTACCATGTGCCAGGCACAGGCAGGCAACACTAAGGGCCCAGAAGCCATCGGCTGATGCATCAGCCTCTACTCTACGGTCTTGCCATGGTTACCTAGTGGCCCTGGTAGAATTGCCCAGATCATAGCCCTAATAGACCAGGACTGCAGCCTCTATGCAGGTCAGGACCACAGCCTGTCTACCCCCAACAGCCCTCTAGGAAAACCTAGCTGACAAAAATCTCAAACACAGGGGAACCTCCCCCCAACCCAGGACACCTGCAAACAAAACACAAAGTGCTAATACTATACCCTGGGTATTACTCCAACACAACCATACCTGTGGAAGGAACAGTTAATGACAGTAAACACTGCACTTTAAACACTTCTACTTTAAAGCACATGGAAGACTCCACTGAGTCCCTCCTGTTCTTGCCTTCTCTTCTTGTTTTCTTCAGGATCACCCGCAAGAGAAAAGACAAAACCACCCCTAATCTGCAAATGCAGTACTAATCCCTACCATCAAAACACTGAAGAATCCCCAAAAATATTTTTAGAAAAGTAGAAAAACAACCTTATTTACAATACACATTATTGGGGATGGAGTGCCCAAAATGTCCCATCTAGTGACAACAGTGCCGAAGGCAAGTCCAAGAAAGAGTCTCTCCTGTGCCGAAGCGTGGAGAAGCACAGTTCTGGTAGGACTGTAATCCCGAAGGGGAAGAGTCTTTGAGGACAGTTCAAACAGTCTAAAGTCTGCTAGGTGTAGGATGTGTACTGCAGTCATTAAAATAGAAAAGTCTGGACTTACCAGTCCCTTGAAGAACGAAATCAATATGACACCTGGATTTCCAGCTGAAGAATCTCTCTAGCAGCATTCTTTTGATACAGCTGGGTGGGCATCTTCTGGAAAATGACAGGGTGGCACATCCGGAATCTGCTAGGCTGATGTCATCTAGGAGATGGAACCTTGAAACAGGACAGGAAACAGCTGGTCTGACATCATCTGAAATCCCAGGTGATGAATCAGGATACAGGTGGGCTAGTGTTCTCTCTGGATCTGAAGTCATCTGGAAGGCCAGACAAAGGAATCTGGAAAGCCAGTACGCTGCAAGGCTGATGAATCTGGGGCACCTGGTTCCTGGAATGCCAGACAGGCGGAACAAGATAGGTATGGCAATGGCTGGAAGGCAGCACTGGCTACTACTGCTCTGCTTTCCACTTGGTAGGCATGGCACATTCGCAGGAAGTTGCCTGCATTGCGGGAAGTAACACAATGGGTCAGGTGTAAGTATTACCCCATCTGGGTGCTCATAATTCACATTGAAGAAGGTTTCATGTCCCCCCCTCCATCCACGATCCGAACAGTGTCTATGAATAGTGTTCTGCCCACTTTCCATTGTCGGAATTTCTCCTGCACTACTCTGTCTCGGACATACCGACTGGCACTGGGATGGACAAATCTTGTGGCCTCTTCCATTATCCAGGATTTCCTGTTTCTTTCAATCTCCTCCCAGACTCTCCAAGGAAAGGTAGGAAGGGATATCCCATAGATCTCATTCGCCTTCCTACAAACCAGTCTTTCCTCTTTACTACACTTGGTCAACTTGAGACCTCTGGCCTGGCATGGGGGAGTCCAGTCCTGGTTCTGCCAGTTACGCATACGTAATGCTACATAAAATGGATCTTTGATGACTCCTTGTGGGGACAGGGCTGTGGAGTCACCAATCTCTCCTTCCATTCACTCTTCTGATGCAAGAGCCCGAGGCTGTGGATCTGCACCTTCTTCATAAGGTCACATCAGTCCCCCCTCGTCGTCTTCCTCACTGAGGATCTGAACCCAGGAGTGAGCAGTTGTCCTCACTCCTGAGACTATCTACTCCTCACCGGGCATGGAGGTAAACACCTCCCATCCAAGGGTCTCCCTCATCTCAACTTCTCCTATGAGACTTGGGCTAGGCCCCTTTCTCCAAGGATATGCTGATGATCCCTCCACAATGTCTCTCTGTGACCCAGACTTGGATACATCAGTACTTTGCTCTGCCTGTAGATCTGCACCCTCTTGCTTCATGCCACACTCAGCCTCATCCAACAGGCTCTACCTGGTGCTGTGTGCTGCCAACTGCAGGTTCTTGAAGCTTTGTCCATGTGGGAGTCAAACGACTCTTGGATGCCTTGGTTAGGCCATGTCTCTCTAGGAACCCAGAACAGTGAGGAACCATGAAGATGTCCCTTCCAGCCTTTATGCACACTCTTACTGGATATCTAGGAATCACCACATGAGGAGGCAAACATCCCCCATAGTAACATCTCTCAATATCTTTCAATCTGTTAACTTCTTCTACTATCATAGCCTGGGCATGATCCGGGTAGCGGGCTGATCCCGAAGCCATGACTGCAGAGAAAAAATGAAAGCTCACTGTTGTCTCAAGTCCTACTCTGTTGGAAAAACTTTTACAAAATGGCTCCCCTGCTGCTGTGTTTACTTTACTACACCACCCTGCAATGGCAGCAGCAGCACTCCTACATCAGCGTTGTTTCTGACTCAAGCCACTGTGCATCCGATTTACACACTCTACTGATGAAGTTCACTCAAACTGTTTAAACTGCACTGTTTGTTCACTTAGCACACTTATACGATTTTTACTGGACTTTCAACTTGCTGTAACTCACTGTTCTTGCTTAAAAGTCCCTAAAGCCGCAGTATTTCACTACACAGGATTGCCAGTATTTCTTGTTGCATCTTTCATACAACCCACAGTCTCTCACATGGCTTTGAAAATTATACTGTAGCTGAACACACAATTATGACAGTCCTTCTTGCAAAATGATCACACTGCTACATACAGATTCAGCTGGTTTTAAAATCACACACAGTTTGAGTTGTTTTTAGGTTGGTACTCACTTAATCGGTAGCTGGTTATTGCAATGGAAAATTCGGCCTACAGCCGGTCTTGGAAGCCTCTGGACTCAAGCAGGCTGGCAGTCCTGCCGATTGTCCCACTGAACACCTCACTCTCTTCCCAGAGGAATCAAAATGTGGGTTGAGCCTAATTTTAAACGGAAAAGTCTGATTTTACAACTTTTATAATGTTTTCAGTCACTGCGACACTCTTCCTGGCAAGCCAGTTCGCACACTACTCTCTCTCACTCTCGAACACTGTGCAGTCACTCTAGAACTGGCTTGGGGGTGGGACTGATTGCAGTCTCACCAATCAGTCGACGCCATACAAATGAGCATCTTTCTTCTTGTGCTCTTCTCCTCCACAGCGATCGTCAAGCAGGCAAAATTTAAACTGCAAGCCACACTTTTTTTTTCCAACTGTAGCTAGGGGTGCCATGATAATGAAATTGTGATGGTACGATAACCTTGAATAAATTATCATGATAACCTTGTTATCGCGATAATTTACCAACTTTTGCAACAAAAGTTAGAAACAGTATTTAAATTCACTTTTGTGCACATAATTTACATATTTTGCTTATTCCATTTTATGTTATGTATCTACATTATACAGAAGACTGCGAGGTGAAATAATACGAGAGTGTGTGTTTTATAGTTAAATATTTTATTTAGTTAAAATTCTGCTATTTATAAAATTGCTTTTTCCTTTATGTAAAATGTTCCAGTGCTGTGCACAATTGCATTACAAACTCATACATGTGTTAACACTTTTATAAACTAAAAAAGTAATTGTAACATTCATTTTTAAAATGTGAAAGATCACATTATAATTAGTGGTGACCCTATTTATCAACCTGAGTAGGAGTGTCTTCAAACACCATAATAACCCGAAATCTGGCTATTGCAGCATTCCAAACTACTTTCACTTTCCTGCACTTTTCCCGCTGACTGTAGCATGAGGTGACCAAGTGGTGTTTGGTCTTTTAAACAATATCGTACAAATTGTAGAGAAAGAGCACTGTTCAGTATAAAAAACATCTCGGCTTTGTTCTTTCAGCTTACTTTTTTAGTTTCCTGGGAAAGAAGCCACCAAGTGTAGCATAGAGTGATGAGGAGAGAGAGTGGCTTGGGGCTTCAGAACACTTGACTCAAGCATTAGCGAGTGTTGCTATAGCACTCCTCGCTCTGCACTGTGCAGCTTTTTTCCCAGGAAGCAAAAAAATGTAAGCTGAAAGAACAAAGCTGACGTTTTTTATACTGAACTGTGCTCTTTTTCTACAACTTGTACAATATTGTTTAAAAGACTGAACACTGCTCAGTCACATTACTCAGCAGGGAAACTGCAGAAAACTGAAACTTAAGGAAAGCTACGCACTAGCAACTATAAAAGATAAAGAATAGGCAAGTGTATATTGATGGATTTATTTTTTTTTCACACACCTTTGGCATGTGATGACCACATAAATCTCTCAAGCTTCACTCTCGAGATTTATAAGTCATCATTTCACCCACCCAGGCCACACACTACACCTCTCAACTTTACTGGTTCTCCACAGACTATGGTCTGGTCCCCAGGCTAATGTGGCATTTCATGATGGCCACCTGTATTAAGTTTATGGCTGGCCTTCATCATCACACCTCAGGTGTGCAAAAAAAAACATAATTCACACTTGCCTATCCATTATTTTCTATTTATGGCTTGTTTACAACAAGTTCACAGTAATCTCAGATACTGCTTGGTTGTCCTGTCCTCCTGCAGTAAGTTTTAATACAGGCACAGCCCTAGAATGCAACTGTTCAGTGATAACACCATTTAAGAAGGAAATGGATTGCAATGTACCATTTAGGCACTAGCTGGCTGTGTATGATCCTTTCAACTTCATGAAGGCTGTTCTGCTACCACCACACTGAGGCATTTTGTGACATCTGTACTGTTGTATTAGGGAAAGTGCAGTGCGGGGCCGGGGCCACCATGTATTCTGTTGCATGGGAGAGCATCATCTGAAAATGTATTTTCCCAGTATCAAACTGTGTACTGTATTTTGAACAGACAGACCACTGATGCCATGACTAATTTATGATGGGCTGTTGACTGTGGAGGGAGGCAAGGGTGAACAGTGGACTTGGACAGTGCATTTGAGAGGCAGAAAAACAAATATTGGATGAAGGATGAGTGTAAACATAAGACAGGTGGCCATCATAAAAAGCACAATTCACTAGGCAGACTATTGTCTGAGGAGAGAGAGAACCATGACATATCTTATGATGTGTCGTTGGCATGATCAGGGTCAGGGAGGGAGTACAATGGACATGACTCAAGTGCATTTGGAGCTGGAAAACAGTGCCCTTTTGAGCCTATGTCTTCAGCAGAGCTTAAGTACTTAACTTGAAAACTGTGTTCTTGGCAGCCATTAACTCTGCCAGGCGTATCAGTGAATTGCAAGTCTGTCAGTGGAATCTGATTTTATCTTATTTCACAGAGATAAAGTAGTCCTTAGAACCAATAGAAGGTTCTTGCCCAGAGTAGTTTCAGACTTCCATTTAAACCAGTCTATGTCTCTTCCTGTTTTCTTCACTGATCATTCTTCCTCAGGAGAGAGGAGGCTACACAGTTTAGATGTTAAAAGACCCCTTAGTTACTACATGGAGCGTACCAAGGGTCACAGGTTTGACTCCATCCAGTTGTTCCTCACTTATGAAGAAGTGGGAAAGGGCATACCTGCCACCAAAAGATCTGTTGCCAGGTGCATTGTGTCTTGTATACAATTCTGCTATGAAAAACTGGGAAAAACTCCACCCTCAGTCCTGAGGGCTCATGCTACAAGAGGTACAGCTACTTCCCTGGCTGCTGCCAGAGATATCCCTCTCTTAAAAATTTGTCAAGCAGCCACCTGGAAATCAGTCCATACCTTTACCAAGCATTGCTCTCTGGATATCCTGGCTAGGAGTGATGCTCAGTTTGGCACAGCAGTATTTCAGAGCCTATTCCCAAAGTAGGTTCTATCCCTCCTCCTTGGAGGTACTGCTTGGTAGTCTGCAATTGTCAGAATACAGCAAGACTTCATGTTGTTTGAACAAAAAATTACCTTAGTAATTATGTTTCTTCTAATGAGTCTTGCTGTATTCTGACCTCCCTCCCTCCCCTCTCAGAACCTGTTTTGGGAAGTGGGTGTGCAGGTGCAGTCTCACTCGTCCACAGCCTCCACTTCTGGCAGCCCATCAGACAGTCCCTGCTACTGCCTTGCACAAGGAAAAGTCTCACTCAAACAGGACATGGCCTAAGTAGACAACCACCCTCCCAGTGCTCTCGTCGATGGCCCTATCTACAGCTTTAGCTACAGTGACCACAACTGCTCCTTCAGCGTCCCTGGGTCACCCATCAACAACCACAGGTCCTCCAGCATGGACCCTAGGACTGTGTCACCAAAGTATTCATTCACATATTTAGCCTCATCCTCTTTCCAGCCTCTGTCAACGAAACATACGGCAGACTTGGGTATGTTATCCGAGATAAGGGGTTCTTTCTCATGGTGATACCTAAAGAGCCACCCTCCTTCACAGGTAGTCACTCACTGAAGCCAGGCCAATGCCTTATGAGGTACGACCTCTCACAGACCAGGTGCTCAGCTGTTTCCGCACCCACTCCCTACCCCTTGTATCTTGCTGCCTCTGGCTTATGCCAAGGCTGGGATGGGTGCCATGAACCCTGCTCCCCATCAACAAATTCCTCCATCGATGTTGCTACAGTTGTGCAGGCTGTTCTTCAGGTCATGCAAGGCCTGCCTCCAAAACAGCACCTTCAGCATCAAGCTTCTTCTTCTCTCTCGCCCCCTCTGCATAAAATACCTTTCTAGGAGCCTTCCTTTGCATCTCACAGGGAGTTTTCTCCTGCTCCCTCCTACCATTCATTGGAGGACTAAGAGGAAGATATGGATACAGGGCATGGACTGTGCCCTCCTTTGAGTATCTCAACAATGTCCTCAGTTGATGAGGATCCAGGGCTTTATACTCCCTGCTCCACTCTGGACGACCCAACCTTTCTAGGACTGATGACCCAAATTCAGCAAGTAATGGGATTTACTACTGCTGAACAAGACAAACAGACAACATCTGGCCAACTACTTGGATCTCCCAGAAGATCCTGCAGTGGTGATCCTGCCTTTCATACAGACCTATCAGGACACCGTTCATGTGGCCTGGCACCACCCATCAGTGGTCCCACCAGTACCTAGACAGGCTGATTCGCCTCCATCAGGCACAGACAGCTTATCCTTTCCTTGCTGCGGCACCACAAGCTCTGTGGTTATCAATGCCACACGACAGGACAAAACGTCCAAAACATTGGAGTTCCTCCCGCCAGATAAGGAATCCAGATGCCTGGATATTATGGGAAAAGGGTGCATTAGGCTGCTACTATGAATCTATGCATTTTAAACTACCTTGGACATATGCTAAACTACCAGAAGAACCTCTGGACAACAGCATCAGAGGTTGCCAATAAATTCCCTCCATCGTCGGAATGGGACCAACTCTTGGTCACTTTCTCAACTGGCATTAGCCTCTCCCGCCATCTGCTTCGAGCAGGCTATGATGCTGTGGATACCTCCACTAGAACATCGGCTATGGGCATTACCCTTCACAGCCATGACTGGCTTTGGGTGTCAGGGTTTACGCCTGATGTGCAACAAACCATTCTAAATGCCCCTTTTAATGGAGAAAAGCTATTTGGCTAATACCCAGACTACCCTGGATGATCACCAGACCTCAAGTCGCACCCTTCGTATGGTACCTGGCATGTACCATACCTAACTGGCAGGCAGGCCAAAGAAAATATTTTCAAAACTTTCAGTTTTGCAAGGCCAGCCGACAGCGCAATAACGGAAGACAGTCAAGCAGGGGACAGCAGCCATCAGTCTTCTAACCATGCCCCTGCCTCTAAGGGCACCTGAGCCATTACTCCAGCAGCAGTAGGTGCTCCCCAGTCTATCCGACTCACCACCCTCCCTCCCAAGTGACTTTCAGCCAGCCTCAGAGGCTGTGGGAGGCAGTATTTCACTTCATCTACAGGCATGGCAACAAATCACAACTGAGTGTGCTCTACAGATTGTGCAACAAGGACATATGCTAGAACTCACCTCCACCCCACCCCCTCCTCAAACCATTACATACCCAATCACATTCCAATTCTGTTGGAGGAGCTAGCCTTCCTCATCCAGAAACAGCCGCGTGCAACCGTACCCCAGAAGAACATCAAAGGTTTTACTCCCATTTTCTTCTGGCACCAAAATGCACAGGAGATTTACAGCCAGTTCTGGGTCTGAGAGACTTTAATCTGTATATTCATTCTCCGAGGAGATTGTCTTTGTGCTCCGGATATGAAAGACACCTACCATCACATCCTCATACCCCCTGCGCATGGCCGCTATCTTCAATTTCAACTACTGGAACACCACTACCAGTTCAGAGCATTGCCCTTCGGCCTATCCTCAGCACCCAGAGTTTTCACAAAATGCCTCGCAGTAGTGGCTGCTGCCCTACAGCATCAAGGACAGCATTTTCCCATATCGGGATGACAGGCTTATCAAGGCCTCTTCTAGAGAGGGTTTGCTGCAGTCCCTACATGCCACCCTCCACCTTTTCCAGCAAGAGAGAATTACTGTCAATTTGCCAAAATCCCATTTGGAACTGAGACTGTGCCTACAGTACATTGCCATCTTGGACACACATCTAGGTCTCATATTTCTACCTGAAGACCAATGTCAAACTCTCATGACACTCACAGACCATTGCCGGTCTGCCCACATGTCATGGCCCAGCAGTATATGTGCCTTCTAGGCCATATGACAGCCATCATCTTGACTGTACCACATGCTACCAGTATAATAGGTTTTACAACACCAATGGCAACAGCACACAGGGATCTTGAAGATCGGATCTTCATTACCACAGCACTCTGCAGGGCCTTGACTTGGTGGACCATGCGATCCAATCTGGTTCACGGCATTCTCTCCAGACACCACCGCCAGATCAGGCCTTGACCATGGATGCCTCCACTGCAGGCTGGAGTACCCATCTCGGTCCTCACCAAACCCAGGAACCATGGAATCAGGCCACAGCCTCCCTTCACATAAACCTTCTAAAGATGGGGCGCCCACCTCGCACTGCAGACCTTTCAATCAGTACTGACACACGGGTCCCCTTCTGGTACAGACAGACAACACCAGTGTGGTATACCACATAAACAAACAAGGAGGCACAAAATCCTACGCTTTTGTCAGGAAGCTGTCCACGTTTGGCAAAGGCCTTAAGACAACATTAATCCTTGTGGCAGTTCATGTCCCAGGAGCACAGAATACCCTAGCAGACCACCTCAGCTGCCACAACCTGAGCCACGAATGGACCTTGCATGCCTCGGCCTTTGGGACATCTTCCACCTCTGGGGCATGCTGGAAGCAGACTGCTTTGCCTCGCTGGACAACCACCGGCTACCTCACTATTACACCATTATACTGAATGAAAAGGAACTCTCTATCCGTGCCCTCTCACTGACGTGGCGGGGATAGTTTTTATATACCTCATCCCCCTCCCTCCCCAGTTCTCTCCACTGCATCCTCATAAACTCCAACTGGAGCCCACAAGATGATACCAATAATGCCATTCTGGCCTCACCAGGTATGGTTTCCTCTACTCCAACAACTGATGGTGACCAATCCTGTCCCACTTCCCTTCACCCAGACCTGCTTGCACAACGTCAAGGGTCTCTTCTGCATCCCAAACTTGATCCTTACACCTTCATGCCTGGCTCCTGAGGACGTCTTTATAGCCAGACAGAAAGTATTCGCACCAGTGGTGGACATTTTGTTAGCTTCCAGGAAACAGTCATCTAGAAAGACTCATCAAGCCAAGTGGAAGCGATTCGCTAATTGGGCAGCTACACAGGCTCTTGCTCCATTTTCCTGTCCCCTTTCTGCTATCCTGAATTATTTACCCACTCTTTCTTCACAGGGATTGGGTTACTCATCCATTAAGGTGCATCTAACAGCCATTTCAGCTTTCCATGAGCCCATTGAGGGCTATCAAATCCCCAACAGGATCTTGCCAGTATGTTCATAAGAAATTATTACATCTTAAGCCTCATTCTGAAGCCAGTGCTGCCTTCGGATCTCAATTTCATCATTGAAAAATGAGCATTTGCACCATTTGAGCCTGCAGCTATCTGTGACATGCATTTTCTGGGATGGAAAACTGTTTTTAGTTGCTATTGCCTCCACTCACTGCATTTCCAAGCTCCAGGCTCTCGTGCTCCGACCCTTACTTTATCTTTCACAAAGACAGGGTTTCTCTTCGCACTAACCTAGCCTTCCTTCCAAAAGTCATGTCAGAATATACGCTGAACCAGGCAATACATTTGCCTGTCTTCTTCCCCGAACACTCTAATCAGGATAAATACCTCCTCCATACACTGGATAAGTACTGCATTCTATACTACTAGAATGTACACTCTACAGCCACAAGTAAGTCCAAACAACATTTTGTGGTCTTTGCTCCTGGCAAAGAGGGCTTACCCATCACCAAGAAAACCTTATCAAACTGGCTTGCTCATTACATAACTTACTGTTACAATAAACATAATAAAACTCTACCAGGCAGTGTGCATGCTCACTCCACCCAGGCTCTGTCTACGACCACTGCCTGTTCCGCGGTGTCTCCAATACTGACATATGCGATGCTGCCACCTGGTTGACTGTACACACTTTAACAAGACATTATAGCATAAATTTGGCCTCTCGGCGCTGTGCCGCTTTCAGGCATGCCATTCTGCAGGGCCTCCTCTCTTGATCTTACCGCCCTTCCTGCTCCACTGCTTGGGAATCATCCCAAGGGTATTGCCCACTGCAAGAGATTCCCTCGAAGAAGATAGTACAGTTTCATGCTTACCGTAACGAAGAGCTTAGAGAGAATCTCTTGCAGCAGTGATGATTCTTCCTCCATCCCCACCTTCTCATGGAGTGCATTCTTCTAAATTATTACAAAACATAAACATTTAAGCGTACCTCCAGACCCCTCAGTTCCCTGTGGAGTCTTGTTCTGCAAGTTAATCACTGGTGGGGAACAGAGGTCTCTTGGGACCCCCACCTATTTATACTAGTATATGTGATGACGACATTGTGGAGGCCCACAGTCAACACTGCTAGTGAAAGCTACCGCTGACAAGAGTGCACCTGGTGAACTCCCAAGAGAATTGCCTGCTGCAAGAGAACCTCTTGAAGATCTACAGTTACAGAAGTATGAAACTGTACTTTCTCCTAAGATGGGTTTTGCTGTAAAGAGAACTGGAAGTGTAATTGACTGATTCACATAAAATTTAGACACTGCTTTAGGGAAGAACCTCCTCTTAATTCTTAAGTCCACCTTGTCTACAGTATGTGAAATATGATATAGTTAGGATCTGTGCAGAGGGCTTGCATGCTGGCAGATGTCACCACCACCAGAAAAACTGCTGCACAGGTGACAAACTTCAAAGCAAGCAGTGACCACAGGCTCAAAAGGGCCTATGTTCGGCTGGGCAATGCACAGATGCAGGTCCCATGGGGACAGGATCCAGTACTGAAGCATACAGGTGATCAAGGCCTTTAAAGAACTTTCTGAAAATGGGCTGTGAAGCCACTGACCTGACTTTGCCAGCTGAAGTGTATACTGACATTACTGCCAAAGAACCTTCAGGGTTGAGGGCCTGAGGCCCAGGGACTGTAGGCAGACCAGGTAGTCCAAGACTGCAGGAGGCCTGCTTGCAAAGGGCTGAGCTGCCTAGAGGAGCACCACAGGGAAAATCTTTTCTACTTTAGAGTCATAGGTTTTCTTCGTTGCTGGTTTTCTGGATACTTAAGTATTTCAAAACCTTCTCAGAGGTTTAGTGCTGAGAACTCTAACTCTTTAAGTACCATGCTTATTTATTTAGTGATTTGGAAAAGACCTTTGAGCACAAGCTCTTTTACAAAGGTTCCATGTCATAGATTGCAAAACAAAGTACTATAGGAGAAAGCAAAGGTACATCACAATGAACGATACAGGTAGGATTCAGAACTTACAGAATAACTCAAAACATAGGTACAAGTTAAAATAACAAGAAAAACACTTTATGAGGGTGGAAAGGGACAGGGATAGCTGGCAGTGGGGAGAAGAAGTGAGGTACGCGAGAGAGGTAGGTACTGTGGTGGAGGTGAAGGGTGGGGGAAGAAGGGCAATAAGGTATAAGGAGAAATGGGAGGGCGAGAGGAGGCTGAGCGGAGAAGACATGTTAGACTAAATGGTGGGGTGTGAGGGGGCATGGTCAGGCAGCCTGCATTAGTAGTGACTGTTAGGGAAACTCACGGGACTGGGAGTTGAGGGAGGTGGGGAGGCAGGTGCCGAAGGAACATGACGCAAACTGATTGCTGAGGCAAGTCATGAGAAGGACAGAGGAAGGGGTACCTGCTCTTGAGATGCAGAGTTCTCAGATCTAGAATGTTATCCTGCCCTAAGACAAGGTCAGCAGATTATACCCCAGTGGAAGGGTGATGGGATGTTTGATGGAGAGGACAGGAGGAGTACCTGAGTCTGTATGGCCCGATCTAGAGTTATTAGGATCACTGTTGTAGACTCCTTCTTAGTTTGGGAGCACTCTCAGTAAGAGTGGGAATGGAGGGACGGCATAAAGAAACCTCCCTGTCAAATCAAGGACTAGGGCATCTTCTGACTGTACCCACCGAGAGGGGCTTGCAACAGAACAGAGGGAGCTGGCTTTTTTCCCAGGATGTAAACAGATCTATCTCCGTTGTACCCCACATTCTGAACACTGTGCCAGCATCTACTTGTTCAGAGTCCATTTGCACTTTCTTTGGCTGATTCTGCTCAGGGAATCTGCCAAGACATTGTATTTCCCTGGTGGGTGTACTGCCAACAGTTGAACCTCAAGGAATATGCCAAGTTCAGATTCTCATTGCTTCTGTGCATAGTTTTGAAGGTCTTGTTCCTCCTGCTTGTTTATATAATAAATGGTAGTGGTGTTGTCTGTTCTGATCTGGACAGGTTGTCACCTGATATGGGAGGAAAAGGCCTGCATCGCAGGTACACTGCCCTAATCTCCAGGAGGTTCATGCGCTTCTGAGACTCCTGTGGGTTCCAAACACCTCTTACAGTGAGGTCCTACAGGTGGGCACCCCAGCCTAGGGGGGGAGGAATCTGTAGTGAGGACAACCCTTAGTGAATGTTGGAAGAAGGTAATGCCTTCTCTGAGGTTATCTTCTTCCTTCTACCACTGTAGTGCCCTTAGCAGACACCTGGAGACAGGCGCTAGTTTTGATAGTGGATCCCACCTTTGGGACCAATGACTTTCCCAGGTAGTACTGGAGAGCTGCCGTTTGGAATCTGGCACCTGGTACTGCAGTAGTGGAAGAGGTCATGTGCCCCAGCAACTGAAGGAAACCTCTTGCAGGTCTGGGCAGATCTGCCTTGAAGGATCTTGCAAGTACTATCAGGTTTGCCACTCTTTCCCAAGAAAGGAATGCTTTCCATTGGTGGGCATCTAACTCTGCACCTATAAAGTCCAGGACCTGAACTGGTTCTGTCTGGGACTTTTGGGCATATATCAGGAATCCCAAGTCCTCTGGGACATGCTGTGTGAGAAAGGAGGAATTGGCCTCCAGGTGTGACTTTCTTCATGCTAACCAGTCATCTAGGTAGGGAATTACCACCGTCCCTTGTTTCCTCAAATGTATTGCTACTACTGTGGTGCTTTGTGAACACTCTGGGTACTGAGGACAGGTCAAAGGGTAGGGCTGCAAATTGATAGTGGCAGCTCTCTACCCTGAATCTAAGGTATTTTCTGTGAGTGGCCCTAAATGGAATGTGGAAAGTAGGCATCTTTCTGATCCAGTGGCCTAGCCAGTCTCCTTGTTGCAGTGATGTAATTACTGATCCTAGTGTTCCGATCTTGAATTTTTCCTTTTTTAGCATTTGTTCTGGTATCTCAGGTCTAGAATGGGTTGCCACTCCCCATTTTCTTGCGAGTCAGGAAGTATCTTGAGTAATCGAGTCCCTTCCCTTACTGTGTTGGGGGACTTTCTCCACTACATTTGCTTGTAGCAGCTTTATTTTTTACCTCTAACTCCAGCAGATGTTTTCTGCTGGAGTATGAAAGCAGTTTTGTGACTCTGCAATCTTGGACATTTTTTGTACTGCAAGGTCCAGCCATGACTCTCTGTTTGAGGACTCACCTGTCTGTGTAAGTCCTTCCATGTCTGGAAATTGTGAAATCAGCATCCCCCAACAGTAATGGTTGTCAACCTGTGCAGACTTCTCAGGGTTCAGATTCACCTGGGCTTTAGGGGCTGGTGATTTATCCACATTTCTAGGGCCCCTTCTGCCTTTATCTCTGAAGAAACCTCCCTAAGGGGCAAAGTCATAAGTAATGTAAGTGTGGGGCAGTAACCCTGCCCCTACCTCCCTTCAGAAGGCCTATGGAAATGGAGCTTTTTCATTCTCAGTATTGCTCTTGCAGGTGATCTTGTACTCATCCACCTTTTTCATGTAAGCATCTGTCTTCTCACCAAAAAATTTCCCTTACAAGGGAAATCCATTGTTTTTGTTTGAGTGGCCTTAAAGAGGTCTGTAGTTCTGAGCCCAGCAAACCTTCTTAGGGACATTGTATGTAACATGACCCTAGATGCAGTGTCATTGACATCTACTGCCATGTGAAACTGGTACTTGGTGGCATCCATGGCAATCTTTGCTGTGCCTGTCAGATCCTGTAATATGTCCCCAGTAGCTTCCTTGTTCATTGCCAAAACGGAGCTCCAGAGGGCTTTTTGGTACTGAGCTGCACAGGCCATGTATGCTGCCTGACTTAAAAGCCGGGAAATAGAGGTATAGGCTTTTTGATCATACTACCAACTTCTGGAATCCTCTTCCAGAGGTTGGGCAGAAAGAGTACTTGGTGGTGGGTAAGTGGAACACCCTGCCAGAGGAAGTGGTGGGGGCTGAAACAATCACGGGATTTAAGAATGCATGGGATAGACATAAAGTAATTCTGGAGGTCAGGGGTAAGGGGCAACAGCCTTCCTGGAAAACATAAACTGAACTTACAAACTTAAATGGGCAGACTGGGTGGGCCATAGGCCCTTATCTGCTGACACTGTCTATGTATGTATCTATGCTTCATGGGTGGTAGTCTGGACCACTCCCTCAAGATCAGGGTGGGATTGTGCCAGCAGCTTAAGTGGGTGCTGACAACACTTTGCACGTGGCCTTTATGAGGGATTTGTGGATGGGTAAAAGCAATATTTTTGTGGGGCTTAAGCCCATCCTATTCAAAAACTCCACCTCATTGTCATCTTCAGCAGTATCTTGCAACGATATAGACAGTGTTGACTATTTGCTTCACATAGGTGTAGTCATCTGAGTGGCGAAGAGGGGAACCAAACTCTTATTCAGGAGAATCAACAGGGTCCATAGGTTCTTCCTCCTCATTGTAAAATCTAGCCACCTCATGCACAGGCACTAGAACTCGTACTGGAGCCGGGGTGGGGAGCATGCATATTCATGAAGCTCCCCATGGCCTGGGAAATCTGGAAGAGCTGCCATACCTTCATTCAAGGTGTCTTATTTTGTCCAACGGTGTCTCCTTTCCTTCTTCAGGAGGAGGGACAGTGACATGTTTTGCTTTTTGGTTTTTCTTTGCAGGCACCGAATCCAATGCCTTTTCAGAGGCTTTTTTTTTTTTTTTTATTTTTGCTGGATTCAGGGTTTCCCTTTCAGACACCCTGATCTCTGAACCATCTTTAGCAGCCTTATCCTTCTGCTTACTTTGAGGGGCTAGAGCCTGCTCTGAGCTTTTAGGTGACCTTGACACAGAGTGAGAAACCATAAGATCATCTAATTTTTTAGCCCTTTTCTTCTGTTTTATGGCAAAACCTAATACAGAGTTCACAACTGACAAAATTGTGATCCGGACCCAGGCACCTCAATCACAACTTGTGGCAGTCTGCCTTATCCAGGAGTTGGAAACAAATTACAATTTTTTAAAGCCTGCAGGTCCTGTCCCCTTTTTGAGTCTGTCAGACATGCCAAACACTGAACAATGTGGAAGATTGCTTTGGTTCCCCATATACCTAAAAATATAAAAATGTGGTTTGGTTCCTTTCTAAAAAAACTGCTGTAATGACGAGCTTAAACAGGAAAATACAGCCAAGTAGCATCTCAATGTTCATATGTATGCAGATGACACCGTTTTCTATTTCTCAAGCCCATCGACAGAGGCTGTGGGAATCTCACTCCAGCAAAACTTCCACAATGTTCTGCACTGGTTCCAGGCCAATCAAATTCGGGTCACCACCAAACAAAAACTGTCCATAAGCTTTGGTTCCAGCCAGAAACTGGATATACTTGCTTCCCTCCCTTCTTTTACCACCCCTGGATGGTTCCTCTAAGTGGTTCAGTCCTTCAAATATCTTGGTGTATGGCTTGACTGCAGGCTTGACCCTCTGCCCACATCAATGCCATCCATGTTAATCTCTGCCTCAAGCTTGGTGCTCTGTATCAGAAAAAAGACTGTTTATCCCCACATGTCTTCCAGGAATTCGTTACAAAGATGGTGCTCCCAGTCCAACTAAGCAGATGTGGTCTATGGTTCCATCCCCTCCTCTTTCCTTGTCAGACTGGACACCCTGAGTAACACCTTCTGTTATTTTACCACCAACTCACCCCCTCGTACTCATCAATGCACTTTTTATTCCTCCCTCTCTGTACTCCCCTTCCCTCCTGTCACCTGTACCACTGTGCTTCTTTCGTCTCTAAATATTGGTTTGAGTCAATGCCTTCGTATATTTACACTCTCATCTCTCCCACTCCAGCCACCTCATACTCCCTTCATTCCAGGGATTCCCGTTCCCTTTCCGTCCCTCACTCTCACTCCTCTGCTGGATGATCTGCCTTCTCCTGTTGGCTTCCCTCATTCTGGAACCTCCTCCCCTCTTCCATCCATGTATCACCCTCCCCAATTTCCCTAAAGCTTCAGCTTCAACTCACACCCTGCAACTGTCAACTCCCAACCTGACCTGCTTTTTGCCTCCTTCCCACCAGTTTCTGCCCCTCCTTGGGGTCAATCTTGCTTCTCATAATGTTCTTTGCACTGGGTGTTTTAATCTTTGCTGATTTGCATGTATGAATGTTTATTGTACCGTGCCCCAGTCAGTTGCTGCACTATTTTTGCTTGAACTTTACTTATATTGCATTGCTCCATCCAGTTGTTACTCTTTGACTGTATCCTTACTCTCACTCATGGCCCATGGGTCACACCTGGAAATGAGCCTTGGCTCAGTGTGTCTTTCCCAGTTACCAGATTTTAAATTAATAATAAAAGGCAACTGTGACAAAGGAAATATAGAACCACTAAGCAGTTTGTTTTTCTTTTTTTATGAAATTTAATAAAGTGAAGTGCTTCCCTAAAAGTGGGCACCGCAGCAACAGGCTTTCTCTGGTTCCTGGTAACTGATATGGAATCAGAGAATATCAGACAAAAACATACCCTAACACAGACTTATCAAAAACTGAACTGCACACTAAACTAAATAAAAATAGAAAGCAATAAACCGTGAACGGCTCCAAAGTAGAAGAGAAACTTGGCAACTGCTTCCTTCAGGGGAGAAATAAATCTGCCGTTAAGAGGGCAGAGGTGAGCACAACCATGCAGCAGAGATCATCATACAGTTCTAGCTTCTGGGCAGCCCATTCCAGGATGATTTGCAGTTGTTAAGCATAAGTGAGGGATTCCTAGGGCTAAGGACTTGTGCAGACGGAGTCAAATAATGGAGGCGATTACTACAATGGTAAGATTAGAAACCAGAAAATGTTATTCTAGATGGCTGTCATTTTGGAACTGGTTATTCATGCAGGAAGGGCCACTAGTCCTGGATCAAACTGAATTGTCACTCTTTATTGGATTAAAAAAAAAACTATGCTTATGGAAACGTACAATAAGGACTCAGGCATATTATGTTAAGTTTGGGCCTAAGGTTCAGGGCTAATTGTTTATACAATTATGTTATCTACTTTATTTTCACATGCAAGATACAGGTTCTAAATGTAACAAATCTTATGTGAATATGAAAGCTGTACCATGAAATGACTTGCTCAACTTATCTCAACGAATTTGTCACAGAGTGGTCCTCTCTCAGAACTCAGTCTGCACTGCTACACATTTTCACAACCTTTCAGATGCCTGAATAGTCACCTTGGGATGATGCCACCATACAACTTGGCTCTCACTCGAGGTACCCTTAGGTCTAATTATAAAATTGGCATCCAAAATAAAGAAGTCTCATTGGTCAAAATAAATCATGTGAGCGTACATGAAATCTGTTTCATGCACAGTCATCCTGGTTCTAAACCACATCACACAATAAGCAAATTAGTCTTTCTACAACCAGAACTATCTGCCATCAGTTCCCCCACAACCAGAACTGATCTTCCATCACATAAATGGCTGCTACTGTTACACTGTAAAAAAAAATCTTCAACTGAGTCCTAAAAATAAAACTACCTTAAATAAAAAATAAAACAAATTAAATGTCTCCTTAATCATCACACTTTCCATATACATAAACACATTAGAAACATTGGGCCAGATATTCAAACTCCATCCAAAATGTGCGCAATAGCAGGAGCAAGCACAAGTCAACTGTGCACATGCGCAGAAGACGCGATATTCAAACGCGGAGCAAGTCGAATTGCGCAACCAGCCAACATCTAAATATCGCACAACCTGCACCATAGCGCAACCAGGTAGGGGAAGCTGAGCACATATGTTGCGCCATAGCGCAACAAGGCCAGTCCAGCTGAGCAGTCGAGATGCGCCATAGCGCAAGCAGGGAGTCCCCCCAGCAGCAGAGCAATGGAACTGCACAACCAGGGAGGTAGGCAGGGGCCCACCTCCCATGCCACAGACGGGCATAGGAACACACTGCAGAACTAACAACACACACCCACACCTGAAGCACAGCATCACCGGTGGAGGGACGGAATTTCCACTGGCCCATGGGGACAAACCTACAAAGCATAGCTAGGCCACGGCACCCCAGCACGCCCACTGGCAAGCAAAGACTGGCACACAAAGGGGCCGGACAACCCAAGGGTACCACAGACCCCCCTGTACACAGCACACCCTGCACTGGAACCCCAAGACACCCCCCATGAGCAGTAACTGTGACTGGCACTGCCGAAATCACCATGCGCCCCCGCACAATGCAACTGTGTGTACCACAGAACCATACAAGCCAGACCCACCAGGAGCCCACAGTGGTATGTAGCAGCACACGGCCAGACTGGCTGACAGCCACCACCACACCAGGGACACACACAATCCCAAGACAACACCACACCAGATGCCATGCACATGACTGCAACTGAGCACCTATAGCCAGCTGTAAATCAGAGACCACCACAGTATTCATAATAAAATAGATATATATAGATATATATATATATTCAATGAATAACAGAACAACAACAGGATCAACCATAACTATTTACAAATATATACTATTTAGGGGTGGGGGTAGGGGTGGGTGTGGGGTAAGGGTGAAGAACTTGGTGAGGGAAGGCAGGGTGTGAGGGAAGGGTAAAGGGTGTAGTTGTGGGGCAGCTACTGCCCCCAGGCTGCAGATCTGCAGGCTGGCTCGGACCCCGTGTCGTCCTCCGGCGTCGCACACCCCTCTGGTTCATCTCCCTGAGGATGCGTAGGGATTCATTAGACAGCTCCAGCAGGCAGTGGATGGCCTGCTCTATTCTGTGCAGGACCCGAACACCTAGGGCAAGGGAACAGAATCAATGGCTATGACTGTACACAACCCTGAAGCCCACCCAACATGCATGGCATACAGCCAAGTGCCCCGGCCCTGTGATGGACTGCACACACTCACAGTGACTGTGCACAGGCTAAGCCCAACCAGGCAGCAACAGCCATGTGTACCACTACACACACACCCCACCCATGCCCAGCACAGCACAACCAAGGCAGTACAGTGACATGGCTACGTGGTGGGAAGGTAGTGCCGCAGCCATGTGCCCAGTGCATGCATGGACCACCAGTGACGCACTCACAGACATGCAGTGCCACTGGACAGTGCTGACTGTCGCACGTCGTGTGAATGGTAGTGTTGTCCATGGATGGTGGCCATGCCCTATCCCCCCCATAGCACGCAATAGCATCCATGATGTAATGACACTCACCCTCATCCAGCCGCTGCTGCTGCTGTGTGGGCCCACTGCTGCACCTCTGCGGACACCTCTGCAGCACCACTCTGCGCCTCAGCTCGTGCCTCCTCCGCTCCTCACGCCTGTAGAAACAAATGTTGAGAAACACGTTGGTGAGATTCAAATGCAGACAGCCCCCTGCCCCATTGAGTGTGCCTGCCCACACTGCCAGGCCCATACATCACACACCTGCAAACACTGTCACAGCCAACCATGGAACAACCCTTCCCCATGCTCTGGCCACAATACAGTTATACCCCTGCGGACAATACAGGTGCATAGATGGTTCACCCACCTGGCCTAGGCACAATGCCCCTCCTGACATGGGACCTGAGGCATGCCAGCACTGCCTGCTCCCTCCTGTGCAGGTCACTGTAGCGATGCCTGCACTGCTTTGCTGTTCGGTGCCACCCTGTGACCTGCTCCAGCTCGGTGGCCACCTGCTGCCACACTTGGGTGCGGGCCATGTCTAGGTGTTCTGCCCCAAACAGTGGCCCATAGTGAGGCTCCACCACGGCCTCTAGGTTGGCCACCTCCAAGCCACTCCACTTGGGAGCTCTCCTGCGTGCCATGTCCACAGGTTGATAGTAGGCAATTTGGCGCTCTGCAGCGCGGCAACCCCACGTAGAAATGTTGCGCAATACAACCCCATCTGTCCCTATCATGCTGTTCAGGCAGCGCCGTCTGTCCCTATTGCGCTGTTACTGAACTGCGCAATTGAGCTGCACACATGCCAGACGTACATCGCCAAGGGGGCAAAGGTCGGGCATAAGGTCATGTCTCTGGCACAAGGCCACACACAGCGCCATTGGACGTCTAAACGTCCAGCACAATCAGTTGCCTGCGTGCCAGTGCCAGAGTGGACTATTGTACAGTTGTGCCACAGCGCCATGTGGTGACCAGCGCTGTAGCACCACTGGCACAATGGTGGCTGTGTCCTGAATAGCTGATCGCACACAACACGTCATCAGCGTGGCAGACGCCTGCATAAGGTACCTGGGCATGCACAGTGCGGTGTACTATGCAGTCACAGAACTGCGCCATAGGCTCAGCCGGCTCAACTGTATTGCACAAAGCGCAACAGCGCGATATTCAGCCGTCATATGCAGATCAGCTGATCAGCCATTCAAAAGGCACAACAGCGCGGTTGCATCTCATTAAATTTGCTCCGCTCTAATTTGCATACATTGCGCTATAAATGTCGACAGTGATCTGCAGTGGCCATATTCGGTTACTGCAGGTGATAGGTGGGTTGCATGCTGTGTGATGTTATGGACTATGGTCATGGGATAATGCTGTAAACTGCACAGTCACAGGTGTCCACTTCCACCCGTACAGACCATGCCATGGCTGAGCAAGGACTGGGTGAGGAGGATGATGGTGGGCAGAAGAGGAGGCCCAACTTCACAAAGGCTGAAACAGAGGCACTCTTTGAGGCCTACCTGGATGAAGAGCCACTACTCAGTGGACGGCTGGGCACCCCTCAGGCCCATGCTGTTGCATGGGAGGGGGTAGCTCGTGCCGTAAACCTGCATGGAAGCCACCAGCGCTCCATGCAGGAATGTAAGAAGAAGATGGGGACCGATAGGAGACGGGTGCGGGAGAAGGTGGCAGCCCTCAGGGCGGCCCGCGCTGCCACATGCGGGGGCCAGCCAGAGTTGGTGCAGCTGACCCCGGGGGAGGACCGTCTTGCTGCATCCATGCAGTGCAGTGCCATCGAGGGCGTTCCAGGAGGTGGCTTCCAGACAGGTGGTAGCCCATCACTACATGGTATGACATGGTCGGGGGGGAGGTTGATCCCATGCACTAACATGTTCTCACTTTCTGTTACGGATCCTGTGCATCTGCAGGGGACAGTGGTTGTGGGCCCGTTCACTGTGGACATCCAGCCAGAGTTGGAGGTCCATCCACCTCTACTGGTAGCCAGCATGCATTGCCAGTGTGCATGCCTGGCTTCCATCTCTGATGTTGGTGAGTCAGGTGTGGGGTGCCCTTCCTGTGTTCCAGCAGTCTGGCATGCAAGCATGCTGGCACGCTGTGGCTGTGGCATGAACCTGCACCATTGATGATGCAATGACCGCTATAGGCAGTGACGTGTGTGTCACATAATGGACACACAGCAGGACAGCTCATGCCCATGGACCTAGCTGGTTCCAACTTGTGTGCCAGCACGTCAGCACAGTCCCAGGCTGTGCCTGTCAGCACTGGTGGGGCAGCATCGGTGGCTGTGCAGGTCTCTGGCACTGTTGCAGACACAGCAGTGGAACGACTGGTCCCTTGGGCACAGCAGGTGGAGGGGCAGCAGCAGCAGTCACCCACTGGGTCTGGGGGTACAGGGTTCAGCGGTGGCGTATGCACACCGCCTTTTGACTTGCCCATACCTGGTCCTGGTGAACAGCGCCCACCCTCAAAGGGTGTTGAGCATCAGGCCCTCCCATACCCTGGGGGACAGGTTGCCGATTTGGCAGACGACCCATTTGACGAGCACACCCGCCTACTGCGGGCATCAGTACCGCAGCAGATGCAGGTTGCAACGTCCGTGGAGGCACTGTGTGTGACTGTGGAGTGGCACAGCAGGGACAATGCAATGATCCTTGCAGAAATGGTCCAAATGCAGATGGATGTGACTGCTGCCACTGACAGGCAGACCCAGGCATTGGTCGTTGTCGTGGCCGCATTGGGCACAGTCAGATGCCCCTGTACCGTGCACCCCATGCAGTACGCTCTCCACTCACCGTTCCCGGTGTTGTGCGACACCCAGCCTGTCGACGCCGGGTTCAGCTGTGGGCATCCCGAGCACCCCTGGTGCAGGTATGTTCAGCATGCTGCAGACCCCTGTGCGGACAAGGTCGTGCTCGCGCAGTGGGACCCCTGGTGATCCATCGGTGCCACCCCATGTGGCCCATGCTCAGCCTGCCAGTGCTGCTGGGTCTCTGCGCGGGCCACAGTACCACCTGACTGACCTGTCTCCCAGTGCGAGCCCTGTTTGGTGCTGCCCTGTGCGCTATGTGTGTCTTGGTGGGCAGGGCACCGGTGGGTGCCCTGCCCAACACGCTGACACATGAACCACCTGCACACCCACCCGACTGCTGTCCACAGGTGCGTGTGTATGATGATGCCTGCATTGTACTGTACACCAAGGTGCAAGGGTGCCCAGCATCTGACACATGTACATGGACAGTACAGGTCGTGGGGGTGGTCTGTGGATCTGTGTGTTTGACATGTCTGTTCCTGCTCTGCTGTGCATCTGCCCCTGTGCACTTTGTGCCTGGTGTGTGTGTGTGTCTGTCCATGTAGCATGTAACTATTCACCCCTCCCTGGTGGTGTGTTTGTGCCCCTGTACCCTTCCACTCCCCTCGCCGTCATGCACCCCTGGTGTGTTACCCTGTGTGCATGTGGGTTGACCCTGGACAGTGTTGGTTGCACATGGCCCCTTGACTTACCTGTGTTGTGCAAAATGCTCCTCTGTGATGGTGTCCCGGTGCAGCTGGGCCTGCCGGATCAGTCGGGTCACGCCGTCCAGGGGGCTGCTCATCCCATCATCACCGGCCGTCCCCATCGCTGTCCCCTCCTTGACCTGTATGGCTATCCCACAGTCTTTGGCCATGTTGTGCAGGATACAACAGGCCAGGAATATCCCACAGGCCTTTGAGGCTGTACTGTAGGGCACCTGGGGTGTCAGCAGCACAGGAGTGACAGTGGGTATCCCTGTCACCTGTGTGGAGATAGTGAGTAGTGTCATGTTCAGGTCCATATTGCCCTAGCCCTGTGTGCCACTACCATGGCACCTGTGGCTTCCTCACCATCCCCAACTTTGCCACTCCTACATGCATACTCACCCACTAGGTGTCCTGTGGGGATGTCCCCACTCTCGAATCGATGTCACAGTGCAGACTGGTACCATATGAATGAATCATGTACTCCGCCAGGGTGCGTGGCACAGACATTGATGATGCGCCTACTGGCATCACACCACCTGGCAGTTGACACTGGAGAACCCCTTCCGGTTGTGATATGCGGCACCATCGGGGCCAGGCGGCGTGCGAATAGCCAGATGGGTGCAGTCTATCGCTCCTAGCACACCAGGCATACGTGCTACCCTGTGGAACTCCTATATGTTTGCTGTACACTCTGCCGTGGTGCTGGGGAAATGGATGTACTCCGCAGCATATGGCAGCAGTGCGCGCTGAGAATTGGGTGAGGATGCGTGAGGTTGAGCTGTGTTATGCCTGTCTTGTCCTTTGTTGGCCTTTGGAAGGTACCCGTGGCGAGCAAGCACATGCAGGCTGTTACCTTTGTCTCCACTGACAGAGCGTGACTCCGTCGTGAGGGTGCCTGCATCACATCACTGCACAGCTCACAGAGCTACCTCAGTATTGCCCTGTTCAGGCAGTACCGGCCCACAATCTCTACATCCGAATACAGCTCAAAGCTGATGCGGGCATGGTACTGCCTGTTGGGGCGTACCGCTGATGGGCCCTTCCACGCCACATCCCCTGCAGCATGCCTTCTCACCCCTCACTACAGCTTCCATGTGGAAGGTGGCACTGTCCATCTCCAGCTTGTGTCCCCCAGCTGTTGTTGTTCTGTTCCCCGCCTGTCCTGACTGCTACCTCCACTGCACCGGGTACACCTACTGGCCTCCGAACTCTGTGGCCCCACACGCCTTCAGCTGCCACTATTCCATCCTGCCTACACCCTGGCCTGCACTGGTTGCTGCTGTGGCCTACTCTCTGTTGCTGCCTCATAAGCATTCCTTGTCGGGTTCTGGCAATATGGCATATGAATGAAAAAAGCATACGAAAAAGGATGCCTCCATATAAAAAAATATTTAGGACTTTTAGTTTTTTTTCCCATTCTTTTTTCGTATGAAGGCATCCTTTTTCGTATGCTTTTTTTTTCTGTTCATAAAAAAAGAATGCCTCGTATAAAATAAAAAAAAAAAGAATCTGGGAAATTCATATGAAGTCATCCTTTTTTCATATGCTTATACGAAAAAGGAAATCTGACAAAAAAGGATTTTTAAATGTTAAAAAATACATTTCTAGGGACATGGATATGTTGTTCATCCACACTGTCTGGCAGGTATCCTTGCCACTTTAAATTTTGCTGGAAGGTCTTCAGGCTGGCTCCTCCCACCCACCCAGGTGGTAAAACTCTCGGCTCCGCCCCATGATGCCAGATCTTCCTTACCGCTTGGAAGCTCAGGTTCCTTCCTTAACGCTCTGCGTATAAGACTGGTTCCTAATTCTTCGATTTTCAGAATTTAAAAGTTTTTTGCTTAAAAGATTTCAGTCTTCTATCCCTCGCGGCTGCGATGGACAAATCAACTCCCGGTATTCGGCAGTGCCCTTGCGGGCAGAAGATGTCTCTGACGGATCCGCAGTCCACGTGTGTGTACTGTTTAGGCCTTGAGCACGACCCGCAGGCTTGTGACCTGTGCTCTTCCTTTTCGGCCTATGTCCTCGAAGACCGTGCCGCCCGTTTACAACTAGGGTGCCCGAGAAACGTTTTCCTCCAGTAAAGTCAAAAGAGGCCCAGTTGGCTGTCTCCGCGGCGGTGGGCTCGGCGGATCAGCTAGAGCAGATGATCGCCCTCAAAGAGGAGGCGGCGCAGGCCGCTTCTTCCTCGACCGTGGCATTTATTCCGCTCTCCTGGCGTCCTCTTACACAGCTTCCTTTAAGGAGCTTTGTCTGTCCCTCTCCACTAGGGGAGAGGGACCAACATCTGCTGGACCTTCTTCTCGGTCCAAGAAGAAAGACAAGGGTAAGTCTCTTTGTCGACGCTCTTGGGAGTGGGAAAGGTCCCTCTCCCCGAGTTGTTGGCCATCGACTTCGGTCGATCGTTCGACTTCGGCCACTGGTCTCAAGGTGTCTCCGTCAGGTCAGTTGACCGAGACTCCCATTGACACAGTCGAGATATTTCTTGAACCGTTGGACAGGTTGTTGACCGACTAAGCCGAAAATCCTCTCTCCCCGGTTCCCCCGGTGGGAGTTGAGGATCCCGCGGGCTTGCCCGTGCCTCCGGTTCTGGAGCCCTCGGGCGAACTCTCAGAGCTGAGGGAGGAGCCGGTTCCACCCGTCCTCTCCCCGCACCATCCCTGAAAGGCCGAAGTTCTCGGTCTTGGACTTCTTCACGGTCCAGCCGATCCCGCCGTCATAGGCGGTCTCGGTCTCGGCACCGTGGTAAGCGGCGCCGCTGCTCATCCTCGCCCTCCTCCTCGGATGAGGGGAGGCTTCGACGTAAGTTACGTCGATGATACGAGGACCTCATGTAGCAACAGCTCCTTCTGACCGAGAACAAGCCGACGCCATCGCCTTCCCCGGCCATTAAGTGGCTGTCACCGGAGCGGCCGAAACAACCCCTTGATTTACCCGAGGAGCCTGTTCCCAGGCTGGTTGTTCGGCCAAAACCAGCTGCCCCACCGATTCCGGTGGAACCTCCGCCTCCACAGCCGCTGTTTGGGGCTCCGACCAAGAACTCTTTGTCGGCTCAGGGTCTTCCCCATAGGCTGTCGGTCATCCTCACTCCCAATCGCCTGAAGGCAGCTCTTTGTGGACTCTTCTGAGTCCGACGACGATTCCTCCTTTTTTTCCAAGCGAGTGGACTTGGAGTCCTCTGGAGGTCAGTCGCTGGACGACAGCCCTTCGTCCTTTCTGGGGTTGCTCAGACTCATCTCAGAATCCACTGGGATGCAGCTCGAGCCCATATCCAAGCGGGCCAAGTATCCCTCATGGAGATATTGGACTGAGGATTCCCCTGGAGGCCTTCCTGTGGCTGAGGCCATTGTGGGCCCGGCCTTGGAGCTCTGGCAGCGCCCTGCTTCCTGCCCTGCGCCTTCGGCCAGGATGGCCAGGAAGTATGCGGTCCCTACCAGTTCCCTGTCCGGTCTCTCGGAACATCCCTCGGCCGAGGGGTTAGTTACTGACAGCGTTTTCCAGTGTGCCGGAAACGCTAGGGACGTGGACAAACCTCCTGACAAGGAGTCCAAGAAATTGGACTATGCCGGGCGAAAAGTCTATGCTGCATCCTCCCTTGGCCTTCATCAGGCCAGCTCGGCCGTACTGATGGCACATTTTTCTTACGCCTTGCTGGGCTCCCTGGGCGAGGTGGTTCCTCATCTCCCGGCTGACCTGCAGACCACGGTTATGCAGGTGCGGGGGCAGGGCAGTGGCCAAGCAGCAACTTCAGACTGCTTTGGATATCGGTGATTCATGCGCCAGGTCAGTAGCGGCTGCAGTGGCTATGCGTTGTCGGGCATGGCTGAGGATATCCACCTTCACAGCGGATACCCAGCACAAATTGGTGGATCTCCCTTTCCTGGGACCGACCTCTTCGGCCCTGGGTGGAAGGCCACCTCAGAGGATCGAAAAGTCTAATGCCACCTTGGACTCTGTCTCATCCGCTCAGAGGGACAAGGGCACGAGACCTCAGCCCAAGCCCTTCGTCCGCCTGCCCTGGCACGCCTGGCCCAGCAACACCAGGGCCAGCAGGCTCGCCTGGCATCCCAAACCCAAGCCTGCAGCTCTTCCTCCAGGAAGCAGGAGGTAAGGCCCAGGTGGTCCCTCGGCGGTCCCTCCTCCAAGCCTGCACAGTGACAGGTTGAGGGTGTCACCCCAACCTCGTCACCTCACCCAGGTTCCCGATGAAGGATGGCTCCAGTGCTTCCTTTCCGCCTAGTTGCTATTACCACAGACAGGTGGGTGTTGGAAGGTGGTAGGAAAGGGCTTGCCTCTGGAGTTCGAGCAGGCACCACCCTTCAGAGCCGTCGCACCTCGGGGGGGCCTCAGGGTCCAAGGCCTCGCTGTCAGCTCGCCGAGCCGACATCGCTCTCCTCCTCGAGAAGGAAGTGATAAGAGAGGTGGTGGACCCTCCCTCAAACCCGGAGTTCGTGTCCAGGTACTTCCTGGTTCCGAAACGGACGGGGGGCTGGCGCCCCATTCTCGACCTACACGACCTAAACAAGTTCCTAAGGTCTCGAACCTTCAGGATGGTCACTCTGGCTCAGATAATACCATCCTTGGAACATGTCATGTGGTTCTGCCTCTGGACCTGCAGGATACATTCTTTCACGTCCCTATCCATCCGTCATATCAGAGGTTCCTTCGCTTTCGAGTGGAGGGGTCCCTTTTCGAGTTCCAAGCCATGCCCTTCGGCTTATCTCCAGCTCCCAGGGTCTTCACCAAATACATTGCAGTGGTGACAGCATTACTGCGGCGCCGAGGGGTTCGGGTTTACCCTTACCTGGATGATTGGCTGATAGCAGCCCGCTTCATACAGGAGGTGGAGTGGTCCAGAGATCTGGCCCTCCAGGTTTGCTCTCGGGTCGGCCTCCTCATCAACGAGGCCAAGTTGGAACTTGAGCCGAAGCAGGTGATTCTTTTCATCGGGGCAGAGCTCGACTCTCTTCGAGCCAGAGCACGGCTCCCGGTGGACAGGGCCGAGGTTTTTTCCTCCTTTGCCCAATCATTTCTAGTTGGACAATTGTGCCCTGCCCGGGACTTCCTGCGCCTCCTGTGTCTCATGGCGGCCTGTACCAGTGTGGTCCGTTGGGCCCACTGGAACATGCGCCCTCTTCAGTGGGGGCTGGCCGACCAGTGGTCCCAACGCCACGATCCATTGGACCAGCTAGTGATGGTAACCCAGGGGATGTGGTCCACCACTGGAGAGCGTTCCACATCGACTCGTTTCTTTGGAGTCAAGTGGTCCGGGTCCAGATGGACAATACCACGACCATGTACTATCTAAACCGCCAGGGCGGGACGTGCTCCATGTTCCTATGCAAGGAAGCTCTCTGCATCTGGTCACTCATGCGCAGCCTGGAGGTGGATCTCCTAGCCATTCATGTGGCAGGAGCCTCCAACACCCTGGCCGATGCCCTAAGCTGGATAGAGCTGCGTCCCACGAGTGGTCTCTCCTGCGGAGGTAGTACAAGATCTATTCTCCCATTGGGGCACACCTCAGGTGGACCTGTTTGCATCCAGGGAGAATGCGAGTTGAGCTGTTCCATGCCCCCCCTCAGCAGGGCTCTCTGCAGGGGGATGCCTTCTCGGGCCGTGGACCCCGGGCCTCTTCTACGCCTTTCCACCTTCCCCTTGATGCACAAGGTGCTGCTCAAAGCAAGGAGGGACAAGGCGCAGGTGATTCTGATAGCCCCAGACTGGCCCCACCAGTACTGGTACCCAGATCTCCTCAGCCTCAGCTCCAGGCTTCCGAGGCAGCTTCCAGCTCGCCCGGACCTGCTCTCAGTCAATCAGGGGAAGGTATTCCATCCGGACCTTCAATCCCTGCACCTGATGGCCGTGTTCCTGAGTGGCTAGAGTTCCAGGCCTTGGGTCTTTCCGATGAGGTCCTCAACGTAGTTGAGGCGTCCCGTAAGGAGTCGACCAGAAAATGCTACGCCTTCAAATGGAAAAGGTTTTCCATTTGGTGTCAGGGCAAGGGCTTGGACCCTTCCTCCTGTTCCATGACAAGCATCTTGGACTATTTATGGTCCCTTTCTCAGCAAGGGCTTAGGTCGACGATCCTAATGGTGCACCTGGCAGCCATCTCTGCTTACCGGGCGTGGGCCGGGAAGCAGTCGGTGGCACAGGAGAAGGTGGTCTGGTGCTTTTTCCAAGGCCTTGATCACATTTCCCCTCCGGTGCGAGAACCTCCACCTCCGTAGGATCTACTGCTGGTACTGGCAAAGCTCATGGGCAAGCCATTCGAACCAATGCACAGGTGTGAACTCTCTCACCTGTCATGGAAGACCACCTTCTTGGTGGCTATTATGTCAGCCAGAAGGATGGGAGAGCTCCAGGCGCTCTGCATCGAGTCTCCTTACCTGGTCTTCCACAGTGACAAGGTTGTCCTGCGCCCCCACCTGAAATTCCTTCCAAAGGTGGTGTCAGAGTTTCACCTTAACCAGGTGTTGACTCTGCCGGTGTTCTACCCCAATCACACCTCAGAGGTCGAATACAGGCTTCATACTTTGGACCCTAGAAGGGCGCTTGCTTATTATAAGGAGTGCACGGCTGAAATTCGGGGAGAGGTTCGCCAGCTGTTTGTCACCTACGCTGAAGCCGCACCTGGCAGACCTGCAGCCAAGTGGACGATAAGCAGGTGGGTCACCTCCTGCATAGATCTCTGCTGTTAGTTGGCGGGCTTGGAGCCTCCCAGAGGGATAAGAGCTCATTCTACCCGCCATACTGCTGCATCGGTGGCTGATTCCAGGGACGTCCCTATCCAGGAAATCTGCAGGGCTGCTACCTGGAAGTCAGCACACACCTTCATCACCCATTACCACATCAACCTTGAGTCACGCCGGGATGCTGGTTTTGGGGCCTTGGTTCTCCAGTCTCTCTTTCCCAAGTAAGTATCAGGGATGTGCGCCTTGCCTAGGAGTCTGCCAGTGTGGATGAACAACATATCCATGTCCCTAGAAATACAGGTTACTCACCTGTAACAGGAGTTCTAGGAATGGTATATGTTGTTCATCCACACGACCCTCCAACCTCCCGGCTTCTCGCACAACCTGAGCTTCCAGCGGGCCAGATCTGGCGTCCCAGGGGCGGAGCCGAGGTTTACCACCAGGTGGGCGGGAGGAGCCAGCTTGAAGATCTTCGGCAAGATTTAAAGCGGCAAGGATACCTGCCAGACAGTGTGGATGAACAACATATACCATTCCTAGAACTCCTGTTACAGGTGAGTAACCTGTATTTCTGGGTCATTTATCCACAAACAGTATAGAATCCATCTAACAGGATCCGATAAGCAAAACACGTGTTGGTGTGTGTGCAGGATGTCATTTTTGGGGTTTTGACATTTTCTTTTGAAAAATGGAAACAATGGTGGGCAAATGAAAAAGATTTTCCTCACAAAAATATCTGCACCCATACAAAAACGGATAATTTTTCGTATGTACTAAATTCTTTTGTAACCAAGGTGTGGGTTGGGGTTTGTTGTTATTTAGTGCCCAGTGCCTCCATTTTTGTAACCCACTACCTGGCTAGCCTGGGTTCGGGGAGAAAACATTCACTTGGCATCAGGGCTAGATTTGTACTTCTGGTCAGGGGCACCCAAGTAATTCTAGACACAGGAAGCAAGAAATGAGAATGTCCAAACCAGGTTTGGGATTCTAAAGTGGGGCTTTATTCACTTCAACACATGAATACTAAACAAGATGGACCCCACGGGCTACACTCACTGGTTATGCAGTTCTGTAGAGGTCAGAACACACATCTTCATCATCACAACAACCCTCAGGTTCAGAACACACTGGGCTCTCAGCCCGAACTGGTACTCTATCTCGGATTTCCTGGCATGGCCCACGGCCAGCTCTGGTACACGCTTTCCATATGGCATGGACATTTTTGTTGGTGTCTCCCTCAACCACCCATGAGCACTTCATAGCTCCAAGGGGAAAACACACATCCTTAATCCCACGTCTGGGTGCTTCTGCAGACATTGGCCAAGTGCCTGGGAGAAAGCTATAAGTGCCCAAAGTGAATCTGTAGAGGTAATCTGGTTACTCCAGATGGGGGGGTCTCTTCCACCTCTTGTCCCCAAATCCATACCCGGCCATTAATTTGGAGTCAGCACCTTTCCTATTTGAACTCTCTGTTTGTAGAATGCTATCTCGAAATGTATATCACATTTAACATTCTGCTTTCTAGGTAACTGGTGTCCTGACTTGCAGTGTTCTCTACGTGGCTATGTCCATCCCTGTTGACCTCCACTGTTCCAATGTATTTCAAGTCATACACATAACTTGCAAATGTACTGTCATTGCTGACAATTTTGTATAAGTGTACTATGTCTGACATCTACTTGTTCCGATGTTTTCTTGTATCTACTTTTGTCTATGTACTCTTTGTTGTAATCTCCCAGGTCGTACCTGAAAATAGGCAGCTATGCTGTCTAGTGTACCTACCCGGTTAACAAAAATTAAATAAATAAACTTAAAGTATTGTACTTGGCTGTCCTTTCCTGACCCACAGTAGCAGATACTTTACACAACTATCTTGGTGAAAACATAGACTCTCTGACAGAGCAGACTCACCATGGTTCGTAGGTGCCCCAGGGCTTCTCTCACAGGGAAAAATATACTTCTGGTGCCTCAGCACAAATTCTCTTCAGGCAGCTTTTCTTCCTCCAGCAGGGCCAGGGATTGCCCTGAAAAGCTGGTCTTGTTCCCCATCCATCTTAGGGATGGGGCACTGGAACAAACTGGGGTATGGTCTCAACCACTCTATTTGTTCTTTTCTTTGTCCTTCGTTAGGGTGAGAACACACCCTCTTTCCTGTGGTAGCTCTGTTACAGAGCTGGGCTGTGAGGGCTGCCAACTGCTGTGCACCTCCTCCCTCCACTGAGTCTCCCACTAGACTACTACAGACTTCACTACAGATTATGAAACCCCAACATTCTAACCTAACTCCCATCTGCAACATTCCACTGTGGCTAATGCTGCTACAAGAATTCTATATGATGTCATCCTCCTGCTCAGCTGAGACTGAGGACAGAGTGAGACAGTGTGAAACCCATTTAACTGGTGTCTCACAAGCTGCTGTTCCTGCCTGCCACTAGATCTAAGTGGGATTCTAGTAATCCCAGGTAACAGTGAGGTTACACCCACCTAGTCCAGGAAAATGACTGTCCGCAGTCATTACTCACGTGGCCCAGGCCATCTAACCTTATGTGTTGACTATGGGGAGGTAGCGCTACCTTCTCCCCTACCATGTGCCAGGCACAGGCAGGCAACACTAAGGGCCCAGAAGCCATCGGCTGATGCATCAGCCTCTACTCTACAGTCTTGCCATGGTTACCTAGTGGCCCTGGTAGAATTGCCCAGATCATAGCCCTAATAGACCAGGACTGCAGCCTCTATTGCAGGTCAGGACCACAGCCTGTCTACCCCCCCAACAGCCCTCTAGGGAAAACCTAGCTGACAAAAATCTCAAACACAGGGGAACCTCCCCCCAACCCAGGACACCTGCAACCAAAAAAAGAGCTAATACTATACCCTGGGTATTACTCCAACACAACCATACCTGTGGAAGAAAAAGTTAATGACAGTAAACACTGCACTTTAAACACTTCTACTTTAAAACACATGGAAGACTCCACTGAGTCCCTCCTGTTCTTGCCTTCTCTTCTTGTCTTCTTCAGGATCACCTGCAAGAGAAAAGACAAAGCAACCCCTAATCTGCAAATGCAGTACTAACCTCTACCATCAAAACACTGAAGAATCACCAAAAATATTTTTTAGAAAAGTAGAAAAACAACCTTATTTACAATACACATTATTGGGGATGGAGTGCCCAAAATGTCCCATCTAGTGACAACAGTGCCGAAGGCAAGTCCAAGAAAGAGTCTCTCCTGTGCCGAAGCGTGGAGAAGCACAGTTCTGGTAGGACTGTAATCCCGAAGGGGAAGAGTCTTTGAGGACAGTTCAAACAGTCTGAAGTCTGCTAGGTGTAGGATGTGTACTGCAGTTCATTAAAATAGAAAGTCTGGACTTACCAGTCCCTTGAAGAAACGAAATCAATATGACACCTGGATTTCCAGCTGAAGAATCTCTCTAGCAGCATTCTTTTGATACAGCTGGGTGGGCATCTTCTGAAAATGACAGGGTGGCACATCCGGAATCTGCTAGGCTGATGTCATCTAGGAGATGGAACCTTGAAACAGGACAGGAAACAGCTGGTCTGACATCATCTGAAATCCCAGGTGATGAATCAGGATACAGGTGGGCTAGTGTTCTCTCTGGATCTGAAGTCATCTGGAAGGCCAGACAAAGGAATCTGGAAAGCCAGTACGCTGCAAGGCTGATGAATCTGGGGCACCTGGTTCCTGGAATGCCAGACAGGCGGAACAAGATAGGTATGGCAATGGCTGGAAGGCAGCACTGGCTACTACTGCTCTGCTTTCCACTTGGTAGGCATGGGCACATTCGCAGGAAGTTGCCTGCATTGCGGGAAGTAACACAATGGGTCAGGTGTAAGTATTACCCCATCTGGGTGCTCATAATTCACACTGAAGAAGGTCTCATGTCCCCCTCCCTCCACGATCCGAACAGTGTCTATGAATAGTGTTCTGCCCACTTTCCATTGTCGGAATTTCTCCTGCACTACTGTGTCTCGGACATACCGACTGGCACTGGGATGGACAAATCTTGTGGCCTCTTCCATTATCCAGGATTTCCTGTTTCTTTCAATCTCCTCCCAGACTCTCCAAGGAAAGGTAGGAAGGGATATCCCATAGATCTCATTCGCCTTCCTACGAACCAGTCTTTCCTCTTTACTACACTTGGTCAACTTGAGACCTCTGGCCTGGCATGGGGGAGTCCAGTCCTGGTTCTGCCAGTTACGCATACGTAATGCTACATAAAATGGATCTTTGATGACTCCTTGTGGGGACAGGGCTGTGGAGTCACCAATCTCTCCTTCCATTCACTCTTCTGATGCAAGAGCCCGAGGCTGTGGATCTGCACCTTCTTCATAAGGCCACATTGGTCCCCCCCTCGTCATCTTTCTCACTGAGGATCTGAACCCAGGAGTGGGCAGTTGTCCTCACTCCTGAGACTATCTACTCCTCACCGGGCATGGAGGTAAACACCTCCCATCCAAGGGTCTCCCTCATCTCAACTTCTCCTACGAGACTTGGGCTAGGCCCCTTTCTCCAAGGATCTGCTGATGCTCCCCTCCGCAATGTCTCTCTGTGACCCGGACTTGGATACATCAGTATTTTGCTCTGCCTATAGATCTGCACCCTCTTGCTTCATACCACACTTAGCCTCATCCAACAGGCTCTACCTGGTGCTGTGTGCTGCCAACTGCAGGTTCTTGAAGCTTTGTCCATGTGGGAGTCAAACGACTCTTGGATGCCTTGGTTAGGCCATGTCTCTCTAGGAACCCAGAACAGTGAGGAACCATGAAGATGTCCTTCCAGCCTTTATGCACTCTTACTGGATATCTAGGAATCACCACATGAGGAGGCAAACATCCCATAGTAACATCTCTCAATATCTTTCAATCTGTTAACTCTTCTACTATCATAGCCTGGGCATGATCCGGGTAGCGGCTGATCCGAAGCCATGACTGCAGAGAAAATGAAAGCTCACTGTTGTCTCAAGTCCTACTCTGTTGGAAAAACTTTTACAAAATGGCTCCCCTGCTGCTGTGTTTACTTTACTACACCACCCTGCAATGGCAGCAGCAGCACTCCTGCACATCAACGTTCTGTTTCTGACTCAAGCCACTGCGCATCTGATTTACACACTCTACTGATGAAGTTCACTCAAACTGTTTAAACTGCACTGTTTGTTCACTTAGCACACTTATATGATTTTTACTGGACTTTCAACTTGCTGTAACTCACTGTTCTTGCTTAAAAGTCCCTAAAGCCACAGTATTTCACTGCACAGGATTGCCTGTATTTCTTGTTGCATCTTTCATACAACCCACAGTCTCTCACATGGCTTTGAAAATTATACTGTAGCTGAACACACAATTATGACAGTCCTTCTTTGCAAAATGATCACACTGCTACACACAGATTCAGCTGGCTTTAAAATCACACACAGTTTGAGTTGTTTTTAGGTTGGTACTCACTTAATCAGTAGCTGGTTATTGCAATGGAAAATTCGGCCTACAGCCGGTCTTGGAGGCCTCTGGAATCAAGCAGGCTGGCAGTCCTGCCGATTGTCCCACTGAACACCTCACTCTCTTCCCAGAGGAATCGAAATGTGGGTTGAGCCTGATTTTAAACGGAAAAGTCTGATTTTACAACTTTTATAATGTTTTCAGTCACTCGACGCTCTTCCTGGCAAGCCAGTTCACTTTTCTCTCTCTCCTCTCGAACACTGTGCAGTCACTCTAGAACTGGCTTGGGGTGGGACTGATTGCAGTCTCACCAATCAGTCGACGTCACACAAAATGAGCATCTTTCTTCTTGTGCTCTTCTCCTCCACGGCGATCGTCAAGCAGGCAAAATTTAAACTGCAAGCCACACTTTTTTTTTTTTCCAACTGTAGCTAGGGGTGCCATGATAATGAAATTGTGATGGTACGATAACCTTGAATAAATTATCATGATAACCTTGTTATCGCGATAATTTACCAACTTTTGCAACAAAAGTTAGAAACAGTATTTAAATTCACTTTTGTGCACATAATTTACATATTTTGCTTATTCCATTTTATGTTATGTATCTACATTATACAGAAGACTGCGAGGTGAAATAATACGAGAGTGTGTGTTTTTATAGTTAAATATTTTATTTAGTTAAAATTCTGCTATTTATAAAATTGCTTTTTCCTTTATGTAAAAATGTTCCAGTGCTGTGCATAATTGCATTACAAACTCATACATGTTACACTTTTATAAACTAAAAAAAGTAATTGTAACATTCATTTTTAAAATGTGAAAGATCACATTATAATTAGTGGTGACCCTATTTATCAACCTGAGTAGGAGTGTCTTCAAACACCATAATAACCCGAAATCTGGCTATTGCAGCATTCCAAACTACTTTCACTTTCCTGCACTTTTCCACTGACTGTAGCATGAGGTGACCAAGTGGTGTTTGGTCTTTTAAACAATATCGTACAAATTGTAGAGAAGAGCACTGTTCAGTATAAAAACATCTCGCTTTGTTCTTTCAGCTTACTTTTTAGTTTCCTGGGAAAGAAGCCACCAAGTGTAGCATAGAGTGATGAGGAGAGAGTGGCTTGGGGCTTCAGAACACTTGACTAAACATTAGCGAGTGTTGCTATAGCACTCCTCGCTCTGCACTGTGCAGCTTTTTCCCAGGAAGCAAAAAATGTAAGCTGAAAGAACAAAGCTGACATTTTTATACTGAACTGTGCTCTTTCTACAACTTGTACAAATTTGTTTAAAAGACTGAACACTGCTCAGTCACATTACTCAGCAGGGAAACTGCAGAAAACTGAAACTTAAGGAAAGCTACGCACTAGCAATTATAAAAGATAAAGAATAGGCAAGTGTATATTGATGGATTTTTTTTCCCCACACACCTTTGGCATGTGATGACCACATAAATCTCTTGAGCTTCACTCTCGAGATTTATGAGTCATCATTTCACCCACCAGGCCCACACACCTCCACACCACTCTCAACTTTACTGGTTCTCCACAGACTATGGTCTGGTCCCCCAGGCTAATGTGGCATTTCATGATGGCCACCTGTATTAAGTTTATGGCTGGCCTTCATCATCACACCTCAGGTGTGCAAAAAAAACATAATTCACACTTGCCTATCCATTATTTTCTATTTAATGGCTTGTTTACAACAAGTTCACAGTAATCTCAGATACTGCTTGGTTGTCCTGTCCTCCTGCAGTAAGTTTTAATACAGGCACAGCCCTAGAATGCAACTGTTCAGTGATAACACCATTTAAGAAGGAAATGGATTGCAATGTACCATTTAGGCACTAGCTGGCTGTGTATGATCCCTTTCAACTTCATGAAAGGCTGTTCTGCTACCACCACACTGAGGCATTTTGTGACATCTGTACTGTTGTATTAGGGAAAGTGCAGTGCGGGGTCAGGGCCACCATGTATTCTGTTGCATGGGAGAGCATCATCTGAAAATGTATTTTCCCAGTATCAAACTGTGTACTGTATTTGAACAGACAGACCACTGATGCCATGACTAATTTATGATGGGCTGTTGACTGTGGAGGGAGGCAAGGGTGAACAGTGGACTTGGACAGTGCATTTGAGAGGCAGAAAAACAAATATTGGATGAAGGATGAATGTAAAAATAAGACAGGTGGCCATCATAAAAAGCACAATTCACTAGGCAGACTATTGTCTGAGGAGAGAGAACCATGACATATCTTATGATGTGTCGTTGGCGTGATCAGGGTCAGGGAGGGAGTACAATGGACATGACTCAAGTGCATTTTGGAGCTGGAAAACAGTACGGGATGAAGGGAGGCCAGCCATAAGCTTAAGACAGGTGGCCATCATAAAAAGCCAAATAAGCCTTGTAGAAGGTTTTCTGTGGAGAACCATGGCAGCTATATGATGGGGTGTGGGTGGGCAGAAAGAGAGAGAGGACAAGTGACTTGATAGTGGAATTGAGAGAGCTGAAAAACACAGTATTGGAGACAGGTGACCAATGGCCATCATGAAATGCTAAATCACAGTGTAGACTTGTCTGTGGGGTGAATCATCACAGATCAAATGATAGGGCATTGGTGGTCAGGGCGGAGAGACAGGGAATTTTGTAGGTGAAAATCACACCATACAGGATGGCCAGCCATAAGCTTAATACAGTTGGTCATCATAGAAAGCCAAATTAACAGGGTAGAAAGTTGTCTATGAGAAATCATGACAAATATATGATGTGGTGTGGCCTGGGTGGGCTGTGAGCAGGGAGGACAATCAAACTGACATGCAATTGAGAGTGGAAAAAAACAGTATTGGATGAAGGACAGTCATAAAAGTAAGATAGGTGGCCATGAAAAGCCAATTTTGCCTTTCAAACTACTGTTTCTGGGGATTTTCCGAACCATCAGATGTGTGGACGATGACGTGGATATGCCTAAAATGTCAGCACGCAGTTTAAGGAATAAAGATCTTTTCCATGTGTATCACTTCATCAGTGGTGAAGCTCACACAGTATGACCTGCCAACTAATAGCCCAAAATGATGCTGATCCTCTAATATACAACTGAATGAACCAGTCTCCCTCTCCCCCCACCCAGAGTCCCCAACAGATTTCACAAAACGTCCATGTGTGAGAGTGGGGAGTGGTAGATTACTGGGCTGTGATGACCAAGAAGTGAAATAGTAAGTTATGGCCAGGGCATCAGTGGCTAATTATAATCTATTCCTTCTAAAAGCTGCAAAGGTTGAATATATATGACTACAGATAAACTCACATTTATGTCATCTTATATTGTACCATTTATTTATGGAACTGGTAATGGTATTAAAGTGAAACTGGCTACTAAGTAACTAGTCTGTGTGCCTTTCTTGCTAATAGTCCTCCTGATGCCCCCTACTACCGGAATCTTTAGCTGATAGTAAGTTTTAAACAGTAAAGTCACAGACTTCCTAAGTACATTGAGTTAAGCACTACTTGATATTCACTGACATCACAGGTTCTAAGGAATTAAATGGCTCCCAATGTAGTATTTATGTTGCAGACTCCATCATCTATATCTGAACTTCGTGCAGCACAGGTTGAGTATACACACAATACCTCAATTAAATAAGCTTTTCATGGGCTTTCTAACTGTGTCTGCCAGTGCCACTATACACGAATGTGTCCCTTTAAACTAGATCAGGGATAGTGACAGGTGTAACAGCATATAGTGAAAGACAGTGTTTCTTCTCTAGTTTCCTTACAGCAGCACACATTTACTTTGGAGCCTAATATCAACTGAATTTATTGCTGTATTCTTTCCAGAATTAACACTGATATGGTGCCACTTACTGAAGGGACTTGAATTAAGCTTATCAGATGAGTTTTGAATAGATTCAAGACAACAGGAAGAATAAAGAGTTAAATAAAGAGTTCAAAGAAGTCATGGCTGGGGTAGAGAGGACTACACACACAAAACACGAATGAAAGGAATCATCAGTGTCAGACTATCTTGGAGCCACATCTACTCATCTGATCTGAGTGGCTGACACTCTATAATCAGTTCAAAATAGAGACATTAAGAAATAGTTTCATGTTCCTTCCAGCAAAGAGATGGATGTTACCAGCTCACTGTGAACAAGTAGTCTTTGTGTTTTGTGACTGTAGTTAATGAACATATACTGCTGCTAGCATCTCAATAGTAAAAATGAGAAGATTCTAGCATCAGTACCTACCAGTCATGTTGAATGTGAAATGGATTTTAGTGTTACAGCTTGTAGTCAATGCAGAAGTATTTCAAAATGCAATAAAGGTGTTATTTCTATCAAGTGTTGTGTGATGTGTTTATTAACTTACGACTGCGATGATCTGTGTGCAGTTAATATAAAGTATGAGTGAAGCCCTCCTTCTCCTCCTCAAGTTATTCTTCTTGATAGTAGTCTTGTATCATGTAATCTGAAAGTGAGTGAACAAGATGACTCCATCTACACCCTTTGTTCCCCTTCCACTGGTGGTATTCTCTTTGAAGGTGGTGCATGAAGTGCCTTGGCATCTTTTAAAAAAAAAAAAAAGTCACTGTAAATTTTTGTTCAGAAACACAAGCATGTTTACATGCTCTGGTGTTAGTCTAGACCTCACTGGCGTTAGGACCAGACCACTAGCACTAAATACCTTTTCTTATGGCACACTTGCTGCTGGATTGCATAATATTTTGTGAGCAACATTTGCTGAAAATGGTAGTTCTGCTTCATGGCCTTTCTACCACAGAATAGGATCCAAATCTGTATTCAGATATGGCAGGGCCATGTAATGAGTCATCTCATTTCTCACTTTGCTCTCTAGTGGAATTTCTTCTTCTCTTGGTCCTTCAACCTGAATTCTTTGTATGTCAGTGATGCGTTTTAACCCGGAAATCCCAGGGCATGAAGAACTTTCTGACAGTCTGTGCTGTGCTGATGAATGATACACATTGTTTGTGATACCACCAGAGAAGGGAGACAGAGTCTTCAGTCAAGTTCATTGTCATTTGAAATATGGTCATCGTCATCATCCATGGAAGCAGACGTTGCAGGCAATGTAGCAGCAGCAGCAGCAGCAGTAGTATTTGGTAGTGTGGTACCTCTACACTCAGGCAGCAGCAGACTGTGTGTTTGTGTTTGTTCTGGCACAATACCAAGGCTGACGGCTTCTTGTACTACCATGGATATAACCGAATTGGCATCTTCTGTAAAATTAGCTTAGAATCGTGGATTAGTAAAACATGCGATTTCGAGCGTGCGTTCAATGTAATCAAATTCCTCATACCTTGTGAATAGGTCATCATATATAGCTTCTCTCATTTGCTTTCCCAGTGGTCCATCTGTTGCCTTTGGGCTTAGGACTTCTGATTTTAGGTAATGCAGAAACGGTTTCAGTGCTGACATTGTTACGTATTGCTCTCAAGGGTGTAGCTACTGATACTGCAAGTAAGCCATGGTGGCATATCAAGTTTAGTAGCAGGGGGTAACAAACAAGCTTGCCAGCATTGCTCTGCCCTCTCTAGTCCATTGCATTTGAATTTCTTTGTTTGGCTTCACAGGCTTTTTCTTTTCTCTTTCAGTTTTATTTTGGGAAGGGTGGCAGAGTAGACTGCAGACTTTGAAGCTGAAGGTCTCAATTAGGTCTGCATGGTCCGCCTGCATAGTGATTAGCTGTGGCATCTGGTAGGGGGTGTGGCAAGTCTGGGGCAGTGAGTTTAAATGCCCCAGCAATGTTAAAACCATACTATTAGTTCAGTTGTACTGGGAGACAGAGAAGCAGTAGAAGAACTGTGCAGCAACAGATGGAAGAACAGAGTCAGAGCCAGCTAAAAGAATGAAGACTTCATGTGGAGTGGCAAATGGAGCAAATCTGCCTTCTTGAGGGAGAGGGAGAAGAAACTTCTGCCATGGTCTTGTACTCGTGGTGCAGTCAGTGGCATTTACCAGTAGGCAGCGAGTACCATACTAGTAGCGCAGACAGACAGCAGGTTTAGTGTGGGAATCATCTGTTTGCAGCCAGCAACCTTGGACTCGAGTTGTGTGTGGGGGAGGGGGTAGGCATGAGCAACATTTGGGGGGTAGCAGTGTGGCAGGTTGGTGTACAAATCTGAAATGCCTGGCTACACCCATGATTGCTCTGCTGCTAAAGAGTCAGTGAACGTATTCAAAGGGCCCAATATTTGATTGATGTCCTCAAGCACACCTCCATCTGAGTCCTTTGGCATCAAATGCCATGTATTTTAGTCTGAAGCCAACACTGCACACACAGCCTGCTGCTGCTGCTCTATAAACCTGGCCACCGTGGCATATGTGGAACCCCATCTTGTAACTACAACAAGAACAAGAAAATGTTGTGGCACATTTAGTTCTGCTTGTTTTTTTCTTTCTCTCTCTCTTTTTCTTCCAGCTGTGAGTGAACCCTTGTACCAGATGCTGACATACTGGAAGTGCACTCAACTTTATTGATCTTTAATGCTTTTCCAATTGCCGAATTGAGATTGTGGCCGAAGCAATGCAACCAGCTGACTTTCGTCATATCTCTGAATGCCTTTTTAACATTGCTTTATTGTCTGTAGTAATCTCAGACAAATTTTCAATTTTTAGTGCCCATTCCTCAAGAAGCTCCAGAAAGGATTCTGCAATATTCTCTGCTGTATAGTCATCTGGAAGAAATACAGTCTGTAGGCAGTTTGTCTTTAGCTCCCATTCATTTGTTACATAATGTACTGTTAGACTCATGTAAGGCTCACCAATTCCTCCACTGCTTGTCCACTAATCAGTTGTAGCAGCAAACCACCATGCCCCTGTCACTGAAGCCTCCACCTGTTTTGTCACCATATTGTACATTCTGGGGATTTCTTCAGTGGAGAAATATGACCTACCAGGCATTCAATATCTGGGATTTAGTTTCTCTACTAGATTATGGAAGCTGGGCCCATCTACTATTTGGAATGGTTGCATGTCCTTCGCAATAAAATATGCTACAGCTGAGTTTTAGTCCTGTGCCTGCTGTGAAGCTGGTTCAGATTTCCTTCCGCTTTCTAATGAGATCAAAATTGAAGACTGCGCACTACATTTTTTTTCTTTCTTGATCTGATGAGCTCAGTAGCAATAAGGATGATGCCTTTCCTTTACTGCCTTTCTGACACTGACTCTGAAATTAAGTAATTACAATTAAATTTCACATTTGCCTATAACAACATGAATATAAAATTAATAAATTACAATACCCACATTGCAAAAAATGAACACATGCCCATTTTATTCTTCATACTTTTTTCTTTTTAATTAAGGGATCATTCTTGTATACTTTCATGTTTCATCATGTGCTTTTGTGCCCCAGTCCTTACGTGGTGAGTGAGTAACTTATGTTATGTTGAGTCAGATAGTACACCACACCACACACTTGTACTGTTTGACTGAAAGAGTAGGTGCTTAGTTATTTAATCTCTCTCCCTGTTAACAGGCTAGATAGTTTACCCCTCGATTTAAAGGTCCTTCAGGGAGCCATGATTTTTACATCAGTAAATTTCCAACAAAGCTTGTAAAATCCAAAATCTGAACCTGCAGCCAAAATGCTGATACTTCCTAAGTTGGAGGCACGCCCCCACACTGGCCATTTATGATGTTAGTCCCAGAATAGTGCGGAGGGGTGTTCCATAGGCTCTAATGGGTCCAATATTTATGTGTTGTTTTTAACTACTTTTAAATGCCGGGTTTGAGAAAAGAAGGCCACCGCTCAACTAAGAAGCTCCTTCTTAGTTAAGAGGTGGACTTCTTTTTTCAAACCCAGCATTTAAAAAGTCATAAAAAGATATAACACGTAAATACTGGCCCCTATAGAGTTTATGGAGCACCCCCGCTGCTATTCTAGGACTGAAATCATAAAACGTACAGCGTAATGGCCTCCAACTTAGGAAGTATCAATATTTTGATGCAGGTCCAGATTTTGATTTTATGTCGCTTTTGTTGGAAAAATTTACTGATGTAAAAATCATGGCTCTGAAGGACCTTTCAAACCGAGGGGTGTTATCCAGCCTGTTAACATGGAGAAAGATTAAATAATCAAATACCTGCTCTTTAACATGCGGGAGGGTCTAGTGAGCAATGCAAACCAAGTAGCACTGCCCACCCAGTCATTTTACATGTATCCAGGCCAGAGGAGTAACACCCCAAAGGCTGCCATTTGTGGAGTCAATGCATTGCCAGAAATATCACACAGTGGCATGGAAATGATAGGCCTGCCCATGCAGCAAGAATGCTGTTAGGAGTCAAAGATAAGTGCAGTATTGGGGTGAAGGCATAAACTTAAGACGGTGGCCATCATGAAAGCAGATTAGTCTGGTGGATTGAAACCATAAACCGTGGAAGTCACCAAGTTGAGGCTATGGGTGGCCCAGTTGGCGAATCAGACAGAGACCTTTAGGACTTGGAGAGGACTGGAGCTGAATTACAGTACTGTACGAAGGCCAGCCATAAATGTAAAACAGGTGGCCATCAAGAAATGTCAATTAGCCTGGGAGACTGAACCACTGTGGAGAATCAGTACAGGCCGAGGAATACAGGTGGGGCCCGGTGGGCGGGTCAGGCAGACAGCCACAGACTGCATTGGGACAGACTAACACAGTATTGGATGAAGGCCAGCCATAACCAAGACAAGTAGCTATGGCCACTGGTCAGTGGTCATCATAAAATTCCATGCCAGGTGTCGAGGCCTGGTGAAAGGACCTGGATACCTTACAGGACAAGTTTCTGATGAGTATTTAGTTCCTGAAATCACGGGTCCATAGCCTCATCAGGCTTTCTCAATAACCTTAGTACAGAGTTTCTGAAGACTGTTTAATTCAAGAAACTGGGTCTGTGCTCTGGTGACACCTGCATCCTGCAGTACCAGGTTCCTGAAATTCTATTTGGGTTCGAAATTTAGGGTCGTGACCTGTTGAAGGATTGCTGGATCCTAGTGTACAGGATTTCTGAAAGCTGTTTAAGTTTCGAAATTGATGGATCTATGACCTGTCAAGGCACTGGATCACTGCAGTGAGTTTCTAAAAACTATTTAGATTCACAAATGGGAGTTCATGGCCTGGTCAAGACTCGGGATCCTTACTGTACAGGCATTTCAGAAGAACATCAGGTCCCAAAAATCATGGGGTCCATGGGCTGATCAAACGCTGGATCCTTGCAATACAAGAACATTTGTGAAAAGCTGTTTGGTTCCAGAAATCAAGGGTCTGAGGCAGAGTAAGCACTCTGGATCATAACACATAAGTTCCTGAAAACTGTTTGAGTTCCAGAAATCCAGAGGTGTGGCCTGGTCAAGCCAAACTGGATGCCTTGCAGTACAGAAGATTCCAAAAACTGTTTGTTTCAGAACCACAGTCATGGCCTGTGAAGGACGCTTTAACTCTTAGTGTACAGAGTTTCTGAAGAGCGGTTCCAGGTTCCAGAATGCAGGGGTCTGTGCCCAGGTGGCACGCTGGATCCCTTGCAGTAGAAGTTTCGAAAACTGTTTAGAACAGAAATCGAGGGCTCTCTAGCTGCTCAAGGCATGGATCCGTGCTCTAAATTTCTGAAGAACTGTTGAGTTCAGAAACTCACGAGTCCATGGGCTCATCAAGGCATGCCGGATCCTTTGCAGTACAGAAATTCCTGAAAAACTGTATAGGTTCAAGACATCAGGGGTCAGTCTGGTCAAAGCACTCTGGATCCTTGCAGTAAGGTTAATGTAAAGCTGGGTTCCAGAATAGGGGGTCATGTCCTGGTCAAGGCATGCTGGATCTTTTTGCAATACAGAGGACTTCTGAAAAGCTGTTCAGGTTCAAATCGCGGGGTCCATTAGCCTGGTGTTGAAGAATATTGGATCTCTTGTGCCACAGAGGTTCTGAAAAGCTATTTACTGTAGATTTCAGAAATGGCAGATCCATGGCCAATCAAGGCAAGGTGGATCCTTGTGCAACAGGATTTCTGAAGAACTGTTTGGTTCCAGAAACAGGATCAATGCAGTCAACCATGCTGGATCCCCTCCAGTACAGTGGTTCTGAAGAACTGTTGAGTTCAGAAATAAGTAAAGTGCAAGGCAGTCAGGCTTGATGGATCCTTGCAGAACAGGATCTGAAAACTGTTATTTCCAGAACACAGTGTCCATGCCTGGTGAAGGCACTTTATCCCTTGCAGTACAGAGTTTCTGAAGAATGGTTCAGGTTCCAGAACACAGTCTCTTCCCAAGTGAAGGCATACTGGATCCCTTGCAGTACAGATTTCTGAAGAATGGTTAGGTTCCAGAAACTGAAGCATGCTGGATCTCTTGCAGTGAGAGAATTTCTGAAAACTGACTGAGTTCCAGAAATTGACGGGTCGTTGCCTGCTCAAGCATACTAGATCCATACAGTACCAAGTTTCTAAAAACCCTTTAGGTTCTAGAAATGGCAGGGTGCATGTCCTGTCTGACTTACTGGATCCTTGCGCTAAGAGGATTTTGAAAAGACTGTTATGTTCCAGAAATCATAGCATCAAGGCCTAGTGAGCACACTGGATCCCCGGCAGTACAAGTTTCTGAAAAACTATTTAGGTTACAGAAATCCGAGATCTGTGGCCTGGTCAAGACACTGGATCCCTTGCAGTAAAGCAGTTCTGAAGAACTATTTGAGTTCCAGAAATCACGAGTCTAAGCCTGGTCAAGGAACACTTTGTCCCTGGTACTGGCCATTTCGAAGAACTGTGAGTTCAGAAGCCGGTGTCTGAGGCCTGGTGAAAGGGCAGCACATGCCACGGTACAGAGGATTCCTAATGAGCTGTTTAGGTTAATCACAGGGTCCATAGCCTCTTCAGGCATTCTCAATAACTTGTACTACAGAGTTTCTGAAGAACTGTTTGAGTTAAAAACCATGGGTCTGTGCTCTGGTGAAGACTGCATCCCTTACTACACAGGGTTCTAATCTATTTGGGTTCCAGAAATTTAGGTCCGTGACCTGGTGAAGGATTGCTGGATGCCATTAAGAATTTCAAAAACTGTTTAAGTTTCAGAAGTGAAGTTTAATGCCTGTCAATGCACACTGGATCACTTGCAGTGCAGAGGATTTCTAAAAAAAAACTGTTTAGGTTCCACAAATCGAGGAGTTCATAGCCTGGTCAAGTCTGGATCCCTTGCTGTACAGAGTTTCCTGAAGGAACTGTCTAGGTTCCAGAGATCCTTGGTGTCCATGGGCTGAGCAGAAGCATGCTGGATCACCTGATACCCAGAACATTTGTGACTGTTTAGGTTCAAGAAATCGGGGTCAGAGGCCTGGTTAGACGCTGGATCCTTAACAACACATAAGATTCCTGAAAAACTGTTTAAGTTCAAGAAATAAAGGAATTGTGGCCTGAACCAAGGTAGCTGGATGCCTTGCAGTAGAGATTCTGAAAACGACGTTTTCCAGAAACCACAGTGTCCATGGCCAGGTGAGAGCACCCTTTATCTCTTGCAGTACAGAGGATGTCTGAGAAGAGCGGTTCAGGTTCCAGAAACGCGAGTCTCTTCAGGTGAAGCATACTGGTTCTTGCCGTAAGGAGTTCTAGTTTAAGTTCGAAATTAAGAGGTCAGTTCAGGTGAGGCATACTGGATCCTTGCAGTAAAGGATTTCAGAAGAATGATTCCAGGTTCAGAACAGTGGCATGCTGGATCTTACCAGTAGAGTTCTGAAAACTGCAGGTTACAGAAATCCGAGATCTGTGGCCTGGTCAAGGCATGCTGGATCCTTGCAGTAAAGCTGATTTGAAGAACTGTTTAGGTTCAGAATCGCGAGTCTGAGCCTGTCAAGACACTTTATCCTTATAGTACTGACCATTTCTGAAGACTATGGGTTCCACAGGGTGTCGAGGCCTGGTGAAAGGACACAACCTTACAGGACAGAGAGTTTCGATGGGCTGTTTAGGTTCCAAAACACAGGGTCCATAGCCTCATCAGGCATTCTCAATAACATGGTACAGAGGTTTCTGAAGAACTGTTTAGGTTCAGAACTGTGGGTCAATATCTGGTGAGCACTGCATCACTTACAGTACAGGTTTTATGATTATATTTAGGTTCGAAATTTAGAGTCCGTGACCTGTTGAAGTTACTGGATCCCTTGCTTGGAAGTTTCTGAAAGCTGTTTAAGTTTCAGAAATTGATGGATCTATGAACTATCAAAAACACTGGATCTTGCAGTCAAGTTTCTAAAAAAACTGTTAGGTTCCACAAATCAAGGAGTTATAGCCTGGTCAAGGCCTACAGAATCTGCTGTACAGGCATTTCAGAGAACTGTCAAGGTTCCAAAATCATAGGGTCATGGCACATCAAAGCATACTGGATCCTTGCAATAGAACATTGTGAAAAACTGTTTAGGTTCCAGAAATCAGGGGTCTGGGCGGGTTAAGGCACTGGATCCTTATAACATAGTTCCTGAAAAACTGTTGGGTTCAGAATCAGTGGTGTGACCTGGTCAAGGCAGGCTGGATGCCTTGCAGTGAAAGTCCTGAAAAACTATTTTGTTTCCAAACCACAGTGTCCATGGCCTGGTGAGGCACGCTTTAACTCTTAGTGCTGAAAGATTTCTGAAAACGGTTCAGGTTCCAGAAATTGAGGGGTCTGTGCCCAGGTGAAGCACTGGATCCTGCAGTAGAGGATTTCTGAAAAACTGTTTAAGAACCGAAATCGGTCTGCTGCTCAAAGCATGCTGGATCACGTGCTCTACAAAGGATTTCCTGAAGAACTGTTAGGTTCCATAAACTAGGGTCATGGGCTCATCAAGGCATGCGGATCGCTGGTAGAAAATTCTGAAAAACTGTATAGGTTCAAGACATCAAAGTCTGATCCTGGTCAAGGCACTCTGGATCCCTTGCAGTACAGTTAATGTAAACTAAGGAGTTCAAGATGGGGGTCTGTGTCTGGTCAGGCATGCTGGATGTTTTGCAGTACAGAGGACTAAAGCTGTTTGGTTCCAGAAATAGCAGGTCCGGCCTGGTGAAGATATGGATCTCTTACTACGGAGGTTTCTGAAAGACTTACTGTAGATTTCAAGAAATGGTAGAGACCCATATTGGTCAAGTGAGTGGATCCTTGTGTACAGAAGGATTTGAAGAACTGTTGGGTTCCAGAAACCAGGATCAAATTGCCCAGACAATGCATGTGGATCCTTCCGCAGTGGTTCTGAAGAACTGTTTGGGTTCCAGAAATAGTGGGGTGCAGGCGAGTCAAGGCTTGTGGATCCTTGCAGAACAGAGATCCTAAACATTATGTTTAGAAACACAGTCCATGCCCAGGTGACACACTTTATCCTTACAGTACGGTTTCGAAGAATGGTTCAGGTTCCAGAAACTGCCGGTCTTCAGGTGAGCATGGATCCTTGCAGTGAAGGATTTCAAGAATGGTCAGGTTCCAAGAAACTGCATCTCTTCCAGGTGAGGCATGCTGGATCCTTGCAGTACAAGTTTCTGAAGGTGGGTTCAAGAACTGAGGCATGCTGGATCTCTTGCAGTGGGGTTCTGAAACTGTTTAAGTTCCAGAAGTGAGGGTCGTTGCCTATAAAGGCATGCTAGTCCGTGCAGTACCAAAGTTTCTAAAAACACTGGGTTCTAGAAATGGCGGGGTCCATGTCCTGGTGCAACACTGGATCCTTGGGTACAGGATTTTGAAGAACTGTTTATGTCCGAAATGGTAGTATCGTGGCCTAATTAAGGCATGGATCCTTGCAGTACAGAGATTTCTGAAAACTGTTTGGGTACAGAAATCCAGATCTTCAACATATCCAACACACTGGATCCTTGCAGTAATACAGTTTCTGAAGAACTGTTTGGGTTCCAGAAATCACGAGGTCTCAGGCCTTGTCAGGAACACTGTCACTAGTACGACCATTTGAAGAACTGTTAGGGTTCGAAGCCAGGGTGTCAGGGCCTGGTGAAAGGACCTGCATGCCTTGCAGGACAGAGGATTTCTGATGAGCTGTTTGGGTTCAAGAAATCACAGGGTCCATAGCCTCATCAAGCACAATAACAATGCAGTACAGAGTATTTCTGAAGAACTGTTTAGGTTCAGAAGCCGTGGTCTGTTCTCTGGTGAAGCCTGTCATCCCTTGCAGTACAGGTTCTGAAAATCTTTGGATTCCAGAAATTTAGGAGTCTGTGACCCTGTTGAAAGTTGCTGGATCCTTGCTGTACAGAGGATTTCTGAAAAGCTGTTTAAGTTTCAAGAGTGAGGGATCTGTAGCCTGTCAAGGCACTGGATCTTGCAGTACAAATTCTAAAAACTGTTTGGATTCCACAAAATCGAGGAGTTCATGGCCTGGTCAAGGCCTCCTGGATCACTGCTGTACAGAGCATTTCAGAAGAACTGTCTGAGTTCCAAAAATCATGAGGTCCATGGGCTGATCAAAGCATGCTGGATCCTTGCAATACTAGAACATTGTGAAAAGCTGTTTGGGTTCCAGAAATCAAAGAGTCTGAGGGCAGGGTTAAGGCATGGATCCCCTTATAACACAAGATTCCTGAAAAACTGTTTGAGTTCCAGAAATCAGGGAATTGTGGCCTGGTCAAGGTAAGCTGGATGCCTTACAGTACACAAGATTCCTGAAAAACTGTTTTGTTTCACAAACCACAGTGTCCATGGCCTGGTGAAGGCCTTTAACTCTTGGTGTACAGAGAGTTTCTGAAGAGCGGTTCAGGTTCCAGGGGCGGGGTCTGTGCCCAGGTGAAACATGCGGATCCCTTAAGTAGAGAGGTTTCTGAAAAACTGTTTAAGGGCAGAAATCGAGGGTCTCAACCTGCTCAGAGCATGCTGGATCCGTGCTCTACACAAGATTTCTGAAGAACTGTTTAGGTTCCAGAAACTAGGGGTCCATGGGCTCATCAGGCAAACGGATCCTTTGCAGTACAGAAAATTACTGAAAAACTACTATAGTTCCAAGACATCAAGGGTCTGATCCTGGACCCAGGCACTCTGGATCCTTGCAGTACAAAGTTAATGTAAAACTGTGGAGGTTCCAGAAATCGAGGGGTCTGTGTCCTGGTCAAGGCATGCTGGATCTCACTACGGAGGACTTCTGAAAAGCTGTTTCGGTTCCAGAAATCGCATGGTCAGTAGCCTGGAGAAGGAATGTTGGATCTCTTGTACTACAGAGGATTTCTGAAAAGCTTATTCTAGATTTCAGAAATGGCAGGGGTCCATAACTTAGTCAAGGCAAGGTGGATCCCTTAGTACAGAGAAGTTTCTGAAGAACTGTTTGGGTTCCAGAAACCAACGGGGTCAATTGCCTGGTCAATGCATGCTGGATCCATTCCACTACAGTGGTTCTGAGAACTGTTTAGGTTCAAGAAATGAAGTGGGGTGCAAAACCCAGGTCAAGGCACTGGATCCCATACAGAACAGAGGATCGCTGAAAAACTGGTATGTTTCCAGAAACCACAGTGTCCATGCCTGGTGAAGGCACATGTCCTTGCAGTACAGAGATTTCTGAAGAATGGTTCAGGTTCCAGAAACTGCGGAGTCTCTTACCCAGGTGAAGACATGCTGGATCCACGCACAGTGAAAGTTTCTGAAAAACTGTTTAAGTTCAGAAATTGAGGATCAGTTGCCTGCTCAAGCTGCTAGATCCCGGGCAGAACAAGTTTCCAAAAACCACTTTAGGTTCTAGAAATGGCAGGTCCATGGCACCAGTCACGTCTTCACTGGATCACTTGCAGTAAAGAGGATTTTTAGAACACTTGTGTTCCCAGAAATCAGCGTCCATGGCCTGGTGAAGGCACTGGATCCTTGCAAGTACCAGAATTTCTGAAGAACTATTTGAGTTACAGAAATCACAAGATCTGTGGCCTGGTCAGGCACGCTGGATCCCTTGCAGTAAAGCTGATTTCTGAAAGACTGCTTGGGTTCCAGAAATCCACGGGTCTGAGGCCTGGTCAGGAACACTTTATCCTTAGTACTGACCATTTCTGAAGAACTATTAAGGTTCCAGAAGCCATGATGTCTAAGGGGCCTGGTGAAAGGGCCGCTGCATGCCTTACAGTACAGAGAAGTTTCTGATGAGCTGTTTGAGTTGAGAAATCACAGGGTCCATGGACTCATCATCAAGGCATTCTCAATAACATGGGACTATAAGTTTCTGAAGAGCTTTTAGGTTCAAAAAACCATAGGTCTGTGCTCTAGGTGAAGACACACACTGCATCCCTTGCAGTACATAGGTTTCTGAAAATCTATTTGGGTTCCAGAAATTAGGGGTCCATTGACCTGGTGAAGGATTGCTGGATCCTTGCCGTACAAAATTTCCTGAAAAGCTGTTTAAAGTTTCAGAAATTGAGGAGTTTATGACCTGTCAATGCACACTGGATCACTTGCAGTGAAGATTTCTAAAAAAAAAACTGTTTAGGTTCCACAAATCCAGAGGAGTTCATAGCCTGGTCAAGGCCTCCTGGATCCTGCTGTACAGAGGATTACTGAACAACTGTCTGGTTCCAAAGATCATGGGTGGCCATTGGCTGAGAAAGCATGCTGGATCCCACTTGCAATGCAGAACATTTGTGAAAAGCTGTTTAGGTTCCAAAAATTAAGGGGTCAGAGGCCTGGTTAGACATGGATCCTTATGTACATAGGATTCCTGAAAAACTGTTTAAGTTACAGAAATCGAGGGAATTGTGGCCTGGTCAGGTAAGCTGGATGCCATGCAGTAGAAGATTCCTGAAAACTATTTGTTTTCCAGAAACCACAGTGTCCATGGCCAGGGTGAGAGCACCTTATCTCTTGCACAGTTACAGAGGATTTCTGAAGAGCGGTTCCAGGTTCAGAAACTGCCAGTCTCTTCCCAGGTGAAGCATGCTGGATCTCTTGCAGTAAAGAGGTTCTGAAAAAAGTTTAGGTTCAGAAATTGAAGGTACCGATTCCCAGGTGAAGACATGCTGGATCCTTGCAGTACAGAGGTTGGAAGAATGGTTCCAGGTTCAGAAACTGAAGGCATGCTGGATCTTACAGTAGAAGGTTTTCTGAAAAACTGTTTAAGTTCCATTGTGGGGTCCGTTGCCTGCTCAAACATACTAGATCCATGCAGTACCAAAGTTTTCTAAAAACACTTTAGGTTCTAGAAATGGCAGGGTCCATGTCCTGGTCACGGCTTACTGGATCACTTGCAGTACAGAGGATTTTTGAAGAACTGTTTATGTTCCAGAAATCGTAGCGTCAGTGGCCTAGTGAAGGCACACTGGATCCCTTGCAGTACAGAGGATTTCTGAAGAACTGTTTAGGTTACAGAAATCACGAGATCTGTGGCCTGGTCAAGGCACGCTGGATCCCTTGCAGTAAAGCTGATTTCTGAAGAACTGTTTAGGTTCCAGAAATCGCGAGGTCTGAACCCTAGTCAGGAACACTTTATCCGTTGTAGTGACTACGACTGAAGAACTGTTAAGGTTCCAAGCCAGGGTATCGAGGCCTGGTGAAAGACGCTACATGCCTTGCAGTACAGAGATTTCTGATGAGCTGTTTAGGTTAATCCACAGGGTCCATAGCCTCATCAAGCATTCTCAATAACTACACAAGTTTCTGAAGAACTGTTTAGGTTCAAAACCACCAGGTCTGTGCTCTGGTGAAAACATTTTTCATCACTTGCAGTACAGGTTTCTGAAAATCTATTTGGGTTCCAGAAATTTGGGGTCCGTGACCTGGTGAGGATTGCTGGATCCCTTGCCCACTGAAGGAATTTCTGAAAAACTGTTTAGTTTCAGAAATTGAGGATTTATGGCCTATCAATGCACACTGGATCACTTGCAGTGCGAGTTTCCATAAAAAACTGTTTGGTTCCACAAATCAAAGGGTTCATAGCCTGGTCAAGGCCTCCTGGATCCTTGCTGTACAGAGGATTTCTGAAGACTGTCTAGGTTCCAGAGATATCATGGTGTCCATAGGCTGAGCAAAACATGGATCCTTGCAATACAGAACATTGTGAAAAGCTGTTTAGGTTCCAGAAATCAGGGTCAGAGGCCTGGTTAAGACACATGGATCACTTAACGACATAGGATTCTGAAAACTGTTTAAGTTCCAGAAATCGAGAATTGTGGCCTGGTCAAGGTAAGCTGGATGCCTTGCAGTAGGAAGATTCTGAAAACTGTTTGTTTTCAGAAACCACAGTGTCCACGGCCAGCTGAAGGCACCCTTTATCTCTTGCAGCTGAAGTTTCTGAAAAACAGTTTTAAGTTCAGAAATTGAGGTGGATTCGGGTGAGGCATGCTGGATCCTTACTGTTACAGAGGATTTCTGAAGAATGGTTCAGGTTCCAGAAACTGAAGGCATGCGGATCTCTTGCAGTAGAGAGGATTTCTGAAAACTGTTTAAGTTCCAGAAATTGTGGGTCCCTTACCTGCTCAAGGCATGCTGGATCCCGTGCAGTACCAAGTTTCAAAAAGCACTTTGGGTTCTAAGTGGAGGGTCCATGTCCCAGTCGCGGCTACTGGATCACTTGAGTGCAGAGGATTTTGAAGAACTGTTTATGTTCAGAAATCGTGGCGTCCAGTAGCCTAAGTGAGGCACACTGGATCCCTTGCAGAACAGAGGATTTCACGAAAAACTGTTTGGGTTACAGAAATCACGAGATCTGTAGCCTGGTCAAGGCCACGCTGGATCCTTGCAGTAAAGCTGATTTCCTGAAGAACTATGGGTTCCAGAAATGCGAGGTTTGAGGCCTAGTCAAGGACACTTTATCAATGTAGTACTGACCATTTCTGAAAGAACTATTAAGGTTCCAGAAGCCAGGGTGTCGAGGCCTGGTGATAGGATGCTGCATGCCTTGCAGGACAGAGGATTCCTGATGAGCTGTTGGGTCCAGAAATCACAGGGTCCATGGCCTCATCAAGGCATTCTCAATAACTTGTAGTACAGAGGATTACTGAAGAACTGTTTAGGTTCAAGAAACTGTGGGTCTGTGCTCTGGTGAGACACACACCATCCTTGCAGTACACAGGTTCTGAAATTCTATTTGGGTTTCCGAAATTTAGGGTCCGTGACCTGTTGAAGGATTGCTGGATCCTTGCTGCACAGAAGGATTTCTGAAAAGCTGTTTAAGTTTCAAGAAATTGAGATCTGTGGCCTGTCAAGGCACACTGGATCACCTGCAGTACAGAAGTTTCTAAAACTGTTTAGGTTCCACAAATCGAGGACTTCTTGGCCTGGTCAAGGCCTCTTGGATCACTGCTGTACAGAGCATTTCAGAAGAACTGTCTGAGTTATAAAATCATGGGTCCATCTGCTGATCAAAAGCTGGATCACTTGCAATACATAACATTTGTGAAAGCTGTTTAGGTTCAGAAATCTTGGGGTCTGAGGACTGAGTTAAGGCAGCTGGATCCATATACACACATAAGATTCCTGAAAACTGTTCGGTTCAAGAAATCATGGAAATTGTGGCCTGATCACGGTAAGCTGGATGCCTTGCAGTACACAGATTCCTGAAAACTGTTTGCTTTCAAGAAACCACAGTGTCCATGGCCTGAGTGAAGGCATGCTTTAACTCTTGGTGGTACAGAGGATTTCTGAAGAGCGGTTCAGGTTCCAAGAAATTGCGGGGTCTGTGCCCAGGTGAAGGCATGCTGGATCCCCTGCAGTAGAAGGTTCTGAAAACTGTTTAAGAACCAGAAATCGAGGGCTCTCTAGCCTGCTCAAGGCATGCTGGATCCGTGCTCTATAAGTTTCTGAAGAACTGTTTAGGTTCCAGAAACTACGAGGGTCATGGGCTCATCAAGACATGCCGGATCCTTTGCACTACAATTCCTGAAAAACTGTATAGGTGAAGACATCAAGGGGTCTGATCCTGGTCAAGGCACTCTGGATCCTTGCAGTACAAAGTTAATGTAAAATTGTGGAGGTTCCAGAAATCAGGGGTCCTGTGTCCTGGTCAAGGCATGCTGGATCTTTTGCAGCACAGAGGACTTCTGAAAGCTATTTACTGTAGATTTCAGAAATGGCAGGGTCCGCAAGTGAGTCAAGGCAAAGGTGGATCCCTGTGGTACAGAGGATTTCTGAAGAACTGTTTAGATTCCAGAAACCACGGGGTCAATTGCCTGGTCAATGCATGCTGGATCCCTTCCAGTACAGTGGATTTCTGAAGAACTGTTTAGGTTCCAGAAATCGTGGGGTGCAAGGCCAGGTCAAGGCTTGACTGGATCCTTGCAGAACAGAGGATCCCTGAAAACTGCAAGTTTAGAAACCACAGTGTCCATGCCCTGGTGACACACCTTTATCCCTTGCAGTACAGAGTTTCTGAAGAATGGTTCAGGTTCCAGAAACTGCGAGTCTCTTCCCAGGTGAAGGCATGGATCCCTTGCAGTACAGAGGATTTCTGAAAAGAATAGTTCAGGTTCCGAAACTGCAGTTTCTCTTCCCAGGTGTTGTACTGGATCCTTGCAGTGAGAGGATTTCTGAAAACTGTTTAAGTTCCAGAAATGGGGGTCTATTGCCTGCTCAGGCATGCTAGATCCGATGCAGTACCAAGTTTCAAAAACCACTTTAGGTTCTGAAATAGCAGGGTCCATGGCCTGGTCACGTCTTACTGGATCACTTGCAGTAAAGGGATTTTTGAAGAACTGTTTGTTCCAGAAATCGTGGCGATCAGTCCCTAGTGAGCACACTGGATCCCTTGCAGTAGAAATTTCTGAAGAACTGTTTGGTTACAAATCACAAGATCTGTGGCATGGTCAAGGCACGCAGATCCTTGCCAGTACAGCTGATTTCTGAAGAACTGCTTAGGTTCCAGAAATCACGAGGCACAACGAGCCTGGTCAAGAGACACTTTATCCCTTGTAGTACTGACCATTTCTGAAGAACTGTTAAGGTTCCACAACACATGGTGTCTGAGGCCTGGTGAAAAAGGACTGCATGCCTTGCAGTACAGAGGATTTCTGATGAGCTGTTTAGGTTAAGAAATCACAGGTCCATGGCCTCATCAAAGAATTCTCAATAACTTGTACTACAGAAATTTCTGAAGAACTGTTTGGTTCAAAAACCATGGGTCTGTGCTCTGGTGAAGCACACTGCATCCCTTACAGTACATAGGTTTCTGAAAATCTATTTGGGTTCCAGAAATTTAGGGTCCGTGACCTGGTGAAGGATCGGATCCCTTGAGTACAGAGAATTTCGAAAAGCTGTAGGTTCTCAGAATTGAGGGATTTAATGACTGTCAATGCACTGGATCACTTGCAGTGCAGAGGATTTCTAAAAAAACTGTTGGGTTCCACAAGTAGAGGTTCATGGCCTGGTCAAGGCCTCCTGGATCCTTGCTGTACAGAGGATTTCTGAAGAACTGTCTAGGTTCCAGTGATCATGGTGTCCATGGGCTGAGCAAAGCATGGATCCTTGCAATGCAGAACATTTGTGAAAAACTGTTTAGGTTCCAGAAATCAGGGGTCAGAGCCATGGTTGAAACCCGCTGGATCCTTGTAACATAAAGTTCCTGAAAAACTGTTTAGAGTTCCAGAAATCGAGGGAATTGTGGCCTGGTCAAGGTAAGCTGGATGCCTTGCAGTAGAGAAGATTCCTGAAAAACTGTTTTGTTTTCAGAAACCACAGTGTCCATGGCCAGGTGAAGGCACCCTTTATCTCTTGCAGTACAGAGGATTTCTGAAGAACGGTTTAGGTTCCACAAACCGCAGGGTCAATTGCCTGGTCAATGCATGCTGGATCCCTTCCAGTACAGTGGATTTCTGAAGAACTGTTTGGGTTAAGAAATGAAGTGGGGTGCAAAGAGCCAGGTCAAGGCTTACTGGATCCTTACCCAGAACAGAGGATCCATGAAAACTGTTATGTTCCAGAAACCACAGTGTCCATGCCCTGGTGAACACACTTTATCCTTGCAGTACAGAGGATTTCTAGTAGAATGGTTCGGGTTCAGAAACAGCAGTCTCTTCCCAGGTGAAGGCATGCTGGATCCTTGCAGTACAGAGGATTTCACAAGAATGGTCAAGGTTCCAGAAACTACCATGTCTCTTCCCAGGTGAAGGCATGCTGGATCCTTGCAGGCTGGAAGGTTCTGAAGAATGGTTCAGGTTCCGAAACTGAGGCATGCTGGATCTCTTGCAGTAGAGAGGATTTCTGAAAAACTGTTTAAGTTCAGAATTGAGGGGGTCCGTTTCTGCTCAGAGCATACTAGATCCGTGCAGTACCAAGGATTCTAAAAAACACTGGAAGTTCTAGAAATGGCGGGGTCCATGTACTGGTCGACTTACTGGATCACTTGCAGTAAAGAGGATTTTGAAGAACTGTTTATGTTCCGAAATCGTAGCATCCATATGGGCCTAGTGAGGCACACTGGATCCCTTGCAGTACAGAGGATTTCTTAAAAACTTTTCGGTTAAGAAATCCACGAGATCTGTGGCCTGGTCAAGCACTGGATCACTGCAGTAAAGCTGATTTCTGAAGAACTGATTTAGGTTCCCAGAAATCACGAGGTCTGAGGCCTGGTCAAGAACACTTTGTCCTTATGGTACTGACCATTTCTGAGAAATATTAGAGGTTCCAAACAGCACGATGTCTGAGGCCTGGTGAAGGACGCTGCATGCCTTGCAGTACAGAGGATTTCTGATGAGCTGTTTAGGTTAGAAATCACAGGGTCCATGGCCTCATCAAGGCATTCTCAATAACTTGTACTACAGAAGTTTCTGAAGAACAATGTTTAGGTTCAAAAACCATGGGTCTGTGACTCTAGTGAAGACACACTGCATCCTTACAGTACATAGGTGTCTGAATCTATGGGTTCAGAAATTTAGGGGTCCGTGACCTGGTGAAGAATTGCTGGATCCTTGCCGTACAGAGAATTTCTGAAAAGCTGTTTAAGTTTCAGAAATTGAGGATTTGTCACCTGTCAATACACACTGGATCACTTGCAGTGCAGAATTTCTAAAAAACTGTTTAGGTTCCCAAATCGAGGAGTTCATAGCATGGCCAGGCCTCCTGGATCCTTGCTGTACAGAGGATTTCAGAAGAACTGTCTAGGTTCAGAGATCATGGGTGTCCATGGGCTGAGCAAAGCATGCTGGAGCCCTTGCAGTACAGAACATTTGTGAAAAGCTGTTGGGTTCCAGAAATCAGGGGACAGAGGCATGGTTAAGGCCGCTGGATCCTTGTAACACATACAAGTTCCTGAAAAACTGATTTAAGTTCAGAAATCAGGGATGTGGCCTGAGTCAAGGTGAAGCTGGATGCCTTGCAGTAGAAGATTCCTGAAAAACTGTTTTGTTTCAGAAACCACAGTGTCCATGGCCAGCTGAAGGCACCTTACCTCTTCAGTACAAGAGTTTCCTGAAAAACAGTTTAAGTTCAGAGGTGGGGTCCATTCCCAGGTGAAGAACATGCTGGATCCCTTGCAGTACAGAGGATTTCTGAAGAATGGTTCAGGTTCCAGAAACTGAGGCATGCTGGATCCTGCAGTAGAGAATTTCTGAAAACTGTTTGAGTTCCAGAATTGTGGGGTCCTTGCCTGCTCAAGGCATGCTAGATCCCGATGCAGTACCAAGGTTTCTAAAAACACTTTAGGTTCTAGAAATGGCGGGGTCCATGTCCTGGTCACGGCTTACTGGATCACTTGCAGTACAAGTTTTGAAGAACTGTTGTGTTTCAGAAATACGTGGCGTCCGTGGCCCTAGTGAGCACTGGATCCCTTGCAGAACAGATTTCTGAAAACTGTTTAGGTTACAGAAATCACGAGATCTGACAGCCTAGTCAGGCACGCTGGATCACTGCAATAAAGCTGATTTCTGAAGAACTTATGGGTTCCAGAAATGCAGGGTTTGAGACCTAGTCAAGGAGACACTTTATCCTGGTAGTACTGACCATTTCTGAAGAATGTTAAAGTTCCAGAAGCCAGGTGTCAACGAGCCTGGTGAAAGGATGCTGCATGCCTTGCAGGACAGAGGATTTCTGATGAGCTGTTTAGGTTCCAGAAATCACAGGGCCATGGCCTCATCAAGGCATTCTCAATAACTTGTAGTACAGAGGTTACTGAAGAACTGTTTAGGTTCAAAGAGCACCATGGGTCTGTGCTCTGGTGAAGCACCTGCCATCACACCAGTACTGGTTTCTGAAATTCTATTGAGTTCAAAATTTAGGGTCAGTGACCTGTTGAAGGATTGCTGGATCCCTTGCTGTGCAAAGGATTTCTGAAAAGCTGTTTAAGTTTCAGAAATTGGGGATCTATATACATCCAAGGCACACTGGATCACTACAGTGACAGAGATTTCTAAAACACTGTTGGGTTCCACAAATCGAGGAGTTCATGGCCTGGTCAAGAAAGGCCTCTTGGATCCTTGCTGTGAGCATTTTCAAGAACTGTCAGGTTATAAAAATCACTTGGCGTCCATGACGTCAAAGCATACTGGATCCTTACCAATACAATACATTTCTGAAAACTGTTTGGGTTCCAGAAATCAAGGGGTCTGAGGCAGGGTTAAGGCACTGGATCCCATATAACTATAAGATTCCTGAAAAACTGTTTGGTTCCAGAAATCGAGGGTGTGGCCTGGTCAAGGTAACCCTAGATGCCTTGCAGTAAAAAGATTCCTGAAAAACTGTTTTGTTTCAGAAACCACAGTGTCCATGGCCTGGTGAGCACCCACAACTCTTGGTGTACAGAGGTTTCTGAAGAACGGTTCAGGTTCCAGAAATTGCGAGATCATGCCCAGGTGAAGGCACATGGATCCCTTGCAGTAGAAGATTTCTGAAAAACTGTTTAAGAACCAGAAATCGGGGTCTCTAGCCTGCTCAAGGCATGCTGGATCCGATGCTCTATAAAGTTTCTGAACTGTTAAGGTTCCAGAAACTACGGGGTCCATAGGCTCATCAAGGCATGCCGGATCCTTTGCAGTACAGAAAATTCCTGAAAAACTCTATAGGTTCAAGACATCAAGGGGTCTGATCCCTGGTCAAGGCACTCTGGATCCCTTGCAGTACAAAGGATTAATGTAAAATTGTGGAGGTTCCAGAAATCGAGGGGTCTGTGTCCTGGTCAAGGCATGCTGGATCTTTTGCAGTACAGAGGACTTCTGAAAAGCTATTTACTGTAGATTTCAGAAATGGCAGGGTCCATGGCTTAGTCAAGGCAAGGTGGATCCCCTGTGGTACAGAGGATTTCTGAAGAACTGTTTAGGTTCCAGAAACCACGGGGTCAATTGCCTGGTCAATGCATGCTGGTTCCCTTCCAGTACAGTGGATTTCAGAAGAACTGTTTAGGTTCCAGAAACCATGGGGTGCAAGGCCAGGTCAAGGCTTGCTGGATCCCTTGCAGAACAGAGGATCCCTGAAAAACTCTTAAGTTTCCAGAAACCACAGTGTCCATGCCCGGGTGAAGGCACACTTTATCCCTTGCAGTACAGAGGATTTCTGAAGAATGGTTCAGGTTCCAGAAACTTCGAGCTCTCTTCCCAGGTGAAGGCATGGATCCCTTGCAGTACAGAGGTTTCTGAAGAATGGTTCGGGTTCAGAAACTGCGTGTCTCATCCAGGTGAAGGTAGCTGCTGGATCCCTTGCAGTGAGAGAATTTCTGAAAAAGGCTGTTTGAGTTCCAGGGGCCAGAAGTTATTGCCTGCTCAAGGCATACTAGATCCGTGCAGTACCAAGTTTCCAAAACCACTTTGGGTTCTAGAGTGGCGGGGTCCATGGCCTGGCACGTCTTACTGGATCACTTGCAGTAAAAGATTTTTGAAGAACTGTTTATGTTCCAGAAATCGTGGTCCGTGCCTAGTGAACACATGGATCCCTTGCAGTACAGAGAATTTCTGAAGAACTTTTGGGTTACAGAAATCACAAGATCTGTGGCATGGTCAGAGCACGCTGGATCCTTGCAGTACAGCTGATTTCTGAAGAACTGTAGGTTCCAGAAATCACGAGGTCTGAGGCCTGGTCAAGGAACACTTTATAACCTTAGTACTGACCATTTCTGAAGAACTGTTAAGGTTCCAGAAGCCATGGGTGTCTGAGGCCAGTGAAAGGACTGCATGCCTTGCAGTACAGAGGATTTCTGATGAGCTGTTTAGGTTCAGGAAGTCACAGGGTCCTATAGCCTCATCAAGGCATTCTCAATAACTTGTACTACAGAGGTTTCTGAAGAACTGTTTAGGTTCAAAAACCATGGGTCTGTGCTCTGGTGAAGGCACACCATCCCGTACTGCAGTACATAGGTTTCTGAAAATCTATTTGGGTTCCAGAATTTAGGGGTCCGTGACCTGGTGAAGGATTGCTGGATCCTTGTCGTACAGAAATTTCTGAAAAGCTGTAAGTTTCAGAAATTGAGGATTTAATAGCCTGTCAATGCACACTGGATCACTTGCAGTGCAGAGATTTCTAAAAAAACTGTTTGGGTTCACAAATCGAGGTTCATAGCCTGGTCAGACCCCTGGATCCCTTGCTACAGAGAGTTTCTGAAAAAACTGTCTAGAGTTCCAGTGATCATGGTGTCCATGGGCTGAGCAAAGCATGCTGGATCCTTGCAATGCAGAACATTTTGTGAAAAGCTGTTGTAGGTCCAGAAATCAAAGGTCAGAGGGCCTGGTTAAAGACTGCTGGATCCCTTGTAACACATAGGATTCCTGAAAAACTGTTTTAGTTCAGAAATCGAGGGAATTGTGGCCTGGTCAAGGTAAGCTGGATGCTGCAGTAGAAGATTCCTGAAAACTGTTTTGTTTTCAGAAACCACAGTGTCCATGGCCAGGTGAAGGCACCCTTTATCTCTTGCAGTACAGAGGATTTCTGAAGAACGGTTTAGGTTCCACAAACCACAGGGTCAATTGCCTGGTCAATGCATGCTGGATCCCTTCCAGTACAGTGGATTTCTGAAGAACTGTTTAGGTTCCAGAAATCGTGGGGTGGAAGGCCAGGTCAAAACACTGGATCCTTGCAGAACAGGATCCATGAAAACTATTATGTTTCCAGAAACCACAGTGTCCATGCCCTGGTGAAGGCACACTTTATCCATGCAGTGAGAGTTTCTGTAGAGATGGTTCAGGTTCAGAAACTGCCGAGTCTCTCCAGGTGAGCATGCTGGATCCTTGCAGTACAGAGGTTTCTGAAGAATGGTCAGGTTCCAGAAACTACCATCTCTTCAGGTGGTATGCTGGATCCTTGCAGTACAGAGGAGTTCTGAAGAATGGTTCAGGTTCCAGAAACTGAAGGCATGCTGGATCTCTGCAGTGAGAGGATTTCTGAAAACTGTTTAAGTTCCAGAAATTGGGGGTCCGTTGCCTGCTCAGAAGCTAGATCCGATGCAGTACAAAGATTTCTAAAACACCTTGGGTTCTAGAAATGGCAGGGGTCCATGTCCTGGTCACGACTTACTGGATCACTTGCAGTAAAGAGGATTTTGAAGAACTGTTGGATTGAAATCGTAGCATCCATAGCCTAGTGAAGACACTGGATCCTTGCAGTACAGAAGTTCTTAAAAACTTTTGCAGGTTACAGAAATCACGAGATCTGTGGCCTGGTCAAGGCACACTGGATCCCTTGCAGTAAAGCTGATTTCTGAGAACTGTTTCAGGTTCCAGAAATCCACGAGGTCTGAGGCCTGGTCAAGGAACACTTTATCCTTGTAGTACTGACCATTTCTGAAGAACTGTTGGGTTCAAGCAGCGGTGTCTGAGGCCTGGTGGAAAGGGCGCTGCATGCCTTGCAGTACAGAAGTTTCTGATGAGCTGTTTAGGTTAGAAATAGGGTCCATGGCCTCATCAGGCATTCTCAATAACTTGTACTACAGAGGTTTCTGAAGAACTGTTGGGTTCAAAAACCATGGGTCTGTGCTCTGGTGAGCACTGCATCCTGCAGTACATAGGTGTCTGAAAATCTGGCCCCAGGTTTCCAGAAATTTAGGGGTCCGTGACCTGGTGAAGGATTGCTGGATCCTTGCCCGTACAGAATTTCTGAAAAGCTGTTTAAGTTTCAGATTGAGGATTCATGGCCTAATCAATGCACTGGATCACTTGCAGTGCAGAGATTTCTAAAAAACTGTTTAGGTTCCACAAATCGAGGTTCATAGCCTGGCCAAGGCCTCCTGGATCCTGCTGTACACAGAAGTTTCTGAAGAACTGTCTAGGTTCCAGAGATCATGGTGTCCATGGGCTGAGCAAAGCATGCTGGAGCCCTTGCAATACAGGACATTTGTAGCTGTTTGGGTTCCAGAAATCAAGGGACAGAGGGCCTGGTTGAGCCAGCTGGATCCTTGTAACACATAGGATCCTGAAAAACTGTTTAAGTTCCGAAATCAGGGAATTGTGGCCTGGTCAAGGTAAGCTGGATGCCTTGCAGTAGAGAAGATTCCTGAAAAACTGTTTTGTTTCAGAAACCACAGTGTCCATGGCCAGCTGAAGGCACCCTTTACCTCTTCCAGTACAGAGGATTTCTGAAAAACAGTTTAAGTTCAGAAATTGAGGTCCGTTCCAGGTGAAGGCATGCTGGATCCCTTGCAGTACAGAGGATTTCTGAAGAATGGTTCAGGTTCAGAAACTGAGCATGCTGGATCTCTTGCAGTAGAGAGGATTTCTGAAAAACTGTTTCAAGTTCAGAAATGTGAGGTCCCTTGCCTCAAAAGCATACTAAGATCCGATGCAGTACCAAGTTTCTAAAACACTTTAGGTTCTAGAAATGGCGGGGTCCATGTCCGCAGTCGACTTACTGGATCACTTGCAGTACAGAGGATTTTTGAAGAACTGTTTAGTGTTCCAGAAATCATGGCGTCCGTCAGCCTAAGTGAAGGCACACTGGATCCGTTGCAGAACAGAGATTTCTGAAATACTGTTTAGGTTACAGAAATCACGAGATCTGTGGCCTGGTCAAGGCACGCTGGATCCCTTGCAGTAAAGCAGATTTCTGAAGAACTGTATAGGTTCCAGAAATTGCGAGGTTTGAGGCCTAGTCAAGGAACACTTTATCCCTGGTAGTACTGACCATTTCTGAAGAACTGTTAAGTTCCAGAAGCCAGGGAGTGTCAAGGCCTGGTGAAAGGATGCTGCATGCCTTGCAGGACAGAGGATTTCTGATGAGCTGTTTAGGTTCAGAAATCACAGGGTCCATGTGCCTCATCAAGGCATTCTCAATAACTTGTAGTACAGAGGATTTCTGAAGAACTGTTTAGGTTCAAGAAACTGTGGGTCTGTGCTCTGGTGAAGGCACACTGCATCCCTTGCAGTACACAGGTTTCTGAAATTCTATTTGGGTTCCCGAAATTTAGGGGTCCGTGACCTGTTGAAGGATTGCTGGATCCCTAGCTGTACAGAGGATTTCTGAAAAGCTGTTTAAGTTTCAGAAATTGAGGATCACTAATGGCCTGTCAAGGCACACTGGATCACTTACAGTACGAAGGTTTCTAAAAACACTGTAGGTTCCCTACGTCGAGGAGTTCATGGCCTGGTCAGGCCTCTTGGATCACTTGCTGTACAGAGCATTTCAGAAGAACTGTCTAGGTTATAAAAATCATGGCGTCCATGGGCTGATCAAAGCATGCTGGATCCTTGCAATACATAACATTTGTGAAAAGCTGTTTAGGTTCCAGAAATCATGGGGTCTGAGGCCGGGTTAAAGTACGCTGGATCCTTATAACACATAAGATTCCTGAAAAACTGTTTAGGTTCAAGAAATCGAGAATGTGGCCTGGTCAAGGTAACCTAGATGCCTTGAGTACACAGATTCTAAAAACTGTTTGTTTTCAGAAACCACAGTGTCCATGGCCTGAGTGAAGGCAGCACTAACTCTTGGTGTACAGAGGATTTCTGAAGAGGCGGTTCAGGTTCCAGAAGTGACGGGGTCTGTGCCCAGGTGAAGGCAGCTGGATCCCTTGCAGTAGAGGATTTCACTGTTTAAGAGACAGAAATCTGAGGGTCTCTAAGCCTGCTCAAGGCATGCTGGATCCAGTATATCAGAGTTTCTGAAGAACTGTTAAGGTTCAAGAAACTCACGGGGTCCATGGGCTCATCAAGGCATACGGATCCTTTGCAGTAGAAAATTCCTGAAAAACTCTATAGGTTCAAGACATAAAGAGGTCTGATCCTGGTCAAGGCACTCTGGATCCTTGCAGTACAAAGATTAATGTAAAATTGTGGAGGTTTAAAGAAATCGAGGGGTCTGTGTCCTGGTCAAGGCATGCTGGATCTTTTGCAGTACAGAGGACTTCTGAAAGCTGTTACTATAGATTTCCAGAAATGCAGGGTCCATGGCTTAGTCAAGGCAGGTGGATCCCATGGTACAGAGTTTCTGAAGAACTGTTTAGGCTCCAGAAACCACGGGGTCAACTGCCTGGTCAATGCATGCTGGATCCCTTCCAGTACAATGGATTTCTGAAGAACTGTTTAGAGTTCCAGAAACCATGGGGTGCAAAGGCCAGGTCAAAGCTTGCTGGATCCCTTGCAGAACGAGGATCCCTGAAAACTCTTAAGTTTCAGAAACCACAGTGTCCATGCACTGGTGAGGCACACTTTATCCCTTGCAGTACGGAGGATTTCTGAAGAATGGTTCAGGTTCCAGAAACTTCCGAGTCTCTTCCCAGGTGAAGGCATGCTGGATCCCTTGAAGTACAGAGGATTTCTGAAGAATGGTTCAGGTTCCAGAAACTGCGTGTCTCATCCCAGGTGAGCATGCTGGATCCCTTGCAGTAGGAGAATTTCTGAAAAACTGTTTAAGTTCCAGAAATTGAGGTCTGTTGCCTGCTCAGGCATGCTAGATCCCATGCAGTACCAAGTTTCAAAAACCACTTTAGGTTCTAGAAATGGCAGGGTCCATGGCCTGGTCAAGGCTTACTGGATCACTTGCAGTAAAGAGGATTTTTGAAGAACTGTTTATGTTCCAGAAATCGTAGCGTCCGTGCCCTAGTGAAGGCACACTGGATCCCTTGCAGTACAGAGAATTTCTGAAGAACTGTTTAGGTTACAGAAATCACAAGATCTGTGGCATGGTCAAGGCACGCTGGATCCCTTGCAGTACAGCTGATTTCTGAAGAACTGCCTAGGTTCCAGAAATCACGAGGTCTGAGGCCTGGTCAAGGAACACTTTATCCCTTGTAGTACTGACCATTTCTGAAGAACTGTTAAGGTTCCAGAAGCCGCGGTGTCTGAGGCCGGTGAAAGGGCATGCCTTGCAGGCCTGAAGGATTTCTGATGAGCTGTAGGGTTCGAAATCACAGGGTCCATGGCCTCATCAAGGCATTCTCAATAACTTGTACTACAGAGGATTTCTGAAGAACTGTTTAGGTTCAAAAACCATGGTCTGTGCTCTGGTGAAGGCACACCACATCCTTACAGTACATAGGTTCTGAAAATCTATTGGGTTCAGAAATTTAGGGTCCGTGACCTGGTGAAGGACTGGATCCTTGCCGTACAGAGAATTTCTGAAAAGCTGTTTAAGTTTCAGAATTGAGAGGATTGGCTGTAATGCACTGGATCTTGCAGTGCAGTTTCTAAAAAAAAAAAACTGTTGGGTTCCTGCGATCGAGGGTTCATAGCCTGGTCAAGGCCTCCTGGATCCCTTGCTGTACAGAGGTTTCTGAAGAACTGTCTAGGTTCAGGATCATGGTAACATGGGCTGAGCAAAGCATGCTGGATCCCTTGCAATGCAGAACATTTGTGAGCTGTTTAGGTTCCAGAAATCGGGGTCAGAGGCCTGGTTAGGGACTGGATCCCTTATAACACATAGGATTCCTGAAAAACTGTTTAAGTTCGAAATCGGGGAATGTGGCCTGGTCAAGGTAAGCTGGATGCCTTGCAGTAAGAAGATTCCTGAAAACTGGCTAGTTTCTGAAACCACAGTGTCCATGGCCAGGTGAAGGCACTTATCTCTTGCAGTACAGAGGATTTCTGAAAGAAGCTTTGGGTTCAGAAACTGCCGAGTCTCTTCCAGGTGAAGGCATGCTACATCTCTTGCAGTAAAAGTTTCTGAAAACAGTTTAAGTTCCAGGAATTGAGGGGTCCGTTCCCAGGTGAGAGCATGGATCCCTTGCAGTACAAGTTTCTGAAGAATGGTTCGGGATCCAGAAACTGAAGGCATGCTGGATCTTGCAGTGAGAGGATTTCTGAAAAACTGTTTAAGTTCAGAATTGTGGGGTCCGTTGCCTGCTCCAAGGCATGCTAGATCCCTGCGGTACCAAGTTTCAAAAAACACTTTGGGTCCTGAAATGGCAGGGTCCATGTCCTGATGCACGACTTACTGGATCACTTGCAGTACAAAGGATTTTTGAAGAACTGTTTATGTTCCAGAAATCGTGGCGTCCGTGGCCAATGGAAGGCACACTGGATCCCTTGCAGAGACGAGTTTCTAAAAACTGTGTAGGTTACAGAAATCCACGAGATCTAATGGCCTGGTCAAGGCACGCTGGATCCTGCAGTAAAGCTGATTTCTGAAGAACATTTGGGTTCGAAATACGAGGTCGAGCCTGATCAAAGACACTTTATCCTTGTAGTACTGAGCATTTCTGAAGAACTGTTAAGGTTCCAAGCCAGGGTGTCGAGGCCTGGTGAAAGGACTGCATGCCTTGCAGGACAGAGGATTTCTGATGAGCTGTTTGGGTTCCAGAAATCACAGGGTCCATGGCCTCATCAAGGCATTCTCAATAACTTGTATTACAGGATTTCTGAAGAACTGTTTAGGTTCAAAAACCTGTGGGTCTGTGCTCTGGTGAAGGCACACTGCATAACTTGCAGTACACAGGTTTCTGAAATTCTAATGAGTTCCAGAAAATTGGGGTCCGTGATCTGTTGAAGGATTGCTGGATCCCTTCGTTGCAAGGATTTCTGAAAAGCTGTTTAAGTTTCAGAAATTGAGGGATCTGTGGCCTGTCAAGGCACACTAGATAACTAGCAGTACAGAGGATTTCTAAAAAAACTGTTTAGGTTCCACAAATCCAGGAGTTCATGGCCTGGTCAAGGCCTCCTGGATCCCTTGCTGTACAGAGGATTTCTGAAGAACTGTGTAGGTTCCAGAAATCATGGGGTCCATTGGCTGATCAAAGCATGCTGGATCCCTTGCAATACAGAACACTTGTAGCTGTTTGGGTTCCAAATCCAAGGGTCTGAGGCGGGTTCCAGAAATCAAGGGTCTGAGGCCAGGTTGAGACCACGCTGGATCCCATATAACATAAGATTCCTGAAAAACTGTTTGGTTCCAGAAATCGAGGGTGTGGCCTGGTCAGGTAAGCTGGATGCCTTGCAGTACACAAGATCCCTGAAAAACATTTGGTTTCAAGAAACCACAGTGTCCATGGCCTGGTGAAAGAGCACTTTAACTCTTGGTGTACAGAGTTTCCAGAAGAACGGTTCAGGTTCCAGAAATTCTCGGGGTCTGTGCCCAGGTGAAGGCACACTGGATCCCCTGCAGTGAGAGTTCTGAAAAACTGTTTAAGAACCAGAAATCGAGGGGTCTCTAGCCTGCTCAAGGCATGCTGGATCCCGTGCTCTACAGAGGATTTCTGAAGAACTGTTTAGGTTCCAGAAACTGCAGGGTCCATGGGCTCATCAAGGCATGCCGGATCCTTTGCAGTACAGAAAATTCCTGAAAAACCTTGTAGGTTCAAGACATCAGGGTCTGATCCCTGGTCAAGGCACTCTGGATCCTTGCAGTACAAAGGATTAATGTAAAACTGTGGAGGTTCCAGAAATCGAGGTCGAGTGTCCTGGTCAAGGCATGCTGGATCTTTTGCGGTACAGGACTTCTGAAAAGCTGTTTCCTTCCAGAAATCATAGGGTCCATAGGCCTGGTGAAGGAATAGTTGGATCTCTTGTACTACAGAAGTTTCTGAAAAGCTGTTTACTGTAGATTTCAGAAATGGCAGGGTACATGGCTTAGTCAAGGAAAGGTGGATCCCTTGTGGTACAGAGGATTTCTGAAGAACTGTTTAGGTTCCAGAAACCACGGGTCAGTGCCTGGTCAATGCATGCTGGATCCCTTCAGTACAGTGGATTTCTGAAGAACTGTTTAGGTTCCAGAAATCGTGGGGTGCAAGGACAGATCGAGGCTTGCTGGATCCCTTGCAGAACAGAGGATCCCTGAAAAACTGTTATGTTTCCAGAGAACCACAGTGTCCATGCCCTGGTGAAGGCTCACTTTATCCCTTGCAGTACAGAGGATTTCTGAAGAATGGTTCAGGTTCCAGAAACTGCCGAGTCTCTTCCCAGGTGAAGGCATGCTGGATCCCTTGCAGTACAGAGGATTTCTGAAGAATGGTTCAGGTTCCAGAAACTGGAAGGCATGCTGGATCTCTTTGCAGTAGAGAGATTTCTGAAAACTGCTTAAGTTCCAGAAATTGAGGGGTCCGTTGCTCGCTCAAGGCATGCTAGATCCCGCAGTACCAAGGATTTCTAAAATCACTCAGGTTCTAGAAATGGCAGGGTCCATGTCCTGGTCACGGCTTACTGGATCACTTGCAGTACAGAGGATTTTTGAAAGACTGTTTATGTTCCAGAAATGGCGTAACATCAGTGGCCTAGTGAAGGCACACTGGATACCTTGCAGTACAGAGGATTTCTGAAAAACTGTTTGGGTTACAGAAATCACGAGATCTGTGGCCTGGTCAAGGCACACTGGATCACTGCAGTAAAGCTGATTTCTGAAGAACTGTTTAGGTTCCAGAAATCCACGAGGTCTGAGACCTTGTCAAGGAACACTTTGTCCTTGTAGTACATGACCATTTCTGAAGAACTGTTAAAGGGTTCCAGAAGCCAGGGTGTCGAGGCCTGGTGAAGGAGCGCTGCATGCCTTGGGATAGAGGATTTCTGATGAGCTGTTTAGGTTCCAGAATAACACAGGTCCATGGCCTCATCAAGGCATTCTCAATAACTTGTAGTACAGAGGATCTGAAGAACTGTTTAGGTTCAAGAAACCATGGGTTTGTGCTCTGGTGAAGGCACACCATCCCTTAAGTACACAGGTTTCTGAAAATCAATTTGGATTCAGAAATTTAGGGGTCTGTGACCTGTTGAAGGATTGCTGGATCCCTTGCTGTACAGAGATTCTGAAAAGCTGTTAAGTTTCCGAAATTGAGGGATCTGTGGCCTGTCAAGGCACACTGGATCACTTGCAGTACAGAGGATTTCTAAAAAACTGTTTAGGTTCCTGAAATCGAGGAGTTCATGGCCTGGTCAAGGCCTACTGGATCACTTGCTGTACAGAGCATTTCAGAAGAACTGTCTAGGTTATAAAATCATGAGGTCCATGGGCACAGTCAAAGCATGCTGGATCCCTTACAACTACAATTTTGAAAAGTGGCTGTTTAGGTTCCAGAAATCAAGGGTCTGAGGCCGGTTAAGACACGCTGGATCCCTTATAACATAAGATTCCTGAAAAACTGTTTCGTTCCAGAAATCGAGGGTGTGGCCTGGTCAGGTAAGCTGGATGCCTTGCAGTACACAAGATTCCTGAAAAACTATTTTGTTGGAGAAACCACAGTGTCCATGGCCTAATTGACCTTTAACTCTTGGGTACAGAGGTTTCTAGAAAACGGTTCAGGTTCCAGAAGATTGCGGGGTCTGTGCCCAGGTGAAGGCACGCTGGATCCCTTGCAGTAGAGAGGATTTCTGAAAAACTGTTTAAGAACCAGAAATCGAGGGGTCTCTAGCCTGCTCAAGGCATGCTGGATCCCGTGCTCTACAGAGGATTTCTGAAGAACTGTTTAGGTTCCAGAAACTGCGGGGTCCATCGGCTCATCAAGGCACTCTGGATCCCTTGCAGTACAAAGGATTAATGTAAAACTGTGGAGGTTCCAGAAATCGAGGGGTCTGTGTCCTGGTCAAGGCATGCTGGATCTTTTTCAGTACAGAGGACTTCTGAAAAGTTGTTTCGGTTCCAGAAATCGTGGGGTCCGTGGCCTGGTGAAGGAATGTTGGATCTCTTGTACTACAGAGGATTTCTTTGAAGCTATTTACTGTAGATTTCAGAAATGGCAGGGTCCATGGCTTAGTCAAGGCAAGGTGGATCTTTGTGGTATAGAGGAGGATTCTGAAGAACTGTTTAGGCTCCAGAAACCACGGGGTCAATTGCCTGGTCAATGCATACTGGATCCCTTCCAGTACAGTGGATTTCTGAAGAACTGGTTAGGTTCCAGAAATCGTGGGGTAATGCCAGGTCAAGGCTTGCTGGATCCCTTGCAGAACAGAGGATCCCTGAAAAACTGTTAAGTTTCCAGAAACCACAGTGTCCATGCCCTGGTGAAGGCACACTTTATCCCTTGCAGTACAGAGGATTTCTGAAGAATGGTTCAGGTTCCAGAAACTGCAGTCTCTTCCCAGGTGAAGGCAAGCTGGATCCCTTGCATTACAGAGGATTTCTGAAGAATGGTTCAGGTTCCAGAAACTGCCGTGTCTCTTCCAGGTGAAGGCATGCTGGATCCTTGCAGTAGAGAGGATTCTGAAAACTGTTTAAGTTCCAGAAATTGAGGGGTCTGTTGCATGCTCAAGGCATGCTAGATCCATGCAGTACCAAGGATTTCCAAAAACCACTTTAGGTTCTAGAAATGGCAGGGTCCATGGCCTGGTCACATCTTACTGGATCACTTGCAGTAAAGAGGATTTTTGAAGAATTGTTTAGGTTCCAGAAATCGTAGCGTCCATGGCCTAGTGAAGGCACACTGGATCCCTTGCAGTACAGAGGATTTCTGAAGAACTGTTCAGGTTACAGAAACCACAGGGTCAATTGCCTAGTCAATGCATGCTGGATCCCTTCCAGTACAGTGGATTTCTGAAGAACTGTTTAGGTTCCAGAAATCGTGGGGTGCAAGGCCAGGTCAAAGCTTACTGGATCCTTGCAGAACAGGGATCCATGAAAACTATTATGTTTCCAAACCACAGTGTCCATGCCCTGGTGAGGCACACTTTATCACTTGCAGTACAGAGGTTTCTGTAGAATGGTTCAGGTTCCAGAAACTGCCGAGTCTCTTCCCAGGTGAAGGCATGCTGGATCCCTTGCAGTACAGAGGATTTCTGAAGAATGGTTAAGGTTCCAGAAACTACCATGTCTCTTCCCAGGTGAAGGCATGCTGGATCCCTTGCAGTACAGAGGATTTCTGAAGAATGGTTCAGGTTCCAGAAACTGAAGGCATGCTGGATCTCTTGCAGTAGAGAGGATTTCTGAAAAACTGTTTAAGTTCCAGAAATTGAGGGGTCCGTTGCCTGCTCAAGGCATGCTAGATCCCGTGCAGTACCAAGGATTTCTAAAAATCACTTTAGGTTCTAGAAATGGCAGGGTCCATGTCCTAGTCACACTTACTGGATCACTTGCAGTACAGAGGTTTTTGAAGAACTGTTTATGTTCCGAAATCAGTAGCATCAGTGGCCTAGTGAAGCATGCTGATCCCTTGCAGTACAGAGGATTTCTGAAGAATGGTTCAGGTTCCAGAAACTGCCGTAGTCTCTTCCCAGGTGAAGGCATGTGATCACTGCAGTGAGAGGAATTTCTGAAAACTGTTTAAGTTCCAGAAATTAGGGTCTGTTGCCTGCTCAAGGCATGCTAGATCCGATGCAGTACCAAGATTTCAAAACCACTTTAGGTTCTAGAAATGGCGGGGTCCATGGCCTGGTCACGTCTTACTGGATCACTTGCAGTAAGAGGATTTTTGAAGAACTGTTTATGTTCCAGAATTGTGGCGTCCGTGCCTGAGAGAGGCACACTGGATCCCTTGCAGTACAGAGAATTTCTGAAGAACTGTTTAGGTTACAGAAATCACAAGATCTGTGGCATGGTCAAGGCACGCTGGATCCCTTGCAGTACAGCTGATTTCTGAAGAACTGCTTAGGTTCCAGAAATCACGAGGTCTGAGGCCTGGTCAAGGAACACTTTATCCCTTGTAGTACTGACCATTTCTGAAGAACTGTTAAGGTTCCAGAAGCCGCGGTGTCTGAGGCCCGGTGAAAGCACGCTGCATGCCTTGCAGTCACAAGTTTCTGATGAGCTGTTGGGACGAGAAATCACAGGGTCCATGGCCTCATCAAGGCATTCTCAATAACTTGTACTACAGAGGTTTCTGAAGAACTGTTTAGTTCAAAACCATGGGTCTATGCTCTGGTGAAGGCACACTGCATCCCTTGCAGTACATAGGTTTCTGAAAATCTATTTGGGTTCCAGAAATTTGGGGTCCCGTGACCTGGTGAAGGATTGCTGGATGCCTTGCCGTGCAGAGAATTTCTGACTGTTTAAGTTTCAGAAATTGAGGATTTGTGGCCTGTCAATGCACACTGGATCACTTGCAGTGCAGAGGTTTCTAAAAAACTGTTTAGATTCCACAAATCGAGGAGTTCATAGCCTGGTCAAGGCCTCCTGGATCCTTGCTGTACAGAGGAGTTTCTGAAGAACTGTCTAGGTTCCAGAATCATGGTGTCCATGGGCTGAGCAAAGCATGCTGGATCCCTTGCAATGCAGAAATTTGTGAAAAGCTGTTTAGGTTCCAGAAATCAAGGGTCAGAGGCCTGGTTAAGGGCGTGGATCCCTTATAACACATAGGATTCTGAAAACTGTTTAAGTTCCAGAAATCGAGGGTGTGCCTGGTCAAGGTAAGCTGGATGCCTTGCAGTAGAAGATTCCTGAAAAACTGTTTTGTTTTCCAGAAACCACAGTGTCCATGGCCAGGTGAAGGCACCTTTATCTCTTGCAGTACATTTCTGAAGAACGCTTTGGGTTCAGAAACTGCTGAGTCTCTTCCCAGGTGAAGGCATACATCTCTTGCAGTAAAGAGATTTCTGAAAAACAGTTTAAGTTCCAGAAATTGAGGGTCCGTTCCCAGGTGAAGGCATGCTGGATCCCTTGCAGTACAGAGGATTTCTGAAGAATGGTTCAGGTTCCAGAAACTGAAGGCATGCTGGATCTCTTGCAGTAGAGAGGATTTCTGAAAAACTGTTTAAGTTCCAGAAATTGTGGGGTCCGTTGCCTGCTCAAGGCATGCTAGACCCCTGCAGTACCAAGGTGATCTAAAAACACTTTGAGTTCTAGAAATGGCAGGGTCCATGTCCTGAGTCACGACTTACTGGATCACTTGCAGTACAGAGGTTTTTGAAGAACTGTTTATGTTCCAGAAATCATAGGCGTCAAGTGGCCTATAGTGAAGGCACACTGGATCCCTTGCAGTACAGAGGATTTCTGAAAAACTGTTAAGGTTACAGAAATCACGAGATCTGTGGCCTGGTCAAGGCATGCTGGATCCCTTGCAGTAAAGCTGATTTCTGAAGAACTGTTTAGGTTCCAGAAATCGCGAGGTCTGAGGCCTAGTCAAGGAACACTTTATCCTATGTAGTACTGACCATTTCTGAAGAACTGTTAAGGTTCCAGAAGCCAGGGTGTCCGAGGCCTGGTGAAAGGACGCTGCATGCCTTGCAGGACAGAGGATTTCTGATGAGCTGTTTAGGTTCCAGAAATCACAGGGTCCATGGCCTCATCAAGGCATTCTCAATAACTTGTATTACAGAGGATTTACTGAAGAACTGTTTAGGTTCAAGAAACTGTGGGTCTGTGCTCTGGTGAAGGCACACTGCATAACTTGCAGTACACAGGTTTCTGAAATTCTATTAGGGTTCCCGAAATTTAGGGGTCCGTGACCTGTTGAAGGATTGCTGGATCCCTTGCTGTACAGAGGATTTCTGAAAAGCTGTTTAAGTTTCAGAAATTGATGGATCTGTGGCCTGTAAAGGCAAACTGGATCACTTGCAGTGCAGAGTATTTCTAAAAAAAACTGTTTAGGTTCCACAAATCGAGGAGTTCATGGCCTGGTCAAGGCCTCCTGGATCCCTTGCTGTACAGAGCATTTCAGAGGAACTGTCTAGGTTCCAAAAATCATGGGGTCCATGTTCTGATCAAAGCATGCTGGATCCCTTGCAATACATAACATTTGTGAAAAGCTGTTTAGGTTCCAGAAATCAAGGGGTCTGAGGCCGGGTTCCAGAAATCAAGGGGTCTGAGGCCAGGTTAAGGCACGCTGGATCCCTTATAACACATAAGATTCCTGAAAAACTGTTTCGGTTCCAGAAATCGAGGGAATTGTGGCCTGGTCAAGGTAAGCTGGATGCCTTGCAGTACACAAGATTCCTGAAAAACTGTTTTGTTTTCAGAAACCACAGTGTCCATGGCCTGGTGAAGGCACGCTTTAACTCTTGGTGTACAGAGGATTTCTGAAGAACGGTTCAGGTTCCAGAAATTGCGGGGTCTGTGCCCAGGTGAAGGCACACTGGATCCCTTGCAGTAGAGAGGATTTCTGAAAAACTGTTTAAGAACCAGAAATCGAGGGGTCTCTAGCCTGCTCAAGGCATGCTGGATCCTGCTCTACAGAGGATTTCTGAAGAACTGTTTAGGTTCCAGAAACTGCGGGGTCCATGGGCTCATCAAGGCATGCGGATCCTTTGCAGTACAGAAAATTCCTGAAAAACTGTATGGGTTCAAGACATCAAGGGGTCTGATCCCTGGTCAAGGCACTCTGGATCCCTTGCAGTACAAAGGATTAATGTAAAACTGTGGAGGTTCCAGAAATCGAGGGGTCGGTGTCCTGGTCAAGGCATGCTGGATCTTTTGCAGTACAGAGGACTTCTGAAAAGCTGTTTCGCTTCCAGAAATCATGGGGTCCGTGGCCTGGTGAAGGAATGTTGGATCTCTTGTACTACAGAGGATTTCTGAAAAGCTGTTTACTGTAGATTTCAGAAATGGCAGGGTCCATGGCTTAGTCAAGGCAAGGTGGATCCCTTGTGGTACAGAGGATTTCTGAAGAACTGTTTAGGTTCCAGAAACCACGGGGTCAATTGCCTGGTCAATGCATGCTGGATCCCTTCCAGTACAGTGGATTTCTGAAGAACTGTTTAGGTTCCAGAAATCGTGGGGTGCAAGGCCAGGTCAAGGCTTGCTGGATCCCTTGCAGAACAGAGGATCCCTGAAAAACTGTTATGTTTCCAGAAACCACAGTGTCCATGCCCTGGTGAAGGCACACTATATCCCTTGCAGTACAGAGGATTTCTGAAGAATGGTTCAGGTTCCAGAAACTGCCGAGTCTCTTCCCAGGTGAAGGCATGCTGGATCCCTTGCAGTACAGAGGATTTCTGAAGAATGGTTCAGGTTCCAGAAACTGAAGGCATGCTGGATCTCTTGCAGTAGAGAGGATTTCTGAAAAACTGTTTAAGTTCCAGAAATTGAGGGGTCCGTTGCCTGCTCAAGGCATGCTAGATCCCGTGCAGTACCAAGCATTTCTAAAATACACTTTAGGTTCTAGAAATGGCAGGGTCCATGGCCTGGTCACGGCTTACTGGATCACTTGCAGTACAGAGGATTTTTGAAGAACTGTTTATGTTCCAGAAATCGTAGCATCCGTGGCCTAGTGAAGGCACACTGGATCCCTTGCAGTACAGAGGATTTCTGAAAAACTGTTTAGGTTACAGAAATCACGAGATCTGTGGCCTGGTCAAGGCACACTGGATCCCTTGCAGTAAAGCTGATTTCTGAAGAACTGTTTAGGTTCCAGAAATCACGAGGTCTGAGGCCTTGTCAAGGAACACTTTATCCCTTGTAGTACTGACCATTTCTGAAGAACTGTTAAGGTTCCAGAAGCCAGGGTGTCCGAGGCCTGGTGAAAGGACGCTGCATGCCTTGCAGGATAGAGGATTTCTGATGAGCTGTTTAGGTTCCAGAAATCACAGGGTCCATGGCCTCATCAAGGCATTCTCAATAACTTGTAGTACAGAGGATTTCTGAAGAACTGTTTAGGTTCAAGAAACCATGGGTTTGTGCTCTGGTGAAGGCACACTGCATCCCTTGCAGTACACAGGTTTCTGAAAATCTATTTGGATTCCAGAAATTATGGGGTCTGTGACCTGTTGAAGGATTGCTGGATCCCTTGCTGTACAGAGGATTTCTGAAAAGCTGTTTAAGTTTCAGAAATTGAGGGATCTGTGGCCTGTCAAGGCACACTGGATCACTTGCAGTACAGAGGATTCCTAAAAAAACTGTTTAGGTTCCACAAATCGAGGAGTTCATGGCCTGGTCAAGGCCTACTGGATCCCTTGCTGTACAGAGCATTTCAGAAGAACTGTCTAGGTTATAAAAATCATGGGGTCCATGGGCTGATCAAAGCATGCTGGATCCCTTGCAATACAGAACATTTATGAAAAGCTGTTTAGGTTCCAGAAATCAAGGGGTCTGAGGCCGGGTTAAGGCACGCTGGATCCCTTATAACACATAAGATTCCTGAAAAACTGTTTCGGTTCCAGAAATCGAGGGAATTGTGGCCTGGTCAAGGTAAGCTGGATGCCTTGCAGTACACAAGATTCCTGAAAAACTGTTTTGTTGGAGAAACCACAGTGTCCATGGCCTGGTGAAGGCACGCTTTAACTCTTGGAGTACAGAGGATTTCTGAAGAACGGTTCAGGTTCCAGAAATTACGGGGTCTGTGCCCAGGTGAAGGCAGCTGATCCCTTGCAGAGAGAGATTTGGAAAAACTGTTTAAGAACCAGAAATCGAGGGGTCTCTAGCCTGCTCAAGGCATGCTGGATCCCGTGCTCTACAGAGGATTACTGAAGAACTGTTTAGGTTCCAGAAACTGCGGGGTCCATCGGCTCATCAAGGCATGCCGGATCCTTTGCAGTACAGAAAATTCCTGAAATACTGTATAGGTTCAAGACATCAAGGGGTCTGATCCTGGTCAAGGCACTCTGGATCCCTTGCAGTACAAAGGATTAATGTAAAACTGTGGAGGTTCCAGAAATCGAGGGGTCTGTGTCCTGGTCAAGGCATGCTGGATCTTTTGCAGTACAGAGGACTTCTGAAAAGTTGTTTCGGTTCCAGAAATCGTGGGGTCCGTGGCCTGGTGAAGGAATGTTGGATCTCTTGTACTACAGAGGATTTCTGAAAAGCTATTTACTGTAGATTTCAGAAATGGCAGGGTCCATGGCTTAGTCAAGGCAAGGTGGATCCCTTGTGGTACAGAGGATTTCTGAAGAACTGTTTAGGCTCCAGAAACCACGGTGTCAATTGCCTGGTCAATGCATGCTGGATCCCTTCCAGTACAGTGGATTTCTGAAGAACTGTTTAGGTTCCAGAAATCGTGGGGTGCAAGGCCAGGTCAAGGCTTACTGGATCCCTTGCAGAACAGAGGATCCCTGAAAAACTGTTATGTTTCCAGAAACCACAGTGTCCATGCCCTGGTGAAGACACTTTATCCCTTGCAGTACAGAGGATTTCTGAAGAATGGTTCAGGTTCCAGAAACTGCCGAGTCTCTTCCCAGGTGAAGGCATGCTGGATCCCTTGCATTACAGAGGATTTCTGAAGAATGGTTCAGGTTCCAGAAACTGCCGTGTCTCTTCCCAGGTGAAGGCATGCTGGATCCCTTGCAGTAGAGAGGATTTCTGAAAAACTGTTTAAGTTCCAGAAATTGAGGGGTCTGTTGCATGCTCAAGGCATGCTAGATCCCGTGCAGTACCAAGGATTTCCAAAAACCACTTTAGGTTCTAGAAATGGCAGGGTCCATGGCCTGGTCACATCTTCCTGGATCACTTGCAGTAAAGAGGATTTTTGAAGAATTGTTTAGGTTCCAGAAATCATAGCGTCCATGGCCTAGTGAAGGCACACTGGATCCCTTGCAGTACAGAGGATTTCTGAAGAACTGTTCAGGTTACAGAAACCACAGGGTCAATTGCCTGGTCAATGCATGCTGGATCCCTTCCAGTACAGTGGATTTCTGAAGAACTGTTTAGGTTCCAGAAATCGTGGGGTGCAAGGCCAGGTCAAAGCTTACTGGATCCCTTGCAGAACAGAGGATCCATGAAAAACTGTTATGTTTCCAGAAACCACAGTGTCCATGCCCTGGTGAAGGCACACTTTATCCCTTGCAGTACAGAGGATTTCTGAAGAATGGTTCAGGTTCCAGAAACTGCCGAGTCTCTTCCCAGGTGAAGGCATGCTGGATCCCTTGCAGTACAGAGGATTTCTGAAGAATGGTTAAGGTTCCAGAAACTACCATGTCTCTTCCCAGGTGAAGGCATGCTGGATCCCTTGCAGTACAGAGGATTTCTGAAGAATGGTTCAGGTTCCAGAAACTGCCGTGTCTCTTCCCAGGTGAAGGCATGCTGGATCCCTTGCAGTAGAGGATTTCTGAAAAACTGTTTAAGTTCCAGAAATTGAGGGGTCTGTTGCCTGCTCAAGGCATGCTAGATCCCTTGCAGTACCAAGGATTTCTAAAAATCACTTTAGGTTCTAGAAATGGGAGGGTCCATGTCCTGGTCACGACTTACTGGATCACTTGCAGTACAGAGGATTTTTGAAGAACTGTTTATGTTCCAGAAATCGTAGCATCCGTGGCCTAGTGAAGGCATGCTGGATCCCTTGCAGTACAGAGGATTTCTGAAGAATGGTTCAGGTTCCAGAAACTGCCATGTCTCTTCCCAGGTGAAGGCATGCTGGATCCCTTGCAGTAGAGAGGATTTCTGAAAAACTGTTTAAGTTCCAGAAATTGAGGGGTCTGTTGCCTGCTCAAGGCATGCTAGATCCCTTGCAGTACCAAGGATTTCCAAAAACCACTTTAGGTTCTAGAAATGGCAGGGTCCATGGCCTGGTCACGTCTTACTGGATCACTTGCAGTAAAGAGGATTTTTGAAGAACTGTTTATGTTCCAGAAATCGTAGCGTCCGTGCCCTAGTGAAGGCACACTGGATCCCTTGCAGTACAGAGAATTTCTGAAGAACTGTTTAGGTTACAGAAATCACAAGATCTGTGGCATGGTCAAGGCACGCTGGATCCCTTGCAGTACAGCTGATTTCTGAAGAACTGCTTAGGTTCCAGAAATCACGAGGTCTGAGGCCTGGTCAAGGAACCTTTATCCCTTTAGTGCACAGCCATTTCCTGAAGAACTGTTAAGGTTCCAGAAGCCGCGGTGTCTGAGGCCTGGTGAAAGGACGCTGCATGCCTTGCAGTACAGAGGATTTCTGATGAGCTGTTTAGGTTCGAGAAATCACAGGGTCCATGGCCTCATCAAGGCATTCTCAATAACTTGTACTACAGAGGATTTCTGAAGAACTGTTTAGGTTCAAAAACCATGGGTCTGTGCTCTGGTGAAGGCACACTGCATCCCTTGCAGTACATAGGTTTCTGAAAATCTATTTGGGTTCCAGAAATTTAGGGGTCCGTGACCTGGTGAAGGATTGCTGGATCCCTTGCCGTACAGAGAATTTCTGAAAAGCTGTTTAAGTTTCAGAAATTGAGGGATTTGTGGCCTGTCAATGCACACTGGATCACTTGCAGTTCAGAGGATTTCTAAAAAAACTGTTTAGGTTCCACAAATCCAGGAGTTCATAGCCTGGTCAAGGCCTCCTGGATCCCTTGCTGTACAGAGGATTTCTGAAGAACTGTCTAGGTTCCAGAGATCATGGTGTCCATGGGCTGGAGCAAAGCATGCTGGATACCTTGCAATGCAGAACAATTGTGAAAAGCTGTATGGGTTCCAGAAATCAAGGGTCAGAGGCCTGGTTAAGGCACGCTGGATCCTTTGTAACACATAGGATTCCTGAAAACTGTTTAAGTTCCAGAAATCGAGGAATTGTGGCCTGGTCAAGGTAAGCTGGATGCCTTGCAGTAGAGAAGATTCCTGAAAAACTGTTTTGTTTTCAGAAACCACAGTGTCCATGGCCAGGTGAAGGCACTCTTTATCTCTTGCAGTACAGAGGATTTCTGAAGAACGCTTTAGGTTCCAGAAACTGCCGAGTCTCTTCCCAGGCGAAGGCATGCTAGATCTCTTGCAGTAAAGAGGATTTCTGAAAAACAGTTTAAGTTCCAGAAATTGAGGGGTCCGTTCCCAGGTGAAGGCATGCTGGATCCCTTGCAGTACAGAGGATTTCTGAAGAATGGTTCAGGTTCCAGAAACTGAAGGCATGCTGGATCTCTTGCAGTAGAGAGGATTTGTGAAAAACTGTTTAAGTTCCAGAAATTGAGGGGTCCGTTGCCTGCTCAAGGCATGCTAGATCCCGTGCAGTACCAAGGATTTCTAAAAAACACTTTAGGTTCTAGAAATGGTAGGGTCCATGTCCTGGTCACGGCTTACTGGATCACTTGCAGTACAGAGGATTTTTGAAGAACTGTTTATGTTCCAGAAATCGTAGCGTCCGTGGCCTAGTGAAGGCACACTGGATCCCATGCAGAACAGAGGATTTCTGAAAAACTGTTTAGGTTACAGAAATCACGAGATCTGTGGCCTGGTCAAGGCACGCTGGATCCCTTGCAGTAAAGCTGATTTCTGAAGAACTGTTTAGGTTCCAGAAATCGCGAGGTCTGAGGCCTAGTCAAGGAACACTTTATCCCTTGTAGTACTGAGCATTTCTGAAGAACTGTTAAGGTTCCAGAAGCCAGGGTGTCCGAGGCCTGGTGAAAGGACGCTGCATGCCTTGCAGGACAGAGGATTTCTGATGAGCTGTTTAGGTTCCAGAAATCACAGGGTCCATGGCCTCATCAAGGCATTCTCAATAACTTGTATTACTGAGGATTACTGAAGAACTGTTTAGGTTCAAGAAACTGTGGGTCTGTGCTCTGGTGAAGGCACACTGCATAACTTGCAGTTCACAGGTTTCTGAAATTCTATTAGGGTTCCCGAAATTTAGGGGTCCGTGACCTGTTGAAGGATTGCTGGATCCCTTGCTGTACAGAGGATTTCTGAAAAGCTGTTTAAGTTTCAGAAATTGATGGATCTGTGGCCTGTCAAGGCACACTGGATCACTTGCAGTGCAGAGGATTTCAAATAAAACTGTTTAGGTTCTACAAATCGAGGAGTTCATGGCCTGGTCAAGGCCTCCTGGATCCCTTGCTGTACAGAGCATTTCAGAGGAACTGTCTAGGTTCCAAAAATCATGGGGTCCATGGGCTGATCAAAGCATGCTGGATCCCTTGCAATACATAACATTTGTGAAAAGCTGTTTAGGTTCCAGAAATCAAGGGGTCTGAGGCCGGGTTCCTGAAATCAAGGGGTCTGAGGCCGGGTTAAGGCACGCTGGATCCCTTATAACACATAAGATTCCTGAAAAACTGTTTCGGTTCCAGAAATCGAGGGAATTGTGGCCTGGTCAAGGTAAGCTGGATGCCTTGCAGTACGCAAGATTCCTGAAAAACTGTTTTGTTTTCAGAAACCACAGTGTCCATGGCCGGGTGAAGGCACGCTTTAACTCTTGGTGTACAGAGGATTTCTGAAGAACGGTTCAGGTTCCAGAAATTGCAGGGTCTGTGCCCAGGTGAAGGCACGCTGGATCCCTTGCAGTAGAGAGGATTTCTGAAAAACTGTTGAGGTACCAGAAATCGAGGGGTCTCTAGCCTGCTCAAGGCATGCTGGATCCCGTGCTCTACAGAGGATTTCTGAAGAACTGTTTAGGTTCCAGAAACTGCGGGGTCCATCGGCTCATCAAGGCATGCCGGATCCTTTGCAGTACAGAAAATTCCTGAAAAACTGTATAGGTTCAAGACATGAAGGGGTTTGATCCCTGGTCAAGGCACTCTGGATCCCTTGCAGTACAAAGGATTAATGTAAAACTGTGGAGGTTCCAGAAATCGAGGGGTCGGTGTCCTGGTCAAGGCTTGCTGGATCTTTTGCAGTACAGAGGACTTCTGAAAAGCTGTTTCGCTTCCAGAAATCATGGGGTCCGTGGCCTGGTGAAGGAATGTTGGATCTCTTGTACTACAGAGGATTTCTGAAAAGCTGTTTACTGTAGATTCTAGAAATGGCAGGGTCCATGGCTTAGTCAAGGCAAGGTGGATCCCTTGTGGTACAGAGGATTTCTGAAGAACTGTTTAGGTTCCAGAAACCACGGGGTCAATTGCCTGGTCAATGCATGCTGGATCCCTTCCAGTACAGTGGATTTCTGAAGAACTGTTTAGGTTCCAGAAATCGTGGGGTGCAAGGCCAGGTCAAGGCTTGCTGGATCCCTTGCAGAACAGAGGATCCCTGAAAAACTGTTATGTTTCCAGAAACCACAGTGTCCATGCCCTGGTGAAGGCACACTTTATCCCTTGCAGTACAGAGGATTTCTGAAGAATGGTTCAGGTTCCAGAAACTGCCGAGTCTCTTCCCAGGTGAAGGCATGCTGGATCCCTTGCAGTACAGAGGATTTCTGAAGAATGGTTCAGGTTCCAGAAACTGAAGGCATGCTGGATCTCTTGCAGTAGAGAGGATTTCTGAAAAACTGTTTAAGTTCCAGAAATTGAGGGGTCCGTTGCCTGCTCAAGGCATGCTAGATCCCGTGCAGTACCAAGGATTTCTAAAATACACTTTAGGTTCTAGAAATGGCAGGGTCCATGTCCTGGTCACGGCTTACTGGATCACTTGCAGTACAGAGGATTTTTGAAGAACTGTTTATGTTCCAGAAATCGTAGCATCCATGGCCTAGTGAAGGCACACTGGATCCCTTGCAGTACAGAGGATTTCTGAAAAACTGTTTAGGTTACAGAAATCACGAGATCTGTGGCCTGGTCAAGGCACACTGGATCCCTTGAGGTAAAGCTGATTTCTGAAGAACTGTTTAGGTTACAGAAATCACGAGATCTGTGGCCTGGTCAAGGCACACTGGATCCCTTGCAGTAAAGCTGATTTCTGAAGAACTGTTTAGGTTCCAGAAATCACGAGGTCTGAGGCCTGGTCAAGGAACACTTTATCCCTTGTAGTACTGACCATTTCTGAAGAACTGTTAAGGTTCCAGAAGCCGCGGTGTCTGAGGCCTGGTGAAAGGACGCTGCATGCCTTGCAGTACAGAGGATTTCTGATGAGCTGTTTAGGTTCGAGAAATCACAGGGTCCATGGCCTCATCAAGGCATTCTCAATAACTTGTACTACAGAGGATTTCTGAAGAACTGTTTAGGTTCAAAAACCATGGGTCTGTGCTCTGGTGAAGGCACACTGCATCCCTTGCAGTACATAGGTTTCTGAAAATCTATTTGGGTTCCAGAAATTTAGGGGTCCGTGACCTGGTGAAGGATTGCTGGATCCCTTGCCGTACAGAGAATTTCTGAAAAGCTGTTTAAGTTTCAGAAATTGAGGGATTTGTGGCCTGTCAATGCACACTGGATCACTTGCAGTGCAGAGGATTTCTAAAAAAAACTGTTTAGGTTCCACAAATCGAGGAGTTCATAGCCTGGTCAAGGCCTCCTGGATCCCTTGCTGTACAGAGGATTTCTGAAGAACTGTCTAGGTTCCAGAGATCATGGTGTCCATGGGCTGAGCAAAGCATGCTGGATCCCCTTGCAATGCAGAACATTTGTGAAAAGCTGTTTAGGTTCCAGAAATCAAGGGGTCAGAGGCCTGGTTAAGGCACGCTGGATCCCTTGTAACACATAGGATTCCTGAAAAACTGTTTAAGTTCCAGAAATCGAGGGAATTGTGGCCTGGTCAAGGTAAGCTGGATGCCTTGCAGTAGAGAAGATTCCTGAAAAACTGTTTTGTTTTCAGAAACCACAGTGTCCATGGCCAGGTGAAGGCACCCTTTATCTCTTGCAGTACAGAGGATTTCTGAAGAACGGTTCAGGTTCCAGAAACTGCCGAGTCTCTTCCCAGGTGAAGGCATGCTGGATCTCTTGCAGTAAAGAGGATTTCTGAAAAACAGTTTAAGTTCCAGAAATTGAGGGGTCCGTTCCCAGGTGAAGGCATGCTGGATCCCTTGCAGTACAGAGGATTTCGGAAGAATGGTTCAAGTTCCAGAAACTGAAGGAATGCTGGATCTCTTGCAGTAGAGAGGATTTCTGAAAAACTGTTTAAGTTCCAGAAATTGTGGGGTCCGTTGCCTGCTCAAGGCATGCTAGATCCCATGCAGTACCAAGGATTTCTAAAAAACACACTTTAGGTTCTAGAAATGGCAGGGTCCATGTCCTGGTCACGGCTTACTGGATCACTTGCAGTACAGAGGATTTTTGAAGAACTGTTTATGTTCCAGAAATCGTAGCGTCCATGGCCGGGTTAAGGCACGCTGGATCCCTTATAACACATAAGATTCCTGAAAAACTGTTTAGGTTCCAGAAATCGAGGGAATTGTGGCCTGGTCAAGGTAAGCTGGATGCCTTGCAGTACACAAGATTCCTGAAAAACTGTTTTGTTTTCAGAAACCACAGTGTCCATGGCCTGGTGAAGGCACGCTTTAACTCTTGGTGTACAGAGGATTTCTGAAGAACGGTTCAGGTTCCAGAAATTGTGGGGTCTGTGCCCAGGTGAAGGCACACTGGATCCCTTGCAGTAGAGAGGATTTCTGAAAAACTGTTTAAGAACCAGAAATCGAGGGGTCTCTAGCCTGCTCAAGGCATGCTGGATCCCGTGCTCTACATAGGATTTCTGAAGAACTGTTTAGGTTCCAGAAACTGCGGGGTGCATGGGCTCATCAAGGCATGCCGGATCCTTTGCAGTACAGAAAATTCCTGAAAAACTGTATAGGTTCAAGACATCAAGGGGTCTGATCCCTGGTCAAGGCACTCTGGATCCCTTGCAGTACAAAGGATTAATGTAAAACTGTGGAGGTTCCAGAAATCGAGGGGTCTGTGTCCTGGTCAAGGCATGCTGGATGTTTTGCAGTACAGAGGACTTCTGAAAAGCTGTTTCGGTTCCAGAAATCATGGGGTCCGTGGCCTGGTGAAGGAATGTTGGATCTCTTGTACTACAGAGGATTTCTGAAAAGCTATTTACTGTAGATTTCAGAAATGGCAGGGTCCATGGCTTAGTCAAGGCAAGGTGGATCCTTGTGGTACAGAGAATTTCTGAAGAACTGTTTAGGTTCCATAAACCACAGGGTCAATTGCCTGGTCAATGCATGCTGGATCCCTTCCAGTACAGTGGATTCGAAGAACTGTTTAGGTTCCAGAAATTGTGGGTGCAAGGCCAGGTCAAGGCTTGCTGGATCCCATGCAGAACAGAGGATCCTCAAAACTGTTATGTTTCCAGAAACCACAGTGTCCATGCCCTGGTGAAGGCACACTTTATCCCTTGCAGTACAGAGGATTTCTGAAGAATGGTTCAGGTTCCAGAAACTGCCGTGTCTCTTCCCAGGTGAAGGCATGCTGGATGCCTTGCAGTAGAGAGGATTTCTGAAAAACTGTTTAAGTTCCAGAAATTGAGGGGTCTGTTGCCTGCTCAAGGCATGCTAGATCCCGTGCAGTACCAAGGATTTCAAAAACCGCTTTAGGTTCTAGAAATGGCAGGGTCCATGGCCAGGTCACGTCTTACTGGATCACTTGCACTAAAGAGGATTTTTGAAGAACTGTTTATGTTCCAGAAATCGTAGCATCCGTAGCCTAGTGAAGGCATAATGGATCCCTTGCAGTACAGAGAATTTCTGAAGAACTGTTTAGGTTACAGAAATCACAAGATCTGTGGCCTGGTCAAGGCACACTGGATCCATTGCAGTAAAGCTGATTTCTGAAGAACTGCTAAGGTTCCAGAAATCACGAGGTCTGAGGCCTGGTCAAGGAACACTTTATCCCTTGTAGTACTGACCATTTCTGAAGAACTGTTAAGGTTCCAGAAGCCGCGGTGTCTGAGGCCTGGTGAAAGGACGCTGCATGCCTTGCAGTACAGAGGATTTCTGATGAGCTGTTTAGGTTTGAGAAATCACAGGGTCCATGGCCTTATCAAGGCATTCTCAATAACTTGTACTACAGAGGATTTCTGAAGAACTGTTTAGGTTCAAAAACCATGGGTCTGAGCTCTGGTGAAGGCACACTGCATCCCTTGCAGTACATAGGTTTCTGAAAATCTATTTGGGTTCCAGAAATTTAAGGGTCCGTGACCTGGTGAAGGATTGCTGGATCCCCTGCCGTACAATGAATTTCTGAAAAGCTGTTTAAGTTTCAGAAATTGAGGGATTTGTGGCCTGTCAATGCACACTGGATCACTTGCAGTGCAGAGGATTTCTAAAAAAAACTGTTTAGGTTCCACAAATCGAGGAGTTCATAGCCTGGTCAAGGCCTCCAGGATCCCTTGCTGTACAGAGGATTTCTGAAGAACTATCTAGGTTCCAGAGATCATGGTGTCCATGGGCTGAGCAAATCATGCTGGATCCCTTGCAATGCAGAACATTTGTGAAAAGCTGTTTAGGTTCCAGAAATCAAGGTGTCAGAGGCCTGGTTAAGGCACGCTGGATCCCTTGTAACACATAGGATTCCTGAAAAACTGTTTAAGTTGCAGAAATCGAGGGAATTGTGGCCTGGTCAAGGTAAGCTGGATGCCTTGCAGTAGAGAAGATTCCTGAAAAACTGTTTAGTTTTCAGAAACCACAGTGTCCATGGCCAGGTGAAGGCACCCTTTATCTCTTGCAGTACAGAGGATTCTGAAGAACGGTTCAGGTTCCAGAAACTGCCGAGTCTCTTCCCAGGTGAAGGCATGCTGGATTTCTTGCCGTAAAGAGGATTTCTGAAAAACAGTTTAAGTTCCAGAAATTGAGGGGTCCGTTCCCAGGTGAAGGCATGCTGGATCCCTTGCAGTACAGAGGATTTCTGAAGAATGGTTCAGGTTCCAGAAACTGAAGGCATGCTGGATCTCTTGCAGTAGAGAGGATTTCTGAAAAACTGTTTAAGTTCCAGAAATTGTGGGGTCCGTTGCCTGCTCAAGGCATGCTAGATCCCATGCAGTACCAAGGATTTCTAAAAAACACTTTAGGTTCTAGAAATGGCAGGGTCCATGTCCTGGTCACGGCTTACTGGATCACTTACAGTACAGAGAATTTTTGAAGAACTGTTTATGTTCCAGAAATCGTAGCGTCCGTGGCCTAGTGAAGGCACACAGGATCCCTTGCAGTACAGAGGATTTCTGAAAAACTGTTTAGGTTACAGAAATCACGAGATCTCTGGCCTGGTCAAGGCATGCTGGATCCCTTGCAGTAAAGCTGATTTCTGAAGAACTGTTTAGGTTCCAGAAATCGCGAGGTCTGAGGCCTAGTCAAGGAACACTTTATCCCTTGTAGTACTGACCATTTCTGAAGAACTGTTAAGGTTCCAGAAGCCAGGGGTGTCCGAGGCCTGGTGAAAGGACGCTGCATGCCTTGCAGGACAGAGGATTTCTGATGAGCTGTTTAGGTTCCAGAAATCACAGGGTCCATGGCCTCATCAAGGCATTCTCAATAACTTGTAGTACAGAGGATTTCTGAAGAACTGTTTAGGTTCAAGAAACTGTGGGTCTGTGCTCTGGTGAAGGCACACTGCATCCCTTGCAGTACACAGGTTTCTGAAAATCTATTTGGGTTCCCGAAATTTAGGGGTCCGTGACCTGTTGAAGGATTGCTGGATCCCTTGCTGTACAGAGGATTTCTGAAGAACTGTTTAGGTTCCAGAAACTGCGGGGTCCATGGGCTCATCAAGGCATGCCGGATCCTTTACAGTACAGAAAATTCCTGAAAAACTGTATAGGTTCAAGACATCAAGGGGTCTGATCCCTGGTCAAGGCACTCTGGATCCCTTGCAGTACAAAGGATTAATGTAAAAACTGTGGAGGTTCCAGAAATCGAGGGGTCTGTGTCCTGGTCAAGGCATGCTGGATCTTTTGCAGTACAGAGGACTTCTGAAAAGCTGTTTCGGTTCCAGAAATCACGGGGTCCGTGGCCTGGTGAAGGAATGTTGGATCTCTTGTACTACAGAGGATTTCTGAAAAGATATTTACTGTAGATTTCAGAAATGGCAGGGTCCATGGCTTAGTCAAGGCAAGGTGGATCCCTTGTGGTACAGAGGATTTTGAAAAACTGTTTAGGTTCCAGAAACCACGGGGTCAATTGCCTGGTCAATGCATGCCGGATCCCTTCCACTACAGTGGATTTCTGAAGAACTGTTTAGGTTCCAGAAATCGTGGGGTGCAAGGCCAGGTCAAGGCTTGCTGGATCCCTTGCAGAACAGAGGATCCCTGAAAAACTGTTAAGTTTCCAGAAACCACAGTGTCCATGCCCTGGTGAAGGGACACTTTATCCCTTGCAATACAGAGGATTTCTGAAGAACGGTTCAGGTTCCAGAAACTGCCGAGTCTCTTCCCAGGTGAAGGCATGCTGGATCCCTTGCTGTACAGAGGATTTCTGAAAAGCTGTTTAAGTTTCAGAAATTGAGGGATCTGTGGTCTGTCAAGGCACACTGGATCACTTGCAGTACAGTGGATTTCTAAAAAAAAACTGTTTAGGTTCCACAAATCGAGGAGTTCATGGCCTGGTCAAGGCCTCCTGGATCCCTTGCTGTACAGAGCATTTCAGAAGAACTGTCTAGGTTCCAAAAATCATGGGGTCCATGGGCTGATCAAAGCATGCTGGATCCCTTGCAATACAGAACATTTGTGAAAAGCTGTTTAGGTTCCAGAAATCAAGGGGTCTGAGGCCGGGTTAAGGCACGCTGGATCCCTTATAACAAATAAGATTCCTGAAAAACTGTTTCAGTTCCAGAAATCGAGGGAATTGTGGCCTGGTCAAGGTAAGCTGGATGCCTTGCAGTACACAAGATTCCTGAAAAACTGTTTTGTTTTCAGAAACCACAGTGTCCATGGCCGGGTGAAGGCACGCTTTAACTCTTGGTGTACAGAGGATTTCTGAAGAACGGTTCAGGTTCCAGAAATTGCAGGGTCTGTGCCCAGGTGAAGGCACGCTGGATCCCTTGCAGTAGAGAGGATTTCTGAAAAACTGTTTAAGAACCAGAAATCGAGGGGTCTCTAGCCTGCTCAAGGCATGCTGGATCCCATGCTCTACAGAGGATTTCTGAAGAACTGTTTAGGTTCCAGAAACTGCGGGGTCCATGGGCTCATCAAGGCATGCCGGATCCTTTGCAGTACAGAAAATTCCTGAAAAACTGTATAGGTTCAAGACATCAAGGGGTCTGATCCCTGGTCAAGGCACTCTGGATCCCTTGCAGTACAAAGGATTAATGTAAAACTGTGGAGGTTCCAGAAATCGAGGGGGGTCTGTGTCCTGGTCAAGGCATGCTGGATCTTTTGCAGTACAGAGGACTTCTGAAAAGCTGTTTCGGTTCCAGAAATCAGATGGTCCATGGCCTGGTGAAGGAATGTTGGATCTCTTATACTATAGAGGATTAATGAAAAGCTATTTACTTGTAGATTTCAGAAATGGCAGGGTCCATGGCTTAGTCAAGGCAAGGTGGATCCCTTGCAGTAGAGAGGATTTCTGAAAAACTGTTTAAGTTCCAGAAATTGTGGGGTCCGTTGCCTGCTCAAGGCATGCTAGATCCCCTGCAGTATGAAGGATTTCTAAAAAACACTTTAGGTTCTAGAAATGGCAGGGTCCATGTCCTGGTCACGGCTTACTGGATCCCTTGCAGTACAGAGGATTTCTGAAAAACTGTTTAGGTTACAGAAATCACGAGATCTGTGGCCTGGTCAAGGCATGCTGGATCCCTTGCAGTAAAGCTGATTTCTGAAGAACTGTTTAGGTTCCAGAAATCACGAGGTCTGAGGCTTAGTCAAGGAACACTTTATCCCTTGTAGTACTGACCATTTCTGATGAACTGTTAAGGTTCCAGAAGCCAGAGTGTCCGAGGCCTGGTGAAAGGACGCTGCATGCCTTGCAGGACAGAGGATTTCTGATGAGCTGTTTAGGTTCCAGAAATCACAGGGTCCATGGCCTCATCAAGGCATTCTCAATAACTTGTAGTACAGAGGATTTCTGAAGAACTGTTTAGGTTCAAGAAACTGTGGGTCTGTGCTCTGGTGAAGGCACACTGCATCCCTTGCAGTACACAGGTTTCTGAAATTCTATTTGGGTTCCCGAAATTTAGGGGTCCGTGACCTGTTGAAGGATTGCTGGATCCCTTGCTGTACAGAGGATTTCTGAAAAGCTGTTTAAGTTTCAGAAATTGATGGATCTGTGGCCTGTCAAGGCACACTGGATCACTTGCAGTACAGAGGATTTCTAAAAAAAACTGTTTAGGTTCCACAAATCGAGGAGTTCATGGCCTGGTCAAGGCCTCCTGGATCCCTTGCTGTACAGAGCATTTCAGAAGAACTGTCTAGGTTCAAAAAATCATGGGGTCCATGGGCTAATCAAACCATGCTGGATCCCTTGCAATACAGAACATTTGTGAAAAGCTGTTTAGGTTCCAGAAATCAAGGGGTCTGAGGCCGGGTTAAGGCATGCTGGATCCCTTGTAACACATAGGATTCCTGAAAAACTGTTTAGGTTTCAGAAATAGAGGGAATTGTGGCCTGGTCAAGGCAAGCTGGATGCCTTGCAGTACAGAAGATTCCTGAAAACCTGTTTTGTTTTCAGAAACCACAGTGTCCATGGCCTGGTGAAGGCACGCTTTAACTCTTGGTGTACAGAGGATTTCTGAAGAATGGTTCAGGTTCCAGAAATTGTGGGTCTGTGCCCAGGTGAAGGCACGCTGGATCCCTTGCAGTAGAGAGGATTTCTGAAAAACTGTTTAAGAACCAGAAATCGAGGGGTCTCTAGCCTGCTCAAGGCATGCTGGATCCCGTGCTCTACAGAGGATTTCTGAAGAACTGTTTAGGTTCCAGAAACTGCGGGGTCCATGGGCTCATCAAGGCATGCCGGATCCTTTGCAGTACAGAAAATTCCTGAAAAACTGTATAGGTTCAAGACATCAAGGGGGTCTGATCCCTGGTCAAGGCACTCTGGATCCCTTGCAGTACAAAGGATTAATGTAAAACTGTGGAGGTTCCAGAAATCGAGGGGTCTGTGTCCTGGTCAAGGCATGCTGGATCTTTTGCAGTACAGAGGACTTCTGAAAAGCTGTTTCATTTCCAGAAATCGCGGGGTCCATGGCCTGGTGAAGGAATGTTGGATCTCTTGTACTACAGAGGATTTCTGAAAAGCTATTTACTGTAAATTTCAGAAATGGCAGGGTCCATGGCTTAGTCAAGGCAAGGTGGATCCCTTGTGGTACAGAGGATTTCTGAAGAACTGTTTAGGTTCCAGAAACCACGGGGTCAATTGCCTGGTCAATGCATGCTGGATCCCTTCCAGTACAGTGGATTTCTCAAGAACTGTTTAGGTTCCAGAAATTGTGGGGTGCAAGGCCAGGTCAAGGCTTGCTGGATCCCTTGCAGAACAGAGGATCCCTGAAAAACTGTTATGTTTCCAGAAACCAAAGTGTCCATGCCCTGGTGAAGGCATGCTTTATCCCTTGCAGTACAGAGGATTTCTGAAGAACGGTTCAGGTTCCAGAAACTGCCGAGTCTCTTCCCAGGTGAAGGCATGCTTTATCCCTTGTAGTACAGAGGATTTCTGAAGAATGGTTCAGGTTCCAGAAACTGAAGGCATGCTGGATCTCTTGCAGTAGAGAGGATTTCTGAAAAACTGTTTAAGTTCCAGAAATTGAGGGGTCCGTTGCCTGCTCAAGGCATGCTAGATCCCGCAGTACCAAGGATTTCTAAAAAACACTTTAGGTTCCAGAAATGGCAGGGTCCATGTCCTGGTCACGGCTTACTGGATCACTTGCAGTACAGAGGATTTTTGAAGAACTGTTTATGTTCCAGAAATCGTAGCATCCGTGGCCTAGTGAAGGCACACTGGATCCCTTGCAGTACAGAGGATTTCTGAAGAACTGTTTAGGTTACAGAAATCACAAGATCTGTGGCCTGGTCAAGGCACGCTGGATCCCTTGCAGTAAAGCTGATTTCTGAAGAACTGCTTAGGTTCCAGAAATCACGAGGTCTGAGGCCTGGTCAAGGAACACTTTATCCCTTGTAGTACTGACCATTTCTGAAGAACTGTTAAGGTTCCAGAAGCCACGGTGTCTGAGGCCTGGTGAAAGGACGCTGCATGCCTTGCAGTACAGAGGATTTCTGATGAGCTGTTTAGGTTCGAGAAATCACAGGGTCCATGGCCTCATCAAGGCATACTCTATAACTTGTACTACAGAGGATTTCTGAAGAACTGTTTAGGTTCAAAAACCATGGGTCTGTGCTCTGGTGAAGGCACACTGCATACCTTGCAGTACATAGGTTTCTGAAAATCTATTTGGGTTCCAGAAATTTAGGGGTCCGTGACCTGGTGAAGGATTGCTGGATCCCTTGCCGTAAAGAGAATTTCTGAAAAGCTGTTTAAGTTTCAGAAATTGAGGGATTTGTGGCCTGTCAATGCACACTGGATCACTTGCAGTGCAGAGGATTTCTAAAAAAAACTGTTTAGGTTCCACAAATCGAGGAGTTCATAGCCTGGTCAAGGCCTCCTGGATCCCTTGCTGTACAGAGGATTTCTGAAGAACTGTCTAGGTTCCAGAGATCATGGTGTCCATGGGCTGAGCAAAGCATGCTGGATCCCTTGCAATGCAGAACATTTGTGAAATGCTGTTTAGGTTCCAAAAATCAAGGGGTCAGAGGCCTGGTTAAGGCACGCTGGATCCCTTGTAACACATAGGATTCCTGAAAAACTGTTTAAGTTCCAGAAATCGCGGGAATTGTTGCATGGTCAAGGTAAGCTGGATGCCTTGCAGTAGAGAAGATTCCTGAAAAACTGTTTTGTTTTCAGAAACCACAGTGTCCATGGCCAGTTGAAGGCACCCTTTATCTCTTGCAGTACAGAGGATTTCTGAAGAACGGTTCAGGTTCCAGAAACTGCCGAGTCTCTTCCCAGGTGAAGGCATGCTGGATCTCTTTCAGTAAAGAGGATTTCTGAAAAACAGTTTAAGTTCCAGAAATTGAAGGGTCCGTTACCAGGTGAAGGCATGCTGGATCCCTTGCAGTACAGAGGTTGTCTGAAGAATGGTTCAGGTTCCAGAAACTGAAGGCATGCTGGATCTCTTGCAGTAGAGAGGATTTCTGAAAAACTGTTTAAGTTCCAGAAATTGTGGGGTCCGTTGCCTGCTCAAAGCATGCTAGATCCCGTGCAGTACCAAGGATTTCTAAAAAACACTTTAGGTTCTACAAATGGCAGGGTCCATGTCCTGGTCACGGCTTACTGGATCACTTGCAGTACAGAGGATTTTTGATGAACTGTTTATGTTCCAGAAATCGTAGCGTCCGTGGCCTAGTGAAGGCACACTGGATCCTTTGCAGTACAGAGGATTTCTGAAAAACTGTTTAGGTTACAGAAATCACGAGATCTGTGGCCTGGTCAAGGCACGCTGGATCCCTTGCAGTAAAGCTGATTTCTGAAGAACTGTTTAGGTTCCAGAAATCGCGAGGTCTGAGGCCTAGTCAAGGAACACTTTATCCCTTGTAGTACTGACCATTTCTGAAGAACTGTTAAGGTTCCAGAAGCCAGGGTGTCCGAGGCCTGGTGAAAGGACGCTGCATGCCTTGCAGGACAGAGGATTTCTGATGAGCTGTTTAGGTTCCAGAAATCACAGGGTCCATGGCCTCATCAAGGCATTCTCAATAACTTGTAGTACAGAGGATTTCTGAAGAACTGTTTAGGTTCAAGAATCTGTGGTTCTGTGCTCTGGTGAAGGCACACTGCATCCCTTGCAGTACACAGGTTTCTGAAATTCTATTTGTGTTCCCGAAATTTAGGGGTCCGTGACCTGTTGAAGGATTGCTGGATCCCTTGCTGTACAGAGGATTTCTGAAAAGCTGTTTAAGTTTCAGAAATTGATGGATATGTGGCCTGTCAAGGCACACTGGATCACTTGCAGTACAGAGGATTTCTAAAAAAAACTGTTTAGGTTCCACAAATCGAGGAGTTCATGGCCTGGTCAAGGCCTCCTGGATCCCTTGCTGTAAAGAGCATTTCAAAAGAACTGTCTAGGTTCAAAAAATCATGGGGTCCATGGGCTGATCAAACCATGCTGGATCCCTTGCAGTACAGAACATTTGTGAAAAGCTGTTTAGGTTCCAGAAATCAAGGGGTCTGAGGCCGGGTTAAGGCATGCTGGATCCCTTGTAACACATAGGATTCCTGAAAACTGTTTAGGTTCCAGAAATCGAGGGAATTGTGGCCTGGTCAAGTCAAGCTGGATGCCTTGCAGTACAGAAGATTCCTGAAAAACTTTTGTTTTCAGAAACCACGGTGTCCATGGCCTGGTGAAGGCACGCTTTAACTCTTGGTGTACAGAGGATTTCTGAAGAACGGTTCAGCTTCCAGAAATTGCGGGGTCTGTGCCCAGGTGAAGGCACGCTGGATCCCTTGCAGTAGAGAGGATTTCTGAAAAACCGTTTAAGAACCAGAAAACGAGGGGTCTCTAACCTGCTCAAGGCATGCTGGATCCCGTGCTCTACAGAGGATTTCTGAAGAACTGTTTAGGTTCCAGAAACTACGGGGTCCATGGGCTCATCAAGGCATGCCGGATCCTTTGCAGTACAGAAAATTCCTGAAAAACTGTATAGGTTCAAGACATCAAGGGGTCTGATCCCTGGTCAAGGCACTCTGGATCCCTTGCAGTACAAAGGATTAATGTAAAACTGTGGAGGTTCCAGAAATCGAGGGGTCTGTGTCCTGGTCAAGGCATGCTGGATCTTTTGCAGTACAGAGGACTTCTGAAAAGCTGTTTCGGTTCCAGAAATCGCGGGGTCCATGGCCTGGTGAAGGAATGTTGGATCTCTTGTACTACAGAGGATTTCTGAAAAGCTATTTACTGTAGATTTCAGAAATGGCAGGGTCCATGGCTTAGTCAAGGCAAGGTGGATCCCTTGTGGTACAGAGGATTTCTGAAGAACTGTTTAGGTTCCAGAAACCACGGGGTCAATTGCCTGGTCAATGCATGCTGGATCCCTTCCAGTACAGTGGATTTCTGAAGAACTGTTTAGGTTCCAGAAATCGTGGGGTGCAAGGCCAGGTCAAGGCTTGCTGGATCCCTTGCAGAACAGAGGATCCTCGAAAAACTGTTATGTTTCCAGAAACCACAGTGTCCATGCCCTGGTGAAGGCACACTTTATCCCTTGCAGTACAGAGGATTTCTGAAGAATGGTTCAGGTTCCAGAAACTGCCGAGTCTCTTCCCAGGTGAAGGCATGCTGGATCCCTTGCAGTACAGAGGATTTCTGAAGAATGGTTCAGGTTCCAGAAACTGAAGGCATGCTGGATCTCTTTCAGTAGAGAGGATTGCTGAAAAACTGTTTAAGTTCCAGAAATTGAGGGGTCCGTTGCCTGCTCAAGGCATGCTAGATCCCATGCAGTACCAAGGATTTCTAAAAAACACTTTAGGTTCTAGAAATGGCAGGGTCCATGTCCTGGTCACGGCTTACTGGATCACTTGCAGTACAGAGGATTTTTGAAGAACTGTTTATGTTCCAGAAATGGTAGCATCCGTGGCCTAGTGAAGGCACACTGGATCCCTTGCAGTACAGAGGATTTCTGAAAACTGTTTAGGTTACAGAAATCACGAGATCTGTGGCCTGGTCAAGGCACACTGGATCCCTTTCAGTAAAGCTGATTTCTGAAGAACTGTTTAGGTTCCAGAAATCACGAGGTCTGAGGCCTTGTCAAGGAACACTTCATCCCTTGTAGTACTGACCATTTCTGAAGAACTGTTAAGGTTCCAGAAGCCAGGGTGTCCGAGGCCTGGTGAAAGGACGCTGCATGCCTTGCAGGACAGAGGATTTCTGATGAGCTGTTTAGGTTCCAGAAATCACAGGGTCCATGGCCTCATCAAGGCATTCTCAATAACTTGTAGTACAGAGGATTTCTGAAGAACTGTTTAGGTTCAAGAAACCGTGGGTCTGTGCTCTGGTGAAGGCACACTGCATCCCTTGCAGTACACAGGTTTCTGAAAATCTATTTGGATTCCAGAAATTTAGGGGTCTGTGACCTGTTGAAGGATTGCTGGATCCCTTGCTGTACAGAGGATTTCTGAAAAGCTGTTTAAGTTTCAGAAATTGAGGGATCTGTGGCCTGTCAAGGCACACTGGATCACTTGCAGTACAGAGGATTTCTAAAAAAACTGTTTAGGTTCCACAAATCGAGGAGTTCATGGCCTGGTCAAGGCCTCCTGGATCCCTTGCTGTACAGAGCATTTCAGAAGAACTGTCTAGGTTCCAAAAATCATGGGGTCCATGGGCTGATCAAAGCATGCTGGATCCCTTGCAATACAGAACATTTGTGAAAAGCTGTTTAGGTTCCAGAAATCAAGGGGTCTGAGGCCGGGTTAAGGCACGCTGGATCCCTTATAACACATAAGATTCCTGAAAAACTGTTTCGGTTCCAGAAATCGAGGGAATTGTGGCCTGGTCAAGGTAAGCTGGATGCCTTGCAGTACACAAGATTCCTGAAAAACAGTTTTGTTTTCAGAAACCACAGTGTCCATGGCCTGGTGAAGGCACGCTTTAACTCTTGGTGTACAGAGGATTTCTGAAGAATGGTTCAGCTTCCAGAAATTGCGGGGTCTGTGCCCAGGTGAAGGCACGCTGGATCCCTTGCAGTAGAGAGGATTCCTGAAAAACTGTTTAAGGACCAGAAATCGAGGGGTCTCTAGCCTGCTCAAGGCATGCTGGATCCCGTGCTCTACAGAGGATTTCTGAAGAACTGTTTAGGTTCCAGAAACTGCGGGGTCCATGGGCTCATCAAGGCATGCCGGATCCTTTGCAGTACAGAAAATTCCTGAAAAACTGTATAGGTTCAAGACATCAAGGGGTCTGATCCCTGGTCAAGGCACTCTGGATCCCTTGCAGTACAAAGGATTAATGTAAAACTGTGGAGGTTCCAGAAATCGAGGGGTCTGTGTCCTGGTCAAGGCATGCTGGATCTTTTGCAGTACAGAGGACTTCTGAAAAGCTGTTTCGGTTCCAGAAATCGCATGGTCCATGGCCTGGTGAAGGAATGTTGGATCTCTTGTACTACAGAGGATTTCTGAAAAGCTATTTACTGTAGATTTCAGAAATGGCAGGGTCCATGGCTTAGTCAAGGCAAGGTGGATCCCTGTGGTACAGAGGATTTCTGAAGAACTGTTTAGGTTCCAGAAACCACGGGGTCAATTGCCTGGTCAATGCATGCTGGATCCCTTCCAGTACAGTGGATTTCTGAAGAACTGTTTAGGTTCCAGAAATCGTGGGGTGCAAGGCCAGGTCAAGGCTTGCTGGATCCCTTGCAGAACAGAGGATCCTTGAAAAACTGTTATGTTTCCAGAAACCACAGTGTCCATGCCCTGGTAAAGGCACACTTTATCCCTTGCAGTACAGAGGATTTCTGAAGAATGGTTCAGGTTCCAGAAACTGCCGAGTCTCTTCCCAGGTGAAGGCATGCTGGATCCCTTGCAGTACAGAGGATTTCTGAAGAATGGTTCAGGTTCCAGAAACTGCCGTGTCTCTTCCCAGGTGAAGGCATGCTGGATCCCTTGCAGTAGAGAGGATTTCTGAAAAACTGTTTAAGTTCCAGAAATTGAGGGGTCTGTTGCCTGCTCAAGGCATGCTAGATCCCGTGCAGTACCAAGGATTTCCAAAACCACTTTAGGTTCTAGAAATGGCAGGGTCCATGGCCTGGTCACGTCTTACTGGATCACTTGCAGTAAAGAGGATTTTTGAAGAACTGTTTATGTTCCAGAAATCGTAGCTCTGTGGCCTAGTGAAGGCACACTGGATCCCTTGCAGTACAGAGAATTTCTGAAGAACTGTTTAGGTTACAGAAATCACAAGATCTGTGGCCTGGTCAAGGCACGCTGGATCCCTTGCAGTAAAGCTGATTTCTGAAGAACTGCTTAGGTTCCAGAAATCACGAGGTCTGAGGCCTGGTCAAGGAACACTTTATCCCTTGTTGTACTGACCATTTCTGGAGAACTGTTAAGATTCCAGAAGCCGCAGTGTCTGAGGCCTGGTGAAAGGACGCTGCATGCCTTGCAGTACAGAGGATTTCTGATGAGCTGTTTAGGTTCGAGAAATCACAGGGTCCATGGCCTCATCAAGGCATTCTCAATAACTTGTACTACAGAGGATTTCTGAAGAACTGTTTAGGTTCAAAAACCATGGGTCTGTGCTCTGGTGAAGGCACACTGCATCCCTTGCAGTACATAGGTTTCTGAAAATCTATTTGGGTTCCAGAAATTTAAAGGTCCATGACCTGGTGAAGGATTGCTGGATCCCTTGCCGTAAAGAGAATTTCTGAAAAGCTGTTTAAGTTTCAGAAATTGAGGGATTGTGGCCTGTCAATGCACACTGGATCACTTGCAGTGCAGAGGATTTCTAAAAAAACTGTTTAGGTTCCACAAATCGAGGAGTTCATGGCCTGGTCAAGGCCTCCTGGATCCCTTGCTGTACAGAGGATTTCTGAAGAACTGTCTAGGTTCCAGAGATCATGGTGTCCATGGGCTGAGCAAAGCATGCTGGATCCCTTGCAATGCAGAACATTTGTGAAAAGCTGTTTAGGTTCCAGAAATCAAGGGGTCAGAGGCCTGGTTAAGGCACGCTGGATCCCTTGTAACACATAGGATTCCTGAAAAACTGTTTAAGTTACAGAAATCAAGGGAATTGTGGCCTGGTCAAGGTAAGCTGGATGCCTTGCAGTAGAGAAGATTCCTGAAAAACTGTTTTGTTTTCAGAAACCACAGTGTCCATGGCCAGGTGAAGGCACCCTTTATCTCTTGCAGTACAGAGGATTTCTGAAGAACGGTTCAGGTTCCAGAAACTGCCGAGTCTCTTCCCAGGTGAATGCATGCTGGATCTCTTGCAGTAAAGAGGATTTCTGAAAAACAGTTTAAGTTCCAGAAATTGAGGGGTCCGTTCCCAGGTGAAGGCATGCTGGATCCCTTGCAGTAGAGAGGATTTGAAGAATGGTTCAGGTTCCAGAAACTGAAGGCATGCTGGATCTCTTGCAGTAGAGAGGATTTCTGAAAAACTGTTTAAGTTCCAGAAATTGTGGGGTCCGTTGCCTGCTCAAGGCATGCTAGATCCCGTGCAGTACCAAGGATTTCTAAAAAACACTTTAGGTTCTAGAAATGGCAGGGTCCATGTCCTGGTCATGGCTTACTGGATCACTTGTAGTACAGAGGATTTTTGAAGAACTGTTTATGTTCCAGAAATCGTAGCGTCCGTGGCCTAGTGAAGGCACACTGGATCCCTTGCAGTATAGAGGATTTCTGAAAAACTGTTTAGGTTACAGAAATCACGAGATCTATGGCCTGGTCAAGGCACGCTGGATCCCTTGCAGTAAAGCTGATTTCTGAAGAACTGTTTAGGTTCCAGAAATCACGAGGTCTGGGACCTTGTCAAGGAACACTTTAACCCTTGTAGTACTGACCATTTCTGAAGAACTGTTAAGGTTTCAGAAGCCAGGGTGTCCGAGGCCTGGTGAAAGGACGCTGCATGCCTTGCAGGACAGAGGATTTCTGATGAGCTGTTTAGGTTCCAGAAATCACAGGGTCCATGGCCTCATCAAGTCATTCTCAATAACTTGTAGTACAGAGGATTTCTGAAGAACTGTTTAGGTTCAAGAAACCGTGGGTCTGTGCTCTGGTGAAGGCACACTGCATCCCTTGCAGTACACAGGTTTCTGAAAATCTATTTGGGTTCCAGAAATTTAGGGGTCCGTGATGGTTGAAAGATTGCTGGATCCCTTGCTGTACAGAGGATTTCTGAAAAGCTGTTTAAGTTTCAGAAATTGAGGGATCTGTGGCCTGTCAAGGCACACTGGATCACTTGCAGTACAGAGGATTTCTAAAAAAACTGTTTAGGTTCCACAAATCGAGGAGTTCATGGCCTGGTCAAGGCCTTCTGGATCCCCTGCTGTACAGAGCATTTCAGAAGAACAGTCTAGGTTCCAAAAATTATGGGGTCCATGGGCTGATCAAAGCGTGCTGGATCCCTTGCAATACAGAACATTTGTGAAAAGCTGTTTAGGTTCCGGAAATTAAGGGGTCTGAGGCCAGGATAAGGCACGCTGGTTCCCTTGTAACACATAGGATTCCTGAAAAACTGTTTAGGTTCCAGAAATCGAGGGAATTGTGGCCTGGTCAAGGCAAGCTAGATGCCTTGCAATACAGAAGATTCCTGAAAAACTGTTTTGTTTTCAGAAACCACAGTGTCCATGGCCTGGTGAAGGCACGCTTTAACTCTTGGTGTACAGAGGATTTCTGAAGAATGGTTCAGGATCCAGAAATTGCGGGGTCTGTGCCCAGGTGAAGGAACGCTGGATCCCTTGCAGTAGAGAGGATTTCTGAAAAACTATTTAAGAACCAGAAATCGAGGGCTCTCCAGCCTGCTCAAGGCATGCTGGATCCCGTGCACTACAGAGGATTTCTGAAGAACTGTTTAGGTTCCAGAAACTGCGGGGACCATGGGCTCATCAAGGCATGCCGGATCCTTTGCAGTACAGAAAATTCCTGAAAAACTGTATAGGTTCAAGACATCAAGGGGTCTGATCCCTGGTGAAGGCACTCTGGATCCCTTGCAGTACAAAGGATTAATGTAAAACTGTGGAGGTTCCAGATATCGAGGGGTCTGTGTCCTGGTCAAGGCATGCTGATCTTTGCAGTACAGAGGACTGAAAAGCTGTTTTCGTTCCAGAAATCCGGGGTCCGTGGCCTGGTGAAATAATGTTGGATCTCTTTGTACTACAGAGGATTTCTGAAAAGCTATTTACTGTAGATTTCAGAAATGGCAGGGTCCATGGCTTAGTCAAGGCAAGGTGGATCCCTTGTGGTACAGAGGATTTCTGAAGAACTGTTTAGGTTCCAGAAACCACGGGGTCAATTGCCTGGTCAATGCATGCTGGATCCCTTCCAGTACAGTGGATTTCGAAGAACTGTTTAGGTTCCAGAAATCGTGGGGTGCAAGGCCAGGTCAAGGCTTGCTGGATCCCTTGCAGTACAGAGGATCACTGAAAAACTGTTATGTTTCCAGAAACCACAGTGTCCATGCCCTGGTGAAGGCACACTTTATCCCTTGCAGTACAGAGGATTTCTGAAGAATGGTTCAGGTTCCAGAAACTGCCGAGTCTCTTCCCAGGTGAAGGCATGCTGGATCCCTTGCAGTACAGAGGATTTCTGAAGAATGGTTCAGGTTCCAGAAACTGAAGGCATGCTGGATCTCTTGCAGTAGAGAGGATTTCTGAAAAACTGTTCAGGTTCCAGAAATTGAGTGGTCCGTTGCCTGCTCAAGGCATGCTAGATCCCGTGCAGTACCAAGGATTTCTAAAAAACACTTTAGGTTCTAGAAATGGCAGGGTCCATGTCCTGGTCACGGCTTACTGGATCACTTGCAGTACAGAGGATTTTTGAAGAACTGTTTATGTTCCAGAAATCGTAGCGTCCGTGGCCTAGTGAAGGCACACTGGATCCCTTGCAGTACAGAGGATTTCTGAAAAACTGTTTAGGTTACAGAAATCACGAGATCTGTGGCCTGGTCAAGGCACGCTGGATCCCTTGCAGTAAAGAAGATTTCTGAAGAACTGTTTAGGTTCCAGAAATCGCGAGGTCTGAGGCCTTGTCAAGGAAGACTTTATCCATTGTAGTACTGACCATTTCAGAAGAACTGTTGAGGTTCCAGAACCCAGGGTGTCCGAGGCCTGGAGAAAGGATGCTGCATGCCTTGCAGGACAGAGGATTTCTGATGAGCTGTTTAGGTTCCAGAAATCACAGGGTCCATGGCCTCATCAAGGCATTCTCAATAACTTGCAGTACAGAGGATTTCTGAAGAACTGTTTAGGTTCAAGAAACCGTGGGTCTGTGCTCTGGTGAAGGCACACTGCATCCCTTGCAGTACACAGGTTTCTGAAAATCTATTTGGGTTCCAGAAATTTAGGGGTCCGTGACCTGTTGAAGGATTGCTGGATCCCTTGCTGTACAGAGGATTTCTGAAAAGCTGTTTAAGTTTCAGAAATTGAGGGATCTGTGGCCTGTCAAGGCACACTGGATCACTTGCAGTACAGAGGATTTCTAAAAAAACTGCTTAGGTTCCACAACGAGGAGTTCATGGCCTGGTCAAGGCCTCCTGTTCCCTTTGCTGTACAGAGCATTTCAGAAGAACTGTCTAGGTTCCAAAATCATGGGGTCCATGGGCTGATCAAAGCTTGCTGGATCCTTGCAATACAGAACATTTGTGAAAAGCTGTTTAGGTTCCAGAAATCAAGGGGTCTGAGGCCGGGTTAAGGCACGCTGGATCCCTTGTAACACATAGGATTCCTGAAAATCTGTTTAGGTTCCAGAAATCGAGGGAATTGTGGCCTGGTCAAGGCAAGCTGGATGCCTTGCAGTACAGAAGATTCCAGAAAAACTGTTTTGTTTTCAGAAACCACAGTGTCCATGGCCTGGTGAAGGCATGCTTTAACTCTTGGTGTACAGAGGATTTCTGAAGAATGGCTCAGGTTCCAGAAACTGCTGAGTCTCTTCCCAGGTGAAGGCATGCTGGATCTCTGGCAGTAAAGAGGATTTCTGAAAAACAGTTTAAGTTTCAGAAATTGAGGGGTCCGTTCCCAGGTGAAGGCATGCTGGATCCCTTGCAGTACAGAGGATTTCTGAAGAATGGTTCAGGTTCCAGAAACTGAAGGCATGCTGGATCTCTTGCAGTAGAGAGGATTTCGGAAAAACTGTTTAAGTTCCAGAAATTGAGGGGTCCGTTGCCTGCTCAAGGCATGCTAGATCCCGCAGTACCAAGGATTTCTAAAAAACACTTTAGGTTCTAGAAATGGCAGGGTCCATGTCCTGGTCACGGCTTACTGGATCACTTGCAGTACAGAGGATTTTTGAAGAACTGTTTATGTTCCAGAAATCGTAGCGTCCATGGCCCAGTTAAGGCACACTGGATCCCTTGCAGTACAGAGGATTTCTGAAGAACTGTTTATGTTCCAGAAACCACGGGGTCAATTCCCTGGTCAATGCATGCTGGATCCCTTCCAGTACAGTGGATTTCTGAAGTACTGTTTAGGTTCTAGAAATCGTGGGGTGCAAGGCCAGGTCAAGGCTTGCTGGATCCCTTGCAGAACAGAGGATCCCTGAAAATCTGTTATGTTTTCAGAAACCACAGTGTCCATGTCCTGGTGAAGGCACACTTTATCCCTTGCAGTACAGAGGATTTCTGAAAAATGGTTCAGGTTCCAGAAACTGCCGAGTCTCTTCCCAGGTGAAGGCATGCAGGACCCCTTGCAGTACAGAGGATTTCTGAAGAATGGTTCAGGTTCCAGAAACTGAAGGCATGCTGGATCTCTTGCAGTAGAGAGGATTTCTGAAAAACTGTTTAAGTTCCAGAAATTGAGGGGTCCGTTGCCTGCTCAAGGCATGCTAGATCCCATGCAGTACCAAGGATTTCTAAAAAACTCTTTAGGTTCTAGTAATGGCAGGGTCCATGTCCTGGTCGCGGCTTACTGGATCCCTTGCAGTACAGAGGATTTCTGAAAAACTGTTTAGGTTACAGAAATCACGAGATCTGTGGCCTGGTCAAGGCACGCTGGATCCCTTGCAGTAAAGCTGATTTCTGAAGAACTGTTTAGGTTCCAGAAATCACGAGGTCTGGGACCTTGTCAAGGAACACTTTATCCCTGGTAGTACTGACCATTTCTGAAGAACTGTTAAGGTTTCAGAAGCCAGGGTGTCCGAGGCCTGGTGAAAGGACGCTGCATGCCTTGCAGGACAGAGTATTTCTGATGAGCTGTTTAGGTTCCAGAAATCACAGGGTCCATGGCCTCATCAAGGCATTCTCAATAACTTGTAGTACAGAGGATTTCTGAAGAACTGTTTAGGTTCAAGAAACCGTGGGTCTGTGCTCTGGTGAAGGCACACTGCATCCCTTGCAGTACACAGGTTTCTGAAAATCTATTTGGGTTCCAGAAATTTAGGGGTCCGTGACCTGTTGAAAGATTGCTGGATCCCTTGCTGTACAGAGGATTTCTGAAAAGCTGTTTAAGTTTCAGAAATTGAGGGATCTGTGGCCTGTCAAGGCACACTGGATCACTTGCAGTACAGAGGATTTTAAAAAACTGTTTAGGTTCCACAAATCGAGGAGTTCATGGCCTGGTCAAGGCCTCCTGGATCCCTTGCTGTACAGAGCATTTCAGAAGAACTGTCTAGGTTCCAAAAATCATGGGGTCCATGGGCTGATCAAAGCGTGCTGGATCCCTTGCAATACAGAACATTTGTGAAAAGCTGTTTAGGTTCCGGAAATTAAGGGGTCTGAGGCCGGGATAAGGCACGCTGGATCCCTTGTAACACATAGGATTCCTGAAAAACTGTTTAGGTTCCAGAAATCGAGGGAATTGTGGCCTGGTCAAGGCAAGCTGGATGCCTTGCAGTACAGAAGATTCCTGAAAAACTGTTTTGTTTTCAGAAACCACAGTGTCCATGGCCTGGTGAAGGCACGCTTTAACTCTTGGTGTACAGAGGATTTCTGAAGAACGGTTCAGGTTCCAGAAATTGTGGGGTCTGTGCCCAGGTGAAGGCACGCTGGATCCCTTGCAGTAGAGAGGATTTCTGAAAAACTGTTTAAGAACCAGAAATCGAGGGCTCTCTAGCCTGCTCAAGGCATGCTGGATCCCGTGCTCTACAGAGGATTTCTGAAAAACTGTTTAGGTTACAGAAACTACGGGGACCGTGGGCTCATCAAGGCATGCCGGATCCTTTGCAGTACAGAAAATTCCTGAAAAACTGTATAGGTTCATGACATCAAGGGGTCTGATCCCTGGTGAAGGCACTCTGGATCCCTTGCAGTACAAAGGATTAATGTAAAACTGTGGAGGTTCCAGATATCGAGGGGTCTGTGTCCTTGTCAAGTCATGCTGGATCTTTTGCAGTACAGAGGTCTTCTGAAAAGCTGTTTCGGTTCCAGAAATCACGGGGTCCGTGGCCTGGTGAAATAATGTTGGATCTCTTGTACTACAGAGGATTTCTGAAAAGCTATTTACTGTAGATTTCAGAAATGGCAGGGTCCATGGCTTAGTCAAGGCAAGGTGGATCCCTTGTGGTACAGAGGATTTCTAAAGAACTGTTTAGGTTCCAGAAACCACGGGGTCAATTGCCTGGTCAATGCATGCTGGATCCCTTCCAGTACAGTGGATTTCTGAAGAACTGTTTAGGTTCCAGAAAGGTGCAAGGCCAGGTCAAGGCTTGCTGGATCCCTTGCAGAACAGAGGATTACTGAAAAACTGTTATGTTTCCAGAAACCACAGAGTCCATGCCCTGGTGAAGGCACACTTTATCCCTTGCAGTACAGAGGATTTCTGAAGAATGGTTCAGGTTCCAGAAACTGCTGAGTCTCTTCCCAGGTGAAGGCATGCTGGATCCCTTGCAGTACAGAGGATTTCTGAAGAATGGTTCAGGTTCCAGAAACTGAAGGCATGCTGGATCTCTTTCAGTAGAGAGGATTTCTGAAAAACTGTTCAGGTTCCAGAAATTGAGTGGTCCGTTGCCTGCTCAAGGCATGCTAGATCCCGTGCAGTACCAAGGATTTCTAAAAAACACTTTAGGTTCTAGAAATGGCAGGGTCCATGTCCTGGTCACGGCCTACTGGATCACTTGCAGTACAGAGGATTTTGAAGAACTGTTTATGTTCCAGAAATTGTAGTCCGTGGCTTCCAGTGAAGGCACACTGGATCCCTTGCACAGAGGATTTCTGAAAACTGTTTAGGCTATGGGTGAATCACGTAGATCTGTGGCCTGGTCAAGCACGCTTGGATCCTCAGTAGTAAAGCTGATTTTGAAGAACTGTTTAGGTTCCAGAAATCATGAGGTCTGAGGCCTTGTCAAGGAAGACTTTATCCTTGTAGTACTGACCATTTCTGAAGAACTGTTGAGGTTCCAGAACCCAGGGTGTCCAAGGCTTGGTGAAAGGACGCTGCATGCCTTGCAGGACAGAGGATTTCTGATGAGCTGTTTAGGTTCCAGAAATCACAGGGTCCATGGCCTCATCAAGGCACTCTCAATAACTTGTAGTACAGAGTATTTCTGAAGAACTGTTTAAGTTCAAGAAACCGTGGGTCTGTTCTCTGGTGAAGGCACACTGCATCCCTTGCAGTACACAGGTTTCTGAAAATCTATTTGGGTTCCAGAAATTTAGGGGTCCGTGACCTGCTGAAGGATTGCTGGATCCCTTGCTGTACAGAGGATTTCTGAAGAGCTGTTTAAGTTTCAGAAATTGAGGTATCTGTGGCCTGTCAAGGCACACTGGATCACTTGCAGTACAGCGAATTTCTAAAAAAACTGTTTAGGTTCCACAAATCGAGGAGTTCATGGCCTGGTCAAGGCCTCCTGGATCCCATGCTGTACAGAGCATTTCAGAAGAACTGTCTAGGTTCCAAAAATCATGGGGTCCATGGGCTGATCAAAGCACTGGATCCCTTAATACAGAACATTTGTGAAAAGCTGTTTAGGTTCCAGAAATCAAGGGGTCTGAGGCCGGGTTAAGGTACGCTGGATCCCTAGTAACACATAGGATTCCTGAAAAACTGTTTAGGTTCCAGAAATCGAGGGAATTGTGGCCTGGTAAAGGCAAGCTGGATGCCTTGCAGTACAGAAGATTCCTGAAAAACTGTTTTGTTTTCAGAAACCACAGTGTCCATGGCCTGGTGAAGGCACGCTTTAACTCTTGGTGTACAGAGTATTTCTGAAGAACGGTTCAGGTTCCAGAAATTGCGGGGTCTGTGCCCAGGTGAAGGCACGCTGGATCCCTTGCAGTAGAGAGGATTTCTGAAAAACTGTTTAAGAACCAGAAATCGAGGGCTCTCTAGCCTGCTCAAGGCATGCTGAATCCCGTGCTCTACAGAGGATTTCTGAACAACTGTTTAGGTTCCAGAAACTGCGGTGTCCATGGGCTCTTCAAGGCATGCCGGATCCTTTGCAGTACAGAAAATTCCTGAAAAACTGTATAGGTTCAAGACATCAAGTGTTCTGATCCCTGGTCAAGGCACTCTGGATCCCTTGCAGTACAAAGGATTAACGTAAAACTGTGGAGGTTCCAGAAATCGAGGGGTCTGTGTCCCGGTCAAGGCATGCTGGATCTTTGCAGTACAGAGGACTTCTGAAAAGCTGTTTCGGTTCCAGAAAACGTGGGGCAAGTTCTATGGTCTTGGTGAAGGAATGTTGGATCTCTTGTACATAGAGGATTTCTGAAAACCTATTACTGTAGATTTCAGAAATGGCAGGGTCCATGGCTTAGTCAAGGCAAGGTGGATCCCTTGTGGTACAGAGGATTTCTGAAGAACTGTTTAGGTTCCAGAAACCACAGGGTCAATTGCCTGGTGAATGCATGCTGGATCCCTCCCAGTACAGTGGATTTCTGAAGAACTGTTTAGGTTCCAGAAATCGTGGGGTGCATGGCTAGGTCAAGGCTTGCTGGATCTCCTGCAGAACAGAGGATCCCTGAAAAACTGTTATGTTTCCAGAAACCACAGTGTCCATGCCCTGGTGAAGGCACACTTTATCCCTTGCAGTACAGAGGATTTCTGAAGAATGGTTCAGGTTCCAGAAACTGCCGAGTCTCTTCCCAGGTGAAGGCATGCTGGATCCCTTGCAGTACAGAGGATTTCTGAAGAATGGTTCAGGCTCCAGAAACTAAAGGCATGCTGGATCTCTTGCAGTAGAGAGGATTTCTGAAAAACTGTTTAAGTTCCAGAAATTGAGGGGTCCGTTGCCTGCTCAAGGCATGCTAGATCCCATGCAGTACCAAGGATTTCTAAAAAACACTTTAGGTTCTAGAAATGGCAGGGTCAATGTCCTGGCACGGCTTACTGGATCACTTGCAGTACAGAGGGATTTTTGAAAACTGTTATGTTACAGAAATCGTGGCGTCGACGGCCTAGTGAAGCGCTACGGATCCCTTGCGGTACAGAGGTTTCTGAGGAACCGTTTAGGTTACAGAAATTACGAGATCTGTGGCCTGGACAAGGCACGCTGGATCCCTTGCAGTAAAGCTGATTTCTGAAGAACTGTTTAGGTTCCAGAAATCGCGAGGTCTGAGACCTTGTCAAGGAACACTTTATCCCTTGAAGTACTGACCATTTCTGAAGAACTGTTTAGGTTTCAGAAACCACAGTGTCCATGGCCTGGTGAAGGCACGCTTTAACTCTTGGTGTACAGAGGATTTCTGAAGAACGGTTCAGGTTCAAGAAATTACGTGGTCTGTGCCCAGGTGAAGGCATGCTGGATCCCTTGCAGTAGAGAGGATTTCTGAAAAACTGTTTAAGAACCAGAAATCGAGGGGTCTATAGCCTGCTCAAGGCATGCTGGATCCCGTGCTCTACAGAGGATTTCTGAAGAACTGTTTAGGATCCAGAAATTGCGGGGTCCATGGGCTCATCAAGGCATGCCGGATCCTTTGCAGTACAGAAAATTCCAGAAACACTGTATAGGTTCAAGACATCAAGGGGTCTGATCCCTTGTCAATGCACTCTGGATCCCTTGCAGTACAAAGGATTAATGTAAAACTGTGGAGGTTCCAGAAATCGAGGGGTCTGTGTCCTGGTCAAGGCATGCTGGATCTTTTGCAGTACAGAGGACTTCTGAAAAGCTGTTTCGGTTCCAGAAATCACGGGGTCCGTGGCCTGGTGAAGGAATGTTGGATCTCTTGTACTACAGAGGATTTCTGAAAGGCTATTTACTGTAGATTTCAGAAATGGCAGGGTCCATGGCTTAGTCAAGGCAAGGTGGATCCCTTGTGGTTCAGAGGATTTCTGAAGAACTGTTTAGGTTCCAGAAACCACGGGGTCAATTACCTGGTCAATGCATGCTGGATCCCTTCCAGTACAGTGGATTTCTGAAGAAGTGTTTAGGTTCCAGAAATCGTGGGGTGCTAGGCCAGGTCAAGGCTTGCTGGATCCCTTGCAGAACAGAGGATCCCTGAAAAACTGTTATGTTTCCAGAAACCACAATGTCCATGCCCTGGTGAAGGCACACTTTATCCCTTGCAGTACAGAGGATTTCTGAAGAATAGTTCAGGTTCCAGGAACTGCCGAGTCTCTTCCCAAGTGAAGGCATGCTGGATCCCTTGCAGTAGAGAGGATTTCTGAAAAACTGTTTAAGTTCCAGAAATTGAGGGGTCTGTTGCCTGCTCAAGGCATGCTATATCCCGTGCAGTACCAAGGATTTCTAGAAACCTCTTTAGGTTCTAGAAATGGCGGGGTCCATGGCCTGGTCAAGGCTTACTGGATCACTTGCAGTACAGAGGATTTTTGAAGAACTGTTTATGTTACAGAAATCGTAGCGTCCGTGGCCTAGTGAAGGCACACTGGATCCCATGCAGTACAAAGAATTTCTGAAGAACTGTTTAGGTTACAGAAATCAAGAGATCTGTGGCCTGGTCAAGGCATGCTGGATCCCTTGCAGTAAAGCTGATTTCTGAAGAACTGTTTAGGTTCCAGAAATCGCGAGGTCTGAGGCCTGGTCAAGGAACACTTTTTCTCCCTTGTAGTACTGTCCATTTCTGAAGAACTGTTAAGGTTCCAGAAGCCACAGTGTCCGAGGCCTGGTGAAAGGACGCTGCATGCCTTGCAGTACAGAGGATTTCTGATGAGCTGTTTAGGTTTCAGAAATCACAGGGTCCATGGCCTTGTCAAGGCATTCTCAATAACTTGTAGTACAGAGGATTTCTGAAGAAATGTTTAGGTTCAATAAACCGTGGAACTGTGCTCTGGTGAAGGCACACTGCATCCCTTGCAGTACACAGGTTTCTGAAAATCTATTTGGATTCCAGAAATTTAGGGGTCCGTGACCTGGTGAAGGATTGCTGGATCCCTTGTTGTACAGAGGATTTCTGAAAAGCTGTTTAAGTTTCAGAAATTGAGGGATCTGTGGCCTGTCAAGGCACACTGGATCACTTGCAGTACAGAGGATTTCTAAAAAAACTGTTTAGGTTCCACAAATCGAGGAGTTCATGGCCTGGTCAAGGCCTCCTGGATCCCTTCCTGTACAGAGGGTTTCTGAAGATCTGTCTAGGTTCCAGAAATCATGGGTCCATGGGCTGATCAACCATGCTGGATCCCTTGCAATACAGAACATTTGTGAAAGCTGTTTAGGTTCCAGAAATCAAGGGGTCTGAGGCTTGGTTAAGGCACACTGGATCCCTTGTAACACATAGGATTTCGGAAAAACTGTTTAGCTTCCAGAAATCATGGGAATTGTTGCCTGGTCAAGGTAAGCTGGATGCCTTGCAGTAGAGAAGATTCCTGAAAAACTGTTTTGTTTTCAGAAACCAGTGTCCATGGCCTGGTGAAGGCACGCTTTATCTGTTGCAGTTCAGAGGATTTCTGAAGAACTGTTTAGATTCCAGAAACCATGGGGTAAATTGCCTGGTCAATGCATGCTGGATCACTTCCAGTACAGTGGATTTCTGAAGAACTGTTTAGGTTCCAGAAATCGTGGGGTGCAAGGCCAGGTCAAGGCTTGCTGGATCCCTTGCAGAACAGAGGATCCCTGAAAAACTGTTATGTTTCCGAAAACCACAATGTCCATGCCCTGGTGAAGGCACGCTTTATCTCTTGCAGTACAGAGGATTTCTGAAGAACTGTTTAGGTTCCAGAAATCAAGGGGTCTGAGGACTGGTTAAGGCACGCTGGATCCCTTGTAACACATAGGATTCCTGAAAAACTGTTTAGGTTCCAGAAATCGAGGGAATTGTTGCCTGGTCAAGGTAAGCTGGATGCCTTGCAGTAGAGAAGATTCCTGAAAAACTGTTTTGTTTTCAGAAACCACAGTGTCCATGGCCTGGTGAAGGCACGCTTTATCTCTTGCAGTACAGAGGATTTCTGAAGAACAGTTCAGGTTCCAGAAATTACGGGGTCTGTGCCCTGGTGAAGGCATGCTGGACCCCTTGCAGTAGAGAGGATTTCTGAAAAACTGTTTAAGTACCAGAAATCGAGGGGTCTCTAGCCTGCTCAAAGCATGCTGGATCCCGTGCTCTACAGAGGATTTCTGAAGAACTGTTTAGGTTCCAGAAACTGCGGTGTCCATGGGCTCATCAAGGCATGCTGGATCCTTTGCAGTACAGAAAATTCCTGAAAACCTGTATAGGTTCAAGACATCAAGGGGTCTGATCTTTGGTCAAGGCACTCTGGATCCCTTGCAGTACAAAGGATACCTGTAAAACTGTGGAGGTTCCAGAAATCGAGGGGTCCATGTCCTGGTCAAGGCACGCTGGATATTTAGCATTACAGAGGACTTCTGAAAAGCTCTTTCGGTTCCTGAAATCACGGGGTCTATGGCCTGGTTAAGGAATGTTGGATCTCTTGTACTACAGAGGATTTCTGAAAAGCTATTTACTGTAGATTTCAGAAATGGCAGGGTCCATGGCTTAGTCAAGGCAAGCTGGATCCCTTGTGGTACAGAGGATTTCTGAAGAACTGTTTAGGTTCTAGAAACCACGGGGGTAAATTGCCTGGTCAATGCATGCTGGATCCCTTCCAGTGCAGTGGATATCTGAAGAAAGGTTTAGGTTCCAGAAATCGTGGGGTGCATGGCCAGGTCAAGGCTTTCTGAATCCCTTGCAGAACAGAGGGTCTCTGAAAAACTGTTATGTTTCCGGAAACCACAGTGTCCATGCCCTGGTGAAGGCAAGCTTTATCCCTTGCAGTACAGAGGACTTCTGAAGAATGGTTCAGGTTCCAGAAACTGCCGGGTCTCTTCCCAGGTGAAGGCATGCTGGATCCCTTGCAGTAGAGAGGATTTCTGAAAAAACTGATTTAGTTCCAGAAATTGAGGGGTCTGTTGCCTGCTCAAGGCATGCTAGATCCCGTGCAGTACCAAGGATTTCTAAAAAACTCTTTAGGTTCTAGAAATGGTGGGGTCCATGGCCTGGTCAAGGCATATTGGATCACTTACAGTACAGAGCATTTTTGAAGAACTGTTTATGTTCCAGAAATCGGCGGCGGCCGTGGCCTAGTGAAGGCACACTGGATCACTTGCAGTACAGAGGATTTCTGAAGAACTGTTTAGGTTACAGAAACCACGAGATCTGAGGCCTGGTCAAGGCAAGCTGGATACCTTGCAGTAAAGCTGATTTTTGAAGAACTGTTTAGTTTCCAGAAATCGTGAGGTCTGAGGCCTGGTCAAGGAACACTTTATCCCTTGTAGTAGAGACCATTTCTAATGAACTCCTAAGGTTCCAGAAGCCATGGTGTCTGAAGCATGGAGAAAGCGCACTGGATACCTTGCAGTACAGAGGATTTCTTATGAGCTGTTTAGGTTCCAGTAATCATGGGGTCCATGGCCTGGTCAAGGCATTCTCGATAACTTGTAGTACAGAGGATTTCTGAAGAACTATTTAGGTTCAAGAAACCGTGAGTCTGTGCTCTGGTGAAGGCACACTGCATCCCTTGCAGTACACAGGTTTCTGAAAAACTATTTGGGTTCCAGAAATTGAGGGGTCCGTGACCAGGAGAAGGCATGCTGGATCCCTTGCAGTACAGAGGATTTCTGAAAAGCTGTTTAAGTTTCTGAAATCGAGGGATCTGTGGCCTGGTCAAGGCACACTGGATCACTTGCAGTACAGAGGATTTCTAAAAATTTGTTTAAGTTCCTCAATTCGAGGGGTCTCTTGCCCTGTTCAAGGCATGCCGGATCCCGTGCTCTACAGAGGATTTCCGAAGAAATGTTTAGGTTCCAGAAACAGTGGGGTCCATGGGCTCATCAAGGCATGCCAGATCCCTTGCATTACAGAGGATTCCTGAAAAACTGTTTTGGTTTCAGAAATCGAGGGGTCCGTGTCCTGGTCAAGGCACGCTAGATCTTTTGCAGTACAGAGGATTTCTGAAAAGCTGATTCGGTTCCAGAAATCACGGGGTCCGTGACCTTGTCAAGGAACGTTGGATCTCTTGTATTACAGAGGAGATCTGAAAAGCTATTTACTCTAGGTTTCAGAAATGGCAGGGTCAATGGCTTAGTCAAGGCACGCTGGATCCCTAGTGGTACAGAGCATTTCTGAAGAACTGTTTAGGTTCCAGAAAACACAGGGTCAATTGCCTGGTCAATGCATACTGGATACCATCCAGTACAGTGGATTTCTGAAGAACTGTTTAGGTTCCAGAAATCGTGGGGTGCATGGCCAGGTCAAGGCACGCTGGATCCCTTGTAGAACAGAGGATCCCTGAAAAACTTCATGTCCATGCCCTGGTGAAGGCACGTTTTATCCCTTGCAGTACAGAGGATTTCTGAAGAACGGTTCAGGTTCCAGAAATTTCAGGGTCTTTGCCCTGGTTAAGGCACGCCTAATCCCTTGCAGTAGAGAGGATTTCAGAAAAACTGTTTAAGTATCTGAAATCGAGGGGTCTCTAACCTGCTCAAGGCATGCTGGATCCCGTGCTCTACAGAGGATTTCTGAAGAACTGTTTAGGTTCCAGAAACTGCGGGGTCTAGGGGCTCATCAAGGCATGCCGGATCCTTTGCAGTAAAACTGATTTCTGAAGAACTGTTTAGGTTCCAGAAATCATGAGGTCTGAGTCCTGGTCAAGGAACTCTTTATCCCTTGTAGTAGAGACCATTTCTGAAGAACTCTTAAGGTTCCAGAAGCAACGGTGTCTGAAGCCTGGTGAAAGCACGCTGGATGCCTTGCAGTACAGAGGATTTCAGATCAACTGTTTAGGTTCCAGAAATCACGGGGTCCAAGGCCTGGTCAAGGCAGTCTCTATAACTTGTAGTATAGAGGATTTCTGAAGAACTGTTTAGGTTCAAGAAACCGAGGGTTCTGTGCTCTGGTGATGGCACACTGCATCCCTTGCAGTACAAAGGATTCTGAAAAACTATTTGCGTTCCAGAAATTAAGGGGTCCGTGACCTGGAGAAGGCATGCTGAATCCCTTGTCATACAGAGGATTTCTGAAAAGCTGTCTAAGTTTCAAACATCGAGGGATCTGTGGCCTGGTCAAGGCACACTGGATCACTTGCGATACAGAGGATTTCTAAAAAAACTGTTTAGGTTCCACAAATCGAGGAGTTCATGTCCTGGTCAAGGCCTCCTGGATCGCTTGCTGTACAGAGGATTTCTGAAGAACTGTCTAGGTTCCAGAAATCATGGGTTCCATGGGCTGATCAAAGCATGCTGGATCCCTTGCAATACAGAACATTTGTGAAAAGCTGTTTAGGTTCCAGAAATCAAGGGGTCTGAGGCCTGGTTAAGGTACGCTGGATCCCTAATAAAACATAGGATTCCTGAAAAACTGTTTAGGTTCCAGAAATCGAGGGAATTGTTGCCTGGTCAAGGCAAGCTGCATGCCTTGCAGTACAGAAGATTCCTGAAAAACTGTTTTGTTTTCAGAAACCACAGTGTTCATGGCCAGGTGAAGGTACGCTGTATCTCTTGCAGTACAGAGGATGTCTGAAGAACGGTTCAGGTTCCAGAAATTGCAGGGTCTGTGCCCTGGTGAGGGCACGCTGGATCCCTTGCAGTGCAGAGGATTTCTGAAAAACTGTTTAAGTACCAGAAATCGAGGGGTCTCTTGCCTGCTCAAGGCATGCTGGATCTCGTGCTCTACAGAGGATTTCTGAAGAACTGTTTAGGTTCCAGAAACTGCGGGGTCCATGGGCTCATCAAGGCATGCCTGATCCCATGCAGTACAGAAAATTCCTGAAAAACTGTATAGGTTCAAGACATCAAGGGGTCCGATCCCTGGTCAAGGCACGCTGGATCTTTAGCAGTACAAAGGACTTCTGAAAAGCTGTTTCGGTTCCAGAAATCACGGGGTCCATGGCCTGGTGAAGGAATGATGGATTTCTTGCACTACAGAGGATTTCTGAAAAGCTATTTACTGTACGTGTCAGAAATGGCAGGGTCCATGGCTTAGTCAAGGCAAGCTGGATCCCTTGTGGTACAGAGGATTTCTGAAGAACTGTTTAAGTTCCAGAAATCATGGGGGTGCATGGCCAGGTCAAGTACAAACTGTACTATAAACAGTTTTAAAGAAAGCATAAGCACTAGCATTAGCTGTAGTGTTAGCTTTGTTGTAGCCTCAGCATACCTGTGGCAAAAGAAGAGCTGTAGCATTAGCTAAGCCGTAGCACTGGCATTTGCTGAAGCATTGGCATTAGCAGTAGCATTAGTATTAGCTTAGTATAGCACTACTGTGACTTAGCTGTAGCACAAGCGTTAGTGAATGCTGTAGCATTAGCTGTAACATGAGCTGTAGCATTAGCATAAGGTGTAACATTAGCTTAAGTTGTAGCATAAGCTGAAATATTACATTTAGAGCAAGAGTAAGCTGTAGCATAGGTATAAGCTGTAGCATTATCACGAGCTGTGGCATAAGCACGAGCTGTGGCATAAGCATGAGCTGTTCTATAAACAGTTTAAATGTAAGCATAAGCACTAGCTTTAGCTGTAGTGTTAGCTTTGTTGTAGCCTCAGCATAGCTGTGGCAAAAGTAGAGATGTAGCATTAGCTTAGCTGTAGCATTAGCTTAGCTGTAGCATTGGCATTAGCTGAAGCATTGGCATTGGCTGAAGCATTGGCATTAGCTGAAGCATTGGCATTAGCATTAGCTTAGCTGTAGCACTACTGTGGACTTAGCTGTAGCATTAGCATAAGCTGTAGCATTAGCGTAAGTGAATGCTGTAGCATTAGCTGTAACGTTAGTAGTAGCATTAGCATTAGCTGTAGCGTTAGCGTAAGTTGTAGCATAAGCTGAAGGATTAGGTTTAGTGCAAGCATAAGCTGTAGCATTAGCACGAGCTGTAGCATTAGCACGAGCTGAAGCATAAGCACGAGCTGTAGCATAAGCATGAGCTGTAGCATAAGTACAAACTGTACTATAAACAGTTTTAAAGTAAGCATAAGCACTAGCATTAGCTGTAGTGTTAGCTTTGTTGTAGCCTCAGCATAGCTGTAGCATTAGCATTAGCTTATCTGTAGCACTACTGTGACTTAGCTGTAGCACTAGCGTAAGCTGTACCGTTAGTGAATGCTGTGGCATTAGCTATAATCTTAGCTGTAGAATTATTTATTTATTATTTATTATTTATTTAGCTTTTGTTGACCGGGTAACTGCACTAGACAAATCCTGTCTATTTTCAGGCACGACCCGGGGGAGGGGGGGGATACAGATGAATGCCAACTGACCTTGAACCACATTAAGCTGTTGGTGGTATTTTTAGTGAATGAGGACAATTTGGCCAGGACACCGGGAAATTCCCTACTCTTTTCGATAAGTGCCGTGGGATCTTTAACATCCTCCTGAACTACCACCAATCCAGGCAGATGGGACCTCGGTTTAACGTCTCATCCGAAAGACGGCACCCTCAGAAATGCAGCACCCCCCTCATGCTGCATTACAGTGGCAGTACTGGGATATTAATCCAAGTGCCAGATGTGGGAACTGAACCCACATCCCTCTGATCTCCGGGCCTCAGAGGCTAGTGTGCTAGCTACTGATTCATTATAATTAGCATGAGCTGTAGTATTAGCGTAAGCTGTTGCATAAGCTAAAGCATTAGGTTTAGTGCACGAGGAAGCTGTAGTGTAAGCACGAGCTGTGACATAAGTGTGAGCTGTAGCATAAGCAGTTTTAATGCAAGCATAAGCACTAGCATGAGCTGTAGTGATAGCTTTGCTGGAGCCTCAGCATAGTTTTGGTGAAAGCATAACTGTGGCAAAAGAATAGCTGTAGCATTAGCTAAGCCGTAGCACTGGCATTTGCTGAAGCATTGGCATTAGCAGTAGCATTAGCATTAGCTTAGTATAGCACTACTGAGACTTAGCTGAAGCACAAGCGTTAGTGAATGCTGTAGCATTAGCTGTAACATGAGCTGTAGCATTAGCATAAGGTGTAGCATTAGCTTAAGTTGTAGCATAAGCTGAAACATTACGTTTAGAGCAAGAGTAAGCTGCAGCATAAGTATAAGCTGTAGCATTATCACGAGCTGTGGCATAAGCACGAGCTGTGGCATAAGCATGAGCTGTTCTATAAACAGTTTAAATGTAAGCATAAGCACTAGCTTTAGCTGTAGTGTTAGCTTTGTTGTAGCCTCAGCATAGCTGTGGCAAAAGTAGAGCTGTAGCATTAGCTTAGCTGTAGCATTAGCTTAGCTGTAGCATTGGCATTAGCTGAAGCATTGGCATTGGCTGAAGCATTGGCATTAGCTGAAGCATTGGCATTAGCATTAGCTTAGCTGTAGCACTACTGTGGACTTAGCTGTAGCATTAGCATAAGCTGTAGCATTAGCGTAAGTGAATGCTGTAGCATTAGCTGTAACGTTAGTAGTAGCATTAGCATTAGCTGTAGCGTTAGCGTAAGTTGTAGCATAAGCTGAAGCATTAGGTTTAGTGCAAACGTAAGCTGTAGCATTAGCACGAGCAGTAGCATTAGCACGAGCTGAAGCATAAGCACGAGCTGTAGCATAAGCACGAGCTGTAGCATAAGCATGAGCTGTAGCATAAATACAAACTGTACTATAAACAGTTTAAAGTAAGCATAAGCACTAGAATTAGCTGTAGTGTTAGCTTTGTTGTAGCCTCAGCATAGCTGTGGCTAAAGTAGAGCTGTAGCATTAGCTTTGCTGTAGCTCTGGCATTAGCTGTAGCATTAGCATTAGCTTATCTGTAGCACTACTGTGACTTAGCTGTAGCACTAGCGTAAGCTGTACTGTTAGTGAATGCTGTAGCATTAGCTATAATCTTAGCTGTAGAATTATTTATTTATTATTTATTATTTATTTAGCTTTTGTTGACCGGGTAACTGCACTAGACAAATCCTGTCTATTTTCAGGCACGACCCGGGGGAGGGGGATACAGATGAATGCCAACTGACCTTGAACCAGATTAAGCTGTTGGTGGTATTTTTAGTGAATGAGGGAAATTTGGCCAGGACACCGGGGAAATTCCCCTACTCTTTTCGATAAGTGCCGTGGGATCTTTAACATCCTCCTGAACTACCACCAATCCAGGCAGATGGGACCATCGGTTTAACGTCTCATCCGAAAGACGGCACCTCAGAAATGCAGCACCCCTCTCATGCTGCATTACAGTGGCAGCACAGGGATATTAACCCAAGTGCCAGATGTGGGAACTGAACCCACAGCCCTCTGATCTCCCGGCCTCAGAGGCTAGTGTGCTAGCTACTGATTCATTATAATTAGCATGAGCTGTAGTATTAGCGTAAGCTGTTGCATAAGCATGAGCTGTAGCATAAGCATGAGCTGCAACATAAGTACAAACTGTACTATAAACAGTTTTAAAGTAAGCATTAGCACTAGCATTAGCTATAGTGTTAGCTTTGTTATAGCCTCAGCATAGCTGTGGCAAAAGAAGAGCTGTAGCATTAGCTAAGCCGTAGCACTGGCATTTGCTGAAGCATTGGCATTAGCAGTAGAATTAGCATTAGCTTAGTATAGCACTACTGTGACTTAGCTGTAGCACAAGCGTTAGTGAATGCTGTAGCATTAGCTGTAACATGAGCTGTAGCATTAGCATAAGGTGTAACATTAGCTTAAGTTGTAGCTTAAGCTGAAACATTACGTTTAGAGCAAGAGTAAGCTGTAGCATAAGTATAAACTGTAGCATTATCACGAGCAGTGGCATAAGCACGAGCTGTGGCATAAGCATGAGCTGTTCTATAAACAGATTAAATGCAAGCATAAGCACTAGCTTTAGCTGTAGTGTTAGCTTTGTTGTAGCCTCAGCATAGCTGTGGCAAAAATAGAGCTGTAGCATTAGCTTAGCTGTAGCATTGGTATTAGCTGAAGCATTGGTATTGGCTGAAGCAGTGGCATTAGCTGAAGCATTGGCATTAGCATTAGCTTAGCTGCAGCACTACTGTGGACTTAGCTGTAGCATTAGCGTAAGTGAATGCTGTAGCATTAGCTGTAACGTTAGTAGTAGCATTAGCATTAGCTGTAGCGTTAAGTAAGTTGTAGCATAAGCTGCAGCATAAGGTTTAGTGCAAGCGTAAGCTGTAGCATTAGCACGAGCTGAAGCATAAGCACGAGCTGTAGCATAAGCACGAGCTGTAGCATTTGCATGAGCTGTAGCATAAGCTTGAGCTGTAGCATAAGTACAAACTGTACTATAAACAGTTTTAAAGGACGCATAAGCACTAGCATTAGCTGTAGTGTTAGCTTTGTTATAGCCTCAGCATAGCTGTAGCTAAAATAGAGCTGTAGCATTAGCTATGGAGTAGCTCTGGCATTAGCTGTAGCATTAGCATTAGCTTATCTGTAGCACTACTGTGACTTAGCTGTAGCACTAGCATAAGCTGTACTGTTAGTGAATGCTGTAGCAATAGCTATAATCTTAGCTGTAGAATTATTTATTTATTATTTATTATTTATTTAGCTTTTGTTGACCGGGTAACTGCACTAGACAAATCCTGTCTATTTTCAGGCACGACCGGGGGGAGGGAGATACATATGAATGCCAACTGACCTTGAACCAGATTAAGCTGTTGGTGGTATTTTTAGTGAATGAGGGAAATTTGGCCAGGACTCCAGGGAAATTCCCCTACTCTTTTCGATAAGTACCGTGGGATCTTTAACATCCTCCTGAGCTACCACCAATCCAGGCAGATGGGACCTCGGTTTAACGCCTCATCCGAAGACGGCACCCTCAGAAATGCAGCACCCTTCTCATGCTGCATTACAGTGGCAGTACTGGGATATTAACCCAAGTGCCAGATGTGGGAACTGAACCCACATCCCTCTGATCTCCCGGCCTCAGAGGCTAGTGTACTAGCTACTGATTCATTATAATTAGCATGAGCTGTAGCATTAGCGTAAGCTTTTGCATAAGCATGAGCTGCAGCATAAGCATGAGCTGTAACATAAGTACAAACTGTACTATAAACAGTTTTAAAGTAAGCATAAGCACTAGCATTAGCTGTAGTGTTAGCTTTGTTGTAGCCTCAGCATAGCTGTGGCAAAAGAAGAGCTGTAGCATTAGCTAAGCCGTAGCACTGGCATTTGCTGAAGCATTGGCATTAGCAGTAGCATTAGCATTAGCTTAGTATAGCACTACTGTGACTTAGCTGTAGCACAATCGTTAGTGAATGCTGTAGCATTAGCTGTAACATGAGCTGTAGCATTAGCATAAGGTGTAACATTAGCTTAAGTTGTAGCATAAGCTGAAACATTACGTTTAGAGCAAGAGTAAGCTGTAGCATAGGTATAAGCTGTAGCATTATCACGAGCTGTGGCATAAGCACGAGCTGTCGCATAAGCTTGAGCTGTTCTATAAACAATTTAAATGTAAGCATAAGCACTAGCTTTAGCTGTAGTGTTAGCTTTGTTGTAGCCTCAGCATGGCTGTGGCAAAAGTAGAGCTGTCAGCATTAACAGCTGTGGCATTAACCCAGCTGTAGCGTTGGCAATAGCTGAAGCGTTGGCGTTGGCTGAAGCATTGGCATTAACGATAACAACTGTAGCACTACTGTGGACTTATGTGTAGCATTAGCATAAGCTGAAGCATTAGCGTAAGTGAATGCTGTAGCATTAGCTGTAACGTTAGTAGTAGCATTAGCTTTAGCTGTGGCGTTAGCGTAAGTTAGCATAAGCTGAAGCATTGGAGTTTAGTGCAGCGTGGCTGTAAATGTACGAGCTGTAGCGTGCTTATGAGGCTGAGCATAAACACGAGCTGTAGCATAAGCATGAGCTGTAGCATAAGCGTGAGGCTGTGGCATAAGTACAAACTGTACTATAAACAGTTTTAAAGTAAGCATAAGCACTAGCATTAGCTGTAGTGTTAGCTTTGTTGAAGCCTCAGCATAGCTGTGGAAAAAGTAGAGCTGTAGCATTAGCTTTGCTGTAGCTCTGGCATTAGCTGTACCATTAGCATTAGCTTATCTGTAGCACTACTGTGACTTAGCTATAGCACTAGCGTAAGCTGTACCGTTAGTGAACGCTGTGGCATTAGCTATAATCTTAGCTGTAGAATTATTTATTTATTATTTATTATTTATTTAGCTTTTGTTGACCGGGTAACTGCACTAGACAAATCCTGTCTATTTTCAGGCACGACCCGGGGGAGGGGGATACAGATGAATGCCAACTGACCTTGAACCAGATTAAGCTGTTGGTGGTATTTTTAGTGAATGAGGACAATTTGGCTAGGACAAAGGGGAAATTCCTCTACTCTTTTCGATAAGTGCTCGTGGGATCTTTAACATCCTCCTGAACTGCCACCAATCCAGGCAGATGGAACCTCGGTTTAACGTCTCATCCGAAGACGGCACCTCAGAAATGCAGCACCTCTCATGCTGCATTACAGTGGCAGTACTGGGATATTAATCCGAAGTGCCAGATGTGGGGAACTGAATCCACATCCTCTGATCTCGGGCCTCAGAGGCTAGTTTGTTAGCTATCGATTCATTATAATTAGCACAGAGCTGTAGCACTAGAGTAAGCTGTTGCATAAGCTGGAAGCTGCTAGTTTAGTACCAGTAAGCTGTAGTAAAGTTGTTTCAGCATAAGTGTGAGCTGTAGCATAAGCAGTTTTAATGCAAGCATAAGCACTAGCATGAGCTGTAGTGTTAGTTTTCTTGCTGTAGCCTCAGCATAGTTTTGGTGAAAGCATAACTGTGGCAAAAAGAAAAGCTTAGCATTAGCTAAGCCGTAGCACTGGCATTTGCTGAAGCATTGGCATTAGCGGTAGCATTAGCATTAGCTAGTATAGCACTACTGTGACTTAGCTGTAGCACTGGCGCTAGTGAATGCTGCAGCATTAGCTGCAACATGAGCTGTAGCATTTGGATGGGTGTAGCATTAGCTTAGTTGTAGCACAAGCTGAAACATTACGCTTAGAGCAAGAAAGCCGCAAGCATAAGTATAAGCCGTAGCATTATCACCTAGCTGTGGCATAAGCACGAAGCCGGCACAAGCATGAGCTGTTCTATAAACAGTTAAATGTAAGCATAAGCACTAGCTTAGCTGTAGTGTTAGTTTTTGGTAGCCTCAGTATAGCTGTGGCAAAAGTAGAGCTGTAGCATTAGCTTAGCTGTAGCATTAGCTTAGCTGCAGCATTGGCATTAGCTGAAGCATTGGCGTTGGCTGAAGCATTGGCATTAGCTGAAGCATTGGCATTAGCATTAGCTAGCTGTAGCACTACTGTGGACTTAGCTGTAGCATTAGCATAAGCTGTAGCATTAGCGTAAGTGAATGCTGTAGCATTAGCTGTAACGTTAGTAGTAGCATTAGCATTAGCTGTAGCGTTAGCGTAAGTTGTAGCATAAGCTGAAGCATTAGGTTTAGTGCAAGCGTAAGCTGTAGCATTAGCACGAGCTGTAGCATTAGCACGAGCTGAAGCATAAGCACGAGCTGTAGCATAAGCACGAGCTGTAGCATAAGCATGAGCTGAAGCATAAGCTTGAGCTGTAGCATAAGAACAAACTGTACTATAAACAGTTTTAAAGTAAGCATAAGCACTAGCATTAGCTGTAGTGTTAGCTTTGTTGTAGCCTCAGCATAGCTGTGGCTAAAGTAGATCTGTAGCATTAGCTTTGCTGTAGCTCTGGCATTAGCTGTAGCATTAGCATTAGCTTATCTGTAGCACTACTGTGACTTAGCTGTAGCACTAGCGTAAGGTGTACTGTTAGTGAATGCTGCAGCATTAGCTATAATCTTAGCTGTAGAATTATTTATTTATTATTTATTATTTATTTAGCTTTTGTTGACCGGGTAACTGCACTAGACAAATCCTGTCTAATATCAGGCACGACCCGGGGGAGGGGGATACAGATGAATGCCAACTGACCTTGAACCAGATTAAGCTGTTGGTGGTATTTTTAGTGAATGAGGGAAATTTGGCCAGGACACCGGGGAAATTCTCTACTCTTTTCGATAAGTGCCGTGATCTTTTAACATCCTCCTGAACTACCACCAATCCAGGCAGATGGGACTTCGGGTTTAACGTCTCATCTCAAAGACGGCACCTCCGAAATGCAGCACCCCTCTCATGTTGCATTACAGTGGCAGTACTGGGATCTTAACCGAAGTGCCAGATGTGGGAACTGAACGCACAGCCCTCTGATCTCCCGGCCTCAGAGGCTAGTGTGCTAGCTACTGATTCATTATAATTAGCATGAGCTGTAGCATTAGCGTAAGCTGTTGCATAAGCATGAGCTGCAGCATAAGCATGAGCTGTAATATAAGTACAAACTGTACTATAAACAGTTTTAAAGTAAGCATAAGCACTAGCATTAGCTGTAGTGTTAGCTTTGTTGTAGCCTCAGCATAGCTGTGGCAAAAGAAGAGCTGTAGCATTAGCTTAGCCGTAGCACTGGCATTTGCTGGAAGCATTGGCATTAGCAGTGGCATTAGCATTAGCTAGTATAGCACTACTGTGACTTAGCTGTGCACGTCGTTAGTGAATGCTGTAGCAGTGGCTGTAACATGAGCTGTAGCATTAGCATAAGGTGTAACATTAGCTTAAGTTGTAGCATAAGCTGAAACATTACGTTTAGAGCAAGAGTAAGCTGTAGCATAGGTATAAGCTGTAGCATTATCACGAGCTGTGGCATAAGCACGAGCTGTCGCATAAGCTTGAGCTGTTCTATAAACAGTTTAAATGTAAGCATAAGCACTAGCTTTAGCTGTAGTGTTAGCTTTGTTGTAGCCTCAGCATGGCTGTGGCAAAAGTAGAGCTGTAGCATTAGCTTAGCTGTAGCATTAGCTTAGCTGTAGCATTGGCATTAGCTGAAGCATTGGCATTGGCTGAAGCATTGGCATTAGCATTAGCTTAGCTGAAGCACTACTGTGGACTTAGCTGTAGCATTAGCATAAGCTGAAGCATTAGCGTAAGTGAAAGCTGTAGCATTAGCTGTAACGTTAGTAGTAGCATTAGCATTAGCTGTAGCGTTAGCGTAAGTTGTAGCATAAGCTGAAGCATTAGGTTTAGTGTAAGCGTAAGCTGTAGCATTAGCACGAGCTGTAGCATTAGCACGAGCTGAAGCATAAGCACGAGCTGTAGCATAAGCAAGAGCTGTAGCATTAGCATGAGCTGTAGCATAAGCTTGAGCTGTAGCATAAGTACAAACTGTACTATAAACAGTTTTAAAGTAATCATAAGCACTAGCATTAGCTGTAGTGTTAGTTTTGTTGTAGCCTCAGCATAGCTGTGGCTAAAATAGAGCTGTAACATTAGCTAAGCTGTAGCTCTGGCATTAGCTGTAGCATTAGCATTAGCTTATCTGTAGCACTACTGTGACTTAGCTGTAGCACTAGCGTAAGCAGTACTGTTAGTGAATGCTGTAGCAATAGCTATAATCTTAGCTGTAGAATTATTTATTTATTATTTATTATTTATTTAGCTTTGTTGACCGGGTAACTGCACCAGACAAATCCTGTCTATTTTCAGGCATGACTGGGGAGGGGATACAGATGAACAACTGACCTTTGGACCAGATTAAGCTGTTGGTGGTATTTTTAGTGAATGAGGGAATTTTGGCCATGACCCAGGAAATTTCTACTCTTTTCGATAAGTTCAGCGTGATCTTTAACATCCTCCTGAACTACCACCAATCCAGGCAGATGGGACCCTCGGTTTACTGTCTCATCCGAAGATGGCACTGTGAATGCAGCACCCATCTCATGCTGCATTACAGTGGCAGTACTGGTATTAACCTGAGTGCCAGATGGGAACTGAACCCACATCCTCTGATCTCCGCCTCAGGTGCTAGTGTGCTAACTACTGATTCATTATAATTAGTATGAGCTGTGATCATTAGCGTAAGCTTTTGCATAAGCATGAGCTGCAGCATAAGCATGAGCTGTAACATACGTGACAACCACTGTAAACAATTTTAAAGTGCGTATAAGCACGTGCATTAGCTGTAGTGTTAGCTTTGTTGTAGCTCTCAGCATGGCTGTGCAAAAGAAGAGCTGTAGCATTAGCGTGTGAGCACTGGCATTTGCTGAAGCATTGGCATTAGCAGGCATTAGCATTGGCTTAGTATAGCACTACTGTGACTTAGCTGTAGCACGTTGTTAGTGAATGCTGTAGCATTAGCTGTAACATGAGCTGTAGCATTGGCATGGGTTGTCATTAGCTTGGTTGTGCGCAACCTGAGCATTGCGTTTGGAGCAGGTGGCTGTAGCATAGGTATAAGCTGCTTGGCATTATCACGAGCCAGCGCCAAGCGAGCTGTCGTGGCATGTATGAGCTGTTTCTATAAACAGTTTAAATGTAAGCAAGCACTAGCTTTAGCTGTAGTGTTAGTTGTTGTGGCCTTAGCATGGCTGTGGCAAAGTGTAGAGCTGTGGCATTAGCTTAGCTGTGGCATTAGCTTAGCTGTAGCATTGGCAATAGCTGAAGCATTGGCGTTGGCTGGGCATTGCGTATTAGCATTAGCGCTGTAGCACTACTGTGGACTTTTGCTGTAGCATTGGCATAAGCTGAGCATTAGCGTAAGTGAATGCTGTAGCATTAGCTGTAAAGTTAGTGGGTAGCATTAGCATGGCTGGCGTTAAGCGTGAAGTTGTAGCATAAGCTGCAGCGTGGGGGTTTAGTGCAAGCGTAAGCTGTGATGTACGAGCTGTAGCATTAGCACGAGCTGACACTGTACAGCATGAGCTGTCAGCATAAGCATGAGCTGTAGCATAAAAGCATGGGCTGTAGCATGAGTACAAACTGTACTATAAACAGTTTTAAAGTAAGCATAAGCACTAGCATTAGCTGTAGTGTTAGCTTTGTTGAAGCCTCAGCATAGCCGTGGCAAAAGTAGAGCTGTAGCATTAGCTTTGCTGTAGCTCTGGCATTAGCTGTACCATTAGCATTAGCTTATCTGTAGCACTACTGTGACTTAGCTATAGCACTAGCGTAAGCTGTACCGTTAGTGAACGCTGTGGCATTAGCTATAATCTTAGCTGAAGAATTATTTATTTATTATTTATTATTTATTTAGCTTTTGTTGACCGATAACTGCACTAGACAAATCCTGTCTATTTTCAGGCACGACCCGGGGGAGGGGGATACAGTTGAATGCCAACTGACCTTGAACCACATTAAGCTGTTGGTGGTATTTTTAGTGAATGAGGACAATTTGGCCAGGACACCGGGGAAATTTCCCTGCTCTTTTCGATAAGTGCTGTGGGATCTTTAACATCCTCCTGAACTACCACCAATCCAGGCAGATGGGACCTTGGTTTAATGTCCATCCTGAAGCACGGCACTTTAGACTGCAGCACCTCTCATGCTGCATTACAGTGGCAGTACTGGGATATTAATCCAGTTCCAGATGTGGAACTGAACCTACATCCCTCTGATCTCCGGGCCTCAGAGGTTAGTTTGCTAGCTACTGATTCATTATAACTAGCATGAGCTGTAGCATTATTGTGCTGTTGTATAATGCTGGGCGTTTAGGTTTAGTGCACGAGTAAGCTGTAGTGTAAGCACGAGCTGTAGCATAAGTGTGAGCTGTAGGATAAGCAGTTTTAATGCAAGCATAAGCACTAGCATGAGTTGTAGTGTTAGCTTTGCTGTAGCCTCAGCATAGTTTTGTGAAAGCATAATGTGGCAAAGGAAAGCTGTAGCATTAGCTAAGCCGTGGCACTGGCATTTGCTGAAAACGTTGGCGTTGGCATTGGCATTGAAGCAGTATAGCACTACTGTGACGGCTGGCACAAGCGTTAGTGGATGCAGCGTTAGCTGTGACATGAGCTGTAGCATTAGCATAAGTTGTGGCATTGGCTAAGTTGGCATAGCTGAGCATTATGTTTAGAGCAAGGTAAGCTGCATCAAGGTATAAGCTGTGGCATTATCACGGCTGTGGCATAAGCACGGCTGTGGCATAAGCATGATTGTCTTAAACAGTTTAAATGGCTCCAGCACTAGCTTTAGCTGTGTGTTAGCTTGTTGTAGCCTCTGCAGCTGTGTAGTAGAGCTGTAGTATTGGCTTGTCTGTGGTTGCTTAGCTGTAGCATTGGCGTTAGCTGAAGCATTGGCGTTGGCTGAAGCATTGGCGTTAGCTGAAGCGTGCTTGGCGTTAGCTTGGCTGTGGCACTACTGTGACTTAGCTGGCATTGGCATAAGCGGCATGGCGGTGAGTGGATGCTGTGGCATTGCTGTGGCGTTGGTATTGGCGTTAGCGTTGCTGTCGTTAGCGTGGTTAGCCAGCATAGCTGAGCATTGGGTTTGGTGCAGCGTGGCTGTGGCATTAGCGAGCTGAAGCATAAGCGCGGGCTGTGGCATCGGCGCGAGCTGTTGCGTTAGCGTGGGCTGTGGCATAAGCTGGCTGTGGCATAAGTACAAACTGTACTATAAACAGTTTAAAGTAACAAGCACTGGCATTGGCTGTTTGGCTTTTTTGTAGCCTCAGCATGGCTGTGGCTAAAAATGGAAACTGTAGCATTAGCTATGCTGTGGCTCTAGCATTAGCTGGCATTGGCATTGAAAGCATCACTGGCACTGCGTGACTTGGTTGTAGCACTGGCGTGGCTGTACGTAGTGAATGCTGTGGCAATAGCTATAATCTTGGCTGTAGAATTATTTATTTATTATTTATTATTATTTAGCTTGTTGACCGGTAACTGCACTAGACAAATCCTGTCTATTTTCAGGCGGCCGGGGGGATACAGATGAATGCCAGCTGCCTTGAACCAGATTAAGCTGTTGGTATTTTTTTTGTGAATAGAAATTTGGCCGGACTCAGGGAAATTCCCTACTCTTTTCGATAAGTACCGTGGGATCTTTAACATCCTCCTGAACTACCACCAATCCAGGCAGATGGACTGGGTTACGTCATCGGCGGCACTCAGAAATGCAGCACCCTTCTCATGTGCATTACGGTGGCAGTACTGGGATATTAACAGGTGCCAGATGTGGAACGAACCCATCCCTCGATCTCTGGCCTCAGGGCTGTTGTGCTGCTACTGATTCGGTATAATTAGCATGGGCTGTAGCATTACCGTAAGCTTTTGCATAAGCATGAGCTGCAGCATAAGCATGAGTTGTACATAAGTACAAACTGTACTATAAACAGTTTTTAAAGTAATATAAGCACTAGCATTAGCTGTAGTGTTAGTTTTGTTGTAGCCTCAGCATAGTTGTGCAAAGAGTTGTAGCATTAGCTAAGCCGTAGTATGGCATTTGTGGGCATTGGTATTAGTAGCATTAGCATTAGCTTAGTATGGTACTATTGTGACTTGGCTGTAGCAAAGCGTTAGTGGATGCTGTGGCGTTAGCTGTGTAGGCTGTGGCGTTGGCATAAGGTGTAACATTGGCGATTTGTAAGCTGAAACATTCGTTTAGAGCAGAGTAAGCTGTGGAGGTATAAGCTGTAGCATTATTGGCTGTGGCAAGCGCGGCTGTGTAAGTTTGGCTGTTCTATAAACAGTTTAAATGTGTATAAGCGCTAGCTTAGCTGTGGTGTTAGTTTTGTTGTAGCCTCAGCATGGCTGTGGCAAAGTAGGCTAGCATTACTATTGTAGTATTAGTATTGTAGCATGGCAATAGCTGGAAGCATTGGCGTGGCTGAAGCATTGGCATTGCGTTAGCTTCGCTGCTACTGTGGACTTAGCTGTAGCGTTGCATAGCTGGAAGCGTGGCGTAGTAGATAACTAGCGGCATTAGCTGTAACGTTAGTAGTAGCATTAGCATTAGCTGTGGCGTTGGCGTAGTTGTAAAAGCTGAGCGTGGTTTGGTCGGCGTGGCTGTGCGTATGCTTGACCTGTAGCTTGGCGGGCTGAGCATAAGCTGACTGTAGCATAAGCCTGAGCTGTAGCATACATGAGCTGTAGCATAGTACAAACTGTACTATAAACGTTTTAAAGTAAGCATAAGCACTAGCATTGGCTGTAGCTTTGTTAGCCTCAGCATGGCTGTGGCAAAAGTAGACTGTAGCATTAGCTTGCTGTGTCTGGCATTAGCTGTACCATTGGCGTTAGCTTCTTTAGCACTGTTGTGACTTGGCTATAGCACTAGTGAGCTTACGTTAGTGAGCTGTGGCGTGTATAATCTTGGCGTAGAATTATTTATTTATTATTTATTATTTATTTGGCTTTTGTTGACGGGTAACTGCACTAGACAAATCCTGTCTATTTTCAGGCACGACCGGGGGGGGGACACAGATGAATGTGACCTTGAACCACATTGAGCTGTTGGTGGATGGTGAATGAGGACAATGGCCAGGACACGGTGAAATTTCCCTCTTTTCGGTAAGTGCTGTGGGATCTTTAACATCCTCCTGAACTACCACCAATCCAGGTATGGACCTCGGTTTAACATCTCATCGGCACTTTAATGCAGCACCTCCATGCTGCATTGAGTGGCAGTGCTGGGATATAATCCAAGTGCCAGATGGGAACTGAACCTCATCCTTCTGATCTGGCCCAGAGTAGTTGCTAGCTACTGATTCATTATAATTAGTATGAGCTGTAGTATTAGTGTAAGCTTTGTATAAGCTAGTGTTGGGTTTTGTGCGAGTAAGCTGAAGTGGCATGAGCTGTAGCATAAGTGAGCTGTAGCATACAGTTTTAATGCAAGCAAGCACTGGCATGAGCTGTGGTGTTGCTTTGCTGTAGCCTCAGCATGTTTTGTGAGCATAACTGTGGCAAAGAAAGCTGTAGCATTGGCTGGGCCGTGGCACTGGCGTTGCTGAGCATTGGCGTGCTGTGCGTTGCATTAGCTTAGTATACACTACTGTGACTTAGCTGTAGCACAAGCATTAGTGAATGCTGTAGCATTAGCTGTACATGAGCTGGCTTTAGCATAATTAGCATTAGCTAAGTTGCATGTTGAAACATACGTAGAGCAAGTGGCTGCAGCATAGTATAAGCTGTAGCATTATCATGATTTCAGGCATAAGCACGAGCTGTGGCATAAGTATGAGCGTTCTATAAACGGTTTAGTATGGACATTATGCCAGCCTAACCAAACTTTGTCCGCTTATGGCAATCCGCCAAGTAAGACTCTCCTATTGGTTCCTAACCGTGTCACGGGCCGTGGAAAAAGTATGGAAATCTGCTTTTTTAGAACTGATAGGAACCGAACCGCGACTTCTAAAAGGGACTAGCAATTTAAAATGCAACTCTAATCGGTTCAACTGAACCGATAAATGTTTTACAAGTTCCACACAGAATTCGTATGTAAACCTATCTATTACTTACGCTACTACAGACAGAGCTTGAACCGATGGTTGCGGTTAAATAAAGATGAATTTTAAACTTTAAAACTGTTTTAAACCATGAAATGAACTCGAGCAAAAGGAGAAAATCTCCGGAGCGACTGTTCAGTGAGTCGGAGTAAAGAATCTGATGGTTTTGGTTTGAAAGCAAGCAGACAGAGCTTCTCTAACCAAGCTTGCGCTCAAGATTCCATACCCTGCATGGAAGTTAACTATTTCACCTCCGGAGCAGTTCTAACCTGCGGTCATACTGCAATTGTCATAATATAGCAAGACTTCATGTTGTTTGAAAATCTGGCATTATTGGGCAGAGCCGAGGGTTATACCACCCAGGTGGGTGGGAGGAGCCAGCTTGAAGACTTCTGGCAAGATTTAAAATGGAAGGGGACATGCCAAAGAGTGTGGTTGAACAACATATCCACAATCCTAGAAAAATATATACATAGCTATACACACACACAGAGTATATGTATTATATATAAAATACACACACACACACATATTCTTTGCAAAAAAACTTAATGCACTAATTAGGGTTAAACTGCCAAAAGTAGGGAAATGTGGGGTTAGGGTTGGAAACCCTAACACCCACTCCAACTCTGCAGGCAGCAACAGGAGAAACCATTATGGTTTGATCTCTCCTGCATCTTTCGCAAATCAGGTATTGGGTGCCTGGGTTGTTAACAGAAATACTTTCCCACTTCATCATTAAAGAAGCTGGCATGTGTAGAATATATGAGACTGGTGTGTAGTGAATTAAAGTTGATAACTCGATGCAACACCGCGATACCTGATTCATGTAAGATGCAGAAGCGTCAAATCACAATGGTTTCTCCAGTTGCTGCCTGCAAGGTGGGGGTTGGTGTTGGGGTTGGAAATACTACATTTCCTACTTTTTGTGGTTTAACCCTAACTAGTGCATTAACAAGTTTTTTTTGCAAAGAATTACCTTACTTTTTGAGACAGTATAATTGTATGCTCATTTGCCAGTGGGAGCGCAGGGCCATCTCTCCAAAGACGCGTACACGCATGCTGCTGTGGACGTGCAGGGTCCAGCAGTTGTAGCAAAACAACAACAAATTGTCAGCATAGCTTTCTTATTACCCCTCCTCGTGAACCCAACAGTGAACATTTTCAAATCCTCGCCATGTTTTACCGCACCACCACCATCACTCCGTACCACCGGTGCAGAAACGCTGTTTAGCCAGGATTTGAAAAAGGACAGCTGTCACCTTTGTGATGTGGTTTCAAAAATGGCTCAGTTCAAAAATGGGGTCTGAATATTTAAAATTCCCAAAGTTATGATTGAGTGTAGCAAAATTTCAACTAATGTGCATAACTTTGGCATTTTTATATATTTTGACCCCTGAATTTCAAACATAGCCTTCTTCAGACACCTCCTCATCAAGTGTGGTGAAAATTTTCAAATCCCATTCCCACCAAAAAGGTAAATTTTTTTTTTAACCAATCTACCACAAAATCGCCATTCGAGACGAATTTGTCTTAATTCCACCAACACTGTTCATGGGGTGGGGTAAAACAGCAATGTTGAAAATTTGGGGTCAAACATGCAAAAAATGACAAAGCTATGCATCAAAGTTAACCCCACTGAAACACATTGAACTGCACTTCCCTTAGTTTCTCATATCATAGTCAGAGGTGCCAGCAGCAAGACATGTCTTCAATCAAAGAGAGGATCTTCATCCTGGGACCTATTCAGGTGAGTGAGGGTGTGGGGGCTGAGGGTGGGTTCCCAGTGGGATGTCGGGGTTGGGGGGGGAAACTGGACCCGCGAGTGACCGTTTTTTTTTGTTTGTTTTTTTACAGGGCTATGTAATATGGGGATGGCGATTGGAGGGTGGGGGGTACCACTAGACACCAGGGAAACAATACAGAGATGGCGATCAGAGGGTGAGAGGGGTGCACCACACACCAGGGGAAACAATCAAAAATACAGAACGGTGATCAGAGGGTAAGAGGGTGCCACTAAACACCATGGAAACAAAACATTAGGGAATGGCAGACAGAGGGTGGAGGGTGCCACCATACACCAGGGCAACACTGAAAATTACTGGGATGGTGATTGGATGAGTGGGGGATGCCACTAGACACCAGGGAAATGCTGAACAACACGGGATGGCAATTAGAGGGCGTTATTTTCAATCACATAAAAATTTTCAGATGAAATTTTCGCTCACGCAAAAATTTTCATAAGAACGTCCAAATGAAAAAAAAAAAACAGAAGCAAGTCACAAAAAAAAAGTATAATCGTATTCTCATTTGCCAGTTAGCGCAGAGATGCATACACGTTTGTTGCTGTGGATGCATATAATTTCTGCAAAAAGTGCAATTTTTTTCCTTCCTTGTATGGCTTGTTAAAATTCCAATGTTAATCTACGGGAATTTGCATTATTCTTTTTTTATGCCTTTTTTTTTTTATTATTTTTTTTTAATATAAATATTGCCCCAAATGTTAATAGGAATGTGTGATTATTTGCATAATAGTGTCAAGGTGTAGTTATTTAATATCGCTACTCCTGGGGTGGGTTGAAGCATGAGGCGAAGCAGACTGCTTCCACCACCCCAGCAGTGACGTTATTACTTGACAACACACACCTTGGAGTGCCTTACTGCAATTATACAATGGCTCGATGTTATAGAAAACAAAAAAAAAATAAAAATGTTTTTAGTAGATTTTTAGCGAGACAGTATATCTTTGTTTCTGGGGGGAAAAAAATCCATATAATCCTCCAAAAAATCAACACAGTGATGTTTAAGCAATAAGGCAAGACAAGGTGTGTGTTATCATGTAATAACGATCACTCCTGGAATGGGATGAAGCACGAGGCGAAGCAGAGTGCTTCCACCACACCAGGAGTGACGTTATTACACATCAACACACACCTTGGAGTGCCTTATTGCAATTATACAATGGCTCGATGTTATAGAAAAAAAATAAAAATAAAAATGCTTTTAGTAGATTTTAAGTGAGGCAGTGTATCTTTGTTTCTGGAAAAAAAAAGTGGCTCCTAACAATCATCCAAAAAATCAATACAGTGATGTTACTGTGTAATAACATCACTGTCTCAGGCACACATTGACCAAACAGAGTCCAGGAAATTTTCTTGCCATTGTATAATCTTGTATTACTCATTATGGCCTTTGTTTTGATATACGGGTTGTCCTTCAAGTCAAAATATTGAAGGAGTTATGGCTTGTTGAAATTCCAATGTTAACCTATAGGATTTTTTTTATATTGCCCATAAATGTTTGGGGGGGGGGGGAACGATGTGTGTTATTCTTCTGGAATTTATTACAACCTTTGTTCTGATAACAGATTTGCCGTCAAGTCCAAATATTGAGGGGTTATGGCTTGTTAAAGTTCTAATGTTATCCTATGAGACTTTCCATTTTTTTCTTATTTTTATGTGGGCCCTAAATTTGTTTAGGGGGTTATGTATTGTTCTTATAGTACTCATTAAAACCTTTGTTGTGATACACAGATTGTCCCTAAAGTCCAAATACGGAGGGAATTATGGCTTGTTGAAGTTTCGGGGGGGGGGGGAAGACGAGTCCAAAATCTTTTTTTTGTATACTAACATACTAAAATGCCAGCAGAATATGCCTAATGGTCTTTCACGTCTGCTTGTTTGGTCAGCCCCACCCTGGGAGCTGACCTTGCTGCCCCCTCGCCTTCTCTGACTTCTCCCTTCCCAGTTCCGGATATTCTCGCTGCATTGGATTTTGCTTCAAGAACCCTTCCCCTGTTCCTGTCCCACCCACTCTTGAACCCCTCCACCGTCTCTGCCTCCACCAGCCCCCTAGGCAGCGCCTTCCATGGCTCCACCACCCTCTCAGTGAAGTAGCACCTCTTCCTTTCTCCCCTGAATCTTTCCCCTCCAGCTTCCACCCATGCCCTCTAGTGGCCCCGTCCTCCTTCCTTCGAAGCACCCTGACTGCTCCTCCCCTATTTACCCCCTTCATGTACCTGAATACCTCTATCATGTCCCCCCAGTCCCTCCTCTCTTCCAGTGTGTACATATTTAGCTCTTCGAGCCTCTCCTCATAGGTCCTGTCCACCAAGCCCCAAATCATTTTGGTTGCTCTCCAGGAGTTTAATGTCCCTCTTTTAGTGTGGCCTCCAAAACTGCACGCAGTACTCGAGGTGTGGCCTCACCAAGCAGTTATACAGAGGGAGTATCACTTCCCTTCTTCTGGAGGTGATCCCCCTAGCGATGCATCCCAGCATCCTATTGGCCATGGCTGCTGCCCTCCTACAAGTCTCAGAGTTGTCCATCTTGACATCCACCACCACCCCCAGGTCCATCTCGGCCATCGAGACTTGTAGCATCCCCCCCCACCAGGGTGTACACTTGGCCCAGGTTTCTGGCCCCAGGTGCAGTACCTTGCATTTCCCTGCATTGAACCTCAGCTTCCACTTTCTAGACCATCTTTCCAGAGCCTCCAGGTCCCCCTGTAGGGCCACCCTCCCCTCCTCCCCATCCACCACCGCCCCCAGTTTTGAGTCATCCACAAAGAGACTCATCTCACTCCTGATACCTGTCCTTATGTCAGAGATGTAGGCGTTGAACAGGAGGGGCCCAAGGACTGATCACTGTGGGATCCCACTAATGACCCTCCTTGGGGATGAGACTATCCCGCCAACTACGACCCTCTGGGTCCAGTCCTGGAGCCAATTGCCTATCCATCTGATCATCTGGTTCCCCACCCCCATTTCTCCCAGCTTATCCAACAGGCCCTCATGCGGAACAGAGTCAAATGCCTTGCTGAAGTCTAGAAAGAGGACTTCACTGGTCTACCCAGGTCCAAGGCACTCATTACCCAGTCATAGAACTCCACAAGGTTTGTCCGACACGATTTCCAGGGACGAATCTGTGCTGTCTATTGTCCAGGCACCCTGACTTTTCCAGGTCCCCCCCTTAGCCTCTCCTTGACAATGCCCTCCATCACCTTGCCCACCACCGATGTCAGGCTGACAGGCCTGTAGTTCCCTGCCACCTCCCTTGATCCTCCCTTGTGGATAGGCACTATATGCGCCACCTTCCAGTCCTGGGGCACCCACCCTGTCCTCAGAGAGATGGTGAAAAGCTCCGCCAGAGATTTCGCCAGGACAGGTATGATGGCATTCTTTTTTATGTATGAATGAAAAAAAGCATACAAAACAGAAAACCAGCCCACGAAAAAGGACTTTTAAAGGAAAACTACACCCAAAACTTGAAAAAATATATGTTGTGCAGAGTGTTTTAATTTGTATGTGAAGTTCTAGTGTTTCATTCCCTCTGACTGGTATTAGGAGTTTTTCCTAAATTAGCCTGCTAGCTTTAGGGTAGTTTTACGACCCTTGGAGATCACCATATCAAATAGTTTTATTGCATTTCTTTGTCCTACAGTGCACCTTGTTTCATGTAATGGTGATGTAGCAGAGCCCATAAATCCAGCAGAAAGCACTGCATTACAATCAGTTCACAACAACAGAGATGGCTATATTTTAAAATCTGTAGAATTCAGCTTGGTGACCACCTCATCCTAAAGGTTTTACTGTCCTGAAAACTTTGCTGTTGGTAATTTTGTGCAGCTTGTAAAGCTTCCATGATATTTAGTCTGTTTGGCATGTGTGTGCTGAATGTTGGGTCTCTTCTTACATCACAGTCACACGAGACAAAATGCACTGTGGGAACCAGAAATACAATTACACTATCAGGTATGGAGATCCCCAGGGGTCGTAAAACTAGCAGGCTAATTTGGGAAAAACTCCTAATACCAGTCAGAGGGAAGGAAACACTAGAACTTCACATACAAATTTAAACACTCAGCACAAGATATATTTTTTCATGTTTTGGGTGTAGTTTTCCTTTAAGTGTAAAAAATCCCCACACATTTCTGCATCACATTTCCAGAAAGTAAGCGCAGAATCCACCCGACGGGGTCCCGATGAGCAAGATATAGGTGTTGGTATGAAAAAAAGAATGGAAAACAAAAACAAAGTACAAATTCTCTTTTTGCATGAGGACATTATTTTTTCGAAAGCTTACAAAAAGAAAATCAGCTCACAAATTTCTTCACATTTACCATCCACCATAATTTATTTTTCTGTTAGTTCCAACATGGTCAATGGGTAGTCATTACAGCTGGGTAATGTGCACCCCTACTGGGGGATATAGCACAGCCCAAAGCTTTAGAATGTTGGGCATATGAGCATTCCAGACAGCAGCAACTCTCCAGTCACTACTGTCCACACAGTTCCTCTAAATACAAGACAAACCACACCGGCTGATCAAAACCAAAGGCACACAAAATAGCTGTCTACACAAATGTATCTCTGGTCAGAAGAAAATACTGTAAACAGTGGCCTACCTTGTCATACAACAAAAGGATTAGAGAATATATCCTGCATCTTGGCATCAACCAGTGGCATACCTTATCAGTCGAAAAAGCATGAAGAGAAGGAAATGAAGTTCCAAATCAGCAACCCCAACAGTGCCTGCAGCAGCAAGCCAACTTGGAAGAAAGGCAGATTCATAAAATGGCAAAAGAAAAACTGCATGTAGTGCAAGCAGTTTACCTGCGATGAAGGAGGCACCTATGGTTAGCCTCAAATATGAATCAGGCAAATGTGCGTGACAGCAAACAGTATTCTAATGGAAAACTGCAGTGTTTTTTGGTTTTTTGTTTTTTCCAGACATATTCATATAGACATAGCGCCAGCAGGAAAAAAAAAAAACTACAGATGGATGTCTAAACAGCCTCAGAAAAACAGAGTTTAAACAACAGACATCCCCACACCAACACATGGACAATATTCACCCACAGGAGCAAGGCTCCTGTGCGGATCCCATTGACAATGTTGGAGCTAACAGAAAAGGAAATTATGGTAAGTATGAAAACATGTCTTCTTTCTGTAGTGCTCTACACTATCAATCAATGAGTAGTCATTACAGCTGGGTTCTAAAAAGCAGTATCCAGAGAAGAAAAAACGGGCGTGGGAGAATGCTGCCTCATACAGGAAAAGGAATTTACATATCTGCCACCTCCAAGACTCTGCGACCAGAGGCCACATCAATAGGGCTCAGAACATCCCAACAACAGAGTTTGGAGAAAATCTGAATGGAGGACCACGTAGGTGCCTTACGTAACTCTACAAATAGATGCCTCGCCCTTCTGCGCCCAGGAGAAGACAACAGTCCTATTGGAGTAAGCCTTTCAAGGGCCGAAAACCCCATATTAACTGCAACATAAAGATAGAAACAGGCCCTCACTCACCTGGCTAGGGTAGTCTGATAAAACTCTGAGCACTGCCTAGCCTCTCAGAAAGGAACGAACAACCTGACTGATTTTGGGAGCCCAGTATTCCATCTAAGGAGTGCCCTAATGGTCCATCACAATCTAAGTTGCGCCACTGCTTCTTCTTCAAATGAGCAGTTGCGGACAAAAGAAAAAATTACTCATCTTAGTAATGTTGTTTCTTCTAATGGAGTCTTGCTGTATTCTGACATACGCAGTTACAGGTAGGTCCTGCCTTTCAACTGCCCCGGAGAACAAAGAGTTAAACCTTCCATGGCCAGGACTTCCGGTGACGTCACTCTCCCGATGTAAGCCTAATTGGGAGCGCTCCTACTATAGCCTACAAAATCTCCTTTTCACTGCTCAACAGCATAAAGGTGCAAGTTAAATCACTCTCAGAGGTATAATAAAGATAAAGCGTGGGGAGAGAGCTGGGAAAAAGACCTCTACAATCCCAGATGAAGGCGGATTATCAGATTCGGGTAGCGAGCTATCACAGGCCTCTGCGACCTTGTGTAGGAGTGGTGGATCATCCGGCCAGCCCCCTTTGACCACACTGCAGCGACAGATGACTCCGGTACTCTCGGAACTCCAGGACTTCTGTAATGAATTCAGAACCACTATGGCAGCTCTTAGAACCGACACTGGAAAACTGGAGAAGCGACAAGATGAGTTGGAACAACAGGCAACTAATTCTGACACCAGAATTGATAGGGTGGAACAGGCCATAGTACAACTAAATCAGAGAGTGCAACACCTGCAAGAGTGAGCTAAGGACGCCGAGAGTCGAAACTGCCGAAATAATATACGAATATCGGGGATACCAGAAGGAGAGGAGGGAAATGATCTTCATAAGTTTATTCGTCTTCTGCTGCAGCAAGTGCTTGAGATTCCACCTGAATCCACCCTAGAGTTTGAAAGAGTGCATCGTACTCTAGGCCCGAAACCCCTCCTGAGTCAAGCCCCTGAGCTGTGCTGGTTCGGTTTCTTCGCTTCCAGGAAAAAGAGCTAACGCTACATACTGCGTGGAAAAAGGGACAGGTCAGCTGTAAAGGGCAGCGATTGTTCTTTGAAAACGATTATGCACCTGAATTGATGGCCAGACGCAGAGTCTACATACCTATACTAAAAGTGTTTAAATTGTCGGGCCTACGCTTCCGGACCCCCTATCCAGCCAGATTGATAGTATTCCATCCAGATGGGCAACTCATTTACTCCTCAGCAGAAGAAGCAACTGAAGGCCTTCGAAAATACCGCATCGAGATACAGAAACTGCCTGCTCGTACTCCAAAGGGAACTCTAGCTGCAAAATTATTGCAGCAGGCCTGGCAGTCTGGACAGAGCAAGACCAGGAAGCGTCAGGGACTTGAGGCAATACGCAGCATTGTCAACTCCTTCCGGGAGCAAGCACAAGGGAATACCTGACTTTTCAATCTGACACTCGGAAGAATTATACAACTCACTGATTCGTTCAGTGGAACAAGCTGACTCTAATGCAGGATGGTCCATAGCATTCCCTGAAATGGACTACTTGGACACTCTCGTTACCACTTCGTTTCCGACCTTCTCTCTGCTGGCCTTTACCTAACAACACTTCAGATGAGTCAAACCTTCTAGTTTTTACTCACTAAATCCCTGTTTAACACAGCCTCTCCCCCACCCCTTTTTTTTTTTTTTTTTAAATGGTGTTGATTTTTCTTTTAAATTTGTTTTAACTGCTGATTTACTCCTTTCCTTCCTATTCTCCCTTCTCTACCTACTACCTTACATAACAGGCACTCCTAACGAATGGCTAAGCTTGGGTTGATGTGCTAAGGGACTTCAGCCTGTCTCTATATTTGATCGCCACTCGGCTGCATGTGTGCCCTGGAGTGGGGTCTGCTGACTCGCCAATTGCATTTCCCTACCTTCTGTATCCCAAGCTAAGTTTGAATCAGCATGTTGTATCTCCATAAGTTAAACTAATGCAGGCTGTTCCTCAGGGTGATATGCAGCTCACTCTGACTACAGGCTCAACTGAACTAGCGTTCTCCCCCAGGGCGGGGTTGCTGCTGGTGATGCATGTTCTTCACAGAGGTCCACTGACCTCGTCTGCTGAACTCAGGAGACATGGCTCCCTCCCCATCCCCCACCCTCACCATCACATTTTAACTCATCGTTGCATTTAGTACTAACCCATCCTTTTAAGCCAGCTTCACAGGGTCATTTGAATCTTGTAACCTATTGTTGCAACATCATTTATGGACCGGAATTAGCTATACCGGGTACCACTACGTTTATCCCCTTGCTCTCCCCCGGCGAAATAACAAACCTCTCATGTGGCTAATCACCGGGAGCGTGACTAACCAAAACCCTTTCCCCTCTATCCCATCAAGGCAGTCAAATTGCCAAGGGGTCTCACCATTGTAGACGCCTCTCCTTTATCAGCGAGGAATACCTCACTCGCGAGAGCTTTGGAAGCTCTTGACTTTTGGAAGTTATTGTTATTTGACAAGTTAATAGTTAATAATTTAAGTTATGGCCCAGTTGGCTTTAACCCACTGTATATTTGTTATTCATTGCTTTAAATTAGACATTCTTTACCTGGTTGCTCTGGTTTTATTGAACTGCCAGAAGGAAAGCAAACAAATGTGTTTTGATACCCATGTTAAACTTCACTGTAACAGCTTAGTATTAGCAGATTATCAATTATGTCTTTCTAGTTTCCGCACCTATGTGGTGGGTGTGGTGGTCTTGGGGGTCCCCTGGGATCCATGCAGCGCACTAATTTTAAACCCTGATTCTATCACTGCCCTACTATGGCTGAGACCCCCGTGAGGTTACTATCCTGGAATGTTAATGGCCTCTCTACTCCAATCAAGCGCACTAGGGTTCTCTCGCAGATTAAAAAATGTAAAGCTGACAATCTATCTGCAAGAGACCCACCTGAGTAGCACTGAACATGCCAAGTTGGTGAGGATCTCAAAGGGTGAGCTCTTCGCTTCAACCTTTCGGGGTGGGAGGAGGAGGAGGAGGAGGAGGGGAGTGGCAATAATTATCCCACAACATACCCCCTGGCAAATGCAAGCTAAATGGTTGGACCCTCATGGTTGGTTGGTGCTGCTTAGGGGCCAAATAGCGGAGACTGAGGTCACCTTAGCAAATGTATATTTCCCACCAGACATAACAGTAACTGAATTTAGGGGATTACTGGTTAGAATTGCTCAGTTTTCTAGAGGTGTACTGTTGCTTGCGGGTGATTTTAATGTTTTGCCCAACCCTGAACGGGACTCCTCAAGCCCTAATACCCCAAGGAAAACCCCGCAGCAGAGGCTACTGAACAGATTCTTGGCTGAAGTGGGTTGGACTGACACATGGCGATATTTGCACCCCCAAGCAAGTGATTGCATGCACTACTCAGCCGTCCACCGTACTTACTCCAGAATTGATTTATGCCTTACTCAAATAGAACACTTAAACTTATTGGAAAATGTCCAGCTAGGAGATATTTCTCTGTCGGATCATTCACATATAATAAGTTCTTGGAAGCTGGGTCTGCAAAAAAGGACCACATTGTGGCGTTTAAACCTATACCACTTAAAGTCTAAGCATTTTATGGAATTTATGTCAGACAAGATCTCAGGGATTCTTGCAGATAATGCAACCCCAGGAACCTCCCCAGGTATTCTCTGGGACACCATAAAAACTGTTCTGTGGGGTTACCTCATTAAATATACATTGATGCAGGCTAAATCCCGTAGGCAACAAAAAAAACACCATAGAGGAAACCTTGCACTTCCTACAGAGAGCTCATAAACAGGGGGACAACTCTGTCCTCCCGCAGCTTAATCAGGACCTTGACAAGCAGGCACTACAACAGACAGAAATTGCCTTGACATTTCTCTGGCAGGTTAAACAGGACCTTGACAAGCAGGCACCACAACAGACAGAAATTGCCTTGACATTTCTACGGCAGAGGTACTATGAGGTGGGACCTAGAGCCTCTAGGCTCTTAGCCTATCAAATAAGGAAATAAAGGAAGGCCGCTACCATAACTACTATTATACACCCAACTGCAGGCAGATCTCTGATTAAGATTTCGGAGATTACAGAAGCATTCACTGACTATTATTCAACACTCTACACCCTAGAACACCAAATATCAGGGGAAATAAAGGAAATAAAGGAATTCCTACAGCCTCTGACCCTTCCGAAAGTCACTCCGGAACGTGAACAGTTGCTCAGCCCTATCACTAGGCAGGAACTAGTCAATGCTATTGCTCGAGCTAAAACAATGAAAGCTCCAGGACCGGATTGTTATGGAGCAGAATTCTATAAAGCCACTAAAGAAGAGCTCCTGCCGACCCTTCTAGGTGCCTGTAACTCTGTGCTGAACGGAAATCCCCGGCCTCTGCTACAACCTCTGTTATCCCCAAAACCGGCAAAACCCCCCAATACTGTGAATCATATCGTCCAATTTCGGTCTTAAATTCCAATTATAAACTATTTACGGGAATAACAGCCCGCAGACTGGAAACGGTGCTCCCGCAATTAATACACAGGGACCAGACTGGATTTGTGGGTGGCCGTTCAACAACAGACAATATAAAGAGAACCTACCACATTATTCGGGAGATGGCTACCTCTGACCACCAGGCGGCCTTAGTGAGCCTTGATGCAGAAAAGGCCTTCGACAGAGTGTATTGGCCATTTCTATACTCAGTTTTGGAGGCTATGGGTTTCCCCAAGTCATTAAGCCAGGTAATTGCAAATATGTATTCCGACTTGAAGGCCATGGTGCGAATCTCGGGACATCATTCAAATTCTTTCCCTCTTTATAGGGGCACAAGACAGGGATGCCCTTTGTCACCCCTTCTGTTACGCCTTGTTTATGGAACCCTTAGCACAGCATATTAGACAATCTCAGGATATACAGGGATTCGGTTGGAGGGAGGAGCATCGTGTGCACTTCATTAGATGATGTGCTTTTGTACATTCAGAATCCAGCGAAATCGCTCCCTAAAATTAGTGAATTATTAGAAGCGTTTGGGCACTTCTCAGGCTACAAAGTTAATATCACAAAACAGAGATTTGGACATTTAAATATTCCCCAATACCAGATATACGAAAACAGTTCCCTTGTAGATGGGACCTAGTGAAAATAAAATATCTAGGGATCAATCTAACCAAGGACCTGAGGGACGCCTATAAAGCCAACTATATCCCCTTTACCACACACCTAAAAGAAGACCTAGCTAGTTGGACCGTACTCCCACTGAGCCTTTCTAGAAAGACTGAACTTATAAGAATGGTCATTTTGCCAAGGGCCCTATACCTCTTTAATAATATCCCCATCACCCTACCCCAGACTGTCTTTCAAGACTGGGAGAGGGCAATTTCTTACTTCATCTGGGCAGGCCATAGACCGAGAGTTAGACTGAAGTTGCTCACTAATCTGAGTGACCATGGAGGGTTGTCCCATCCTGATCTCTATTGGTACTATCAAGCAGCACACCTCACACATGTAATGGCAAGGCAGTTGTCAGGAGCCGAACCACACTGGATGGACCTAGAGCAGGCAGCCATTCCAGACTTACAGTATTTTGCCAAGTTCTACCATGGGGCAGGACACCCAGTTGAGTGTCTGGGTTTACCCCTGGAGCTGCAACACAGGTTGACAGTCTGGAACCAGATCAAAAGGCAATTTTCAATCACACCGTTTATTCCGCTAATCTGCCCAATTGCTATACTTCCGATTTTCACCCTGGCAGAACTTGTCACGTCTTTCGACTGTGGGCAAGAATGCGGTCTGAATTACCTGTTTCAAATTATAACTTTGGGTACACTCTGGTCTTTTCTGGAAATACAGGTAAAATTTAAATTGCCAAACACCCACCATTATAGATACTTAGCAACCGAGACATTATTATGAGTCACTTCCAGCTGAGGTATCTCACCTGAACACTGGCCACCGCTGTTTACTAAATTGCACTTTTTACTATCCACTCCAAATCAGAGACACTTGATCTCAACTCTCTATCAGGCCTGATTACGCCCTCACCTGGCAGCTCTGACTGACCTTCATCATAATGGCAACAAGAACTAGGCCTCCTATGAGGCTGAGCGCTGGGAGCAGGCCTGTCGACCAGTATTGCGCTACGTCAAGTTCACACCAGTGGAGGAATTCTCGTGAAATTTCTGGTCCGTTATTTTAACTCTCCGTGGTTACTAGTCATTACTCCCTTGGGATATTCTGCCGCATATTTGGTGGTTATGTGGTGAGGCGGTACCATCTCGCGTATGTTTCTACATCTGCCCAAAACTGAGACATATATTCACTTATTGCAGCAGCAGATTCAGGAAATATTTGATAGGCCGATTCAACTCACCCCAAGTATTTATTCTGTCTGTTTTCCTGAGGGATCTCAGGGACCCAGAGTCTGCTACCTTCTGTCCATACTGTTGGCAGTGGGGAAAAAGCCATTACAAAAAATTGGTTGACTTCAGAATCTCGACTGTTGAGGACTGGTGGACAATTACTAAACAAATTTACCAGTTGGAAAAAATAACATACAGTTTAAATAACAGACAGGATAAATTCAGAATAGATGGAGCAGGTGGCTTTATATTATATGCTTAGGGACTTGTTTTGTGCCATAGTCCTCTTCCTCTCTCTCCCATTCTGGCCCTGCCTTGTTGGGTGTCCTGTGTGGATCCTATGGGGCCCCCCATCTTCTAACACTTGCTTACATTGGAAATGTCATAATTAGATGCATACTGTTGTATAAGATATATGCATGGTCTGTACTAATCTCCTCTAGAATCAAATTTCTGATTTATTAGCTGCATTGAAGTCGAGTTACTTTGATTGGGTGCCCTGAATTTTGGACTCTTATGGACAATCTTTCTAACCAGTTCGTTATACTCTCTTAGCAACTCTACCTGTGAATATCTAATGCTCGAATTGTTGTTGGATTTCTCAGTAAGTACCTTCTCCTATTCCTTTATATGTACCGCTTGGACATAATTGATTGTAACAGTAAGCAAAATGAAATAAAGATTATAATAATAAAAAATAAAAAATAAACCTTCCATGGCTAATGGAATGTTCACTACAAGCTCGGTTTGAAACCCCTGCCTGCTGTTTAAACTGCAACTGTCAAATCTTTGCGAGAGTGTCTCACTAGAAGTTCTGTGTGAAACTGCAAAACTCATACTAGCCAACTCAGTAACTATATAAAGGGTTTCTGGTTTCAAAAGAAAGCACTCAAGTCAGGAGGCCAAAACAAAACACAACCACTCACCCAAACTAAGGAGATTGGAGAAAAAAAAAAAAAACACAAAAGGACACACCTAGGTGCCAACACTGCTCCTGCCCACCCACATCCCAAAATCTAGGTTCTGAGAGGGAGGGGGGGGAGTGAGAATACAGCAAGACTCCATTAGAAAAACAACATTACTAAGGTGAGTAATTTTTTTTTCAAACAACATGAAGTCTGTTGTGTGTTCTCACATGCAGACTACCAAGCAGTACCTCCATGGAGGAGGGACAGAACCTACTTTGGAAACAAGCTCTGAAGTACTGATGTGCCAAACAGAGCATCACTCCTAACCTGGATATCCAGAGAGTAATGCTTGGTGAAAGTATGGACTGTTTTGCAGGTGGCTGCTTGACAAATTTCTAAGAGAGGAACATCCCTGGCAGTAGTCAGGGAAGCAGCTGTACCTCCAGTGGAATGAGCCCTCAGGCCTGAGGGTGGGGTTCTACCCAGTTTTTCATAGCATAATTGTATACAAGAAATAATCCACCTGGCAAAAGATCTCTTAGTGGCAGGTTTGTCCTTACCAACTTCTCCATACGCAAGGAACAACTGGAGGGAGTCAAACCTGTGACCCTTGGTACGCTCTATGTAGTAGCTAAGGGTTCTTTTAACATCCAAGCTGTGTAGCCTCCTCTCTCCAGAGGAGGAATGGTCAGTGAAGAAAACAGGGAGAGATATAGACTCTTTGAGGTGGAAATTTGAAACCACTTTGGGTACAAACGTTCTGTTAGTTCTTGGGAACACTTTATCTCTATGGAAAGAGATGAAATCACATTCCACTGACAGGGCTTGCAATTCACTGATACGCCTAGCAGAAGTAATGGCTACCAAAAACACAGTTTTCCAAGTCAAGTACTTAAGCTCTGCAGAGGACAAAGTCAAAGGGGTTGCATAAGCTGAGCAATACAAACATTGAGGTCCCAAGCAGAGCAGGAACCTAAGTGTGGGATTGGTGAGGTAATCCCTTAAAAACTTACAAAACACAGGATGGGATGATAGAGAGAAGGCTTCTGCCTACTGACAAGAAAGCAGAAACAGCTGCCAAGTGTACGTTAAGGGTAGCTGGTCTGAGGCCTAGGCCATTATGTTGGGCCAAATAGTCCAGAACCACAGGCAACTCAGGAGAGTCTGGAGAAATATTCTTCTTAGAACACCAAATGCTGAATCTTTTCGATTTGGAGTTGTAAGTCTTTCTGGTGGAAGGCTTTAGAGAACCCCTTGAGAAAGATGCAGATCTGCAAACGCTATCTTCAAGAGCCATGCCTTGAGATTGAGAGACTGAAGATTTGGTACCAAATCCTCCTGAGAGGATGTCAACAGGCTGTAATTCTGGGAAGAGACAGGGAAGGTGGACTGCTAGGGACATCAGCAGTAGGATCTCAGGGCTGTCTGCCCTGATCTGGAGCAATCAGAATCGCTTTGCATGGTTGTGACCTTATCTTGACTTAACACTTTGAACAGGAGAGGAGGGAAAAAAGCATACAGAAATTTTCCTTCTATTGCAGAATCAGAGCATCCAGGGGAACGGGCTCAAGACTGGGGGTCTGCAACCAAAGAGAGGAGATTGTAGTGATTGTCTGGGCTGCAAAAATCTCTCTCTGTGTGCTCCATCTGAGAGAAAATCACTTTCAAAACTAGAGGATCTAGGGTCCATTCGTGATGGGCCTGGGATATTTAGTCAGAGATCTGCTAGGACCTTGTCCTTCCCTGGGAGGTGAACTGCTATCAGAGAGGTTTGCAGGGAATAGGCCGAGACCACAACTTCATTGCTTCTTGTGCACAAGGCCGTAGGATCCGAGTAGCCTCCCTGCTTGTTGATGTACCACATGGTGGTGATGTTGTCTGTTCTGACCTGACCACCTTGTTCTGTACAGATTTGAAAAAGCTTGCAGTGCCAGAAACACTGCTCTGAGTTCCAAGAGACTGATGTGAAGCAGAGATTCCTGAGGTGACTTCAGGGTCCTTGGGTGATAAGATACCCCAAATGGCTCCCCAGCCCAGCGATGGGCGCATCTGTGGTAGTATCAGTGAATGAGATGGTGACAAAGGAACCCTTGTGTCAAACTGTCCTGATCCTGCTTACCATTGCAAGGCCTGGATCGGGGTTGAGTCACTGGGACTAGTTTGGTAAAGGAATCCTTTTTTTTTTTTGCATAATCTCTTTATTAGTTTATCTTTTTCATACCACAGCAAAACAATAGTTTACATCTCAGCAGACACTTAGTATTCTTATACACATCTTACAGGCCTCACTTATTACATCCATGAATTTCCACCAATTAATTTAAGTGCCGTTCTTACAGACCTTATACATCATTCTCAGAATAGTGCATGTCTCCTGATTTGATTTTAAGATGTTACATTATAATAACTAAATAAATAAAGAGGAGAAACAAAGAAAAGAAAAGCAGGACACAAAAGTGCCCTCAAGGATAGAAAAGTTAGAGAGAAGAAAAAAAAGGCCCTTCAATCCCTCTACACCTCCCCGATCAATCGAGAATTTACTTCATCCACTATGAATATCCATACCTTTCATTATGCCTCCTGATACCATACTCAGACAGTGACCCCTTTTCTTTTTGTTTATGTTACCCTTTGGAGCCAACTTCTCCAAATAGAGGGGATCATCCATCACTCCATAGGTACTCTCTTTCTGTTTTTTAATATTTTACTATTAACCTCCCTAGTTTTGTTCCCTGCAGTTTATTTTGTCCTCATCTTAATGCCTCTTGTTACAAGGGGTGCATAGCATGCAAGTAGTGTGTCCACATGTTCTCAAACTGATTTCCTCATCCCCCTAGCCTTATTTGTCAAACTTTCTAGTTGCAGTGCATCCCATGCAAGATTCTTCCACTGCCTAATTGTAGGTTTATCCCCAGAAACCCATGTACTCAAAATACATTGCTTTGCCAATACCAAAAGTATTCTCACCCATCTCTCTAGCATCTCCCACTCATCTTGGTGTGTATCATCTATACCAAACAACATTATAAGTGGCTCCACTCTAACCTGCTGCCCCTTCATATTTGACAACTCTTTTGCCATTTCCCCCGAAAAGGCTTGGCGTATCGGGCATGTCCAAATGAGTGTAGGTAGGTACCCAAAGGCTGACCCTTCTCTGACAATATCCAATAATATGTTGGGTTGTACCTGCTCACTGCAACTGGTGGAGTATGCAGCCATCCAAATTATATGCTGCCTCCTTATATTTGTACAAGTAATAACCCTAGTAAGTCCCTCTCATTTAAGTCCACTGCTCCTTGGCCAGTATACCTCCCAAGTCTTCTTCCACAGGTGTTTAGTTTTAATTGTCAAATCTGGCCACTGGATGTGAGATGTAGCCTTCTTATAATACCTACAGGTTTCTGTTTAATTCGCAACAATTTTCCTAACATGAATCAGGCTGGGGACTCTTTTCCTCAATGCCTGAGCGAGTTCCCCTTGGAAATATCTAAACAAGGATGGGTCGAGTCCAGTTTCCTTGGGTTCGTTGATTGGCAGATAGCTCGCTTTCCTTATATTATTAAATTACCCCTTCTTCCTAACCTGAAATACTGGATCTCCTCCCCCGAGGATAAAGAACGGTTCCCAACTAATGGTAAAATAAAGATTCCCCTTTTGATGCCCCATCACCTTCTTAATTTGATCTCAGCTATCGTTTACTCTTCACTAAGACACTAGAGTACCACTTACTCGCAATCTCTCTACCTGTTTCTGCTAACAAAGAGAATTCGAACCTCATCTCCCCTCCTCCAGTCCATCAACTGGCCTCTTTTGGCTGTACACGAATCTTTAATGATCCCGAGTTGTGCCCAAAAATATAACTTCATATCTGGGTATTCAGCCTCCTTGATATTGGTCAGCTTTCAGTTCTTTAAACTGGCTGGGCTTCTTCTCTTTCTATATAAACCTGGAGCGTCCTTTTCAGCTGCTTTATACTCTCCTGTCAACCCATGGCAACATCTGTATTGGATACAAGATTCTGGGAAGAAATTCTTCTTTGGGACCAGAAGGATCTTATGGACTGAATGTCCCTCATCTGAATTGCTCCTGGACCACTGCTGTGGAAGCTGCCATGTGGCCCAGAAGGTTGAAGGAAATGCCTTGTTGGTTGAGACACCTGAAGGTGGAATGAAGGTCAGTTCCATGAGGTCCTGCCTTCGGAAGGAAGGCTTCTTTTCGTTTATCAAGCTCGCACCAATGAAGGTGAGGAGCTATGCTGGTTCGAGCCGCTTTTTAAGGTTGAGAAGGAATCCAAGAGTGAGCACTTGTTGGTCTCTTTAGGTAATTGACTTGGTCTGAGACTGACCTACTGTGAGGCAGTCATCCAAGTATGGAAGATGAGATCTATTTTCTCAGGGAAAGCTAGCCATTACTGCCAGGCTTTGTGAAACCCTTGGGGCTGATGTTAGGCCAAGGGGCGCTGTTTGAATTGATAGTAGCCTGAGGCAACTCACCCCTGAGTTTTCTGTGGAGCACCTAGGGAATGTGAAAGTAGGCATCTTTGAGGTCCAGGAGGCTTGATCCCTGGCCAGGGGAAGGATATTCCTAGATTCGCCATCTGACTTTGGCTAAAGAGGTTTGTCAGGCCTTCAGTCCAGGATGGGCCACCATCTCCTCTTTTTTGGGGTTGGAAGTACAGGAGCATCACTGCCCTGTGTGGTGGGGCCTCTCATAGCTCTGAGCTGGAGAAGAAACCTCTGCCTCTAGGGCAGGGTCTTTGAGAAATTGCAGTGGAAAGGACTGTTCTCATCTTGGGAAATTTTGAGCTGAGAACCAGCCCTGATACTACTTCAGGATCCACTGTCTGATGTTAGAAGAATTCCAGTCCTGGGCAAAGTAGTAGCCTGCCCCTACTGGTATGGGAGAATCGCCCGGCAGACCATCAGGGTATCTGTTTGGCGGTGCTTTTATGAGGTGGATGGTCCTGTTCATCTGATCTGCCTCTCCTTAAAAACTTCTGAGAGAAAGAAGAGGAGGCCTGAGTTGGAAATTTTGAAAAGGCTTGCCCTGGACTGCTGCCTTGAGGGTTGCTTGCCTTTTTGGCCTGGGCACCCTGTAAATGGTCCCTCTCATCCATCTTTTCATGGTTCTCTGTCTGCCCCAAACGAAATTATCAGTACAGGTAAATCCATGGCCTTAGCCAGGGTATCCGAGAGAGGCTAGTACATCTGTCTTTACTGTAATGAAGAGCCACAGATGTAGCTATGACTCTTGATGAAACATCACTGGAGTCCACAGCAGCATGAACTAGTCTTTGGATGCCTCAATCCCATCTGCAGCCACCTTCTCCAGGCTCCTTGGCAAGCTGTTCAGCCTGTTTAGCGAGACAGTGCAGTGTCCACCTGATTCTGGTATCTAGCTTTACAGCCATATAGTTAGCCTGCCTGAGTCCCAAAAATGCTGCCATGTGTGTTTCTTTGCTCTGGCACTGTTTCTGGGTGTGTCTGGGGTTTGATGCCAAGGGTTCGTTGCTTATCACAGGCAGCAGCCTGCACTACTAACATGGCTGCATTGTTGGAAAGGAACCCGTGTCTGAGCCTGGAGAGAGGTGTACCTCTTGTCCATTCATCTGTCCACAGGAGGTATAGAATTAGAGACTAAGAATTTTATGTGTCTGTTTCAAAGGATTTGTGAAGGGAATAGAATCTCCTGACCTGGGATGTCCATCATCTCAACAAAATTGTGTTCCTCTGATCCTCTACTGCTTCCTCCGCAGGAAGCTGAGGTTCAGCCTTTTTTGTAAAACATATAGTGAGAGGGACTCAGAAAGCCTGGGAGGCTTTACCTGAGGGTCTGTGGGAGAGTCCGGTCAGCAGGAACATCAGATCATAATCCTGTAATCATCCTCTTTCTCTTCCTCCTCCTTGTCATAAAATTCTTTGAATTGTAATTGGAACGGGGGTATTGACGAACCCCTGCCAGATGGTGCCGTTCAGTTGAACTGCTAGGCGACTGCACTATCCTTACGCCTTGGCTATCATCAGCAGTTGGATTATGAATTCTGGGTCCGAACTGGACGGTTATCTTTTCTCTTCCTTTTCACGGAACCACCTCAGAGTTGCCTCCTTTGCCTGGTATCACTTTGGTCAGAGGGCTCCTTCTGGTTCGGTCGGAACCGGCTGGCTGGCCATCGGGTCAGTGGACTTCTCGGCCTCCCTTTCTCAGTCTACCTAATCTCTTTTCGGGGTGGATTTGGGAAAATTCTTCTAAATTTGGCAGTCTGAATTGGGGTGGTCAAACTGAACATAAAACACAGGTGGTGTGGGATAGCCTGCAAGACTTCCCATACACTGCAGTGTTGAAGCCCAGGACCCATTTTTTTGGGTTTCTCAGACATGGCCAATCCTATCCAAACTTACCTTTTTTGGCATGTGCCAATGCTCAGCTTATTCACATTATGCCTGGTCCGGGGAGTGTTGACTAAGCCTAATGAGAGGTTTCTGTTTGTTTGACATTATGCTATTTACTTTCTTCACTGATATAATAGTTTTTCAGTTAATGCTGCTAACATTGTGGTTTGCTGCTACAACAGAATTGTTGACTGTATGTTTGAGGGAGTATATCTGTAAATTGTTTACCACTAAGTAGTGAACAGAACATACCAAAAAAAGGTCCCCAAAAGTACACAGTGAAACTGGACCATGGAGGAGAGGCAGGCTGAGGCAGGCTACCTAATTACACAGAAGAGCTTCCTGAAGAATGCAAACTAGACTGAAAATATGTATGCACTGTAGTGGTGCCAAGTGTTGTATGGACTTGGGTGCTACCACGTCCACAGCTACTACTGCTGCTGCTGAACCTGTAAAGTCATATGAGGATGGGCATCATCTGGCTTACTGCATAACCATTCCCTCCATCGTGACCTCCACAGTCAGCTTCTAGTGTGCGCTGTGTCATCATGCCATATGTCCTATTTTTCTTTTTCTCTGTACAAAAAACAGCATTAAATGCCCTAAGAACATCAGCCAGCAGTGCGTGCAGCTGTGCACATTCTTTAAATTACTCATCATGCATGATTAACCTCTCGCTATGATCTCTCAGAGGAGAGCGGGGCTATTCCACTGAAGTGAATGTGGCTAGATTTTGCGTGCTATGCTATGTACATAAAATGGGCAGCCTAAAATTAATGAAGGGATCGCTCTAATAAGGGCCTAATCAGTCAAGCGGTGCCTTTTGTGAATCTCTAGTTTCAGACTATCCATTACATGTTGTTCCATGGAACATTGAGCAAGCCACATTCACTTCAATGAGAATATGCCCTCACGCTCTCCCTTGCATGATGTCATAGCGCGGGAGTGTATTCAATACTTGCATGACAAAGTAAATGAATGTACTGGGCTGGTGTTTTGGGGTAGAAGATATACCATATCAGATATTCCAATGGCTAATTATTCAGGGACTGCAATATTGACCATTAGAAACACAATGTCTCATTCTGTGATCCCCTCCTCAAAAAACACACAGTGACACACACTGCATATTAGACATTGTGTGATACCATACCAGGACATTTTATTTATTAATTTTGTCACATTCTTTCTATAGGAATCCACTTAGACTGATACACAAAGATTGTGTTCTTGCGGAAGGCATCCCGAGTCCGACCCATTTGTGATGGTAATGCAATAGTTATATGTAGAAATTTCAGATTGCGTATTTGATAAAAAAGAAACACCATCCAGCATCAACAGTGAGTACATTTCTTTACTTTGTCATGCAGTTTAATATGTCCCCACGCTGTGAGATCCTGCAACAAGAGAGATCACAGGGGCTATTCCAATTTAAGTGAATGCGGTTCCAGTTTGACATAAATTTAGTGGGTCACACTTCACTCCACTAAAAAGGGCCTATTTAGTACAACCATGCAGTGTCCTTCATGAATATCAGACTGAATGACTGGTGGTGTAATTGTAACAGAAAACATCACCAATCGAGCCACCTTCACCTCAATGAGAATACCCCCCTTGCTCTCACTTGCAGGACATCATAGCATGGGGCATATTAAATTTCATGAGAAAGTAAATGAATGTGCTCACTCCTGGCTGTGGCTTTCATGGTGCAAAATGAAATGGGTTCTAAAATGAATAAATACAGGCACTGTAATTACAGTTACAAATGTTACGGATAGGATGAGTTTAGCAACCTTTTTTTAGTGATCAATGGAGTAGGTAAGAAGTTGATTCTTAATAGGAAAAAGTGTGATCATGTGATAAAAGCACTTTAAAGAAAACCGTAGAATGATTGTAAGGTAAATAGAGCATTACATATAAATATCGATTATTCATCACAGTACACTGTTGTATCTTTCCTTACCACCCTGTTTTTCAAGCTGGCCTCAGAATGTAAAGCAGGATGATGATCCCTGAGGTGAGTAAACATATTGTATGTATTATTACCCTTTGCATAAATGTGGACTTGGCAAGTTCTACCAATTTGGTCTCCCATCTTCCTGGACTATTCCATCTTTTTTGGCATACCCAAAAATACACCCACACAGATGATTTTACCTTCTTCTTAGGGTACAGTAAAGTGGTCATGTCACTCTGGCTATCATTTGATAATGTGATGCGCCACCACATGCAGCAACTGAACCCTTTAGAAATTAAGATGGCAATGTATCTTTAGCTTTGTTGTTGTTGGCTGTGATGTTTTCTATTTAAATTTGGAGGAGTACTACACATGGTATCTGAATGAGGAAGAGGTTGACTGTGGAGGAACTCATCGGGAGGTGTTATTTCTGTTGATTCGTCTGCTTCCATCACTTCTTTCAAATACAATACTACTTCATTATCTTTTCCTTGTAATGTATTTTTTTCTTAAACGCCGGATGCTACAATTTTTTGTACCTTATTCAGAGGCGTGGGCAGACAAGATCACTGAGGATCAGTCTGGAGTAAGACCGCTACCAATTAGACAGCTCTAACTCGAGATATAACTATGGAACAGACTTCAATCGCACTGTGATTAAGATGTCACACAGTGCATGGATCAGGAGGACCGAGTTAAAATTTTTGAATGGAGGAGGTGGAGAGGAGGGCTAACTCTCAATGCGTGTGTTATGTTTAAGATGAAGCACATTCTAAGGGTCTGATGTCCCTCAACGTGATTACCAGAAAATGTCCAGCTAATCTCTACCGTGACATGGGCTGAGAAGCATGGCAGTAGCACTGCTGCTCTTGGGGCTAGGAAATGTAGGTGGGGGCAGGGACTACAGTTCCCAGCAGCTAGCTTATTTACATGTGCTTTTTAAAAAGCACTTTGTGGCCTCCCAGGTCCCTTTGGCTGTGTCCTTGGACCTCAATTTGGTGGTCTGGGGTCCTGGTGGTGCAGAGGGGGATCCTCTGTTCACAGAGCAACTTTAAAAGACATGCACTTCCGCGATCTATGGCCTCCAGCTTCCTCTCACCAGGTAAACACTGTGCAGGGGAGCTGGATGTTCAGATGGTGGCAGCAGAAGCTAAATCACGAGTGCCTCCTGCTCATAAGAGAAGGCGATCTGGACATTCTCTATGCGTGTTTGCGTCTCGCCCAGTGGCATTCTCCATATCAGTTAGCAATGGAAGAGATCATTTATACCACAGAGTTCTCAAAGAGGTTATTTATGAAAAGTACTGGCCACTTGAGAAATTTAAATATCCATGTCTAGTATTTAAATTCAAATCACTCCACTTTTCATATGGAAGTTTGCTTTTCAATTAAAGGGGGTTGCTTCATTTTGAGTAATGTCAGTGTTCTGTCGTGTAATAAAAGTATTTTGCCTAGTACCGATTTGTTTAAATCATAAAATAAACACTTATTTTGGACTGTAACTGCAGTCTCATGTACTTTTTAAAAAAAATATGACAATTCTTTAACCAAAAGTAGTTGCTTTTATAAAGTCACTGCTGGACTTAGTATGCTTCAGCAGGACACATATGCCAGACAGCTCACACACACACACACACACAACAATGGCCTAAACTCCAGCCCCGAGCCACTCATTCTTGGCACAGTACTAGAGGCAATAATTGAGTAACATGGAATGCTGTGACTACTCATGTTCCCTGGTCTGTTTTCAAGGTTCATGGGCTGGCTGGGAAAACTGCATCGGCACTGCTGCTGTGCGCCCCCTTCCCAGGGATGAAAGTTTGTAAAAATGCTGCCAGCTCCCTCAATGATGCCCCACCTCTCCTTACTCTTAGGTCCCTGCTAGGCGCCCACTTCCCCATCACTGGGCCATGTTTCTAAGTCCCTGTTCAGTGTCGGAGCAATGCGTTTCCACCGGTGCAGTTTCATCCTGTGGCCCTACCTTGGGGGGCAACTCAGGGAGTTCTCCTGGTGGGCGTGCCTGCCAGGCTCCTGAATTAAGGTCTGTGAAAACTGGTATTGCTGAAAGCCACAGCCAGTAGGGGGTAAGCCTGGGACTAGACTACCATATTGGGGAAGCCCTGGGGGAGGACGGTAAACAGAAGTAGTAGGGCTGAGCTCCTGAGAGGTGTGTCAGCATGAAAAAAAGCATAGTATATTGCAAATAAAAAATGCATGGGATGAACACATGGGTATAACAGATAAGACAGGAGTGTGGATGATGACCCCCACCCCAAGTAGGTGCTTGGGGAGCACTAATACTGAGATTTCATGAGCAGACTAGGTTGGCCAAGCAGTCCAGCTTCTATGAGTTACTGTCCACACGTAGTCCCGGACAGAAAATGGGTGGGAAAAGTGTGACTTTGGCTGGATGGCAGCCCAGTTCCCTGCAGACACTGCACTGTTGACTGAGCACTTCCACGGTCCTGTTGCACAGAACAATGGAGCTGATAGTGTCACTACCACAATGTGGACCCAAACAGAAAAAGGGTGGGGGGAAACTGACTGCAGCTGGATGGGAACCTGCACCCTGCACACACTGCACTGCTTACTGAATATTTCTATGGTTCTGTGGTAGAGGATGACAGGTGCACAAGAGAATCTGGGTGACAGGGATGGGGAGACCACAGATGCATAAAAAATTGATGGCAGATAAGGACCACTTGGTCCATCCATTCTGCCCATTTTCCCTGCCTACCATAAAAGCTGCAGACCATTCAGAAGGGGACAGATCAGGAGGAGTGGAGTTAAAATACTTATTGGAAAAAATAATACTGTGCATCTGTCAGTGCTAAATACGGAAAAAAAAAACTGAAGGTGGGACTGATCTGAGCTCATATGTCCCCTCAGTAACAGAAAAACTATCCGTTCCTTTGTACTTGGTGCCTGGAGCAGATGATAGAAACTGAGGGCCATGAAGGGTAGAATTAGGTTGCTTTTTGACCTATGCTAGTTATGAACACAGAATAGCCAAACAAACATGTAGGCTCACATTTACAGTGGACACTAGCTCTGTACTGCTATTTAACCAGGGAGGGACTGGATGGCCACACTGGTTGGTGTAAACTTTTTCAGGCCACATGCAAGCAGCTACAGTAGGGATTTGAACCTGGGGTTTTCGCTTCACAATTCAGTGATCTACAATGTTAATCTTGCTCTGTCCTTGCTACCTTCATTTAGTGCTATTATTGTTCCAAACACTCAGCTTGCACACTATTTATTTCTGTGTGCTACTTGCTAAATATATGGGGTTCCAGGGGGACACTTATCACAAACTCCTGGGAGTGGGCATATTGCAATTGAGAAGGTGGATACTTAGTGAGCCCCACCCAATGCATCAAACCCAAATAGCTGTCAGGAGGAGCAGCAATGTGTCATTGACCCCCCCCCAAAAAGTCTTCTTCTAATTTAAATTACACTGTCTTCTCATCATCTTCTACCTAAATACATAAATCTCACCAGAAGTTTCACTCTGGAAACCATAATTTAGCAGCTATAAAAAGGGAGTCAGAACAGTGGTCTGGAGTGAAGACTGGATACATTTTCTCCTACCTTGAATTCTGGGACAGTCAGAGTTCAAGCAGCAGAAGTTCATTTATATTTCTGCAGCAAGGCTCACACGAAGTGCATTCCCATGGCAACAAACTGCTACTAAAAAAAATAATAAATAAACCTCCTCCAAGCCTTGCCGTAAGTATCCCATGAAAAAGTGATTTATTTCAAAGAAAGCAGTACGGTAGAGTGTGCTGGGGGTGAAGGGAAGGGCTGCTTGTAAGAAGCAAGCTAATTGCTGACCAAATGCACACAAGGCAGCTGCTGAAAGGCCATCCCATTTTAACTACCTACACTCTGACACCAGTTCTGCAGTTTTATTTTCTTTTCTGCTTACAGGCCACAGTTTGACTGCCTGGACAAGTGACTAAAACCACAGTGTAAACAAGCAAAAGACTGCTTTTAAAACTTACCTCACTGTTGCCTTTTCTCACTCGTGTAGATCCCTCTAAGGCACTGTCTGCTCCTCCAGCCATTAGAATAGTAATAACAGTAAATTCTAACATTGTAGGCAGCACTAACGGAAGTAGCACCTGTCCTGTCTTGGTTCAGTGCTGGAAGCTAATCATTGAATTTCAAGCTCTTGTTCACGTTATGTTAGCTGTTAGAATTTTCAATTGTCCTATGCATTCTAATCTTGCAGAATCTGCTCGTCATGAATTGTTTTCGCAAATGTATGGCAGATATTTTAACTGTTTTACCTTTATATTTCAATAAAACATTGACAATAAGAAAATGCCCATGAGTCTGGCTCAGTAGTTTTAATTTATTAGCAACAACCTCCCTAAACTCCTGCAGCACACACACACAAAAGTACTGGCAGCGTCTTTATACGAGGAGGACTGCACAAAGAAAATCTTAGCTATAGTAACAATTACAAACAGAAATTTAAAGGCACAGTGCTTAATATTTTATAGGAGTTTGGGCATTTTTCTTTATTTAAAAAGAGTTTTGGGTGTCTGCTGATGTGTCTGATATTTGATAATTTTGGCTTAGGTGGACTAAAATGCAGAGGGGGCATTTATGGGTCTTAGTGTATTTAGAAATTTATGGAGCAGTGGGCTTAAATTGATCATAAAAGCAAAGCAATGTTCATGATTATCAGGCAGCAGCTGTTTGAGGAGATGTGGATTGCTGCTGGCCACTGCTTTCAGTGAAGTAGTCAGAGGGTGGGGGTCCTCAGCAGGTGGAATTGCTGGGTGTGGTGGTGGGGTGGGATTAGACCACTAGGGAATATCACAAAGAGGTACCTCATGATTGGAGGGAACACAAACCGCTAGGACCACCAGGAATATTACAAAGTGGTATACAGGATTACTGGAAGTGCACATTAGACCACCATAGCTTTCTGTTAAGTGGCACATATTGTGTTCGGATGGAGGGGCCACTGACCACCAAGTAATGTGATTTTGAAATGGACTGGGCCTTGGTGCTAAAGGGATGGTGCGCCCCATAAAATGAGTTTGATAATGGGCATGCATCTACCTCAGCACGTTGTATGCCCCATGAGTTCATTTGAATGCTAGGGCTGAATATGGCCCACAGGAGCCTTGGACACTATCCCATTTCTGGTAGCACTATCTCATGTGGTCACATGCAGCCTTGGTTCGTGTTGCACTGGCAGTGCAAATTGATTTGAAGGCCAAAATATGGACTGATATTCAGACAGCACAACCAGTCAATGAGCGCCATCTCTTGAATATTGTTAGTGCTGCTGGTAGTGTAAATGCTGTGCAAATGCAAACATGTGAACTTTCCAGAAGATACATTGGCCTTACGGTCTGTCTAGTCTGCCTCAAGTGTGCAGAACATCAGACTTTTACACCGCAGCTGACCCTCCTCACCTGCTTTCTGTTTTTCGCTCCTCCTTTCACCCTACACCATATGTTGAACCTCAGTTTGAACCTCCTTGAAGCTGCTTACTGATCTCAATGATACCTCCTCTGGCATAATGTAACCACCCTTTTGTGAAATAGTGCCTCCTTATTTCTCTTGAATCTACCTTCTTCAAATTTCAGACTGTGCCCCTGGTTTCCTCCCATCTTTAAATCTGAAAATACTCTCCTTACCAAAATTGTGGATTAACACTGACTTGTTTTTACACTTTTTAAGATTTAAATTCCTTATCACTTCTTGAAACTGTATTAATCCAGTAAATCTGTATGGTATTTCATCTTTGAATGGCTAGTTTTGGCTGTATATGCAACGAATATGCTAATTTTTTCCTCTGGTTTGTTGAAAAAGTGGAAAAATTGCTTTTAATGCATTTTTTTTGGCTTTATTTAAAGAGCAACATACATTTTCAATCCTAGATTTCTTTTGGATTTTTAATAAATCTCAAAAATGTTTTAGTTTTCAGCTAAAAGAAACCTTAATGAGTTTTATGTTACCTTTGCTGCATATGCAGCAAATATGTAAATTAGCAAGTTTTTTATATTGGATTTCTTTAGAAGATTCTATTTACATTGTAAATGCATTATCCATGAATTGAATGTATTTCAATATAAATAAAATATGTCCAAATCTGAACGCAGGCAAACATGCTCATCTACATATTTGTTGTATATGGCCAGCATGCTCCAGGCTCCTAGTGAATTGGCTTGGTTTTCTCTCGCATGTAGGTGTCCCAAACAGATAGCTAATCTTGGTCCTGCACTGGACCACATGCCCTTTTTTGGCACCCTCAGTAGATCCTGATGATCCTGCCTGACTGCTCTGAGCTACATAATGTATTTACTGTTTCAGGAGATATTTGACTGTGCTCTGCTTTTTGTCTTTGAGTCGATAGAATGTTAAATTACTGTTCATAGCCTTGGTGTCCCTACCTCTATATATCTTGTCTATATCTTAATTAAATTTTACTGTCTGCTGCTGTGTTCACTTGGTTCTAATTCTGGTATGTTGCCCAACTTGTGCCGGGGTGTTGTCCTCTGATGATTGAATTTATTGTACTCCTGGGTCGATTTGGAAAATAGGCAAATGACTTGTCTAGTGTACTTACTGGTCAACAAAAGCAACAGTCATAATAATCCATTGTTATTTTAAACCCATATGTTTTGATCAGTGGTGTTGAGAGTTGATGTCTTGATGCTACACTTGTGCCATGCTGGTGCCCGGTTCAGGAACGAGCCTGGCCACGTGGAGTCAGCAGGGGAGAGAGATGATCGACATCCGTGATAGCCTCTCAGGAGGATTCACGCTGTCTGGATTGCAGTGGCCCCCGTGGTGACTGGAGGCACTACATACCAGGGCAGGCCGGGGTTACGGCATGCTCGAGATGTCATTGCACATCCGCTCAGGGGAGAACTGTGGCATAAACAAGGGGGGAAATAAAATAATGGTGATGTGACAACTCCAGATGCGACGTCTACACGCTATCTTGGGCCGCCCCCCAACTTTGCTTCTCTGGAACTCCCAGCCTCCAAGGCCCAGGAGAGATGGTCTGATAACATTGAGTTGGGGAGCGCAGTTCAGGTGGGCTGTCAGAGCTGTAGGTCGAGAGGAACCTGGAGAGATGCAATTGGTATGTAAGAAAAGAAGAAAACAAACAAAACCTCCCCACATATCTTCAATCCTTTCATTTATCCAATTATTTACATAGTTACTGATGATAGTGATCACCATCAAAATTTGTTGATCTGAAACATCAACTGAACTCATGTGTTTTGTGGTTACTTACTAGTGAAATAAGTCCTTGTACCTGTTCACTTAGCCGACCATACACCAAGATTCTGGAGCCCAGTCATCTCCTCTCTCTTGAGTCCTAATATCCTGGTATTGAGGGTATCATGGCACCAGCTGAAGAATATCTGAAACTGTTTGTGCAGTATTGTAGGAAGTCCTGTGATGACTGTATCCTTAACTAATCATGACCAACATAAAATAAGACATTTGAGTAACATGCAACATATGTCCAGGATAAATATTCAACAGTTATAGCTTGACAAAAATCCACAAATGCCAAAAGCACACAAACTGTTCAGGCTGTAGCTACTTATCTGTGTTGGAATTTTGTCCTGGGACATATTGCATGTTACTCTGGAGTGCAGTTAAATTTGATGTTGTTGTTTCAGTGGGCCAAGCCTTAACCTGTACCATGCCACATTTCGGCAGTTTTTCATCCAGTGTTTCTCACCATATACTACACCATGTGGAGTAGGGATTGCCAGGATTGGTACTGGTATCTGACTGTATTCACCACCTCACACCATATGGAGATTACTGTGGATTGGTACTTGCATCTGACTGGTTTCACCACACCCACACCATATGGAGTAGGGATTTGCTTGTGATTGGCACTGGTATCTGATCATCACTATAATTCTACACCATATGGAGTAGGATCGCGTGATTGGTACTGGTATCTGACTGGTTCACCAAGTCCCCTACACCAAGGTGGAGGATATTTGTGGATTGGTACTGGTATCGATCATTACCGCACCTCACACTTATGGTGGATCGCCAGGATTGGTATTGGTTCGACTGGGTATTCACCACACCCTAACCATGGAGTAGGATTCGCGTGGATTGGCACTGGTATCTGACTGGTATTCACCACCCCACACCATATGGGAGGGATTCGCTTGGATTGGTACTGGTATCTGACTGGTTTCACCACACTGCACCATATGAGGTAGGATCGTTGTGATTGGTACTGCATCTGACTGGTATTCACCACACCCTACACCATAAGTGAGTAGGATGGTTGTGGATTGGTACTGGATCTGATGGCTCACCATACCTACACCAATGGAGAAGGGATTCGCTGTGGATTGGTACTGGTCTGACTGTTTCACCATACCCAAGCACCATGGGAGTAGGGATTCACAGATTGGTACTGGTATCTGACTGGTGTTCCCACCACACCTACACCATATGGAGGTAGGGATTCAGCCAGGATTGGCACTGGGTATCTGATCTGGTTCCCCACAATCACACCATTGAGTAGGATTCGCTTGGATTGGTACTGGGTCTGACTTGTTTCACCATACCCACACCTGTTGAGTAGATCGCCAGGATTGGTACTGGTATCTCGACTGCATCCACCACACCTCTACACCATATGGAGTAGGGACTGCCAGGATTGGTACCATCTGACTGTCACCATACCCTACACCATGGAGGTGGGGAATTGCTTGTGACTGGTACTGGTATCTGACTGGGTGTTCCCACCCACCCTGGCACCATATGAGTGTAGGGATTGTGATTGGTACTGCATCTGACTGGTATCTCACCACCCTTACACCATATGGAGGCAGGGATTCACTCAGGATTGGTACTGGTATCTGATTTTTACCATACCCCTACACCATATGAGGGATTCGCCTGGATTGGTAATTGTATCTGACTGTATCCACCATACCTGGCACCATATGGAGGGATTCACTAGGTTTGGTACTTGTATCGATGGGTATCTCACCATACCCTCACCATATGAGTAGGATCTTTGTGGACTGGTACTGGTATCTGACTGGGTATCTCACCATACCCTACACCATGGGAGGTAGGGATTGCTTGTGGATGGTACTGTATCTGACTGGGTATCTCACCATACCTCACACCATATGGAGGTAGGGACTGGCCAGGACTGGTACTGGTATCTGACTGATCACCACTTCCAATTCACGGTGGTAGGGTCTGCTTGATTGGAACTGTATCTGACTCGGGTGTTCACCATACCCCACACCATATGGAGGTAGGGACTGGTGGATTGGCAGTATCTGACTGGTGTTCACCATACCTCAATCATATGGAGGTAGGGATTCGCTTGTGATTGGTATGGATCTGACTGGTCACCATACCCCCTGCACCATGTGGGAGTAGGGATTCGCTTGGACTGGTACTGGTATCTGATGTCATCGATACCCCACACCATATGGAGGTAGGGATCAGCCAGGATTGGTACTGGTATTCGACTGTTTCACCATACCCCACACCATGGGAGTAGGGACTTTGTGATGGGTACTGTATCTGACTGGGTATTCACCACACCTACACCATATGAGTAGGGATCACTTCTGGATTGGTGCTGGTATCGACTGGCTTCACCATACCCTACACCATATGAGTAGGGATTCGCTTGTGGATTGGGTGCTGGTATCTGATCAGTATTCACCACACCACACTACAAGTGGAGTAGGGATCTACTCTGGATTGGTGCTGGTATTCCAGACTGGCTCATACCTACACCATATGGAGTAGGATTCTCTGTGGATTGGTACTGTATCTGGTCTGGCCACCATACCCTACACCATATGGGAGGTAGGGACTGTTGTGGATTGGTGTTGTATCTGGCTCTTTGGCCATACCCTAGCACCTATGGAGGTGGGGATTCTGGGACTGGTACTGTATCTGACTGGGTATTCACCATGTCTCTACACCATATGGAGGTAGGGACTGCCAGGACTGGTACTGGTATCTGACTAGGTATTCACTCGGCCCTAAGCACCATATGGAGGTAGGGATCGCGTGACTGGTACTGTATCTGACTGTATTCACCATACCCTGCACTATATGGAGGTAGGATTCACTTGTGGACTGGTACTGTATCTGATTGGTATCTCACCACACTTAAATGGTTAAGGAGGTAGGGATTCTTGTGACTGGCAATTGGTATCTGACTAGGTATCTCACCACACCCTGCCACCATATGGAGGGGTAGGGATTTGCTTTCTTGTGGATTGGTATCTGGTATCCGACTGGCCTCACCACAATTCTACACCACATGGAGGTAGGGATTCCTTGTGGATGGTATTGTATCTGATCATTTCACCATATACCCCACACCATATGGAGTAGGATTCACTCTGTGGATTGGCACTGGTATCTGACTGGTTCACTATACCCTCCACCTATGGAGGTAGGACTCGCTTTGGGACTGGGTATTGGTATCTGACTGGTCACCATACCCTACACCATGGAGTAGGGATTCACTTGTGGATTGGTACTGGTATCTGACTTCTCACCATACTGTACACCATGGAGGTAGATTCGCCAGGATTGGTTCTGTATCTGACTGGGTATCCACCATACCCACACCATATGGAGGTGGATTACTGTGGATTGTACTGTATCTGACTGGTTCACCACTGCCACCATATGAAGGTAGACTGCCAGGATTGGTACTGTATCTGACTGTCCACCATACCCTCACACCATGGCAGTATAGGGATTCGCTTGTGGACTGGGTACTGGTATCTGATGGTATTCCACCACCATACCCTCAAGGGAGTAGGGATTCACCCAGACTCAGTACTGGTATCTGACTGGGTATTCACCACCCTCAAGCACCATATGGAGGTAGGGACTGCTTGTGGACTGGTACTGGTATCTGACTGGTATCTCACCATACCCTACACCTATGGGAGATAGGGATTCTCCGTGGATTGGTACTGGTATCTGACTGGTTTTCACCATACCCTCACACCATATGGAGGTAGGGATCTGCCAGATTGGTACTGGTATCTGACTGGTTTCACTATACCCTACACCATATGGAGTAGGGATTCCCTTTGTGGATGGGTACTGCATTGATCAAGTATTCACTACACCCACACCATATGGAGTGGGATTCACTTCTGGATTGGTGCTGGTCTGACTGGAATAATTACACCCCACACCATAAGTGAGTAGGGATTCAGGATTGGTGCTGGTATTCGACTGGTATTCACCACACCCTACACCATATGGAGTAGGGATTCACTTTGGATTGGTGTTGGGTATCTGATCAAGCTCACCATAACCTACACCATATGGAGTAGGATTCACTTGTGATTGGTACTAGTATCTGACTGGTTTCACCATACCCCTACACCATTGGAGGTAGGGATTCGCTTGTGATTGGTGCTATATCTGACTGGTTTCACCACACTTGCCAATTCATATGGAGGTAGGGATTCGCCAGGACTGGTGCTACTGGTATCTGACTGGTATCTCACCACATCTACACCATATGGAGGTAGGGATCTGCTAGTGACTGGTACTGGTATCTGACTAGTATCTCACCACACCCACACCATATGGAGGTAGGGATTGCTTGTGGACTGTACTGGCATCTGACTGGGTATCTCATACCCTACACCATATGGAGGTGGGACTACTCTGAGGACTGGTACTGCATCGACTGGGTATTCACCATACCCTACACCATGGAGGTAGGGATGGGCTATGGACTGGTACTGCATTCGACTAGGTGCTCACCACACCCTACACCATATGGAGATAGATTTGCTTGTGGATTGGTACTGGTATCTGACTGGATCACCACACCCTTACACCATAGTGGAGGTAGGGATCTGCCAGGACTGGTACTGGTATCTGACTGTTCACATCACCCCACCACCATAGTGGAGTAGGGATTCACTTGTGGATTGGTACTGGTATTCTGACTGGTCACCATACCCTCACACCATATGGAGGTAGGATATCTTTGGATTGGTACTGGATTCGACTGGCATTTCACCATACCCTACACCATATGGAGGTAGGGATTCACTTGTGATCTGGTACTGGTATCTGACTGGCTCACCATACCCCACCCATATGGAGGTAGGGATCTGCCAGGATTGGTACTGGTATCTGACTGGTATTCACCACACCCTACACCACATGGAGGTAGGGATGGCCATGGATTGGTACTGGTATTCGACTGGCATTCACCAACACCTCACACCATAATGAAGTTAGGGATTCACCAGGACTGGTACTGGTATCTGACTGGGAGTTCTCACCATACCCCTACACCACATGTGAGGTAGGGATCTGCTCTGTGGACTGGGTACTGGTATCTGACTGGGTATTTCTCACCATACCCCACACCATATGGAGGTAGGGATTCACTCTGTGGACTGGTACTGGTATCTGACTTGGTATTCACCATACCCTACACCATATGGAGGTAGGGATTTGCTTGTGGACTGGTACTGGTATCTGACTCAGTATCTCACCATACCCTCAAGCACCAATACATGGAGATAGGGATTCACTTGTGGACTGGTACTGGTATCTGACTGATCTCACCATACCCTTACACCATATGGAGGTAGGGATTCACTCTGTGGACTGGTACTGGTATCTGATCAGTATTCTCACCACCCTCTCACCATATGGAGGTAGGGATTCGCTTGTGGACTGGTACCTGGTATCTGACTGGGTATCTCACCCATACCCTACACCTATGGAGGTAGGGATCACTTGTGGATTGGTACGTGTCGATTGGGTGTTCTCCACCATACCCTACACTCATATGGAGTAGGGATTCATGGACTGGTACTGGTATCTGACTGGGTTTCTCACCCACACCTTACACCATATGGAATAGGGATTCGCTTTTGTGGATTGGTACTGGTATCTGACTGGCTCACCATACCCTACACCATATGGGAGTAGGGATTCACTTGTGGATTGGTACTGGTATCTGACTGGCTTCACCACACCCTACACTTCATATGGAGGTAGGGGATTCACTTGTATTGGTACCTGGTATCTGACTGATATTCACCATACCCAGCACCATATGGAGTAGGGATTCCTTTGTGGACTGGTACTGGTATCTGACTGGGTATCTCACCATACCCTACACCATATGGAGTAGGGATTCACTTGTGGACTGGTACTGGTATCTGATTGGGTGCCCACGGTGTGGATCAGCTTTAGCCAATGCTGCGGCCCCTGCCCTATGCATGGCTCCCCAAAAGTGTCTTGCAGGGGTTGCGGATGCAAACAGGCATAACCATGACCTGCAGGACAACACACCCCACATATGTGCAAATTACTTGTATGTGGGGTACTTTTGAGGACTGGGTCCCAAGAACCATTACAGTCTGGCCAACCTTTTACATAGTCGCTTAAATGACTGAAGAAATACTAGAACAACTGTGATGTGCAGCCTGAAGGCTGATGCCTCGAGTAAATTTTAACCACACTAAAATATAGAAATGTCTGTCTTAGTCTACCTATAGTATGATGCAAATATCCTAGTGGTCATTCACCCTGCCCTCATCCACTGGCCTTCCTCCTCCCCAGATGTTCTTTACCAGCCCCAAAAACGGTCACCCTTGCTTGAATCTTTCCGCTATCTGAGGAGGACCACCCATCTGTCTTGCAACCTGTTTCAAATGCTTTTAACGCATTTCTAAATCTCCTCCCTTGCTGCTTTCACTTTCCTCTTGCCTGCCATGTTAAACAGCTCATGCTTTTTTGTCCTGAGAAGAAACTTTGAATAGTTCAACACTGTTCTCCCTTACCTCCTGGTTTCCACTGTAAATATGCTGAGATCCACTATGATATACAGTATCCTCTCCATGTAGGGACTTCTTGCTGCCCCGCACTTTTTTTTTGTTAACTTCTCTGCACCATCTTAACTTCATCCCTGTCCTTTTGAGTGTGGATCTAGAACTGCATGCAGGATTCCAAGTGTGTGATCAGAGATCTTGCCCAGGGAGTGGATTACCATATCCTTTGATGGGATGCCTCTGCCTTTGCAATACCCCTGCAACCTATTTTGTTTTCTGCACTGCTTTACTGTACTGCATTGATTATTTAAGCTATTAAAGACTCCCATGTCCATCTCATCTGTAGTTTGTTTCCAACACTTCCATCAGCATTTCAGTTTCTTGCCCCCCCTTTTACATAACGTTTTTGCTTTGAATTTTAGTTGCTAAGCTCTTGCCCACACAGAAAAAGGCCTTCAAATTCAAGTATTCATTTTTTTTAAAAGATCATTATTTTCACGTTTTTAAAGTAATTCAAATTGACTTCATTGTACCTCAGACACCAGTTTTTATCCATTGAAAAGTCTCAATTTGTTCTCAAATGCCTTCAAAAAGTGCACTTTAAAATGGCAATAGCCTTCAAAAGAAGGCTGAAATAATGGTAATAAACTGTTATGAATAAGACCTTCAGCTGTACTTGAAATACCTTTAAAGTACAACAGTCCTGAAACATAAGAATCAAAGGACCATGAAATCAGGAAAACCGTCGGTCCCACCAATGGGCCCGATTTTCTTCCACCCAGACCAACCCTAGGACATCTGACTAGCATCCTCTACCTACATGTCCCCCTCTCTTCCCACCCAGACCAGCAACTGGAACCCAAACCAGTCTTCCCCATCCTACACCCTGAATCATCCACAGGACTGCTGGGCTGGCCTGCCTCACCAATGTCTCCATGGTATCCTCAAATGACTAGCCTTGGGATGACTGGCCTCCCATGTCTACATTTCCATTGTCCACCCAATTAAACCAGCCCTGGGAGCACTGGATCTGCCACCACACCTACTGTACATGTGAAGCTTGCCAGGATTAAACCCATTCTGTAGTATGCTGCAGCGGAGTTACTACAGTAAACAATGTAATTTCAATGGTAGTCAGTCCTTTGTCATGCAGGAAATCAGACACTACACTTTGATCCTAACAGGCTTCACTGTGCATCTTCCTTGTCCTCAATCTGACTCTGTGCTGGATCCAAGGTCTAGCTTTCCTAGAAAATCTCCCATTTTTGCCCACTTGGGACTATTCCTGGAACCCATACCTGGCTTTCCCCATGTATGTCACCGTGTTCCTTCACCCAGATAACCCCTTGACCATGTGACTAGCCTTCCATATCTATGGACTCCTGCCTGCTCACCCAGACCTCGTGTGAGACCCCAGGTCCAGCTTTTCCCACCTATGTACCAATATCCCTCTACCTGGACCAGCCTTCAGACCACTATACTACTCGTCTCCTTATTTAAGTCCCTTTTTAACCACCAGACTAGCTCTGGACTCTCAAACTGGAATTTCTCACCTACTGTAAGTCCGCCTTCTGCCCAAAAGGACAAGTCTGCAAATTTAGAAAATTATTTGACACCAGCCTCCACATTCATCTCCCCACACTGTCCAGTAGCTTTGAACTCCCAAACAGGGTGTCCTAAACTCACCTCTACCTCTACTTCTAGCAGACTAGACTAGGACCCATTTTCTAATTGGACCAGCCACAGGACTCAGTATACAAGGGTCCAATACTCACCTCACACCTTCTCCTACCTGGAGCACCCTGGTCCATAGGAAATTGGGTCTGAAAATAAATCTGCATACACACCTCCCACTCATACCATCCTTAGGACCCTTAAACTGGGGCCAGATACCCACATGCACCTCATCAAATTTACTATGACATACCAAATGCCAAATCCCAACACCTAGGAGCACAAAATTATAGCCTCAACCAGTTGGTATACAAAGTCTGAACTGCGCATTAGATGTTTTTTCTGTGTTTTTGGGGGTTTATACACACACCCTCCTTATTTACAATTGCCTCTCCTGCTGGCAATTCCATATTGTCAGGATACTGACTGTAGGTCCATAATTATCACGCCCTGGGATTGGATTCTGCACTGGTATTCCATAATACTCCCATTCATCTCTCACTCAGTAGCCTTAGGGTCATCATACTAGGATTCTGACACCACCTTCCCTTCTTTCACATCATTCCTAGAACCCCAGAACCAGGATTCAAAAGCCACCATACTCTGCCCCACCCCGACCACCTATAGGCCCCTGAGCCTATTTACTCATCTGAATCACCAAAGGGGCCCCCAACAAGGCCTCCTCTTCCCTCAACTGGTCCTCCCAGGGGACCCACATAATACACTCCCCCACATATGTTCACCCTCTTCCTCCATCAGGACCACCCAGACCATGCTGACCCCACCCAGGACTCTGGGAGATTAGAAACATGTGGCCATGATTGGGGCAGTCAGGAGCCTAAAAGCATTGCTATGGGGGTGGGGAAACCTGAAGCTGGGGATGTGGCTCGAGAGCCTGCTGAGGGCTAAGAGGGTGAGGCCACTATAGCTAGGGGGGCTTCAAGAGCTAGTGGCCCCACCTTCAGCATGCAATGGGTGGGCATGCCGCTAAAGTCAACCCACCCAATACAGATTAAGTAGAGGGTCTTACCTGAGCACTGTAAGAGCCAGAGGTAGGAATGTCAAAGGATGTTGTACACTACACCTGTAAAAAAAAAAAAAATAAAAAAGAAAACGGGTCACAAGGATCCATGGCTCTTACATGGTACAGTAAGGATGGAAAAGGCAGGTTAGTCATAGAAATATACTTATCTAATAGTTAGAGTGCGTGCTCAGTCAGACATAGTCAAATAAAATAAAATTAGGTTAGCTGGGGAAAACAAAGGAGAAACAAAGTGGGTTTGGGAGGAGGCTCAGCCAAAAAATCCTGTGCTCCTATTGGTGGCCCTGTGACCAGTATTGTACCGGATGCCAGGTGGGCTAGTAGGCATGTTGTAAACAAAACAATGGTACTGATATTCTTAAGCTTAGGAATGCCATGGGGGGCTATAAAGTAAAATGGTAAGGCCAATTTGCTTTTGAAATGAATCAGCACCCTCTCTGGGTCTAGTGGGACCTTTGAGCCCAATAGTTTTTGTATAGGTATGGTTGATGGGGAATAGTGGCTGCAGGAGAATGCTTTTGGAGGTACTTCCAGCCAGCTACATAGTGCAATTGTATAAGTGAAAGTGCTCTACAGGCATGTGATTAGCTCACAGGTCCAGGCTGCGCATCCCACTCTGCATGGGTGGAGGGGGAGAGAGGGAGAGAGACACTCGAGTAAGGATTCAGAGGTAAGTGGAGGAGGCAATAATAGAAGTGCCTCTCCCCTCACCTTCCCAAACCATCACTTTAGCAACAGAATGCCCCTAGGGGCTGGGCCACAACAGCAAGGAGTACCGCCTATGGAAGAGCCATATCCCATGGCTGCAACAGCAGTTTTGAAAGTTGTCTGAAGATGGCAGGAGCTGCTAGTAGAGTGAAACCACTTCACAGTAATGCTGCAGCCAGGTAGGAGTGCAGAGGTGGCAGGAGCTGCAAGGAGTAAAATAACCACTCCCATGGCAATAGTGAAGCCGGATGAGAGGGTTACTTAAAATGGAGAAGAAAGGATGGCCAGGATTGGGATGGATTAGTAAGAATGGGAGAGAGAGCATGCAGAAGTAGCAGTGACAGGAGTTTATTTATTTAGAAGAGATTCACTAGGAAAACATGAACTGTTAACAGCTCATTTCCAGCAGCATCTTGGGGTTGGGTGTGGGGTTTCTTAGGAAGAAGCATGAGACAATCATTTACAAGAAAGACATTTCAAGTAGTAGATAATTAAGAACTACTGCAGTGTGCAAAATCTATACATTTCAGTTACAGACCAGGTAAACAAACATGAATATGTGTTACATCTGTCTCATGGCAAGCACAGCATTTTTGGATATGACGTTGACTAAAACCAGGTGATAAAGTGTAGAGAGACTGATAGTACTTTGAGATTGTAAGGAGGCCTGTGGGTAATTGCTTGACTGGGAAAACAGTATCCAAGTGCTAGCTGATTGACATAGACAGTATTTAAAATACCTAGGGTGGGTGTAGTAGAGAGGGGAGAGGCTCAGGCCTTCACACCCCCAGGTGCTGAGAAGGGGACAAGGGAGAGGGCATTAGAAATGATAAAGGAGAAAGGTGGAAGAGGATACAGGGACATGGACTGGGGGTGGGGTTGCTAGGGATAGTGGGAGGTAGGAGGGATAGTTAAGGAAAAATTGGGGTAGAATGGTGGTAAAAGAAAGGAAGCCATTACCTTCAACCCCTCAAGAGACAAAGAACCCTGCAGTGGCAGAGGGATTGGGAGCTGGCAGAGGAAAGTATAGTCAGACTAATGGGGGAGAGATAAGGAAGCCAGTGCACCCTCTTCAGGATGCAAAGAACCCTGCAAGGGGTTGGGTTACTGGCAGAGAAAGGAGGAACATAGGGCTGAGAGGAGATGGAAGACAGTGCCAAAACCCCCTTCAGGATGCGGAGAACCTGCAAAGGGATGGAGAGCTGGCAGACAAAAGTATTGATGGTCTAAGGAGGGAAGATAGGAGGGGTAGGGTGGAAGGGTAACATAGAAGAAGATAGGGGAGGGAGCCAGAGCCTTCACCCTCCAGGATGCAGTGAACCCTACAAGGGATGGGGATCTAGTAGAGGAAAGTGGATTGTGGGGGGGAGAGGTTGCATAGTTTAAGCCACACTGTGCCTTTAGGAATGCCAGAGGGCCAAATATTATTGTAAAGGGCTGCAGGATGCAGGCAAGATTTAGCACTCCTCAAAGGGAGTGACAGAGCCATCTGCAGCTTCAGTCAATCCTGAGGGGTCGGTACCTGAGCTGGGGGGAGAGAACAAGAGTTTACGTTAGGGTTGGGAGAGCCCAGAGATAGCTGTGGCAGCAACAGCAGAAGCACAAAAGGGCATTAATTAAAAAAATATATACTGTAGATTTAATTGTGGCTACCTGGGGTGGGGGCAGGCAATCGTCCAGGTGAACTCCAGGCAGGCCATGTTTAGGTACTCAGAGAGTCTCTTACCTGAATACTATGGAGCCAGAGGTGGGTCTTTAAAGGAAAATGTCCAAGGGACCTGTAAAATATAAATATAAGAAAAGGAGTCACAAAGGATCCATGGTTCTTAGAGAGTAAGTAGGGTGGAAAGAATAAGTTGTGGCTAGAATGATACTTATCTGATGGAGAAGGAAGGAGTCAGCACATACCTGTAAATTAAAGAAAATTAGGTCAACATGGAGAAAATACAACAACAAGAGAAGAAAGAGAGCCAAGAGATACAAGAGGTATTGGACAGCACATGTTTAAATATAAGAAACATAACAGGACAAGAGAATGCAGCATGAGATTAGAGGGAGGCCGATTAAGGGGGAATGTGAAGAAATTCTTTTTCACAGAAAGAGTGGTGGATGCATGGAACGGCCTACCTCAGGAAGTGGTGGCTGTGAATACAGTGTAGGGCTTCAAACAGGCATGGGATAGGCATAAGGGAGCAATACAAATGAGTATGAATAGATAGGTCACTGACAGAGCAAAGGCCAATGGCACATTTATAAGGTAGAAAAAGAAATGGGCAGACTGGATGGACCTTGCGGTCCTCATCTGCCATCAACCTCTATGTTTCAATGTAAAAGAGGACCTTTATATTGAAAGATTAAAGTTGGGACAAAGCAGGAAAATGGACATATATAGAAAGTAAAGAATAAAGAGAGAAATGATGAAAGAGTAGAGAAAGTGCTGTTTGTGAACATCCTCAATTAAAACCCATTAGTGCTCTGGACGGCCAAGTGTCCAGTATTTTAGAATGGCAAAACATGTGTGCTAGAGGAGCCTCTTATTGAGTTAATGGCTTTAATGAAATAGGAAAAGGGGAAATCGTCTAACCAGGATTGGCACACTAAAACAAAGCTTGTTTCCAGGTACAACCTGAGAGCAAGAGTGGGGCTGTGAAATTCAAATCCAGGTCTCCAGGTTTGCATCTCAGTGCCCTAAACCACAGTGCTATACTGCCTCTTAAAAAATAAAGTTGGCACTGGTGGTTCTGTGGGCTTGGGATGCCCTAGGAGGCTTGCTTACTAGAACTGGTAACCCAGGCGGGCTAGTTCCCTGGAGGCCAGTGATGCTAAACAAAGTCAGAACCCCTCCCTGGGGTCTAGGGGACTCCCGTGGCCCTGATTTTGTGCTGGTGAGCAGGGACAAGAGTAGAAGAAGCTGGGGCTGCTGCAGCAGCCATCCCTCTAGCATGAGCACACTAAAAGTGAACATTTCTGCAGATACTTCTTACTCTCAGCCCATATAGGGCTCAGTTTGCAGTCTGCTCCATATGGGTGGGAAGGAGGAGGCAAAAGCTCAGTGGGAGCTGGAGAAGCCCATGGTAGGAGTGCCTCCCTCCACCTTTCTGAACCACCACTCTAGCAGAAATTGAGGGCTTGGGAGGTGGCAGGAGGAAGCCAGAAAGACAGCCATACTCACTGCTAGTTAAAGCTCCCAGTTTGGAGCAGAAAAATAGCAGGAACAGTCAGCAGTCAAAGGTGCACCATGGCAAAATGCAAAGTGCCTGGCCAGTGGCCAAAGTTGTTTTTTTTTGTTTGTTTTTTTTTAAATACATATATAAAATTAAAACCTGTCCATGGTGTCTAGTGGGGGCTCTATAGGCCTGGATATTGTGTTGGACAGGCAGGGAGAGGGAGAGGAGGAGAGCAAGCTCGGTCTGTTGCAGTAGCCATACCTGTAGCAGACCATACTAAAAGTGGAAGTGTGACCAGCTCACTGACACAGCAGAAAGATTCACCACTGTGATGCTGAAAACCAGAGTTTGGAAATGAACTTTGGAACCAGAGGGCCAGTCCAGAAGAGAAGGCTGGAGCGTCCAGTGACTGCTTGCCTTCTCTCGGGGGAGGGGGGATTCAGTGCCTACTAACCCATGGTGGAGGCCGGGGTACAGCAGTGCACCTGGTCCCACTTGCTAAGTAGTGTGACAGACACTGGCATCTGCCTTGCGACCTGGACATCATGCTCCTGTGAGAGAAAAATGTGGAAATGACCTACTGGTTGGTCGGGTGATGAACCCCTAGACCCTTGATGCCGGAGTACCCGAGCCCTCGTCATCTGCCTCAGTAGCAGCCAGGACCATGTGGAAGGCCAGTAAGGTTCATTCTCCTGCAAAAGGTAGGGGACCCACCCGATGAAGGGATACATCTGGGAACCCTGGGACTGGATGCAATGTGGGCAGTGGAGGCTGGGGCTGCCAGGGTGGGAAGGTCCATGTGGGACCTGAAAGAGGGACTGACTAGTGTGCAGGTGGGTTGGGCAAAAAAAAAAAAAAAAGGTATAATACCTTAATGATGGGCAATCTCCCAACAAGTCACAGTGCCCCCAGTAAGGTGCCCAATATAGTTTAGGAATCAAGTGTGGGGGTAAAAAGGGTAGGAGGATCCCCACAGAATAAACTGCTTGCCTCCCAGTTTAAAAAGCTTTCCCCCCTCTTTTCCCTTCCCTGTACAACATTCCAAGGGATGGTGGCATGAGTCTGTGCCATCCCGGAGGTCCAGCTCATGCTTTAACATTCTTAGTCTCAGACTCAACTGTTAATGTTTCTCTCTTCTCACAGTCTCAGTCCCTTGCTGATTTATCAGCTCTTTAGACCAGTGAGAATATATCTGTTCCCCCACACAGCCTATTAACCCAGAACTTAGCACACAATAAAAGGACAGTATTAAAGGAAGGGAAAGAGCCAGCCTGGTGGCACTGAAGATTGAACCATCAAGTCCAATGGATTGCTCCCCTCTCTGGGGGGGGGCACAGTTCCATGATGCTAGTGGCTCCCAGCAGAGGCTGGGTGCACTGCAGTCAGAAATGTGGGGGAGGGGAAATGTCCGCAAACATCCTGTGGGCAGACACAGGAGCATGCTCACTGGACGTCACTGCATGTCCGTGTCTTGGGAGGGGGGGCACCAGAACAAGCAAAAGCCCAAGCAACTGCAAGGACAGTAGTGGGCCTCCAGGAAAACCTCACCCTCAAGCACTGAACTTGACCCATCAAGGATCTTCAATTTCTCCTCCTCCTCCTCTCAGCCTGGCAGCTGATTTGGAAGAGTACTTGTAAGTGGGTGGCAGCTTTACCTTTGTGGTGGGGGGGTGCCAGGATTCAGGAGTGGGGTTCTGAGTCGGGGGGGGGGTTCAGGCAGGGTGGAACATGCCATCCTGACAGGTTACTCCTGAGGTAGATCACAGTAGCCAGAAACTGGAGGCAAAAGGAATTAAAAAAAAAAAGAGGGAAGGAAGGGGAGGAACCACACAGCTGCTGGTTTGTGTTTACATGGTGGGTGGGGGCTGTGCAATGTTCCTGATGGCTTTCTGGTGTTTATATGGTAATTCTGCTGGGCCACGAGTCAGGTATAATTGGCTGAACATGCTGGGTTTGTGGGGGTTAAAGCAGTGCAGGCAGAGCAACATGTCTGCATGCTAACCCAAAACACCTGCAGCTGGTTCATGAACCCTCACAAACAGGGAACATACTGCGGCACATCGGAGAGATGTACAATGCTCTGGCAGCCATTTACACTGCTGGATTTGTACCACTGTAATTCACCTGCACCACTCACAATGGTGCAGATCCTGTAGTGTAAACACAGCTTTTAAGCACAGAGGAGTTCCAAATGTTCAATCAGGGCTAGCAAGGTGGCAGCAATTAGGTCTCTACTTTCTGTTTCCAGTGTGACAATTACCACATAAAAACGGGGTGAAAGCTGCGATTATCCTGCACTCGGGACTTGAATCAGCACAACGAAGCCTGTCACTCAGTGACCCTGAGGCACCAAGACACACACAGGGCAATGGGCAAGCCAAGCTGTCCCATGGACAAAGGGAGGAAGGTGACCATTATTTCTGTACACTGCATCAGCTCAAGCAAGACATGCAAAGCCACTAGATATGCCATATAGGAACCAACAACCAGCTACCCATTTGAGTGTGACAGCTTCCAGTTTTGCTGGGTACAGACATGGCAGGGAGGTAGACGGTGGGTAGACAGGGCCCATCAATACCCATCCCGTTCACTCTCAGTCTCAACCCATTGCTTTGTATACATTTTTTTCTCAGTTTTTATTTGACTATTTCCCTGGACAAGATAAGAGAACCACCTCTTTTTAAGTTGTTTAAATCCAGGACTGCCTAGGAATAGTTTGTTCTTGTAGGTTACCACCTATCCTGATTTTCACAGGACAGTCCTGATTTGAGCAGGGTACCATGAAAAATGCTACATGTCCTGACCTTATGGTATATGAAGTATTACTTCCCTCTAAAAGTTGCAGAAAACTATATTTTAACTGAAATACTTTAAAAAAATAAGAAACCATACCAACAAATAAACTACAGCACTTTGTCTCAGATTGTGATTATTTTCAGAAAATAAGTATTTTGCATTAGTGGAGATTACAAATTGTCCTGTTAAAAATCATGATTCAGAAAGTGCCCCACTTTGGGCTTCTTAAAAGGTGATAACCTTTAATTTCTTGGTGTTCCAGGGCAAAAATGTTAGGTTTATTGTCTTTTACACACTACAGCCCCATGCTGGTTTTATTTAACAGTTTCAGGATGGCTGTTTTGCATATAGCATACATCTGCCTCAGTAAATTTACAATAAACAAGTTAAAGGTCAGTTGGTTCGCAACCTGCCTCATTTTTTAAGCAGTTTGGTGTTGCTGAGTGACTTGTTTTGTATTTTCTGACTTTTCTAGGTAGTAAAATGCAATTTTTTATTTATTTATTTTTTACAAAGTAGGAGGCTTAAACTGTGAAAAGTGCAGGTAAATTAATAAGCAAAGGCTCCCTAGAAAGCAAAAGACAAAAACAGATGCAAACTGGACTGTAGTTGTTTCCTGTCTGGAGGCCTGATTGTGCGACAGTGATTTATGTTCTCCAGTACACAAACTCTAAGAAGTCGGGGGGCAGACAAACAGTAAGATTTAAAAGCTGCAAAGCATTTGTCACGGAGCGAGTGCACAGCACTAAACAGACATTACAAGCTGTCCCCCCATTTCATTCTCCCTCCCAGCTGCTCAGTTCTGTAAACAATTGAGAAATCTTATCTACAAGCTGCTCCGTGAGTAGAACACGATGAAACAGTAATCCAACAGCCACTTGCTCCAACAGCTACCACAGAGCAGGAGAAAAACTGCAGTACATCTCGCGAGAGTCTGTTTGAATTTTGCTATCTGTGAAACTCATACAGTGGTTAATCTCACGAGAAAATCGGGGATGAGAAGTCTTGTGGTTAATCTCGCGAGACAATCAGGGATGGGAAGTCTCACGAGACTGACATTTCAGATGTGTGGTGCTGTGATAAGCAGACCCATCTTTAAAAAAATGGAAGTTCACTCACCTGGTAAAGGTGATTATAGGAGCACCTTCTTACAGCACTCCCAGTCTCCACCCGTGGGTAATTCCGGCACTTCCTCTCAGGTTGATGCACAAAAGAATTCATTAGAAATTTAAATCTGATCCCTCTCTTATCCCTGATTCTGTCTCCTCCCGTCTTTCCCAGACTTCTCAGTACGAGATCTTCCCAAGCTTTGGAACCTTCTGAAATTAAAAATTAACAGTAAAAATGGCCCTGTGGTCTCCCAGAGGGAGACTACCTGATAGAATGAGACAAAAATGACACATTGTGAAAGTTGTGTAAGGTGTTCATCCTTTACTCTATATTGTTTTGTTGGCTCACAATGTACAGAAATGAAGTCGCTACTGTCTATGCTTCTTTGCGTAATTTGCAACTTTGTAATCAGTATACTGTTTTAACATCATCATCATCATTAAAGAGTGTACCCATGCAATGCTTTCAGACAGCTATTCATTTTGTTTTACTGTGTGTTCCTCCTCATTGGGTGGGCTACGGAGTGCTGTAAGAAGGTACTCCTATAATCACCTTTACCAGGTGAGTAAACTTCCATTATCCATCGCACTTTCTTATAGCACTCCCAGTCTCCACCAATGGGTGATTAAACAGCAGTATTAGAAGAGACTTGGGTGGGAGGAGGAACCTGACTGGAAGCTGTATAAATAACTCTTCGGCCAAATTCAGAATTGCTTGTCAATCCTGTATCCAATCTGTAGTACTTGGTAAAGGTATGGGGGGATGACCAAGTAGCAGCCTGGCAGATTTCCTTTACTGAAACTAAGCTTCTTTCTACCCAGGATGTGGCTATTGCTCTCATGGAGTGGGCCTTGATAACTTGTGGTGGGTCAGCCTCCCTCCGCCTTGTAGGCTTGGGAGATGGCGTGTCGCAGCCATCTGGCGACAGTAGACCTGGAGGCTGGTAAGCCCCTCTTTTGTCCTTGATGAAGGATGAACAGTCTATCTGACTAGTGGAAGGATTCTGTCCTGTCCAAGTATATGGGTAGGGCTCTAGCTGGGTCTCGGCAGAGGAGGGTGTCCCTGTTGGGGTCCTGGTCAGTTGGGCAAATGACTGGGACTGTAATTTCTTGACCAGTGTGAAAAGCCATCACCACCTTCAGAATGAAGGACAGTATAGTTCTTAATACCACTATCTGGCAGGAACGTGAGAAAGGGTTCTTGGCAGGATAAGACCTGTATCTCACTGGTTCTCCTAGCTGAGCATACCGCTACCAGAAGTATTGTTTTCAAGGTGAGAAATGGTAGGGAAACTGAATTCAGAGGTTCGAAAGGATCCTCAGTTAAGGCGTCTAATACTAGGTTGAGTTGCCAGGGGGCAGAAATGGGTCTAGGAGAGTAGGTGATGTTGGCGGCTGCTCTTAGGAAGGACTGCACCAGTGGGTGAGCCCCGGGCAGTTGTCCATCTGTTTTTCCCTGAATTGTTCCTATGGCAGCTGTTTAGACTCTTAACGATGCCACTGTCAATCCCTTGTCTAGACCCTCTTGCAAAAATTCTAACACCTGTAAAATATTACATGTTGAAGCCTCAAGTTGTCTAGAGTTATACCAATAAACAAATGCCCCCCAGTGTCTGTTATATGTTCTGTTGGTAGAGTGTCTTTCTGGCCTGTAGTAGAGTATCTGCTACTTTTTTTGGCATCCCTAGATTTAGCAATCTGACCCTCTGAGTGGCCATGCCATCAGTTTCAGAGGTTGTGGGTCCTCGTGCCAGATTGGCCCCTGCTTGAGCAATGTCTGGTACGGGGTGAGTCTCATGGGTTTGTCCATTAACATTTTTTTGATGAGGGCATACCGTGTTCGTCTTGGCCAGTCTGGGGCAATTAGGATCACTGTTGTGCCCGTGTCCCTGATCTTCTGTAGGATCACAGGTATCATGGGTATTGGGGGGGAATACATACGCTATGTGGACTTTCCAAGGGGTTGAGAGAACGTCTACCCCTGCCTCATTTTTGTCCTTGTACCTGGATATGTATACTGGTAGCTGAGTGTTCGTTGCTGAGGCCATGAGGTCTATTTGGAATGGGCCCCATTTCTTTTGCAGTTTGAGGAATATGGCTGGGTTGAGTTGCCATTCTCTCTGTTGCAGGGTTTGTCTGCTTAACCAGTCTGCTCTTGTGTTTTGTATGCCTGCTAGGTGTACTGCTGTGATGCTGAGGAGGTGTGTCTCTGCCCAGCGCATGATGGCTTCTGACTCCCTGGCCATGGATCTGATTTTTGTCCCTCCTTGCTTGTTTATGTGGGACTTTGCCACCCTGCTGTCTGTTCGCACCTTTACGTGTTGTCTTGTTACTAGAGGTCTGAAGTGCTGTAGCGCCAGTCATATTGCTCTGGTCTCCAGAATATTGATTGGCAATGTGGTTTCTGGCTCTGTCCACCTTCCTTGGATTGATTACCTGTCCAGTACAGCACCCCAGCCTTGCAGGCTTGCATCTGTTTCTATGATTCTGATTGCTGTTCTGTCCAAGTTCGCTCCCTGGTTTAGATTTTGTGGGTTTTTCCATCATGTCAAGGATCTTTGTACTGGCGTAGGTATGGTCACCCTTTGGTTGTAATTTTGTAGGTTGTAGTTCCACTTGTCTAGAAGTAGACGTTGCAGTTGCCTCATGTGTGCTCTGGCCCAGTCGTGTAGGTCTATGCAGGCTGCCATGAGACCCAACAACTGCATGAGGTGCCACAGGGTTGTCATTTTGCAGTGCAGTATGTGTCTGCACTGTGTCACTAATGTATTGATGCGCGTCTTCAAGGGTTTGACTGTCCCGGTGACTGTGTTGAACACCGCACCCAAGTGTTCTATAGTTGTGGTCGGTGTCAGGTTGCTTTTGGAGGTATTGACTACCCATCCATGTCGGGTGAGTAGTTGCAGGGCTCTCAGGTTCAGTTTGATTACTCCTGCGATCTCGCTCAGATTAGCCAGTCGTCCAGGTAAGGTATTACATGGACTCTCTCCATTCGAGTTTGGCTGCTAGTGGAGCCATGACCTTGATGAACACTCGGGGTGCTGATGCCAGACCGAATGGTAGGCATTGGTACTGAAAGTGGTATCCCATGATGCTGAACCTGAGGAATTTCTGATGGGAAGGTCTGATTGGTATGTGGAGGTATGCGTCCCTCAGGTCTATGGACGTTAGGAGATCTCCTTTGTGGATTGCCGCAATGGTGAACCTTAGGGTCTCCATCTTGAACCTTTGGTATTTCACGAACTTGTTTACGAATTTGAGGTCCAGTATTGGGCATAGGTCCCTCGTCTTTTTTGGTACCAGAAAGAATACTGAGTAGATGCCTGAGTATCTTTCATGGTTTGGCACCAGTTTGATGGCTTTGCTGCTGAGCAGTTGTCGTAGTATTGCTCTGACCTGTGCCGGTACTATCTTGTCTTTGGACATGTGGGATTGAATGAATCTGTCTTGTGTTGGTACGGAGTTGAATTCGGTGGTGTAACCATGTTTTACTATTTATATGGTTTTACTTTTTTATATGGAGTACTGCGTGCAGTTCTGGAGACCCAATCTCCGCAAAGACATAGACAGGATGGAAGCTGTCCAGAGGAGGGCAAATAAAGTGGTGCAGGGTCTGCACTGGAAGACATATGAAGAGAGACTTAAGGAGCTTAATATGTATACCCTCGAGGAAAGGAGGGAGAGGGGAGACATGATAGAAACTTTCAAGTACCTCAAGGGGATCAACAAAGTCCAAGAGGGTAGCATCTTTCAAAAAAAGAGGTGTGCAAGAACAAGGGGGCACAATTTGAAGATAGAAGGGGGGGCTCAGAGGTAATTTAAGGAAGTATTTTTTCACAGAGAGGGTTGTGGATGTATGGAACGGCCTTCCAGAGGAAGTTGTGGAGTCAAAAACAGTAGTGGAATTCAAGCATGCATGGGGCAGTCATAAGGCAATTCTAGGGGTTGGGGGTAGGAAGAAGTAGGCTGCTGGTTAACTAGGACCTGCAGCTTATCCATCAGGTAGGGAAATGGGCAGACTGGGTGGGCCAAGCGGTCCTTATCTGCCATCAAATTCTATGTTTCTATGTTTATTTCTGTGACCCATTGGTGCCTGACTGTGTCGGCCCAGGTTGTGAAGAAGAGTTGTAGTCTGCCCCACACTAGCGTCTGCATTGTCCTGGGCCTGTGGATTCTCATTGTCGAAAACCTCTGTTCTGTCTGTTGGGTTTGTAGCCTTGTTTGGGGTTGAAATGGCTACTGTGGTCCCGGTTTGAATAGTATTGTGATTTTTGGTTGAAAAAGTTTGGCTTGAACCCGAATGCGTGCCTATCTTGTCCTTGGTACCTGGGGCCCTTTTTTCCTCTGTGAGAAAAGGGATGAAATCTGTTGTTCCAAAAGGAAGGCAGCGTGCTCTGCTCCCTCTTGGTTGTCCTTATCTTCTCCCTTCTTTACTGTGAATTCTTCAGTACCTGGTCCGAAAACCCTGTCCCCTGAGAATTGAAGCTTCATTAGTCGGACTTTTGATTCTTGATCCGTGTTCCACAGTTTGAGCCAGATTAATCTCCTGGCTCTATTTACTGAAGCTGCCAATCTAGATGCCATTTTAAAAGGTGTCAATAGTGGCATCTGCCACGTACTTAATAGCTTGGATAGCATAATCCATGGTAGGTTCATGGGTGCTTGATTCTGGAATGTCTGAACGGACTGCTTCCAGCCATCTAAGGACCGCTCTGGAGGAATAAGTGGCTGCCAGGGAAGCTCACATGTTCATGGTCAGCATGTCATGAACTTTCCGGACTATATCATCCACCTTCCTGTCCATGGGGTCTCTCAAGGCAGAAGCTGATTCGGATGGGAGAACCATCTTGTTGCTCAGGGCCAAGACCTCGGAGTCGACTTTTGGGGCGGAAATCCAAGACTTCTCTTTCTCCTGTGCTAGCAGATATCTTTTCTCAAAGGTCCCTTTTCCCTTGTCTTTATTGGGTCTGGAGCCTCCCATTCCCTAGCCAGGATGCTATCCAGGTCTGGGCAAAAGGGAAAGAAGGTGTTGGAACATTTTCTGTCACGCACTAAGGGGTCCAGTCTATTCTCTGGCTCCTGTACAGGTTCATTGATTCGTAGTGTTTTGCACACTACCCTGATGATCTCAGGGATGGAGTCGAAGGGGCATAGCCTGGCGGCCATGTCTTCTTCGGGCTCCTCCTCCTCTGGGTCCTCGTCCCCTGAGTATGGAGACTCAGACCCGTCCTCTGGGATTGGAAATGGGGTACCCCATGATGTTTTGGTGGAGGGGGGTTCTCAGGAGACCTGGGTCGTTTGCCTGCTCCCAAGGCATCCATTTTGTCTAACAGCCTTTGGAACAGCTGGACTACCACACTCTGAGAAGATGTGGAGTCGCTATCCTGTAATATGTCCTCCTCTGTGGGCTCCGAATTTGAATTGAAGATAATTGGGTCTGCATCGACCATGCATAGGGAACATAGGTCTCCCTGGTCGGAGGTTAAAAGAATGTGGGGACATTTCCTGCAAATCCTTCTTGAAGTAATTTTTATCTCCTCTGAAAAACACAATGTGATGGGGGGGAGATATAATGGATGGTAAGCATCATAAAGAAAAAACTTATTTTAAAATACTGTTTAAATACGATGCCTTTAGTAAGTAGGAGTCTGGAGCCAAATTGGTTTATCTTTTTACTTTAGGGGCTAGGTAAAGGATTTTTACCAAAAAACTGCTGCCCCTGTGTAAATGAGCAAGGAGTAGAGTTACTGGGCTCAAAACACAGATTGTCTGCCTCCAACCATCAAAAGACCCAAAGGAGATCAATTTACTGCAACCTTGATATACTGGCACATTTCCCTTTTTAATTTATCACAAAATGCCATTGCCCCTTTAAATTTTTTATGCCCCCTACTTTAAGGTCTGCATTGCCCCTTTAAGAATCCAATGCCTCGCGCCGCCATTTTGGTGGAGGGGGAGAATGCACAGGGCGCCGCCATCTTAGATTTGGGAGGACAAATGGCTTGATAGGGCAGCATGGTCTTGCGAGAACAAGGGCCCTCGAGACCAGGGAAGAGGGAGGAAGCATGGCCTCTCTCGGAACCTGCAGGACGCCGTGCAGTAGGGGATGCTGGCTGGCGCTTGCAAGAAAACAGCAGAAACCTCCCAAAACTGTACCAGAATGGAAGATCAAAGGGCTGGTAGGCTTACAGAGGCTGGCGCTATTTCTGAGTACCATGTCATGTTGATCAAGGTGAATCATGTAGGCGCAGCGTGGGACAATTAAACTTACTATACTAGAATTAGCGGCCCATATTAGATTCTGCTCCCTGGCTGAACGAGGTAAACCGGGGGGAAGCTGGGTGCAGGATCTCCCTTTCCTCAGCAGAACAAGGTGTACTGCGGAGGGGAAGGGCAGTAAAAAAGACTTTGTCTTCCTTTTGTATGCTAGCTCTGCAGTAATGGGGGGAAAAACACACATTTTGTTCCAAGCTACATTCTACAAGTTTCCCTGCCACCTCGATTGGCTAAACAAATAACTATATATGGAATGCTGTCTGCAGGATCATTTTTCTTGAACTTAAAGATATTTTAATAATAATTCATACCTTAGTTGGCACAGAGCCAAAAATCTGTGACCAGCCTGGAGTGATGATGTGGACTGCATATATTGCATTGAAGGGAGCAGCTATAGACAGAGAAACTATCTGAGGTGCAACTAGGGTGTAAAAAAACAGGGAACCGTTAAAAAAAAAAATTGAACAGTTGAAGTAACTGATTTCCAGTAATTTGCAACTGGAACATTACGGCAGTTGGTGCTTTATGAATTTTTTTTTTTTTTTTTTTGCTTTAAGCCTCTTATTAGTTCCTACAGGGTCCCTTTTGCCTCTCTGCCACTCCCCACTGGCACCTAGAATTTTCAACAGTGGGGGTGGGTGCCATAGCCGGAATATCACAGTAAATATACATGAGTGGGATTGGAGGGTGTGGGCATCACTGGGCACAGGTGTAATTCTATTTGCTACACAGGTGTGGGAGGGGAGAAGCACTAGCATAAGGTACAGCTGCACTCGGATTGGATAATTGGGGGCATAGCAGTGCAATCCAGCCTTGGTACCCATGCAAATCCACAATGGGTATGCAAATGGTCCCTTAGTGCCTAGCATGCCCAATTACGGGCTCGTTTGTGTGGGTCTTTTGAAGATGTCAAATTGCATTTGGGTGCAAGCTATTTTGCACCCTATTGCAGGAGTGCAATCAGGAAAACACTAAGTAGTGCCAGTTCGCTATTGATTGAATCAGCAAGGTCTTCCGAACATTTGCTAGGTGGTGAGCAAAATGAGGTGCTCTGTTTTGTGCATATAGAAGGAAAGGGTAACTTTTAACGCACACTAAGCCAAAGCATGTTTCCAGGTGAAACCTGGGAGCGCATTCATGACTTGCTCAGGGTAAGGAAAGGGTGCTGATGGAGGATTCAAAACCAGGCTTGCAGCTCAGTGCTCTTACACTAAACTGCCTCCTGAGACTAAAGTCACAACAAAGTGCAGCACAAAACTTTGCACTGCACTTTAGCTTTCCCCCTAGTATACAGTGGGCCACCCCACAGCTGACACCCATCCTGTTATGACATAACAATGTCCCTGGTACTCTGGTGGACCTTCCCCCCATGCAACACCAAGCTTGGTGAGTAACTGAAAGGTTCATGGTAGTGTAGTGGTCCCTACCCCCACCCAACTCCCAGCCCCATACTCTGTGTACACATCCCTGTTAGTCTGTGTACTTGTGGACACCTTTTTAAGAAAAGGAGTTACTCGAAGACCAGAGGGCACAGAATGAAACCAGATAGGGGTAGATTCAGAGGAAACATAAGAAAGTACTACCTCACTGAAAGAGTGATGGCTGACCAATTAACCTACCCATTGTACCACCACAGAACCTACCTAGTCATGACTTATTTCCTCCCTGGTAGTGTATTCCACCCACCAAGCCCTGATTGCTTGTTATATAGGTGAAGTATTCCTTTGTGGTCAGCACTCACCCAGCCCTGATAGCCCATCATGTATAGTAAATATTCCCTAGTAACTTCCCCCCAAGGGAAGTGGGGGCAAAACATATCTGGGGGTCATGTTGGGGGGCCAGCACATAAGTTGTATAAACCGAACATGACATGGCCTGACTGAAGATATCATATTTATCTTCACTCGAGGCCAATGACATCAAGATATCTCACTGTTGCTAAACAGTCTATGGCAACAAAGAATCCTGGTGGGGGTAGGAAGAAGTAGGCTGCTGGTTAACTAGGATCTGCAGCTTATCCATCAGGTAGGGAAATGGGCAGACTGGGTGGGCCAAGCGGTAGTTATCTGCCATCAAATTCTATGTTTCTATGTTTCTATCCACTATAGCAGGGCACAGCCCTGTATCGCAGGAGATCCAGATTCAAATCACACCACAGACTCTTTCTTACTGTGAGACCCTGAGCAAGTCAGTTAATCTCCTAGTGCTTCAGTCTACCCAAATATAAAACTAAGTTCTCGAACAGAACCCTACTTAAAGTGAGATACTGAATCTGAGCTGGGCTACCAAGGTAAATAAATTGTAAATAACTTCCCCTTCCTCATAGTAATGCTCCTAGGACACTGCATATTCCTTCCTAGCCCAAGTGATTAACAAGGGTCTAATATATTGTACTAATTGTATATAGCAACATACTGTGTTGATTGGGGTTCATCCTGTCAACCACTAAACCATCACAGATGCATCTGCTTCTGAAATGGGCAGTGGGACTGGGTGGGGGGGGCAACTAGACTACCAGTGATACAGTCTATTGCTTCAGAAGCAGGCACTGGGATCGGACGAGGATGGGGGTACCACTGGACAACAGGAAATGTTCTGTACATGCAAAACTGGCACAGGGGATCAGGCAAGGGTGGAGAGTACCACTGGACACTAGGGAATATTCTGTATATGCGAAAAGGGATTGAGTGTGGGAGAAGGAACTTTAAGATATGGCACCAGTGCTGCGGGGGGGGAGGGAGAGGGTGCCCACTACTGTACATGTTGTTAAAAACAGGGTTTTGCAAGCATTAAATAGCACTGCCAAAGTACCCTTTTAGCACTTCCAAAATTCCTTCAAAACACCACTGCTGTCTGTATGCAAGAGGTGTTCTTTTGTATGGATGCAGTGGTGTGTTTAGTGTGACTGCGCTGAACTCTTATCTGTCTCTTACTGTCACAGCAACAACACTATACCGACTTAGCGCGGGCTAACCCGGTTACTGTTGCACTAAGCATTTGAAAATGGGGCCCTGTGTCACTTTAAAGAAGGAAGTGTGCCTTTATGGGATCAGCACTTGACACGGTCAACTCTTTTGGCATCATATTATTTCTAGTTGAAAACTCATGTTTTATGATCGATTACGTTCTCAAAAATTCATTGATCCTGACTTTTTTTGTCAGTTTCTTTTCTTAGTAGAACTGAAATGCATGCTAATTGTGTAATTATACCCAGCCTTGTTTTGTTTGATCTACTCTTATTGCATACTTCCTGAATATTAGGAACACCCCTAAGCAGTTCTGCCACACATGATGCAGTAGTCTAATCTCCTCCCACTGCATCACATGTGGCTGAACTGTGTTGGTGGTGTTTCCAAGTCCAGAAAAGATACAGTATGGTGGGCAGCCTGTTTTTTCATGTTTTAAAAGAAAAGCAGAACCAAAAATCAAACAAACAGCTACATCAGCAATCTGTAACAAAATGCAAGCAATCGTACTATCATACTAAACACTGAGATCTAAGGGGTTGACAGTGTTATTTTAAGAGGTAAGGATGGAGGTGGATCCTTTGAAAAAGGGTTCTCTAGCAAAATTTATCAGGCACACCATTAAGAGTGTCACTGTGTATCTACTGCACAATGCAGCATGCATTTTTCACAAACTATGCATTGACAAATTTGTTTAAAGCACTTTACAGCTTCACTACTACCTGTTCCTATGAGGGGGATGAGTGTTCTGTTTTTCTTCTTTACTAATTTAAAAGTATCATATGTGGTTAACGTCTGTCATGTATGGATTTCCATCTTAACTAAAAAGTTGTTGTACTACAGTTCAAAGGACATGGAATCCTGTTGCACCTTCATGTGATACAATAGCTTTTTAATCAGACAGAGAATAACTAACCCCACTCGATGAACAGGCTGGTAGCTTCACACTAAGTGAGTGTGGTGACACCATGGGTACAAGATCAAAGCTGGGATGCCCTTATGATGTCACCACACTCATGAGGTGTGAAGTCAAGAGTTCTTCATGAAGTTTTGTTTTTGTTTTTAATTATTTTATTATATATTATATTTGAGTAGAGTCCAGCACTGTGACTCGGAGGACTAAAACGCTTGTGCGTTACCTGCTGCCATGCTGACAACCTGGATTCAGGAATGACCTCAGGTTGCTGGGGACTAGCTCGAGGGGGGCACAGGATCGAGTGTCCAAGAGACAGCTTTCCTCTCCCAGTGAGTAGTAGCCAAGCCATCTTAGCCTTTGACTGCCACCAGATGGAGGCCCAGGGGTAGTGCAGGTTCTGAAAGGCTTCTAAGGGTGGGATCTGCAGTTCCGCAGTACATGTGTGCCTTCATGTACATGCACTTGTATGCTGTTGTAGCTGGGGAGGAGATGAGGAAACAATGTAAAATTGAGTCAGGTGGGCTTACTGAAGCCCCACCCACTCTCCCTTCACCTGCACCACTGTTCAGTCCTGAAAGTCCCCCCTCCACATAGGATCTGCTGCCCTAATCAGCTGACATTCCAAGTCGTGTATCTGGATGGTTGGAGAGTGAGTCTGATTAGGTCAACTGTGTAGAGAAATTATTCACATTCGAAACTATGAATGCTTTCTCTGAATGTTGCAAGCAGTTGTTTGTTGATTTTTGAAAATGCATCTGAAATAGGCTGATCTTATATTAGAATGTAAACCCCTCGATGGAAACACAGCCTTCTTGTGCATGGTTACTCACGCATTATTCCCTATGTGTGAATAAATTGTACTTGTACATAATAACATATAATGGTGATGAAAGGGATGTGGAGTCCATCTTGTCCATCCTTTCTGCTGCATGGCATATAATCAATAACCAATGACAGGACATGCGTTTCTTAGATATTGACGAATGCCCCAAGTGCACTGTAACACAATAGGCTGAAGATCAAGTGTCCTTCAAACACCCGAGACGTGCATTAATTCTTACAAAACACATGCCTTGTGGGTTATGGAACATATAAAATGGGTACACAATGAGTGATGATTAAAAAAAAAAAAACAGAAATATGCTGATATTTAGGAAAATTGAAGATGTCTTGTGATGCAAACAGAACTAGATAGATTCCTGTGGAAACTGAGGTTTACATAGCATGAGAAGGAGTAGCACTCTAGCTGATAAGCTTAAATGTGTCTCTTGGGTCTGAAAAGACCTAGGAATCCTACATACATCATTAGTTGGTTAATAAAACACATCACATGACTAATGTATTAATTACTATGGGCCTCACACATCTACCTCGGGGCATTTGGTCATCCCAGCATAACCACATATCAAAGCATGTTCTAATACTTACCACTAGATCCTGTCCACAGTTGCACTTGACTACATAGGGTGTAGGTATGATTCCTTGCTCCTGAGATGTACTGCCTTACATTTCCTCATATTAATTCTAAGCCCCCATTTCTTAGCTAATGCTGTTATTAATTTACTGGATTCTGTTACTCTGTTGAGCTCACCAAGACAAATGTTCCTTTATGAGCAAGTTCTAATTTTAAGTGATTGCAAGACAGATCATTCATTCCACTGACCCAGCCACTCTTACACATGGCACTGCCTAACTCACTACTTATACACCAATGACACCGCCTAATTTTATTAAATCAGGATCCTGAAGGACTGGGATGAGACCACGGGCTGTGGACTCAATTTACTACACAAGCAAAACCCTTTCCTTGCCTAGGCTTCTTCACACAATTCATCCCCACTTGGTGGCATACTCCTCTCTTTTCCCCAATATACATTATAGTACATGGTAGTACACAATAATATAATTTTTCATTACCATGTTTATTAATTTCATCCCTCTCGCCACCTACTCCAATACCATGACTGGGAAAAAGTAAAAAAAAAAAAAAAGCTTATCTGGGGGCGCAATGGAATAACGGATAGCACTGTAATTCTTCTCCAAAATAAACTTTATTCATATTTCTTTATGGCCCATTGCTCAACATTTCACCTACACCATGTAGGCTTCATCAGGAGGTGCCTCCTAATATTATCAATGGCTTGGCTTCCCTTTGTGCCATAAAAATTCCCTCTGAATGGGGATCGGTCAATCCTTATTGTTATTTTGATAAAGACTTCCTTTTATATTTGCTGTTTCATTTTCCTGTTTTAACCTTTCTATATTCAAGGGCTTCTTTCAAAACAAACCCATACTATTTGCTTCAGAACGCCACTCTAATTCTTTTACATGTTCTATTGTAGCTTCTCAGGACATACTATCCAATACTGTGACTGCCATGGCTCCACCCTTCTTGTGGCCAGGGGGTTGTGCGAGTTGCTGCCTTCACAGCCAAAAAAGTACAGTTACGTAAGAACTTACCTTAAGAGTAGATCTTCGAGAGAGGCTCATGCAGTAGGTAATCACCTTGATGACTGCACCTACTGGCATCAGGACCACACGGAAGCTTTAGCTAGCAGTGTGACGGGGGACTGCCCACCTGACTTCACGTGATGGACGTCAGCGTGACACTATATGGTGGGTAGCCCCCATGCCCGCCTTCCAGTTCTCCCACTAGAGACATCCAAGGAGGTGCGACAGGAGAAAGGAGAAAGGAAGCACCTGGAGCTTGAAACAGGCTGATGGAAAAGAAGCAGTCAATAAACTCAGGGGGAAAGAGGGAGGGGAAAAAGGTTACCTACTGCAAGAGTTTCTTTCAAAGATCTGCTGTTACGGTAAGTTCTTATGTAACAACTGTACTATCTTACTTTGAGAGGACTCTTGCAGTAGGTAATCATTTTGAGAACACAGTCCCAAGCAGTGTGAATCAGAAGAAACAAACATGGGAGGCAAGAAAGGCTGCAGAAAAAGCAGGAAGCTCGGGACAGGAGCCCCTGAAGCACAGATAGACCAAAACCCGCCCTTCACCCAGAGGCAATGTCCAGACTGTAATGTTTGGTGAAAGTATGGACAGAACTCCAATTAGCAGCCACACAAATATCAGCAGCTGACACATTCTTGAAACAAGCAGTAGAGGCATCCATGCTTCTAGTGAAATGCCCCTTAACTTCCCCCCAGGAGAGACTGCCCATATTTCTGGTAACAGAAAACAATACAGTTTGCCAATCACCAAGACATTGCTTGGAAACTGCCGTGCCTTCTCTCTTTAGCGTGAAAAACAGGACAAGCTGGTCCGACTTTCTAACAGACTTGGCACTATTAGTATAATAAAACCAACTTCTGTGAACATCCATGGAATGCAGAAGTGCCACCCCTCCTCCCATTAGAATGCTCAGGGCAATAAACTGGCAGTTGAATTTACTGGATTAACAAATTCAGATACCACCTTTGGTAGAAACTGAGGATTTGTACGCAAAGCCACCCTATCCTTATGAAAAATCAAATAAGGCTCCTTACACAGCAGGGCCTGAAGCTCAGAAATCCTCCAAGTCTAAGTGACAGTAACCAAATACAGCACTTTCCAAGCCAGCACATATCACAAGAACTGGCCAGTTCGAAGGGAGGTAGGGTCAGTGTCTCTAAAATAAATTAAGATCCCATGGTGGCACGAGATTGCGCACTGGCGGTTTCAAGTGGAGGATCCCTTTTAGAAAGGTATTAGAAACCTCCAATTTGAGACACAGTTTTGTCTTCCACCAGGGTGTGGTAGAAACATAGAATCTGATGGCAGATAAGGACCGCTTGGCCCACCCAGTCTACCCATTCCCCTACCTAATGGATAAGCTGCAGATACTAGTTAACCAGCAGCATACTTCTTTCAACCCCCACCCCCTAGAATTGTCTTATGAATGTCCCATGCATGCTTGAATTCAACCACTGTTTTTGACTCAACAACCTCCTCCAGAAGGCTGTTCTATGCATCCACAACCCTCTCTGAAAAAAAATACTTCCTTCCATTACCTCTGAGCCACCCCCCACTATCTTCAAATTGTGCCCCCTTGTTCTTGCACAGCTCTTTTTTTGAAAGATGCTACCCTCTTGGACTTTGTTGATTCCCTTGAGGTACTTGAAAGTTTCTATCATGTCCCCTCCTCTCCCTCATTTCCTTGAGGCTATACATATTAAGCTCCTTTAGTCTCTCTTCATGTGTCTTCCGATGCAGACCCTGCACCATTTCAATTGCCCTCATCTGGAGGGCTTCCATCTTGTCTTTGTCCTTGCGGAGATTGGGTCTCCAGAACTGCACACAGTACTCCAGATGGGGTCTCACCATCTGTCTGTACACAGGTATAACAACTTCCTGTTTTCTACTGGTGATGCCTCTCCCTATGCATCCCAGTATCCCCCCAGCCCTCCTTACTGCCCTCCCACATTGCTTGCCCACCTTTAAGTCATCTGATCAGACTTCCCCCAGGTCGCTTTCCATTTTTGTTGTTGTTAGTATCTCACCCCCCATTGTGTACTCTTCCCCTGGGTTTTTGTTTCCCAGATGCATTACCTTGCACTTCTTAGCATTAAATCTAAGCTGCCATAAATTTGACCATTCCTCTAACTTTGCCAAGTCCCTTATCCTTTCCACCCCACCTTGTGCATCAACTTTGTTGCAGATCTTTGTGTCATCTGCAAAGAGACATACTTTTCCTTCTAGTCCCTCTGCAATGTCACTTCCAAAGACATTGAAGAGGACCGGTCCTAATACTGAACCATGCAGCACCCCACTAGTAACTTCCCTTTCTTCAGAGTGGACTCCATTTACTATTACCCTCTGTGTCCTATTCTCCTGCCAATTCTTTACCCAGGCTATCATCTTGGGACCCACTCCCAGGCTGGCTAACTTGTATATTAAGCTTTTGTGTGGGACTGAGTCAAATGCCTTGCTAAAGTCTAGGAAGGCCATGTACACAGCCCCTCCCTGATCTACTACTTTGGTCACCCAATCAAAGAAATCTATTGGATTCATCTGGCATGACCTTCCTGCTGTGAATCCATGCTGCCTGGGTCCTGTGCCCCTCTAGCCTCTAGGGTACTGACAATTCTTTCCTTCGGAAGTGATCTCCATCATTTTCCCTATCACTGAGGTTAAACTAACAGGTCTGTAGCTCCTACTTCTGCCCTGCTCCCACTTTTGTGAAGGGGAATCACATCTGCCCTCCTCCAGTCCTCAGGTACCACCCCATCCTCCCATGATTTGTTAAAGAGGGTAGTCAGTGGTGTTACTAGTTCTACCTTAGTTCTTTTTAGAATTCTGGAATGAATCCCATTAGGCCCCATTGCTTTGTCCACCTTCAGTTTTAAGAGTTCCTTCAGAACCCTTTCTTCTGTAAATGGTCTGGTATCAACTTCTGTATCCAGATTGTTTCTATTGTTTGTTTTAGGTACCTCCCCCTCTTTGTTTGTAAATACTGAGCAAAAATATTTGTTTAGTATCTCTGCCTTTTCACAGTCACCCTCTGCCCACCCCCTCCTCTTTATTAAGCCTCACTATCGCTACCTTAGTCTACCTTTGCTCCCTGATGTACCTAAAAAAGGTTTTATCCCCCTTAACTGAGTTGTCTATGTTTTCCTCAGTTTGGGCCTTTGCTGTTCTGACTGCCTTCCCAGCTTCCTTCTGCTTTAACTGATACAATTCTCTGTCCTGCTCCTTCTGTGACTCCTTGTACTTTCTGAATGCTTTCTTTTTCTCTTGAACCTTCACTGCCACCTCCTTTGAGAACCATAATGGTTTCTTACATTGTTTTGTTTTGTTTATTTGCTTCACACAAAGGCTTGTTACCTCTGTGATGACAGTTTTTATTATTCCCCATTGTTCTTCCACCCCCTCCTTTCTTCCCATTTGCTAGTGCATTCCTTAGGCACTCATCCATTTCGGCAAAGTCAGCCCTCCTGAAGTCCAGTACTTTTGCCTTTGTATGGCTTGACTCTATTGCTGTGTTTATTGTGAACCATACTGTTTGATGGTCGCTAGTTCCCAGATAGCTACCCACTTCTACATCTGTGATCCTCTCTCCATCTCCATTTGAGAGGACCAGATCTAAGATTGCTCCCTCTTGAGTGGGTTCCAATACTAGCTGTCTAAGGCATGCCCCCTGTAGGGCATCTAGAATAACCCCACTCTTAGAAGTGGCTGCTGCAACTGCACTCCAGTTAACATCTGGCATAGTCAGATCACCTATCAGCAATATCTCCCCTTTATCTGCCATTCTAAGTATACTTTCTATCATTCCTTGTCCATTTCCTCCCCTGAGAGAGGTCTGTCTCTAACCCCTGTGCGGAATGTGGTGCCATTGCCTGCCTCCAAACTGACCCACAGTGCTTCTTCTCCTCCCTGTTTATCCTTTTGTTCTGTTGCTTTGATTCCTTCTCTTATGTAGAGAGCTACTCCTCCTCCTCCTCCTCTTTTACCCTCCCTGTTCCTCCTGTAGACAGTGTATCCTGGTATGTTTATGTCCCAGTCATGGTTCAGTGTGTACCATGTTTCTGTGACTGCCATGATATCCAGATGTTCCTCCTCCATCAAGGCCACTAATTCAGGAAGCTTGTTACCCAGACTACGGGCATTGGTACTCCTTGCTCCCCAATTTTTGATGGCTTTACCTTCTGTAGCAGATTCCCCCACTGATCTTTCTACCTTGGTCTTTTTCTCATTTAGTACCCTGCTTTGTAGGGGGAGGCTGGGATTTCCTGCTGTGGTAAGCAGAAACATCCAACAGGTGGACCTTTAGAGAAGAGTAGCCCATGCCCAAGTCAGACAGGTGCAGGAGATACTCCAAAATTTGTAGTACCAGGCAAGAAAAAAGGGGATCCCAACACTTCGAGGTGGTCCATATGGAGACGTGCTTCTACTTCAAGGCATATGTAGTTCTCATAGACAGCTTTCTGGCCTCTACTTGAACCTGCACCACTATGGAGGAAACTCTGAAATGAGAAGCAGTTATGTCTTGAGGTGCTGCACATGAAGGTGAAGGGACTTCAGCCCGGGAAGGACCAGCATATCCCTCTCCCCGAGTAAGGAGATCGTGACAGAGGAGATGAGGCTATCAGAACCATGTGCGCCACTTCCACCTGAAGCTTGAGCAGTACACTCTGCAGAACCGGAAAGGGAGGGAAGGCATACAAACACCTCCCTGTGCAGCAAAGAAATAGTGCATCTTGCCAGAAAATACCAGGCCCGGGAGTGAGCGAGCAAAACATAGGAAGTTTTGCATTGTATGGGGAGGTGAACAGATCTAGGTCTGGACAACCCCATAGGTTGGAAATGTATTTGACCACGTCCTGCTTGAGCTCCCACTCATGAGCTCTGACTCTGATGCAGCTGAGACTGTCCGCTAGGTCATTTTGCATGCCCGGAACATGAACTGCAGTGATGCGAATTCAATGCAGAACTGCCCAATTCTGCACATGCATCACCTCCCTGCAAAGGGGATACGAACGAATACCTCCTTGCTTGCTGAGATACCACACAACACACATTATTGTCCCACTCAACTACTAGGGTGACCTGGCAAAACAGATGCTGAAAGGGTTGAGGTGCATACAGCACCGCTCATCTCTAAAATGATGACATGCAGTTGAGACTCTGATGGAAACCAGAGACTCTGCATCTTGTAGCTTCCAAGATGACTGCCCCAACCTGTCACTGATGCATCTGTGGTCAAGGCATGAGAGAGGGGAGGGGACTGGAAAGCAAACCCCTTAATGAGGTTGGCTAAATCCTGCCACCATAGGAGATCCCACTGCATCGAACTGGAAACCATGACCATATGGTCCAGGTCGTCCAGCCTCCAATCCCATTGCGCCCTGAGCAACCACTGAGAGATACGCATGTGGAGCCAGGCTAGAGGAACCGTGGGGATGGCCACTGCCACGAGGCAATGAAGTTGAAGGATCAACCTGGACGGAACCAGCCTGCTGGAGGCTACCATACAAACTTTTTCCTGCAATGTTTCCACCCTGTCCAGAGGGAGGAAAGCCATACCCTGGACCATATCCAACACCACTTCAATAAACTAAAGATGTTGGGAGGGAACAAGTAGGGACTTCAAGAGATTTACACTAATCTCCACTTGTGCAAAGCGGTCCAGGGTAGCGGAGAGGGAGAGATCCAGCTGTTTCCTTGATGAGGCAGACAATAGTTAATCCACGAGGTAGGGGTACATGCAGTGGCCCTGATATCTCAGAGCTGCCACCACTACCGCCAGGCACTTTGTAAATACCAGAGGTGCAGAGGACAGGCCAAATGGAAGGGCCCTGAACTGGTAATGCTCCCCCTGAAAGGCGAACCGGAGGTAGTGGTGATGGGCTTGGGGGAGAATATTAGATATACACACACACACACAAAATTGGGATATGAAAGTAAGCATCCTGCATATCCAGAGTGCAGAGCCACTGTCCTCTGCACAGGAGGGGCAGCAGGCCTGGGAGAGTCAGCATCCGGAAATGCTTGTACTCTATGTACAGGTTTAGGGCACTGAGGTCCAAAATGGGGTGCAGGTCTTCTGTTTTTCTAGGGGACCAGGAAGAAGTGGGAGTAATACCCTGTCCCTACCTGGTCATACTGAACAGACTATTGCCCTCTTCTGCAAGACAGCCTGGATCTCCTCTTTTAAGAGAGGAACATGCGCCTTTGGATAGTGGGACACTAGTGGGGGCCTGTCTGGAGTTTTTTCTCGAAATTCCAGAGTGTGGCCCTGTCTGATTAACTGAAGGACCCACAAGTTGGTAGTTATTGCCTGCCACCATGACAGATGACTAGCGAACCTTCCACCCACCGGCTCCTTCGAAAAACTGGAAAGAGGGAGGGTGGCCTGAGAGTCAAGTGAGGGATTGGGGGGGGTTGGAGAGAGCCACTCCTGAAGCTCTCTGGGTTTTTGTGGAAGGGCAGTTGAATCTGACAGGGCCCGATGTTTAGGCCAATGCCTGAACATCTGCTGCTTCGGCTGCTACTTTGTTTGGCATCAAAAGGGCTTTCTGGCCTGAAACTTAGGACAGTACATAGTCTGTAGTGATCTAAGGGCCCTGCCCTTATCTTATAAGCTAGTGATGATGTCTTGAGCATCACCGCCAAAGAGGACTGAACCCCTAAAGGGAGCATCCCGCATGGCTACCTGGACATCTTGAGCCAGGCTGCAGACCGGAGCCAGGAAAATCTAAGGCTGACTGCCATGGCAACTCCTCTAGCTGAGGAGTCCACGGCATCATAGGTGGCCCATAAGGAATGCCTATAATTAACCTTGGCAGACTGGATAGAGTCCACCAGGACAGACTGTCTGGAAGTGCTTCAATTGCCGGCACCAGCTGGCTAAAACAGAGATTTCTGGTAGACCAGCATGTGGGCTATGCAATTCAAAGCGTGAATGGCCAGTGTGGAGGAGGAGTAAAAACTTCCTACCAAATTGGATGAGCTGCCTTGACTGCTTGTCAGGAGGAGGTGCTCATATGCTTCAGCTTGGATGACCTGTCATGGGCCACAATGATTACTGAGTCCACCTTGGGGTGGACACTCAGATGGTCCTTCCCCATCAGGCATCAGATATGCGCTTGACCTGCTTGGCTACCGCCGGTATCGAGGATGGCATCCTCCAAATAGTGGAAGCGAGATCCTCGTGTGGCTCGAGCCAGGGAGGTGCGAGGACAGGAGCCGCTTTCTGGATGTCCAAACGCTCAGCCAGCCTATGGCATTAGAGATCTTGAGCATCTGACCTCCAGTCATAGACTGCCGCAATCTTCTTGAGGAAGTCTGTGAAAGAGGGATCCTCAGGTGGAGATTTCTGAGACTCCTTAGGCCGTGGTTCTTCCAAGAAAGGCATCTCGAACCCCGAAACGCAAAAAGAGCCACCTGACTCAGAGTCGGATCCGAATCAGAGGAACGGACATCAGGTAGGGAGGGCTGTACGATGTCGAGGGGTGGCTCCACCTTGCATCCACCCTGATGAAGGTACCTTCTGAGGGCCCAACGACAAGTGGCGTGGGGCCAGTGTAGAAGAAGGCCTAGGAGGCAGATCTGCAGAGCCTCAGGGCATCTCCTGAGGGGGATGGCAGCTATTTGATTATAGTTATTGCTAATTTGATATTTAGTGTATTGTTTATGTGTAATGATTGTATGAAGTGTTATTTTATGTTCTTAATTATTTTTGTGTTTATTGATTTATTTCTGAAGATGTGTCGATTTATCTGTGTGGCATCCAGAGCCTACGGGATTGGGCATCTTTAAATAAATTCTGCCTTGCCTATTCAACTCATAATAGAGCTGGGCCTTAGTCTCAAACCACCAAGACTGCAAGATGGCCCGGAAGCCTGCCTGAGGCTGAGGAGGTGGAGAATAAGCTGGTGGGTACCCCACAGAGAACCCAGGTACCGGGTAACCTGGTTATGGATAAGGTGGTGTTGGGTATCCCAGAGGAGAATAAGGGGCTCCATAACCCGGCATATGGAAGCCTGATGGCATGTGACCTGGGTATGTCGGGGGAGTAGGCATCTGGTACCCTGACAGAGGCCCAAATGGCAGAACCAGAGGGTCTGAAGGAGGACCGTGAGGGACTCCTGCACCCGACCTTGAGTGACCCAGATGAACAGGGTCGAATGTCTGCTCTGAGGGCGGCAAACAAGAGAGAGTTGGGGCAACCCACCAGGAGACCCGATGGAGGAGGACCCAGAGGTCCAAAAGGAACTCCTGATGTAAGATTCGGAGGAGATGCAGGAAAAAGGCCACCTAACAGATGATCCCCAATGCTGGTTGTTCCCTTGTATGGGGAAGGCGACAGAAACTCCCCCTCAGGGGAACTGGGTTTGAACCAGTGGGAAGGCCCAACCAGAGAGAGCTGTGGCAGGTATGGCACAAAGGAGGTGTCTGGGCTCTCACTGGCCACCGACACGACATTGGTTGAACAGACGTTGGGCAGACTGATGCCCGATTTATCAACTGGACTAGTCTGGCAGATGTCTAAGCAGCCGATGCCCGACTTATCGACTAAAGCCAGGCAGGTTCCGGAGTCCCCGGAGCCCGATGACACAGCCTTGGGATGGGCACTCATTGCCGAGCCCAATGAGCAGCTTATCAGCCCCGCTAGGCAGCTCAGACCCACTGGTGGAAAGGGGCCTAAGAGCAGTGGAGGCCTCAGACAATACAGAGGTGCCCACAGTCACTGTGACCAGTGGTGGCGGGAGGTCAGAGGACTGTCCCTGCTGTGGGACAGGCTTGACTGCAGCAGTAGACTTCCCTGAGGAAGGCAGCCACAGTTCATCATGGGGCCTGAAGGCGTCTGCAGGTGGGAAGGAGACCTATCCTGGTCCCAATGTCTCTCTTTCTCCTTCTTGTGCCTGGACGACTCGGTTGGGGAGGAGGAAGTGCTGCAAAGTTTTTGGAGTTCCTTTACCACCATGGCCATCTTTTTCTTAAATAAATGGGCCTTGAGGGTCTGCTGATGATGCTTTCATGTGACCTGGCTGAAGCTAGAACAGGCCTCACAATCCTCAACCTTGTGGTCCAGGCCTAGACAGAAGTGGCAGAGAGTATGAGTCTTTGTGCGGGAGCTGCACGCCGCACGAAGCGCACTTATTTTTATGCGACTTGACAGAAGATGGCAAAGACGTACAAAAACTGAGAAAACATTTTGAAAGAAAGAAAGAAAAAAAAAACTCATCCGTGAAATCTGTTGAACTGCAATGCATGATCACAGGAGAGGTACTACGTGATCAGGTCGACAGCGGGAAAGAACTGGAAGGCACGTGTGTGGGCCGCCCACTATATAACGTCACACTGACATCAGGCATGTGATGTTGGGTGGACGTTCCCCCATCAGACACTGCTAGCTAAAGTTTCCGTGTGGTCCTGACACCAGGGGGCACAATCCTCAAGGTGATTACCTACTGCAAGAGCCCTCTTGAAGTAAGATCAATGGTGATTTGAGGTCATCCAGCAGAGTGCACGTGAATGCCTAGGTGGTACCCTCCCATCCTCCCAGGAACTGAATGCCTCACCACGAAGAGGCACGTGACTCACAGCCACAGCTCTAGTGTGAGATTCTGGAGCTCCCACACAAATGCCAGTCTGAGGTGGCAGTGCATCCCCACTGGGCCAGCTGAAACATCCCCCTTTATAACTGCCACGTAGACTCGTGGTAGTGTTGGGGGGAGGTCCCAGGGTCAAGTGAGAAGTCATCTGGAGGAAATGACGCCTGCGGCTGTAAATTACTAATCCCATGTGTTATGACCTACTGTAAGAGACCACCTCAAAAGAAAATCCTGGGTTGTCAGCATGCAGAGTGAATGACCCATCACTCGGCACCACAGATCCGACCCAAATAAAATACTGTTGTCATATTTCAAGTCTGTAATTTTAAAGTTTACTTTTATACCAATTTATATTGCAAATAAAAAAGTAGTGTTTATAAACTTTAAAGCCTTTTGGGCTTTTGGAGGTTACATTCACAGGGACCGTAATTAGTTTTTTAGCCATTAGCCTGCAGTACCATTGACTGTAAAATCCACTGGATTTACAGACATTTTTGTAATCCAACACAAATCTAAAACATGTAGTTTTGGCAAACAGTGAAGTTTTGTTGCTTACTTACCCCCATCACAACAAAACACTTACAATTCAGATATGAATAAGAAATTACAATATTTTCATCACCATAGTACATTGTCCTAGTGAACAAAACAGTTTTGCAGCAAGAGCATTACCACCTCTCTCCCGGCACTATAAAACTGGCCCTCTACAGCAACAAGTCACCACCACCAAACCACCTGCCTGTGTCACATGCCCCTTCTTAACCCCACTTAAACACACACACACGCACACACTACTAACTGAGCTCCATATGACACCAGCAACAGCCCCAACCTCAAGATGACTTTTCTTTGTGCAGTCAGTTCCCACTCCCCTCCCCAGTACAATTAGCTGTCCCCATTTATGTGCAGTATAAAATATTTATTACTAATCTAATGATAGTAATCTGTGAAAACACACTTAAGACTTTCAGACTCCTCACACAAAGTCGTTGTTGTCCTCAGAATGTGTACCTGTGCCTAATGAGCATAAAACTGTAAAAAAGTGAACCAAAACAGGGACACAAATCTGACTCAGCACGGACCAAGTGGGGGAAAAAAAAAAAAAAGAGTTCAACATTTTCCGAGGTCCAGTGGCTGTGCGGTGCTTAGAGTGTCACTGGAGCACAGGAGGAGGGGGCAGAGATCACCAGTCTGCTTTGTAGGCAGCACTGTTTAATGAAGGCTCTGTCTGGGAAAATAATTCTCCACTCAGTGTCCAGTGGGATCCAATACACTGGATGTCAGTGTGAGTAAGTGGGGAGGTGAATGCACCAGCCAATCTGCATAATTTAGGATTTTATATTTCTAATTTAGAATCCTCACCCATTTTGTGTGTGGGTGCTCATTTTGATCTTTGAATTTGATCGGCATTTAATGGCTAACCAATGCAGTCTTTTTAGATCTGGGGTAATATCAGCTGACAAAGTGGAAATTACCTTTCATTTGGGAATGCTTCTTCCTTCCCCACCCAAAAAGCCTTATAGGATGCACTTCAACACTCACAATCTACTCCACAAAATAGTTTGAGTTAGGCTCTGGACAATTCAAGTCAAATCTGATGTCCACAAACTCTTGGAATCCAGGAATAACAGCACTCTCTCCACCATAGATACATAGATACATAGACAGTGTCAGCAGATAAGGGCCTATGGCCCACCCAGTCTTCCCATTTGAGCTTGTTATGCTATCCACACAAACACAGTAAGAGAGGATGGAGTGGCAATCTATGCTTGTTGCAGTTTCAGCTGTGGGGTTTTACTCAGTGCTGCCTTCTTCAAATCCCATGATGTCATTATCCTTTCCATGTTCCTATGTGGTATGTACTGCTGTCCTGGTATCACAAATGATGCTAGAGATTCTCTAAAGTATCTTCACTTCTGGTGAGCTTCTCCTCTTCAGGGGCTGGAATACAAACTGGGCTGAACCGAACTACAAAGTTTGTACAAAACACCTAGGCTCTTCACCTCACCTAGCACACCACAGAGCCCACTCACATTAATGTTAAGACCTCAAACCACACCTTCATCGATTGGATCTTCTCTTACACCAAGTGTATTGCTGATGTGGGTCTACTTCAGGTTATTTTCAGTGACTACTGAATAATCTATAATGTGCACACACAACCCTCAGACCCAAGGCACCCCAAAGTCATCTTTACAAATTCTCTTTGCCACATAAATCACATCACTTTACTACTGGACCTTCACAACATGGTCTAGTTTCCAACTAAATGGTGTAAGCTGTGAAATAATGTTGACAAGGCCTAACTTTTTTTTTGTTTTGTTTTTATGATAAATTCATCAATACCTGAAACAGGCAAGATGGGCTTCATAAATCCTTCCTATGTCAAGGATCCTCATCTCCTGTGAGTATTGGACCAGTTTAGAGTTTGTTTCAAAATCTGTGACCCTGTCTGGCACTTGTACAAAGCATCTTGCAGTCTGGCAAACCTAATATTATATAAACAGCTAAATAATGTCTGTACTAGGTTAACATGATGTCCAAAGTCAACTACGCTGCTGCAAATTTTCAAAAGTATTTGAAAAAATTCGGAAGGGTTGTTCATTACTTCTTTGACCTGTTTTACACCAGAAAAGCTGCAACTCCTCTATACCAAAACCAGACTGTTTTCCTGGTCTTCTACCCTCCCACATGGACGCTCAGGTGGGGCCCCGAACACTCACCTACAATATCGCTTTGGGGGGAGCCAACTGCTTGCCCATGAAGCCATATTTCAGGTAGGTGTTTATGGGACCCACTAACTGTACGTGTCCATGAAGGGAAGGGGTGGTGGTATCCAAGATACCTCCCAAGTTTGATGCCATTCTGCAGGACAGTGCAAAAGCTATGGCTAGTAATCTGGTGTAAGGGAATACTTTCTAAATCCACACACATGCACCGTATGTCCATATCTCGACTTACTTACTATCACAAAGGCTTTATGCATAGTCAGTAGTGGTGATGAGTGGTGGGTGTCAGGCGCTATCTCTGTGCCATGCTGAAGGAGAGGTTGGAACACTTATATGGGGATTGGTGGTCCACCAGAATACCACATTTCGGGAGACAGTTACAGTCATGACACAAGGATGGCACAGGGGCACCAGATTATCAGGGCTTATTATGGTGCTGCCCAGTGCTGAGATCTGGCTGGGGGGGCACTAGACTACCAGGACTTATGGTGATCATTTAATGGCACTAGGATTCAGGCGGGGGGGCACCACCATGTAAGTGACTGGCAATAGGTTTGTGGAGGAGTTAACTATCACGACATTAACGTTTGGCTAACGCCTCCACAAACCTTAAAATATGCCAGACCGCCTGTATGCAAGATGCATTCAGGTAAGCTGCACAGGTACCTGGTATGCTTTGGCGATGACACACTTATGGGTTACTGACTCACTAACTGTGCCTTGCACCATGGACCTTTTAGTGAGCCCCTGCTTCCCAGGCACAAACCAAGGTTAGCGAGGCAGTAACCCCATCAGCTCAGTGCTATTCTTGATTATCCTGGGTTTGGTATGTGCATGGTGTTAGCCTTTTGCAACAAAACTGCACTTCTGCACCAGTGGTACATCTCTCCATTTGTGCACCAACCCCTAGCGCACACTGTTACACTGCAGAACCAATTTTAATGAACTGAATTAAATAAAACACTTAAGATTCATTTGGACTGGTACATAAAATGGAACGATGATGTTTAAGATATTGGGGAACAATGGGTAATGTCACCATTAGGGCTATAGTAGTGTACACATAGCTATTGCTGGGGGGGGGTTCATATGGTGCGAAAGAACCCCCCTTTTGAAATCTCCCCTTTTTTCCATTATTTATAAAAATGTTTTCAATATTTCTGTTTATTTTGTGACTGCCACAGAGTGCTTATGCACACATGATGAACCCCAGCACTTTCTCTCTGCATGCGTCCCCCTCATCATCTGATGTTAATCAGTTTCCTCAGTGCCAGTAAGATGACTGGAGCTGCTTTTTGAGTCTTTTTCAGCACCGTCCCCTATGGCTGGCTGGCCAATTGCAGCTCATGACAGCATCATGAGTGTGACTAGAATGCAGCATGGCTGCTGCCCACAATTCACACTGTCAGCTGGCACTCAAGGAAGATGGAGCATGGTGGCAGGCTCAGAGATGACATCTTCAGGAGTGCCAAAAAAGAGTAGAGGACCTAGACTTACAATTTTAACAGTCACCGGCAGATATATTTTGCTGGCCATAATTGTCAAAAATGTGTCCCTTATTAACTGCATATCAAGGGATAGGCTGTGCAGAACTGGGCAAAGGAGCTTTTCAAGTGGGTGGGCTGAAGATTCAGAAATAAATCCTCCTCTATACAAAATTCAAAGTTGTCGTGTTTCATATGCATCTTAACTTTTCATAAATTAAGCAAAAGAGGTACACAGTGGAAAGGCAATGCAAGTGTTTGAAAGGGTCTGACTGTGATCTACACTGCCACCTCACCAATTGTGCTGTTCAGACAGGTCTTCACTGTGGTCCCATTTTTATTGACATTCAGTTCCACTTTTGTCTGTGCTATCTGTGCCAGACACAGTTAAAACAAATATGTTGTGATAAGCATTTTCTCCAGATGATCTCATGTGTCAATAGAATGGTATTTGTTGATACAGTTCAGTGTTACGATCATACCCACTATACTTTTGGAAGTATGGTGGGGGTGGGCATTTAGGAGATGGTAACTTTGCACAGGGAATCCCTGCAACTGTCAAATTACCTTTCCCCTAACTCCCATTGTCATGCCTACCACACTGGAGAATGAAGTGGGGGCAACAAGTGTAGTACCCAATACTGAACTAAGAATTATGTTACAGATTTTTTTTCCAAGCAGGGTGCTTGGTATAGAAACAGACAGTGATGGCTGAAAAAGACAGAGTTCCATCCAGTCTGCCCAACTTCCCTATAATCCCTGGAACCTACTATTTCTCCAGGGTACCCATCCCCATCCTCTCTCTATTCTCCTCCTTTTTACGTTTGCTTGTGCGTATGCACAAGGAACGTCTTGGGAGAATGGGACACTTTGGAGGTGTGCCTGTCCTATGCAATCCCCTGCTCCATTGAGCAGGTGTGGCGGTCCTGCACCAATCGATGCAGTGCTGTGTATGACAGCAGTGGTCTTCTCTTCAAAGAAAACCACCGCTGTGTGCTGGCAGCATGTCACGCACCCCCCCAAATCTTTGGTGCCACGCTGGAGCCCACCCCAAGCGTGGCAAATGTCCAGCGTCATCAGTTTAGAAAAAACCAAGTTAAAAGCGGTCCCCGCGGTCTCCACCACCTCCACAACCGCACCCACCACGCGCACCCTGCCTTCCCACACCCCATACTTACCTCCGAGCTTGGCTGACGATCATCGCTGACCGGGAACACGTCTGCACTCTTCAAAGCTGACCACGAACTGAGGAAATGCCGGTAAGCTGTATAATGCGCTAGATAGGGGGGTTTCAATATTATTGCATATCTCAGGCATTTTTGGAATTTTTGCACCAAATTTTCAACATGGGGATTTTGGGACCCCTTCTGAATGATGTCACTGTCGTAGATTATTAGTCTGAAGGGTGATTTCGCCACAGTCAAAAGAAAATCACTCTTCTCGGCCCGAATAATGGTGGAAAATTCCTAAAATAACTGTTTTACGAGTGCGCATTGCGCAGTTCCTACGCACACTCGTAAGTTTGCGAATTTTCAATATTTTCACTCCAGATTTTCCACATTGCCATTTTACCACACCTTCTTATGAGCAGTATAGCTGTCATTTTTCACATCTTGCCCAAAACGTGTTTCCGCCCATGTAGCGCACAATGTCGTAGTCAGTGTGTGAAATCAATGTGTGGGACACATTAAGAAAATCACTGTGACACTGTTCATTAGCCGAGGTCTTAAAATGGCTATGTTGAAAATTTGGTGAAAAAATTCCTAAAAATGACTGTTTTACGAGCGTGAGTTGCGCAGTTCCTACGCACGCTTGTAGGTTTGCGAATTTTCAATATTTCCACTCTAGATTTTCAATATTGCCATTTTACCACACCTCCTTATGAGCAGTACAGCTGTCATTTTTCACATCCTGCCCAAAACATGTTTCAGCCCATGTAGCACACAATGGCACAGTCGGTGTGCGAACTCAATATATGGGACACATTAAGAAAATCACAGTGACACTGTTCATGAGCAGAGGTCTTAAAATGGCTATGTTGAAAATTTGGTGAAAAAATTCCTAAAAATGACTGTTTACTGACGTCGTTGCGCGGTTCCTCTGCGCTTGTAGGGTTGCGAATTTTCAATATTTCCACTCTAGATTTTCAACATTGCCATTTACCACACCTCCTTATGAGCAGTACAGCTGTCATTTTCCATCCTGCCCAAAACATGTTTCCGCCCATGCTAGCCGCAATGGCGCGGTCGTGTGCGAACTCAATGTGTGGGACACATTAAGAAAATCACAGTGACACTGTTCATGAGCAGAGGTCTTAAAATGGCTATGTTGAAAATTTGGTGAAAAAATTCCTAAAAATGACTGTTTTATGAGCGTGCGTTGCACAGTTCCTTCGCACCCTTATAAGTTCGCGAATTTTCAATATTTGCACTCCAGTGACTTCCAAATACCTAAACAGCACTTAGAAGCAAGCAACATTCGGCACTGACAAATGCTTGTACTTCTTTGTCACTGATTTTTTTAAGCCATGTCCTAGTGCCAAATACCACTGCAAATATCTGCGAGCGAACGTTCGGCATTGACAAATGCTTGTTTCTGTTACCTCTAGTAACCATTATTCGCTTAATTATGGTCCCAGCCCTGCTTGAATCCTCTGATTGTTTTTGCACCCACCAATTCAGCTGACACTCTTCCAAAGTTCCACCACCCTTTCCGTAAAGCAGTACTTCCTCAAATCTCTCCAGAACCTACCTTCTGGTAATTTCCATTCATGTCCATGTGACCATGAATTGGTACTCAGGTTAAATAGTACCCCACAGTTCACTCTGTTAATTCCTTTAAGGAACTTGAAGGTTCCTATCACATCTTCCCTCTCCCGTCTTGTCTCCAATGAGTACATATTTAGTGCCTTGAGGCACGCCTCATAGGATCTGCCCTGCTGTCCCTGAATCATTTAAGTTACTCTGTGCTGCACTGTCTCCAATTTATCCTTATTTCTGAGGTGAGGACTCCAGAACTGGGCACAGTACTCTAGGTGAGGCCTCACCAGGGATCTGTAGAGGGGAAGTATTATCTCCTTTCTTCTGCTATCAATACTCCTCCTGATACATCCCAGCATCCTGCTAGCCTTGCTATAGGCCATGTTGCACTGACTACTGCTTAAATGGTATATTGAGTTGGGGAGGGTGGGGGTTACAGCAAGGAGTAGAGCATTAGTTCTCACACTTTGCGATAGTAAGCCTCCCCAAGCCATGAAAAAGAGTTTGAGCCTCCCTCAGATTTGGAAAAAAATCTTGGACCTCCCCACAGGAAAAAAAAAAATCTACTTTGCACAGTACACCAGGAATAAAATGAAACTAGTAAAGTTGACTGAGTATATTCTCTTTTTATTTAACTTATTGCTCTCCACCCCTAACCCAGCACCCCAGGTTATACTTGTCACTCCTTTTTTATGACTCTTGGGTACATGTTACTCTGTCTGGAACAACCAACCTAGCCAATTCATATCTCCCTCTCTTACCCTGTTGTTAAGCAGCTTCTTGTACCCTTACCTCAGGTGACACCTGAAAAAAATGCATCAGATCTCTGTGCCTCTCCCAGTCACTAATTTACATACAAATACCTACTATAGAAATGAGCCTTGACTCAGTGTGCCTTTCCAATGCACTAATTTGCAAATAAACACCTATTGTAGAAACAAGCCTTGACTCAGCAAGCCTTCCCCAGGCATCAATTTACATGTAAATACACACCTACAAGCAAGCTTTGGCTCAATGGGGGCTTCCTGGTCAAATATTTGTGCATAGGTAAAGAACTTCACCTGCAATTATCCCAATTTAATTTGTTTTATTCTTTCGCACAAAACAGCCAAAACTTAAAATTTAAATACTGTTCATTCTCAGATTTGACCGGGCCTCCCCCTGGAACAATTTGGGGCCTCCTTTGGGAGGCTGGCCTCACCAGTTGAGATCCACTGGAGTAGAAGGAGCTCAGATATGAGTTGTATAGGCTTAAAATAAGCCATGAAAGTGCACCACAGAGCATACCATAGCTCATAGTTTCTGAGGACATACTATGTCTGAGACAATGACTGAGGTATATTACAGTAGCAGCATCTTGCTGCCCTCTGGTACTGAACACATATATGTATTCACTCTGTAGCCAGCTAGATGATAATTTTGCTTAGAGCAAGGGCGAAGGTCTCAGATATGACTTCTTTAGCTTCAAAATAAGCCCTAAATTCACCACATGGCTTCTGGGGTCCTAGCAGCCCTAAGACCCACAGCTTTTTTTAAAGGTTGCAGACTGCATAAAAAGAACCACCCTTGTGAAAATCCTGGCAACAGTCCTGTAGTGGTCCATCAAATTAAGCCTGTCACACTCCAGGCCCGATTTCTGCCAACATCTCTCAAGCCTTCTTCCCACTCTCCTCAACAACCTCAAAGTCTCATCGAACCAAGGAGACTTTGGGCGAAGGGTGAGGGGTCGAACACATTCAGGAGCAGTGGAATCCAGTGCCCCTACTACCGCCTCATTATAGGCAAGAACCAGGTCCCCAGGATCCATGCATTCACTAGGCAAACTCAATAGATCCAGCACCGCCATCAGGTCTTCTGGGGTAACACCCCATGAAGGGCGATACCGGACCATCTCCGCAGAGATCGACCTACCAGGGGGGTAAGGAAACTGACTTCGATAGTGTGATGGTCAGACCATCCAAATGGCTCCACCACGAAGTTGGATATCTCCATCCCCAGGAGGAACACCAAATCCAATGAAAGACCATCTATATGGGTAGAGGAGGAAATAACCTGTGTGAAGCCCAGCTAATTCCTTAGCTGGAGCAAGTCAGAACCAAACTGCGAGAGTTCATCGTTGACCCAGGCATTGAAATTCCCCAGGATCGGCCATCTGGAGGATTCCAATGTCATGTCGACGATGAAGTCTGCGACTTCCCTCAGGAAAACATTCCCATTACCTGGTGGACAGTAGATGAGAAGAATCCTGTACCCCACACCCTCACCCAGGATACAGTCAATAGATTCGGTAACTCCCACTGCTATCTCCATCACACTCAGTTCCGTTCTAAAACAGATTGCCACCCCCCCACCTCTACGATCCAATCTTGGATCGTGTATCACCGAGTACCTGACTGGTATAGCTGAAGCCAAAACAGGGCCAGCATCTTCATCCAACCAGGTCTCGGTGATGCATGCCAGGTCCGATGATCCGACAAGATCAGCTATTATAGCAGTCTTGTTTTTAGTGGACCTGGCATTACATAACACCGTCTGAGTTGGATAAATTGCCAGTGAAGACCGAGCCACCTGCCTGGCCACATGTTGGCACTTATTTGATATATATCTTTGTGAGCAACATTCGTCATGTTTGTGGTGAGTGCTGGACTTTGTGTTTTTACTGTGCCGTCATGTATACATGATTGTGACACCCTGCTGCTAACCTCCATTAACAAACTCTTTTTTTTGTCTCACTGGAAAAGGAGAAATTGCCAGAAAACCTTTGTGAAAAACAAGAATATTCCTCTTCACCCCTAAGGTGGTCCCTCATAGTGGGTCAGTGAGTTCCCTTCACCATGCTGTTCCCATGGCCTGCTTTTACAAGGGTGGGAGGTGGGAAATCTAGCAGAAGTAGAGGATCAAAAGGGCTCTGCAAAGCTGTTCTCCTGGTTTTGTACCCTCTTGCTCTTCCCCTCAGGTCACAACACCCCCAAGGAACCCCTTACCTGCTTGCCGTGCCCCTGCTCTAGTGGGAGTCTATCTGTCTTCCTCCCTGACCAACTGTACCAGCTCAGGTGTCTGGAGGGGAAGTTGCCACCGACAATTTCCTGAAACCAGGGTGCCCAATACTCAGTGTCAGCTAGTAACCTCCACCCTGACTATTCTCACTGTGTGACACCAGGGAGCCCACCCCAGTGCTGCCTAACATAACACCAACATTAGGGGGCCCAATCCCTAGTGTCTAGTGGTTTTGTACCCTCTTGCTCTTCCCCTCAGGTCACAAGACCCCCCAAGGAACCCCTTACCTGCTTGCCGTGCCCCTGCTCTAATGGGAGTCTATCTGTCTTCCTCCCTGACCAATTGTACCAGTTCAGGTGTCTGGAGGGGAAGTTGCCACCAACAAATCCCTGCCCTCAGCAATCCTTCACATGCTCTCTACAGAGATGGAATAGTAGCGGATTTGGAACTTTTTCTTGTTTTCAGTGTGCTTATAACAGAAAAATTACAGGTTAATGCAATCCCTATTAACTAAAATATAATCAAAGACATATTTCAGTTTGCAGCAATACATTCAAAGTTGATATCAACAGGGAACTGTGGGCCCAATTTTGAATTACAGGGCCTTCCTTTTTTGGTTCACCTTTGCACTGGTGCAAAGTGAGCATATTGATATGATAGTGAATTTTGAGAGGCATATCACTGTTAGTCCAGTGCAGGGCAATCTTCAAGGGGCTCAAAAGTGTCAGACCCATCATCGGCCGGACTGATTATGACACTCTTCTGGTCTTGCTGGGTGGAAACTTTTGGTAGTTCAAAGAAAAGAGCCACCAGATCCATAGAGTAGCTTTTTCCTTTGTTCTGCATAAGACAGCTCAGCAAGCAGAGCTGACCAGCGTCATGATCAGGCTGCTGTTGTCCTCCCCCATGAAGACACAATCCTTCCCACCCATTCCCTCTTAATTTTCTGAAACCAGGGTGCCCAATCCCCAGTGTCAGCTAGTAACCTCCACCCTGACTATTCTCACTGTGTGACACCAGGGAGCCCACCCCAGTGCTGCCTAACATAACACCAACATTAGGGGGCCCAATCCCTAGTGTCTGTACCTGAAACAAAAAAAAAAATCCCACAATCTCTCCCACCCCTTCCTTCTTAAATTTCTGACACTAGGGTGCCCAGTCTCTGGTGACAGTGAATGTTCCCCACTCCTCCTGTTTTCATTGTGCAACACAGGAGCCCACCCCAGTGCCTCCAAACATACCATCAACACTGGGGTTCCCAATCAGTACATGAAATAAAGAAAACCATACCCTACATTTTTATTTTTATTTTATACACCCTGTAAAAGAAAACTGTCCACTGATGTCCACTGCAAGCTCACTGCCTCTGTTACCTCCCACTCAGCACCACCCACTATCCTACTCCCCACCCTTACTTATCTACCAGGGTCCAACACTTTAATCTTCATCGGACCAGAAACACATCTTCACTTTTCAACAACAGATGGGGTACTGTGGAAATCAGGTACGCTGTTCAATGTAACTCAGTGGATTTTTTAATTGTCCCATAACTTGGTTATTTTTAAATATTTTTCCCAGAATGTTCAACATGTTTTTTTTTGGACCCCGATTCATGAGCAAGAATGTGAAATTATGCAAATCCCTTCCAAAAAATGATTACATAGTCATTATGTGAAATCACCCTTTGGGAAGGATTTGAACATTTTCTCCACCATTGTTCATGCAGTGGGATCATAACAAGGCTATGTTGAAAATGTAGTTTTAAAATACTTAAAAACAACAAAGTTATGAGCATACCTTGACATTTTTCAATGCACTGTCATAACTTTAGTGATTTTCAATATTTTGACCGCAATTTGTCAACATAGCAATTTTTCACACCACCTCATGCATATAATAGCTATCATTTTTGAAATTCTGGCCAAATGTGTTTTTACACTTGTGGCATAAAGTCACCTTTCAGGCAGGACTGGAATTTTTTTTTTTCTTCACCCTTGTTCATGAGGCAGTGTCATAAAACGTCTAGGTTGAAAATTTTTGGTAAAAATATTAAGCAACAAAGTTATGAGCATACATTAAAATGTTTTCAATGCATGTTTGTAACTTTGGTAATTTTCAAAATTTTGACTCCAAGTTTTCAACAAAGTAAATTTTTTCACACCACCTCATGAATGTGATAGCTGCCATCTTTCAAATCCTGGCCAAAGTATTTTTTTTTCTCTGCCACTATTTCATAAATGATACCTATCATGTTCAGAAGGAATGGATGTAAAAACACAATGCTGAAAATTTGGAGTCAGAATGTAAAAAAAAACAATTAAGTTATGAAGAAATGTTAAATTGTTCCCATGCTTACTCACAGCTTTATTTTTTGCAAATGTTGGCCCCAAATGTTCAACATATCCCTTGTGTTGCCCACCTCCTAAGCGTGACAGGTGTCATTTTTAAAATCTCCAATGCAACTTATTTTTGCAGTTGCACCATAAAATCATCTTTTGTATGGGATTTAAAAAAAAATCCACCTTGTCTTGATCATAATGTCTGGTGATAAAAAGAATGCTGTAAATGTGTGGTCAAATGTGGGAGCTCACTGATAATTAGATAATGCCTCTCAAATGACCTGTCCTGAATAAAAACAATATAAAAATGTGTAAAAGCAGGACACCACTGAAAATGAAATATTTCTTCTCATCTGGTCTAGCCTGAGAAAATATATAGTAAAAATGTGTACAAGCAAGACCCAGTATACAGCAAAGTGAGTACACTTACTGTCTGCTGTAGAGAGTATGTATGCTCCCTTTACAGTACACAGGACATGCATTCACTGTCATTGCATACAGTGGCTGGCCAAGGTGGTGAGAGGAGAGCAATGCCAGTTGTAGTATAGACTCAACATGGCATCAATAACTATGGTAAGAAGGGACTGCAGGGTGGCACAGCAAGTGGTGCAGGTGGGGCACTAGACACCAGGGGCATCTTTAGAAACTGTGGTAAGTGATCAGAGGATGGAGGATGCCACTAGACACCAGGGACTATTGTGAAACCTACAGGGATGAGGATAAAAGTGTGGGGCACCACTGGACACCAGGGAATATTTTATTTGCACCAGTGAAGTGGACTGGAAGATGGGGGGGACCACTGGACACCAAGGACTGCTTGTCTTTTTCACAGGGACAAGGATCGGAGGATGAGTGGACTACTGGACCACCAGGAAATGGGTACTTCCTTATGATGATGGGTGATCAGAGTTGGTGGGGCCAGTCACAGTGGCACAAACCTGCTGCAGCTTCCTTGTAAATGATCCAATAATGGCCATGCATATGGCCTCTTAATACCTTGCATGCCCAATAGTCTCATTTGCATGATGCTAACTAAATATCACACCAGGGGCTCCTAATGGTATTGAGTCTGTTGCACTGTTTCCTGCACTTCCCCGATTCATGTCAGGGCAGTACTCCTTGACTTAGCACTGCGTTGACATGCTCCTGTATTCAGTTGGATAGTGCCGGTGCACTGTCTGACTGAATATAACATCCCTGCAGTAATGGGGGAAGGACAAGCGTAGTACAAACATTTGTGTTCCACTCTGCCCTTTTTCCATTATGGTGCCCCTATTGTTCAATGGTCTTTCTGGTTACCAAATAATAAATAGATAATTGAAATTTTGCAAAATCCTTTTCTTTATACTTCATCTGTTCTCGCGACCCCACGAGCTGGCGGTTAAGATTTCCGCTGCGGCCGCGGCGACCGGGTTCGAGGCAGCGGACTCGGGTCGCTGGAGGGCGGCCGGGGAGAAGGATAGAGCATCCCACGGACTGCTCTCCTCTCCAGGGGAGGTGGGGTTGTGTCCGAGTCGCGTGACCCCTGGCGGAGGCCAGGAAAAGCGCATGACTGCTGACACCAAGCTCTGGAGATGGGGCAGGATGCTCTGCGCGTCATTGCATGTCCCCGCCTCCCGGAAAAAGGAAAAAGGAGAGCTGCGGAAGCCCTCAATGAAGCCTGTCACAGCTTCGATTAGCCCCCCCCAGGCCAGCCCCCGGACCTAATCTGAGGTCCACGGCATGCGCCCCAGTGCCGCGGCCCCACCGTGGGGGGAAAGCCACGGGGTATCCGGGGAGCCCGAGGCCAATGTGGCGGGGGGTGGAAGCGTAGAATGGGCTGAGCATCTGAGCTAACGGCGGCAAGAGGCGTAAAGAGGAAAAAAATACTTCATCTGTTCACATTGCTTATACATGCCTTTAAGTCATCTCTGCATATGAAATCATAGCCTGTTGCCACTGAAATTGTTCTGATAACAGAACCAGAGTTTTATGACTTTCATGAAGGGAAAACCACAGGAATAAATGAAGATTATAGGGCAATGAGTTTTTCTTTTCATTTATATGTCTTTAGTAATAAGGAACATTACATCCATTAATTCAAAGTTTCTGAAAATTTTCTACATTTAAGTCCTGTTGATGCCAGCTATAATTCTTATTGCTGGGACTTAAAACATCACTATAATTAAAAAACAAGCATTTCATTAATCTAATACGATGGAATGGTCATTCTATAAATAGTATATGTGTTGTAGAAGTATTGTCACAATAAGCTCAAGACTTAAAGAAAATGTCATAATCTGGGTTTGGAAATAAAACTAATTAACGGAAGAAAATCCTGATTTTCCATTGCTTTTGACAAATACTAACAGTACAGTAGCTGCCCATCACGAGTCTGTAAGATGCTTCCAAATGAGACAAACTCATTGACTTTAACATGGGTATCTTTCAAGGAAGAGGACAAGCTGTTCACATTTTCAAGGCCATAGCGTACATATGATTTGTTCTCGTAAAACTCCATTTGAATTACCACAACAAAGCCAGATACAGTTTTCTTGATGTTCTACTTGACATTTACATAAGATGAGAGCTGTTAAATGAATGGCACAAAAAGCGAATCCTCAACCCACTGTTTTAATCTGCTTCATAAGAGAATGCGTCAGGTTTAACTTAAGATGTCACAGCATAAACATACTGTGAGATGAAATATTTTTATGAAAATGTATGAGATAAACCCATTTAAATTCAGACAAATATTAAACTATGGTTTTTATCTTTTTAGGTAAGGGAAAATTCATTCTTGGATATGCATTTTGATACAGTTACCCTTAAGACTGACTAGCTTGGGAAATCACAGACTTTTCTTGCTTAACTAATAAATGCAGTATTGAATACGTGACAGTTGCTGGTACATAATATTATAGTAAAAAAATCTTCTCCAGCCTAGCCCACCTCAGTTTAAACAAATAAACAAGCTTTAAATCTAGGGGACCCAATATCTAGTCAAAGCTCAGTAAACTGCAGGACAGATTGGATCATCAGCCTCATGTACTAAAATATGTACAGCAGGGATATTTTATTTAAATATTAACATCCAGTCTAGTAGTAGTAGGCAGGAAATTACAGGCCATTTAGCCTGACATTGGTGGTCGGCAAGGTGATGGAGGGTATTGTCAAGGAAAGGCTAGGGGGGTTACTGGAGCAAACTGGGTACTTGGGCGATAGGCAGCATGGCTTTGTCATGGGAAGATCCTGCCAGACAAACCTTGTTGAGTTCTATGACTGGGTGAAGAGGGCCTTGAACCAGGGTAGGCCAGTGGATGTCCTCTTTCTGGACTTTAGCAAGGCATTTGATTCAGTACCCCACAGTGGCCTGCTGGCTAAGCTGAAGAAAATGGGGGTCGGGAGACAGTTGTTAAGATGGATAGCAAATTGACCCTCTGAGTGTACTCAGAAGGTGGTGGTTGGAGGGTTAGCCTCATCTCCTAGGTGGGTTACTAGTGGGGTTCCCAAGGGGTTAGTGTTGGGGCCATTTCTTTTCAATGCCTATGTCTCGGATATCAGGAGGGGGATCAGAAGTGAGATGAGTCTCTTTGCAGATGACTCAAAGCTGGGCACAGTGGTGGATGAGGAGGAGGGCAGGGTGGCCTTGCAGGAGGACCTGAAAGCTCTGGAAAGATGATCGGGAAAAATGGAAACTAAAATTCAATGTGGGGAAGTGCAGGGTTCTGCACCTGTGAGTAAGAAATCCAGGCCAGGGGTATATCCTGGGAGGAGACATGATTCAAGTCACAGAGGGTGAGAGGGACCTGGGAGTAGTGATAGATGTCAAAATGAACAACTCAGAGACCTGTAGAAGGGCAGCGGCAAGGGCAAATAGGATGCTGGGATGTATCACCAGGGGGATTACCTCCAGAAAGACGGAAGTGATCCTTTCTTTGTACAACTGCTTGGTTAGGCCACAGCTCAAGTATTGCGTGCAGTTTTGGAGACTACATTTAAAAAGGGACATTGCACTCCTACAGAGGGTCCAAAGGAGGGCAACCAAAATTATCTGTGGCTTTGGGGAGAGGACCTATGAGGAGAGGCTCAGGGAGCTTGACATGTACACCCTGGAGGAGAGGAGAGATGGGGGACATGATAGAAGTCTTTAAGTACATGAAAGGGATCAATAAAAAAGGCTCAGTCAGGGTGCTCCAAAGGAAGGAGGGTAGAGCAACGAGAGGTCACTAAGCTGGAAGGGGGCAGGCTCATAGGGGAGAGGAGGAGATGTTATTTCACAGAAAGGGTGGTGGAGCCATGGAATACACTGCCCAGGGAGCTGGTAGAGGTGGAGACTATGGATGGGTTTAAATTGGGATGGGACAGGTACAGGGGGAAAGTAAATCTGACCAGGCCCAGTACAGGTGGAACATCTGGGACTGGGGACAGTATAACCCAAGGGGGAGTGGGGGACACCAAAATTAACCCTCAGTGCAGGTACTGAAAATTGAGCAGACTTGAGAGACCATTAGGCCTAATTCTGCTGGCATTTTAGTATGTTAGTACCCAATACCAAAGTTCCAGGGTTTAAAACCCCCTTCCTCAGGGTGACTGGTAGTCTTAAATTAAAACCAAAAAATATATTCAGTAAATGTAGCTTCAGCTATTTAACCTAATAATTTATCACAAAATAGTATGCATGCAGCTATACCTTAATAGTTAGCTATAATGGTTCAGTAAGCAAGCTCCTATTCACATCCCATTCTCTGCACATACAGTACAATTCCTGACAGAAAAAATAAAAATAAAAACATGAAATTCCATAATTAATGTTCATTTTACTACATGATAACGAACAATTAATGTCAGAGTATATGAGATCCTAATATTCATCTGATTTATAGTATATTAGTCTCTCAAGTAGTGTCTCCCTCCCCCTTCCACCACCTTTATTCACACTGAACCGGGCAGAATCAAGCATATAGATTTAAGTACATGCATTGTTTCCCATCTTATAAAAATAAACTTCTGCAGAATAGCTTATGTCTTTTGATTATTTGGCATAAATATTTATTTGGAAGCAGATCATTTATTGCCCTTCCCCTCTCCCCCCAAAAAACACACCAGCCACTGTATGAAGGTGTTATTCACAAAAAGAACATTTTATAATAATGGGTTGTGATGTAATTTTCTTTTACTGTGCTCCCCCCAGCACAGCCCTTCACCCCCATGAATGAGGGAGAAATCATGCAGAGAAACTAGGATACAAGTTGAGCCATGTTTTAACTGTGAAGCATTTATTGGGAAAGCTAGGCGAGATCATACATGGAGGAACTATAGACACTGGGATTCAGGATTTTAAGTTAGGCTCTTAGAAGGGGCTATATTAACTGGTTGGAAGAAGAAGAAAAATTAAATCAAAGGTAAGAAGCATTGAAAAAGTTTGCAAATGCCCCACACTGGAATAACTTAAGGACATTTTCACTAAAAACCTTAGAAAGTATGATAATAAATAAAATCCATCAAAAAAGCAAAGTCTGAAAGAGATACAGGTGACTTCTGTGATGGTAAAGTGTTTAACAGGAGGCCTCTAAGTAATGAACAACAACAAGGAACTCTAAGGCCAAAATCCATTATAAAAAGAAACACTGACCCATTCGATTATGGAACCGAAACAAGTGATGGAGAAAGTGCAGAATCAGATGCAAATTATTTTCTGGAAAAGAGGACCACAGAGATATTCCACTGCTCCCACCACACCACCCCCACACCCCTTTGTGCCATGGAGGATCCAGTGGATCAACAAATTCAATCGAGAATACATAAACAGACCCAGTGGAGAGTGGAGAGGGGAGAGGTGGTGGAAGTGGAAATGGAAATGTACAAAGAGGAAAAGGATGGATACCTGGATGACGACTGAGATGATTAAGTCAGAGATAAATTTGATATAGTTGTCCTGTTTTGAATTGAATGAAAAGGAGATCTCTGTTTTTTTTTAATCATATAGATTTTTATTGATTTTTCTCTTTTTCCCAAACATGACAGTTTTTTGACAAGTAAGGAACCGAATCATAGAACTGCATATACATGCAGACATTAATATATTGTTCGTATCAGGCCAGTACAGAAGCAGTCTGGCTCTCCACAGATTAATAGACAAGTTAGAGAGTTCTGTATAACTAACTATTGCTTATCATGACTAGTGACTAGGGTGACTAGGGAGGTGGATCAGGGGAGGGCAGTGGACATGGCCTATCTGGACTTCAGCAAGGCCTTTGACACTGTGCCACATAGAAGACTATTGCACAAACTGGGGAATATGGGTGTGGGCAGGACAGTAGTGCGGTGGGTAGGTAACTGGCTGGGTGGCAGGACACAGAGGGTGGTGGTAAATGGCTGTCACTCCACAGAGGGAAGAGTGACCAGTGGGGTACCACAGGGATCAGTGCTGGGACCGGTACTATTCAATATCTTCATAAGTGACATAGCACAGGACCTAGAAGGCAGAATTTCACTGTTCGCTGATGACACAAAGCTCTGTAACAGAGTAGACACACCAGAGGGTGTAGACAGAATGAGAAGGGACCTGCAGAAACTTGAAGAATGGTCAGGGGTTTGGCAGTTGAAATTCAATGCAAGGAAGTGCAAGATAATGCATATGGGGCACAAAAACCCTGGCACAATATATCAGTTGGGGGGTGAGGATATAGCATGCACCAAGCAGGAAAGGGATCTTGGAGTTATCATCTCTGATGACCTCAAGGTAGGAAACAGTGTGACAAGGCAGCAGGTAAAGCAAATAGGATGCTGGGATGCATAGGCAGGGCATCACCAGCAGGAAAGGAGTCATAATTCCACTATACAAGACACTAGTGAGGCCGCACTTGGAGTACACTGTGCAGTTTTGGAGACCTTACCTACTTAAGGACATAGACAGGGTAGAGAAGGTTCAGAGGAGGCAGCAAAGATGGTGCATGGATTGCATCACAAGTCCTATGAGGACAGGTTGAAGGCACTGAACATGTACTCCCTGGAGGAGAGGAGGGAGAGGGATATGATAGAGACATACAAGTATCTTACAGGGAGGAACAGGGTGCAGGTATGCACTATTTTTAAGCGAAAAAGATGTTCCAGGACTAGAGGGCATGGGATGAAGTTGGAGGGAGGACGATTCAGAGGAAACGTGAGGAAGAATTTCTTCACAGAACGGGTGGTGGACAAGTGGAATACCCTGCCAGAGGAAGTGGTGGGGGCTGAAACAATCATGGGATTTAAGAATGCATGGGATAGACATAAAGGAATTCTGGAGATCAGGGGTAAGGGGCAACAGACTTCCTGGAAAACATAAACTGAACTTACAAACTTAAATGGGCAGACTGGGTGGGCCATAGGCCCTTATCTGCCGACACTGTCTATGTATCTATGTATGTATCATTCTACATCTATGAGTAGTTTCTAGGAATAAAGTTAATATACATCTAACGATCCTAGGCTAGCAGAAGACATTGCTTCACAGGTAATATTATTGTGCTCTCTACTAATTTACCAAACCTTGGGTGCTTGCAGCAGTCATGTAGCAGAGAGTAGAGAGCAGAGTTGATAGTGGAGGTACAGGTATAGCTGGCAGTGAGGTGAGAACTCCCATATGCCCCAAGAAAAGATGGGTAGTATCTAAAGGAAGAAGGAGGAGGAGGAGAGGATTTGCCAACTGGAGGATTGACTGGAGGGGTGGGTGGGACCATACATATATGTGAATGCAGATATTCATCCCATTGCAAGTGGTATCTTGGGAGATGCCCCTTCCCTACTGCTATGAGCCTCTCAAAGATTGCACATCTGGCCAGGACTGCCGTCCAAGCGGAAGACGCTGGGGCGGTGGGTTGTCTCCATTTCATTAGGATGGCCCTCTTCACTTCCATAAGTGCAGTCATAACCTAAGCTTTGAGCGGCCCCAATAGGGGTTCTAGGGAGGAGTCTTCTCCTAACAATAGAGATTCGTGAGATAGGAGAATATGCTTACCTACAATTCTGGAGCAGTCCTTCAGGACTGTGGACCAGAAAGCCTGAAGTGTAGGACATGCCCACAGAATGTGAAGTAGGTGTGCCGGTGATGACTGGCATCTCCAGCATTTACTGTGGTTCAGCACTTTAATCTTAGCCAGAAATGCAGGTGTTCTATACCATCTGAGGAGAATTTTCAGCTGTATTAGCTGGATCCTGTCATCTTCATACACTGCGTGCTGCCTTTAAACAAAACGACCAGCTCTGCTGAGGAATTGGACTCTGAAGCTCATTTTCCCATGCCATCTGACAAAGAGAGGTGGTGTCCAGCTGAACATCTTAGTACACTGTAGAAGATGCTCACCAGTCCCGGGCCATGTTTCGGTTTATGTAGTGAATTTAGGCACCCCCATGTAACCTCATTCTAGGTTTGAGCAGTAGAGCTTGGAGTGCACTCCTTATCTGGAGATAGCACCAAAAGTCCTGCTTTTGTAAATCAAATCTATTCTGTAGTTGTTTGAATGACATAAGAGTTGCACTATGTGGGAGGAGGAGATCACCCACAGAATGGATACCCTTCCTGTCCCAACTTAGCCAATTTAGGGGTTTATAATCAGCCATGATAAGCCTGTTGTGCAAAGGGGGGCATATTGGACTGGGGGGGGGCGGGATCTGGCCACACTTGATATACCAGTAATCATCACTGCTTGGTGCCATGTGTTACAGGTTTCCATCATAATGGGAGTCAATTGATATCCAGAGATTTTTTTATTTCTAAGTAGGGCAAACAGGGAATTATCCAACACAAGAGTAGCTTCTAGACTGACCCATTGCGGGGGGTAGGGGGTTGGGGAGACAAACCATGCAGTGGCTTGGGTCATTCGAAAGGCTAGGTAGTATCCTAAAAACCAGGGTAACCCCAAACCACCTCTGGTCCATTGAGCCCTTAGTTTTGCTCATCCCCAGCATGCCACCTTCCCTTCCCAGAGAAAGAAGGAGAGAGTTTGTCTAAGGAAGTGAATAGCTTATTGGAGAGAGTGATTGGGAGGTCATTCAGCAAGTATGAGAATCTTGGTAAAATGAACATATGTGTTGCTTCGACTTTGCCCTTTAAGGATAAGCGGAGTCTACATCAACGTTGAACCTCAGCTGTCAGGGTCATTAAAAGTGTAGAGAAATTCACCTTTTCAAGGTCATTCCATGCTGCAAATATATATATCCCCAGGTACGAAAACCCTTGAAGGGCCCAGGAGATGTCTGTGCCTTTCAGGCAGTCTCTACCACATTTAGGGTTCAGAGGAGAGAGAATTGTCTTTTATTGGTTTATTACTAGGCCAGAAATATGGGCATAGTTTCTTTGCACTTTTAAGACTGGGGGGAGAGAGATACCTCCGGGTTGGACAATGTGAGTAACATATCGTCCGCATATGCGTTAACCAGGAAGGTCTTCTGTTTAACAGGGATACCTGAACTATCAGGGGTATCCATAAGTTTCCTAATCAGAAGGCTAAGGGCTATAAGGAAAAGTAGGAGGGAGACAGAAGACATCCTTGCCTCGTTCCCTGCTGTAAGGGGAAGGGGGAAGAGATGTCTTGGTTGGTGACAATCCTGGCTGTGGGCAGGTGGTAGAGGGAGGAGACCCATGTGTGTAAGTGGCTGCCAGATCTATATAAGGTGAGGACCTCATGGAGATAGTTCCACTCCATGGAGCTGAACGCTTTCAAAAAGTCGATTGCTAAGGCAGCCATTGGCGACTTAGCCAGGAGTGCTATCCATTTCAGTTTAAGAACTAAACGGAGATTGTCTGCTCCAGATTTGCCCTTGGAGAGCCAGATTGCACAAGATGTATAAACCTATGGAGCACCTGGTTCATCCTGTTTGCAAGCACTTTGGCCAGCAATTTGGCATCAACTGACAGTAATGAGATGGGCCAAAAATTGGCACAGTCTAGGGCATCCAGGGATTTTGGGAATCAAAGTCACTAGGACTTCTCATAGAAGGAGGGAGAACTGTGGCTTGGGCCACTAGAAGAGCCTGAAGAGGGAGTAGTGATGTCTTTCTCCAGGAGTTGGTGAAAGCTCACCGCCATACCATCAGGCCCTGGGGATTTTCCCTTCGCCATCTGGGAAAGTGCTAAGTGCAGCTCCTCCATGGAAAAGAGGGTCTTTAGAGCAAAACACTCCTCTTGTGAGGGTTTTGGAAGGGAGACTCCCTTGTAGAATTCTGACATATGTGCAGAGAGATCTTCTGGCAATAGCATGGATTGAGACTGGCAGAGATTCTGGTAATAGGCTTGCATCGTCTCATTAATGTCACGGGGAGTGGTAACTACCTTGCCCTCTTTGTTTCTTAACGCTAGTATTCTGGATGATGCCTGCTGCTTGCGTAGGTGGTTAGCTATCGATTTTCCTCCTTTAACCCCTCCCTCCCAAGACTTATGTTTAACACGGAGTAGTTGCCACTCAGCTTTTTTATGTAGCAATGAGTTAATCTGATATTTCAGACCTGTGATCTGAGGTAAGAGGGTTTGCATGGGCATTGGGCGGTAAGTTTAAACTGCTTCTTCAAGTTTGTAAGTTCCTCCTGTAACTGGCGCACCATTGCTGCCTGGGCCTTATTTTTGGTGGCAGTGTATGATATAATTCTCCCCCCGGATGACAGCTTTAAAAGTCTCCCACACCATGGAGGATGAGACTTCCTCTGACATGTTAAGGGAAAAATAAGTACTAGTTTCTTCTGCTATAAAGGATTGGAAGGTTTTGTCCTGGATCAGTAATGGGTTACATCTCCATCTGGTAGCCAGCACTCCTTGACCGGGGGGAGAGAGGTAATGGACATGGGGGCATGGTCAGAAATGATTATGCTATCACTTGAGGTGTCCAGGATCCCTGGTGCTGCCACATGATTAACTAGCCAGAAGTCTAACTTGCTATATGTACAGTGGACTGCAGAGTAACAGGAATAGTCTCGCCCTTTGGGATTGTTCCTCCTCCAGAGGTCAGACATTCCCCATTCTCTCATCATTTCATTTAGCCCTGCCAAGTCTTTAGGATGGGTTTGTGGGGTTGGAAGGGATTTATCCAAGAAGACATCTTGCACCAAATTATGATCCCCATCTACCAGGATTGGTATGTCCAAGAGGTTAACTGTCAATTCAGTGAGGGCTTGACTGATATCTGGGTAAAGGCTCCCTGAATCAGTGTTGTGTCCATAAATGTTTGCTATTACCACCCTACCCCCTGGATATGAGAGTCTGACAACCACCCACCTTCCCTGGGAGTCGGTACGCTTATACTCAATTACCTATGGTGATGCTTTCCGAAGCAAGATAAAAAACCCTTTGGATCTGGAGGTAGCACAGGTGGCAGCTAAAGAGCCCACCCATAGCTTTTGCAGCCACTGAACCATTCTTCTCATTAAGTTTGTCTCCTGAAGTAGGGCTATTACTGCACCCATAGACTTTAAAAATTGAAGTACCTTGTGCATTTAGCTGGATGGTTAAGTCCTTTCACATTTCAGGAGACACATTTCCAGCCCTGGGTAGAAGATGAGCTATCAGCCATTGCTATTATCCTCCACACAGAGCAGAAAAAGGGAAAAGGCACTAATCAGAGGAGTACTCACCAACCAGCAGCGACCGGAGGGGAGAACAGGGTAAGAGAGAGAAGTCATCTGATAGTGGTTTGATCAGAAGGTTCTCAGCTCTACTGAGTAGGAGCGTGAGCAGTTACATGAAAAGAGTTAGTGTCCCTGACTGCTGCAGCATTTGTCGATGAGAACAAGAACAAACTGTGTGAGGAAGAAAAAACAAATAACACCCGTTAACCTACAATATCTTTAGTTTTACAAAAAACACACAATAAAGTATCTGTGTAGCCCCCCCAAAAATACCTAAAGCTGGTGTGAATCAGCTAATGGTGCTGCAGTGAATGTGTGAGAGAGCTCTCTGAGCTCTGAGCCAAACTATTTCTAACACCGAAAAGGGGGATGGGTCATGACCAAGCTATGATCCGCCCCTACCTGGCCTCCAAGATCTCTGTATGACCAGATCTAAGAGCCAGTGGATCCTGCCGGCTGCCTGCTGGTAGGGAATCCCTCATATCAACAAGAAAAATCATTAAGCAACTTGTAATGGTGGTTTTTGGGGGGGGGGCCTCTATTGCTGCTTGCCAGTTTGGATTCCCTGGGTAGAGGCCCTGAAATACACAAAAGGAGCTAGTATAACTAGTTTTGGGGTAGTTCTCAGTTAAGATTAATGCCTGAAGAACCTTTAACCCCGCATAATCCTCCATATGGAGGAATATATGCCATCATTGAAAATCTAACTCTGTTAGTAGTAGTATATTATAAGTAGAGGGGACGCTCCCAATCATAATATGGTGGGCTTTCTGAGAGCCCCAGGGCTTCAGGACAGTGTGGGAGGGAGGGCACTACAGTGGAGGTTTCCAAAATCCATGTACTACCCAAGATGAACCTTTATCACATCAGACAACCAATGATTATGACATTATATGCACTGAGAAAAAAACAGACAGCTTAGCCATTGTTTAATTATTCCGGATGTCAGCCATCCGCACCGGGGGAATCTTGTCTTTCTGCCTGCGGTTTAACAGTTCTGTTTGGCCTTGCAGGACTGCCCACTACCACTGCAAAAGATCTATTTCCAGGCTTTAATACTCTAGCCGCTGCTGCTCACTCTGTTTCATCTTCTTCAACCATTGTCACCCAGTCCAGTAAAGTGGTAGCTTCCATCGGTTTGCCAGATTCAGAATCCAATCCATCTTGTTCGGGTGGTTGTGGAGGTGCTGCTGTTTCTGCATGAGAGAGTTTGGCAAGAGGAGAGGCAGATGGATTATTGGCATTGGTTCTGGTTGGACTTCTGGAGCGTTGGTGGTTTCCGGGTGCTAGCAGGGTGTTTAAGCCTTTCCCTCATTTCCACAGATTCAAACTCCACTATTGAGGGCCAGTCAATGGTTTCAAGGTTTAATAGCTACCCGATTCCCTGCAGAGTTCCCTGCATCTCTTGGTGGTTCCCGCAGGGCGGGAGTGGGAGACCTTGTTTGTGCTGCACCAGTCCAGTTGCGTTTTTCTTCCCCTGGCACTCATTTCTCCTTACTCACTATTCCTCTGCTCCTTTGGTCCCCTGGAGCCCAGAGGCATCTGGGGGATGTAGTTCTGGACATAACGTTTGACCAGTGCTGGTTAACCCATGCTTCAGCTTCCTTCAGTGATTCTGCCAGAAAAGCTTTCCCTTCCCTATACAGATGCAGAGCTGTGAGGTTTTAAATCTGTACTGGAAGAAGTTAGCTTGTAGAACTTTTAATGGGTCCATACTCTTCTCTTGGTGGCTACTTCTGGGAAAGTCTGTATAGAAGGAGATGGTAGCTCCCTCCACATGATTTCCCTATCTCTCTGGAGGTTTGAAGCAACTTTTCTTTAATTGAGTATCTCAGGATATATGCAATTACAGTTCTTGGAGCATAAGTGTCTGTTCTGCCAGAAACTCTATGTGCCCTCTCCATGCCGATCGGATACCGCCACCTGTCTCCAAGGAGCTGGGGTATCCATTCATTTAAGAACCTTTCCATATTAGGCCCTTCAGTGCCCTCAGGGACCCCGAGGATCCTAATGTTGTTCCTACACCCTCTGTTTTTTTGGTCTTCAGCCCAGTATCATAGCCAATCAAGTCTGGCTTCATGGTCCCTCAGTCATTGCAGTACAGCTAAGTGTTGCCACTTGAGCTCCTCCGTCCACTGTTCCAGGACATTCTGTTTGTCCTCCAGATGTCAAACATCAACTATGTTACCTGCCAGGGAGGCCCTGATACTGTCCACCCTCATCAATAAGGCCGCTAGCATTTTGGTGATATTAGACAGGGCGTCTCCCAGCTGGGGATGATCAAGAATGGTGGGGACCTGTTGCCCACTGGTTTTCTGAGCATTAGCTCCTGCCACGTCCTTCCCACTTATTGGCGTGTGATGTAGACTAAGGAAAATAAGGAGCTGCAGTGTGTCTCCCACAACTATTTAGTGTCCGCTGTTATCTTGCAATCACAACCCATTTCGCTGTCATTGGGTGCCCAACAACAACGAGAGTAAGCAGGGACATGTGTAAATGGACTACACACATGCTTGGGCTGTTACAGCTTAACCAGACTGTTCAGCTCCTAAGTAGAAGTCATCAGGATATTTGCCGATCTACCGCGCCTCCAACCTCAAGGTTCATCAATATCTGTGCAGCAGAGGTTGGGAAGGGTTTACCAGTTGCTTTAAGTTAAATTCCATCCAGCATATTGGTGGATTATGAGTGACCACACACCAGGGTAGAAGGGAGCTAAAACTTTAAGCTGCCATTACCGTCGGGTTCAGGCCATGCCCTCAGAGATCGCTGTTTTTAATCATAGACTGTCATTCACTCCACCTTGTAGATTTAACCTTTGTGAGATCTCATGGATGTCAATAAACTGGCACATAATTTGAGTTTTAAGTCCTTCTTTAAGAGGAAGCAGGACCTAGAGGATCAAGAAAATGGACTTGTGGTAAGTTGCAAGAGCATTGCAATTAGTGCTGTAGGTGATGGCTACAAGTTTAAGTCAAAATCACAGTTTTGTACATCCATGACACCAGCCTTACAGACATTTTTAAAATGCTGTGAGGAAGACATTATACAGCTTGACTGTGATATGGACAGCTGATTCTTTCATAACCTGAGCAATCAGGAACAACTGACTTTAAAAATCTATTGAGTCAACTGATGGGAAGGGGGTCAGAAGCGTTCTTGGGCAGTGATAAATATGATACAGAGGTATACAAACAGCTACATAACGCTAAATATAATGAGAAAATGCATTATGACCAGACTAATGGTTTAAAAAAAATGACTGATGAATATTTAGCTCTGGCAGAAAGAAATGATAGGTTATCATACAGAAGACAAAGTAATTTACTGTTAATGCTCCAGTAATAGCCTCCTTTTTCTATCTTCCAAAAATACATAAAGATCTGGTCAAACATCCTGGCAGGCTCATTGTTTAAGGGAACCCCTGGCTAAATTATTATACCAGTATACTGTAATTTTTGTAAAATAACTACCCTCTTACATAAAAGATAAAGTAGATAGTTTGAGAGGACTTAAAAAGGACAGGAAATCACTTCTTATTGGTAGCTGTTTATAAAGTTCTTATTTTCAGAGAAGATATTCATTCCCTTAATGTATTCCTATATAACTATAATTACTGTTGACCCTAGTTATCAACCAAATTATGATTACTGTCAAGTGCCATAATAACTGAATTTTAGGTTATTACAGCTCAAATGCCATAATAACCCAATATCCATTTTTTACAGCATTCTCCTCTAATTGCCTTTCAGTTCCACTCCTCACACTAGCAACTGTTCCATACACACTACAGCTCCGTCACTGCTAATCGACAAGCCACTGCTACGAGACTCTCAAGTCTCTGTCTTTGTTGTTATTTTTATTTATCTGGTTGATTCTCTTAGTTAACATTTCAGACTTTTATCTGGTTGATCCTTCTACTTCTCCGATTCCTGACTCTGACCATGTTTCTTAAAACATTGTTTCAGTCTTTGCTGCCACTCATTTGTAGCATGCCCCCTCACTGGCTATTACTTTCTGCCTGGGCAGGTCAAGCGCATGAAAAAAAAACAGCACTTCTGTTTTTCCATTTCAAGGATCCACAGTCATCGCCCAGACTTTGCTCTCACCACCCTCACAGCAAGACACTAATTTCTTGCTTTTGTTTGTCTAGTCAATTGTGTCTTTACAAAAAAATCTATCTCATGGATTCTACTATTGGTAGGACTCAGACAACAATTTCAGAGACAACCTCTCTGTTTGCAGATGGATCACAGTGACTGAGTACTCTCACTGCAGTCTCTGGGTGCTTCACACTGCAACTTAACAAAACAAATAAGAAAAAAAAAATTAGTGAACTGTACTGAGAGAGGCAGGCTGACAGACACTCCTAGCTGGTGTGCGTGTGTGTCTCTCTGACTGCACTGCTACCAAAAACTCCCTGCACCAGTAATTATAAAAAATAAAAGATAGACAAATGTGTGTTAAAAATGTTTTTAATCACCCTTGGTGTGTAAAAAAAATCCTTAACACACACTTGCTTATTCTTTATTCACCATATAATTACTGGTGACCTCATTTAGCACACTGTTTACAAACATCTGTCAAACACTATATTAACTTGAAAACCAGTTATTATGGCATTTTGAAAACTTCTGTTCACTGGCACTCTCCTATAGTACTTCACAGTGCCTCTAGATAACTCAAGCATCCACTCACAGACTCCATAATGTTCTCAGCCATGGTCTATTATTCCGTGTTTTGCTTTAATTTTCCTGTCAGTTCCAGGCCATTGTTGCCTTCACAACAAAAAGTATATATCTGGTTGATCCTGATGTGCTCATGCTTTGGTCGGTGCTTCAGCAGTCAGTCAAATGGGGAACCGACCGCGGCTGACTTACTGCAGTTGCAGTGCCACAGTGTATGCACCAGTAATTATAAAAAAAAGCCTAAGCAGGTGTGTGTTCATAATGTTTTTTGCACATCCTCAGTGAGTAATGAGCTCATAAACCTCTCAAGCTTTCAAGCTTCACTCTCGAAGTTTACTTTTTTTTTTTATTATTTTTGTTTTTACCTTTGTTTTACCAGGAGAGATACACGTGGCTTTGTGGCTCATCACTCACCTCGTGTGTGTAAAAAAAAACATCATAACACACTCCTGGCTAGCCATTATTCTCTGTATAACCGAATAAAAACTGAGATGAAAAACTGTATTTTGCAGAGTTTTGTTTTTATGGGCAGCATTCTGTTACAGTTCCCTTCATGGAACCTGTGATCTGGAGTTTTATCTATGTCACGTTTTGTGCACAGAACTCTCAATAAGTTTCTAATAGTTCAGTGGCTCATAATTAGCATTCTGTACACAAACCATGACATAGTAAAACCCCCAAACTACCTGTTCTGTGAAAAGAACTGTACAGCATTTTGCAAATAAAAAGATAACAAATGAAAACACAGTTTTCACATCTGTGTTTATTCAGCTACAGTTAAATATGGATCATTTGGAGGTGAGTTTCATTTTAAGTTTCATTTTCATTGAAACAGGAACATTACTAACTGCTGTCAATTAGCACACATTTCCTGTCCTCTTTAAGAAATTGGCCATTGAAGAAGAAAGCTGGTTGCTACATTTGATGTGGAATCTTTCTCTTCCAGTGTACTACATGAAGAAGGCTTGGAAGCAATGAAGTACTTTTCTTGAAACACAACAAGTGAGTGACCCTCCTACAGAGGTGTTAGTACAATTGGCATGCTTTTTGTTAGAATGTAACACCTTTTTTTTACAATGAGGATTTTTTTCTCCAAAAAAAGAGATACAGCCATGGGTGCTAGTTTTGCTCTTAATTATGCTAACCTCTTTCTGGGAAAATGGGAACAAGAGGTGGTGCATAATGAGGTTATCAATACATACCGTCACAAAACTGGTTTGTGGAGACATTTTATTGATGACATCATTGTGTTGTGGAGAGGAATGGAGCTAGAACTGTTCAATTTGGTCAGGTTTCTTGAGGACAGTAACAAAGACTCGAAGTTCAGCGTGTCATTAAGCAGAATTCAGATTAGTTTTTTTTGCACCTGATTTTAATGAAAGATAAAGGGGGATGGGGTTACAACAGATCTTTTTAGAAAGGCTACTGATAGGAACACCACCCTGCTGGGGAGTACTAGCCACACTATCTCTGCCATTCCTAAAGGCCAACTAATAAGAACTAAAAGAAATTGTGGCAACAATGGAACATATCAGGTATGGGTTGATCAGTTATCAGAAAGTAAAAGGTAAAGAAATGAAACTGGGCACACACCAATAGACATGTGTTAGTCCAGTTTGGGCCTGCTATGACTTTTTGTTAAAATAACATAAGTTTGTCCACCACTTATCTATTGGTATGTGCCAAACTTAATTCCTTTTCTTTTTACTGTTTGTGTCTTGCTGGAGCACAATTAAGGAGCTGATGTGTGCTTCTCTTTTGTTTGGTTGAGTTATCAGATAGACTGCAGAAGATACTCAATAGAATAAGGAAAAAATGTATATGATTTAACAGGCAGTCATATATAGGATATTTGAGTAGCTTCATCATTACAAACAATCTGTGGTCAGAGCCAATACGGCTATTGTGCTTTAACATGAAACAAAGTTTTAGGAATGTTTTATTATTTGTTATAGAATTTCTTCAAAGAATTTAATGCTTTAATTGTTCAATTGTGCTTACTCAACTAGATGAAATGTTGCTTGTGTGACTTGATTTATTTTGTGGCTTTCCACCTCTCTCTATCCACGGGATATACCAGATAAGGAAGAAGCCCACGGGTAAGAGAGATGAGCTGCTAGAGGAGGAGGGGTGGATGGTGGGGCAATGAGAAATGAATCCTAAGGAGGCTCAGGATGAGTGACCTTATAAGCCTGATGGGGGATTGATGTAGTTGCTCTGCCCATTGAACCTCATGCTTAAAGCCCACCCATTCAATTGTGCTTATGCAACTAGATGAGATTATGCTTGTGTGACTTGATTTACTTGTGGCTTTCCACCTCTCTATCCAAGGGATATACCACCCTGTAGCAGAACGCAGAAGGAACCCTAGAAGGATTTCCCCATAGGTGCCACAGGAACAATTCCATTGGCTAAAGGTAGCTTAGGAAGAAGCCCAAAAAGAATACCCAGTTGGGCGTCAAGCATCGAAGAGGCAAGGATGATGAATGAATGAATTCTGAGATATATGATTAAGGGCAGACATCCTAAGGAGAGAGGGAAAAGCTGGGGCCACCATCTGCCTCCATCCAACAGCAGAACCTAACTAATTAACCTAAGAAAGCACTAACTCTGACCAATATTATGACCATTGGCATGGGGAAGAGGAAAAAACCCCTTTGAGGAGGAAACCTCTGGGGATCCAAGGCCTAGATTACATTCCCTCCAGGCTGATGACATTTTATTTAAGGATATATGTTGTTAAAGAGAAGGATATGAGTAGGGAAGATGACTGGATGGGGAAAACCCCCAAAAAGAAAGCATGGATCGAAGAAGGAACATGAGGCAGCAGGGACCCAAGAGGGGTATGTTTGAGGAGTCGATGGGAAGGAGCAGATCCATATAGAAGTCTGAGGAGCAAGGGGTGTCCAGTTGTGCTCATGAAAAGACTGAGGATGATGAAGACTGATGATGATGATCGCTGCAGGAGTGCAGCAGGTCAATGAGGTAGCATAAGACCCAATGAGAGGTAAGCTCAATACAGCAATGTGAGTAAGTAGGCACCTCAAGAGGAGGGAGACTCTGAGGCCAAGAAGGCATGTCTGGAACTAGAGGGAATGCTTGGGTCGAGCAATCGATGGAGCAAAAGGGATGAGCATAGGATTTAATGATAGAAATGCTTGAGTGAGCAATGGAAATAGAAGAACCAGGAGGTAAGGATGAGGAAATGATGACTGGAGTCATGAATCTTATACATGTGGCAGGAGGGCAGTGGGTAAATGAGGTGGCATATGATTCATGATAGGTATGCCCCAAAGAGATATCGATTGAAGGCCAGATGGAGTCATCCAGAGACAGCCAAATGATGTGGATGGCAGAGCGGGAGAAGGCAGATGGGAGAACAGCAGGAGAGCAGTGGTTCAATGAGGAAGCATAGGGCCCCAAAGAAGGCAAAGGAGTGGGGAAAGTGAGACGAAGCATGGGTGCCAGGAGGCATGACTGCACCAGGATGGAGGTATAGAAGGCAGGAACACAGGAGGAGAAGGCCAGCCAGCCCTGAACAAAGGGCAATGGACAGGAAGGCATGTCCTTGAGTGGAAATCAAGGTGATTCAAGCTAGCAGGGACACTAGGACTCAGGCACCAAGATGCCCTGTGGACTAAGGTGAGAGGAGGATACGAATAAGAAAGACAATGGCAGGAGAGGGCCAGATACAGGGACCAGAGAGGGTATGCCTGAGAATATGGGCGTGCAATGGATGATGGATGATGATGATGAGGTAGTTTGATGTGGAATGGAAGAGTTCAGTTTTGCAGGGGAAGTGAATGAATGATGGATGATAATGGAGTATTCGATGTGAAGGAGTAGAGCACATGATGAACAACGAAATAAGCGATACAAATGAGAAGACCCTTAGATCACACTGAGCAAAGGAGGGTTGATGAGGTAAGGAGGTCAGTGGGGTAGCATAGGACCTAAGGAGAGCAGGACAGGGGAAAAAAAAAAAGAAATGCACGGGTCAGAGAAGGACCAGAACAGAAATAGAGGGAACAAGAGAAGAAGGGCAAAGAGCAGAGGCAATGGGGGCAGACACTGGGCCAGAGCCCACCAAAGGGAATGCAGGGGAGCACAATACAGAACAGTGCATGGAAAACAAAGAAGTCTGAACCACGGTACCAGGAGAGGCAGAGACCTAGAGAAACCAACACTGCACATCAAGGACAAATATCAGGAGGAGACCTGCAGAGCAGAGAGGGTATACATCCAGATCCACAAGCACAGAAAGGTGCATATAGTATGCAAAGAAAGCATAAAGTGATGCAGCAGAGCACCAGGCATGCCTGACAGATTACCAAACACAAGGAGTGCACACACAGAGAACTTCTACTCAGAAATGGTAGTGGCAGGTACATACCATCACACCAAGAAATACAATGGCAGTATGGACGTGTAAAATGGGAAGAGCATGAACCATGGTGTTTATGGCAGGAGAACAAAAGAAAATGCTGCAAGGGAGGCCAGACTAGTGATGGAGGAGTTTGAGGGGGAAATGGTTGGATGGGAGCCAGCAACCAAAGCCGGGCCAATGAGAAGGGGAATCAACCTAGAGCAAGGACAGAAGAATGTAGGCAGCACATTCAGAGGAAAGAGGTCCAGGTAGAGTGATTCAATTCTTATCCACAGAGAAAACAAGTGCGACATGCAGGCAGGACTGAACTGCTCGGAAGTGAGACCCAGCGAGGTGAGCAGACACTGCTTGGGTGCACTGGAGTGGAGCTGGAAGCCAGGTGCTAGAAATGCAGCCGGATGAAACAGCAAGGCAATGAAGGAAGCAGGCAAGAAGAGCTAGCATGGAGGTCCAATGGATCCAGGAAACTAGTTGTGCTGTCTCTCCTGGACCACAAGCAGGACAGAAGAGAAGGGGTGAGTGAGGCATAAGGGAAGAAAGCATGGTGGGAAATTGCTGCCTGAACCAGAAGGAGATTCAGCAAGAGTCGGAGAGACCTGGCTCCCTTTGTTAGAGTGGCCAGACGGCAGGGGGGATAAGACCAGGGGGATGAGTGGTGAAACACCGCAAAACAAGCGAAAATGGAAGGGGTCCCATGGCCAGAGGCAATAGCATAGACAGAGGGAGGTGGGTTGGGTCAAAAGCAGTGAGGAAGAGCAGTACCTCTGGCCGCAACAAGAAATGAATCCTGGGGAGGCCCAGGATGAGTGACCTTATAAGCTTGATGGGGGAGTGCTGTAGCTGCTCCACACACTGAACCTCGGGCTTAATGCCCTCCCAAGATAGTCTACTTTAGCTAGTTTTGCTGTTGAAGTGTGATGTGTTACATGTCATGGGTGCAACCGCAGAGCTATTTTGTCCCTTATGCATAGGGTTAGGTACAACACCACCTGGTTATCAATATTTTGTAGGACATGACCTCTGACAGTAAATTGTGCATGCATCAATGTGTGACTAGTGTTATATAATGTATGGTGGAACATTGTTGTGGATGGAAATCCATCCCTTCAACAGCGTTGTTATACTGCACTTACATCGTCATCGTAGCTGTTGTGCTGCACTAGCTACATAGCTAGTGCAGCATAACACTTAAAAGGTGGGTGCGCATGGGCGATCGGGTGACTGACAATCCTCTGAGAATGGCCGCGGTGATGGAACAGGAAAGAGGAGGTTAAAATTACCACATAAACCAGCAACAAAGTAAGGGCAGTCTTTGTATGAGTGACCATACACTATAAAAGACTGTGTATGATTGCTCATACACAACAAGGATATTTTTCACTCGAGAGGTTTCCATGGTACATGGAGACCTCGAGAGCCCAGCAACACAAACCTACTCCATCAGACACATTTTTAAATCTGCCTCCTTCAATTCCCCATATACAATTTTACAACAGTCATACACCGATGTATGCACAGTTTACTGTCAGAGGTCAAGACCTGCAAAACATTAATAACCAGGTGGTGTTTCACTTAAACCTGTACATACTGGATCAATAGTTCTGGGGTTGGACCCCTAAAATGTATCACATCACATTGTCCAAAGATGGTCCTGATACCCTACCAGCTCCTCAGTTCTCAGTCACTGCTTTTGAGACACAACTATTGCCTGCCTGTAACAGTTCTATAACCAGGGGTGTCACAAAAGTCTGTGCCCAGGTTTCCAGGGTTACCCTGCTTTGTGCATGCATTGGCAATTTGACCTCCTTGTCCTTACCCACATGGTCCTTACAGTAATAATCCCAGGGGCTGTGGCTCTTTGAAGTTGTAACTGCTCTGGCTGCAGTTGTTAAGCCAAACACAACACTCCAGTGTTTCAGGCATGAAACATTTTGTACATTAAGATATTGTCTGCCTCTTCCTAACTCCCTTGTGCCATAGTCATTGCTGGGAGATCAACTGGATCAGATCACCCGCCTAAATTATAGTGAGCTGTCCATGGGGGACCCCATGGAGTGGTGCATGTGGGAGCATATTGGCATTGAGAAGGATGAGCTCTGGGTTGGGGTCTCCTATTTCTTCTCAGATGGGAAGGAGGAAATCATCAATGACAGGGTGATGACACAGCCGAGTGTACAATTTGACCAGAAGACAGGTGCATGGGAAAAATATGCAACTACATCACCAACACAGGCTGCTAAAATACCTCTAAAACAGCAAAAGGTAAACTTTACAGAGACTTCCAATTCTCTGATGGCATGTTCGGCACTCACAGGTGCACACATGATCAAAAATGTCTTAAGTCTCTATATTTTGTATTTTCCCTATGTGTCTGTAAATATCATATCAAAGTAGTCTGTCTTCAAAACTGCTGGGGGAAGTGAAGAACTACCACAAGGAATCTGCTGAGTCTATTGAGCAGGCAGGACAGTGCAATGTGTATCGCTGATAAAATTTCTTCTCAAAGGCTTAGCTAGATGCCCTGCTGAGGATAACTTTGAGGGTTGATCAGGGCAATGAGCTTAGACACTGACACTGACTGCACCGCTCCATGGGGTTCCCCATGGAGCACAGGGGTTTGGCTTCATTGGGGACTGGGGTTCCACCTGGAGGGACACCAGCCTATACTTGCAGGATGGTCTGCATCTCTCCAGGAAGGGAACAAGTCTTTTGAGCAATCAATTTAAATGTTTCATTGGTAAGCTTTTAAACTAGTCAAGGGGGGGAGGCACTGATAAGCTGCAGGAAAATCCCAGCCTCTCCCTACAAAACAGGGTACTAAATGAGAAAAAGACCGCAGTAGAAAGGTCAGTGGGGATGCTGCAAAAAAAGGTAAAGCCATAAAAAAATGGAGAGCAATCAATACCAATGCCCGTAGTCTGAGTAACAAGCTTCCTGAATTAGTGGCCTTGATGGAGGAGGAACATCTGGATATCGTGGCAGTCACAGAAACATGGTACACACAAAACCATGACTGGGATAAACATACCAGGATACACTATCTACAGGAGGGACAGGGAGGGTAAAAGAGGAGGAGGAGTAGCTCTTTACATAAGGGAAGGAATCAAAGCAACAGAACAAAAGGGAAAACAGGAAGGAGAAGAAGCACTGTGGGTAAATTTGGAGACTGGCAATGGCACCACAATCCGCACAGGGGTTGTATACAGACCGCCTTCTCAGGGGGAGAAAATGGACAAGGAAATGATAGAAAGTATACTTAGAATGGCAGAAAAAGAGGAGATATTGCTGATGGGTGATCTGAATATGCCAGATGTTAACTGGAGTGCAGTTGCAGCAGCCACTTCGAAGAGTGGGGATTATTCTAGATGCCCTACAGGGGGCATGCCTTAGACAACCAGTATTGGAGCCCACTCGAGAGGGAACAATCTTGGACCTGGTTCTCTCAAATGGAGATAAAGAGAGGATCACAGATGTAGAAGTGGGTAGCCATCTTGGAACTAGCGACCATCGAACAGTATGGTTCACAATAAACACAGCAATAGAGTTAAGCCATACAAAGGCAAAAGTACTGGACTTTAGGAGGGTTGACTTTGCCAAAATGGTGAGTGCCTAAAGAATGTACTAGCAAATGGGCAGAAAGGAGGGGATGGAAGAACAATGGGGAATAATAAAAACTGCCATCACAGAGGTAACAAGCCTTTGTGTGAAGCAAATAAACAAAACAAAACAATGTAAGAAACCACTATGGTTCTCAAAGGAAGTGGCAGTGAAGGTTCAAGAGAAAAAGGAAGCATTCAGAAAGTACAAGGAATCACAGAAGAAGCAGGACAAAGAACTGTATCAGTTAAAGCAAAAGGAAGCTGGGAAGGCAGTCAGAACAGCAAAGGCCCAAACTGAGGAAAAGATAGCCAACTCAATTAAGAAGGGGGATACAACCTTTTATAGGTACATCAGGGAGCGAAGGAGACCAAGGAAGGGATAGTGAGGCTTAATGAAGGGGAGGGAGGGTGGGCAGAGGGTGACTGTGAAAAGGCAGAGATACTAAACAAATATTTTTGCTCAGTATTTACAAAGGAAGAGGGAGAGGTACCTAAAACAAACAGTAGAAACACTCTGGATATAGAAGTTGATACCAGTCCATTTACAGAAGAAAGGGTTCTGAAAGAACTCTTAAATCTGGAGGTAGACAAAGCAATGGGGCCTGATGGGATTCATCCCAGAATTCTAAAAGAACTAAGGGTAGAACTAGTGACACCATTAACAAATTATGGGAGGATGGCGTGGTACCCGAGGACTGGAAGAGGGCAGATGTGATTCTCCTTCACAAAAGTGGGAGCAAGGCAGAAGCAGGAAACTACAGACCTGTTAGTTTAACCTCAGTGGTAGGGAAAATGATGGAATCACTTCTGAAGGAAAGAATTGTCGAGTATCTAGAGGCCAGAGGGGCACAGGACCCAAGGCAGCATGAATTCACAGTGGGAAGGTCATGCCAGACAAATCTGACAGATTTATTTGACTGGGTGACCAAAGTAGTAGATCAGGAAGGGGCTGTGGACATGGCCTGCCTAGACTTTAGCAAGGCATTTGACACAGTCCCACACAAAGATTAATATAGTTGTTAACCAGCCTGGGAGTGTGTCCCAAGATGACAGCCTGGGCAAAGAATTGGCTGGAGAATAGGACGAGAGAGTAATAGTAAATGGAGTCCACTCTGAAGAAAGCGGGGTACCAGTGGGGCACCGCAGGGTTCAGATTAGGACTAGTCCTCTTCAATGTCTTTATGTTTACATTGTAGAGGGACTGAAAGGAAAGTATGTCTCTTTGCAGATGACACAAAGATCTGCAACAGAGTTGATGCACAAGGTGGGGTGGAAAGGATGAGAAGGACTTGGCAAGGTTAGAGGAATGGTCAAATGTATGGCAGCTTAGATTCAATGCTAAGAAGTGCAAGGTAATGCACCTGGGAAACAAAACCCAGGGGAAGAGTACACAATGGGGGGTGAGATACTAACAACAACAAAAATGGAAAGGGACCTGGGGGTAGTCATATCAGATGACCTAAAGGTGGGCAGGCAATGTGAGAGGGCAGCAAGGAGGGCTGGGTTGATACTGGGATGCATAGGGAGAGGCATCACCAGTAGAAAACAGGCAGTTGTTATCCCTCTGTACAGACAGATGGTGAGACCCCATCTGGAGTACTGCGTGCAGTTTTGGAGACCCAGTCTCCGCAAAGACATAGACAGGATGGAAGCTGTCCAGAGGAGGGCAACTAAAATGGTGCAGGGTCTGCACCGGAAGACATATGAAGAGAGACTTAAGGAGCTTAATATGTATAGCCTCGAGGAAAGGAGGGAGAGGGGGACATGATAGAAACTTTCAAGTACCTCAAGGGAATCAACAAAGTCCAAGAGGGTGGCATCTTTCAAAAAAAGAGAGGTGTGCAAGAACAAGGGGGCACAATTTGAAGATAGAGGGGGGGCAGCTCAGAGGCAATTTAAGGAAGTATTTCACAGAGAGGGTTGTGGATGCATGGAACGGCCTTCCGGAGGAGATTGTGGAGTCAAAAACAGTGGTGGAATTCAAGCATGCATGGGACAGTCATAAGGCAATTGTAGGGGGTGGGGGTAGGAAGAAGTAGGCTGCTAGTTCACTAGGATCTGCAGCTTCTCCATTAGGTAGGGAAGTGGGCAGACTGGGTGGGCCATGCGGTCCTTATCTGCCGTTAAATTCTATGTTTCTATGACACCTCTCCTGAGGTCAGTTCTCTTACCTGTTGCCAAATCCAGTCCAAGTTCTAGACTAATGTGCAGCTATGGGGCTTAAACAACTGTACTTCTACATCGGGGTTAATGTGTAGCCAAACACAGAAGTAATCGAGACTAGAATCAGAATTTCTTCTATGTTTGGCTGCACATAAACATGGGCAAAATCAATCCGCTGTTCTGCATAAGTGGCACGCTCACTGGAGCGCAGAAAAGGGTTTTCTCTATAGGACAGCTGGATCACTCATAATAGGCTGAGTGATAACATCTGCAGTTTTTAAAATAAAAAGTGGCACATAGATTCAGGGTTTCACTGCCTAAGAACAAGTGATATCCACATGCTAGATTCTTCAGCATGGTTGCGCATATCACTGTCAGTTAAACACGAGTGAAATCAGCGAACAAGATTAGTTGAGATTTCCAGGAGATGAATCCCCCCTTCTCTTTGTATAGCTATGTGGGCTATATATGTAAAATAACTTTGTTTCACAAACACAAACATACACAATAAAAAAATAAAATAGAGACTGCTGCTTTTTTTTTTTTTAACAAAACTTGCTCACCCTGGCACGCCTCGGAAAGAGTTGTCAATTGTCACTGTAGAGCTTTTCTTTAAAAAAAATCACCCTGTCACACACTGACTCTACTGATGTTTTTCTTTTTGATGTTGTCAGTGTGAGTGTTGTAACCAAGCAATAATACCCAACAGGGTGGGCAGTATTGGGCAAATACCGGACCACCCATGGCTTAATGAGGCCCGACGCTGCAGGTGGAGGACCTTATAGCTCCTGGAAGGTCCGGTATTGCCCATACCGCCCACCCTGGAGGGTATTATTGCACTTAAAAAATGGGCTTACATTATAATTTTTAAATAATGATTTCACAGAAAAAAAAGTAAAATATTAGTTAAAACTAACAGAAACATCAGTCTCTGTAAAATAGCTCCTTTATTGGTTTACTGGTTTAGTGCCACTAGAGGGTGCTGCAATTTGTGAGATACTTTTCGTTGCTGCAGTACCAGGAAATTGTTAGCTGAAACACTTCCTCCCCCCACCCCCACCCCCAATCCATGAGTCTTCACTTGTGTTTTAAATAAATGGTTTTGGTAGCGGCTGAGCTGTGGAGTTGGAATTAATGGTGGAGTGTTCTCTACACATGATCAGGGAATACAGAAGTCAGGTGAGAAACTGCAGAAGGAAATACTCTGCTTTAAAAAAAAATCAATGTTAAGGGTCATGTTGTGGGGTTGATTTATTGCAGTTCGGTACTGCGAGAAGGACTGGGTAAGGCAGGTAGCATGGGTAAGCAGGATAAGTGAGTTTTGCTGCTACAGAGAGGCATGTGCTGCCATTTTGAAAGTTGCGCAGCCAGTGACGTGAAGCCAGTAAGGTTGTTGGCTTCCATTTTTTTTCTTTATTTTATTTTACATGTGTGGCTACTACTGAAGTTAATCAAAGATGGGAGAAGGGGTTTGCTCAGAGGGGATTTGTCTGCCAGTAACTCACTCCCCAAGTCTCTTGCTAAGCGAGAAGCAAGAAATGGCGGCTGACAATGCTGAAAATTCGGGGTGCCCATGGATAACCTCAGTAATGTGGCATCCCGAATTGGCACTTGTTTTAAGCAGGCATCTATTGATACTTAATTTACCCCCCTGTACTGCCCGTCATACAATCAGTAATCTTGAATAATCTTACCCATTTTCTAAAACATAGTACTTTTGCAAAAATAGTGTCATGTCCACCAAAAAAACAAAGAAGGCTTTTGCACTGTCATGCAGGGACAAAGCTCTTTGGAGGCTGGCTAAAACTCAAAATACTCACAAAAATCCAAGTGTGGAGAGAATTAAGGGTAGACTGTGACCATACAGTTCAACTGGGATTTATGCACTAATGCAAACTATGAACGGCTGTATTAAAAAAATGTATTACTTCCACAATCTGCTGTCTGCAACCAGCAAATGAGTACGAGTTGAAAGTAAATGTTTTTGAATACAGCTTTCATTGTGGATTTGCATTTTTGCATTTAATTACCCAGTTGTACTGTATGGTAGGCTGGAATCCATCCACCACCCTTTCTGTGAAAAATAACTTCCTCACATTACCCCTTAATCGGCCTCCCTCTAATCTCATGCTGTGTCCTCTTGTCCTGATATTTTTCTTATATTGAAACATGTTAGACTCTTTCACCTTGTTAAAGCCCTTAAGGTGTTTGAATTTTTCGATCACATCACATCTCTCTCTCCCTCCTTTGCTCTAGGGTATTCATATTGAGCTCTGTTACTCCTGTCCTCATATGTACTTATACTGATATAAACAAACTCTGGTCAGAGCCAACATAGCTGCTTCAGAGCGATAAGTCCAAGTGAAAAGTATTTGGAGCTCCTGCCACAGCTGATGTCGTACTTATGTGGTACTCTTTCATGCACAGTGAAAAATAATCACTGCGCATGCTCACAACTGCAAAAGTGATGGGCAGAAACAAAACAGTGCCACCATGGAGTCGGTGGTGGAGAAGTAACATACTAGCACTGATGGCAGCACTGTGGACACTGGACCAGAGCACTGATGAAGCAAAGAGCTTAGGTGTCCGTTCATGTGCTACCAGAGTTCCTTTTCACTCGCCAAGCAAAATGTCATATGAAGAATCCTTCAGACAGTTAGCAATGTACAGCCAATCACCTATACAATGAAATATTACATTGTCCTTAACATGAATCATTCTTATTTTTAACAAATAAAATTGTCCTTAAAATGTTTAAGTATCACATAAAAATATTTAAGTTTCCTCAAAGTGAATTTGGGGCCATCTGTAAATTACTTTATGGATTATTGATTTTATATGACATTACACCCTTTCTTATAGGTGCCAGAACCTGTGCAGGGGGCACTGGTAACTCCCCAACACACACAATTTTGCCCATTAGCATTGAAATTGCCCCTTTAATACCTACAAGGTGAGGGGGAAGTTATCAGCGTCTCCTTTGTAATTACTACAGCCCCCATGTTCTGGCATCCATGCACATCCTCTCATCACTTCAGCATTCTCGGAATGCAGTAGCCATGCTCTTCACCATGAGCAGGTTTTATACATGTACATAATGAGAGTCAACTTATTTTAACATGGAGAGGCTCGCAGCTAGCTCCAGTAACCGTATGGACTTGTTTCACAAAAAATGGGACAAGCTATACATGCTTTATCTACACCATTGACCTCTTGGTTCGGGCTCTGATACCCTACTTTGCCCCCGTCTCTTCCTTTTTTCTCTCTTTTTCCTCCATCCCTAAGCCTATCCCATGGTATCAATTCTGGCTCGACATTATAGCCTGTCTAACAAATGCAAAGCACACTCGGCGGGGTTAGGGTGGGCACTAATAAATGTTGTTCTGGTGTTACAGAATCCTAACTGTTGTAGAGGGGTGTCTTGTGGGGGGGGATGGGGGGTGTTTTTGTGGGGTGTTTTTTTTTGCTTTTTTTCTCTCTTCTCTTTGTTCTGCCAATTGTTTTGTTTTCCTTCTCCTACTCCATGTACAGCTCTGTTTGGATTCACTGTTTTGTGATATTTGTTAAAATTAATAAAGTTGAATTTCAAAAAAAAAATGTTTGCACATTAATAACCTTAGACCCATTCAATGGATTTGCCTGAATTTTGGTATGCACAGTGGGACATGGTAGATCTCTTGATCTGCCAAATTTTGTTTTGGTTGAACTTATGGTCTTTGCGCACCAAAACATTGAAAAATGCACTTTTCGCCAGTTTTGGAGTCAGTTTTGGGGATTTTGCCCATGGCCCTGTGTGGCCGTCATGTGGTGTGCCATTCTGTGAGGTGGCTCATCTAAAAAAGCTTCAGTGACTGAACATGCCACTTTTCATTTGGTGAAAAAATATTAAGGTATTCAAAAGTTATGGCACTTTTAAGCTCCCATTATGTGTCAATGGGAACATTTACTGTATATGGTTGTTTTGCGAACAAACAATGGGGTTTGGGCCATCTCATCCCACCTGGCGGTCAAAGAATTTGCAGCCTTGCGGTCAAAGAATCTTTGTCCCTGAGAATTCTTTGATCGCGAGGTCTGCCATCTTGTTTTTTAAATTCAGTCAGAAAAAATCAAATATCTTGGCTCAGGGGTCTCTCTTGAAGTAAAATCTGCATGAATTTTACTCAGGGAGCTACAATCTGTCAACCCACGCCTTTGGTTTCAACTAAAATGGTAAAAAAATAGAGTTATAATGTTTTAAATTCTTTGATCACGACTCACTAACGATCTTTGATCGTGAGCCTGCAAATTCTTTGACCGCGATATTCTTTGACTGCGATTTTGCATCGTGAGGTAAAAATACAATTTTATTAGCTCAGGGGTGGCCTAGGAACACAAATGAGTGTGGGTTTTGCTCAAGGGGCTTCATTCTGTTGAGGCATGGTGGTGGTTTCATCTAAATCTGCCAAAAACGAGCGTCTCACCATTTTTTTATTCTTTAATCACGAGCATGCAATTTCTTTGATCGCGAGCCAGCAAATTCTTTGACCGTGAGATTCTTTGACTGCGATTTTACATTGCGAGGGCACGACAAGATGGCCCTTGGAAAAACTGAAATTTCTCAGCCCAGGGGTACCCTAGGAATACAAATGAGTGTGGGTTTTCTCGGGGGGCTTCGTTCTATGAGGCAAGGCAGTGGTTTAATAAAGTTCTGCTGAAAACTCAAGTTTCAACGTTTTTTATTCCTTGATCACGAGCATGCAATTTTTTTGATTGCAAGCCTGCAAATTCTTTGACTGCGAGATTCTTTGACCGCGATCTTGCATCATGAGGGTATGACAAGATGGCCCTTTGAAAAATTTAACTTTCTCAGCCCAGGAATAACCTGGGAACACAACTGAGGATGGGTTTTTCATCAGGGGGCTTCGTTCTATCGACGCATGGTGGTGGTTTCATGTAATTCTGCCTAAGACTCGAGTTTCACCATTTTTATTCTTTGATCGTGAGCCTGCAAATTCTTTGATTACGAGATTCTTTGAATGCCATCTTTGATCGTGAGGGAAGGACAAGATGGCCAGATTTTATAATGGAATAGATAGGCCAATTTTCGCAATCTTTAATTTTAAATATCTCGGAAACAGTTTGGTCTTTTTACTTGAAATTTGGAGGGTGTTGACAGCATGTCCTGTGGAAGTGACATGCAGTATTTATGTGTCAGAGAAAATATTTTTTGAGGAGATATTGCATCATGCAGTTCATGTTCTGAAAACAGTGTTTCCATTGTGGTAGTGGCTTGAAATTTGTACAGTACCTAGCCTTGATACTGTCAATGTACTTTTTAGTGATTAGGTATGTAATGTACCCAGACACTTGCAACTTGGTGGGAGTGTGGGGCCCGAACCCAGCGTGTGTAACTTTCTACATTTCTATTCTTTCTCAAAAAGGAAGGACATTCTATGCAAAAAACTGCGTTAATGCATCATTTAGGGTTAAACCACAAAAAGTCAGAAAATGAAAAATCTTTAGGGTTGTCCCCCCCCGGACCCGCCAATCATCCCAAGATTGACAGATGATGGGGTGTGCCATTGGAGTTGTGAGGCCTAAATGTCACCCCACTCTTTTTTGCTAATCCTTGCTAATATCATTACACATGGAATGGGGTGACATTTAGGCCTCACAACCCCAATGACACACCCCATCATCTGTCAATCTTGGGATGACTGGCGGGTCCAGGGGGAGGGACAACCATAAAGATTTTTCATTTCCTGACTTTTTGTGGTTTATTCCTAAACGATGTATAAATGCAGTTTTTTGCAATATATATATATATATAATGCAGGAGGTGCTCATCCTTGAAATCCAGTATTCTGACTGTACAAAACACATCACATGACCATGCGTATATCAGAGCACGACCTCACACCTGCACTTTTACCCCTCTAAAAAATAATTTTACCATTTTATAAGATAGATAACCCACTCTAGGATGTGCGGTCGCTCTCTGATATACACATGCCTCGGCTGGTTGATGCACTCAGCCTGCAGCCCATGTACACAACACACACCAAGGCATGCGCATATCAGAGCGCGACTGCACACCAAAGAGTGGGCTATCTATTACATATGTTGTCCTGTCATCATGTTTATGTCAATATGTAAACAATTTTTCAGTTATGTACTTTGCTCTACTCTATAACTGTATTTGTCATCCTTCTGTATGTATGTCTTACCCTGCCCCTGGGTCCCACCCGGACACCAGCTTTCGGCTCAGTGTGCCTTTCCCAGTCATCAAATTTTTAAATAAATAAAAAAATATATGTAATCTCCCTGAAAATGGGGGTTCCCAAAAGTCTTCTAGGAGCTTGCCTGAATGCTCCAAGTCTGGGTGGTGTTCAGTGTCTGAGCTGTTTAAATGTGGTTCCAAGTAAGTGCTATTTGAGCCTCCATGTACTGTCTCTTTAAGAGCTGCTTGCAGACTTAATTAGTTTGTATAGGGGGACTGTGTATTTAATGCTCAATTCCCACTGGGGCTGCTGTCAATTAGCCCCATTTCTGGCATCGCTACATGTGCAGAGAGAGCCTTGTTGAAAGCTATAACTGTTTGCCAGAAATCATTTAGTGACTGAGAAAATGTAGTGTGTCTAACCTGTCTTTATTTTAGTATGAACTGTTTCAGTGTAGCTCTTCCATTTTGGTCCTGAATTGTTGACTTGGACCAATCAGGATGATAGAGAGGCCTTAAAATGGCTCATGTGGATGAATCGGAACTTGGACTCTCAATTTTGAGCTAGCCAAAAGGGGATTGTATGGGCAGTGACTCTGGGAAATGTAGTTTTGACCTTGGTGCCTTTTTTCACCAACAGAGGGAGTCTTATTGTGAGTGACAGCCGAACCAGCCAACAGAATGTTTGGAGCTAAAGGAAATGCCCTGCTCTGTGACTGGAAAGATCAGATCAGTTGTGACAGTGAAGAGAGAAGGAGCTATGTGCTTCTGCAGTGTATAGTTTCGCGCAGGAAGCGCATGTGAGGCCCTGAGATTCGGCCTGCAGCCGATGTAAGTGCCATTTCAGACTGAATCCAATTTGTGAGGAGAAAGAAGGAAGTCTGAATAGTGGGAACCAGGCTCACTCTGCAGAAGAATGGAGAAATTGCTGAATTGTGCTCGGTCTGTCAGGAACTGAAGCTGCTGTGTGTGCTCCCAGGTATTTTGCAGTAAGTGCGATCGGGATCAAGGAGCAGCCTGCCTGGTATAGTACTTTCCTTTTACATATGCGTGTGCATAGTGCTTGTGGGTAATCGCTATTTCTAATCCCCTGTGCTGTGTGCTTTGTGTTGAAGCTGGAAGCAAACCCCAGCTTGTCTCAGACTAAATCCATTTGCTGTCAACTGCAGTGGGGTCCAGTCACAAGGATCTTGTCTCAATGCCCTGTTGTTCTGGCAATCCAGAAGAACAACCTCAGCTTGGGTATTGTGAGTACAAATCAGGGTATTCCCCTGCAACCTGTTTTCAATCACAAATGTGTCATCTAATTCTTGTTGTTTCACTGCTTCATGGACTGAGCCATCCAGCTCCGGATTACAATTGGGTGTTGTGCATATATTTTCTTGTACAGGGCCCTATCCATCTGCACCTGCTGGCCAACCCTGGGCAACAGACCTGACTAGCCTGCCCCCCCCAACCTGGGTACCCAGAGTGTGACTTTTAAGACCCTGTATGTGTGCACAGTACTGTGATTTAATGCCACCAATTAATCTGATTTCCCCCTCCCATGTTACTGTCCCCTAAATAAATCAGATTTGATGTTGTTAAACTTTAAACTGTCTGAAGTGTCAGTACCTTCATGCCAAGCACTGTATTGGTTTGTGTATGCTGTTTAACCTTATTCTTCAGGGGGTCCTCAGAGACGAACCTGCGAATCAGTCTCGAGGGTAAGTGGTAACTTATGATTGAACAGTGTGTACATGTGAGGTATTGGTACTGTAACTCCTGTGCATCGTGTGGGCCATTAGAGGGATTAGAAGGGGATCTCAGTGTCCCAGAGAACTGTGACCAAACTAGACCAACCATTACAAACCCTGACCTCTAGGTGGAGGCACCCACCATAGAACCTAGGCCCCTCAACCTGCCAGTAGTCAAGCAGGCAGGGGTAGTAGCCCTTGGGATAGTGCCACCTGGGGGTTACATACATAAAATGCTTCACCTTGATTGGCATGCTCAGGATAATAAACAGGATGGTGGATGATTTAATGCAAATCCAGACACTATCATTGGCAAGAAGTTAGGATTAGTATTCAAAGAAGCTTAGCCTTTGTGGAAAACTAAATAAGAAGGCAACACATGACAGTGTGTAGCTCAGAAATCCTTTGAGCAGAAGTGATTGCCACCAAAAATGACAGTTGCTCACCTGTAGCTGTAGTTCTAGGAGTGGTATATGGTGCACATCCACACTTAGGCAGTCTTCCTTCCCCTTTAACTCCAAGCAGAATGTCTTCAAGCTACGCTCCTCCCACCCCTCCATGTGATATCCTCCTTAGCTCCACCCCGTGATGTCAGATATTGCACACAGGAAGTAGGGATCTGCATGCCACTTGCCAGGGGAGGTCAGGTGGATCGTGTGGATGTGCACCATATACCACTCCTAGAACTATGGTTACACGTGAGTAACTCATTTCTAGGGGCATGGATATGGTTCACTATCCACACTTAGGCAGACTCCTAGCAGTTCTCCAGGAGTAGAGGGCAAGGTGCACATCCCTACTTAGGAAAGAGGGATTGGAGAACTGAGGTCCCAAAACCAGCATTCCAGCGTGACTCAAGGTCAATGTGATAGTGGGAAATGAAGGTGCGTGCTGACTTCCAGGTAGCAGCCCTGCAGATCTCCTGGATAGGAATATCCCTGGAAGCAGCCACTGAGGCAGTGATATGTCTGATGGAATGAGCCCTAAGCCCTATAGAAGGTTCCGTACAAGCCAGCCTATAGCAGACATCGATGTGGGATACAATCCACCTGCCAGTCATCCACTTAGCTGCTGGTCTGCCAGGTGCGGCATCAGAGTAGATGACAAAGAGCTGGTGAACCTGTCCCTGAACTCCAGTCATGCACTTCATGTAATAAGCGAGCGCTCACCTCAGGTCCAACGTATGGAGCCTGTACTTGGCCTCTGAGATTGGGTTGGTAAAGTACACCGGGGGGTTGATCATCTGGTTAAGGTGACACTCCAAAACAACCTTTGGGAGGAACTTCAGGCTGGGGTGGAGGACAACCTTATCCCTGTGGAACACCAAGTACGGAGATTCCACTGAGAGTGCCTGGAGCTCACTGATCCTTCTGGCAGAGGTGATGGTCATCAAGAAGGTGGTCTTCCATGACAGGTGAGAAATGTCACACCTGTGCATAGGTTCAAATGGCTTGCCCATGAGTATTTCTTAGACCAGCAACAAGTCCCATGGTGGTGACAGTCCAAACACTGGCAGGGACAGTTGATCAAGGCCTTTAAAGAAGCATCTGACCACCTTTTCATGCACCACCATTGGCATACCAGCCCCTGCTCTGTATGCAGAGATGGCTGCCAGATGCACCTAGAGAATCATTGATCTCAGGCCTATCTGGGAGCAGGACCACAGGCAGTCCAGAATACTAGCTATGGGGCAGGGCAGGGGATCTAGCTCTCCGCCCTGCTACCAAATGGAAAAGTGCTTCCATCTGAATGTGTAGCACTGGTGGGCTGACTTATTCCAGGAGCCCTCTACAACATGCAGGACCTCTTTGAAGAGACCCAAAGCCTGGACTTCTAGCCACTCAGGAACCAGACTGTCAGGTGCAGGGACTAAAGGTCTGGGTGTAGGACCTTCCTCTTGTGACAAGAGAGCAGATCCAGGCATAGTGGCAAGCACCTCGGAGGCCTGCTGCTTCTGAGGCTGAAGAAATCTAGATATCAGAACTAGTGCAGCCAGTCTGGGGTTACCAGGATCATCAGCGCCTTGTCCTTCTGCACCTTGACCAGCATCCTGTGGACCAGGGGAAAGGGAAAAAAGGCATAAAAGAGATCTGGGATCCAAGGTCTTGCTAAGGCATCCCCCATCAGTGTCCTGCACTGAGTGTGGGTGGCAAGAAAAGCCTCAGCTTTATGTTCTGCCAGGAGGTGAACAGGTCAACCAGGGGAGTGCCCCACTGTGAGAACAGATGGTTCTCCCCTCCTGATGAAGACAGCACTTGTGAGACACCTCTCCCACCCAGCTGACGGTGTCTGCCACCTGGTTGGAGATTCTGGCCACATGGATTGCAGGAGATTGGCATCCAAACTGTGCATGAGGGTCCAGGTGCAGAGGGCTTCCCAACACAGCCAGAGGGAATGCATCCCACCCTGCCTGTTGAGGTAATACACAGTCTTCGATTGTCCATCTGGACCTGCACAACCTAATTCCTAACCAATGGAGCAAATGTAGTCAGAGCCAGACACACTGCATGGAGCTTCAGCAGGTTGATGTGGCATCGGGACTCCTTGGGGTCCAGAGCGTGTGGAACCTGTGGTGCCTCAAGTGGGCTCCCCAACCCAGCAGAGATATTTCAGTTATCAGAATGACTGTCAGCTCTAGGTGGATGAACAGGACTCCTTCCTGCAGGTTTTCTGAGACAAGCCACCACTGGATGGTATCCACATTGGCTGCATCACCTCAACTGACTAGTCCAGGTGACCAATGTGCTGGGACCACTGGAGGGCCCATCTGCCAGCAGGCACACCAGACCACAAGTGGTGCAGGACACTATGTACCACAGCAGCTGCAGGAAGTCTGGGGCAGAGCACGAGTGCCCAACCTGAAATGATCAGCAAAGGAGGTAAGGTCCACTGCCTGGTCCACTGCCCAGTCCGTCGGGAGTCAGGCCTTGGCCCAGAGGGAGTTGATCTCTGCCCAGATGAAGTGGATACCTGTGAGGGGTTGAGTTCTGACTTGTCCAGGTTGATGAGCAGACCCAAGGCAGAGCAAGTATGAAGAGCCAGATCCCTGGACTGTTCCACCACCTCCCGGGATGGACCGTCAATCAACTGGTCATCCAGGTAGGGTGGAATGTGCCTTTAGCCCCACAGGAGGCTCACTACCTGCCAACATATAGCAGAGATCAATGCAGGATATGCTCCACCTGCCAATGGTCCACCTGACTGCAGGTCTGCAAGGTGCGGCTTCAGCGTAAGGTGACAAACAGCTGGCGAACCTCTCCCCAAACTCCAGCCGTGTGCTCTTTATAGTAAGCAAATGCTCACCTCAGGTCCAGAGAATGAAGCCTGTGCTCGGCCTCCAAGGTGTGGGTGGTGAAGTATGCGACGCTTGGCCAGCTGGTTATGATTGTCCTATGATGTTTGTAATATAGAATGTGGTATGTGACTGTCTCACATGAGACTTTCTGTGCTCCAGGGTGACTCCCCCAACCAGGTTTTAGTGAAAATAACAGGATATACGTAACTGACCAGGAGATTTCTGTAATATAATTAACTTCCTAGAAAAGTTGCATTTTATAGCCTTTTTTATGACCTCCTGCCTCTCAAGCTAGTAAACTAAAATATACATTTCATGACTTCAGCTGATTCCTATAAAGCTGTATTACACATAGGTGAGGGATTGCAGGGTTATAAATCTACAAAGGAACCACAGAAGATCAAAAAAAAATGTTTAATTAAGGAGTCATATTTAGGAAATGTCTTTTTCCTGCTGATGTCACATTATTTAATATATATCCTGGCAGGAGATCATTGTTTGTAATATTTTTTTTATATTCTAAAAGGAGGGGCTAGATGACATCATAGAAGGGGTGTGGAAACATAGAGTTTTAAACTGTATACTGTGTTTGAACCTGCTATCAACATATCTTTTTGGGCTCTTAAGAAACAAGATCACTAACTTAGGCACCTAGAGGTAAATACATTAGATAGAAAAGATCTAAATGTACTTTGGTAGGAGTTTGTAGTTTTCTTTTTTTCTTTTAAGTGATTGTATGCATTTTGGTATAGTGTTCTGTGTTTACAATTTCATGTTTTTATCATCTTTAAGTAAAGTAACCTTTACTTTGAAAGACTCTCTGGGTTTCTCTCAATTCTTTTTCCATGTGACGTATAGAGAGTTAAGACTGACAGAAACTATTCAAGAGCTTGATGGTGTTACTAAACTTGGAAAAGGAAAGAATATACCTAAGGCCTTTTATAGAGTTTTAAGGGTTCATTTTGGAAGCCTGGCTGGGAGCCCCCTGGCATAATATTGTACCACAATCCCTGAAAAGGGTACAAATCTATGCCTGTACATTGGGTACACTAGCATAAGGTTCACAGTTTGAATCCCCCCAGAACTTGAGACTAAAGGTGATTTGGACCCACAAGCAGACAGGAGGGTTACCCTGTCTGTTACCTGTTCACATTACTGTGCTCAGAGGTTGGCACAGTGGGAGCAGAGGGCCTAACCTGCTGAGTGCATCTGTGACAGATTTGGTTGGCAGCGGTGCAGATAAATTTGGTAACACAAGCTTTAACTGTTCAGTGTGTCAGCTTAATACTGTACAGCTCACTTGCAAAAAAGGCAGTGATTTACTTTTAAAAAGAAAATGGAACTATATCATTTTGCTTACAGTTAAGTTCCTACTTGTTTTATTTTTTTTTCTAAAGTACAAGTTAGAGTAGCCATAATTAGGGAAGAAGATGGCTTCCAACTACAGCGGGCACACTGCAGACTACCAGAAGCAGTTGTGCAAGGACAGACGAGTCCTGTATGAGGTGAGAGCCACCAAGAAGACCCTCGTGGATGCCCTGATGGCAGCAGATGCCCAAAGCATCGAGTCACAGACTGTGGCTGTAAAGGACCAAACATTGGGTGTGGAGGGGCTAGCGGCCAGTGCAGTGTCCAGATCCAGTTGTGCGGATGACAGCAGGGCCAGTGCCAGCGAAGGTCTACAGCAACAGGGGAAGGTCACCAGCATTCTGGAGTCAGTAGCAATCAGGCTGCCGATTGAGTTGCGCAGAATGGCGCTGGAGTTCCATAGAGAAGAGAAGCGAGAACAGCAAGAGGAGGACCGAGAGGAGCGTGAGCGCCAGAGGCAACATGAACTGGAGAAGCTATGACTCCAACCACCAGCACCAGAGCAGGTAAGTGGCTTGGGTTTAACTGGAACTACAGGACCAGGTTACAAATTGAATTCCAAATTGATAGCTGAATTTAAAGAGGGGGAGGATATAGATGCCTTTTTAAATTCCTTTGAAAAAGTTTGTATTCAGGCTAAAATTCCTAGAGGGTCCTAGAGCTTCCAGCTATCCCCGCTACTTACCAGGAAAGCTCAGGATGCATAGGGTCAAATGGACAATGAAGACAGTAATGATTACAGCAAACTTAAAGCTGCATTGTTAAAAAAGTTTGATTTAACTGCAGAAGCATACAGAGCTAAATTCTGTAAGCTCAGGAGAAGCCCTGATATGAGCTATGAGGAACTAGCCATGAAACAACATCAGTGCTTAAAACATTGCTGGGAAGGAACTGAAGCAAACTCTGTAGATAAAATTGAAAATGCTATTTTGTTAGAACAGTTTTTTGGGGCATGCTCAGCAGAGTTAAAAACCTGGTTGGAGGACCAAGATCCCAAAACAGTGCAAGAGGCTGCTGAACTCTCAGACCGCTATGCCAAGAACAGACCTGCTCTGACAGCAAATGGGGTGGGCGTGGCAGTGCAGAAAGAGAAAAGCGCCCCTTCAGGGCAGCTAAAACCCTCTCTTCCTCCACCGAAACCAGTTAGCCCCAGGTTTCAGAGAAAAAATTTCTCAAAAGAAATGAATGTTGGGTTTGTAAAGAAACTTGGCATATTGCCAGACAGTGTCCCAAAAGGACGAGCAATACACAGAATGGGGCTAGGAAAGAAGTGGGTTGTTTGTGTGTCCCTGGAAGCATGCCTGTGAACATGAGGGAACACATGCACCACGTCATGGTGAATAGTGTACAGACAAAAGGGTTAAGGGACACAGGGGCATCCCTGACACTGGTAAAGGGGGATCTGGTAGAGTCTGGTCAGCTTATACCCAATGAATTTGTAACTGTACAAGACTTTACTGGTGAGGAAAAAACATTGCCCCTGGCTAGTGTTCTCCTAGACTGGGGTGAAACAAGGGGAAAGGTGCAACAGGTGACTGTAGCCAAAACTTTAGCAGTTGATGTCATCTTTGGCAACAATCTCAAACAGGGGATGCTATGTGCAGTTACCCAAAGCCAAGCAACAAGGGGGAAATTGTAGTTCTCTGGACCCCAGAGAAGCTATTGTGGAAACCACTAGGAGGCTGGATCCCCAGCCTGTGTCGCCTGATATGGAGACTAATGAAAAGGGGGTAGAAATTTCCCCAGCAGCAGTTAACCACACAGCTATGGAGGGTTACTCCGAAGAAGGAGGGGTGACCCATTGTCAGAGGGTTAGGGATGACAGTGATCCTGAGTGCCCTGACGCTAGTGCTAGGGACCCTAGTTTAGAGACTGACGGGGACCTGTCCCATGCCTTGGGAATGTGTAAGGAGTTTGCATCTGCTCAGAAAAGTGACCCTAGTCTAGAGAAGCTGAGAGCTTGGGCAGACTCTGACAAAGCACAGGGAGGTGACAGTAAACATAAGGTTTATTGGGAAAATGGACTGTTGTATACTCGGGCTGTGAAGACAGAGGGAGGGGTGATAGGCAGGCAGCTTGTCGTTCCCTAGGGGTACCGTGAGCAGTTGATCAAAATTGCACAGGATATTCCCTTGTCTGGTCATCTGGTAATCGCACGTACTATGCAGCGGTTGGCCCAGAATTTTTATTTGCCCAACTTCACCCAGCAGGTGAAGGAGTATTGCAGGTCTTGTCACCGGTGCCAAGAAATAGGGAAGGCACGTAAGAAAACCTAAGACACCCTAATCCCATTGCCCATAGTGGAGGAGCCATTCTAAAAGGTGGGAATGGATATTGTGGAGCCTCTAAATACCCCCAGCTCCTCCGGTAAGAGGTTCATCCTGACTGTGGTGGATTATGCCACCCGGTATCCAGAGGCAGTCACCCTATCCTCACTGAGGACAGACAAAGTGGCAGATGTCTTCCTTGGAATTTTTTCCTGTGTTGGGTTTCCGCAGGAGGTTATCACCAATCAAGGGGGTTTCTTCATGCTGGACCTGATGAAATGTTCGTGGGAGAAGTGTGGGGTGGTGCAGAGGCACATGACACCTTATCACCCGCAAGTCAATGGGCTTGTGGAAAGATTTAATGCTACCCTGAAGTCAATGCTCGAAGCGTTTGCTGAACAGCATGGGAGAGACTGGGAGAAATACCTTCCCCACCTGTTGTTTGCATACAGGGAGGTCCCCTAAGAGTTGACAGGATTTTCCCCCTTCAAACTCTTATATGGATGCCTGGTACGTGGGGCCCTAGACTTGATCTGGAAGGACTGGGAAGGCAAGCACACCACCCAAGGCATTTCCATAGTGGATTACATTCTTAGGTTTAGGGAAAGGCTGAAGTAGCTTATGGGGACAGCCCAGAGCAACCTGGCAGCTGTCCAATAGAAAGAAAAAGTGTGGTATGACTGCAGAGCCAGAGCTCGCTCATACACGGTGTGTCAGGAAGTCATGGTCCTTATTCCGGTCCAGAAAGACAAGATGCTGGCTGAGTGGGCAGGACTGTACAAAGTAGTTAGGAAGGTAAATGACATGAACTATATCACAAAGTTACCTGATAGAAGACATACAGAAAGAATGTACCATGTCAACATGATGAAGCCATTTGCTAATAGGGCTGACATGGTGTTTGCAGTATGTAGTCCTGGAGAGGGGACGGATGAAGGAGACCCCCTTTTGGACTTGCTGGAAGAAAGCAAATGGGAATCCTCTGTGGAGGCAGTTAAATTGTCACCCCAGCTGGCCCTGGACAATATCCAGGAAGAGAGGTTTTAGCAGACTTTTCCCCACTGTTTAGAGCCAAGCCTGGACCTACCCCCTTAGTGACGCATGATGTGGAGACAGGGACACAGATGCCCATATGGTGGACAGCATATCGGGTATCAGAGGCTGTCCAAAATGACCTTAGGAGTGAGGTGGAGGAAATGCTGGACTTAGGGGTAATCCAGAGATCCCACAGCCCCTGGGCCTCACCCGTAGTCCTTCTGCCCAAGCCAGATGGCTCTACTTGTTTCTGTGTGGACTATCATGGAATGAATTCAGTCACAAAGTCAGATACCCACCCAATGCCCCAGATGGATGAAGTCCTGGACAAGTTGGGAGGGGCGACCTACCTTACAACTATTGACCTGACAAAGGGATATTGGCAGGCAGAGTTAACGAACAGAGCTAGGAAGAGGTCAGCCTTCATCACTCCAATAGGCTTATTTGAATTTAAAGTAATGCCTTTTGGAATGAAGAACGCCCCTGCCACTTTCCAAAGGTTGGTGAACCAGTTGTTAAATGGTGCTGAGGAGTACACCATGGCGTACCTGGATGACATTGCCATCTTTAGTGCCAGCTGGGAGGAACACCTGTCCCACCTTAGGGAAGTGCTGGGCTGGATACAGAGGGCCGGGCTCACTGTCAAAGCTGAGAAGTGCCAGGTGGCCATGGCTGAAGTGGCATACCTTGGGCATGTTGTAGGCCAGGGACAGCTCTGTCCTAACCAAGTAAAAATAAAAGTGATCAAGGCATGGCCCAGACCAGAAATGCAGAAGCAGGTCAGGGGTTTTCTAGGGACAGCAGGGTACTACAGGAAATTTGTACCCAATTACAGTGCCCTGGCTGCTCCCCTATCTGAACTAGTAAAGAAAAAGATGCCTAAGAAAATTACCTGGGAACTAGCCTATGAATAACCCTTTACCAGACTGAAGGAGGCAATGTGCAGTGTTCCTGTATTGACAAGTTCTGACTATAGCAGACCCTTTACAGTCCAGACTGACATCTCAGACATGGGTATTGGGGCAGTACTGAGTCAGATGTCCAACCAAGGGTAAGATCACCCTGTATTGTACCTGAGTAAAAAGTTACTTCCCAGGGAGCAGGCTTACTTTACTGTGGAAAAAGAGTGCCTTGCCATAGTGTGGGCCCTAAAGAAGTTACATCCATACTTATATGGGTAGCATTTTGAGGTACAGACTGACCACAACCACCTGGTTTGGCTGGCCCAAATGGGAAAAACTAATGGTAGACTATTAAGATGGAGTCTTGCCTTGCAAGGGTATGACATGACGATCTTACAGAGGGCTGGAGCGAACAAACAGAATATCAATGGCCTGTCGCATCTGCTAAGTGCGTTTGTGACAGAGTACACTGGGAGACTGATCACCTGGTTTAGGTGAAAATCCAACACAGCCTTGGGAAGGAACTTCAGGCTGGATTGCAGGACAACATTGTCCCTGTATATATTGAGACTCCACCGAAAGTGCCTGCAGCTCACTGATCCTTCTGGCTGACGTGATAGCCACTAAGAAGGCAGTCTTCATGACAGGTGTGACATCTCATTCCTGTGCATCGGTTTGAATGACTTGCCCATGAGCGTTTCCAAAACCAGCAGCAGATCCCAAGGTGGTGGTGGTTCACGCACCGGAGGGGAAATATGGTCCAAGTCCTTGAAGCACCAGACCACCTTTTCCTGTGCCACAGACTGCTGACTGGCCCATGCCTGGTAAGCAGAGATGGCTGACAGGTGCACCTTGAGAGTCATTGACTGAAGGCCTCCCTGGGAGAGGGACCAAAGGTAATTGAGAATGTTAGCCTCCGGACAAGTCAAAGGGTCCAACCCTTTGTCCTGGCACTAAATGAAGAATCTCTTCCATTTGAAGGCATAACATTTTGGGTCGACTCCTTCCGAGATGCTTCAACAATACTGAGTACATCTTTGGAAAGACCAAAAGCCTGGAACTCTAGCTACTCAGGAACCAGGCTGTCAGGTGCAAGGATTGAAGGTCCAGGTGGAGAACCTTTCCCAGATTGATGGAGAGTTGGTTCGAGTGTAGAAACAGAGATGCCTTGGGAGCCTGCTGCTTAGGCTGAGGAGGTCAGAGTACCAGAACTGGCATGGCCAGTATGAAACAATCAGTATCACCTGTGCCTTGTCCTTCCTGACCTTGAGCAACACTCTGTGGATCAGGGGAAATGGAGGAAAGACATAGAGCAGGCCTGGGTTCCAGGACCTCGAGAAGGCATCCCCCTGCAGCGTTCCCTGCAGGTGGGGTGGGTGCAAAACAGCCTCAGCTTTGCTTTCTCCTGGGAGGTGGACAGGTCCACCAGAGGTTCACCCTAAAGGGAGAACAGGTTCTGTACTACCTCAGGATGGAGAGATCACTTGTGTGATGCCTTGCCCATCTGGCTGAGGGCATCTGCAAGTTGGTTGGAGGCGTTGGCCACATTGATGGCCAAGAGTTCGGCCCCCAGACTGTGCACAAGGATCCAGATGTGGAGAGCTTCCCTGTACAGTGGAAGGGAGTGCTTACCTCCCTGTTTGTTGAGATAGTACCGGGTCATGGTGTTGTCCATCTGGACTTGAACCACTTGACCCCCTGAGATGTGGAGCAAATTCAGTCAGTGCCAGTCAAACTACCTTGAGCTCCAGCAGGTTGATGTGATAGCAGGACTCCTTGGTGGTCCTGAGCCCATGGACTCTGTGACCCCTCAGGTGTGCTCCCAGCCCATGAGGGAGGCGTCGGTCATCAGGATGACCATCAGCTCTGGTGGGACCAATGGGATATCCTCCTGCAGATGCTTCAGTACTAGCCACCACTGGAGCATATCCCACATCTGCTGGGTCACGGTGGCCAACTAGTCGAAGTTACCCCTGTGATGGGACCACTGGCTGGCCAGCTTCCACTGCAGGGAGTGCATTCTCCAGCGGACCTATTGGACCACACTGGTGCAGGCTGCCATGTAGCCCAAAAGATGCAGGAGGTCCTGAGTAGTGCATGATTGCCCAACCTGAAATGATTGGGCAAAGGAGGTAAGAATCTCCACCCTCTCCACTGGGAGGTGAGCCCTGGCTCTGTGAGAGTCAAGCTCTGCCCTGATGAAGTGAATCACTTGTGAAGGCATGCATTCCAATTTGGCCTCATTGACCAGGAGGCCCAGAGAAACAAAGGTCTGGAGGACCAGGTCCTGGACCACTCCACATCCAGCCTGGAGTGACCCATGATGAGCCAGTCATCTTGGTAGGATTATATCCGGACTCCCCTGCACCTCAGGTGGGTATCCACCACTGCAATGCACTTGATGGGGACCTTGGGCACTGAGGAAAGGCCGAATTGTATGGCCTGGAACTCACAGAAGGTGCCCTATGGCCAAAAGCAAAGGAACCGCCGATGGGACAGACAGATCAGGATGTGGAAGAACACATCCTGAAGATCCAGTGAGCAAAACCACATGTCTTGCTCCAGGGATGGTATGATCTGAGACAGAGTTACCATCCTGAAGCTGCAGGACCCGATGAACTTGTTCAGGTTGTGCAGATCTAGAATGGTGCACCAGCCCTCCCATCCATTTGGGTACCAGAAAGTACAGTACCTGGACATGAACCTTGGTTGCTGAGGAGGATCCAAGATGGTAGCCACCACCACCTTCTTGAGCAGGAGTTTGGCAATGTCATCTAGAAGGGCCAACTGACAGCATGTCTTCCCATGGGGTGCAGGCTTAGTTGGGAGGGTACTGCTCGAATTCCAGAGGCAGACCCTGGCTGACCACTTTGAGAACCCATCTGTCCATTGTGACAGCAGACCAGGTGGAAAGGAAGTGGCAGAGCCAGCCCACCACGGGGGGAACCCAGGGGGTTCAGGATGGGAGAGGGGAGGATGCCCCTCATCCCATTACTGGGCAGACTTGGAAGAAGAGGCGGGTCCAATAATAATCTTGTAAGGGTATAATACCCAAAACACATGAACACACATAAAAGCACTAACACCTGAACTTCTTCAAGAAGGCACTCAAGTCCATATTTTCATTAAGTCCTTCTCCATCCCTTCCTCCCATATTATACAGTATATCTAAAGATTGTCTTTGCCAAGTACATTTTTCTAAATCACCCCTCCCCTCACCCCTTACTCCCCACCTTGTCTGGGAATTCTTTCACATGCTTTAGTGCTTTTATGTGTGTTCATGTGTTTTGGACATTATACTCTTACAAGATTATTATAATACTAGTTATTTCAATGCCTCAGCACATGAATGTCAATAACCTTTTTCTAAGATCGATTTATTGATTGCACTTTACAATTGAATCTGATGTATTGGTATTTTTATTTTGATACAAGTAGGATGCTGCCACCCTGGAGGTTGATGTATGCAACTATGAATTAAGTTAGCACCTGGCATTGTCATTATGTCCCCATGGATTTAATTACAGCACTTTTTAGATGTTTTGGGGCATATTTTCACAAACCTTATTAATCCATAAAAATTGATTTATGAACCTTTGAGTGTGTCTTTTTTTCAGGTCCTTATTTATATTGATGGGATAACATCTCTCTTAGTGGGACCTGAGTAGTGCCATACCATGATTGTCTTAATTGGTTTTAATTCACTATAGCTCTTAATTGTATAACAATGTCTTGACTGGGTAACTGATATGCATATATAAGGTGGGCACAGGTGGTTACTAATCAGATCACTCTATGGAAGCCTGGCAGTTGGACAGGAGAAACGTTAGTGTGACTTTTTGTGGCTGCCTCCCTTTGGGAGATGGATACATCATATGGTCTACCATGCTGTTGGTGAGAAAATAAACTTTCAACTGCATACATTGGTCAGATTGTTTTTCAGCTGTTATGGGTGCTTTTTTGACTGTTGTGATTGATTGCTTTTACCACTGAGCACTGTGACCTTCGATCCTGGTACTCTTTCACTCTGTTACACTAATTCTGTTTTGGCAGAGCCATCTGCAAAGCTTAGGCTTCAGCCTTGGCATTTTTCCATAGGCTGCTCTGGTATTTAATCACTTGGGCTTGATAGTTGGCAATCCTAAGGCCCAATAAGACAGAAGCATATTTTCCTTGGCCCATAATGTCCAGCCACCTAGCTTCTTTATCAGGTGGCAAGGAACTTAAATGTTTAGGTGCCTTAGATCTATCATGTGCAGCTGTGACTACCATAGAGTCTGTCTCTTGGTTGAGTGGCATAATAAGGCTTAGCAGTAAGTGTAGGGTACTGCTTACCAGCCTTGCATGCCACAGCAGGAATAGTACTAGGCCTGTGCCAGGCCACAAAGGTAGTATCCTCCAAAGCAGAATAAATAGGAGTAATTATGATGGATGGAGTGCAAGGAACTTCCAATAATAATTCTTGGTGGAATCTTCCTCTTCCACAGCAAATCCCATTTCAGTCTAGATTTGTTGCATATGAGACTGAAAGGTAGGGTCTTCAGGTGGAGATTTGGGTGTGTACACAACAGAGTCTTCTCTGCATGAAGACAAGCTGAAATGTGGATTATATGCTTCTTCCAATTCAATGTTCCTCTCCATACTCCTCCATTATGAGGTCTGGATTATATTCCACATCATCATCAGTAGGCCTGTCAATGTCAAGAACAGAGGACCATGCTAGCCGAGAAGCAGGAATTTACAGTGAGCTAGTAGTAGATGTTGATTAGACCTGAGTAGAAGGTGTACCTGTTGACTGTAGGACAGGCGGCAGCAGCAGGCCTGGGAGAAGTCATTGTATCATGTCAGAAAACAGCACCAACACTGCTTATGAACAGACGATGCCCTGGCCAGGTGTTGTGATCACTGGAATAGACAATTGGCTGACAGAGCAGTCGATGATGGTGACGTACCATTTGTAGTAGGCCCAGTAACACCTAAGCCAAGCCTTGACCTTGGTGTCTGGTTGACAGTCGGGGGGTGGGGCTGTAGTCCCCATCACTGGAGCAGACAGAGGTTAAGAAGAGTACCTGTAGATGGAGGCTAAACAAGGTTACCTGTAGGCCATGGCGGTGACCAGGATCTCACAGGGAAAGACTACTTGTCTTTGTCCCTGTGCATGTGGGGTGATGAGGACAGGTCTTTTTCACGGTCTTCAGGACTTTGATGATGAGAACTAGTGGACAGTGCAGGCGACACCAATTTCTCATTTTGATTTACCTTCTTCTTGGTGGCCACTGGAGTTTTATTAAGAATAAACATTTCTTGCTCCCTTCTGTGATGTCACCTTGTAGTATGACTGAAGCTCTGGCAAATCTCACAGGCTCACACTCTGTGAGAGAGGCCCAGGCAGAAAAAGCACACATTGTGGGTGTTGTTTAGAAAAATTTTCTCTCTGTACTCACAGTACCGGTAGAGTGTAGAAGGCTTCAGCAGATTGCAGAGGCAACAAAGATCACTGAAAAAGAATAAAGAATGATGCTGTAAGTTGATGTTCCTTTCTGTAGCAGGTCCCATTAGGCTAATCAACAGTGACTAATCAATGGCAAGAAAAGAACTAATGAGGGATAGGGCCACCCACAGTTATATACATGCTAATGTGTGACATCTATGCGGGCGGCTGCAGCTAGCAAATATCTCCGTATAGTCCTAGTGACTGATGGCTGATGTTCCAAAGGTGTGGCCTAAGAGAAGAGATATCCTTGAAAAGAGAGAAAAATAACATCTTCCATGACAGGAAATGTAGACCACAGCTTGCGGCCAGCTCAAATGGAGCCAGCACCAGTTTTTCAAGGACATAAATCAAGTCTCAAGGTAGGACTGGATTATGGATAGAAGGTGTCATATGAAGGATACCTCTCAAAAAAGTGTGACTCACGACCAGTCGTGTAACCATACGGCCATCAATAGGGGCATGGAATGCTTATATAGTGACCAAATGCACCTCAAATGAGGAATACTATAGATCAGAGTCTGACAGGAAAAGCAAGTATTCCAGCAAGGAATTTACATGGAATGTAAATGAGTCTAAATTCTTGGAAGTAGCCCACAAAGGGAACCACCTCCACTTCAATGAAGAGGTAAGTCTGGTAGAAGTTTTTTTAGTTGCAACCAAAACATCAGCAACCTTAGGGGACACCCCCAAAATGTGCTATAGCTATGTTCTCAAGAGCCACATATGCAGAAGAAGAGACTTCAGGTCCTCTGACAACAGACCCAAACACAGAGGTAAGGGTACTGGAGGTTCTACTGTCATATGTTGTAGACTTGGAAGCCATAACTAGCACAGCCAAAACGGAGCAGTGAGGATGAGAGGGTCACTCATACATAGCTTGATTAGTACACTCCATATTAGTAGAACTAGAAGAAATGCTTATAAGAATTTCTCTTTGCAAATGAGGGACAACATGCCTCGCCAGAAAACTCCAGGCCCTAGCCTGAGCGAGCACAAATACGACAGTTTTGCATTGTGTGGGGATGCAAAAAGGCCCAATTCTGGATGACCCTATCTTGCGAAGAGGTTGTCCACAACTGAGGTCAGCAGTTCCCACTCATGCATTTTGGACTGTGACCTGCTTAGCCTGTCTGCCAAGATATTTTGGAACCCTGGGAGATGCATTGCTGACAGATGAAGGCAGCGAGACAGAGCCCAATACCATACTCTCATTACTTCCCTGCATAGTGGGTAAGAATTAACTCCCCCTTGTTTGTCAATGTAATGCATCATACTGACCTTTTCCACCTGTATTAACAGAGGACCGGGACACAGATGTTCCTGAAATATTTGGAAATGATAACAGTACAGCTCACATCTTCAGCACATTTATGTGTAATTTGGGCTCTGCCTTGGCCCATAATCCCAGTCTGGTAAGGGTCAAGATAAGCTCCCCAGCCAGAGCCTGAGACATCCATGATGAGGATGTGTACAGGAGCTAGTACAAGGAATGGAAAGCTCTTTAGCAGGTTCTGCAATCCATCCACCACAACAGCACTCTGTGAAGTGGAGACATGATAACCCTTTAGTCCAGCTCATCCCTCAAATGATTCCACTGGACTCTGAGTGTCCACGGGGGAATTCTTATACATAAATAGGCCAGGGGCACTGTCACAATTGCCATGGCTATAATCCCCAGGAGATGTAACATTGATCTCGCAGAGACATTGCAGTTCCCGCATATCAGCTGTGCTTGAGCAATAAGGTTTTCTGCTCTGTCCCTGAGTCAGGAAAACACATCCCTTCTCTGTGGTCAAGACTGCTTCTATATACTGCTGTCTCTGGCAAGGGGTCAACACCAACTTTGGCACATTCACTGTGATCCCCAAGTCATTGAACAACTGAGATGTCCGAAACAGAACATGTTGTAGGACTTTCCTGTAGCTAGCTTTCAGCAGCCAGTCATCCAGATAGAGCAAGACACACAGATCGTCCCTGTGAAGGACTGCTGTCAATACTGCCAAGCATTTGGCAAAGACCCTTGGCATAGAGGACAAGCCAAAGTGCAACACTTTGAACTGGTAATGTTCCCCATCTAGCACAAAGCAGGGGTATTTCCTGTGAGCTTTCATGATCTTTATATAAAGCTAAGCATCCTTCATATCCAGAGAATAAAGCCAGTCCCCTTGTTGCAGAAGGAGAATGAGAGCTTGCAGGGGCACCATTCAGAACTTTTTATATTCTATGTAGAAGATGAGGTCCTTGTGATCTAGCACAGGCCACAGATCCCCTGTCCAGATTGGCACTAGGAATTATCGGGAATAGAACCCATTGTTTCTTTACCATAGAGGAACTTGTTCAATAGCATGTTTTTGTAGTAATGAATGCACTTCTTTCAGGAGGGACAGATGTGTCAGAAGATAACAGGAAGGAGACAGAGGATGATCTGAATGGGTGGTTGTTAATTCCAGAGTGTGCCCCCATGCAATTATCTCCGGGACCCACTCACCTATTGTAATCTCGCTCCATTGTTCCAGATACAGGGAGAGTCTCCCCCCAAACCACCCCTGAAGGCATCGGTGGAAGTAGGTGTGGGTCCAGGTATGAGTCATCATGGAGCCAGTGGGGTGCTGCCACTGGCACCAGCCCTGAATGCTTTTGTATGGGCACCTGGGGGGAGGGAACATGGCACAGGACCAGCTGCCTTACCTCAGCCTTGTGGGTAGCCGCAGTCATCTCGTGCAGCAGGCTAACAAAAGGATCCCTTCCCATACCCTCTAGCAGGAGTCGGATACGGGGATTTTATAGACGTCAGAGTCATCTTGGATGTCTGAAGGCTTCTAAGGGCTTCTTCAACATCATAACCAAAAGCTTTAGTCCCTCTAGAAGGGGCATTCAAAATGGCATGCTGCACTTCCATGGCAAATCCTGCTACTCTGAGCCAAGAATAGCTTCTTAGACAAATGCCAGAAGCTGCAGCCCTGGCAGAGGAATCTGAGACATCATTTGCTGAGCGGAACAAATGTTTGCTAACTTCAGCATCTGAAGTTAACATTGTAATCACCTCATTCATGGCTGAGACGTAGGCAAAGCCTGAGTTGCAGTCTTGGCACCTTTCCACTGGCATTTATGGTATTTAATCAAATGAGCCTGATAATTTGCAGTTCTAAGGCCCAGAGAGGCAGAGACATAACTACATTTGTGCATCACGTCCAACCGCCTAGACTCTTTATCTGGAGGCAGTGTACTCATACAGTACGTCTTGGTGCTCTACATCTATCATGAGCACCAGTGATGACTACAGAGTCTGTTTCTGGCTGGCTTGCATAATAAGGCTTACCAGATGGCACAGAATACTGCTTATCAGCCTTTCTAGGTACTGCAGGCAGTAAGCTAAGTCTGTACCATGCAGCTAAAGTAGCATCTTCTAATGCAGGATATAAAGGTGGAATGATTATGGAAGGAGTGATTGGAACCGCCAGAAATTCTGTCAGGCTCTTCGCTGTGTTATCCTTTTCTTCCAAAGCAAAGCCTATGGCAATTTAAGTTTGCTGCAATATAGTCTGAAAAGTGGAATCCTCAGGAAGAGATCTTAGGGGTATACACCACTGAGTCCTTGCTGCAGGATGAGAGGGTAGAACTAGAATGGGGACCACATACTGTTCTCTTCACATTCTCCTCTAGAACCTTGATGTCAGGATTGTATTCTATGTCATCATTGACATCTCTGTCAACAATGGGGGCCTTAAAGCATGCAGACAACACTGCTGGAGGCTGAGAGGCAAGACTCTGCAATGTGTTGGTAGCCGGTGTCGACACAGGCCAAGTGCCCACAGCCTCCATTGACAGCACAGTCTGTATAGATAATCCAGACGGTATGCACTGTATCATTTCTGAAAGCAATGCCCGCACAGCTGGTGAGTTGATAATGCCCTGGACAGGGGTCATGACTGCTTGTGTCGATGATGGGCCTTAGCCCAACAATGATGGCATTGTACCATCCACAGTAAGTATGGTAGCACTTAAGCTAAGCCCGACCTTGGTGTATCACCGATGGCTGGGGGGGGGGAAACTATTGTCAACACCACTGGAGGTAGAGATAATGTGACTGATTAACCCTGTCGTACCAGCACCTGAGACCTTACTGGCAAAGACCTTTCTTTATCCATATGTTTGTGCTTGTGTCACAACATCAAGGATGATCTCGACGTCATTCTTCCTTTGTCCTGGTCCTTCAATTTCAGTGGCCATCTCTCAGATGATATAGAGGAAGACACCTATGCTGAGCCCTGATCCTTCTCTATGGCAGTTAATGTTTTAAGGAGAATGACATTTTCTAGAGCTTTCTTGCAGTGTCGCCTTGAAGCCTAACTGAAGCTCTGGCTCTCACAAGTCCTCACACTGTGAGACCCCAAACACACCGGCAGACTTCATGAGTGTCTTCCTTGTAGATTTTATCTCCGCACTTACAATACCAAAATAAACATTCTAGTAGCATGCAGAGACAACAAAATTCATTTAAATATAAAATAAATGATAAATGTCAATGGCTAGTTGATGTTTTCTTCAACAAGTCCAACGAGGCTGATCAATGGTGGGAAAAGAACCGAAGAGCTATGGGGCCACCCACGTTTCTATTGATGCTGATGCATGACTCCATTGTGGGTGGCCTATGACTAGCAAAAGTTTCCATGTAGTCCTAGCACTGATGTAGGTATAGTTCTAAGGGTGTAGTCTAATGGAAGATATATCCTCAAAGAAGATCTATACATTACATTAGTATCTTCTGTTAAAAATGTAATGAAAGTAATAGCAGACAATGTGAAGGATTAATAAATTCCATATCAAGTATGCACACCACCCCAGAACCACCCCCCCCAGTAAAATCCTGGATCCAACAGTTATTACACATATAAATGAAAGATGGAGATGGAGGTTAAATACTTGAAGCAGGCCAAGGTTTTTTTCCAGAAAACTGCACACCATTTAATTTGTGCTGGACACTGGTCTGAGTCCTCTGTAGAGCTTTCCTAAGTGAGAGAAGCAAGTGCAGATCAGTATGTGAACTTTGAGCAATTTACTACATCATCAAAGGCTCATCCCAGCATGGAACAAAAACAGGCGAGGCGGTGAATGCCATAGTGTTATTTACTTCATCGGTGAAGTCAGGAAAATTTAATGTCATCCTCCCACATCCCGCTCCTGTTGGCCTCTGCCACCATGCACCCTAAAGCCCCAACTTTAATGATCATGGCACTTACACTGTTGAGTATACCACACAGATCACAAAGACTGATTTGTACAAATTTCCAATAACTGACAACTGTCTGCCATCTTTTCTGGGTCCTCCAAACGGACTCCCAAACCCAAACCAAGTCATCTCTCCTCCCATGAGAAACATAGAATTTGATGGCAGATAAGGACTGCTTGACCCATCCAGTCTGCCCATTTCTCCCTTCCTACACTATTTCTGGAAACCGTACCTGATCTGCAGCTCTTTCTCCCACCCCTTCCTTTCCGCTATTATTCCCTTGTGCTTATCCCATGCACAGTTGAACACCGCCACTGTGTTGGCCTCTGCTGGGAGGCTGATCCAGGAATTCACCACTCCTTCTGTGAAGAACTACTTTCTCGCATCTCTCTCTCCTATATCTACCCCTCTCCAGCTTCATAGCATGTCTTCTTGCTCACGAGCACCTTTTCTTCTGAAAAATACTTCCCACCTATATCACATTAACCCCCATGAGATATCTACCATACAAGTTTTTCTCCTCTTGGTTGATGTAGGCAGGCTTTCGACTCCATCCCTGCTTCCACAGAAATATAGAAATTGTCGGCAGATAAGGACCGCCAGGCCGATCTACTCTGCCCGTAAGTCCTCCCTTCATTTTGCGGCCTCTGACCCTACCAGGTCAACGGCTTTCTCTTCTCCCTCCCACTTCTAGGGTTCCCTTATATCCGTCCCATGCATGTTTAAATTCCTCCACTATGCTGGGCACTCACCATACCAGATGAACTTGCCTGAATATCCCTTATGGACTGCCCCCTGTGGTGGGGCTGGGAAGGGGAGGGCCGTCCACCCCCCATGCAGTGACACACATCCGGACTTAAGAAGGTAGCCAGCTGACAGCGTGAGGCAGAGGAAGGCATGCAAAGCTTCATGTAGCCCACACCAGTTATTTTCCTCTTTTCCCCTTGAATCCTGCTACAGCGAGCAAATGTGTGCATGTGGAGACACACACGTCTACAGCGCCACAGTCCCTCAGTTTGTGTCTCTTGCACTGCTGGCACTTCTCCCAGGCCTCCACATCAGGAAAGCCAAGGGCCAAGAAGGCAAGCCACCCCACCCTGGGAGAGAACAACTGTCCTTCAGACGCTTAATCCTACTCCCCCCCCCAGTCAGCTCCTGGCAACCTGAGATCATTCCCAAACTGGGTCACTGGCATGGGTAAAGGTAATGCACAAAGTGCCTCAGCCCTCTTCACCATGGAACCAGCTTCCCTTGAGGTATTTAAAGGTCTTTATCATATCCCTGCTCTCCCTCCTCTGTTCCAGGGTGTACATATTGAGGTCCCTTAGTCTCTCCTCATAGGGTTTTTGATGCAGACCCTGCACCATTTTAGTTCCCCTCCTCTGGGCCACCTCCACGCTGATGTCTGAGATGGTCCACTCCAGTGTGTCCACGTTGTCTGACATGACAATCTCATCTGAAGCTCAGACTTCATCCATTAAATAAAAAGAGGGACTGTATGAGGTGCATGTGTATAGCATGTAGCAGGATGCAGACTATCTACCGCAGACAACTGAAGAAGACCCCCTACCTTCCCTAACCACTGCCACTGGTTCTGAATCAATGGAAGTCTTTCCTTGAAGGAAGGCTTCATTCAGCCCTTTGCCAGTGATTGGGGAAGAGAAGGAGCTTCTTCAGTTCACAAGTGGGGAACTAGTTGCAATCTGTTTCAAGATTGAGACTGTCTGACAGTCAGTATTTACTGACTGACCATTACAAATTTCAAATCAGTCTTTATCGATGTTGTGTAAATGACAGCTTGTGAAGTTGTGAGTACCATGATCATGAGGTTGGGGCTTTAGTGTGCCAGGGGCCAGTGGGATCAGGATGCGGGAGGGTGACTGGTGCTTTTTTCTGGGCCTGGGGTGCAGGGCAGCTCTAGATGTCATAACATCTGGCTGGCTGTCATGTATCCTATTAGAGTTACGCCTTTCTGCATTTTGTCTGTTATGTCTTCTGGCCAATAAATTTTGCTTTAACTGGACATTATAAAATTAATAAAATAAAATTTAAAAGGAAAAAAGATAAGGCTCAGTAAGCAGGTGCAGCATTTCAAAAAGTACACAGAAGTGCTGCACTTTTCTGCATAAAGATGATGCTTCACACCCAAGACTTGTCAGAGTCATTCTTCATTTTAAAATATGCAAGCCCTAGTCCAATGCTATGAATGACAACAGTATTGTGAGTGCATGGTAAATGCCCTAGCCATGATAAAACAGGAGAAAAAGGAATGCATCCGTCTCAGGTTAGGCAAGTTGCTATCTTCTTTGACTATGCAGAATTTCATATAAAAAAGGAACTGCAATACATTTCAGAACTTAATGTTTATTTCAATTATTTTATTTTGTTCAGTATAAGTACACGTGCACTTCACATTACAGTTCCTTGAACAGGTTTCTTAAATATACATCTGACAGGTGAAACTAAAAAGTACACTTCTTGTGTGTTTAAAAAAAAAATCAATCCAAACAAGATGTATCAGTTCATAGCTCTTTTGATCACTGGAGGTAATGACACAATACACGTAGTGCACTCCACCATGATAGTCTGGTACAGTACATAGGAGGGCAACATGTTATGCAATTCAACAATATTAGTACAATGAGGATATTTAACATATATTGAAAAATGTCGATTTTCACTCAGCTTCACAGTTGCTTTAAAAGGCTTCTTTAAATGCTGCTGAAGACATTTAAAGTTACCAAGTCTAGTTTCAGAACAGCAATACTTCCAAGTCTTTAAGTTAGGTATTATTTTGCCATTCAAGATTGAGGTACTTAAGTATTCAAAACAGAAATAAAACGTAGGAGAAAAACAGGCACTACAGTATATTATCACACTAGTGTACATTTTCTGTAAAGGTACCATTTCCATTGCCTAAGCCTACAATGCAAAATTGTTATTTGAGCACTGGTACTGTATACAGTGTTAAGGACATCAATGTGAACAGAAGACTGAAGATCTGCTAACATTCACTACAGATGGCGCCATACATCACAAAAAGTCTTGACAATTAGCAATGGGAAAACTCAGATTCAGTCTCTCCTCTACCACTCATTTTCAAAAAAAATTATGCAGAGAAAAGGAACATGGGAGCACACTGTAAACACAAATTACAGATGGATTAAACAAAGACACTCAGATTTACAATTTGTTATATTAGTTCACACCTCACTGCACTGTACATTAACAATAAGTATCATTAAAAGGTTAATGCAACCAGGATGTTACAGGCCACTGCTGTATGCAAAAACTGTCATGCAAGAAATCAAGGGTTAGAACTGTTAGTCAAATTTCTTCTCTAGCAGACTTCTTTCTCGCAGCATCAATGTAAAGGAAGTGATGCACACAACGTTGCTGGAGAGACTTATTTAGTTTATTCAAACAGCAACCTCACGGTCAGCACATCACTTCCTGAGGAAGCCTGAGAACGCACTACATCAGGGTGTGCTGGCCGTGCGGTTGCTGTTTGAATAAACTAAATAATCCTCTCTAGCAACGGTGTGTGCGCCACTTATGTCAAGTTAATTTTGTCTTTTGCAGCACAGTGGTTGCATCTTTGATGGCAGTCAGTGTGTGTGGTTTGTTTTCTTCTGTTCTTTCTTACAGTAAAAGCCTGCTGGAATGCTCAATTTGTGACTAGTTTCACTTCACTGAAGTTCAGTGGTTGCTAGTGATATTTGTAAATTTACTGTCTAAAAATATTGGGGATATGCCATGGGGTGGCTAAATATCTCACATATGATTTGCCACGGCCCACTGAAAATATCAGAGTTATTTTCCCTCAGTGCAGCTTGACCTTGTGACATCACGAGTGGCGAAGCCACGAGTGATGTCAAAGGTCAAGCTTTACGAAGGGAAAATATCTCTGATATTTTCAGTGGGGCCGTGGCATATTCAATTTATGCAAGGGGATGTGATTTTATATTTTATTTGTAATTATTTGTTTTTTTTATGAGGAAGGGACATTTTCCCAAAATGGAGAGGGGATTTTTCGGGGCCCGGGAGATGGACGCTTTCGGAGCACAGAGGAGATTCTTTTTTTTTTTAAAACTGGAACTGACATTTTTGGAGTGATTTTTAGACTTTTTGTTGTATTTGTTTGTTGTTGTTTTTTTAGTCCTAACTGATGTTTTCGGACAGGAAACAAAGTGTGTTGGTTCTACTGGTAAAGTGGCAGTTGTGCAGGAAAGAGCAAAAGAGCCACTGTGTGCCAGGAGGTTGTGGCATTTCTACACTGAGCAAACTTAGAGATATCATAGAGGAAGGGCATCTGTAGACAGTGCTGAAACTGAGAAACTGCTCTTTGGAGGTATGGAGGGTGTCCACTAGCTTTGGGATGGATCAGATCATTTTTTTATGAGGAACGGATGTTTTCCTGAAACAGAGAGGTGATTTTTTTTGGGGAGAGTGGAGATGGATATTTTCGGAGCAAAGAGGAGATTCTTTTCATTTTCAAACTGGAACTGACGTTTTCGGAGCACACGTTTTAGACGTTTCGTTGTTTTGTTTTTTAAAGTTGGAACAGATGTTTCTGGAGAGAAAACAAAGTGTGTTGGTTCTACTGGTGAAGTGGCAGTTGTGTGAGTAAAACAGCCGCCATGTGCCAGGAGGTTGTGGCATTTTGTGCACCGAGCAGTCTTAGAGGTGCGATCCAGGAAGGGCATCTGTGGACAGTGCTGAAACTGAGGAACTACTCTTTGGAGGTATGGAGGGTGTCGACTGGCTTTGGGGGAGGATCAGATCATGAGAGTGGATAAGAGTATTGTGTTGATTGAGAGTCATAGAGAGGGAGTGATAATGAGGGTGGGGAGAGGATTGTGACGGTTGGGAGAGTGGACCGCCCCAATGGAGTAGTGTTGTGGAGTACAGGAATTCAGTTTCAGATCACAGTGTGGGTGTTAAGAAGGTCATTGTGGTTGACAATTTGTTTTTGGACTTGAGACTGTTGAGAAATAATAATAATAAAAAAAAGAGCAAACATGGGGATTGTGGAAAGCCATATGGGAAAGTGAAAGTGTTTTGTGTGCTGTTGCAGAGAAATGAAACTGCCATTGGAAGCTGGCATGCAAGTGAGCAGGTGGATTCTGATTGTGCTGCTCATGTTGCCAGCTCCCACCAATCAAAACGTGTGTGAGGTGCTGTGGTGAAGTGCAGATAGTGTCTGGTTATTACCTACAGTGAGGATAAATGACCTAGAGTGAGAATAAACTCGTTATTCTCACTGTAGGTCTGTGCAGGCAAAAATACTGCTGTTATTTGCCAGTTTTTATCCTCATCCCCATTGCATAAATATATATATATATATATATATTTAGAAATATATATATATATATATGCCAGTTTTGATCGCTATGACCTCATGAGTGATGCAGTGTCACAAGCAAGGTTTATAGAGGTCAAAATCTGCCCATAAAAATTAATATGATATATTTAGTCAGCCCATGGCATATGTAATTTACACAATGACAATGCCTCTCTAGCAAGGTAGATCATAGTGCTCAAACCCTAATATTTTATAAAACGTTTAAAACGTTTAAACTCTTTTACTTTTTCATAATAGATCGATCCACGGTTTCTGTGCACATTCAAATGAATCAAGTATTCCTAACAATCCAAAAAAATCCAGTGTAAGCATTTACCGTACTTCTTTTAGGAATTCTAACTGGTATTTTGGCATGTGATGATGAAATATTCATTGTGACACTTCTCAAGTGGAAATAATTTATTTTCTCTTCAGGTTCAAAATAAATAGGGGATATTGCAGAAAGGCACCAAGGTCTACAATGGGGTAGATGATCCAGTTGGGGTGGGCAGAATGAGACGAGATCTGGATAAACTGGCAAAATGGTTGGAAGAGTGGCAACTGGGGTTTAAGGCAAAGAAGTGTAAGATCATGCACACAGGGAAGAGAAACCCTGAAACTACCTATAGGCTGGGAGGGGAGTTGCTGGCAATCACAAGGGAAGAAAGAGATTTAGGCATCATTATCACAGATGACCTGAAATCTTCCAGGCAGACCACTAAAGCAGTAGGTAAGGCTAGGGAGATGTTGGGGTGTATTGGTGGGGGTATCACAAGTCGTAAGAGGGAGGTAATAATGCCTCTTTACAAGACACTGGTTAGGCCCCATCTGGAGTACTGTGTGCAGTACTGGAGGCCACACCTGCACAAGGACATTAACAAAATGGAGGCAGTCCAGAGAAGGGCAACAAAAATGGTGCAGGGGCTGCATCAGAAAACATAGGAGGACAGATTAACGGAGCTCAATATGTATACCCTAGAGCAAAGGAGGGAGAGAGGTGATATGATCAAAACATTCAAACATCTTAACGACATTAACAAAGTGAAAGAGTCTAATGTTTCAATATAAGAAAAATAACAAGACAAGAGGACACAGCATGAGATTAGAGGGAGGCCGATTAAGGGGTAATGTGAGGAAGTTCTTTTTCACAGAAAGGGTGGTGGATGCATGGAATGGCCTACCCCAGGAAGTGGTGGATATGAATACAGTGCAGGGCTTCAAACAGGCATGGGATAGGCATAAGGGAGCAATACAGATGAGTATGAATAGATAGGCCATTGACAGAGTAAAGGCCTATGGCACATTCATAAGGTAGAAAAAGAAATGGGTAGACTAGATGGGGCTTGCTGTCCTTATCTGCCATCAACTTTTATGTTTCTACAGTATGCTTCTATGGATATGCAGGGGCAGCAGTGTGATACATGATTCATCTACACAAGTTGTGTTTGACCTCAGGTAACCTCATGAGTTGCACAAGTCATGAGTGAGGATCTCGAGTCCAAATATCACAAGTATAGATAGACAAATCATGTATCACAAAATTTCCCACCTGCATATTTCATTTATTCAAGGTGGGAACTTGCGTGATGCTTATTTTTGAATATTTTTTTCTTAAGCTGGTGGATTTTGTGGGTTTTCTTGGAGTGTAGTGCTGTTCGCATTTCATAGAGTTAGTCGGTATGCCCGTTGCTATGGAATGCTGCATCCTGAAGCTGCACAGATGGGCTGACATGTGTACTGACTGGTGCAGTAAATAACTGTTTGAAAAATTTTTAGATAATACAGAGGCTGGGTTTAGCAAGAGCAGTGAGTTTATAGAAGGTGCACATGAGTGGCTGCTTGTCTGTTTGTCAGAGGCACTGCATGGAAGAGTGGCAAATCAATGTTTTTTTCTACTTTACTTTTTGCAATTACATCATTATAGGATCTGTGTGAAGTGAGCGGTAAGTGGGTCACTGGGCAGCCAGACTCTGTGCATGTGATGCGGTGAGAAAAAGTGTCTGAGCAGGACTGAGATTCAACTGTTCAGGACAGAGCTAAAATGGGAGGGTAAAAAAGGCACTACTTTCTATTGTTCTTTTGTGCTGTGAGCCACTGTAGATAGCAGAAACAGTAAGGCGGTCTAGAGCAGCAGGTAAGTCAGAGCTGTTAGTGTTGTGAAAGGAAAGGGGGTAGAAACAAAGGTATCGAGCGTCTGCAGTGTGTAAAGAAAATACCTGTTCTTTCTTGTGTGCATGTGGTTCTTTTGGCTATTCTGACAGCAGACAGAGGAAAGGTACCTAGAAGGGAAATTTTTGTGATCACTATAGACTAAAATGATAGAGCAATGCAGCGGAAGTGTTGGCTGAGCAGTTTGAGTGCTAGGGAAACTAAAAGTTAATTTCTGTGGAAGCAGGGTAGCGGGCCAGGGCGAAAATGATGAGTTTACTATATGCATAAATGATTTATACATACAGTATATCAGAAAAACAGATTTATACAATGACTTTTGGGCCCATGCCTGTTGTATAAACAGTGAATGCATACTAGTCTGCAGTGTAATAACACATTTATCTGCACTACAAAATTGTAGGACTCGCAAGTCACGAGTGGCAAAACCACGAGATAGCTTTGAAAGTCTCACCACTCATGTGGAGATTAATTCCTTCCGCTACATACGACACTATTATTAATGTCTTCATTAGTGTTTAACCATGATTTAGTTGAATACTGCCTTCCTTCCACTGTAAATGCTCTATCTGGCTCAGTGTCCTCTGTGTTCATTTCCAGATTCTAAGTGGAAATAAACTGTTCTAAGTGAAATAGCATGTGCTCTAAGTGAAAATAAATAATTACTCCAAAATAACATGATTCGTTTACCCAAATTATTCACCGCTCATGTGGTGTATATATAGGGGACATTCCATAGGCTATCCAGAAATAAGCATTTAATTCACTCTAAAATGTTGCTAACACGTCTGCCTAGCAACGAGTGACTGAATGAAGTGAAGCCACAAGTGCTAGGCTGCTTTGTTGGCAACATTCCAGAGTAAACAACAAGCTTATTTCTGGATACTCAATGGAATATTCTATTCATACTTTTGGTTCTGCCTTGTTATTGTGACAAGACCATAGTGGAAATAACAGCAGCTGCAGTGTAAACAACAAGTTATTTCCAAGGCAGTTGAATAATACGACAGAATAACCATTTTTGTGCACTGTTGTTCATCACTTCCATGATACACATGTATTCATCTGGTAATTTTTATTTTCACTGTCATTGTATATATATATATTTTTTATTTTACAACACTTGAGTGCTCTCTATAAGTGATATTATGTTACAGGACAGAATTTGCACCCCCATCTGTCATGTGCAGTTTGTGCACCACTGCTCCATCCCCATGTAGTTGTCAGCCAGTAGACAGGTATGACACTAACTGCAGTTTGGGGTAGGGGACATGCATCCACATCTGGACATGCACTGCCATAAACTGTGTCCAACTGTCTTAAAATTAGACACAGTTTAGAAAACTGTGCCTGCTGCATACAGGAGGGATGCTGGACACTGGATGTATCGGGTGCTGCCAGAAGCTGACATTGGCCACAGATGTCCCTGCATCCTGGCTTTAGAAACAACTGCCCGCCTACAATTACTACGGCATCATTATGGATCCTGATTGCTGTTCAGCGCAGGAAGTCTAACTACCATTTTAACTGGATTTAAGTTCCACAGTTATTTTGGAATTCTGCTTTGCACTTGGGATTAAGGAAAAAAAATCACATTTACTTTAAAATTATTCAAGGCAACCTTGTTTTATTTCTGTCAGCAGTTTTTCTAAGACTACTTCAGTGCTTGAATCTGCTCTTCCAGCTTTTCCTTGTTGGCCCCAGAAAATTCATGGATCTGTAACAAAAATCCATATGGTGAATGTTAAATAGATATCTATAGATTTGCTCATTTGTTAGGCTCATTGGAACCAAGGTTCCTTTTACAGGAGCGACTCAGAAGTCAGAGCAACAATGTTAATGCAGAGGGTTACAATGGAAGTGCACACAGTAGACAACTACAGTAGGGCTACAACAATGTACACAGTATATGATAGGATACAGTAGGGGTACAGGAGAGGCAGTAAAGAGCACAGAATAAGTAGGGTACAACAGAAATACACACGGTGCAGTGCACCATCAAAACAGCGACAAGGTTAAGTGCTGTAGTGATTACAATTCAGTGTTCTGAAGAAGTCATTCTTGTAAATGGATATAAGCAGTTTATTGGCACTAACCTTACACATCCCCAGGGCACATAATCCCATACCTTCTCCTCAGTACTTAGTTATTTTGAAGGGTTTGCCAGAAAAGACACATTGAGTTGATAACAGCTTGTTACCAGATACATGGGATTGGGGAACGACAAAAATGTGGCATAATTACTAAAAAAATACAAAGCTTCAAAAATGCAAATATATGCTCGCATATAGAATAAACCAGCGTGGAACTCACTTCATATGCAGATGAATAATATTGCAGATTTACTTAGAAGGTAGGTGTCCAGAGAGCTCAGTAGGATAACATTCACTATCCTGGATCTGGGTGACCCATCCCCACCCCCTCATCACCCTGGGAAACCTGACTACAAAGATAAGCAGTATGAAGCCCACACTGTATTTGGTTAGAGGGATATTGAGACACCAAACCCCTTGGGTAAGAACTTTCAGTGTTGTATTGTGAGCACTGTACTGTCTTGGAATGTAAATTGTAATCATGCTGTGATCAATGACTACACGTACTGAACATGTTAATGTGTGATACATTGGTACCCATTTTATTCAATAAACTTGAATAAACAAAATACAAATATGTGGAAATAAGCAACAACAAAATGTACAGTTGTACAAAGGCAATGGTGTGGTGCGAGTAGATACTCTAGAATGCAATAAAGTGCTAAAGGAGAACAAACTGTAGTGTGCAAGAGGCAAAGCAGACTTCAAGCTGGGAGCAATGGTTGTAAGCTGGGGGAGGGTGTAGGGGAAGCTACACTAGTGTACGCACAGGATGAAGGGGGAGCAAGGGATGTGGGGTGACAGGCACAGTCCAGGGCCACATGTCAGGAGCAACTGTCGGGGTGGTTACTGAAGTCATGGAGGAGGGATTTGAGTAAGTGGAAGGAAGAAGCTGAGAAGATGGTAAGGGGGAAGAGAGCCCTAAAGTTTGGGGAAGCCAACTTTATTGAGGGAGAGCTAGAAAGAGAGCTAGAGTTGCAAATGGAATAAGAGGTAGTGGAGGGGGATGAGGAGGGAGGCTGGTTAAGTGAGGAGACAGCCAAGCCAAAATCTGGTGATAAACCAAGCACAATGGGTGCTGCAACTGCCCTCAAGGGAAGGGAATTGGAGAGTGCAGTGAGCAGTAGTGGGTATAAAGGACAATTAGGTTGGATTTGAGTTTGTGGGGGGGGGGTGGTGAAGAGATCAAAAGTAGGCAGGAGGAGTTAGATAATGGGCCCGATTCTGGAAGCCGCCTGCATCAGGCGCACCTTGTGGCAGTAAAAGGGGATGCACCTGACGCAGTTGCGGTAAACAAAAGGTGCTATTCTAGACAGTTTGCCACTTGCAGCAGACATTCTGTAATAGCTGCACATTGCGGCTCTGCACCAAAAGGAGTGGCACAGCAGACAGTATTGTTGCAAGTCCATGAACTGCCAGGGACCATGTAGCAGGGGCTCGTCCAGGTGACCCAAGGGCAGGAAGCCTGTTAGCCAGGCACATACTGAGCAGCCGGTGTGTGTGACCCCCAGGGTACTGTCCCAGTACTCCCAGGACACCTGTGTGCCATCACTGAAGACTGCCTGCTGTGGCAGGCTAGTGCCAACCTAAGCAGTCCCCAACATCTGTGGTGTGGCAAATGCTACCCCCCACCAAGCCGCAGCCCCGATCCCAGTCCCGGTTCCCACCAACCACCTGGTCCTAGTCCATCAACAGTACATGCTGGTCTAGTGGTCCACACCCTCGCCACGCTGGCAGGAACTGGTGAAGCACCACCCCCCCATTCCAGCCAGGACCTGCTTCCACAACTGGCACTACCCTCCTCACACTACCACGGCCAGCTGCAAAATGCCTTACGCGCATACTGTATAACATGATACAATACACCCATAACGCAGTCCATGGCTGGCCATGGTGGTTTGAGGAGGGTAGGGCCATTCGTGGAAGCAGGTCTGGGCAGGAATGGAGGGGAGGGAGGGAGTGGGGTGCACCACCAATGTCTACCAGGATGGCAAGGGTGGGGAGCCACTAGACCACCTGAAGGTAGACCCGGCATGTCCCTAGGCTTACCGAGTGATCGGGGATTGAGGAGGGCACCGTGCTTTCTGGCCACACTGGCGGCAGTCTTGAGGGTGATCACCACGTGTAGCGGGGGGACAATACTATCACCATGGCCACTGGATGCCATTCTAAGGGTGGGGGGGTGCTACAGTGGCAGGGACATGGGTCAGACACATTGGGCATGTTGTCTATGGCTGTGCCCTGACACCCCTATGGTCCCTCATGACACCTAGTGCCCCATGTACTCCCGAGTCCCATGGCAGAGTCACTTAGACCACCTCCTGGATGGTCTAAGTGATGCCATCTACTGAGTCCATGTCGGGGCTTCCAGATTCCCAAAAAAAGGAATGTGGCAGCCCCACCATGGCACTAGCCCCCTTGCAACATGCCACCCAGAGTTGCTGGATGCAACCCTGGTGCAAGGGGCTTTGGTGCAGTGTGTCTGCGGCTGCTGTTCTGGAATTGCGCTGTGCCACACATTGTGATGCAGGTCACCACTTGCATCACACCGCTCTGAAGCAAGTCACTTGCGTCGTTCTAAACCCTTCTGTAATCTGGCCCAATATCTTGTTTGTAAATATGGCAACATTCAGTTTTGTCAAGGAGTCCAGGGGAAGCCAGTTTAATTGACACTGCAAATCACAGTGGTAGTGATCATGCTTGACATCAAAGGCAAATTGCCTACCAGGTTATACAGGGTGGATTTGCCATATAGTGTATGGTGAAATGCTGTTGTGCATGGAATTTCATGCCTGGAATATAGAGAGTAGTGGGTGGGCAACTACAGTATGTACAACCAGCGTGTTGTGCCACCGAGGGGTTTTGATTCCCAGTGACCTCGAGAGGGAAGCTTGAGAGGTCTGTGGGAATCAGAACCCTGAGGTGGCACAACACACTGGTTGGGCACTGATTTGCCCATCCACTATTTGTTATAGTGTGTGGTGCCGCTAAAATAAAGTGAAGAAGTTTTATATTTTTCAGAACTATTTTTTGCTGTTGCATTTCATTCCGGTTTTCGACGTTGGTTGCTAGGGTCAATGGCATGCTTGCTGGGGTCCAGAGTCCCTACATCCATAGTCTGGGCTGCTATTGGTTAATAGTTTTATGTGGGTGGGATTTGCAGAAAAAAAAACATGGCAGTGGTATCTCTAGCTAAGCAAAAGGACTAAGTCGTGAGGAATCGCTTTCCTTTATGTGAATAATTTTTAAGTATTTGGTTGATCCTGCAGGTGTATTTTTTAATTATTTTCTGGTTGATCCTGCTTTTTTAAGACTTATCTGGTTGATCCTGCTAAAGTCATGGGTTCCAGTGATCAGTGCCACAAACGCCACTTACTATATGGTTGATGCTGCCGTTTCTGTTGCCGCAGCTGTTCTATAAAACAGCCAAATATGTGCTCATTCAAAACAAGCTGAAATGTTGTTGAACCTCAGTGTGGTATTACCGTGTTCCACGACCTTTGAGCTATGGTACAACATTTCAGCTAAGAATGGATTTCTATCCAGAGCAAGCCCTTGCCATACACTTTATGTTTTTTCTGCTGCAGTAGTGGCATCATTATGTTGTTCTGTTACAGTAGTGATGTCACTAATGCAACAAACACTTTGAAATGCTGCCATACAGTTGATTTCCCCTATCCAATTAAGCTGGGAGTTTTTTTTTTTTTTTTAACTGAACTTGCAGAAACATCTACAGTACACTGTCAGTTAAAAAAAAAGAAAATGTTAACTTTTCTATTCTCTGTTGTCTTCACTAGGTGGTTTTGTGTGATTTCCATGCTGTGACTGCCCATACACTATATGGCAAATGCACCCTGTATAACCCGGTAGGTAATTTGCCTTAGATGTCAAGAAAGATCTTCTCACTGTGGGAGTGACTCAAGCAGTTGAGCCCATACCACCCTCACCCAGAGACTGCCTAGGGCAAGGGAGTCAGGCTCAAGACACTAACCCAGGTCTCCCACATGGCAGTTCAGCGCCTCACCATCTGACTCCTCTATGCCTTTTTTTAAAACTTTTTAATACCGCTCCATAACTTTCATTTGCAAAGGCCGTCCACTGCCATATTGCAGGCAGCTGTGCACTTCCCTTGCTTGCTCTATGCCAATGTGCCCGGGTGACTAATTAATAGAGTTGGCAAGGTACGCTAGTATAGAGCAAGTGAGGTAAATGCAAGGCTGCTCACCAGGTGGCAGTTAGGCAGCCTTTACAAACAGAAGTTACAACACAGTATCGAAAATATAAAAAGCAGTATTTTAAAGTACGTACGAACATACAAAATTGCCAGCAGAAAAAGGCCCACAGGTCTATCAAATCTATCCAATTGTGCAGCTCTTAGTTTCAAATCACTACAGTTGCCCCACCCCCACCCAAACCACTCTCTTCCTCCTCTTTTCCAGTCTTCCCCCTTTGTGTTTTTGTCTGTACTAACCCTGCCCTTGACTCTATCCCAACCCCACTTAAAGCTATCCACTGTCCTTTAAACAATTAACTCCTCCGGCAGTGCATTCCAACCTGACACCACTCTCTGTGTGAAGTAGTGCCTCTTCATCTCCCTCCTAAACCTTACCCCTTCCAACTTCAGACTGTGCCCCCTAGTGATCCTTCCCCACTTTAAGCGGAACAATCCTCTCTTCCTGACTTTGTTTATGCCTTTCAAGTACTTAAAGGTTTCTATCATGTCCCCTCTTACCCTTCTGTCTTCCAGCGAGTACATGATGAGCTCTTTCAACCTTTCCTCATATGTCAACTTCCCTAGTCCCATGATCATTTTTGTAACCCTACGCTGCACCCCCTCTAATAATCTCACATCTTTTTTGAGGTATGAGTACCAGTACTGTACACAGTATTCCAAGTGAGGCCTCACCAGTGGTCTATACAATGGCAGGATGGCCTCCCCCTTTCGAAAGGTGATCCTTCTGGCAATGCACCCCAGCATCCTATTTGCCCTTGCTGCAACTCTCCTACACTGTGTACATACTTTCATGTTCCCTGTGACTATTACCCCCAGGTCCCTTTCCTCCTCTTCTTAGTGTTAAACCCCAACTACCACTCACTAGACCAATGTTCGAGTTTAGCTAGATCCTCTCTGAGTGCCTGCCTCTCTTCCTCATTGTCCACTTTTGCACACATCTTAGTGTCGTCCATGAACAGGAAGATTTTACTCTTGACCCCCTCTGCAATGTCTCCGATGAAGACACTGAACAAAACGGGGCCCAGCACTGAACCCTGCAGTACTCCACTCGTTACTGGCCATGGCTTGGATGTCACCTCCCCCACAACTACCCTCTGTTGTCTGCCCTGCAGCCAGCTCTAAATCCACCCCATCAGTTTTTCTCCTTCTCCCATGTCCTTCAGCTTCCTCATTAACCTCCTGTGTGGCACAGAGTCGAAAGCCTTGCTGAAGTCCAGATACAGGACATCCACAGCATAGCCTTCATCAACCACCATACTGACCCAGTCGAAGAAGTTGTTCAGGTTAGTTTGGCAAGATCTTTCCATGACAAACTCATGCTGTCTCTCAACCTGCAAGCCATTGCTATCAAAAAAGATTATCAACCTCTCCTTCAGAATGGTTTCCATCAACTTCCCCACTATGGAAGTCAAGCTCACCAGTCTGTAGTTACCCAGCTGGTCCTTGGGTCCACTCTTGTGAAGGGGTACCATGTGAGCCATTCTCCAGTCCCTGGGTACATTCCCGGTCTCCAAGGAGGTGTTGAACAGGTCTGTCAGAGGGCCTGCCAACAACTCTGCCAGTTCCTTCAGGACCCTTGAGTGTATACCATCCAGTCCTGGTGCCTTGTCCACCGCCAAGGCTCTTCAGAACTCTACCCTCTTGGATGACCTCACCTGTTATCTCTGCCCCCCTTCACCCTTGCCCCTTTCCCTGCGGTATTGAGCCATACCTTTCTTTTGTGAACATTGAGCAGAAATACTCATTGAGTGCCTCTGCCCGAACTTCCCCTTGTTCTGCCCATTCTCCCTCTCTCTTGAGTCTAACGATGTTATCCCTACAATTCCTCTTCTGCCTTATGTATTTAAAGAACCCCTTTTCCCCTCCTCTCTCTTTCCCTGAGACAATTTCAGCTCCTTTGCTGCCTGGGCTGCCCTGACTAACCTAGTCATCTCCCTAGGTGCCTCTGAGAACACTTCTCTATCCTCCTCACGCCCAGATTTTTTGAACTTAATGAAGGCCAATCTTTTTTCCCTCACCTTCCCCTCTACCTCCTTGCTGAGCCAGCTAGGTTTTTTTGACCTGGACTGCTTACTCTGAGATTTGACACAGGTGTTTGTGGCCTCATTTGGCCCCTTCCTAATGACTACCCACTTCTGTTCAGCATCCATCCCTGGGTTAATTTCAGCTAAATACCCCTCTATGATGATTCTCATTTTGGCAAAATCTGCCTTCCTGAAATCCAGCACTCTTGTCCTGGTCTTAGCAGACTCCCTCCCTCCCTCTGTTGAGGAGGAACCACACTGAGCAGTGTTCACTTCCTGCTAGAGGTCCTGTACTACCACATCCTGGACTTGGTCTCCATTTGTTAGCACCAAGTCCAGTATGTTCCCCTCCCTAGTAGGATCCATCACCCCTTGCACTAGGTAACTGTCTTGGATAGCCTCCAGCAGCACCTGTTCCCTGGCATGCACTGTTGTTACTGTCTGCCAATCAACCCCAGGTAGACTGAAGTCTCCCACTATAACTGCAATCCCTTTGTCACTGACCTTCCTGATTTGCTCCCCCAGCTCCCTATCCATCTCCTCATTCTGTGAGGGTGGTCTGTACACCACCCCCATCCTGAGTTTCTTACCTTTAGGGCTTTGAAGCAATACCCATACAGCTTATGGTCACCCCTCGTCCCCTTCCTCCCCTGTACACAGTATCCCCTCTCTGACATAAATTGCCACCCCTCCCAGTCCCTGTGGAACACCTTGTATCTCAGAATTGTGAGATTCCAGTCATGGTATTGGGTGGCCCAGTTCTCTGAGATGGCAGAAATATCTACCTCCCCCTCCGCCATAATTGCCTGGAACTCTGCCACCTTGTTTGCTAAGCCCCTTGCATTCAAGGATACTACAGTCCACCTTGTGTCCTGCCCCTCTTCTTCCCATCTCTCCCCCTTCCACTTTTGTCTTGGTAACTTCTCCTCATTCTTTCTCCCCCTCCGTCACCTTGGGGGGGGGGGTGAGACCTTCCGGTCTCCTCTGGAAGGTGCCTCCTCCTTGCAATCCAACTCAGCCCCTTCCCCCTCCTCAGTTTAAATCTATGTTGTTTTTAATGTACTTCTCCAGACCCTATGTGAATGTTCTTGTACTCTCGATGCTGAGATGCAGCCTATCCTTGGCATAAAGCCCCTTATTGTTCCATGTCTCACCCTACCCCCCTACTACACCATACCCCATTTCTGCACACCAACCCTTCAGCCACTCATTAAACTCCTGTATTCTTAGCTTTCTCGCTGTGCTTGCCCTAGGTGCCGGGAGTACCTTGGAGAATGTCACTGAGTTTCCCACGTGATTGCAGATACCCCCCAGTTCCCTGAACATCTCCTGCAGTTCTTCCACTGTACTTCCCTCTAGGTTGTTTGTTCATAGGTGTACAATGATATGAGGCTTCCCTTCCACCTTCTTCACACCTTTCTTAATGTACTGTCCTACTCACCCCACTGTCATATGAGGCATACACTCCACCCAGGTTCAGCTGTTCCTTGCTCCCTTACCTCCCTACCTGAGCATAGAATCCCCTAATACAAGTACCTGCTCCTCCATCCCTTGCACTGCCCCCACAGTTTGCCCTCCTATGAACTTCTTTCCTCAGTGTCCTCTGCTGTCATACCCTGCCCTTTTCCCCCTTTCTCCTCCAATTGCATCTCCACCTATTCTCCTCCATCTCCATCCTTCCTGTACTCGCTTCTTTCCCATACCACTCCCTCTCCACTACTTTTACATCCTCTTATTGCCCCCTGCATTATGCCACCTCCTCCCCCCTCCCAACATGTTTTGGCCTTCCTCCCCCTTTGTTTAGTGTGTTCATGCCAACTTTACCTACTTCCCTGCCTCTCCCCATTTTTACACCACTGTCTTCCCTCTCTCCTTGAACTGTATATTCCCCCTTCCCTCCTGGTCACCTGACTCATATTATATGGTGGCTTCCCCAACCTCATGCTCTGTTTCATCAACCAGTACTGCGCACCTGTATTTTGTCTCCAATCTCACGCTCCTGCCCTCCCCTGAAATCTCTTCCTGCCTCTGCTTAACATGAACCTCTTTCCTACTTCCTCTCCGACTATCCATGTTCCCTACCACTTGCCAACAACCCCTTTTGGTGCTCCTGGGACCCTGTGGACTTGGCCCCTCAGCCAAGCGCCCCTTTCCAGCCCGTGGCAGCCTGGTCTATCTTGTAATGGAGCCTTCCCTGCCCCATGCCCCTTCTCCTCATCAATCCTTCATGCCTGTCCCTTCCCCCAGTTCCTGTCTCAAGCTCTCCTCTCCAGCATAAGTTGTCTGAACATCCAGCACACTGGACAACCTCCCACCTTCCACTAGATTCCCAGAAACAGTGCTGCCCCACACCCATTGCAGCTCACAATTCTTCTTGCCTCCCTGTGCTCCCAACCCCAGTCATCCCAACCTCTCCACACCACCCCTCCATCCCCCCACCTGCCTCCTTGCCCTGGCTTCCACATACCCCCTATCTTAGTCTCCAAATATTCCCCAACTCTTTACAATTGAATCCGTATGTCTATAAGGGCTGTAAACCAGCAGCACTGCCCCAAAACTCTTGCTCTCTCTCCTTCTGTAGGGACTTACAGCTTCTTTCTCCTCCCTTTGTATATGCCCTTTTGGCCCAGTTACTGTCTACACCCTTCGTAATTCGGTCTATATATCAGCTAGGCTAATGCTTGTGCTGCCCAACTGTTCCTGCCTCTTTAAGTAGGTGTGGCCTGGCATTATAAAGGCAGTGCACCTGGGGGTGGATGGGGGGGGGAAGCTCCTCTGATATACGGTGTCTACAAAAACAATTAGGTAAAAAAATAAAACATACTTCCATAAACTACAGGGCAAAAACACAGCTCTAGTTCACCATACCAGCAAACAGTTTCTGCTACTCCTGCTCACTCAAAATGGGGACTCCTACAGAAGGTCTGTTAGGCACAAATTTGAATTTTAACCTTCACTAATCCCCTGTTAAAATGTGATACCTGCAGTTAAGGTACAAAACCTCAGCCAATTTGAAACACTCACCTTCCAGCAACTCAACTCACTCAAAATGGGGACTACATCAAAAACGTATTTCATGTCTATAAAAAGTAACTGGGAGTCTTGCTATCAGTGGTGGGCTCTGATTTTCGGATTTTCTCTTTACTTTTGAACTGGTGCCCTCTTGTCCTGTCCCCTAGCATATGAAATAAGTCCTGCTTCTTATTGGGCCTCACGCCTCTGGCACATTCATATAGTATATCTCAATCATCTTTTTTCATGGGTGAGAACAGGTTCAGTTCCCCCGCTTGCCCTTGTTATATGTTCCTTGCCTATTATAATTTTTGGTGCATTTCTCTGTATCTTCTCCAGTTCAGCCCGTGTTTCTTGTAATGTGGTAGCCAGAATGGCCCCCTGTATCTTAAGTGTGGTTTAACAGTGACTTCATCAGTGGCAGGATATTATCTTTGCCCCTATTTGCTATCCCTCCATGTATGTATTCCAGCATTTTGTTCACGTTACTGCAGCCACCATGCACTACTTCCCATGCTTTCGAGATTATTGCCTAATATTCCCATATACTGTTCCTGCTTTGATTCTTGAACTAGCTAGCTATTAATGCTGTACTGGTGTTTTAGGGTTCTGGCTTCTAAGCGCATCCCCTTGCAATTGTCTGCACTAAACAATTTATTGAGATCTTGCTTCAACTCATGGCATCGTTCCTCGGTGTCTTCAGTGAACTTTGCAACATGGATGTTCACTCGTTCCTGCTGGTCAATTGTGAAACTGTAAGCAGTGGTCTGAGTATCAAGCCCTTCTGTATCACGTTGGAAGAGATATGGTGGCACCCCAAGTATTCCCTTTTTACAACCAAACTCTGCTTTCTGTTCAAGAGCCAATTAGCTACCTAATTAAGTGCTGGTTCCTGTAGGCCACGTCCCTCAACTTTGGTGGGGACGTGGTGGTGTCAACATCTTGTGAAGCATCCTGGTGAACACCTCACTGAAATCCAGATATCTGATATCCATTAAGTCCCTAGCATCCTTGATTTCAGATGATATATCTGTTGATGTTATCATCCCCAAAGCTATTGCTTTAACTTCTCTACCTCTTCTCATGTGTCATGTTCTGAAGTGAATACAGAGGCTAAGAACTTAATGAGCTCCTCTCCTGTTTCTTTGTTCCCCTGAATGGAGGTTACCTATTACTGGCGAAAGGCCCCGAGACGAGACGGCCTTTGTTTTTTAAGCTACTGAAGCTGATAGCCATGCTCATACTGAGCTTCTACTTTTGTATAATGTCCTTTCTTCCCCTTTATACTGCCTGTTTTTTTTAAGTGTCTCTTTGTTTGGGTCCTTCTTAAGTTCTCTAACAAAAAATAAATAAAATAAATAACATAAATAAATATATAAATATTAAAATAAATCAGCAATCCTAACATTTTTCCTGACTTCTGAGCTGAACCAGGATATTTTAACTGATATGCACTGATCCCTTTACCTTGAATGTCCACTTCTCGACTACTTGCATCATAATGTTTTTCAGTGTTTCACACATTCATCTCACCATCTGCTTTCTATAATTTCCAGTCCATTTTGACAGTATTCTTTATTTGGACTAAGTTAGCTCATTTGAAGTTCCATTCAATTGTTTTGTTGAAGTCTGGATTACTGGAGAGATAATGTCAAGCATGGCAACACTTTGGTCGCTTTCCCAATATGTTGCCCTGCTAAAATGTGTTACACTTTCTCTTTGCTAGTGGATACCACCAGGTCCAGTAAGAACTTCTTCCAAGTCCTGTCATTGTCACGCTGTGTGAAGTGCAGATAGCTTGTCAGATCCAGTCACTTGCTGGGGTTCCAGCTTTCCCTAAAGGGACGCCGTCAACCCTTTTTGCACCATATTGTTTCTAATGGAATGAAAACTCACATTTTATGATTGCTTAACTGTTTTAAAAATGTATTAATTGATGTGGCTGATAGATTTTATCTGCTTCCTTTCTTAGTAAAACTGAAATGCACGCCGATGGTGTAGTTATACCCAACCCATTTTTTGATTATTTTTTTCAAATCACTCCTCTATTCTGACTGCATACTTCCTGAATAAGAGACACCCCCAAACAGTGCAGCCACTCATGATGTAATAGTTTCCCCTCCTCCTACTGCATTATGAGTGGCTAGATTGTTCGGGATGTTCACAAGTCCAGGAAAAATAAAGTGGGAGTCGATCATAGACTGCAAACAAAAACACTTTTGTGTGTTAACATCAGTATGATGGGCCTTCTGTTTGTTTTTTTTTTAAGAAAAAAGGAATTAGAATCAAACTACCAGCTACATCAGAAATGTCTACTGAATGTGACCAATCATAATGTGTTTTTAAACTGAAGATACTGTGAAGCCTAAAGGGGTTGACAGTGTCCCTTTAACTTCCAGTCTATGTCAGACAGGTTGAACACCCCCATCATAACTGTGTTCTTGGTTTTGCATGCTATCCTCATCTCAGCTATCGTGTGGTCATCTCTCTCTGTCTCCAGATTCTGACCTGGTAGTCTATGGTATATGCCTATTTAGTACTTTGTAGCCCTCACTGCTTTAATCTTGATCCATGGTAGTCCCTCTCTAGACCCAAGCCGTAGTCCGTCTCTTCTGTACAGTGTGACAGCCTCTACTTTTCCCACTGTAGTCTTTCTAGATCAGCTTCTAAGCTGGCAGGGTGGTAACAATTCATTATTTTCAGTCTGCCTTATCTTGTTGATACTAATTTTACATGTAGTCCCTTCCTGTCTCTTGTGGCTTCTAATTTACTTACTTTCCCATTTGTGCTCCTTACATCTGTGTACACAGAAGTCATCTGAGGCCTAGTGTTTACTGGGGTTTTCGCCTGGTGCTGTTACTCTTTTCCTCTTTTACTCTTGCTGGTTCACATTTGGGGTGCCCCACAAGCATACCTTCATTGCCTTTTGCCTGGCAAATATTAAGCCTTGCAAGTTGTGCAGCTTTGTTCATCTGACCAGGTTCTACCAATCCGTAGACAAAAAAAACACAAAGGGGACGCACTGCAGGTGCTGTAACCTGATGCACTAAACTCTACACAACACAGAAGTCAAGAGGTGGTGCATTTAAGGATGGCCAGAAAGCCTCCCAGTGACTGCCTGAAAAGTGAATTTTAATGAGTTGTATTAGCACATTTATACAGCAGTACAAAGGCAAACAAAAGGGTTGAAAAATAACAAACAGAAGCCTTTAAGGCGATCTTGCCTAACACCTCAGCACTTTCGTGTGCTGCTCTACATCTTCCACCCCTGAGGAAGATGTAGGGGACATCGCAACACTGGAGTGTTAGCAGGATGCCCCTTTAGGCTTCTGATACTTTATGTCACAGGACGTCTTAGTACAGTACTTTTTGTATGAATTTTCTAATATGAGCCATTTAAATTGACTTTTTCAGGCAGACACTGGAAGGTTTTATGGTCATCTAAGGATTGACTTTAGCAGTGGCCCACTGACCAAGGCCAGTAATTGCTGTGTCAAGCCAGAGGATCTCAACCACTGCTGGTCTGATTGGCCAACATCCTGTAAATCCAGTGAATACACTCAGTTGAGGCACCTGAAGCTATGCTCTCGCAACTACCCACCTCAATCTTATCTGTAAAAGACTAGCCACTTCCTCACATCTTTCCCCAGACACATGCACTGTCTCAACTAAATTATTTTGAGTAATCAATCAATCAACTGTCTGGAACAGAAACCTCAAGTTTCCAATATTTTACAAAATCCTACTGGAGTAAAAGGGGACTTAGCAGATCTCATGGCTAAATTAGACTGCACTTGATGTGTTTAAAGCAGCACTGGTGAGAATCAAACCTGCATTGCTTGGTTCTCAGGTCTGTGCTCCACTAAGTATGGCAGTGGTGGGAAACACAGATCCTACTGCCCTAATCCCATAAGGTCAAGTGACGGTCATAGCCATGACCACCCACCCACATATAAACCATAATGAAAAATTTCATTATATATAATAAATGTGATACTAATTTTTCATTCTCATTCCTGGATAAATTCCCTGTTTTAGAGGATAATAATCAACATATTAAAGATCTTTAAAGGGAAGAAAACTTCATACTCAATTATGGTAGTTACTGGATAAGCCAGCTTGGCCCCAACCAGTGGTCTCATGCCTGGCATCATCCATTCAGATATCTGCTGCCCTTCAAAATTAAAGAAGTACACTATAACATTTTTACATAGGTACTAGCCCTCCAACACTCCTATGCAACATTATATAAAGGACACGGATGCCATATGTTCCTGCTGCAAGGAATCTCCTGAATCTACAGAACATTTGGTATTTCAGTGTAAGGTGGTTAAAGATTTTTGGACAGATTTTACATTCTACCTCATTTGTTATGAAGCACTGGTGAAAGATTTTTATTTCAGGATCACTACATGCTATCTTAAAAAGTCATCCAAGTGACCAATTACACTGTTAGTTTTTTAATTCTTATTGTTAAGTTTTACATCTACAAATGCAATTTCTTAATTTTTATGTTTGCTTGCATGCATGTACAAGAAACCTAATGCCACCATACGAGAAATTGTAGGTGTGCCTCCTACTTCCAATGCCTTGCTGCCTTTTGCAGGCGCAGCCCCACCGCACCAATGAATGCAAGCATGTATGACAGCGTTTGCAAATACAGTGGCATACAGTTCAAAGAACGAGCCACAGCATGTGGGCAATCTGCATACTGCCACCGTCTGCAGTATGCAAAGTGCCTCCACATCGGCACAGCAGTGTAAGAGCTGTCATAGACAGCTCCTCCCTCCAACAAGTAGCATGCTGGGAGCCCACCTCAGAGTGTTCACACACTCCCCCCCTCACACACACACAGAGTATGGCTGACGGGGTTGTCCATCCCCCGTTTGCTCCAGTGCCCCCCTAAAACAGCCTTCAAAGTGCCATGCTGAGAGCCCTCCCCAGCATGGCAAACGTCCGTTTGGTAGGGCCCCCCAAACACACTTTCAGGTGCCATGTTGGGAGCCCACCCCAGCATGACAAAGCTGTCTGTGGTCGACGGGGGTGCCCAGTCCCCCGTCGGCTCCACTGGCCCCCCAAAAAAACACTTCCAGTTGCCATGCTGGGAGCCCACCCCAGCATGGCAAATGTCCCGTGTCATCTTCCTAAAGGAAAAAAAACAATGCAAATAAATAACGTCCCACGCTGACTGTCTTGACCCCCTCCCACCCATGCCCACCCACTGCGTACCCTGCCTCCCACATCCCTCTCCCCCATACTTACCTCCGGAGCTCGTCGTGACGATCTTGATGGACCAGGTTTACATCTGCACTCTTCAAAGCCAACCGCAAACTGAGGAAAGGCCGGTAAGCTGTAAAAGGGAATAAATAGGGTTTTTTCAACTTTGATGCCTATCTCAGGCCTTTTCTGGAATTTTTTCACCAAATTTTGAACATGGGGTTTTTGGGACTCCACCTCATGAATTCTGTCACTGTCGTTTTGTTAATCGGCCCCAAAAGGTGATTTGCGGTCACTGCATGAAACCACCTTTAAGGAATGATGTATGAAACGACAGTGTTACAGTTCATGAGGTAGGCTTCCAAAAACCCACATTAAAAATTTAGGGAAAAAATTCCCAAAACTGACTGTTTTACAAGCGTGCATTTCGCAGTTCCTACGCACACTCATAAGTTTGTGAATTTTTAATATTTGTACTCCAGATTTTCAACATTGCCATTTTACCACACCTCCTTATGAGCAGTACAGCTGTCATTTTTCACATCTCCCCCAAAATGTGTTTCCATGCATGTAGTGCACAACAGCACAGTCAGTGTGCGAAATCAATGTTTGGGACAGATTAAGAAAATCACAGTGACACTGTTCATGAGCAGAGGCTTAAAATGGCTATGTTGAAAATTTGGTAACAAAAGTCCCCAAAATGACTGTTTTAGGCGTGCGTTGCGCAGTTCCTACGCATGCTTGTAAGTTTGCGAATTTTCAGTATTTACACTCCAGATTTTCAACATTGCCATTTTACCATACCTCCTTATGAGCAGTACAGCTGTCATTTTTCACAGCTCCCCCAAAATGTGTTTCCGTGCATGTAGCGCACAATGGCACAGTCGGTGTTCGAAATCAATGTTTGGGACAGATTAAGAAAATCACAGTAGCACTGTTCATGAGCAAAGGTCTTAAAATGGCTTGCCTTTGAAAATTTGGTGACAAATTCATAAAATGACTGTGTTCTGGTGAGCATTTTGCTGTTTCCACGCACCCTCGTAAATTCATGAATTTGTAATATTTTCAGTCCTGATTTTCACCACTGGCATTTTCCACACTTCCTTATGAACAGTGCAGCTGTAATTTTTCTCAACATGGCCAAAATGTGTTTTCACACTTTCTGCTCAAAAATGCGTGTTTGCTGTGGGAAATCACTGTTCAGGACAGATTAAGAAAATCACAGTGACACTGGTCATGAGCGGACATCCCAAAATGCCTGTGTTGACTATCTGCTGTAAAAAAAATCCCAAACTAATTACATTAAGAGTGTGTGTTGCACAGTTTCTACACGCGCTCATGACTTCACCAGTTTTTTTTTACTACTTTCACTGCAGATTTTAAACATTGCCATTTTTTACACCTCCCCATGAACAGTACAGTTGTCATTTTTCACATCCTGTTTGAAATGTGTTTTCGCACCTGTGGTGCCAAATGCCGTAGTTACTTTGCAAAATCACCTTTCTGCTAGCAAACTGATGTTGCCACTGTTCATAAAGTGGGGGTCACAAAAAACCCATGTTGAAAATTTGGAGTGAAAATACCAATGAACGCCTGAGGCGTTAGGGTTTCCGACCATAATGCCCCACCCTGCAGAGACTGACAGGCATCAGGGGTGTGGCTTGGGATTTTCCCCTGTAATGTTCATACCATTCCACCCTCAGCCACACCCTGCAGCAAGTGAGAGACATTGAGGTGTGCCTTGGACTCTTCAGCCCCAAAGTTCACCCCATTCTCTTATACTGCACCCATCTCACCGTATTTCCTGATGGAATGGGGTGAGCATAAGAGTCAAACACCCGAGGCACGCCGTGACACTTGTCGGTGTCTGCAGGATAGGGTGTGGTGAAATGGCATGGCCGTTATGCCTGACGACCCAAAGGCACACCTCACCAGTGCCAGTGCCAGCAAGCAAACATTCGGCATGGACAAATGCTAGTTTTAATTAGATGAAAAAGCCCTCTGCTCAATACATCTATTGAGTTAATAAATTTAAATATATATATCATGTCACTGATGTGGCTTATATGGCCGCTGTGTGACAGGACATGCTGTAGTTCCTCTGTGGTAACATAACTCAGTATAACCTCATTTAAAAGAGTTTTAATGGGCTTTCAAGCTATGAGGGACACTGCTCATTAATTTGTTCTTTTACAAAGGTTCGCATGGATACACCAACTGTTGTCTTGGATTTAAATACCAATCACTTTGGAAAATATATAAATATTTCTTCGTACATTTATCTGCTTAATTCAGTTTTAATAGAAAGTGCCCATCATCAGTGTGCTTTCGTTAAATAAGTTAGTTTCTTGCAAACAATTAAGCTGATGGCATTTTTCTTCAAAGTTCAATAGCTGTACTATAAAAAATGAGTACCTTTTAGCCTGTACTGTCCTTTTTCCAACTACTTCTTTAGTGCCATTGCTGAGGTCATGACCCAAATAGAGCACAAACTCAGGAACTGGGAGATATAGAGAATACTGGATGGGCAACTACGCAGAACCAGTGCATTCTGCCACAGAGGGGTTCTGATTCCCTCTGACCTCGAGAGCGAAGCTTGAGAGGTCCATGAGAATCAGAATCCTGAGGTGGCAAAACACTGGTTGTGCACAAAGTTGCTCATCCTGTATTTTTGTAGTGTATAGTACTGTGTGAAAAATGTGTTTTGTGAGTTCTTTTGCTTTCAAAATGAAACTGACTCATGTAGTCTCTAGAGGTTCTAGAATGCTGTTCTACCACAGTAGGGTAGAACAGCATCCCATGACATTGGAACGGTAGTAGAACAGCATTTTGAAAGGGGTGGAATTCTATACAGAACAACATTTAAGCAATAAGCCACGAGTTGGTGTGGGTTATCGGGGATTTACCATGGCTGGAGTGATTTGCCCATGAGGTGCAGCCGAGTGGGTAATTCCCCCGATAACCCACATTCTCCGAGTGGCTTATTGCGATTATACCAAGGTTCATTTTTTTACTATAATAAAATACACCTTTTAAAGGGGTTGTTTTGTGTTTTTATTTTTATTCTATTTATTCCTGGGCTGCAGATGATACGGATATGGATGAGCTTTTATATTTTCTCATCAGCCAGTGATTATCATAGGATTTACACCAGTGGTAAACTGCCAGTCTGACCATTTCATTGGCTGTTCACTTATGTCCACGGTATAATCCACTATACACTATAACAGGCTAAGACACTGCTAGAGCTAAACAAATGCTTGCTGTATGACCTTGAGTAAGTCACTTCACCTCTCAGTGTTCCATCACACCCAGCTCTAGAAATAGGTAGAAGCATGCTACATGGGAAACAATATGCTACACCAGCAGAGCTATCCTGGGTAAAAAGGTCTTGGGGGGAATAAAAAATATGCCCATGGTGCATTATGGGCAGAAGTGACATTTCAGTGCAATCTTACATGCAGTGTTGTGGTACTCTGTAAGGCACCTCATTACAGATTGTGATCCCCTTTGCCCTCCCCCTCCCCCACAACCACTGCAGTAAAGTTTCTTTGGCACTCTGTGTATCCAAGAAGAAACCAAGATTGCGTGTGTGTGTGTGGGGGGGGACTGATAATGGCAGTTGGGAACTACTCCTATGCACAGACACAGTTCTGACTACACAGTAGGGCAGTGCAGAATGTGTAATCCCACTATCAGAACTGGTGCAGAATGGCAATTCTGCTTCCAATTTTTTTTTATTTCTTTTTAAATTCTGCAGACTTCAGAAAAGCATTTCTTTATAAACTAAGGAACAATGTGCTGCTAATCACATAAATCATGGAAACATTTTTGTGGATTGCAGCAAAAGAATGTGTGGTTTATGTAAACTGCAGATTATTTAATCAGCAAAAAACATTTCACAAGTGGAACATCAGAATTCTGCTACTGGCAGAATTCCGTAACATTTTTCAAAATTCCATGGAATTCAGTTATGTCATAATTTCAACATTCTGCGGAGACCTTTTGCACATGAATGCCAAATGGCATGGTGCACCGCAGGTAAACAATGGCTTGCTGGGAAAATATGGCACTGAATGCACTAATAGCATCTACAAAAAGACAGTTCACTAACGAAACAGAGGAGGGGAAAATGCTGCATCAGGGTTTTTTTATGTATGCTCTTTGCCTGTGCATAAATCCTGCACACTGGTAAACTGTCCTGCCATATACCATTTGTACAACTAGTCTTTGATAATCTGCTGCGGATTTATGTGTACGTGTAAGCATAAATGAAAGAATCTATGTTTTGCTTCTGAGTAGCCCTTTCCATTTATTGTCATACTGTATTTCATGTGGACATTACCTTTTCTCCGTTTTTGTAGAAATGAAAGGTTGGCATGCAGTTTATGCCGCATGATGCAGCCACATCCTAGATGGAAGGTTGAGAAAAAGAAAACCTTTGAGTAAACAAATAACAAGCAGACATAGCGACTTATGTACACTCTGTTAGGACTTTCATCATGAATGATGCATTTTTAATATGGTATGAAAAGCAAGCTTGTGTGTCTGGCTGAGGTCACAATATATCTTTCAATGTGGTAACTTTTGGATCCACACAGCACCTTCTGTTAGATTTTTCAATGACAACGAGACTAGTGTGGCCTTGGAAGCCTGTGTACTACATCTACTCTAGGTAAAATTTCTTTGTTGGTACAATAAAAAAATATTCACTGAATCCAGTTTTCCAAGAACTACAATGGTTACATTTCTTCCTCCAAGAAAAAAACAAAAATAAATAAGATCTGAAGAAGCTTACTGAAAGAAACGCTGGGTCCTTCTCAAGTGGTGTATCTAAAGTATTGTAAGTGGCAACCAGATTCTGCTCATGAAATCAGTCTACCCAACCATAAAGTCTATAGACTGTATGCATTAATGGTGTCCAGGTCCTAAATGCGTATTACACCGTGCACAGGGCCGGCATACGCACATTCTGGGTGTGCAACAGACACCCAGGGATGCACTACCAGTGAGCACCCACTCTGCACCCCTGCCTGAGACCATGGACAGGGGATCAAGGAAGAGGAAGGAGTGGGAAAGCCCATAGAAGGCCGGTCAAGGGTGGCATGTACAATGCCATTTGCACTCCACTGGGTCAGTGTCAGATTCAATAGCTTGCAGTACATGTTAAAGAGTTTCTATAAGCCCAGATCAGATGTTTGTCAGTCTCACTGTTATCCTGAAGAGAAGCACAGTCCTCTGGGACTGTACTGGCCCAGAGAGGACACAACAGGACCAGCATACAAAAGATCAGCGCGTATAATAACTCCTGAATCTCCCACTCCTGCAGCCCTCCACTGATATCACCTGCATGGGATTCATGGATTTGTAGTTACAGAAAATATCAGCTTACAAGCCAGCAAAATGAGTCTGATGCAATCTCCCATACTTAAAAAAAAAAAACTTGCACAAAAAGTGTCAGTTATTACAAGCCCTGCATTTGGGTGTGGCCCTTAGTGTTGAAGGGTCACCTTTAATGTCCTTCTTAATGCTTGTGCCACCTCATACATTCACATGTATTTAAATGATGCAGTGCTCTTTACCCATGGGTCTACACCTCTGAGCTGGCTGCACAGCTTCGGCGTGACTTAAGTAGTGTCCATTGTTGGTTCTGCACCAACCAGTTTACTCTCAATGTTATGAAAATGGTCTCTGAGACATCTGGCACCGGGCAACAGCTGGCCAGAATTCATTAACGTCAGTTTTCAAGACCCTCTGTTGCTCGCAGCTTGATTAAGTCTCCTGTTTTAAATGTCTGTGATTGTAGCTGGACAGTCACCTTCACTTTTCCTGACATATCAGTGTGTAACCCCCCACCCGTTACCCAGGGTTACAAGAATCCCAGTTAGATCTAGTGGCAGGCAGGGACAGGCAGCTAGTAAGACACCAGTTAGATGGGTTTCACTCTGTCTTGCTCTGTGCTCAGTCTCTGCTGAGCTGCAGAAATGGCGTCATTTAGCATTTTCGCAGCAGCATAAGCCACATTGGAATGCTGCAGCTGGGAGTTAGATAGAACGTTGGGAGGTTTTGAATTCAGTTTTCAAGTAGACTCAGTAGAGCAAGGAGGTGTTCTGCTGTAGGCAGGGCCCTCAGAGCCCTCAGCTCTGATATGGAGCTAGTTGCAAAGTGGTGTGTGTTCTCACCAAAAGAAGGACACAGAAGTACTTCAGTTGAAGTGGTAGAGACTGCTCTCCAGTTGGTTCAGGGCCCCATCTCTGCGAGAATGGGGAAGCCAACAGCCAGCTTCCAGGGGCAATTCCCTGGCCCAGCTAGAGAGAGAGAGAGAGAGAAGCTGCCTAATGTTGTGCTGCGGCACCATTAAGAATTTGTTTGGTTTTCCTGTGGGAGAAGCCTGTGGGGCACCTGCAATCAGGGGTGAGTCTGCTCTGAAAAAAGGGCCTATGTTTCACCAGAGACTTTGTGTATTAAGTATCTGCTACTGTGGGTCAGGAAAGGACAGCCAAGTACAGTGCTTAAAGAGTATGGGATTTGGACATCTTTAATCAGTGGGGGGTCTACAGGGATGGGCATAGCCACTTAACAAGTATGCCTCAAGTCAGCGCACTGGAATTTCAGACACTGTAGATTGAGTGTGAAATACATTTACAGTAATATTCTACAAATCAGAGTTTTCAGAAGAAGGAGGTGTTAGAGGCCTAAATAAATAGCTGGGTTGAATTATGGGGACAAGAGGGGTAGAACCCCCATCAGTAGTAACCTTATTCACCTCTACAGGTCTGCTTTGGGACACCTGTTGCTTTCTCTTGAGTACTTGACCAGTGCTCGAGGAAAGTAACCAGACATGGGATTAGATGGAAGAATTTCCCTTATGGAGCCTGTATGTGCTCATGGGTGGTTTAGGGAGCCACAAAGAAATGCTCCATGCCATATGGAAAGTGGTCCAGTTGCTGGCCGGATGTGCCTTGCAGGGAAGTAGTCCAAGGCTGGTTGGATGTGCCAGGCCAGGGAAATCCAGAGAAGAGTACAAGTTCAGGCTGAATGCCCAGTGTGTTTCTAAACCTGAGAGTTACAGTGTGTAGAAGATGTGTTCTAATTTCTGTAAATCTGCATTACCAGGAGTGTAGCCCTGTGAGGGTCCATCTATGCTTTATTGTTCAATTGTGTTGTGAATTAAAGAGCCCCTGACACCATTGTGACAAGTTTGAGAAAATGTAATGTTTAGCACAAGTAAGCTCATATTTTAATATTGTTTCTGTATTCCTCAGCCTCCTGTATTACTAAGGACATCTACATGTAAACAGGATCACTGCCCTATCTGTTATTTCTGCTTGCCTACATATGACATCACATTTCTGTTTATGACATCACAATCTGTTACTTTGGGGAGAATTACAATGCCATAAATGGGGGAGTTATTTATTCTATTTATTTATTTATTTAAAGGTTGGTAACTGGGAAAAGCACCATGATCCGAAGCTCTTTTCCAGGTGCAATCCGGATTATGATGTCATATGTAGGATAGCAGAAAGAGCAGATAAAGTCTAAGGGACAGTAAGTCTCTTTCATACAGCTGTCCTCAGTAATAAAGAAAAAGGCAAATAATTATAGAAAATACATGAACTATAAATTGAACTGTCTAGATCTCATGTTTTTTCCAAGTTTTTCTAACAGTGTCAGGGGCTCTTTAAAGCCACACTCTAGAATCCCACTCCCGTTTGGACATTACAGTTATTGCATCCTGTGTTCAGAGTTACTTGGGTGCCCCTGACTAGAAGTCAAACCTTGCCAAAATACCGAGCAACAGTTTTCTCCCTGAACCCAGGTCCCAGGTAGGGGGTTACATCTGGAGGCACCGAACTGTGCTATTAACACAAAAAAAATACCATCAACCCAACCCCTGGGGTTACAAGTGTCATGTACTTGAAGTTCCTGCCCAAACATGGAGCACTCTACAGGTACAAAGCCTGTATGCCCCTCGCTATTTGTTGTGAGATTGCTGTGAAGATGATCTTTCCAGCATTTGATTATGGATACATAGTATCAGTGCCACCTCTAAATCCACCTTAGCCAGACTGGACATTCTATTCCATTCTTTCTGTCAGCTTGCCCTTCATTGCCCTCCATGCACCCATCACTGTTCTCTCTACTTCTGACTCACTCTCTCACTCACTCACCATGACCTTAGTGCCCCCATCCCCCCTACTGTTGTGCTGAGTAACCCCCCCCCCAGCTCGGAGCAACTTCGTGTCCACCCCAGGCTGTGTGTCACTGATCTGCTCGTAATGTGTGTTTGTATTGCTTGTACCGTACTGTACTGCAATGCACTGAATTGACTGCTCCTGGACCTTCACACAGTCTGGATATCATGAATTCTACTACTAGACTTGTGCTTGCACCTGGAAATGCATTGCACTTACATCGTATGATATTGTCCGCACATCCTTTACTGGGTTGTGCTGGTCCGCCTGCATGAATATCATGACTGCTCAACTGTAATGTATTCTTAATTAGTCTACACTTTATTGTATTTTATTTTATTTACCACTGCACCTTGTATACTCCTTCACATCTCTCACCCCCAGGACACATCTGGAAAGAAGCTGTTACCAGCTCAGGGGGCCTTTCCTGGTAAAACTTTTGAAACAGATAAAATAAATACATTCAGGTTTGGGTCCCTCCCCAGCTATCTTTGCTCCCTCTTGACATTTATTTAGTTTTTGTTGACTGGGGCCTCTTCCATCCTCATATGACCAAATATACTCTGATCCCCCTTCTTCCCACCACAACCTCAATGGAGTAGGTTGCCTTTTCCTATAGATTTCCCCAGCTTTGTTTTGATTTCCTCACCCCTCTATCCACTCCTCTTCTTATGCTGCTCTGAAATTCCTCTTCCGAGACCACTCCACAAATATCTGTCCCTGGACCTGACCTCCTGCCTCTGTGCACCCTCCTTACAAGTCATATTCACATGCTGTTTGCACATTTACTCCTGTGTACACCTACTTACCCAGCATATACTGCAGTTTTGCATTTTGCTACACTGACTGTTTGATTTGTGCACCCTACAGTATTTTTGTATCCTATTTATTCTATATCACTCCTATGTTCCCATCCCTAAGGATGCATCTGGAAACTAGGCAGCCTTACTTAAATATATAAATATTTGAGCTGAATAGTTTCCGAGACATGCTGCATCAAATACTAAACAGCTAGTTTTGCCTAGAAGTACAGAGTCATGAGCCTGAAGAGATGCAGATCTGAATCCCAAGCCACAACTGCCACCTACTGAGTATTCACTTAAACCGCTCGGTAATCCCTCTTCCTCTCAACTGATTGAATCTTCTGGTGCACCTACAATAGAAGCAACATTCTCTACCCTTCCAGGATTCTAAATGCTCTCGGATACAATTTATAAGAAAGGCGCTATGAAAATCATATTAATTTCCTTACCTTTCCTCTGAAACTGGTTGCTTACAATGAATATAATGGGCAAGGCAGTTGTAGTTACGTAGTATCCTATCCCTAGCGCTCAGGGCACTAGACAAAGAGCAGTACGTCAAAAAGCATAAAATATTACATCATACTAAATTTAACACTAATACATTTAATATCTATATATATATTTTAAATAATCAGAACTATAGCACTAAGTTCCCCAGATACGACAAATGATCCTGTCTAGCCATTGTCAAAAGTATGACTAAAAAGGTTAAACTTCAGCCCCTTCTTAAATGTGTCTACTGAGGGTGAGCTCCTAAAAGGACAAGTTATGGAGTTCCATACAATAGGAGCCACCTCTGAAAAGGCTCCATCTCCTGACTGCTTTAGACCATACCTGGGTTCTGCCAGAAGTAACCCCTCGGTGGAATAGAGGGGGCGACTAGGAGCATAAAAGGCTTATAAACGTATCCAGGGCCCAGTCCGTGCAGGACTTTTCTGGTTATCAACAAAATCCTAAAGTGGTGTGCCACCTAATAGGAAGCTAATTCAGACTACACAACACAGGAAAAATATGATCCATACGTGAAGCCTCTGTAACCAATCAAGTTGCAGCATTCTGCACCAGCTGAAGGCATGAAGGCAAAAATTAAAAAATAAATAAATACAAATTTTCCCAGCAAGACAGCAGTACTTGAAGTGTCGGTACTAAACTTAGAATTTTATGGCCCAATAAAGACCAGTGATCAGCCTGTTTAGTCCCTACCTCAGCCCTGAAACCAGTCTAGTACTGTCAATGTTAAATTTCATATGCTGCAACACAAATGATTTATGGTATACATGTTTTTCAGGACCACTGTCTAACATTCCCACTGGACTGGGTGTGCTGATGGTCTCTTCCACACTAATCATACCCAGACTGTACACTACTGTATATTATATCCAAATTGTCCAAGAGTCACCATACCAGTGATTACCATTTCACCCCAACACTGATATGATAAATTTAATGGAGTAGTGCAACAAAAAATAGTAATGTAAGAACTTACCAGTAGATCTTCAACAGAATCTGCTCCATTAGGCCACACCTTTGGAACTATAGCTGTCAGCGCTATGACCACACAGCAACTTTTGCTAGCCATAGGCTGCCTACAATGCGGTGTCATGTCATTGTAAGCAATAATACCCAAAAGGGTGGTCAGTACTGGGCAATACTGAACTGCTCAGAAGTGTAATAAGGCCCAATGCCACAGGCAGAGGGCCTTATAGCTCCTGGAAGGTCCAGTACTGCTCAATACTGCCCACACCGGAAGGAGTTATTGCTTTTAGAAAATGTTGCATTTTGTGTGCACGATTCATATAATATAAAAGGTTAAACAATTACTAAAATGAATACAAAGTTGCTTTGTTGATAAAGTAGTCCCTTTACTGGTTTCCTTGCCAGTAGAGTGTGCTGTGCTGTTGCAGAGTTGTATTGTGAAAGCAGCTTTAGTGTTGTGTTTTTTTTTTCCCTAATTTCATAAAGTTCTATTCTTCTTTGACTGCTGTCAGCTGCTGCCCTGAAAGTTTTAACTTAATTTCCTTACTGCTGACCTGAAAAGAATACTGCCACTATCATGCAGTGACCACAGTTAGGAAGCAATGGGGGGAGCATTGTCAGACAGTGAACAGGGATCAATGGTGGATTGGAGACTGCAATTTACATTTTATTCAGTTTTGTTTCTTTAATGGGACCAGAAGCAGAAGATCTATTAACTTGTGTGGTAGCAGTAGCTCTTGCAGAGGTAAAGAGAAGATTGTATGTGCTCGGGTGAAGAGTGAGCGTGACGGTGTAGTTATCAGTAGGATGAGAGCAGTGGTACTTTAATGATTTCCTGTACTGCAAATAGAGATGTGCTCTGGCTTGCAGCTGTAAAGTGGGCCGGCAGCTGGAAGAGGGGGTGCGAGTAGGTCTGCTTAATTTGCTGTCACTTTCATTTCACTTGAGAAAAACACAGTATGTATGATTTCTGCTACAGGCTCCTATTTTTTTCATTTTTTAAATTACACTGTATTTCAGTTGCTGGGAGGGGCGCTGGCTCTCGCGATTGTCTTGCTTACTGAGTGGAAAAAAAATGGCAGCTACTGAATTTTCAATTCCAAACTGGTACAAGGATTCCAGTTTAGCACTGGTGCATGGCAGGCTGGCACTTTTTATTTCCTAGTCTCTGTTGAAAGTTAATGTACCTCCCTTAGGATGGGTACCAGCCCATCAGAAACCAGGAAATAAAAGCCCATTTTCTAGGTGTATGTAAGTGTGGCTGGCCCCATCACTCCTCAGTTCCTCCCTGGAGAGCAGCATTGGAAGACCTCCAATCACGTGAAACCAGAAGATGATATCCGCACCATGCATACAAGGACAGGCATGCATCTGAATACAGGATGCATGGGTAGGTTTCAGGCACAGCATCTGATGTAACCCTCAGTAAAACAAACAAGGGGAAGGAGGAAGGGATGGTATGACCCAATGGAAGAGATTCTCCCGAAGAGCTACTGTTATGGTAAGTTCTTACACAACTGTTTTATCTTCTTCAAGGATATCTCCTCCATTAGGTCACACCTTTGGAATGATTCCCAAGCAGTACAAAGTGAAATGGGAGGATGGTACAGTCTGAGCAGGACAGCAAACTCAAAGCCAGCATGTTTACTAGAGACAATGTCCGGACTGTAATGTTTAGAGAAAGTGTGAACAGTGTTCCATGTAGCTGCTGCATGTATGTCAGAAACAGGAACATTTTTGAAACAGGCAACAGAAGTGGCCATACCCCTTGTGGAGAGGCCCTGAATGACAACAGGAAGTTCTTTACCATACCTCCTATAACAGAATGTAATACAATGTGTCAGTCATTTGGATGTGCACTGTTTGGACACAGGCACCCTCTTTCACAGGAGCGAATGAAAATGAAAATTACGTACCTGCCATAATTCTTGATCTTCTTGGATGAAATCTCCACCACTCATTCACACTGATGAGAACTATGATGGAGGCACTAGGACCCAGCGGGAGCAAACTTTTTTGCAGGAGGGCTGGTGCCTGAGATGGAGCCACGAGGAGCAGCACCTCAAGCCTCAGCTCGTGCGGCAATGACTATCTCAGCGTCGACCCTCTAACTGCCTCAGTACCTTTTTCTTCCCGAGGAGGTGCAGCGTAACTAACCTAGAAGGACAGCCTCACAAAAACTGGACATAAGATAGTCCGGATGACCCGTATAAGAAGGGTCAACAAAGAAGTCTTCACAGCCTAAGACTGAGGGAATGAAGACCAACAACAGAGGTGAGCTATGAATGAGTGGTGGGGACTTCATCCAAGAAGATCAAGAATTACGGTAGGTACGTAATTTTCATATCTTCCTGGACATAAAGTCTCCATGACTCATTCACACTGATGGAAGAGTACCGAGCTAATAATCCCCCAAGACGGCATCAGGAGAGACCAAGAGCTCACAATTTTAGGACAGAATTCCATTCAGGATAGTTCTGCCAAATGAGAGATGCCGCCTGGCATGGACATCCAGGGCATAGTGCTTGACGAAAATATGCACTAAGCTCCAGGTAGCCACATTGCAAACATCTGCAATGGGCACGTTGCGGATTTCCACCAGGGATGCTGTGACTGTTCTAGTAGAGTGAGCATACAATCTGCTCTCCAGCTTAACCTACAAGATGGAATAACAGTGGCGGAGGCATGCCACCAGCCATGCTGAAATGCATCTGATAGCGACAGGCTGATCCAGCTGGGTCTCTCTGAAGGAAACAAAAAGTTGTTAAGCTTTATGAATTTCTTTTGTTCTATCTAAATAGAAACAGAGAGCTCTTTTGACATCCAAAGAATGAAGGGTACAAAGGGTACGGTCTCCCTCATTCTGGAAATTCACAAAGTAAGTAGGTAGGACTAAAGGTTGGTTTAGATGGAATTCTGAAACAACGTTAGGGAGAAACTTAGGATGGGTCCTAAGAACTACTCTGTCCTTATGAAACACAGTATACAGAGGGTCTGTGACCAAGGCATGTATTTCAGAGACCCTGCAAGCTGAGGTAATGGCCACCAGGAAGGCCGTTTTCCAAGTGAGAAATTTTAGCTCATAGGTTGCTAGAGGCTTGAAAGGCTTAAGACTGAGCAGGTCCAGCACAAGGTTAATGTCCCAGGCTGCGACTGAACGTCTGAGAGGGGGTCTAGTATGCAGAATACCCTTAAGAAACCTCTTAATTACTGGTAACTGAGCCAGTGATAAGGAGAGTACTGGCTCATGGAAAGCTGAAAAGACACAAAGGTGAACTTTGACTGTAGAGTATTGCAGACCTGAATTTGAAAGGTCTAAAAGGTACTCAAGAACTTTATTTGGTGGACAGGAAAAAGGATTCAAAGAGGACTTTGCACACCAGAGAGAAAAATGCTTCCATTTGGCTGTGTAAGTTTTTCTAGTGGCCAGCTTGCGTGCAGCCAAGAGAATATCCGAAACTCTCTGAGAGGCATTGAACCTGTTCACTTCTATCTCTTCAGGAGCCAGGCATGGAGGTGAAGCGATGTCAGATTGGGATGGACCACTGGCCCTTGGGTCAGAAGATTCGACTGAAGGGGAAGCGCTTTCGAGGAAGTTACCGACATACTGTTGAGTAATGGAAACCATATCTGTCAAGGCCAGAAGGGTGCAATGAGGATCATTTTGTGCTCTGGAACTCGAATCTGAGAAGTACCTTCTGAATTAGTGGAACAGGAGGAAAGGTGTATAGAAAGTGTCTTGTCCACTGCAGGCTGAATGCATCCTGACAGAAAATGCCAGGCCCTAGATTTCTGGAGCAGAAGAGAGGCAATTTTGTGTTGAGTGAGGATGCAAAAAGGTCCAGGTCTGGAGATCCCCCACTCTGCGAACAGTGACTGAACTACGGTTGAGTCTATAGACCACTCGTGAGGATCTGTCTCTTTTCTGCTGAGATGGTCTGCCAGTTTGTTCTGCACTTCCAGCAGGTAGACTGCCTGAATTAGAGCTTTGTGCTCCAGGCACCATTCCCACACTCTCATTGCTTCCCTGCATAAAGGGTAAGAGTGTACACCGCCCTGCTTGTTGATGTAATACATCACTGCTTTGTTGTCCATTTGAAGGAGAATGTTTTTGTGACAGAGAATGTCCTTCAAAGCCCAGACTGCATAAAGGATGGCTCTCATTTCTAGGACATTTATGTGAAGCTGGGACTAGTCCTGAGTCCACATACCTTGGGTGTGGAGATTCTGACAGTGAGCTCCCCACCCTATCAGGGATGCATCCATGGTAATGGAAATCTGATGATCCAGGGAGCAAAGGGATATTCCTGTAGAAGATTTTCCTCTTGCATCCACCAGGTGAGAGACCTCTTCAGAGGTTCTGTCACCTTGATGAGAAAGGACTGAGGGTGAGTGGTTGGGGACCACTGAGTACTGAGCATCCATTGAGGGGTTCTCATGTGGAGATGAGCTAGGGATACAGTGAACACCGAGGATACCATGAGTAGAGCATCCGTTGCAACGAGATAGCTCGAACTGAACTGGTCTCTCTGATGTATTGGTCCATCTGTAGGATATTGTTCCTTCTGTCCTCTGGTAGAAAAGCTTTCACACGGGAAGTGTCCAGAGGAGTTCCTATGAAAAGGATCTTCTGGGAGGGCTGCAACTGTGATTTCTTGAGATTTAGCTGGACTCCCATGGATGTGAGAAAGTCCGAGGCCGTGGCTACAGCATCAAGACTGCCTTGTCTGGAAGGGCTTGCCAGAAGCCAGTCATCCAGATATGGGAACACTTGAATCCCGATCTTTCTGAGATGCGCTGTGAGAACTGCACAACACTTTGTAAAAACTTGCGGTGCCAAGGATAGCCCAAAGGGCAGGACTCTGAACTGATAATGCTGGCCCAA